>JAWPNB010000010.1:51633750-53105000 GCA_033996785.1 Trichosanthes truncata
TTTAGTCTCTGAGTTTTGAGAAATAGGTTTAAAAGGTCCTTAAGTAATTTTTTTTTATTATTTTAATGTTATGAAAAATTAAAAAAATAATTAAATAATAATAAAAACAAAAACCCCTCTCTCTCTCCTCTCAGTCCCTCCCTCCTCCTCTCTCTCCTCTCCCTTCTTCTCCCTCCTCTTTCTTCTTTCTCTTCCTTCAAAATTGTGATATCACAATTTTCCTTTTAATTTTTTTTTTCTCTCTCTCTCCCATGGTCACTCAACCCCCTCTCTCGGACCTTTTATCTTTTTCTTCTTCTTCTTTGAATATAGAGATTGTATTTAAAGATGGTGCAATGAAAATGGAAGTACTATTCCAATCGGTGGTTTTAACTTTGAAGTAGCACTTCTCCTTCTCCACGGACGTCTTCGTCGTCTTCATCTTCTTCTTCCGAAATCGATCATTTTAGGTTGGCTTTCTCTTTTTCCCTCCCTTCTCTTTTCTGCTTTCATTCACCACTTTCTCTGTGTCGTGGATGAGGGAGAAGAGGGGAGAGGAGAGAGAGGAGGAGGGAAGGAGGGAGTGAGAGGAGAGAGAGAGGTTTTTGTTTTTATTATTATTTAATTATTTTTTTTAATTTTTCATAACATTAAAATAATTAAAAAAATTACCTAGGGACCTTTTAAACCTATTTCTCAAAACTCAGGACTAAAAATGTCTATTTTTAAAACTTAGGGACCACATGCACCTACTCTTAAAAACTCATGGACCAAAAGGGTAATTTTCCCAAAATTTTAAAAGAAAAAAGTTAGCAAAGAGGCACAAAAATTAGAGAGATACAAAAATTGTAGAGAGAGAAACAAACATTTTAAAGAGAAACAAAAAAATTTAGAGAGATTTTAAAAAATATTGAAAAGAAAAAAGTAAGAAAAGGAAAAAAATTAGAGAAAATAAAGTTAGAAATAGAGATTATGAAAACTTTAGAGGGAGAAAAACGATAGAGTGAGATAAAAAATTTAGAAGGAAAAAAAACTTCTCATATAATTTTAGTACAAAATAAATGAAATAGAAAGAATGAGATTTTTTTTTTTTAAATTTGAAATAATAGTAATTTTAAAAACAATATCTCTCACAATTACTTGTCAAAAATCACTTGAAAATCACCTCAAAAAGTGGAGGATCGGAAATTACTTAAAAGTGATTTTTGTCCAAAATTACTTTTCCACCACTGTGAAACATCACCTAAATTGTATGGATTTAGTGTCAGTTTATACAATTTTCCTTAGAAAGCTATTGTTTATCCAATTTTTAAAATGAAAAAGCATTGAAAGTGGTGATCCATTAATTTGGAAAATCTAAAATTTTCAAATTGGGCCTTATATGTTGGGCTTAGTTTTAAAAGCTCATATAATTAGTTTCGTGCTTATAGTTTGGGGTTTACAGCTTTGGGTTAACTTCCATTTGGGACACTATTTTACATAAATGACACATTATTTTATTAATATCATCTTTGTCAATTTTTAAGTTAAATAGAAGCCAAATATAGAGTCATATTACTCATTTACTCATGCGTATTATTTCTAATTATCTATAATCTATAATCTATTAAAAGGTCAGAGTTTTTGAAAAATATTTATAGACTAAAATACCCCTTTAAATTTTAGTTAATTACATCAGTCAAATCATCCTAATATGATTTAATTTCAAATCCACAATGATAATAAAGATAATTTGATTAAAAAATAATTTGAATTAATTCTAATTCGATTTGATCATTAGACTCAAAATAAATATACGATTTAATTTTAAATTGATGAATTTAAATCAATAATCTTAATTTGATAGGCAATTTTGTTCTATAAATTGCATCCAATTTCATACAATAATTTTTTCACACACAATCTTCAGATATTATCTTTTTAAATTTCAAAACAAAAAACTACTGAAACATATAATTTTCTTAAAATTGATGTTCAAATATTTCCTTTTTCAAGTTGAAGATATAATTTGATCAAATGCAATTATTCTCAAATCTAATTAGAATTTGAATCTAAATTTTCTATATATAGGGCTAATTTCTATTGGTTTGCATAACACACCTCATCCAACTTTTCCTTTTCTCCAATTTCGGTTTCTCGAATATTTTGTTTCTCCAATTTTCCGTTTATGCATTTTTCGGTTTCTCCATTTTTTCCTTTCAGAAATATATATATATTTTTAATTTTTTTTTAAAGTTTGATATTGATTTCGTTAATGTGTTTGCATCTCCCAAATACTCTTCTAATTCTAATTTGTTTCCACCTCCATAATACACTTCTCAAATTTTCTGTTTCAGATATCTCAATTTTTTTTTGATATTTTGATTTCGTTAATTTGTTTGCATCTCTGTAATACACCTCTAAATACAATTTGTTTGCATCCTCATAATACACTTTTTTCTCCAATTTCTTAACTCAGTTGAAAACCTCTAATATTCCATTCTTATAAAAAATGTATGATTACGCTTTTAATTCACTTTGTTTAAATTTTAGTTCTAACTTATACCTTTAGTTTTATAGAAAAATTTACAACAAAAAAAAAAAAAAAAAACCTTCAATGTTTAATTTAAACAAAAATTTGTCTCTTAATAATTTTTTTAGGTTATATCTTAATATATATTTATTCTTTTTTCATTATACTTATAAGTACACAATAACTACAAAGTAATTGCACAATTTTATGTAGAATAACTATACGGCCAAATGATTTTGTTTCTAGTTCTTATGAATTTTCACTCAAATTTGTTGTTCCATATTCACACTTGCCATTACATGCAGATACAATTATTTTTTTGTTTATATGAGTTTTTCAATTTTTAGTAATAACTATTGTCATTGCATCCAATTATTTTTTTTCCTATGAGATTATACTTTTAGTAATAATTGTTTTTTTTTTTTTTTTTTTTTTTCAGTTCTAAAAGTATCTCCATCAAGACTATCTCCAATTTTTCATCAGGAATTTACATAAAAAAATCCTTCACTGTTTAATTTAAATAAAAATTTCTCTCTTAATATCTTTTTTTAAGATATCTCTTAATGTCTTTTGTTTAACATGTATTTTTGTATTATTTAGCATAATTATTATTACATTTGTTATGATATATCACATATATAGATTTTTTTCAATTAAATAAAAAATAGTCGTTATAAAATTGCATTAATTAATATTGCATCAATTAAACAAAATATATTATTACAAAAAGTATATATTATATTATATATAATAATAATTAAATTTTAAAAAATTATATTATATTACAATTATGTTATATGTTATATTTTATGAAAAAATATATTATAATATAAATATAAATATTATATTATATTAAAATTAGTCAAATTACAAATATAAAATCATAATAAAAATAGAAAAAGTAAAACTAATATATGAATGTATAAAACTAATTTTAATTAGATAAATTCATTGTAAATTATGTTTATCTTTTCTATAGTACTTTTTATCTTTCAAAATATTTTTCTTTTTTATAGTACCTTTTATCTTTTAAGATTTTTTTCTTTTATGTTATAGAATTTCAATTACTATAATTTTCCAATAAATTTGTGTTGATATTCTCAATTTTGAGATTCATAATAACATTACAACAATTTATACCAAAAAGAAAATTTAACAGATAAAATTTAATGCAACTTTGGCTAAAAACTAATGCTTAATTATAAAATAACAAAGATCTATAATAAGTCATATAGTCTTATATGGCTTTTTTTTTAGAAGTTTTGTGTGGCTTATTTTGTTTTCATTTAAATTTTAATTCAAATTAAGAACAGTTTAAGTGAAAAAGTTTGTAGACAAAGTTCAAATATTTTAGTTTTGTGTGAATTTTCTTACTTCAATTAATTATAATTGTATTACATGGATTCGATTAAATTCAAACGTATATTAATGATTGAGTTGATTTAGTTCACATTTTTTTGTATTAAAAAATAAAAAATGTTTAAATTTTATTGTAATTAAAAAACTATAATTTCAATATTTTTTTTTCAAGATAATATTTCAATAACTTATTTTAAAATAGTGAAAGTTTTCGAACTTTTATTCTCTTGAGTCTTAATCATTTTTTGATTTTTTAAGAGTAACATTTCGATAACTTATTTAGAAATAAAAATTAAAATAACTTAATAAATTATATTCTATTAAGACTATATTATATTATAATAGAAAATATATAATATAAATATTATACTATATTAAAATTAGTCAGATTATAAAATATATTCATTTTACTTCATAATATTTAGATTACATGTGAAAAGCACGTGGTAAAAAACTAGTAATAAATAAAAATATAGATTTTTACCATGACCGTCGATATTCTTCCCTCCAAATAATAATACCTACGATTATATTCCCAAAATTTAGGTATTATGATTTCAAAATCCTCTTTACGGTTCAACTTTTCGATAACCCCAAAAATTAGAGAGGGATTTCAACCAACGGCAACAAGGGGTTATCGACGGGGGTTTGCGAAGGAGGAGAGTTCGAGGGTGCGTGTGCACGATGAGACATCAATAGCTACGAAAAAAACAGCAGCAAGAGGAGGTATGGTAGTATCGATAGCGTGCACTTGTGGGTTCTTGGCGTATCGACAGTGATAAAAGGTATGTCGAAAACAGTTGGTGTACGTTTTTTTTTTTTTTTTTTTTAATGTTTTCAAAATCATAGGGTTATCGGCGTTATTTGGTTGCAGCCGTAAGAAGGTTGTCCGCATTTTGGGGTTGCCAACGTCAATGAGTATGTTAACAATATTATAACCTATAACACAGTATGAAAGTATTATATACCTACGTTAATATAATTGATATGCCTTAGAATTAAGGCTTATTTAACTGCCAATTGCTTAAAATATTCTTGTTTTGACTTAAGACCAATTGAAAATAGTTGGAAGATTGTTTAAATTTAAGGAAGAAATGAATACTGACTATGGTACACAACTTTCATTATTCACACATCACATGTGGATTGGTGGATTTCTCATAGTTGGTGCTGCTGCGCATGCAACCATTTTTATGGTAAGAGACTATGATCCAACAGGTGGTGCATGGTTGTCGTCAGCTCGTGCCGTAAGGTGTTGGGTTAAGTCCTGTAACGAGCGCAACCCTCGTGTTTAGTTGCCAACCGTTGAGGTTGGAACCCTGAGTAGACTGCCGGTGATAAGCCGGAGGAAGGTGAGGATGACGTCAAGTCATCATGCCCCTTATGCCCTGGGCGACACACGTGCTACAATGGCCGGGACAAAGGGTCGTGATCCCGCGAGGGTGAGCTAACTCCAAAAACTCGTCCTCAGTTCGGATTGTAGGCTGCAACTCGCTTGCATGAAGCCGGAATCGCTAGTAATCGTAGGTTAGCCATACGGCGGTGAATTCTGATGGAATTTGGAATAGAATTCTAAGTAAATTGATATTGTTTGCAGGAATTATTGAAATTGCAAAATCAAATTGCAAAATCAGATTCTGCAATTCTGGACAACATGGAATGGCAAGGAAATTATGGAAATTGAAAAAGCCGAGAAATACATTTATGGAAAACCAAATTACCGCCTGAATTGGTGGAATTGGAGCATGATTTTTGGGCAATCTTCAACCCTAATGAATGCCTATAAATGGGGAAGAAAAAGAGGAGCTAAGGAATTCGGATTGGGAGGCGTTTTTGAGTCAATTTCATGGGTTTTCCAAACCGAACCTCTGTTTTTTTTTTTTTCTGCAGAATTTGCTATGTTTTCGCTGAGAACTGCAGCTTCTGTTTTTTAATTCCTTTCAATCTCTTCTTGTGTTACCAAGAGATGATGGTAGTCTAGTCTTGCTCTTCATTCGATTTCCGTTTTGCATTAAGTTTTTGTTTAATTCCAGCCTCTGTTTCGTGGGGTTTTGTCCAATTATTCCTCTATTTTCTAGTTTTTTTTTTTTTTTTTTTTTTTTTTTTTTTTTTTTTTCCTGTTCTTCACCAAGAGCTACTGCTTTATTAGTTCTATTTATGCTTTAATTTTTATGAAGGTTTTGTTTTTGCTATTTTTGCTTCAAGTTTTTTTGTTTTTCATGAAAGAGAGAAACTTTAATGTTTTGCCATAAAACTTTAATGATTTCATTTTCAGTTTGAAGGTTCTGTTTTTGCTATGATTCTATTTTTTATTCAAGTTTTCTGTTTTTGCCTCTGTTATGATGGTTATTATGTTGATTCCATTTTTGCTTCAATTGTTATTTCGCGGGTTTATTTTCCTGAAGTTTATGGTTTAGTTTTCAGTTTTGTTTGATTCGGTTTTGGATGGTAAAATCCTTTAGTTCCTTTAAATCTTTGTTGCATTTTAATATATTCTTCTAGTATGAATTTTTATTCTAAAATTAGTTGTAAGATTTTTACTTTCAATTTGAGCTAAACTTTTTAGGGGGTTCAAGGATGTGAATTCCCTAAGAAGTAATTGTAGCCTAAATTTCAATAAAAACCAAGCCTACATCTCAATTGTTTGCTTGTGTTGAATAAATTTCCGTTAAGATCCTACTTTGATCAACTAGGGTAGCAACTCAAGCTTTGATCTAATACCGACGGGGTTAGTGATAAGCGGATTTCGCACAAGTAATGGAGAAAAGAGCTTAGACATAAGCCAATTCCTTACCTTAGACATAGGGATTAAGGACTCCAAAACCCATAAAATTGTTGAGCTGAATTATCTAAGATAGAGGGACTATAGACATATAAGTCACTCACTTAGCCTCCTAAAAACCTAAATTTGAGGTGAATAGGAGAAGCAATTTTGGTTTACAATTGAGTGTAGAGTAGGTTGGAATTGTAGTTTTGGCTTGCAATTACGACTTAGGGCAATGACATTCTTGAGCCCCATCTTTATCTAAATTCCTTTTGAAAGTTTAGTTTACTATCCAATATTGTCGTTTCTCAATTCTACAATTAGATTATGCAATTCAATTATGCAATTTTTGTTATTTCAATTATTGTCATTTTTAGATTCTGCAATTAGATTCTGCAATTTTTCTTTTTCCAACACACCATCCCAACATTATTTTTGCATTTTTAGTTTTCAAAGTTGCAATTTTCCTTACATTTTGCTTTACAATAATTTTTGTTACACCGTTTCCTGTGGGATCGATACTTGGTACTCACATACCATTTTATATTACTTCGATCGCGTGCGCTTGCGTGTACATCCGATCAATAATATATGTTTCAGAACATAAATTAGATTATCATGACAGTCCCAATATATAATATGATTATAACCTATAAATGGGATTTTCATGATAAGTCTAGATTATATACTGATGTATATATACTATATTTTTATGTATATATTTATATGTAGGTTGTAGAATATAGTATATATTTAGCAAGGTCTATTTTTTAAAGCATGTTCCATATATATATCGACGTTAATAACATATATATATTTATTAAAAATTAAATAATTTAAAATAAAAAATATTATATACCTAAGAAGTGAGTTTTATGTAGTTAACAATATATAATAAGACCAATCAACGTATGAAAATGAATATAATACACAAATTCATGATGACAATGATATATGTGGGGAAGATTATGAGAAAAAATACAAATCATAACCTATATTTTGAATAAGGCCATAACATAACTAACAAAACTGAAAAATGCAAGACAAATGCTGAATAAAAAATATTTAAAATGAACTATACATACTGCTAAATGTAAAAATTAACCAAATTGACAAACAAAACCAAACATATGGTACATATTGATATGAAAAGAAAACAAGAAGTTTATCTAACTTAAATAAAAAAACTAACTGAAATTGAATAAAAAAAAACTATATATTGGGTATAAAATGACACTTTGAAATTGAATAAAAAAAGTTTTGGTGCTTCAAACGACACTTTGAATTTGAATAAAAAACTTAAATAAAAAAACTAAATGAAGGAAGAAGGAAGTGAAATTCTACTCATTTTGAAATTGAAATGAAAAGGAATATAAAGAGCATTTCTTGGTGCTTCATACGCCATTTTCAAATTGGGTAAAACTATTTATGTCTGTGGAAGAGCAAACAAAAGCAATAATCAACCATAATTTCTCAAAGTAAATGTTATTAATGAAAATTAAAATTATAACATAATTTGAATATTAATATATTGGAGAATATAATATTTATCAATCTAAAAAATATCTTTATGTAATTAATGGTAAATTTATTTACCTAAATTGAATGATATGATTATGGAAACAATAAATAATAATAATAACATTATTACAATTATGAAAAAAAACCATAAGGGTATAAATGGAATAAAATGTTCTTATAAATGTGAGCCACGCTATAGCTGATTTTTTTTTTAAAATGGGTAAAAAATATATGGTTGAAAACGTGCTCTTTCCCACAATTTTCTTATAGTTTTATAATTTGTTTTATCGATATGGCTTCAAGGTTTCGACTTTGTGGAAATGTAAATAGAAATATTGATAAAATTTTGATGTTATTCTTGTTGTTGCCAAATTTTGGACATGAAAAATTTCACCTAACCTCCATGTGACAACGACGGTGAATTTGTATTATTGGGGGAAGAATAAGGCTTGCAAGACAAGAAAGATCTGGATACCGATGTGGTGCAGGGCACATAGGCTCCGATGCTTAAGTCAGAGAGTGTTTAGAGAGAATTTGGTAGTTCTATGAGAGTTTTGGAGGTTGGAATGAACTTACCATGCTCTCCCCTCTAGAGAGAGTTTAAATACTTTCCTTCCTAGGGTTTTCGTGGGTTTCCATCTTCGATTGGGAATGAAAGGATCGAACTGGGCTGGACCGGGGTACACAAGCCTGAAGGATCGAGGCAAGGCCAAAAAGTAGGCCTTTCCATGTGGTCAGCATCGATTGGGCTGATCACGGGCTTGGGCTTCGGCCCAAGCCTGTTTCTCCTCCCTCTCATTTTGGGTTGGTCTCTTATCGGTTTCGATCCGTGTTGACTTCTTATTGAGCTTATTTCCTCGTTTGGCCCTTCGTTGCAGCCCTTTGGCTAACCCATTCTTGTTGTTCCAATTTCACCCATAACAATTCTAAAAAAAAGAATAATCTATAAAAAAAAATCTATGAAACTTAATTGTTGGAAAAACAAGCCAATTCACTCAATCTAATTGAAAATATGTGGAGGGATGTGGTCCTGAGAAGTGGTATCAAAGTCATACTTCATACTTAACTATATTAGAATCATCGATTGATAAACAAAAAAGTTGTGAGCCTTTGAGACATAGTCATAGGTGTTATGTGGTTGAGTTTTATTGGACAAACGATGTGTGCTCCATATAAGATGAGTTGACATTGATAAGAGTAAACTCTCGAGTTGGATAGATAGATGACTATTTGATGAGAGGCTTAGTGGTTCTTTATTCGAGGAAAATATTGTTAGGAATGCGACCAAAGTCCCACATTGACAAAACAAGAGCAAAATCACGAGTTTATAAGCAAGAGACAACATCGTCATTGGTATGAGATCTTCTAAGTAAAACAAACAAATAAAGCCATAAAGGCTTATGTCCAAAATGGACAAAATTTAGAGGTACCGTTTTGGTTAATGGTCCTTTATGCCATGTGAAATAGCTTCTATTTTTATGTGGTATTCAATTGGACTTTTCTACTTTGTTGGCTGCATTAAGATATAGAGCTAATTACAAAATAAAGAAAAATGAGTAAATTTTCCGAATGAATAAAAAACGTTTAAGAATAACCAGTGAGAGTTATCAAAGTATATGGACTAAATTAAAATTTTTCTAAGACACAACCAAATTAAAACTAAACCCTAAATTATAAATACCAACTCGATAATTTAACTCAAGAAAAAAAATACTAAATTATACAAAGTCTTTTAAACTTTGGAGTAAGTTTCAATTATATCTTTAGACTTTGAAAAGTTCCATTTTTACTTAATTTTTTTGACACATTTAATTTTTACTCTTGAACTTTGTTCCAAAAAAATACCCTTAGAGAATTTTTCTATTAAAATAAGATGAAAATTAACGGAAAGGCTAATATGTAAAAATTAGAAGGCATACGTGACATCATTTACAATATCATTCACGTAAATTAATGTGATAGCTGATGTGAAAAAAATACCGTTAGAGAATTTTTCTATTAAAATAAGATGGAAATTAACGGGACGACTAATATGTAAAAATTAGAAGACATATGTGACATTATTTACAATATCATTCACGAATTAATGTGATAGCTGATGTGAAAAAATTGATTATGTAATGATTTTAACGATATGTTTTGAAATGAAAGAAATGGTAACAACGATCTTAATATTTTATATAAGTGTAAACAATATCACATATGCTTTTTAATTTTTACACATTAACTGCCACACTAATTTTCATAATTTTTTTTAACTGAAAAGATATTTTTTGGAAACAATTTCAAAGTTAAGAGGTATTTTTTGGAACAAATTTGAATGTTGAAAGATAAAAATAAATATTTTCAAATTATAGGAGCATAATTGAAACCTACCCATATTTGAGAGGTATTTTGTATAATTTAACCCAAAAAAAATAAAATAAAATAAAATAAAGGTTAAAATATCATTTTGGTCCATGTACTTTGGGTTGTGTTCCATTTTGGTCCCTATACTTTCAAATGTCCAATTTTAGTCCATGTACTTTCAATAAAGCTCAAAATTGGTCCTTATCATTAGTTTATTGTTAATTTTTCTTTAAAAAAAATAGTCTATATTACATTTCCCTCTATGAATTTTGAAAGTATGTTTACATGGTGTCTTTTCTTGTATTAAAATTATTATTATTATTTAACCAATTTTGATAAAAATTAACTTCAAATTTATCATAAGGACCAATTTTAAGGTTTATTGAAAGTACATTGACTAAAATTAGATATTTGAAAGTACAGGGACCAAAATGGAACAAAGCCCAAAGTACAGGGACTAAAATGTTATTTTAACCTAAAATAAAAGAAGAAGAAGACAGAAAAACGTGTAGCAATTGGGGAAACCGGGTTCTGTTCTCGATTCCTAAATAAAGGTCGCTCATGGATCCCCAACTTTGACCCTCGAAAATCGAAGTTTGGTCGTCTTTCTCTCTAATCGGAGTTTCAACTCTCAATCTACGCTCTCCGTTTGATTCGCCATTATCGCCATGAACGCCTTCAGAGTTTTCTTCCTTGCCCTTCTTCTTCTCGCCTCTCCATTTCTCCGAGGTTCGCTCTTTTTTCAATCTTAGATCTACATGCTTTTCCATCGTTTGGGACTTGCGGATTCTTCTTTTGGAATTGCCCTGTTTAATTAGATTTTCCATCATGTCGTGCATGCATTTTCCTGTTCTATTGCGTTCTGGGTCTTTGACTTTTTCGGGGTTTGATTGTTTCTCTGGTGGGTCGGATGAAGGGAGTCCAGATTATTCGTTATATATTGGATCGTGTCTTTCCCATTAGTATTTTGTTCTTCTTTGACTGGTTTTGATGGTGAAATGAGCTTAATTGATTAATTGAATGTTCATTAAAGAAGTACTTTTACAATGCTGGGACATCATTGTCAAATTGTTTGTCTATTGCTATTATTGAAATCATATCCCCCTCCCCTCTTCTGAAAATTAGAAATTGATTGTCTATTGCCATTTTCGAAGTCATATTCCCCTTCCCTCTTCTGTGAATTAGCGAAATTTTTGTTTCATTGAATTTACTAGTAAAATGGCGGGGTGTAGCTAAAGGGGGGACGGATAAAAAAGCTGCAGAGGCACCTTTCATTTGGAACGTATCTTAAATCTAGCTAGAGGACCCCGAACATGCATTTGTTGTCTTTCGTTGAATGCATTGAATTTCATTGTTCTAGCGGGTCATTTTACTTTGTTGTCTGTTTATTTGCTTAACAGCTGCCACATGTCAATCGGACTCCGAGGGCGAAACATCCGAGGCTGTTGAAGAAGCTAGTGATCTTGGAATTGTGGGTGAAGAAGATTCTCAGGATTTTGGAGAAGTGAACTTCGGTCCAGCTCCAGGAGTTGATACTGTCTGCGTTTTTCCAAAAAATAGTGCACGCAGTAAGTGTTAAACTAGATTCAGGATTTGGTAACATTTTTTTTTCTTTGATAGGCGTGACATACTGTTATGATATCTATAATTGACATTGAAGTTCATGCCTTCCATTGCAGTAGTGCAAGCTGGTGAAGAGACTGAACTACTCGCGGGAGTGAAAAATGATGGTAACGAACTTTAATCTGCTAAACTTTTTTGCCCTTAACATATCCAAAAAACAACCACAGACATTTTTTGAACTCAAAGGTGGCCTCTTCTGGTTGGTATTATTGCTTCTGAAGGCCAGTCTTTTCTATTGATCTGTAATTTCTTTCATTGCTTTTAACTATTCTATTTTTTTTTTTTAATCTCTGTTCTCTGTTGGGAATGTGGGTTTTCATCTGAAATTATATTTCTGACTGTATTTCATTGACTTCTTTGATTGAACTTTGTTAATCGTGCGAGTCACGCTTGAATGTAATAATAGGAAAGCTATTAAGGCCAGTTTCATTAAACCTTTTATTGCTTACCATTGATCCAAAATCTTATAGGTCAATAATTTCCTTGACTGTTGTTTGTTAATCCAGGGGAATCAAGCTTGAATATTATAGCTATTAAGGCCAGCATTCATTACACTTTTGATCATCGTCTGTTGATTCAAAATCTTACTGGACAGGTAATCCCAGCCTGACATATGATTATTAAATAGTTGCTGTATGATGTCAACTTGTTTTCTTTTTCCTTTTCCTCTAATATATTTAATGAATACAAGCATAGACTGCATAGTACAACAATTTGATTTGTCTGTGTTTCAATCTCAACCAGTTGAATGTCAAATTGTACAAAGGATATTTGTTGTGTTGGCCAGGTTTATTTCACTAATGTGTTTATGAAATATGTGTGTTATGGCTTTTGATTTGAAAGTTATGAGTTTCGGTAATTGGTTGTGGAGAACCTGGTAATCTCCTTTAAGAAGACATCTAGACCACCTAGAATTCTTTTAGTTTTGCCCTTTGGAGTTTGGACGTCATTAATTTAGTTGTACGGAATGAATATGATTTTTTCTTGTAATATATATGTTTTCTTTTTCTTTTTAAGACTGTTTTTGGTCAGTGCAAACTTTCTAGAGAAACATGTTCCTATTACTCTTTTTGCGATATGTTTTGTATCTAAATGTCAATTGTTATCCTTTTGATAGGAAGTGTCAACATCAATTATTGAAACTAATCTGTAGTTTTCCTATTAGAAACTCACTTTAGGGAATTCATTGCTGTATATGTATCATGCTGCTATTGGTTTGATTCGTATCTGTTGATTGACTATTCTTATCATCAAGATAATATTACATAATTTACAACTGAAGTTCAACATAATTTTTTTTTAATTTAGTTTTTTTGAGTACAAGCTTATTTTTCTTTGGTTATAAAGCCCTGTTATGAACTTCCAGTTATATTTGTGCTCGTCTTAACAAAGCTTCTCTTTCCAGTAACTTCAGCTCGGTATTTTTAACTTATATCATCTTCCTCATTATACTTGTAGGTTTTCCACAACGCAACGGTGCCCCCATCAACCCAAGCTTCTTACCCATACGTATTTGCTGTCAGCAAGTTTTTGCAGGTTTATTCATAATCATTATTATAGCAGTTCCTCATCCTCGCGATATGAATTTTCAATTTATAAAATTACTAACCTGCTTATCTTTATCCATGTAAATTGATGAAATGAAAACACCTTAATATATTCCTGATGTGCAGCCTGGAAACTTTGATCTAGTGGGCACCATCTATTATGAAATAGACCAGAATGCATACCAGAGCATCTTCTATAACGGTACTATTGAAGTCATTGAAGCTAGTGGTTTCATCAGCATTGAGACTGTGTTTTTAGTCACTCTTGGAATTGCCCTTCTCGTTATGCTTGGCTTATGGATTCATGGTCAAATACATCAAAAACTCTCCAAGGTATAGATCTTTCTGGTCTTCATTTGATGACGACCATGTCTTCTAATAGTGGAGGTTGCCCTATTACTTTTGTTTGTGACTTAAATATATCTGAACTGGTCTTTTACAAGTATTTACCGGCAGCCTTTTCTTTTATTATTAACCATGGTCCGTGCCTTCATACCGAATCTTCCCACTTTAATATATGGAGTATGAGAAAGGTGGAGCTGCAAGATGTGCATCTTTATCTAATTCAAAAAATTTCTAGATATTTGAATATTTTTGACATAAAATTTTATGCAATTCCTTGTATGTGTCAGAAACCCAAGAGGGCTTCTTCCAAGGTTGAAGTGGGAACGAAAACCATTGATACCTCAATGGATGAATGGCTTCAGGTTCGTATTTGTTCCTGGAATTCATATATGTCTAGAGAAAATCTCAAAACTGCTGCTGATATATTTTGTAATCTTTTCTCCTCTGATCCTTAGGGAACTGCATACACTCAGTCCGGATCAAGCAAGTCAAAGAAGAAGAATTAATGAGGACTCGTCTCCATCCCAGTCGCATAGTACACTGACAATGTGCAGATACCTGCAACTCACATTAGGCAGTTGAAGATTTGAGGAGAGAGTCAAGGTTGACTAGTTTTGTAAGTTAGGTGCGTTAAACAAACCCTTCCTTGCCAGTGTAGCATGTCAAGGAATTGTTTCTTAATGCCAATCTAAATTAAGTCCGCAATGATACGGTTTTCTGCATCTAGAGAATTTTCCTTGGAGCATCTGATTATCAAAGTTGAAACGTTTTAACTTTCCTTGGAACCCCGTTTGTGTATTAATCACAATCCGTGCTTTGTTGAATCATCAATGTCGTGGGGTATGCAGGTTGGCGATTCTCTTTGACATCTTTTACTTCTCCTTGATGGGAAAGTTCTGCTCATTCGACATCTAAATGTCTAACGGTCTTTCTATAAACTGTTAGTTTGCTAGATATCGGTTTTTCCCTCATTAAATTGCCCCATGTGAGGTATTGGCTAGTAGCTTTCATGCTTGCATGTATATGATTTTATGAGGAGACAAATGGAGAATTGATTGAATTGCTTAAGAGTTGGGTAAAGACTCTTAAATTAGCCAGCGAGGAAGGAAATCAATGAGATTGGATCTCCTCCTATTTGTAATATCTTCTTGTTTTTCATTTTTTTAGTTTTCAAAGAAGATAATATCTGGCCTATTTATGTGGAACTTGTTGATGCCCTTTGGTTCTATTATATTCACAAAAAAAATATCATCGGCTGCAAATGCTATCTTATCATAACCACCTACTGTAAGGTTGTGGTCGCTCCATTAATGCCTCTCCTTTCACAAGCTTGGCTTGTAAAAAGATGGGAAGGATAAACCTTCCTGAATTGGTCTGGTGGTAAGAAAAGAGAGGCAATCTATAAGTTTAGATGTCTTTGACGTCGTGGATTCAAATTGCGATGACTACTCATCTAAGATGTCGAAATGTTTTCAAGTTTCTCGATGTCAGGTGACCACAATTACTGAAGAAAATGGTTGGGAGGATTTGGATGTCATTTGTTCCATGATTTGTGACATACTTGACCAGTAAGAGTTTTTTGTGCATTTTAGTTGGTCTTACTGTAGAAGTTGTCTTCTTAGTATACGTATGCATGAACATCCCAAGATAAGTTTTACGCCCCGAAGCTCGTGATCGTGCCCTTCACTTGCTTGAGTTTTTGGTTTGCCTCGTAAATGTGATAATCGAACCTGTTGGGATCTCTCTTGTCCTTGTTAGAGGAGAGAAATCTGATCATATGATTTTCTCCTTAAAGATCTAAATCTATTTGCGAAGTGGAATTCTTAGGAATTAATGCATAGAACATGTCTTTCTCCTCTTCACTTTCCTTTGAAGTATTAGAAACACTCAAAGAGTCTAATCTTAGCTGTGTGACTTTCTTTTCTGCTAACCTGAAATAAGTAAAGAACGATGAAGATTGAAAAACTAAGGTGGAAGTTACTTGTGACCCATTTTTGACATTTTTTGGTATTTCTATTACATTATAAAAGAAAATATATTATTTCTTGTATTGACGTCGACCATTAGAAATATGAAAATATCGCCAAAGTGAACATAGCTCAATGGTAATTACCATGTATCATCCTACTTCAAATGTTGTTGATCTCAAAAAAAAAAAAAAAAGAAAGAAAAAGAAAAAAGAAAATATCAATGTAAAAATTACTCAATGATCATTTCTTGCACCTTTGCCCATTCATTAAATCGTTGCTCGTGATTCATCCCTTTTATACTATTACAAGTCTATTCTTGAACCTAACTCACTTATTATACAACGCCTTTGATTCACATGTTACGAACTTTACACCTTGTAATGATGGAAATGCCTCTTGGGTGTATTTGTATGCATCATACAAATCATTGAATTTCCTTTCGACATCTACACCTAGCCACAAAAAGTTCAAATCAAGAATCAAAATACATAAATCTAACAAAAACAAACTTTGAATATAATCATAAAAACGAGCACTAGAAAACCAATCTTGCTCGATCACAAAATTGGCTGTACTCAACTATAAATCTCTAGAACGGACAAGAACTTAGTAAGGGTAGACATTGTTTATTAGTGATACCTCCCCTAACAAAATTCTTTCAGTTTAAACTATCCATCTTAGATTTGAATCCTCTCCCTGCACTTGTACTTTTTATCGAAAAACATTTGATATAGAAAAGTAAAAATATTCTGAAAAGAAAAGAAAGAAAATGAAATGCACACCAACATTCTTAAGAACTTGAAAAAATAACCTCAATAATGAAGAGCATTATCTTTATGGTAGATGAGTAAGTAGGTTTGGAGATTTAGCAGAGTAGCTGAAGTTATTCAATGCCATGGCAATCAGCAAACTAAATCACCCACAAATTTGGACCCCAATATCATAACTCTACCGTCGGTGCCACTTTCTGATCTTCTTCCCCTTCAAATTCCTATAAAATAATTCATTTGGATTCACTGTTTTGCACATTCATTTCCCTCTTTCATATCTCCATGCAGAACCCTTCTGTCTGTTTCTTCTTCTGGTTTTTCTTCCTTTTTGCTGCAACTTTCTGCCATGGCAGTGACTTGACAACAGTTGAGGTTGTTGGGGTTGGAGAATGTGCAGACTGCCACAAGAATAACATTAAAACTAGCCATGCCTTCTCAGGTTTAATTTCTCATCTCATTTACTCAACTTCTCTGTTCCCTTTTGTCAGCTTTTTGCCTCATTCATTAAAGTTTGGTTCTTTTTAAATGTTTTGAACTTGAATCCAATTGCAGGGCTTCGTGTAAGCATTGACTGCAAACAGAAAGATGGAGGCTTTGTAAGAAAAGGGGATGCAGTGCTTGATGAAGAAGGAAAGTTCAAAGTGTTGCTTCCAACTGAGGTTTTGAAAGATGGAAAGTTGAAGGGGAAGTGCTTTGCACAGCTTCATAGTGCTTCTTCTACTCCTTGTCCATCTCATGATGGATTGGAATCCTCCAAGATTGTGTTCAAATCCAAAGGTGAGGGAAAACACACATTTGGTTTGACTGGTGGGCTCAAGTTCAAGAGTGCGACTTGTGTTTCTGCTTTCTTTTGGCCTTACCATCATCATCCTCCTTTGCCTCCCATCTCTTTCCCTGTCTTCCCTCCTCATCCTCCATTGAATGGCCATCCATATTTATTCCCTCCTTACCATCACAAGTTCTTCCCCCCTAAGGTCTACCCTCCACCCACCCCGAAAGAACCGGTACCACCGCCGGTCCCCGAAAAGCCTCCTCCGGTTTACGAGCCTCCCCCGGTTCCTGAAAAGCCTCCACCGGTCTACGAAAAGCCTCCCCCGGTCTATGAAAAGCCTCCTCCGGTCTACGAAAAGCCTCCCCCGGTCTACAAAAAGCCTCCTCCGGTCTACGAAAAGCCTCCCCCGGTCTACGAAAAGCCTCCCCCGGTCTACAAAAAGCCTCCACCAGTCTACGAAAAACCTCCCCCGGTCTACGAAAAGCCTCCACCGGTCTACGAAAAGCCTCCGCCAATCTATGAGAAGCCTCCGCCGGTCTCCGAAAAGCCTCCACCAGTATATGTAAAGCCTCTTCCTCCACCAGTTTACAAGCCGAAACCACCAATTTACGTGCCAAAACCACCCGTTTACGTGCCAAAACCGCCAGTTTACGTGCCGAAACCGCCAGTTTACAAACCCCCAGCACCAGTCTATAAACATCCATGGTACAAGATTCTTCCTCCCGTTTCAAAGCCTCCTCCATGTCCACCAGTTCGTAAGGTCATCCCTGTTGTCCCTCCAAAGTACTTCTCTCACCCCAAGTTTGGCAAGAAGTTTCCTCCTAGGCCTCCTTCTGTTCCACACCCTTAGGAGAAATATGGTCTGCAATAATTGTTATATGTGTATTGAAAATGAGTGCTATGCTATATTGCTATATATATATATATATATATATATTTGAATTCTTTGTCATTTGTAAGTAAGGAAATTGCTTGGTGTCATATTATATGTATTAGCTTCAAACTTTGTTGTTGATGTAATAAAGTCTTCAAGTGGAGATCACAAGAAGAAACAAATTTAGAGGGAAAGAGAGAGGGAGAGAGATCAGAGATGGTATATTATTGTGGACTGTGTGTTTATAATTTGTTTTTATTGTAAAAGTTACATGGAATTTGATGGGTGTGGACTTTGGTTAAGTTTGTTGTTGTAATGTTTCATTGAGATTTTTTTAGTTTATTTGCTCAAGTTGATCCATGGATTGAATATATAAAGCTAAAACTAATGGTTTAGAGCTATAATCAATGTATTAAATATGTTTTTGGTTATGAAGTGATTGGAGTCTTATCATTTTTCTATATATTTTTGGTACTTGAAACTTTTCAAAGTTTACTTTTAGTGGTTGAAATATTACCCCACTTTTATTTTGGTCTTTTAAATTCTAAAATCAGGTAAAATTTCAAATCTAGATGTTAAATTTGGATGATTGTGACTATGTAGTTTTTGTTGTTAACATTGATATTTGATGTCGTATGACTATTGAACAATACCAACTCATTTGATATGATGTGAGCTATGTTAAAAATAAATGAAAAAGAAAGTGGGCAATTAGACAAAATAAAATGACACAATAGGTAAAAAAAAGATTTGAGTTGTCCAACATACTCACTTTATTTTGTCAGTTATTTACTTTTTTCTACAAACACAATATGATATGAAACCTTAAAGAGCTGTAGATAAGAACTCTTCACCCATGATTGTTAAGTCCTAAAACTCCAAATCAACTTAAAATTAATTCTAAGGAAAGGATTAGACGATTGATTACCTTGATGATAGACCATGAGGTAAGAAGAACTAGCTTCCTACTCAAGGTTAAATATTCCATAAGAAGGTAGATCAAATAATTTATTAGAATATTTATGCATGCAGTCCTAGAATAAGAATTACAAAGGGGTGAGACTCACGACTCTCAAAAGTAAAAATCTCCAATTTTATTCAATTCAACGTGTCAATACATTGAAGCTATATAAGTAGACATTAAATAACTAATTTTATGCCTCAACTAACCTTAATAGAGACAGGTAGGATAAGGATAAATGGAAATAAAAACTAACATAAAGAAATCTAATTTGAAGTCACATCATCCCCTAAAGAAGAAAGGCTAAAATACCCTTCCTTAAACATGCTTAGAGAGAGGTAAAAATGGAAAGGAATAAAAACTCTAAAATAAAATATGGATCATAATTTGGAGTTCTCGGTAGTCAATATCACTATGGAAATTTAGTCCAAGTTTATCAAATAGACACATTCATTTCATTATTTAGTTAATGATATTAAGAATATAAAATCCGTATTCAAAGTTTGGGACTAAAATCATCAAAGTTCATGGATTAAATTTGGAATTTGACCTTTAAAATCTCAATTTTAATCCTAACTTTTATAAATTCTATATTTAGTCCTTATTGCAAAAATATGATGCCCAACTTATTGAAAACATATGACATACGCAAACATGCACAAATATAAATATAAATATAAATATATATAGGGATGACAACGAGGTGGGGTGGGATCGGGGATGCACTTTCCATCTCCATTTCTATGGAAATTTTTCATCTTGTCTCCGTCCCATTTCCTATTTCGGGGAATTAGAGTCGGGGTCGGGGAATCTCCATTAGAAATTAATTAACAATTGATAAATATATTAAAATTATATATACTTTTATATTAAATTAGTATTATTATTGTTTTATTTATTCAAATAATTAATTTTAAAAAATATGTAACATTTTTATTATAAATTTAATATAAAAAGTTATTATATTATGAAATAAAAATAATAAACACATAATTAAAATATAAAAAAAAAGAAAAATATAAACTAAAAAACACACAGGGTTTTAAAAAAATATATAAAATGTTATCAATAATATAATATAATATATTAATAATATTATTATTATAAATAATTATAATATATAATTTATATATTTTAAATTCAATAAAAAAAATTATTCGAGGCAGGTTCGGAGAGGGGAGGGAATTGAGATACCCTCCTCATCCACCCCATGTATCTGACTGGAGACCCGAAAAGGATCCCCAATTTGATCCCATACCCGATAAAATTGGAAATTTCCCGCTCGGATCCAATACAATGGATATTTTTGCCATCCCTATATATCATATTCGCCAATATGAACATAGTTCAGAGGCCAAGACATCTTTTTCTTTTGAGGTTTTCAAATCTTCACCCCACATTTGTTCTACTTAAAAAAATCATATGTATCATATTCATAATATCACCCTTTGTTGTAACATTTTAATATTTAATAGTTTTTAAATATGAGTTTCTTTTGAGTTAATAGCTTTTTGAGTTTTTTATTCTTTTAAAGAGAAAAACGTATTTGTAAGATGTTAAGGGTGTGTTTGGTTCCCAGGTTTCAAGGGGGAAGTTTGAGTTTAATTACCCTAACCCATGTTTGGTTCCCAGTTTTACAAACTCATAGACCCAAGTAATTAACCCCCCATTTTCTCTTCTCATTTTGTTAAACCCCCTTATCTTTTACCCACTTTCTCTTCTCCCAAATTTTCTTCCATCTTTCTCTCTCCTCTCTCTTATGCACATTACCCATGTTACCCACTTTTTCCTCTCCCAATTTTCCTTCCCTCTTTCTCTCTCCTCTCTCTTCCATTCTCATGATTTCTCTTCCTTTCACTCATCACAATTTACTTTCTCTCTCATCTCAAGATTTGTTCTCTCTCTTCTCCATTTCCATTGACCCCAAGATGTTCTTCACCTTCACAATCGACGATATGACTTCATATCATACAGTATTGTTGTTAAATTTTTGGAGCGATTGGAGAAATTGGTGCTCTATTTTTCCATATTTGAAGAGAAAGATATGGTGTACGAGGTATTCATCGTGAAGAAACTTATTATTATATTTTAAAATTTTTATTAACGTATAAATTATAATAAAAATTATTTTATTATAAATTCCAAACCATACACGTTATATAAACCTAAATTTAATATGTCAATTTCCATTTCATAAAATAAAATCCATTTTTCTAAATCCACAACTTTCCTAAACTTATTTTCTTATGAAAATGTAAAAACCATGTTATCATAGTCAACTAAAAACATAATATTTGTAAATGGTTAGTGTATCTTGAAGTTAATAGCTTTTAAAATAATATTATTTAAAATATTTTAACTTTATAACCTTATGTATTAGTTAAATATAGAAAGTTAAGTTCAATAGTAATTTTGATGATAAGTAGTAAATAACTTTTGTTAGTACAACAAGTTATAAATCATTAAATAAACCATTGATAACATTTTTTTATAGTTAATTTTATGTTGGATATATTTACATAAAAAAAAATTTGTTTATATTTATTCACGCTTTGGTACATAGTCTGAAAATATTTTTATGAACAATTAAATATTTATTCTATAAAATAATTATTGGAAGAAAATTGAGTTGACAAATGTATTAAAAATATTTTATTTATTATTAAAATAATACTCTCTAATTTCATAATAAAGTTACATTTTAAATATAATTTAATATATAGTTTTTATTACTTTAATTAAATAATTTATATTATTTATTACAAATTTTAAATTTACCAATCAAATACATTTTTAATAAACTTAGGTTTAACAAATTAGAATTCAAACACAGACTTAACAAACTCAGACTTGTCACCATCCAAACATTGGTTTAACAAACCCAGACTTAACAAACCTATTTTCTGTACCATCCAAACACAGACTTAACAAACCCAGACTTAACAACCCCAGACTTAATAAACCCAGACTTAACAAACCACCCAAACCTGCGAACCAAACGCCCCCTAAGAGTTTAACAAATTTAATTATGTATTTATTTTCTAGATCTAAAAAATACTATAAATACCACTCTCACAAACACTTTCAACACACAACATTTTCCAATCTTCTCTTCTTTCTACTATCTCATATTTCTCTATTTTGCTTTTTTAAGAGCAATTGACCAAAAAAATGGTGTTCTTTGTTGTGCAACTTTGAGCTCAACCTCATAATGTAGAGTGATTTGAGCTACACAACGTTTCAGTTGGGTTGTTGTATCTTAGAGGGGACATGCCAAAGAAGAACTGTTGCACCGGTGATTGATAAATAAATATACACCGCAGAGGGCTTGAATCTCTTTAAAGAGAGCGAGATACTTGCGTCTTAACCTGATTGTTTACATGTTTGTTTCTCAATATTTACTCAATTTTCCTCTATTATTTGTAACTCCCTCAATACCCCTTAATAAGGACTAAATGTGAAACAAATAAACGTACATCAAGACTAAAGTTGAAAATTTAAATAAACGTTTTAAAAAATTTATAAACTAAAATGAAAAGCCCATAAAGATTGAAGACGAAAATCAATAGGAAAAAAATCCATTAGTTCCATTAAAATGAAGATCTGAACAAACAATTCTCACTTTGTTATTGCTATAGGGTTTCCATTATCCCAATAAACTCAACAAGCTTATGACACCATACATTAGAACAAAGTCCATGAACTCATATTTTATATCACTCGATGTTCTCAATAAATAGCATTTGTAGTTTATCAAAAAAAGAAAAAAAATTCATATATAGGTGCTCTTTAATATATTATCATTTGAGAATTAATTAATAAAATAATTGCTATGTCTTAGCCACGACTTCATATTAGTTTTCTTATTATATAATAATTTATTGATGTGAGGATCTGACATGCAAGTACACGTCACTCATTTACTGTAGTCCAAACAAACCTGCAAGGTAAGATCTTGCACCGATGTGGTGTTAGGCCCCACACACTCGATCCTTAAGTCAGTACGAGGTATGAAATGGTGTTGAGTTGACCACGAGATAGATTAATCCCTCTATTTATATGCTTTCACATCGACATGTGTTAGGGTCGTACGAAGTGTCTACTTGATTTACGGTAGGACAAGTGCCTCAGCTCAGTTAGCACCATCTTGACATCGACTCGATTTGGGAACTGAGAGTGGGGGGCCTCTTTGTTTTGGGGCTTGTGGGCTTGGTGGGCCTTGACATAAGCAATTTTCAACCTATAACAAAGACAATTTTAAATTGATAACTTGAGCATAGCTCAACTAAAGGTATATACCTTCGACTAAGAGTTCAAATGTTTGAATTCTCATGTTAAGAATCTCACATCGGAAAGATAAAGAGTGACCTCACAATTTATAAAACATATGAACTACTCTTGGTTTTGAGATAGAACCTCAAGTTTATTTAATACCCCAAACCCCATATGTTGTTTGAAAAAAAAAACAATTGTGAATTTTAAAATTTAAAGTAGTTGGAGACACTGACCTCCTAATTACGAAGAAAAAAGCCCAAAAAAATATAGAGAAAACAAAAAAGAATAATGCACCACTTCCTTTTCTTAAGATCAAAGATTCGAATCTCCAACAGACATTTATTGGAACTTAAGAAAAAAAGAATAAAATAAATTTTTAATATTATAACCAAAGTTTATATGTTTTTCACTAAAGAACTTATTTAATTTTAACCATGAAATAGATTATAGATAAGCAATATATTCAAGATCTACTTTTTGTTTTTGATAACAATGTATTCAAGATCTACTTTTTTTTTTTTTTTGACAGCAATGTATTCAATATCTACTTTTCTAATTATATTTTGTTCTAAAATTTCATGCTAATTTGATTGTTACGGCTAGGGGACAAATAAAATGTAACATATATATATATATATTTTGAGATGTTAAATGTAACATTGTTGATAGAGGAATTTTACTTATCCACAGGAAAAAAAACTGCCCCAAAAAATTGAAAGGGATGGTTTTAGCATTTGAACCGCTCTTGTTTGTTTGTTTTTCCTTTTTTCCTTCCCTTGTTTTCTATCTAAAAAGTTTTGTTATTATCTAGAATCTAAAGCTTAAAAGGTAGAAAATATTCACCCAAATCCTTTAACAATATTAAAAAATCTCAATATCATTTTTGTTTTGTTTAAATTCTATTTTAGTTTTAAACTTTTAAGCTTATTTCATCTTATAGTCTAAAATTTTAAAATGTCCACTTTCATTTTTGAACTTAAAAAAAAAAAAAAATTTGGTTCTTAAACTTTCATAATGTCTACTTTAATCTTTAAAATTACGTTTGATAACCATTTTATTTTTTATTTTACATTTTTAAAAATTAAGTTTATAAATACTACTTTCACCGACAGTTTTTTTTTATTAAATACTTTCTAAAAATATTTTTAGAATCTATTTTGACAACTTAAAAAAGTAGTTTTAAAAACTTGTTTTTGTTTTTGAAATTTAGGTTTATTTGGTATATTCTATTTTATGTTTTCAGATTCACTGAATCTAAGTAGATCCAATATCCGTTTGGAAGATTTGTTTCTAAAAATTGTTTTTGAATTATGTGATCCGAATAGTGAAAATTCTGAAAATAACATTTTTATGTTTTTAGTGTATCTAGATTTTAATATAGTATTTCATGTTATAAACTCATTTCTTTTTTGTTAAATTAAAATGTGCATAATATAATATATTATAAATTATATGATATTGTAAAATAATAATTAAACAAAATTTACAACATAAAACTAAATTAATTAATAATAGTTGAGATTCAACCTAATATTTGGTTGGTAACTATAACTATTTTTGTGGTTTATAAATATATTATCAAACACATTTTGAACAATTGTTTAAATTGAGATTTAGTTTCTAAATCTACTATCAAACACATATTCAAAAATATTGAAAAAATGAAATACAACTTTGTTTTTCATTGAAGTGTTTTAAATTTTTGTTTTTAAATCACTAATCAAACGCACTCAAATGTTTCTTTTAAGAGATGTGAAAACCATAGTAAAGAAATTGTGAGAAAAAAAACACCACTTTCAAAAATAGAAAACTAAAAACGAAACTGTTATCGATTGAGGCCTAAATTTTCGAAATGTCAATTTTAGTCTCTAAATTGAAAAAAGTCATTTATCTTAAAAAGAAAATCATTTTAGTCATTGCTATGAACTTTCTATTTAATATTGGCCAAATCAATACTTGTCAATTTATCTAACTCTAAAACATGTCCACAATAGCAGAGCAATACACATATTTGAAGATTTGTTATCCATATACAACAATTAATGATAAAATGATATCAATAACCAAAATGATTACTTTTTTAAAATTTAGAAACTAAAATAAATATTTTAAAAGTTCAAAAATGAAAGGCTAGTAAATTTAAAAGTTTAGAAATTAAATAGATTTTTTTTTTTGAAACCTTAAATAGACATTTTAAAAGTTTAAAAATCAAAAAATAATAATCTATGAAATTTGGGGATCAAACTTTTCCCCCTTACAACAATTCATTCAACATGGAAACTTTAAAATTTAAGTGCTACAAGTATCTTAATCCACACCCTATTCAAAAAAAGATAACATAAATATTATATAAATATTTATTTTTTCCATGTAGATTTGTAAAAAGCTACCATAATTATTCCTCTCCATTCATTGCTTTCAAAAAAAAAAAAAAAAAAAATCCTCTCTGTTCATTGGAGCCCTTCTTTTATGGATACCCAAATGATAGCTCTTTCCAAAAGAAAAAGCTATGGTCTAGAGTCATTGGGCCTACCAATATACAAATTTCATTCAAATTATATTTGTTGAGAATATATTGAAAAGACTAAATTCGCTCGGTCATTTTTAGATTTTCAAGTCTAATAGTGATTTAGTATGATACTAGAGTAAAAAGTCTTGAGTCAAACTACTTGTCGTGTGGGATAAAAGTTTAATGAAAACACATTTGAATAATGGTTAAATAGAAGTTTGTGAACTTCAATCGTTAGATTCATTTAATGTAGAAGAAGCAATACAAGTTTATATGATAACATTGAATTTTAAGGCAAGATGCCCACAACAATGAAATAGAAGATTTCAATGAACTTCCTCAACCATCAAATCGTAATATTTTTATACAGAATTTTTATCAAGTTTCCAATATCTCAATAGAATTCTAACATTGTTCATTCCAATTTAGCTCTCATCTCTATAAAATTTCACAAGTCTAGTTAATTAAGATTATATAATTAGCCCTTTATATTTATATACTCTATTAAATAATCATATGGTTCCTCATTCCCTCCAAAATTATCAGAATTAATAAAATTCTAAATACATTTCTCAAACTAAACTCAATTGTTTTTTATTCGCATTTTCGACACGTCGTTTAGTAACCAAACGTAACTATCCACCGAAAGACCGCTACCGTTTCCTTTCCGCTAAACGACACATCGTAGAATTATCATTTTTTTAAAAAAAAAATCTTTAATCGAAAAATCGTACGCCGTTGGATCAAACTTCGTCGGAGATCGAAAACGGAAAAGTCTACGGATTCTTAATCATTGATAGCGAAACTAACCATGGTTAAACAGGGGGTTTCTTAACCTAACCATGGTTAGTTTCATGGCACTGAGATTACGCCACGTGTTTTAATCCAACGGTGGATATCGAGTTTCCATAGATACACCCGAAGCTTGACCGCTATATAAATCTCTTGCCCCACCGAACCCTAAAATCAAATTGGTCTTCTTCTACGCTGAGAAATTTCGAAACTCTGAGAAAAGAAAATGCCAAACCCTAAAGTCTTCTTCGACATGTCGATCGGCGGCCAAGCGGCTGGCCGGATCGTGATGGAGCTGTACGCGGACGTCACTCCCCGCACTGCCGAGAACTTCCGTGCACTGTGCACTGGCGAGAAGGGAGTCGGCAGCCGGGGCGGTAAGCCCCTTCATTTCAAGGGCTCTTCGTTCCACCGCGTGATCCCTAATTTCATGTGCCAGGGAGGCGATTTCACCGCCGGAAATGGTACCGGAGGTGAGTCGATCTACGGCGCCAAGTTCGCCGACGAGAACTTCATCAAGAAGCACACCGGCCCTGGTGTTCTTTCCATGGCGAATTCCGGACCTGGAACGAACGGATCTCAGTTCTTCATTTGCACTGCCAAGACCGATTGGCTCGATGGAAAGCACGTGGTGTTCGGCCAAGTCGTGGACGGCATGGATGTGGTAAAGGCCATTGAGAAGGTCGGGTCGAGCTCTGGAAGGACCTCCAAACCAGTTGTCGTTGCCGATTGTGGCCAGCTCTCTTAGATTGGAAGGTTTCCTTACCGTCGGTTGCTCCGGCGAAATCATATCTATGATCATTTCGTATTTGCGTGTGTTGTTTTTAACTTGCTGCGAATATGGGTCTGTGTGGGTCTGTTTTTAGGCTATGGGTCATGGGTTTATGCTGTTCCTTGAGTTCTGTGCAACTGCCGTTTGACATTTCTGTTAAATGGTGGTTTTGCGGTGGTTCCTTGACATAATTGGTTGTTCAAACCGAGGACCTTCAATAATATATGGCTGTGTCTTGAACTTTCTCCCATAAACCTCTGATCCCTCTTTTCAACTTTTTGCATAATCAAATGAATCATTAACCCATTTCTTCTCACAGGGTATGGAGGATGATTAAGGATTTACCATAAAATCTGTTGAGATCTAGATTGGATCGATTCCTTTAGCTTATCTATACTGATTGATACTAGAATCATTAACTGATCATCCCCATTAGGGAAAAGGATTAAGTGTTTTACTATATTTAATCTGCTGATCTGATTGCGTGGATTTAGTGTTGGATCAGGTTGTTTTGTTTTGCTAAACTGATTGACCATTTTTCCCATTATGGGAAAGATGGAGGATTTTATCATCCAATCTGTCCGACAGTAGATTTTGCTCGGTTGAAGGTACAATACAATCTAGTCAATGAAGATATGATTCTTTATTAAGATTTCTTTGTTTATATTATAACGTGCTTGCTTTTGAAAGAGGAAGCTGCGAGAAAAAGATTGTTTTGGAAAATAAAGTGCATATATTTGTCTGCATTTGATGCCATGGAAAAAGCTAAAGCAGGCGGTGGAGGGAATATTATATGGTTTTATGCCTTTAGATTCCTGTGGAGTTGCCTGGAAGAGACTGAGATCCTGATTTTGGGGATCTTAGTCCTGTGAATTTAACAGGACTAAAAAAGGAAGTTGATTTTTGGGTGGTTAAAATTTTTTTTCGGTTAAATTACAATGACACTGCCAGGTTCATGAATTTGAAATTAAACAAAAGATTAAATTCTAAAAAATACTCTTGAACTATGGGGTAAAAAAAAATCAAAACATATGCATTTTTTGTCCATAAATTTAACGAAAAAAATCTTCAAGGGTTGTTTTGAAATAAACTTTTGAAAGTTTAGGAGTATTGAAATTAACCTCATAGTTTAGGGGTATTTTTGATAATTACTAAACAAAATTCATGAATTTTGGTTTAAGTTTCAATTACGGACTGCAACTTTGAAATTCGTTGGAAAAATGTCTTTTACTTCAAAAGCAAGGGGGGATATCTAAAAATTTACCTAATCAATTTTTACGCCTCCGTTTGATAACCATTTGGTTTTTGAAAATTAAATCCATGAATTGGAGTAGTATTTATAGACTTAATTTTCAAAAATTACTTTTTGGTTTCATTAAAGGGGAACCTACCCCAAAGTTTGAAGGATACCAAATGTTCCTTTGTCCATGAACTTTGATATATTTTTTTTTGGTTAAATTACGCATTTAGTCTCTGAACTTTGATGTTTGTATCTATTTAGTTCTTGAACTTTCAAAATTACAAACTTAGTCATTGGACTTTTGAATTTTTTAAAATTTACGGGTATAATAGACACAAAATTGAAATTTCAGGATTCCATTAGACATAAAATTCAAATTTATATCTAATAGATCAATTAATTTTTAAAAATTTCGAGTTTGACAGGGACCTATTAAATACAAATTTAAAAGTTCAGGGATCTATTAGACACAAAATTAAAAGTTTAGGGACTTATTAGACACTTTTGAAAGTTTATGGACCAAATTGACACAACTTAACTTGTAATTGAACTTATTTTTTTTTTTAATTTAGGGGCTTATTTGACCATTGCTTAAAGTTGCAAGGGCATATTTGACCTAAAAAGTCAAAATATTTTAACTTTTTTTTAATTAAGTTTGAAATCCTAGCTTTTTTTTTTCTTCCTCGGTCTGTTTTATAATTTTTTAAAGCTTTTTTATATTAAATTTGAATTCCTTGCCCTTTTTTTTTTGACAATTCCTTGCCCTTTTATTGTTCCTAAACTTTTGGGTTTAAACATGGTTTTTGGTTAAAAGATTGTTCAATTTATAAGTTTTGTTATCTAAATTCTCAAATTTATTTCATGTTTTCAAATATGTGTTTGGTAGCACATTTAGAGATTAGATTCCAATTTAAACAATGGTTCAAAATGTGTTCTATAATATATTTATAGACCATGAAACTAGTTGTAGCTTCAAAACTAAATATTAGATTGAATATAAACCATTATTAATTAATTTATGAACATGTTTTTTTGTTATAAATTTTGTATAACTATTATTTTTTAATATCATATAATTTATAATATATTATATTATACATTATTTAATTTAAAAAAATAAATTAAGTTTATAACAAGAAATATTATACTTATTATCTTTTTTAATATAATTCTATATTTTAAAATTTTAAATTCAAAATTTGAATACAATGAAAACATAAAAATGTTATTTTCAGAATTTTCACTATTTGGATCATAGAATTCAAAAATAGTTTTCGAAAATACATTTGTCAAATTCACTGAACTCAGTGAGTTCGAAAGAATAAAATAGAATTTGGTCGTTAAAGGCTAAATCTAAAGTTATGATATAAGACATTTTGATTTCATTTTTCAAATTTTTTTTTTTATAATGGAGATGATAATAACTGATTAACTTTAGTCTTCATCTATTTTTGGGCTGTTAGGACTTCTAGGGAAGTTGAAAAAGAAAACATACAATTTCCTTCTTTATTATTATTTTCTTTTTTTTGGTAAAAAGAGAAAAAAACCTTTTTTATCCTATATTCTGATTGAAGTGTAACAATTAAGTTATTGGATCTAAATTTTAAGTATTTAATTATTTGTTAAAGTGAGTTCAACCGTAATTGACAAATACTCTCAAAAGTTTGAAGTTCAAATCCCTTACTTCAAATGATGTTGAATTAAATAAAAATATATTTAATTATTTAAAAAAAACTTAAGTATTTAACAATATATTTTTTTTCAAAGCTCAAAATTTGTAATGATTTAATCCTTACTCTTCTATAATCCTTATTTCAGGGAGGAATTATTTATATTTTAAAATTTTCTTCCCAACTCTCTTTGCAACAAGCCTCCTAGATGTCTCAAGGGTCATACACTTTATTCCTTTGGTGAATGATCTAGAAAAGACATAATTAGGATTATTTATTTTGTTTGTATGCTTGGTGGTGGTGTGGAGTGCACAAATTTTAAAAAACAATTTTGAAAAATCAAATTTGAATGGAATATTTGAATGTTTGAAAACTGGAATTGTAGAATTAGAGTCTATAGACTATAGGGGTCAAATATGAGACACCACTAGTGTAGAAAACGCTAAAAAATACAACCATTAAATAGTTATTTTTTTTTTAAAAGCATAAATCAAACTATACTCCTAAACTTTAAATGTTGTATTAATTAAAATCCTAAACTAATAAATTGATCAATTTAAATCCTAAAAGTATATCAATTTACCTTCTCTGTTAGCTTCCGTACTTATAACTTTAATTTTCGTAAGTGTGTATCAATTTACACCATCTATTAGATTCCGTACTTATAATTGAGTCTAGTGTTGAACTAAGGTTTTTGGAGAAGGTGAATTGATACACTTATGAAAAGTTTAGGTCCCGTTTGATAACCATTTGGTTTTTGATTTTTGATTTTTGAAAATTAAGCTTGTTTTCTCCCAATTTCTCTACAATGGTTTTCATCTCCCTTAAGGAAGTATTTGAATTCTTAGCCAAATTCTAAAAACAAAAACAAGTTTTTGAAAACTACTTTTTTTAGTTTTCAAAACATGGCTTGGTTTTTGAGAACATAGGCAAAAAGTATATGACAAAACAAGTAAAACCATAGGTGGGAGTAGTATTTATAGGCTTAATTTTTAAAAACCAAATGGTTATCAAACGGGGCCTTAGAGATATAAATTGATTTTTGTCTAAAAAAATCTGTTTGCAAAATTATTAAAATAAAAAATAGTAAAAGTAAGTGAATTGGTTATTTTTTTTAATTCAATAAAATATATGGATGGAAGGACTCAAACTTTTGACTTCTTGTTTGAAGTATATGTTTAAACCAATTAAGTTATCGTTCAGGTTGGCCAAGTGGATTGATTAATTACTCTTGTTTGTTGGTATTGTCCAATCGAAATTAATTTTATTGTTGACTAGGCCATTTGAATAAGTCTATTTCTAAATTTAAATAACTAACTCATTTTCAATATATCAAGTAGATCGATGATAAAATCATGAAAAAGGAGGCAGATGGATGATAATTTCTTTCATTTGTCTCTCATTGAGAGATAAAAAGAATTATAATTCGAAGATTTAAAGAATAAATAGACACAACTATTATTTTTTTTTCTTTATTTGAAGAATTGGGTTTTTTTTTTTGGAAAAGAAAAATTATTGATCCTCTAAGAAGGAGGGTACCAAAAAGATTAGATAATGATAAGTTTTGAATGAATTGGATTGATAGAATCAAATATATATTTTAGAAAAAGCAAAAAAAAAAAAGATAGAAGACTTCTTGACATAAAAAAATATACGATAAATTATATTTTTTGTATGATTTAAGTTTCTATTTGGTTCCTGAGATTTTAAAAGTAACACTTTAATCTTGAGGTTGATTCTTGAGTGAACTATTTTTTGTCTCTAAAAATAGTTCTAAATGATTCTTGAGTGAAGTTGATTGTTAGTTAACTAACGAAAAAGGATTATTTGTATGGATGACCTTTTGTTAAGCCGAAATGATGGATGACCTGGTCTTTCAAAATAACGATGGATAACCTTCTGCTGACGTCACACCGAGAGTGAGAGTACGATGAAATACAACGAGAGAGAGAGCCATCTTCAACCTTCTTGACCGAGAGCGAGAGTACGAGAAAAATCCAACGAGAGCAAGAATCCATCTTCAACCCATCTTCAACCTTCTTTTCTCGTAGAGCGAGAGTGAGGAAATGGATTCTAGATTTGATACTTAGATTTGAGGTGGGTTGCCACCAGCGTGCATGAAGGGGAAGAAAAAGGTTGAAAATGACGTGTGCGAGAATAAGGTCGAAAATGGCCTATTGCTCTCGTTGGATTTTTCTCGTACTCTCATTCTTGGTCAAAAAGGTTGAAGATGGCTCTCGCTCTCGTTGGGTTTTATTGTATTCTCGCTCTCGAAGTGAAGTCAGCAGAAGGTTATCCATCGTTACTTTAAAAAATCAGGTTATCCATCGTTTTGGTTGCCAAAAAAAAGTTATCCGTACCAAAACTCAACGAAAAATGACGTGACATAATTAAGGTGACAATTTTTAAATGATGCGACACATTTTATTAATTTTAGCGTAGGTGCCATTTTTTTCTCTTTTTTCCTACTCTCCCTTCTTTCTTCTCTCCTTCACTTTTTCTTATCTTCTTTCGTTTGGGCACTTGCCGCCGGCCACCACCAAAGAGCGGTTGAGATCATGAAGAGCCTACTCAAAGACGACCCATAAAATTTTACACAACAAACCAATATTCATTAGTCACCGACATTGTTAGATTTAGATTTTATTGGGGTCAAACCCACAACATTTGACCATAGACCCTTACTCTTTCAATCTGCATTGCCAAATCTGAAATCTCTCTATGTTGTTTGTTAACTTAGAGGCTGTTTTGATGAGGGAGTTGGGTTGGGTTAAGTTGGGTTTAAAACCCAACTCCCCATTTATCCCACCAACATCCCAACTCCCCACTTCATAACTCAACCCAACATAGTTGAGTTGTAAACTCACCACCTTCCACGAATTTCATGCATATCTCTCTCAGCTTCCCACTCCACTAAGCTCTCACGCGTTTGTCTTCTCTCTCTGGTATGGTCAGTTCTCTCATCTTCCTCTCTCATCCTCGATGCTCTCTCTAGTTAGGTCAGTTCTCTTATCTTCAATAATTCGCTCATCCTCAATCTCTCCTCCCTCTTCCCTCAATCGTTCGTCAATGGAGGTTTTAGGGTTTGATCTTCGAAATAGGGTTAGGGTTTCAATCTCTCCTCCCTCTTTCCTTAGTCTTTCATCTTCTCCCATCTTCCCATTCTTTTCTTCAATAATCGAACCCTAGCCCTTGGAAGAAGATGATTATTCTTCTCCTTTTCCAGATCTAACCCTTTTCCCTTTGCTAACTCTTGATTCGAACTCATGTTCTCTGTTTTCTCTTATGTTTTGTATTCCATTCCAGATCTATAAACCTAAACCATAGATTTTCCCCTCGCCGCACCAAACTAACCCTCTCCGTCAAGTCCCTTGCTGGTTTCATGCTTTCCATTATGCATCACACTACCCTTGATTCATTGTCTTCGTTTGGGTTTTGTGTGGCTGAATGCATGTTTGACCTGGGGATTTGAGTGAGAAAATTCTTAGTAGGGGACTTCGTTGGGCATTTGGCGCTTGGTGAGGGGATCAATTTGCTCTGTTCACAAGTTTGCTTTTTTTTCCCTTTTGCCGACCGATGATGTGTACAAAATTTAGACTAACCGTGTATGTGTATTTTTTGTGACCTCAGTGTGCTTTGTTTGCTGTTTTTACGTTGATCTTCCTGTTTTTTTTTGTCTGGTTCATCTCACAATTATTTTTGCATACTGATTTTATTATGCACTGTTATATCTATTTACTTGTGTACTGATTTCTAATACAATTATATATGGACCGTATTTTGCATAAATCATTTCCTTTTACTTTAATACTGATTTTTTTTGGTATGAATGAGTCCACTTAATACCTGAGGCCAATTTTCCTGCTTTAAGTTCTCTAATTATGGTTGTTGTAGTATTGAATTTGGACCTATTGTCCTCTCTGTTTGGATGATCTTATTAGGCATGAATTTATCAGTACTTGTACTATATTCGAATTAAATCTATCTTATGTGTCGCAACGTGATCAGACGCAGAGCGGCTGACGTCCTATTTCAATGGTATTCTTTAATTAAAAGAATTTTGGAGTCACTAGTTGCCGTCGAATCAAAACGCGTTGGAGATGCTACACGTCGCCGTAAGTTCGTCAGAGTTTGGGTTTCTTGCTGGAGTCGGGTTCAGTTGCTGTGTCTGAGTTTGACAGCGCTGCACGTCAACGGAAGGTCGCCGGTGGGAGTTGAATCTCTTGTCGGTGAGATGTGGATGGTCGCCAGAGAGTTGTCACTCTTCTTCAGCTTTTCTCAAACTTCCTCTTCTAACTTGCTATGATTCTCACTAATTCTCCAATTCTCTAACAATCTCTCTAGACCTCTAAATTTTCCAGCTCTGTCCCCTCCTCCTCCTTTGTTGTCCTCCACCCTTATATTTATACTATGAGTTTTTGCTAAAAAAGAGTCTTCCTAAACCATTATCAACGATTCTTTAGGTGGAGGAAAGTCCATTTTAGTAGTTTGATGTGGTGGCCGTGAGAAGCATACGAGGAGAGGAAGAGGTAAATCAAATAAATAAATATAATAATAATAAATATATAAGTAAAAAACAAATCAAAAATCAAAAATCAAAATAAATGAATAAAAAATAAAAATAAAAAGAAAATTAAATCAGACAGAACAAAATCAAACCAAATAAAAAAAAATCAATAAAGAAATAAAACAAAAACAAGAACAAAATATTAGGAACATGAACCACTTGAAATCAATTCGAATAATAAAAATGTATCGGACCAAATATGGTATCTACAGTTTGCCCCATTTTGTGTATCATTGAAGGATTGAAAGGGTAAACAAAGGAAAAGATAGAGTATTTGGATGAAGATTTTTTTTTTTCGAGAGAGTGATGAATCGAGCTGGCAAAGCTTCGACCTCAACTAAATGTGCAGTTCGATTTAATCAATAAGAGAAAAGAACATGGACTCGGCTTGACACAGGCTTCGACCACGAGTAAAAAGTAGAGTTCGATTTAACCAACGAAGGAAATGAAATGGATCTGGCTTGACACAAGCTTCGACCTCGACTAAATAGTAGGATTTGATTTAACCAAAAGAGAAAAGAACATGGACCCAATTTGACACAGGCTTTGGCCACGACTAAACAGTAGAGTTCGATTTAACCAAAAAGAAATAAAATGGACCTGGCTTGACACATGCTTCGACTACGATTAAACTGTGTAGGGTTCGATTTAACCAAAAGAGAAAAGAACATGGGCCTGACTTGACACAGGCTTCGACCTCAACTAAACAATAAGGTTAACCAAAACAGAAAAGAAACGGACCTACCTTGACACAGGTTTCGACCTCAACTAAATAGTAGGGTTTGATTTAACCAAAAGAGAAAAGAAAATGGACCTGGTTTGACACAGGCTTCGACCTCAATTAAACAGTAGAGTTTAATTTAACCAAAAAGAAATAAAATAGACTTGGCTTGACACAAGCTTCGACCTCAACTAAACAGTAGGGTTTGATTTAACCAAAACATGGATTTTCTGTGTTAGAATTTTTTTTTTTTACAACAATTTTTATCTCAAAACTTTTTTCCAAAACATAAACACAAGGATTTCTTATTTCATAAAAAGTTTTAAGAGAGACGATTTTGAATGCACATGCTAGAAAATAATTTATGAATGAGGAAAGCTTGAATGCATGAAATGCAAATTTTAATACAAAATTAGCTCAAAGCTAACTAATATCTACAAGAATATGCATGTATGTATGAAAGTTCATAACAGAGCAGCTAAAAATAGCTCAAACACCACATTCACGCTATACTTCATAAAAGACTCTAGTCGGATCAAGAATTTACATAGCGAAATAATCTTTGGACTTCTTCTTGACTAACTTTTCATCTTAATTAGAAGAATTGCAATGAATAATGAAAGCTTTGATTTTCCTCAATTTGACAATATGACAATTATGGTTTTGCCCCAGTTTGAAATTTTAATGCATGGCAGTAATAATCTTGCCCCAATTTCACAACAATAGTGGCTTTGCCCTACTTTCGTGACTACTCCACACTTGGTTAAATATTTTCTTCAAAATTTTCATAGGCCCATGACATGGAATCATTTAAGCTACCATCATTGGTTTGAAATATCGCGTATGTAACTTTCGATTTTGTAATTGTAATAATAATAAAAGCAACCATGTCAGCATTCAAGTACGCACATATTATACAAAAGAGGGAAATATGGACAAGATGTGTTAGGTTTTCTCAAGAAAGATTCAACTTAGATTGCTTTGTTTGAGGTTCAGAATGACTTCTTTCTACCTTGTACACCATTGTTTTTTTCTTTTTTTTCTTTTGTATGACACTGTCTTCAATTTACATATTGTGTTCATACACACATTTTGTTCTGATTTGGCAATTAGTATGTGTATCTATATTTGAATTTTTTTTTTAGTAATTGTTCAGTTTTTATTTTCCTTGGTTAAACTTTTTGTATACATTGGACTTAATTGTGGAAATTTTTACATATTATATTCTTATACCATGTTTGTGTACTTCGTTATCGATTTTTCTTATTTGTAATCTATAGTCCATAGTTTCATAAATATTACAATGCATAATCATGTTTTTTTTTAAAATATGTTTTACAAAATAAGTTGAATAAACAAAAATTCAATCTGAATTTTCTAAAAAACAAAATCTCTCATGGTAAATAATACAAATTGTAATTGGCAGAATTAAAAGAGGGACCCGTCTTAATAATCTAATTCATATATGGAAGAAGAAAAAAAGGTGGACTTGTTCATTAAAAAAAGGTAACAAAATGATCCAAGAAATTGAATTTGTTCTAAAAGTTGGTAAAAAAAAGGTGGAAATGCATGTTTTTAAACAGTTGTTTAAAACTTATTACTTCAATTTGTTTAAAAAGTTGAAAATGCATGGGTTTTTTGGAAGAAAATATACTTTTACAAATATTACTTTATTTTAAATAATTTGAAACAATGAACTTTGGGGTGTTGTATGTGTGTTTTTTGAGAATATGAAGAAAATATATGTATATTGAATGTGCATAATATTTTTATTTTCTAATAAAATATGAATAATGAAGGTTCCTTTTTTGGTAAATAATACATGCAATGAAACATATAGATGATTGTGTATATATTTGATATTTGTGTACTCAGAATTCCAAATTCTAATAACATAATTTGTGTTTAAGAAAAAAGATAAATCATAATGTCGCATCAATAATACTTGGATAATGTTTCTTAAGCAATTGATTTCATGCATAATAGACCAAAATGAACAATTTGTTTTGAGCCCAATGATCTAAGTTCATAACCCATACATATGGGAACTAATCCTAAATTTAAGCCCATTTCACTAAACCAAAAACCCTAAAGCCCAAAACCTTAAACCCTAAATCCTATCCTAACCCCCAAACCCTAAAATCCTAAAACCCCTACACCCCTATAAACTCTAAATCCCCAAAATCCTAAAACCCAAAACCCCAAAACCCAAAACCCAAAACCCTAAAACCCATACACCTCTGAACCCCTAAACCCCTAAACCCTAAACTCTAAAACCCCTAAACCCTAAACCTTAAACTCTAAAACCCTAAACCCTAAAATTCTAAAACTAAAACCTTAAAAACCTAAAATCCTAAAATCGCATAACCCTAAAAACATAAACCCTTATACATTCTTCGTAACCTTAGGAAAATTTGTAGGGTTGCTTGTTCCATGATATCACGGTTAATTGCGTACAATTTGAATTTAGGATATGGGTAGGACGAAGTTCTATGTTGTCTTCGTTGACTGTAACCCTGGTATTTACATGAGCTAACGTGAATGTCATAGACAAGTCCATGAATATAGAGGAGCAATTCACCAATCCTATGCAACTTTTGCGGAAGCAGAGGCTGCATAGACCCAGTTTGTAATTGAAACCAATGATCAACCCATTGCGGTCGTGCCTAGTGGAGTTCCATTGAACACTTCTACTATGAATAATGTTGATGTAAGACAGTGTAATAATACTATGCTGATTATATTGGGGTTCTTTGTTGGAATGATTGTTATGTATGTATGGATTAGCTTAGTTGGACATTAGGGATAAGCTTAATGTACACTACAATGGACGTATCCAGAAATAAAAAATGACACATTTGTATTTTAGGAACAACTCTCATCCCCCCTTGTTCTTCCTTTGAGATGGAAACTGTTGAAGAACTATTTAATATCCTCACCATCATAAACACCTCCCAAAGATAGTTGTTGATGAGTCTAGCCTTCCTTTTGAATGACTATCGGAGGATAGATTACCAATCATTGTACGATAGACATCATATTAGGCAATTGAATTTCTTTCACCTCATTTATGAGAATGACTTGTGCTGTCGTGAAAGCACTAGAATGGATAGAAGGACATTCGCACTCCTATGTAGTATGCTTAGGACGACCGGTGGTTTGCAAGCAACCCAATGTGTTGATATCGAGGAAATGGTTGTCATATTCCTGCACATACTAGCGCACGATGTTAAGAACAAAGTAATTCGCAAGCAATTTGGGAGGTCTAGGGAGACGGTGTCCAGACACTTTAACTCTGTTCTCGCAGCAATCTTGCAACTTCACGAGGTGTTGCTAAGAACCCCAGAGCCAATCACCAACGCATGCACTGATGAGCAGTGGAAATGGTTTGAGGTATAGAATGCATTTCTATACATTAATGGAAATAAATTACACGTTCATTAACGTTAGTACCATGTCTTCAATGGATACATAATTGTTTGGGTGCGTTAGATAGAACCAACATCAAAGTGAATGTTAGTGCCATTGATCGGCCCCGATATAGGACGAGGAAAGGTGAAGTCGCGACAAATGTACTTGGAGTTGTTTCTCCGAACGGAGAGTTCATATTCGATGGCAGGCTGGGAAGGGTTTTGCAGCCGATTCTAGGATTCCTAGGGAAGCACTTTCTCGACCTAATGGCTTCAAGGTTCCTAAAGGTATACTCTAAATATTATCTTCTTTAATATTCATAGGTTAAAAGAAGTAGTGAGCTTATGCATTCACCATTGATACCTTCTACAAGATATTACTATTTTTGTGATGTTGGGTACCTTAATGCAAAAGGATTCCTTACACTGTATAGAGGAGAACGGTATCATCTTTCAGAATGGCGTGGAGCAGGGAATGCACTAACTACTCCAAGGGAATTTTTCAACATGAAACATTCTTCTGCAAGGAACGTCATCGAGAGAGCTTTCGGTGTGTTAAAGGGGAGGTGGGCCATTCTTCGAGGAAAGTCATTCTACCCAGTTCAAGTACAATGCCGAACAATAATAGCATGTTGTCTCATTCACAACCTCATTACTAGGGAGATGAGGTTAGCTGCAATGTTGGATGAGGTCGAAGAAGACGACTCTGTGCCTAATTTTGTCGAAGGGGAGAATATACAATTCATTGAAACTTCTAACGAATGGACCAGATTCAAGGATGACTTGGCTAAGCGAATGTTTGATGCTTGGAAACAATCTTGATGACTTTTCTACTTTTGCATTTCTTTTGTAGTAAATAGAACAAAATCTTATATGCACGTATATGTTTTTAGAGGTCTTTTATGATGTAAATGGACAACTTTCCCATCTTTTTCCTGCTTCTATATCAATCATGTGGTAGTATGATTATTTTTCCTTGTACCATACACATTCGCTTGACCTGATTGTTATTTTTTTTTATTGTATTCAATGTAATATTAGTTGACTATATGTACGCTTGCAGCATCATGGAAGATACATTAAAAGCTCTGAAACACACATGGACAATGGTAGAGGATGCAAATTTGGTGGAGTCTCTAGTAGCGTTAGTAAAGGGTGGTTGGCAGTTTGACAATGGGACCTTCAGACTCGGGTATCTACAGCTTCTCCACCAGATGCTTGCAGAAAAACTACCAAATTCTAACATAAGCCAAAATACGATAGAGTGCAAGATCATATCTCTCAAAAAGCAGTATGGGGCAATCGCCGAGATGTTGAGTAGTGCATACAACAAATTTGGCTGGAACAAAAAGTTGAAATGTGTTGATGTGGAGAAAAAAATAATTAGCTAAAAATCAGTCTATTTCGAGTTAAAAAAACTGCACCAAATACCCTTGACAACTCAACTCAACTCAACTCCCAAACATAGACTTCCTAACTCAACTCAACCCAACTCTGAACTCCAAACACAGACTTCATGAACTCACTGATAAACTAACTCTGCCCAACTCAACTCAACTCAACTTTGCGCTCCAAACGCCCCATTAAAGAGAAGGAAGGGAGAAAATGAGAGAGGGAAAATATAAAAAAAAAAATCCACCTAGCTAAAATTAATAAAATGTGCCACATCATTTAAAAATTGTCACTCTAACTTGTCATGTCATTTTTCCATTAGTAACTAACAGTCAACTTCACTCAAGACTATTTAAAACTATTTTCTAAACTTCATGGACTAAAGTGTTTGTTGACGCATGTCCTCGTATGGAGTTTGATGCAGATGTGGCGTTCGAGTTGGAGCCACCCTACAAATGAAAACTTGCACTGGTGTGGTGCTCGACCCAGTATACTCTGAAGCTTAAGTCAGAACTAAGTCCGAACAGGTAACGAGGTGACCGGGGTGAAATGCGTACCTTTAAGAGAGGTGGTCTTTACATGCCCTAAAAAGGGTGGGTCTCCTCCTTTTATAGAAAGATACGTGTTAGAGCCTTCTTGCAATGTTAGTCACATCGTGCCCAGGGGATCAACGAATCCTTTGCCAATATTGTCTTCTGTGCATGAAAAGGTTGACTTGGCAGAGCTCGCATCAGGTTGGGAGCGACCTTAGTGTTGCCTAGCCCTCACCTTAGTGTGTACGTGTCCTCCGACTATCGGGCTATGTGGCAAGTCACAATTTCACCCATAACAGTGTTACTTTTGAAATCTCAAGAACCAGATAGAAACTTAACCCTAAATCTGAAGGACCAAGAGTGTAATTTATTAAAATATATATATAATATAAAAGATAATCAAAATAAGGTAGAGGATAAAATATGTTTTGCGTAACAATATGGTATTTTCAACAATTATTCTTTTTTCTTATTGTTTTCACACCGTTGTTATTTAGACGATGGCATTAAGTAAAGGATTTTTCTTTTTCTTTTTTTTTTTTAAAAAAAAGGCATTAAGGAAAGGATATATTCAAAGAAAAAAAAAATTCCCATCACGTTGGAAGAAACATTTCCTCCTTCTCTAAGGCGAAGGGGATGGTGAAAGTGAATAATTTGTAAAAAAGAATAAATAAATTCTCCAATAGACATTTCAATTTTAAATTTAACCCCCTTGAAAACTAATATTTAGTTTTTAGTTTTTGAAAATTAAACTTATAAATACTACTTTCACCTATGATTTCATTGTTTTGTTATCTACTTTTTACATGTATTTTAAAAAACTAAGCCAAATTTTGAAAACTAAAAAAAGTAGTTTTCAAAAACTTTTTTTGTTTGTTTTTCGAACTTGACTAAAAATTTAAATGTTTTCTTAAGAAATATGAAATTCATTGTAGAGAAATGATGAGAAAACAAACACAATTTTTAAAAACAAAAAACCAAATGGTTATAAAATGAGACTGTAGTTTTTGAAATTTGGCTAAAAATTCAAATGTTAGCTTAAGAGAGATGAAACCCATTGTAGATAAATGATGAGAAAACAAGCACAATTTTCAAAAATAAAAAACAAATGCCTCGTTTGATAACTATTTGATTTTTTATTTTTGGTTTGTAACATCATAACTCGATCTTATGTATTTTCTTAGTTGATTTTTGTGTGGTTTAAGGGTTGGTTTAGAGCGCAAAGCAATAAAATTGAGTTAAAATTATAAAGTTTAATTTGGAGATTGTAAAAATTAGCCAAGTAATTTTTTTTTTCCTTTCGAGTTCAACAACATTTGGGAATATGGTTTCAAACTTCTAACTTTTAGATCAAGATTACATTACTTTAACCTGTTGAGCACTGCTCAGGTTGGTAGGTAAAGTTTTGTTTTATTTATAAAGAAATCTAGAAGATGAATTTCAATATTTATGAAATAGGTTATATGCTTTAGTCCCTAATATTTTCATTTTTTAATTTGATCCCTATTCTTTTCAAAGTTTAATTTCATCATGTATTTAATGTTTTCCAATTAAGTTCTCATAATCACTAAGTAAGGGAAAAAAAAGAAAACACTAAAAATTCAAAAAAGTAATATTTTTTAAACACAAATACTTAAGATGTAATTAAAATTTTTGATAGAAACTAAATAGGAAAGAAGTAAAACCCAAACATTAAAAATTAAAAGTTCTCAAAATAAGAGAAGAAAACATTAAAAATTAAAATATACATTTAGCCTAATTTTGCTAAAGAAAACAAGAAAAAAAAAAGGAAAAAAGAAAAAGAAAATCTCTGTCAAGTTGCCAACATTATGCAACGAACTGGTCAACGAAAAAAATCCCAATCCTTAATTATTCGTCATTCATTAAAAAAAAAAAAATGCAAACGCGTACTTTTTATTTGTTTATTTGTTATTTATTTACGTAGTGGACACGTATTGCTAAATTTATGTAAAAAAAAAAAAAAGAAAAGAAAACCAGAGAGCCTTTGACCCTTTAGAAATATGGGAAAAGAAGAAGGTTTCCGACAAGACGACGAGGGCAGTGCGTTGCGTCGAGAAGTTTTTTCAGATTCCTCGATCTCTTTTTTCGTCGGAATTGTTTACTTCCGACGATCGCATTGCCTTTCTTCTTTCAATTCTTGGAACTCGTGATCTTCTTTTGGCGGGAATTTGGTAACGGTGGCCCCATAGTTCCCAATTTCCATTAGGGATGCCAGATTTATGATTGGTACTGTTTTTGTTTTCTATTGCGGCTTGTTTGAATTTTGGTTTGCGACCCGATTCGGGCGGGAATTTTTGTGGGTACTTTTGATTTAATCTCAGATAGAAACCCAATTCTCTGTGTCTGCGCTGCGTGCGACTTTTGTCTTGCTTTTGATTTTGGAGAGAAGAGAGAGGGAGAGATGACGATTTCGGAGAATTCGAAGGGTCTGATTCTGGCTATGGCCTCGAGTGCGTTTATTGGGTCGAGTTTTATCTTGAAGAAGAAAGGACTTAAGCGTGCCGGAGCAACAGGGGCGAGAGCAGGTCTGTGATTACGAATCATGAAAGAATCTTTGATTTGTGGTTTTGGTTTCGCCTCCTTGTTGAATTGTTCTACCGATTTTGGAATGCTTGATTTTCTGGGATGTGGAATGTGTTTGTTGGTTGGATGTAATCTGATCTGTTTTGTATCTGTTCTTCTGTATTTTGCTTTATGTCCTGTTTGGAGGAAAGGGAAGTTTCTTTGAGGAAAATTTATCTCAGAACTTTTGTGTTCTTTGACATAGGAATGTTGTAGTAGTTTGTTCCGTGTGGATTTTTATTCTAGATTTGTCTATAATTGGTGGCATTTATTCAAAAATGGATCATGGCACACGGGGCAATTGTGCTTCCAAACGGATTGAAGCTTTAGTTTTAAGTCTTGGAATTGGATTCTCCAATAGATCATGGATTCTCAACACCATGAGCCAACTTTCGGATGTCAGATGGAAGCTTTAAGGGATTGGGATTTGAGGTTCTTAACTACCATATGATGGGCAACCGTTAAGTTGTAAATAGAGTTAATATCCTCTTAATGAACTGACAACATTAAAGATCTTTAATTAATGAATTTACTGTTTCATCTGCTTTGTTATTGCTTCTATTGGGCGTTTAAGTCCAGAGTCTTCTAGGCAATGTTCATGCTGTATTACTGGTTGATGCTTATAATCTCTTTCTTAAAACAGGTGTTGGAGGTTATACATACCTGTTAGAGCCACTTTGGTGGGCAGGCATGGTTACAAGTATGTATTATTATACTGTTAAGGTTATCAACCCCCTTTCCCCCCACCCCAGTGTTACGTCTGATCGTCATTGTCGAAAATATGAAGTTGATCTTGATCCTGAGTTTTCTTCTTGCTAAATAGTGATAATTGGAGAGATTGCAAACTTTGTAGCATATATATATGCCCCAGCAGTTTTAGTCACACCCCTTGGTGCACTGAGCATTATTATCAGGTAAGTTCCTTTCTTTTGAGATTCTTGTATTGTTTGTGTCTAGTTTAAAAATTGCTCATGAGTTCATGGGGGATCTTACATTTTTTTTCTGGATTTGTGCAGTGCTGTTTTAGCCCACTTCTTGTTGAAGGAGAGACTACAGAAAATGGGTGTTGTAGGGTGTTTATCCTGTATTGTAGGATCAGTTATAATAGTTATCCATGCACCTCAGGAACGTACTCCTGATTCTGTTGAAGAAATTTGGAATTTAGCAACTCAACCAGGTCAGAATTTTTTCTTATGAATTTTCATTTAATGAAATATCATCAAATTTGGTACTTAATTTCTTTTTTTCTGGATCCTTGAACAGCTTTTCTAGTCTACATTGCTGCTACAGCTTCGTTAGTGTTGGCTCTTGTGTTGTATTTTGAACCTCGCTATGGACGTGTAAACATACTAGTCTACTTGGGGATCTGTTCTTTAATCGGTTCATTGACGGTAATTATGCCATTTCTGCTAGTTCAATATGTATATGTGCTGATGTACCATCTTACAACCATTATTTGGATTGCAAAATTCTAAACGTTTGTGATTAATTCAGGTTATGAGTATTAAAGCTATTGGAATAGCAATAAGACTTACACTTGAAGGGGTAAGCCAGGTAGCTTACCCTCAGACTTGGCTTTTTGTCACAGTTGCAGTAGTCTGTGTCATCACACAACTAAATTACTTGAATAAGGTTGGTGTCCTGTTAATGGTTTGACAGTTGTTTCCTATTCCTTTCTTAACCAAATGTGTGAAACCTGAGTATAGCTCAACTAGTTAAGGCGTATAGCTTTGACCAAGAGGTCAGAGGTTCAATTTTCTCACTTTCTTAACCAAATGTGTGAAACCTGAGCATAGCTTAACTAGTTAAAACGTATAGCTTTGACCAAGAGGTCAGAGGTTCAATTTTCTCACCTTCACTTGTTGTTGAACTTACAAAAATTGGGATTGTGTATTTATGTTGACTGATATGGACTTTTTTGTTTCAGGCGTTGGATACATTCAATGCAGCCCTCGTATCTCCAGTATATTATGCCATGTTCACGACATTGACTATTATTGCTAGTGCTATCATGTTTAAGGTAAATTACTAGACCATATAACTTATTAAAAATAAAAAGTTAAGCAATGAATGTAAATCCGTTACGTCGATCTATCCTGCAGGACTGGTCAGGCCAGAATGCGAGCACCATAGTCTCTGAATTATGTGGATTCATTACCGTCCTTTCTGGAACTATTATTCTTCACTCAACTAGAGAACAGCAACCAGTCTCCTCACAAGGTATGACATCTAAAGATCTCTTTTACTTATCCCTGCTGTCCATCAATTGAGAAATCTCAGTATGTTTTGATGTCTAATCAATTATTGTTATCCGTGAACCTGAGTATAGCTCAATTGGTTAAGGCATATATTCTCGACCAAAAGGTCAGAGGTTCGAATACCCTTCCCCATATGTCCTACGAAATGATTGTGTATGCGTGCTCGTACAAACCATATAGCATCAAAAAGGATGTTTAAGACATCTGTTTAGTGTATCTGAATCTATGATCTGTTCTTCAGAAACACTGCTGAACAATCAACACTCTTTTATATGGTATCATTTGGCAAAAATATGGTCCTATACCCACCCTCCCCCAAACAAAAAGAGGTTAAATAAAAATAACAGAACTTGGATTTCTGGCTGAATGAATATCAACTTCATTTTTTTTGTTTAATGTGGTAGTGGTTAATGTTTCATAGAGCAAATTTAAATTGGAAATGGGAATTAGAACTTGCATAAGGTTATTAACACATAATCTATACCTCTCTTTGCAGGATCTGTAGCATGGTATATTAATGGGGATTCAATGAAAGGTATTGACGAACATTTGATCACCATAAGCAATTCACATTACACTGAAGAATGAACCTACTCTGTTATGATTGTAATTTGGAAGACAATGGTCCTAAATGCAAAACCGAAAAATATACTCATACTGAAAGGATGAGTACAATTCCCGATTTTTTATATCGGGACAGCGTATTGACATATCGATCATGGTCTTGTCGAGACTCGAGAGCTACCATCCCCTCAGCTGCTGCAAAAGGTTTGGAATTGAAACCCGAGCTGCTAGAAGATCCAGTAAGGATCTTTATAGTTAGAATGGTGAGGGGGAGGTATCCTCAATGATCCATGTTTGGTTCCAGCATCAATGATATAGCTTGTGCCATATGTAAATTAACATTCATTCATTTGATCTCCAGTTTCTCTTTTTATAAAAGAAATCTCAAGTCATTTTCCCCTTTTCCTTCATAGTGTAGACCCATCTAAAGTTTGAATATGTTATGTATATCCTATTTCATTTGAGCTTTCAAGCCTTGGGTATGGAACTGAGTAGGAGTTCTTATTGACTTTATGTTTATTGTTTATGATGTGGTTGATTTTTAGTAGTTCGAAAATATTAGTATGATTTATTATCTATTAAATGCAATAAAATTAAATCAACACCAATAAATTAACATGATTTGTTCATATTAAAAAAAAAAAAAAATCCTCTGCATCACAACATCCGTCAAGTTTTTGAACTGAATTGTATTTGTACAATGTGGCTAATGCCAAAAGAAATAATTAAATGGGTATACCACTTGTGATGGTAAAATAAAACACTTGTGGTTTTAACCGGACATAATAATAGAAATGCTATATTGCCAACATAAGTATAGCTCAACGATTAAAGTATTTATTTATTTATTCTTTTAAAAGACTAAAGTTTAGTGATGCAATTAAAATGTTCTAAAATTTAAAAATTAAATAGAAACCATTATTTTCTTTATGAATAATTAGTTTCATTAATTTAATATAGTTTACTAGTAAAAATGAATTAAGTAAATTTATGAGTCAATTAGTTAATATTTATCAATATATTACAATGGAATAATTAATTTGGTTAACTTTAAAGCACTATTATCAATTAATTGAAGTTTTATATATTATTTTTAATTTTAAAAAATAATTTGAATATAATTTTATCGATTGGGAATTTAATTTAAACCTATTAAAAATTTTAATTAATTAATATTAATTAAATAATATAAACCTATGTGTAACAAAAAAAAAACAAAAAACAAAAAAGAGAAGAATGAAATAAAAAGAAAGAGAATATATCCGAAGGCATGAGAGAAAACCTATACATTTGAAAGGGTATAAGATTCCCTTCTTTTGGTAAAATGCCAAGGAATGAGTTATTCTCATTCCCTAGCTTCCAAAACTTTTTTTTTTTTTGAGTTCAACAACTATGGGTTGGAGGATTTGAACCTTCGACCTCTTAGTTGAATGTATATCCATAAACCAATTGAGCTATGTTTGAATTGGCCGCTTCCAAAACTCATACTAAACAAAGTAATCATAAAGTCATTCTCCCCCTTCCATTCCCATACCCTAAAAGGCCACTAAGATGTTGATCTAATGGTGTAAAAATGAAAAAAGAAAGAATTATGATTTTGAAAATAGCTAAATAAACAAAATGCTGGTTGAATTTTGAATTGTTAAGTTCAATATTAAAAAAAATTATTGTTTTAAATTTCTCTATTTTGAATTTCATTTTTATATGTCCTATATCTCACATGGGCTCAAGATACCTTCCAGCCCCATCTAAGGTAAACTTAGCCTCGAACTTTGACCTCAAACCATTTTGTAGTTCGATGCTCTTAACCTTTTCAAAGATCAACTGCATTTGAGACACGACCTCTAGCCAAGATCTCTAAAAAAGGGTTTGCTCCTTCGTCATAAGAACACTCGTTACTTATAATATCTTTTTAAAATTATAATTGTAAAGACTTATCCACAATGGTGAAAATATCGATGTCGACACTAATATCGACATTTCAATTTTACGAATATATTGATATCAACAGATATTTTTGTAAATTAAAAATTTTTAAAAATTATTTAAATTAATAATTATGTTGTTTTTACTTCTAAATTAAGTTATGGATATTGTTATTACTATTTATATTTATATTGGGTTAATAGATGATATCTTTTTATATTTTATGGATATTTATAAAAGATATTAGAGATATCGATTGATTGGATATATCGACATATATTTTCATCCTTGCTTATCCATGTCTATCTTTTTCAATTTAAAAATTCATTTTCTATATCTAATTATTTATAAATATTTATTGACTTTCTATTATGATAATGTATTATCTTATGTTAAATAGTAATTACATTTCCATTTAAGCGCGAATAAAAAGAAAAGCTTTCTATAAAGGCAAATGTTTTTTATATTCGATAAGCAAATGTGAGAACCTCATCATCCACCGTTAGATCCAAATATCTGTCATTCCTCGACCGTCCGATCAGAATCTGGTCATTCCCCAGTTTATAACGTTTGAGAAGCAACTGCGGCCATCCATTTTGCTGCCAACCAACGCAAACCCCAATTCTCACAGAATCTCGAAGCAGAGCAACAATGGTGGCAATGGTTTCTCCATGGGGAAAACCAGGTGCTTGGGCCCTCGACTCCGAGGAACATGAAGCTCAACTCCTTAAAGAAGAGCAACAGCAGCAGCAGCAGCAGCAGAAACAAGCGGAGCTCGGCCTGGATTTTCCGTCCCTCAACGACGCCTTGGCCACCAAGCAGAAGAAGAAAGGGCAAACTCTCTCGTTGGCGGAGTTCAGCGCCTATGGCGGCAGCGGCTCGAGATCTTCTTCGCAGGGACGCACGCATGAAGATTTGATGGTACTTCCCACCGGCCCTCGCCAACGCACGGCGGAGGAGCTCGACCGGAACAGGCTCGGTGGTGGATTTAGGAATTATGGCTCGAATGGTTCGTATGAGAGGAGTAACAGGTATTCGAATGGGGATGATTCGTCTAATTCGAAGTGGGGTTCTTCTAGGGTTTCTGATGAAAATCGGAGGAATAATGGTGGGTCTAATAGGGGCGATTCGGGTAGGGAATTTACACCTTCTAGGGCTGACGAAGTCGATAATTGGGCTTCAACTAAGAAACCAATGACTGGAAATGGATTTGAGAGGAGGGATAGAGGAGTAGGGTTTTCGGATTCACAATCGTCAAAAGCCGACGAATCAGAGAGTTGGGTTTCTAATAAGACCAATGTTCCATCGGATGGAAGGAGATTTGGGGCTAACGGCGGATTTGACAGAGAGCGACGAGGAGGGTTTACGGCGAGCGGCGGCGGTGCAGATTCAGACACTTGGGGGAGGAAGAAAGAGGAAGGTAGTACTGGCGACGGCGTTGGGAGTCGGCCGAAGCTTAATCTGCAGCCACGTACGCTGCCGGTGAGCGACGTGAAGTCGTCGGAGATATCAGGTACGGCGGCGAGGTCCAAGAGTTCAAACCCATTTGGAGAGGCGAGGCCGAGGGAGGAGGTTCTGGCTGAGAAAGGACATGACTGGAAAAAACTTGACGAGGAGCTAGAGTCGAAGATTAAGGAGGTGTCAGTGGAGAAGACAGAAAAATCCAACGCCATTTCCTTTGGGAAAAAGAGCTTTGGTAATGGAACTGGTCGAGCTGCTGAGGATAGAACAGAGAGGAGCTGGAGGAAGCCGGAGTCGCCACAGGAGTCACCAGAATCTCCTTCCGATAGGTTTGTTCAATGATCATCTGAAATTGGAATGAATAATTTCTAGCTTTGTAACATAGCTAAAATCACATCAACTAACTTTACAAAGTAACTTGACATACACCCATTTCTGTGTTTTGAATGGTGAAGCCTTATATATTCTGACATGATCTTAACTGATTGTTGATTTGCAGTGTAAAGGAAAATGAAAATGGACATGGTGAAGGCGAAGGGGACGAGGACAAGAACGAGGATGAGAACGAGAGCGAAAACAAAGCTTGATGGATATGATGTAATACTGAGAGATTGAAAAACAGACATGGAAGTTAGTGAAAGATTTTGACTGAAGACAACATTCTCTAATGTTGTTTTATAGTTTTGCCAGTGAGAAACAATTTTGATGTGTTGTTATTGGGGGTAGTTCTTGAGTCAATGTGGCTAATTTACTGTAATGTTTTTAAGCCAAACTACTACTGTTTTAACATTATTTTTCTAATCTTAAGTCCCATTTGGTCTGCATTGATATGATATTTGTAGTGTTGTTTCTGTTTGTGTTGCTTTGCTTGAAGCTTGAGAACTGGATTTCGTTTCGTTTAGAACTTTGTAGGGGGATTTTCGAACGGAAAGGAATTTGCTCGCCTTTCTGAATCTGAATAGATTGGTTGTTTGTTTTCTTGTAGCTTATTGCAGCAAAGCAAAGGCAAGCATGCATCCATGGAAGGAGGAGGAGGCAGAGTTTGCCAGTTTTTGTTCTGTTCCTTCTTGAAATGGGTAAGCTCTTCTACTCCAAGGCTTTGTGGAACCCAGAGAAATTTTTGTTGTCAACTTAATTGGTTGCTATGCACATGACAATAGAAACTTTTTTTTTTTTGAATATTCAGATTAAAATAGTCTTTTCAAAAAGATTGAAATCATGTTTTGGAAATGCGATTTTACAAGGTACGGACTTAACTATACTGAGTAAGACTAAGAGGAGAGATCTTTCTTTCCATAGCGTTGGTGGGATTGAATTTGATCTTCTAAATTTTTTTGTATTAGTTTTGTTTATAAAATTCTGATAACTTTGTATTAGTTCTTTTTTTTTAAAAAAAAATTAATGATTTGTTAATTTTCCAACCAGTTTAGATAGTAATGAAACCTCTATCTCCTCTAAAAATTTTCCTCTGCATACTTTGGGTGTTTGAATGAAGTATCTTTTTTCAGGATATTGTTTGGATGGTACTTTGTTTTACTATCTTTTTTGAATTCAGGGAAGCAATTCTCTTTGTGCTCTTGATTTGAAAGATGGAGGAATTGAATGAAGGAAAGAAAATTTATCTAGAAAAATATTTGCCTCGTAAAGAACCTTTTTTTTTATAAGCATAGCATTTTCTAACAACGAATTATAGGATGGGTTAAATACTAATTTGGTCTTTATACTTCTGGTTTTAGTTCATTTTGGTCTCTATATTTTTAAAATGTTCTTTTTGATCTTTGCACTCTCAACTTATTCATTTTAGCCATTGTACTTTCAAAACGTCTATTTTGATCCTTATATTTTTAAAAAGTGACCAAATTTTTCCTTGTTGGCAAAATTTAAACATAAATTTTATAGGTTCAACTACAAGTTTAGTCTTTGAACTTTACGGTTTGTGTCTATTTGGTCCCTAAACTTTCAAAAGTGTCTAAAAGGTCTCTAAAATTTTAATTTTGTATCTAATAGGTCTCTGAACTTTCAATTTTGTGTCTAATAGATCCTTGTCAAGTTTGAAATTTTAAAAAATTAATTGATCTAATAGATATAAATTTGAATTTTATGTCCAATGAAACTCTAAAATTTTAATTTTGTGTCCATTAGACTCGTGAATTTTAAAAAATTTGGAAGTCCAAGGACTAAATTTGTAATTTTAAAAGTTCAAGGACTAAATAGATACAAACTTCAAAGTTCAGAGACTAAATGTGTAATTTAACCAATTTTATATGCTATGGAAACCTTATAATACAAATTTATGGCTACATTTCAAAAAATTTAATAAGTGAAGTGTCATGCTAAAATTGTATTTGAAAGAAATAAGATAAAAATATTTGAAAGAAATAAGATAAAAATAAAAATGAAGGGACTAAAAGATGGTCACTTTTTTTTTTGTTTTTGTTTTGAGTTTAACAACATTCGAGGGTGGTGGGGGAATTTGAACCTATGATCAAATAAGTTCATACTTTATGTCAATTGAGCTAACTCTTGTTAGCAAAAGATGGTCACTTTTTAAAAGTACAAAGATGACATTTCGAAAGTATAGTGATTAAAATGAATCAAAGTCAAAAGTATAATGGCTAAAATAATATTAAACTTTATAAGATCTACTTTGTATGATATTTATAATTCTTTTCTTAATATTTTTATCTCAAAGTGTTCGAGATGTGCAAACCCCCTCTAAAATATTTTCATTATCATGTGCATAAATTAAACAATAGCAAATAAAACAGAAATTTACCACCCCCCCAAAAAAAAAAAAAAACAAGGCTCGGGAAATCAATTTAAAACTAAATCCTATTAAATTAAATTCTCATCAATTTCATCGCACTTTAGACCTCATTGACTAAGATTAAAGAATGTCAAAACACTATCGATTTTGAATCAATCCAAATTCAGAAAATGCGCGTCGTCTTCCTTCTCTCAGCCTTCATACTCTTCGCCGGAGCCCAGTGTTCGGTCTTTCCGATCGACGAAGCCACCATCGCCGATATCCAACACGCCTTCTCCCAAAACAAGCTCACCTCCAGAGAACTTCTGGATCACTACCTCAACAAGATCGATGTCCTCAATCCAGTGCTTAAAAGCGTTCTGGAAGTGAACCCTGATGCGAGAGCTCAAGCGGAAGCCGCCGATCGAGAGAGGGAGCTGGCCGGAGGAAAAGCCCTAGGTGAACTCCATGGAATTCCAGTGCTGCTCAAGGACACTATTGCGACCAAGGATCGGCTCAATACGACGGCCGGATCCTTCGCATTGCTGGGTTCGGTGGTGCCTCGAGATGCGACGGTGGTCGATCGCCTGAGGAAAGCCGGCGCGGTGATTGTGGGGAAAACTTCGCTCACCGAGTGGTATGGGTCTCGTTCTTTGAAGATTCCCCATGGTTGGTGTGCTCGTGGCGGTCAATCCCTGGTCAGTTTCGTAATTTTTTTTCCTTTTTGTTTTTTTTTACCTAAAGGTTAAATTATAAATGGGAAAAAAAAATCAAATTTGACCATAAACTTTCAATTTCTTCTCATATCCTAAACTTAAATAAGTATTGCTATTTTTACCATTGATTCAATTTTCGCTAATTCGCCTACTAATTTTAACCAAAAAAAATAGTGTAAAAATTTTCATATACTCGTTAATTTCAATAAATAAAGTTTTGCACAAAAATAAGTTTGACCAATGGACAAATTAATCATTAAATGACTTTTTCAAAATTCATAAATTTCAGAAAAAAAAAAAAAAACTCTAATGTCATTTCTCTCTAGAATTTTTATAAATTTTATATTGCACATATATTTTATAATTTATTAAACGCAGAAGATAAAAGTTCTTTTAATAATATTTGGAGCAAAAACTTATTAGGGTTTAAAAATGTAACACTTTTTAAAGTTTGAAGTTAAGATTGCAACACTAATCTAAGTTTGAGGTGCAATTTGATGAAATTGAAAGGTTAGGTTTAAAATTGATACAACTTGGCAAGTTTAGGGGTCAAATTGATTTTTTCCCATTATAAATTTAGTATATGAACTTTTGCATTTGTGTCTATTTGATCCTTGAATTTTAAAAAGTGTCTAATAGGTCTCTAGATCTTTAGATTTGTGTCTATTTGGTGCCTAAACTTTAAAAAGTTTCTAACGTGTCCTTAAACTTTGAATTTTGTGTCCAATAAGTTACTAAATTTTCAATTTTGTGTTTGATAAGTTTAGGGTTCTATTAGACATAAAACTCAAATTTTCTAATAGATCTCATTTAATTTTAAAAGCTTTGAATATAGTCAGAGACTTGTTAGATACAAAATTGAAAGTTTAAGAACTTATTAGATATTTTTGAAATTCATAAACTTATTAAACACAAAATTAAAAGTTTAGGAGATCTTATAGACACCTTTTAAAGTTTAGTAATCTTTTAGACACAAATTTATATGTTCAATGACTAAACTTGTACTTTCATCTTCAAATAAAGAAAAACATAATTGTATTAACTATTTCTTGTTTTTTTTTTATTAAAAAAATAAACATGTTTAATAATAATTTCATATTCCTTATTTAATTTTTAAGTTAAAAAAGTAAAAATTTTATATGACAATTTATTTTTACAATTAAATATAAAACCTTTTTATGTTAGGTTTATATTTAGATATTTATTATCCCTTTTATAAGCCAAAAAAAATAATATATTAACGACCACGACCACGAGGTCTGTGGTTCGAATCCCCTCAATCCCTATTGTACTAAAAAAAAAAAAAAAACCAGAAATAAGAAACTTCATTTTGTTATTTCCAAAATTTCCACACAATTTTAGAAGCATTTTTGAAAAATAAAAAAACAAAAAACAAAACCAGTTATCAAATGTATCTGTTCCTCAAAAACCAAAAACCAGAAACAGTATCGTCACCAAACAACCTCTCTTTCTCTAACACTTGCCGTAATCTACCATGCTTTCTGTGCGTGTTTTACGATAACGAATTCGATTTAACACACAGAACCCATATGGGGAAGTAAGTCCCTGCGGATCAAGCAGTGGCTCAGCAATATCAGTGGCAGCCAACATGGCGGCGGTGTCTCTAGGAACCGAAACAGATGGCTCAATTTTGTGTCCGGCCGATTACAACTCAGTCGTTGGCATCAAACCCACCGTCGGTCTGACCAGCCGGGCCGGCGTTATCCCCATCTCTCCTCGCCAAGACACAATTGGGTATAAAAATCCTTGACTGAATGTTCAATGTTCTTCTGAATTTTGTTGAATTGCACTCAGTCTTTGACTGGACATTGGAAGGGGGTGCACAGACCCATATGCAGGACAGTTTCAGATGCAGTTTATGTTCTTGATGCCATTGTTGGGTTTGATCGAATGGACTTTGAGGCAACCAAGGTTGCATCTGGGTTCATTCCTTCTGGTGGTTACAAGCAGTTTCTGAAGAAAGATGGGCTTCAAGGAAAGAGATTGGGCATTGTTAGGCATCCCTTTTCTCACTTGTATCCCAATGGATCCATGGCGATTTCAACCTTTGATCATCATGTCAATTTGTTAAGGTATAAGTAACTGCAAAAGCTATGGTAGCTACCCGCCTAAGATTTAATATCTTCTAACGAACATTAAATAGATACCAGGTTGAATGATATATTGTTATAAACTTAGAGGTGTATTTAGTGAAACATTGTTATGGTTCTACATCTAGTTGCTGAGTTTTTCTCTTTCCTGAAATTGAAGGAAAAGTGGAGCAACCATTGTAGATAACCTTCAAATATCAAATGTAGATGTAATTTTGAATGCTTTTGAAAGTGGTGAATTAATTGCAACGATAGCTGAGTTCAAGCTTGCCATAAACGATTACCTCAAGAAACTGATCCAGAGTCCAGTCAGATCTCTGGCTGACATTATTGCCTTCAACGACGACCATCCTGAACTGGTAAGACCTTACAGGAGATTCAATGAATGAGGCCGCTACAATGTGGCTATCTCTTAAATTCAATGATGCAAAACTGTGATATTTCTTTTTAATTTCTCGGGGGTTTGGTTGAATTGTCCTAGGGGATAACATAAGCGATGGATATTTCTTTTTGGCATTGCAGGAGAACATGAAAGAGTATGGCCAAGATGCCTTTCTTTTATCCGAGCAAACAGATGGGATTGGAGAGACGGAGAAGGAGGCAATTAGTACGATGGCAAACTTATCGCGATATGGGTTCGAGGAAATGATGAAGACCTATGATCTGGATGCAATGGTAACATTAGGGACTGGAGCCGAAACTGTCCTAGCAATTGGGGGATACCCTGCAATTTCTGTCCCTGCTGGATACGAAGGAAATGGAGAGCCATTTGGCATCCTCTTTGGGGGTCTCAAGGGGACTGAGCCGAAGCTGATCGAGATCGCTTATGCATACGAACAAGCCACCATGGTACGAAGGCCACCTCCTCTTCTTTCTGAATTATCAAGTTTGTGAAAGTTATCTCTGTCAAGTTTGCAACTAGAAGATTTTCTGTAACTGTAGGAAAATGTAACATCTGGTAAAATAACTTCTTTGCTGGAAAGCAATGTTCTATGGCAGTATGTTGTGCTTTCCACTTTTATTGACTAGAATCTGATTTTTTTTTTTAGCATAACAAATGCAAATGGGGTAGGAGGTTTATCTCCATTATTTCACTCATCAATGAAATCGTTTCTTATACCCAAAAAAGAAAAAAAAAAAAAAAGGAGGAGGATTTGAACCGACTTTAGGGAAAAGAGTATAAGTCAATTACTACTTAGTTATGCTCACTTTGGCACTAGAATTTGATTTCAAATAATAATATCTCATGTGTTTCTTATTTTTCCTCCAAATGACACTATGAATGATGAAGATTCTTTTAACCCCTTTTGAAGATGAGGTGTTTTGGTTGGATAAATAATTATACTAAGTTGGAGACATGTAAAAAGGAAATCAGCTTTTTACATTCGACTTTCAACTCAAAAAAGAGAGATGAAACAACTTTTTTTTTACCCCCTTTTAAATGGTATTGTGCTTTTAAAGTTCAAGAGAGTCATCCCTTTTGAAGATGAGTTGTATTGGTTGGAAAAAGAATTATACCAAGGAGATATGTATAAAGGAAATTACCTTTTTAAATTTGCTTCAACTGAAAAAAGATAGATGAAACAATTTTTTATTTCCCTTTTAAATGGTATTGTGCTTTTCAAGTTCAAAGTTATTGTATTGTGAAATTAGTTGAGATGTGTGCAGATTAGCTTTCGACACAATTATTTTCAAGAGGACAAGATAATTATATAAAATTATGATTATATCTAAAAGTTTAAAATATTAGGTCACAATCATTTTGAGTACTTAACATATTTTCAACATTTTTCTTCATATATGTAGATATTAAAGTAACTACACTCATTGATTTTAAAGGTTATCCATTTTTTAATGGTACAAATTAAACTTTTCCCAATAAAGTAACTAGCAAAATTTTAGTTACTCACTTCCTCGCAAGGGCGAAGAAAATTGTTGTGTAGAATTGAATGGGGGAGGGAGTGGGGAGGTTTTTTTCCCCGTTGGCTAAACGGGGACGGGGACGGGGAATATATTCCCCGCCCCGATATATATATATATATATATTATTACCTATAAATAGATTTTTTTTTTAAAAAAAAACTATAGTAAGAATTAGTTTAAGACTATTTCGTTATTAAAAAAAAAAAATTAAAGTCTATGTTGTAATATTAAAATTTGAATTTTTAGAAATTAAGTTGTTTCGACATTATAGTATTTTTACTTATGATATATTATTATTTTTATTAGAAAATTTTATAATATTTACTTTAAATAGAATTATATTGAAAATTATTCATTTAGAAATAATTTTTATTATGGTTGAGAATAAATTTAAAAAATAAAAAAGATAAAAAAAAACAAAAACAAAAAAAAGGGAGAAAAATTCCCTGCGGGGAATCCCCGCCCCGATCCCCGTGAAATTAAACGGGGAATTTCGCGGGGAAAGGGGAATGAAATGGGGGGCGGGGACGGGGACAGGGAATCCATTCTTCGGCCCCGCCCCGCCCCGTGGACATCTCTAAAATGATGTCACATATACTTTCAAATTTTTATACTTAACTATTATTTTAATGAAAAAACTCTCTAACGATTGTTTTTAATAATTTCAAAGTTTAAGAATTAAAGTGAAATTTTTCGAAGTTTATATGCATAATTGAAATCTACCACAAAGTTTAAAGTTTTTTTTTTTGTTATGATTTTGTACAATTCAAATATGAATTTATAGTAGAACACAACTTAACTGGTTAAGACATCGTAAACTCTACTAAAAATTAGATGTTTAAATCTTACCTCACCTCACTATCACTCATTTGAACAAAAATAAATACATATTTACAAATATACTAACAAGTTGTTCTAGAAATAACAATATTTAAAAATAGCTCTGGGTTTTTGAAAATTATTTTCTGAAAATGAATTTCAAAGGGTCCACAATTCTTGCTTGGCCCAAGCGAAAGCCACAGAAGAAAGGCGCTATTTTAAATTTTCTGTGGAAATTTTTGCCAAAATATATTCAAGAGATTGTTATCATTGGACAACTGATTCAACTGGGTTGGTTCCATTTCGGTCTACAACTCGTGCTTGACTTTATTGCTTCCTTCCAAAATTATATGACGAATTACAAATAATTTTTCCCCCAAAAAATCTATCTGTTATTTGATAAAAATCCATCATATAATGTGTTTTATGACTTATTAATTCTAATCTCTTCCTTCTCTTTCATCTTTCTAAACAAACTATTTTAAAACATGTAATGATCAAGTTGAGTTGTCAGATGATAATGGATTGACTTGATTTATATATAGATATAGATATATATAGATATATATATTTCCAAATGACATGACAATTACGAGGAATAAATATACTGAGTATATGTTTGAAAATAACTATATATATGTATGCCCAACATATGTATACCAAGTGTACATGAAGAAATCCGTAATAGGTGGAAAACATGATGGTGGTGACGAACAAATATACCCAATATATATATATCTTTTGCAATTAAAAAAATTATACAAAATATATACCTCATATTGTTAACATGTGTTTACATTTAACACAATATACAAGTGTGTATATATATCAAATATACCTCAAAACAATATCCATATGGAACTATTTGAGTCTCTATCACATCATCAAAGTCCTTTTATATTTTGGTCTACATTTATCATAAACAAAATTCATAATATACCTAACTATATAAGTATTATAACTTTGTCATAACTATATATAAGTATTAAAAATTCATCATAAACAAAATTCATAATATACCTAACCGTATAAGTAATATACCTCGTCATGACTACACAGTATTTATGAAATACTATTGAAAAACTATTTGTTATATACATATGAACATATTAGTTATATGCACACAAACATATATTATCAACTTGAGAGATATACCCTATTTCTTATCACTGTAATCTCCTATTGCCTCATGTCTTTCTCTTCTTTGCGTGATTCCACTTCCACCTTGATTTCTTTCATTTTAACCTCTTTAATTCATCTTTTTTCTGTTTTCTTTTTCCAGATTCTGAAGCTGATCGTCCATGGTATGAATCCACCTTAGCTACGCGCGGAGTGGGGCACCTTGTCTGCAAGGGCACTGGTGGGAGATTGCCATTAGGTAACCTAGCCCTATCTTACTAGAATGAGAACATACAATTTTCTTCTTCCATCAAATGGAAAGGACAATGCTTTCGGAGAGGGTTAGTCAACACGATGAAGAAAAGAATGAGAAGAGAGTTGAGGGTTAATAAGGAGAGAGTGGGGGTTTTCCTTATTTGATGGGCAATTATTTATGGATTTTTTGAGAAAATAAAGGAAACAAACAATTTCCTTATTTGATTTTTTTTTTTAAAAACCATTTGTTTTCCTTAAATGTTTCTTTTAAATTTTTTTTTTTTTTATATATCATATCATGCAAGAAGGCTTAATAGTAATTGGATCACAACCATTATGTAAAAACACAATCTCTTTGGCTACTTATATAAAAAATAGTGCATTTGGCCAATAATGAAATATGGACCTCATTAACGAGCCACCCATGTAGTTATCCCAAGTTTTTATTCCTTCCAATGAAGGTGTTCTAGATCAGCTTCATCAAAAAGCTCATGGCACAAAGCCTGACTCAGGCCCGATCCAAGTCCATCTTAAAATCAAAGTTTGACTGGTTAGATTTGGTCCAAATTCATAATGAATTAACCCATTTCAGCTATATTTAGATCAGTTCGTTGGGCTTATAAGTGGGCTAATACAAATATATATCACACTTTATATATTATATTTTTATATATTTTAATAAGCAAATTTTTAATATATTTTCCTAAAATACGTTTTATACTTTATATATACTAGTTTATAGTTAAAAAATGTGTAAGAAGCTCACAACAACAAAAAAAATTGGTTAAAATACCATTTTGGTCCTTGTACTTTGGGTTTCATTCTATTTTAATCTCTATATTTTCAAATGTTCAATTTTAGTCCTTATACTTTCAATAAAGCTTAAAATTGATCTCTACCATTAGTTTGAAATTAATTAATTATTTTCAAAATTGGTTAAATAATAATAATAATTTTCATGCAAGAAAATACATAATGTGAACATATTTCCAAAAATTTATAAAATGAAGGCTAATAGAGACTAATTTTTTTTTAGAAAAGTTAATAATATGGATTAATTTTAAGCTTCAGTGAAAATACATGATTAAAATTGGACATTTGAAAGTGCATGGACTAATAAAATGGAATGAAACTCAAAGTATGGGACCCAAATGGTATTTTAACCAAAAAAATTTCTTAAAAGATAAAACACTAGGAGAAAACTTATAATATCAATAATCTTATCGAGTAAAATGAGCAAAAATACCAAAAAGTTTAAAATAAAATTGAATAAAAAATGTAAATATAATAAATTTAAATACAATTTAGTATAAAAAATCTAAAAAATATATTTTTAACATAATTAAATAATTAAATATCTAAGAGATTACTCCAGTAGGCCAGCTCAAGTCCAATCCAAATTTTAATATAATGAGTTAAGTCTCTGAGCTAAGTTGTGGGCTTGGCTATTAGAGGTTGGGTCGGTCCGACCAAGGCCCAAACAATAGATTAGGCCTATTGGACTTGTGCTCATATCATGCTCAGGCCCATACTATTTTGGTCCGACCCGACCCAATAATGAAGGTGTCTAGAAAAATACTTAGCCTTTAGATTTAATGAGCAAACATTTAACCATCAAGAAAGTTTAGGATTATTTGTGTCTGTTGACATTCTTGGTCAACTAATTACGATTTTATTAACAATAATAGCTACAAAATTTGGTCTACTTCACAAATAATTACCAATATTTCATATGAACTAACTCATTCAAATGAAAACAAACTTAAAATTCACCATCAAATTACAATGTTTCATCAGATATCATTTTGCACATCAAATTGCATATTGCTTGAAAGGCATTTAAAAATTTCTTCAAACTCATTAATCAACCAAACATGCCATGGACAAACATAACATACGAAAGAACTAAAGCAACAAACAAACAAACCCACCGGACATGGACGGCAATGCCTCCCCCTCTTTGGACTTCATCAAATCTTCATATTTTTAATGTTCTGATCTCCAACACTCTTCCCTTTGTAATCTTCCTATGGCCATAAACCAGATCCTGGTCAAAAACTCAGAATATGTACAAGAAAACAGTGCTGAAACCAGAAGAGATGGTTAGAAAACTTCCATTGAAGGAGCTTCTATATATTATGGTGAAGCCATGGCTAACATTGAAAACTTCCATTGAAGCTCCAAGTTCTTACCTCCATGGCCTACTCTTTACCATTTAGTTCTGTAGCCTTCTCATTGCTTTTGATTCTTGTGGCCTTTTGTTTGACTGCGCCACGTTCTGCAGCCGTTCGAGGATTGTCCATCAGAGAAGCCACAGTGGATGACCTCCAGCTAGCTTTCAAGCAAAACCAGCTAACTTCGAGGGGACTTGTCGAGTTCTACATCGGAGAGATTCGCAGACTCAACCCGGTTGTCCATGGGGTCATTGAAATCAACCCAGATGCATTGCTGCAAGCTGACAAGGCTGACAGAGAGCGTGAGGCTAACAAGCCTGGAACGCACTGTGGGCTGCATGGAGTTCCGGTTTTACTGAAGGATAACATTGGGACTAAGGATAAGTTGAATACTACTGCTGGATCGTTCGCATTGCTTGGCTCGGTCGTGCCTCGTGATGCAGGCGTGGTGAAGAGACTAAGGAGGGCTGGAGCCATCATACTGGGAAAGGCTAGCTTGAGTGAATGGGCTGATTTCAGGTCCCTCACTGCTCCAGCTGGTTTGAGTGCTAGAGGTGGCCAGGGAAAGGTGTGTTACTTTGAATTAGCTCCAAAGACAACTCCCTCACATTCAATGTTTTTCAAGTGGAACTAAAGACCATTTCTTTTGTACAATTCTTTTCAGAATCCATATGTTTTATCAGCATCACCCTGTGGATCCAGCAGTGGACCTTCCATATCAGTTGCAGCAAACATAGCAGCAGTGGCAATAGGAACGGAGACCGATGGTTCTATCCACTGTCCGGCTAGTTTTAACTCGGTTGTCGGTATCAAACCAACCGTTGGGCTCACCAGTAGAGCAGGTGTCATTCCAGTCTCCCCAAGACAAGACACTATCGGGTAAGCAATATTGCAACCATATCAGTTAAACATTCTATAGAAATCAAAAGAACTAAGACTTTATAACTTCACATGTGAGAACAGGCCAATCGGCAGGACAGTGAAGGATGCTGTAATAGTTCTTGACACCATTGTAGGATTTGATTACAATGATGCAGCCACCAGAACAGCCTCCAAGTACATTCCATATGGTGGCTACAAACAATTCCTCAATGCAAATGGGTTGAAAGGGAAGCGATTGGGCATTGTAAGAAACCCCTTTTTTAGCTTCTTCAATGATTCAGCCATCACACAAGCTTTTGAGGATCATTTCAAAACTCTAAGGTAATAAAACAACCTTCCCTATCCATACAAATAGCCTAAATCCTTCCATAAATAGATTCATATTCACAATATGAACATAACCAATCTTCTAGTAAACACTAAATCTAAAATGGTGAAATTGAAGGCAAGGTGGTGCCATTTTGATAGACAATTTAGAGATAGCAAATATAGATATCATCTTAAACGTGACTGCAAGTGGGGAAGCAGTGGCATTACTTGCTGAATTCAAACAATCTTTAAATGAGTACCTGAAAGAGCTCGTGGCTTCCCCTGTTCGAAGTTTGGCAGACATAATCGCCTTCGATAACGCAAACCCAGATCAGGTAACACAATATTCAATCCATTTTTTCATCTAACAGTAATCGTATTCCATCGCAATCGATTCAAATCATGGCTGTGCAGGAACTGCTCAACGTTTTCGGCCAGGAGATTTTTCTCGCGGCCGAAGCAACAAATGGGATCGGCGACGTTCAGAAGGCGGCTCTGTTGAATTTGGCGCAGCTGACGAATGATGGGTTTGAGAAACTGGTGAAGGAGAATCGGTTGGATGCGGTGGTGACGCCGGGTTCCGCCATAGCTCCGGTGCTTGCAATTGGGGGCTTTCCGGGAATCAATGTTCCGGCGGGATATGAGAGTGGAGGAGTTCCGTTTGGGATTAACTTTGGAGGGTTGAAGGGTTCAGAGGCGAAGCTGATTGAAGTTGCTTATGGGTTTGAGCAAGCCACTCTGATAAGAAAGCCTCCTTCCTTCAAGCTTTGAAGTGAAGCAAAGGGCAATTTCTTTATCAATTGAGCTATGGATTGAAATTAATTGATATTTTGTGTTACAAACAATTACATAACACAATTCTCCAATATGTGTGAATGGAATTCTTGTCGGCTCATACGATGTTACCCACATCCTTTGCCACTATATATTCCTCAAGCTTGTGGCAATATGGTGAGAATTTATAAAAATTAAAAAAATTGTTATATGTTCCAAGTAGACCATCCGATGATTACTAGCTATGTAGTTATAAACAAACACATTTAGGTTAGTTGTACTCGATACAAGTGAGATGGAGTAATATGAATTGAGGTGCCTTATTTGTGCCACAGGTACTTTAAGGACGATGTTGGGATTGTACTCTATTACGTGTTATCTAAGTTGACAACAAAATGGAGTTGCATTGCATGCATTTTAAGGTCATTTATGGAAAACTCAAAATGAAGTATAGTTGCATTTATGAAACTAAAAGTTGGAGACAAGAAGTATTTAGTGAACTTAAGTTTAATTCAAGTTGTATTTAATGAACTCAAGTGTAACTCATGCTTACAATAAGTGAGTTAGATGGGTCATAGTCCAATAAATGAGAATGAAGACCATGTGACCTAAGTGGGTTGTAGCCTGACTAATTGAGACCTAAAATGTTTGACCAAGATGGACCATGGCTTAAGTAGGTGATACAATAAACCACCTAGTCCAAGTGGGTCACAACTTTGTCAGGTGAGATGAAAAGCTACTTAGCCTAGTAATGACTAAAAACATGTATGCTTATTTGAAAAACCTTTGATATGAAAAGCTACTTAGCCTAGTAATGACTAAAAACATGTATGCTTATTTGAAAAACCTTTGATTGAGAAAAGTTTTCAATTTAGTGCAAGTGCACATTGTTAATAAGTAATAAAAAGGAAGTATTTCCAAGTATCGAATCTCAAGAAAATGCTTGTAACAAAATTTAAATGTAAAATAAAGATCTCAAGAGTGCAACCTAACTAATCAGTGAAAACAATAGTTGGGATGGTTGTTGTTAAAGGAAATAAGGAATAAGAATGATAAAGAGTGATTCAAACATGATTCAGCCTTTAATGGAAATGCGGCCTATTATGAATTCTGAATGATTAAAGACATGTTTTGAAGTAATTTTGAATATGACAAAAGTGATTTTGACCATTTCAAAATCACTCCTAAACATGACCGAGTGATTTTGAAAATGTTAAAATTATTTTTATTGTATTCAAAATCACTCTAAAACATGTTTTTAATTGTTCAAAATCAAGTTTTATGGAATGACAATCGCATTTAAAAGTGTGAAATCAAACACTAAGTTAATTTTAAAATCATTACCAAACATGTAAGTTCTGAAGAATATTTTCATACACACAAAGTTACCATTCTGAATATGAGTTCTAGACTTCTACTACTATTCTCAATTTGGTCGGCCTCATATAAATTTGATAATTTTTTTTTTAAATATAAATTTGATAATCTTGAAATAGCTGATGTTTGAAGTTGTATTCTGAGTTTTGTAAGAACATCAGCAAATTCTGGTAGCAGAAAGTGAAACTGCATTCAATTCATCACTGACCATGAAAAACTTTGATAATGGACTGCATCAGTACATTTTGTTTCAAATGAAAAAAGAAAAAAGAAAAACAAACAAATAGACGTTGGCTAAATATATGTTTAGTCCTTAATGTTTGGGTATTTTTCAATTTAGTCCCTCCATTCAAAAAAATTTAATTTAGTCCTTTATGTATCAATATTTTTCAATTTCATACACCATTTGTGGTGAATGTTAAAATTGGTTTGTCATAAACTTAGGGTCCGTTGGAATACTTTCTAGTTTAAACACTTTTTTTAAAAAATGTTTTCGATAAAAATGTTCTTATATCTTACATTTTAAAAAAAAAAATAAATAACAATTTTTTTTGGTTGCTTATATTCAAAAGTGATTTTCTTTATCATCTAAATTCATTCAATAAACTATACTAAACGCACTAAATTATTAATTTGCCTGAAAGGTGCTTATAGAAAATTTAATTTTGTTGGAAAAGCATTTTTTTTCTTTCAAAAAGTTATTCCAAACCCACAATTATAGGGCATAATGTTTAGTGAATTAGCAGAAATTTAAAAGAAAAAGGGATCCTTAAAATTTATACCAATTTCTTAAAAATTTGAAGTTTTTTCTTCACTAAATATTATGCTCTATGTAAATTTATTATCGACGAATCTTAAGATTCACCAATAGTGAGAGGCTAAATTATAAAATATTAAAAAATAACAAACAAAATTGAAAGTTTTAAAACCATATGAATTAAATTGAGAAAACACTCAAACATTAGAAACTAAAACATATATTTGCCCGTAACATGTTTTTAAAATCTTTTAAGATAATGATGAACTCCTCTAGCCTATTCTCATTCACCATTGTGCTTTTAAAACAATCACTATCAATTTATACATCAGAAAGAGCTCTATCCTCCATTGATATGAAGCATTTACCATAAACCAATTCTAAAGTATGGACAAAACATATGCAATCCCAGGCCTACTGATGAAGACTTGTTTACTGTTTGGAGGGAGTATGTTGTTTTGTTTCAATCTTCTTTTAAGAAACTATAGATTTAAATAATGATAAGATTTATAATTATTTCAACTAGGTGGATTTGTTCATTGATCCCTAAGTTACATAAATTCAAGCTAATGGAATTCACTTTTGTAAAAATTATAAATTCACAAATCATGTTACCAAAATTCAGGTTTCTATGTGTATGTAAAAGTTTGGATAGAACATTTGAAATTGAAAATATAAGAATCAAAATAAAATAAATATGAACGTTCAAACTATACTATAATTTATGTTGAATTATACAAAAGGTCAAAATGTCTAACCTATGTAGCTATTTTCAATTTTGCTCGTAATATTTTCGAAGTCTCAGTTTTGCTCTCAATTTTTTATTTTGTTGCAAAAGAAAAAAAGAGAGACCTCTATTAACATTTTCCATTATAATCGAAACTTTTAAAAGGTTCAAGACAAAATTGAATCCAATCACATATATCTTAAACATTTGGTATAATTTCATCTAGAGTTTTAAACCAACACTTTACCTTTTTTCTCATGTCAAGTCTTTAGAAGGAAACTTATTATTAAAAACAAATAAACAATAATTTTATCCAATAATTTGTTTATGATCTCTTATTCTCATAAAATTTCACATAATTTGAACGAATCCCTTAACAGATGTTATAATCACATAAACATAATAAATATATACCTTTATAATAATAATTTGGGCAAAATACACTTTTGGTCCTTAAAGTTTGAGGTTGATGTCTATTTGGTCCCTGAGATTTCAAAAGTTACATTTTAGTCCCTGGAGTTTGGAAAATGATTCTAAATGGTCCCTGAAGTTAGTTTGACCGTTAGTTGACTAACGAAAAATGATGTGGTAAGTTGATGTGGAAAAGTTTGAATGATGTGGAAAACTATCTCCATTTCTCTCTCTCTCCTCTCTCTCTCTCCTCTCCCCGAACACCCCATTTTTGTCTCTCTCCTCTCCCCAAACACCTCATTTCTGTCTCTCTTTCGTCTCCCTAAGCCAAAATGAAGTATCCAATATCAAGAATGGCAGCGTAAGATACAGATTGATTAGTACCTACCAAATTTGCAGCCCATATTTGTTTTCCTTCAGGGTCGTTGAGCACGAGTTGACCACTGCTTGTAAGTACAACTTTGGATCCTCCCGGTGCGAGTGTGTTCAGATTAGCAGACCAAACGACAGTCTTTTCAACAATTTTGTTGAACCAAATGGCCAACAAATAGTTTCCTCCTCCTCCAGATTGCATGACACCGAAAGCAAAATCAACAGATTTAGAGGACCAGAAGGAGTGATCATTCTGAGCAGTGAGAGATGAGCCCAAAGTTATATTTCTATTTCCCGTCTGAGCAACAACGATAGAGGATGGGGAAAGAAAAAGAAGCAGAAATAGAAGCAGAGGTGACAAGTAGAGGGAAGCCATGGCCATTGGAGCTGTGTAGGAATCGAGATTTTCCAAATTGGTTTGAATGAGTTACATCTTATTAAATTGATCAGATGCAGATTTTAGTAAAGTAATATTTAATTCAATTTCAATCTGCAGTTGAACTTTAATGAAAAATAAAAAATAAAAAATATGGATTGCAAATTTGGCAAGTACTAATCAATTTGTATCCTACGCTGCCATTCTTGATACTGGAAACTTCATTTTGGCTACTACTGGTGTTCTGGGAGACGAAAGAGAGACAAAAATGAGGTGTTCGGGTAGAGGAGAGAGACAGAAATGGGGTGTTCGAGGAGAGGAGAGAGAGAAATGGAGATAGTTTTCCACATCATTCAAAAATTTCCACATCAACTTGCCACATCATTTTCCGTTAGTCAACTAACGGTCAAACTAACTTCAGGGACCATTTAGAATCATTTCCCAAACCTCAGGGACTAAAATGTAACTTTTGAAACCTCAGGGACCAAATAGACATCAACTTCAAACTTCAGTGACCAAAAGTGTACTTTGCCCTAATAATTTTTATGAAAGCTTTTTTTTTTTTTTCAATGAGGAATAAAAGTTACTCATGTACTATATTTTAATAGTAGTAAATAAGACAATGCATAATAATCTACCATACTATTAGATACTTATCAACACCAAATTCCTTTCATCAATTGTTACATAATATGTCAATTGTCTACGCATAGTGATATACCTTACTCGTTTCGACCTTCCATCTTTTAAGATAGCATTATTCTCAAACCAAAGAGATAGTTCACATTTCAAAGAGATAGTTCATCTTGACGTCAAATATAAAAGTAACCTATCTTAATCAATGATTTTCAAATTCAAACTATATAAAGTAGCTTAAAAAAAGAACAAAAGTCCTTAGGGTCAGACAACAACATCAAGCTAGAATTGATGTGGCCCTCATGAACAGTATGGCATTGGCATGTAGTAGGCAGGCAATTCTAAATGGAAGTTTATAATAATGAATCTGAAGAGAAGAGAAGAGAAGATGCCTGTTGATTAAAGCTGAATCAAACAAAGCAGCTACGACAAAGCACATCAGCTGCCATCTTCTTCAGAGGCCACACCAGCCGCTGGTAGCTCAGCTGGCCACTGAAAATGACTCAGAGCAGAGCTTGCACCCCACAGTGCCATAAACAACCGACCAGATTGACAACAATTATTCACCTGTCTCATGAACATGTCTGGAGGTAGCAATCATCGCACTGGCTAGACCCTGAAACACGAGGACAGTGACTCAAACAATCTTTAGCAAGAGCAAAGTTTGCAAATTTGTGGACTAATTCAGCATCATGACATTCAAAAAGATGCATCATCAGCGATAGAAACTTCAAACATGAAAAATAAGACAAAGGCTCGACATGGGTTTAATCGGTTTTATCGATTCAGAGTTTCATCTTTGCATATGCTGAAGAAGTGCCAAGCTGAAGCGGCATCAGTTTTTTTTTCCAACATTCAAAAGTGAGGAAAATATTTCATCCAATTCGCAGTATAGCGAGCACTAAAGGTAACACGATTGCAAGGAAGAAAAGGAATATAGTGGTGTACAGTGATGCACATGAAACTCAACTCTTGAAACAGATATATTTTGCATAAAAGCATAACTTAATTTAACAAGAAACACAACTTGACCAGTAGCTCAATGAGAACAAAAATACCAAATATCATATCTAACAACGATACCTAAAAGCACTACAGAAGAAGAAAGCTTGTGGGGGTGGAAAGATGGAAGGAGCAGAGCTTAGAATCACTTGCATTTGAATCTAACCGGTATGAGACTGCCAACTGCCAACTGCCAACGTTATTACCTATATTGCAAAAATTCAGCTGCATCTGTAAACTAAATTCCATCATTGTCCATACTGCCAGTATTGATAACTACCCAGAAGCTTTCTGAAGAGAGGAAGGAGACCAACAATGGCCATCTGAAGCTGTTCTGAGCTGTTTAACCGAAAGCTGACTTGCCCTGCCCCCCTGTTATTCAAATTCACACGAGCAATCAGATTTGTAGATCGTCCAACGGGGACTTGAGATTGTACATTACAACCAATAGCAAGATCTCCGTGCCAATCCATGACCGAAAGCCCAAGAGTTGAAAGTGAACGACCCAAAGGATAATCTTTATCTCTCAATTGAGCCTCCAGACTGCCACCATAAGCTACATCTCCCCTACCGGTCATTGCACCCCCAGTCACAACTAAACGAAATCGCTTATTAGCAATCAATTTGTCTTCAACTTTGAATCCTGCAGATAAGGCGTCACCTAATAGAGCAACTGATAGACCAGCAATTGCCTTGTTCTTCCTAAAATTAAGAAATGTCGTCTCACCACGTAGTGTATAGGCCAAATCCTTCCCAACAGTCTGCATATCAAAACCAATGGAAGATGATTTAGTTTCCCCATGCTTTATCGAACTGGTCATCTCTATTTGAACATTTGCATCCTTCTTATCCTTTGTAACTTGACCACTAAAAGAGATGGGTATTGTGTCTTTGACGACAAACAACTTCTCTGCATTGATGCCTTCATAACCAACATCATGATCCCATCCATGTGTTTCGAGTACAGGCCTTATTAGCCACTGGTTAGAGGAATCAAGATAACGATACCGGTGAGTGGGATTATCAGAATCAAAGGAAGCAGGTAATGCCAAATCAGGCATGGGAACTGGAACGGATGCAGCAGCACCACTATCTTCTTCAACATTTTCACTATAGTCGCTGGGTTGATCTTTTGCCTCAGCAGCCATTTTCTTCATCATCTTCCTTCTCCTTTTCTCTTCTTTTAGTTGCTTCTTCATAAAAAGTTTTTCCCTGTATTCCAACTCGTCAAAGTAGGCCTTCTTCTGTGCTTTGGAGAGCTTTGCCACCTGTGCTTTTGTCAATCGTTTAAAAGGTGGCAATTCATCATATTCAGATTCATTTTCAGAATCTGACGATTCATCAAGGTCATCCTCAAGACCATCATCATCAGCGAACTGTTCTTCTGGCAGTTTTACTTGAGGTCTGGATTGAAGAAGGGAGGAGAGAAGGAAGGGTAAAGGAGGTGACTTCGACCGAGGAGCAAATGGCCTTCCAGGAGGACTATCTTGCAACTTCAAAAGAGTGTTAGCTTCGGCCAAAATCTTTGACGCAAATGAGAGCAATAACAAATGAGGTTTCCAAACCTGACCATTTGGCAATACCCTTTGCCCAGCTCTGTTTGTTCTGCAAGCAGAGTGATTCTCCACTAATGAGACTGGATTCATAAGTCGCATATCCCCTGCAGCCTGGCGTATAGCTTGCTGTACAACATGAGATCGCTGAGTGACAAACATATCATAACTAGAAGCAGTACCATTTGGACCATCAGGTGGAGCAGAAGCTGCATGAGTAAGAACCACAATTGCATTGAACCATATTGAAGGTCCAAATATTTCAGTAATTGTACGCAAGAGAGGCATGTCACTGAAATCCCGGCTTTGCATGTCCAGCCTATCAAGATACAAAACAATATCTGGCGGCGTCTTCTTTATAAAGCGCTTAACAGAGAGAAGGATCTTCTCATTTTGGCGCTGGTCTGACCAAGAAGAAAGAAGGCCTGGAGTGTCAATGACTCGTACTTTGATCCCCTGCACAGTTCCCACGACATCTTGAACCTTTTTTGTGCCCATTTGAAAAGCATCAGTACTGAATTTAACTTCGTCAAATATGGAGTTGATGGTAGCACTTTTACCCACACCTGTCTTTCCAAGAACCATGATCGTACAAGAGAAATCAAGTGGTTCCTGCCCAGCTGCCTCCAGCTGCTCTGCCATGGCACTGGCACGGTCAAAGCTAAAGGCACCAACCCGACCTCCATTTCTTCCTCGAAGTTGCTCAGCTAATCCCAAACGGTATAGAACTTGTGCCACAACAACATTGTGTGGAGTTTGCCCAAGCCTATGTGCAAGACGCAAAAATTTCACTCTTATCATCTGGAGTTGCTCACGAGTATCATCATTTTCCTCAGCATCCCCATTAACAGGATCATCAATTTGTTGCATTTGAACATGTGATACAGTACCATTTACTCGAGGCGGCTGCACCACCCGAGGGGCAGGTTCCAATAATGGAGCAGCACGCCCAAGACCTGCTGGACGGGCAGGAGGAGTGGGATTTGTAGATTTTCCAGATGATGAAGCAATGATTGATGCAGGTTGAATTTCTGGATCCCTGTTCACTTGAGTTTTGTCCTGTCCAACCTTATCTTTGCTCTCTGTCTTTTCAAGCCCTCCAATGTTGGGGCCATTATTGGAACTACCAGCAGGATGCTGATGTCCAGACGTATTGTCTTCCTTCACAGTCACATCACTTTTACTGCCCTGGATCTTCTCAATTTTCTCACCTGCTATCTTGTCAGAGGCTGAGATATCCTTAACTGTCTCCAGAGAAATTTCATTTTCATCCACAGGATTATGTTTGTCAGCAGAAGTAGTACCATTCAATTCACGAGATTCTGTAGACTGCTCTTCTGAGTCTTTCCCAGTAGAAGCATCTTTCACTTCCTCAATCCTGTGATCCTGCTTTGTGGTAGTCACGCAGGTTGAAGAGATTTCTTCATCTTTATTATCCTCGTTCTTAGGATCAATACCAGTTGTAGCCTTTTTTATTTCTTCATTCTCATTGTCTGGCAGTTCTAGATCCACATGAAGAGAATCATCCCTTAGCTCACCATTCGTATTATCTTGATTGTCCAAATCAAGGTCAGCAGGTGCATTTAATGGCTCCTCAGTCTTCTCATCATGGTCTGTAGACTCTGTACCAAAGCTCTTCTCCTTCAATTCCACATCATCGCCATTTTCAGTATGATTCTCACTAGTAGAATCCAGGTTAGTCCCCCCTACCATATCAGCACTCTTATTCACCAATTTGTCATCTGAAGGCAAAGTCACATTCAAATTGTCACTGTCTTCATTTTCAGACTTCATAATCGTCGAACCATATTTCAAATCATCCTGACCCCCACCCTTCAACACTTCATCCTCTGGGCGAGCACCGTTCTCTGATGTTTCCTTTCCTGAATCATCTCTACTGAAATCCAACTCATTATCCTTCCTCTCATTCAAATCAGAAGTCACTGCTTCCTCTTCAATTCCTCTCTCATCAACTTTAGAAGCCACAACTGCATTGTCAACCAATTTCCCACCCAAGTCTTCCTTTTCCTTTTCAGAATTCACATCTTGCTCCTCCACCACCGTGTTTTCATTCACTCCACTGGAAGCCTCTATTGCCACTTCAAACTTCTCTTCATCGAGAGCACCATTAGGATGGTCAGAAGTTACTCCAGATGCAAAATCACTAATTTCTTCTTCCGCAACATCACCGTTCGCCGAACCATATTTCGGACTCTGCTCTATCAAATGCTCTTTCCCATCTAATGCCTCCTCAAAAACATCTTCCCCTTCCGTATCCTTAGATTCATGAGCACCAACTACAACTGTTTCATCTACCCTATCCCGCGAAACACCATCTTCCACATATTTCTTTCCTCCATCGTGCAAGCCTTCAACAATCTCAACCCCATTTTCCATCACAAATCTAGAACCTCAGCTTCAAAGTCCTCTACGCACCAAAACCCAGGAAAAAAAAAATCCAAATCAAACCAAAAACAACAACAATCCAAACAAGAAAAAAAAAAAGTACACTCAATACAATCAGAAAATCCACCACAAACCCAGAATTCTAAAAGCCAAAAAATCGAAAACCCTAGTGCCCAAATCCAGAAATGGACAAGTATTCCACATTCCCAATACCCAAAAATCGTAACAAAAACGCCCAACCCCACGTCCTCCTAATTCAAATACTATCCCAAAGCCATTAGATCCTCCTTGAGCAACAATGTTTCGAACAGGGTTTCACATGAATCAAAGCAAAAGCAGATAGGGGGCCAAAAGAAAACAAACGAACATCAAATAGTTAAATTCAGCAAAAGTATAAGAACTCACCAGATTATGAAGGTGGGAAAGAGAGAGAGAGAGAGAGAGAACTTTTAGGTAGAGAAAAAGTTTAGAGAGAGAAAGCGAGTCTGTGATTGTTCAAGTTTATTAAGAAAAAAGAGGAAGAGAGTTTTCTCTGAAAATGCTTATACTCTTCTCTGTATTGCTTATCTACCTCAGTAGATGAAAATACGAAGAAATTAGAGATAAGACTTTGATCGACGGCTGAAATTTCATCACGGCGTTTTGATCCGACGGTAGAAAGTGGAGGATTAAAATCTCCAATCGCGATGACGTGGACATGACGGTGGAAAAGATAACCTGTTCCGGTACTAGATTACGCTTGTGTCTCTGTTCACGTGGAAAGAATCTGGACCGTTCATGGGTTGTTGGTATGGGTATTGAACGGTGATCGTTGATCCATTCGATGGCCACGGGTGTTTCACGTGGCTGAATTTGGACACTTTTTTTTTGGTTTTTGGGAAATATATTTGGAAGGAGCCATTCGAGGGCATTTCCCGTTGGAAAGTGAGCATTTTACGTGTAAAATTTATTCTTTTCTTTCATTGGGATAAATAATTTTGGGGTTAAAATATCATTTTCAGTCCTTTCATTTAAGTTCCTCCACTTTTAAAAGTTTAATTTTAGTTCATATACTTTTAATAAATCTTAAAATCAATCTCTACGGTTAGTTTGAAATTAATTTTGATCAAAATTAGTTAAACAATAATAATCCCTAAGGTCGAGTCAATGCATTGGTGTATGTACTCAATAATATGATGACATGAACATGGGTGATGTTTCTACATTAACACTGTAGTTTCTAAAAACTTCCAACATGATAAACCTAATATCATAGAATGACTCCAATTAACTTTGTATGCAACTCGAGAATCTCTAATATCTAAGACTTACAAGCCAACTGTCCCATAGAAAGAAAATGGAGTATTTGACATTTGAAAAATGTTATTTCAATAAAATCTTGCTAATATTATGGTTTTCGATAATAATCCTTAGAATCAAGTCAATTCACTATTATATCTATTTAATAGTATTTGTGACATGAACATGGGGTGAGGTAATTTCTACATTATCACTATATTTTCTAAAAACTTCCAACAAGGAAACCTAATATCATATCATGGCTCCAATCAACTTTGAATACAACTCGAGAATCTCTAATATCTCAGATTGACAAGTCAACTATGAGTGTAACTTCTCAACTCCCGCAAAAAGAAAAGGGGGTGTTTGGCATTTGAAAAATGTTAATTAGGATTAGGAAACAAGCATCCAAAGCAAATGGGAGTAATGATGTTAGGTTAGGGAAAATGTGGATTGCCAAAGATGACGAGGAGAAAGCAAATCCATAAGAATGCGGTAATATGACACATTTTGACCATCTTTTCATGCACCAACTTGCCCACACACACATCCATCTCCTACCAAAAAAATAAAAACCCACTACTTTCCAATTACAAAATGCTTGCAAAACATCAATGTCACATGTTTCTATCCCCCAATAATGTAATTGGTAAATCAATAATTCATCTATCTTAGCAAACAATATGTAAGTTCTTAAAAGTTTTTGAAAAGCACCTCAAATCTTGTGTGAGATAGTTAGATGTGTGTGTGAATGATACTGTTTTGAAATGAAATACTTCTTTTGTCAATAATTTTAAGATTTATGGAAATATCAATTTTAATCATGAACTTGGTAAGGTGTATCATTTTTCATCATAAAATTTTAATTTAATTAAATTGAACTAAACTTGGATAAGTGTTAAAATATGAACCTTCAACTTCAACAAGTGTTGCAATGTTTACCCTTATTAGTTTATCTCCATCTATTAGAATGGTGAGTGACGCGAGCTTGTCGAGGGCTCGTCAAATTATAATTTATAAACTGATCCTAAGCTACTTGTAGCTTTGAATGGACCGAATTGTTCTCATGGAACAAAATATCAATTTCTCAAATTAAATTTGTAAAAGAAAATAAAAAGGGGGGTTTTGTGTTTTTTTGTAAATAAAATAAAACATACGTAGATAAAAACAAATATAGATCAAATCTTACCAATATCCAATCCATAGGTGCAGTTCATTCAATTGCAATATCGATCATAGACTTACACAAATAAATGAATCCTTTTAATCTAAGTACTTAGTCAACCTAATTGGAAAAGCCAAATTAGATTTTATTCTCCTAAGTCTATTAATTCCAACAAAGCATTGCAATTAAACTTATTACTTAATTTATTAGGTACGATAGCGTTCCATATTAGCAATAGCATTAAGAATGATGGGAGGACTAAAATTTATTAACCAATTGAGATAGCACAAACCAATTAATCAATCTATCTTGTTTCCTGGGATCTATCATGCAAGCTATGTACTTTAGGAAATGCCTTAGATACACACATGAGCCAATCCTATTGGTACTTAAATTAAGCAATCAATCACAATAATTACGGATTGTAATTTTCATGCATAGCAAACTTGTAAATAAACACACACAATTGAGTCGTCAATTCGATAAATGCATCATACAAGGATTAAAGCAGGAAACAAGAATATTTAGATCAAGAGAATAAAATTCAATACGACTCAAAGTCTCACAATATTGCAACTGAACTACACCGACCTATGAATTGGAACACTTACCTTAGTCTCTCATCGTGATGATGTAGTCAAGTTCGTCATTGGTTCGATATAGTGCCAAAAGAAAAGTAAAGGAAAAGAGAGAAAAACTCTAAAAATTATTGTCTAGAAAGATTACACTAGGAGACTTCCTTTTGCAATTGTCTAAAAGAAGGCTTAAATAGCCTTGAAGTAGACAACTTACACAAGTAAGAAACCCTAAATTCTAGAAAGATATTTTCTCAAAACAATTAGGGAATAATATTCAAAATAAAATAAAATAAAGTAAATAATTTCATATCTTACAAAATGCTAGAAAATACGTCCAAAAATAGAAAATCATTTCCTAATTTCCCGAAACAAACATAGAATGTTGCAAATAAGGAAAGTTTATGGATTGCACAGTTCAGTATTTTGCCAATAACTTCTTCTCCAAGACTTGGTTGATGTGATCTTTATGTGACTAGAAAGCTCTTTCAGAGAGCTTTAAAATAATATCTAATTTGGCTATATTCCCAAACGTGATCAGCAAGATAATGAGAACGGAAATTGGTACAAAGCATTCTCGGGTAGAGTAATTTTTCAACAAGAGCAGTGATCACTTAAAATATCATAACTTTCATAATACTTGGCAGAATGCAATGAATCTTATACCGTTGAAAATATAATTCAATAAGATTCGATTTGACACCAAATTTGAATATATTTGCACCTCAAAAAGTCATGATATGATTAGTCAAATTTGGTATAGAAATTTAGTTGCTTGAATCCCCTCTAATTTAGTCCGAATTAACTCCAAAATGTTGCAAATTCTCCAAAACATGTGAATTGCTCGAATCCCTAAACAATAATAATAAAACACATAAAATCCTTCTAACTAACAAGAAATAAGTGTGATAAAATAGGACTTTATAGGTCCTATTAATGAGTCTAATAAATTTTCACTTTAAAAATCATCAATGATATTAGTTTATCTCCATCTATTAGAATGACGAGTCTAATAAATTTTCACTTTAAAAATCATCCATGAAAATATTATCATGTGCATTTAATGAATATAAAACATATGTCTAATATAAAATTAATGAAGCTTCAAAAAAATTTGACACTAGACCTTTTTTTTGTTGTTGAAATTTGTGAGTTTTAAAAGGTTTATTCAATAATCAAGCTTGATTATGTGCAAAACTTCATTATGTTGAAATAAATGAATTATGAGAGATTTTTGGGGTGAATTTAATGAAAATTGTGTTGGGATTGTTGGGAGTGCAACCAAAGTCTCACATTTGCTAGATAAGGGGAAGATCATGAGTTTATAAGTGAGGGACACTATCTCCATTGGTATGAGGCATTTTGGGTGAAATCAAAAATAAAGCCATGAGGGCTTATGCTCAAAGTGGACAATATCATACCAATGTGAAGATCTATTGAGGGTTGTTGCCCCTATCAAGTGGTATCAGAGTCAGGCCCCTGACTTAATAATGTCAGTAGAATCCTCGGGTGTCGAATAAAGAAGGCGAGCTTCAAAGGCATAGCCATAGTGAATCTGTGGTTGAGCATTCAGATGCAGTGTGCTCCAGTGAGGAGTTGACACCACAATATACTCCAGTGAAGAGTTGTCAGTAATTTGGTCGAGTGTAATTTGGAGGGATGACTATTTGAGGGGAGGCTCGAAGTTGTACTTTGTTTGAGGGGATGATTGTTGGGATTGTTGATAGTGCAACCAAAGTCCCACATTGACTAGATCAGGGGAAGATCCTAGGTTTATAAATGAGGGACACTATCTCCATTGGTATGAAACCTTTTGGGTGAAACCAAAAACAAAGTCATGCGGGCTTATGCCCAAAGTGGACAATATCATACCAATGTGGAGATCTGTCAAGGGTTCTTGCCCCTATCAAATTGAACATATGGCAAAAACTTATCTTAATTTAAGGTCCACCTTGATAAAATCAAAAGTTTAAGGTAAAAATTAGGTGTTAACTTTGAAGTTTATGTCAAATAGATCTCTAAACTTTAAAAATTGTTTAATATAGGGCTTTAAACTTTCAACTTTATGTCTAACAAGTCTTTGATAACAGAGAAATTAAACTAATAAGATAAGTTTAAAAGATAGGGATATTGTAAGTAATATCTATAAATAAAAGAGGTTAATGAAATATGGCTAAGATAGTTTCAATATTGCGTTCATGGCTACCCCGTTTTTAGGAGGAGGTTAATATAATGTTGATTTCTCATAGTGCCCTTGGTGGACATTCGTATATACAGTCATGCCATCATCATATCTACAGCCTTTAACTAACTCCCAGATTCTATTTGGAAAGGAAATCACGGTTTTGAAAAAAAATCACGTTGTTCATCTCAATTCGTAGAATATTTTGTTGAGTTGAAGACATATGAGTAGAAAAAGGAAAGCGAGCAATCAAGGAAGGAAATGAATAATTGGATAAGGCAAACGAGTACTTGAAGAAGTCAGTTGGGGGTAGCTGAGGACTAAGGAATCGATCCCGAAATCATTCAGCAGGGCAATCGAGAACCCTCAATCTCAAGCGTAAAGGTATGGGGGATAAGGATTCAAATGCATGACATTTTTTGGGGAATCAAATGTATTAAAAAAAAAAACAAAAAAAAACAAAGTTCATTGAGGGAGATGATGGAGTTTTCAAATCAATCATTAATGGGGACAAGTGGATAATTATTCATATTTACCCCTAATCAACATTTGGTAGGTAATAGTTGTGATTTAGGGATTCTAAATCTTGTTTTCTCACCCACGTTTAGTAGATACTCACACATATTTCTAGTTTGAGGATAGAGACCTCGCCTAGATGCTTGTCAGGGTATCGAATGGGATGTACAAGGATTGCTTCTTTGTAGTTGATATTGGCATTGTAGATACTAATATACACAAGAACGAGGCAAGTTTAAAGCAACCGGTAAGCACGAGGAAATACCATCAAGAGAGGTCACTGTATACTGTGGGTCGTCAAGAGGAACAAGTAAATAAGAGAAAATACCTAATCGAGCTTAATTGGGTCCAATAAGAATTTGTACATACCTCAATGTAGGGTGGAGCTTCGCTCGCCGTTTTCTGTTCGCCGATGACGATGGAGGAATATGGGATCAAAAACTTGTTGTGCAAAAAACTCACAACGCAAGCATACACAATCGTAGGTAGTAAATGATAAACAAGGTCGATCCCACAAGGACTAATGTAAGCGAATATGTTGAAATAAAGCACAAACTTACTAATAAAAAACTAAGTTAAAAAATGCAACTGAACCTGCAAATTGACTGAAAACGAGCACAAAAACGGCTACTAAACTAAGGGAGACTTAAAAAGGCAAATTATAACTTTAAACAAATATTAGAGAAGCTAAACACGTACTAAAATGATGAAAACAGGGGGCTGAAATTTAAGAAGGCAGTAGCAGTTTTTTTTGCCCAATTGAGGTCGTCAATGCTATAGCATTAGACACCACAATGTTATACAGAGCAGAAAAAAAAAACAGCATCAAATTTTGAACGAAAATCAACCCAAAAACTTCTCGAACTCGATTTTCTTGCCTTTAACACTGAGTAAAGCATATATCTATGAAAACCCAATGCTAATAAACACTAATTATACCCAAAATTCCCAAAATCACAAGTTTAGAATGCATGTCTACACCCTACAATTTCTACCCCTTAAGGAGAAATCACTTGCTCCATTTGTGTCAATCCACCTATTCCTAACCCTTTCAGTATTAAGAACTAGTTTGTGCCTTACCCAAGGTGATCAAACTCAAATAAGAACTTGCAATAAACACCACAAATGGAAGTATAACTTCATAGAAGATGCATTGAGTCAATATGGTTCAAACAACCACATAAATCCTTAAATTCCAGCCCTAAAACACTTAGCCCATGACTTTAAAACAGAGAATAAACCATAAGAATTCAGAAATCAACAACATCATGAGTTTAATCTAAGAGTTATACCCAACATGGCCACAAAAATATGTAACCTAGCTAAAAGATTAAGAAAAACTTAGGACAATACAAGAATCAACAACAAGAAAGTGAAAACTAAAAAGGAAATGAGAAAGAGATAGTAAAGGATGATGAATCTTCTTCTTCTTCTTGAAAATCTTCAGAAAATCGCAGTCTTCTTCTTCCTTTTCTCTGCTTTCTGGTTTTCCCTTCGTTTTCGGGCCTCCCCTCACTTGTTCGAGGCTTTCTTTTCTCTACCCATTCCATTTAAGGGCTTATGTTGCTTACTGTTCACGTGGCTGCTGCGTATTGGTCTATTTTTTACTCCCACAATTTAATTTCTGCATAACATTCTGCGTCCAGATCTGATTGCGATGCTATAGCATTGTTGACCACATAGCAATGTGGTTAACAATGTTATAGCATTGCTATCCACATAGCAATGTGGTTAACAATGTTATAGCATTGCTATCCACATTCAACTGTTAGTAAATGAAATTGGTCCATACGCCTAAAGTTCTTCAGCCTAAATTTGTATTCGAGAAAACTTGTCCAAATGAGAGAAAATTCAACAAAAGTAAAGGAAGAATAGAAGATTTTTCAATATGCGCGCCTGCTTAATTCAGTAATCAAATAAGCACTACAAAAATGATAATGGAATGCAAATAACTTGATTTTTAGCAAGGTCCAAGAGTGAAATTGTGATAATTTACTCCCATTTCATGGGACTATCAGTGGCTCGTAGATATAAACATTTTTTGGAATCCGTGGGAGGTAGATATATAGGGTAGACACAAGAAGGTAGATACATTTATAATCACCCAACACATGGTAAAAAGGTAGATATATTTACTTACATAATTAAAGTCATCATTTTCATTTTCGGTCATCTCTAATTTGTGTGTTTTACTCATTTTTAATAGTCTTCTTGTGTATTCTAGTGGTCTAGTTCAATTGGAGTTAATTGAAAGTGTTGGAGTAAAATCCATGATGGTCTTAGATCCAACTTTTAACCACAAAGTCAGGAAAGAAGGAGAACTCCTCTCTACCCCAAATTATATACCAATTTGAGTTTAGGTTAATTGTCTCAAGAATCCATTAATTCAGACATAACTTAGTTGATAAGACACCCACTATGTACCTTAAGGTTGAAAGTTCAATCCCTCAAGCCTATCTTTGTTGAACTAAAAAAAAGATTGACTTGGATTTCCTCATGTATAACATAAGAAGCATTTGTACAATTTGGAAGAGTAGCACGTTTGATTGATTTTATATTGTTCGCACGTTTGATTGCTATTATATTCTTGTTTTATCGTATATGAGAATGACTATCTTTGAATTGTCTATCATAAATACAAGTTGCATCCATATATTGGTATTTTGCAATAGACCCTAACTAAATATTTGAAGGGTAGGAATAAAGCTGCTATCAACAAGATTCTTACCCAAATCTTTTAGATCAAGTTAGGCCCACCTACAAAGTAGAAAAGGTGCTGATTTTGAATAGAAGTTCTTAACTCGTTTGAGAAATGCTCAAGTTGGTGAAAAGTATTCTTATACTCGTACTTCATGTAGCTCGTATTAACAATAAAAAGTTTAAAGTATAAATGATGTAATGACTCAAAAAGCATAAAATAAAATGTCAATCCAAGTACCTATCATTTCAAAAAGTGAGAGGCAAAGATTCACTAAAGATGATAATCAAATAACATGTCAACCCTGAGCATAGCTTAACTGGTAAAGACATATACCCTCGATCGATAGGTCAAAGATTTGAATCCCCTTATCCCACATGTAGTGACGAATCTAGAACTTTATGTCAGAGGGAGCTTTTGATACCTTTTAATATTAATTTGTTTAGTAGAAAATATGATTGATAGTTTTTAGGTCAAAATATCATTTTTGGTCTCTGTACTTTGGATCTCATTTCATTTTAATCTTTGTACTTTCAAATGTCCAAAATTTGTCCCTGTATTTTCAATAAATATAAAAACTAGTCCTTATCGTTAGTTTGAAGTTTTTTTTTAATCAAATTAAGCAAAATAATAATAATAATTTCCATTCAAGAAAAGAAACCATGTGAATATGTTTCCAAAATTTATAGATGGAAGGTTAACAGAGAATCAATTTTTTTTTATAAAAGTTAACAAAAAACTAACAATAGAGACTAATTTTAAGATTTGTTGAAAGTACGAGGACTAAATTTTGACATTTGAAAGTACAATAACTAAAATAAAACAAGTTCCACAGTATAGGGACCAAAATGATATTTCAACCATTTTTATATAAATATATATAAAAAAAGAAAATGACACTTGAAATAATAATTATAATTTTTATTTTATAATTTATTATAGAATTAATTATTAAAAATAATTTACTAACATTTAAAAATATTTTTATTCATCTCCATTTATATTTGATATTAAAAAAATAAGTCAAATTTAAATAACAAATTAAAACAAAAAAAATATAATATTATATATTTGTAAATTGTAAATATTTATAGATAGAATTCTTTAAAGGAATTTACACACACACACATATAAACAAAAAGGTTAAGTTGTTGCAAAGAAAACTAACCTCTAGAGGAATCGACAAACACAAGTGCAAGGGGGGGCTAGAGACATGCATGCCACTAGGATAAAATTCTTTTTCGTTAATCTAAGTGAATTATTTAATACTAATAATTTGTTGCAAAGAAAACTAATCTCTAGAGGAATCAACAAACACAAGTGCGCAGGGGGCTAGAGACATGCATGCCACTAGGACAAAAATCTATTTCGTTAATCTAAGTGAATTATTTAATACTAATAATATATAATCTAAAGTTCAGGGGGTTTGAGCTCCCTCGGCCTGTTGGAATTTAACCCTAACGTCTCGTAATTAATTAATTATTTAATAATTAATAATTATTTTGATTATTTTATTTACAATATAATATTATCCATTATATGAAAAATTCAAGGTTATTAGTGTAATCTTGAACAGTATATGGTTGACATATGAGAGAATCATTTTCAAGAACTTAAATAGTCATAATATATGGATAAGGTTGAGTGTTTTATCCTAGTAACACTATTGATATGGCTCCCTTTGTAATAGTTACAAATTATTTGATCCAAATAGTTTATGTGGAGACATGTGAGTGAGAGTAACTTATACAATGAGTTTGTATAAGATTGGACCACGAAATATTTAATCTCTCTTTATAAATTTGTTAACTGAGAAGATTAGTATTTCATCAAGATGATCATATGCGGGCTTTAATCTTAAGAGAGTTACGAACTCCTACCTGTGAGGGCTTGTCCTTTGATTTGCATGGATAAGAGTGACTTTTGAGTCGATTCAATAAGCCTACCATTTTGGGGACTTGACCAAATAAGGAGCTGGGAACATAATCTTACAAGATAGAATTCATTTCTTCTTATATAGGGTAAGTAGATGAGTAGTTCCCTTAAGTGCTAATTTCGGAACTGATAGCACATAATCTGTACTATCTTTAGGCTTTATTTTATGCTAGTTTTGAGACTTAAAAATATTTTTTTCACGTTCATAATTGTTTATTTTGTAGAAATTGAGCATTTGGAGCAAAACGAAGATTTTAGAAGAAATATGGTGACAAATGAGCTAATTGGGCAAAAAATTAAGCAACCAATTTTGGGGACAATTTTTAGAGAAGAAAAATATTCTTAATTTAATTAGGTTATGAATTCCTAATTTGATTAGATTATTGATTCATAATTTGATTAAATTATGGATTCCTAATTTGATTAAATAATGAATTCCTAATTAGATTAGGATATGAATTAACCCATTATAAATACACACATTCTCTTCACTTCAAGGCATCCAACTTTTGAGAGCAAAACTCTAAAATTCTACATACAAGAGTGAGAAGAGACTTGATAGAAATATTCAAGGCTGATAAGCCTTAGTATTAAGGCTTATTTAATCTCCAATTGCTTAAAATATTCTTGTTTTGACTTAAGACCAATTGAATTTAGTTGAAAGATTGCTCTAAATTAAGAAAGAAATAAGTATGATGGTATTCGGGATAGAATTCTAAATAACTTAATCTTGTTTGCAGGAAATATGGAAATCGCAAAATCAAATTGCAAAATCGTGATTTTGCAATTCTGGACAGCAGAAGAATTCAAGGAAGAACGATAATTCCTGCGCAAAACTCATATATGGAAAGCTTAATTATCGCATGAATTAAAGGAATTGGAGCACGAAATTTGGGCATTCTTCAACCCTAATGAAGGTCTATAAAGGGGGAAGAAGAGGAGGAGCTAAGAGATTCATTTTTGAGACGTTTTTGGAGTTTTACATCGTGGGTTTTTGTCAAGTTTTTCCTCTGTTTTTTTTTTTAGTTTTTCTGTTCTGTTTTGCCAAAAAGCTTCAGTTGTTGTTTTTATTTTTTTTCTTCAATTCATCTTGTATTATGGACAGTTGCTAGCTTTGCAACCTTGATCTCCAATTGATTCCTTCTTTTATATGAAGTTTTTGTTCTGTTTAGTTTCTGTTTTCATGGGTTTCAATCTACTTCCTCATTGTTCAACCTTTATAGTTATGTTCCAAGTTGTTTAATTTCTGTTTTTAATCCAGTTTATCCAATCCAATTCAAGTGGTACTTAGATTGTTAAGACTAATCTTCTCCTAGAAATAGTAAGAGATTGAGTCGATTGAGATGGGGTAAAAAATTTAATTGAACAATTATTGAAGGATTTGTGTTCTTAATGCAATTATGTTTTGTGCTTTTATTTAAGTTTCAAAAATTATTGGTATGCTTGCAGATCTATCAATTTCAAAGGTAGAAGGAAGAAAATTGAATTTCCCATTGATGCCTCTGATTTTTGTTTTTAAAGTTAATTTAATTTGAGAATTTTAGTCATCTTGAGGTTGAATGCCCAGATTTTCCTAGGTTTACTGTCACAATTATTCCTTTAAGCAAACTATTCATAATATATTTTTGTGTTAATTAGCAATTTCCTTCATTTTCTAAAATGAACTTTTCTTCAAAAATTAGTTGTAAGATTTTTACTTTCAATTTAAGCTATACTTCTTAGGGGGTTCAAGGATGTGAATTCCCTAAGAAGTAATTGTAACCAAAATTTCAATAAAAACCAAGCCTACACCTCAATTGTTTGCTTGTGTTGAAAAATTTCATTGAGATCCTAGATTGATCAACTAGGGTAGCAACTCAAGCTTAGATCTCGTACCGATGGGGTTAGTGATCGGTGCTTTTCGCTACACGCAAGTGCACGTGATCGAAGTAATAAAGAAACTGGAAGTACTCCAGAGTATCGTACCCAAGGGAACGGGTTTTAACAAAATTTACAAAATGGCACACAATCGTTTACAAATTGCAACTTAAGTAACCCTGGATGTAAAAATATAAAAGGTTGGTTTGTTAAGAAAAATAAGTAAAAAAATCAATGAGTTAAAATAGGGATTCAAGTGATTCAAGCACCTTTGGAAAAATGCTATTCAAAATGCAATTGCAATCTTGACTAAACATGTGAAAACTAAGTAAACCGAGTTCAACTCCTATTCAATTTTGATTCAAAATCTTTAGGAGACTAAGTGATTAAACCTATATGTCTATGGCTAATCTAACTTAGATACTTTCGCACACAACTCTAGTGGTTTGGAGTCTCGCCCTATGTCTAGGGTCGATGTTCATAACTTATTTCTAAGCCTTTTCCTCCATTGTTTTTGTGACATCGGTTTTCCCTTAACTCTTTCGATATTAAGTTCAAGCTGGACAAGCAACCACTAGTTGGTCGACTAGGTTTACCCAATTCTAAATTCAACAAAAGCAAACAAAGTTCACATGCTAGCTAGATTGATTATGCTTTAGAGCTTTTACATTTTTCCTTAGGGCCTTCACCAACTTGAACCCCTAAAGAAAATTTAGCTCATTATGGAAGAATTAAAGACCCACAAATTAATTGCTATAAAGCTCATATAAAAAAAAAAACAAATACAGAAATTTAATTTCAAACTAATAAGGTAATTCAAGCTGCATTTATGAGGATTATTTTGATGTTAACTCAACCTAATAACTCAAGATGATGCAAAAATTCAAAGACAGCACTATTTTTCTACCAAATTATCAAAAACAGTTAAGTACCCAGTGAAAAAAATTCAACCTTGTGGAAAAGAAAACTCCAAAAATTAATAAGCCTATTATAAGAGATGAAGGAAATCGAATTCCCGGATTCAATGGTTCATTCAACTTCAACAACATACAAGGAAATTTGACTAAACAAAGACCAACTCTATAACTAAAATTGAGCAGAAAATAAAGGCTTAAAAACAGAATGGAATTGAACAAAACAGAGTAACAAAACTCATATAAATTCTTTGCTTTGATCGAACCAAAATTCCTTCACAGGCAATTGGATCTTTACCTCCTCGAACCTTCGTTGAGGAGGGATCAAACTCAGAATTTAAAGAGCAAAAGTACAAGAATGAAATGCTAAAAAAAAACATAAAAATGAAGATAAAAGCTGCTGTCCTAAAATCTAAAAAACCAGAAAAACAGAGTATAAATCCAAAAAACAGAGTCTGAAATCGATGCCCTTCTTCTTCGTTTTTCCTCCCTTTTATAGATATTCTGAGGCCTTTTCTTTCCATTTTGGGGCTCCTTTATTCTTGGTAGACTTGGGGCGTGAATTTAGGCTGGAATTTCTCCAATAAATCGAGCGAATTTCGTGGGTCTTGGTGAATTTCAGTATTTTTCTGCATTTATGGATAAATCAAGAAAATGCAATTGCTTTGCAATTGCATTTTTCCCTTCTTGTTCATCACCTTGCCTTCCCAAGGAAATGCAATTGCATTTCATTTGCATTTTCTTCACATCTGCACAAAAACTCAATTTAAGCCAACTTTCTTGCATCTTTTCAACTTAATTCTTCTTTTATCCTACTCAACAAGCTTGCATGAATTTATTTAAAAGTGTCATTTTTAGCTTGCTCGTTATTCAACAAAATACGCAAAACTGACAAGAACAACTTAGTTTTAGAGTTAAATAATCCTCATAACTGAGAATTATCAGTTAGTGATAAGCGGATTTCGCACAAGTGATGGAGAAAAGGGCTTAGACATAAGCCAATCCTTACCCTAGACATAGGGATTAAGGACTCCAAAACCCATAAAATTGTTGAGCCGGATTATCTAAGATAGATGGACTATAGAGATATAAGTCACTCACTTAGCCTCCTAAAAACCTTACACTTGAGTGTAGAATAGGTTGGACTTGTAATTTTGGTTTGCAATTACAACTTAGGGCAATGACATTCTTGAGCCCAATCCTTTATCCAAATTCCTTTTGCAATTTCATTTACTAAGCTTATCTAATTTGCTACCCAATCTTGCCAATTCTAGATTATGCAATTCAATTATGCAATTTCTAGTTATTTCCATTATTGCCATTTTTCGATTTTGCAATTCAATTTTGAAATTTTTCTTTATTCCAATATTGCAATTTCTTGATTCTGCAATTTTTCCGACACACCAACCCAACCTTATTTTTGCATTTTTAATTTTCAAGTTGCAATTTCCCTTACACTTTGCTTACAATATTTTTGTTACTTCATTCCCTTGAGATTCGATCTTCGTACTCACATACCATTTTATATTACTTCGATAGCTTGCGCTTGCGTGTACTCCGATCAAGTTTTTGAAGTTCGTGGAGATCATACGGAGACGGAAGATCGACACACCAGCATAGTTTTTCTTCTTTCTTTTTATTTAGTATTTAGATGTTGTTTAAGAGTTTAGATTTTGTGATAGTGAACATGAGTAGCTAAACTCTTTTCTTATTATAGGGATTGACATAGCCATTAGACCTTACATTTTAATTATTTAAATTCCATGATTGATTGTCTTTTATTTCATTCATGCCTTTATATTCTTAATGCTTTTAATCTTTTGATTACGGATTAAATGTTATTGATAAGCCTTAGAATTAAGGCTTATTTAACTCCTAATTACTTAAAATATTCTTGTTTTGTCTTAAGATCATTTGAAAATAGTTGAAAGTTGCTTGAAAATAAGAAAGAAATAAGAATGAAGGCAATTAGGATAAGATTCTAAAAAAGTTAAGCTAGTTTGCAGGGAATTTGGAAATTGCAAAACCAAAATTGCAATTTCATGATTCTGCAGGAGAAGTCAAAAGCATTCTCAATTTTCAAGAGCTTTAAAGCTATTGTTGAAAATAAAATTGGGAGGAAAATCAAAACCCTTTAAACGAATAGTGGAGAAGAATACATGTAACAAGAATTTGTAAGTTTTTGTGCCGATCATGGAATTCGACACCACACTACAAGAATTTTGGTTTCTCCCGACGTTTTTGATCCTGATGCAGCAAATGTCATCAGGAGAAACGACTTTTTCCGACGCCATATTAACGGCGTCGGCAAAAGTACCCTTTTCCGACACTATATTAGAGGCGTCGGAAAAAGATGAACTTTTGCCGACGTTGTTTTAAACGACGTCGGCAAAAGGGACACTTTTCCCGATGCCATATTAGATGCGTCGGCAAAGGGTGACCTTTTCCCTATGTCGTCTAAACTGTGTTGGCAAATCGGAAAAATGTCACACTTTTCCTAAAGCCGTATTAACGGCGTTGGGAAAAGTACCCTTTTGCGACGTCATATTAGAGGCGTCGGCAAATGGTCACCCTTTGCCAACGCAGTTTAAAACGGCATCGGCAAAAGGTGACCTTTTTCCTACGCCATATGAACTGCGTTGGCAAATTGAAAAAATGTCACACTTTTGCCGACATCGTTTTAAATTGCGTCCGCAAATGGTGCTTTTCCCGACGCTGTTAATATGGCGTCGAGAAAAGCTTCACCTAGAAAATCCTAACCCCCTTTCTTTTTCTTCCGTCTTTCTTTCTCCCTCTTTGATTTTTTTCTTCTCCTCTGCTGCAATCACCATACTTTCACTGCTTGCACCGCCACCCTCCACCAACGTTGTCATCATCCTCCGCCAATGTTGCTGTCGCCCTCCACCATCGTCTCACCGTCACCGCGGTCCATTTTTTCGTTAGGCTTCCTTTTTCCCTTTTCTCTCTTTTTCTCCTTTAATGTTTGAATTAGAACAAACTCTTTTTGTTTTAGCTATCTAAAATCTTGATAGAAGTTTGAGTGCTTTGAGTTGTTGTTTATTTGCTTTCGTATTTATTGATGGCAATTTTGTAATGGTTTTTCTTTTGTGTATAATGATTTTTTGGTTTTGGCTATCTAAAATCTTGATAGAAGTTTGAGTGCTTTGAGTTGTTGTTTATTTGCTTGTGTTTATTGATTGTAATTTTGTAATGGTTTATGGTTTTTTTTGTTTGTTTGTGCGTTTTTAGTTTTAAATTGGAGAATGGATTTCTTGGTGGAATATTGTTTGACAAATGATTTGATTATGGTTCAATTGAGCATTTTGGGGGCATGTTGTTTATTGTTGTTTGAATTGGTATTGATTATGCATTGGATATTGTAATGGGAGGTTTGATTCTTTCTTGAATTTGTTTTAGGAATTCTTTTATTTTTTAGCCTAGAAGTTTTGGTGTCAAATAAAGAAATTAAATCGATGAGTTAGTGGGATTCAAAGTGAGATTTGATGAGTTAGGCACATTTTTTTAAAGGTTAGTTTGAGTGAGTTTGTGGGGTGTGAAGTGTGTAATGTGTGGTGAAGTGCTATGAGATTGTTTTGGCTGTTATGCTCCTAAGTTTAAGTTTAGTTTTGATATTATGTTCCTAAGTTTAGATTAGTTAGTTAAGTCTAGCGATTTTGATTGTTTTGATCCATATAAATGGATGGTGTGTGCTAAGAGATTGTTTTGCTAAGGTTAGTTGTTGTTTTTTTTTAATTAAATGAGTTTAGTATTCATTTTCATGCTAAGTTGGTTAAGGTTTATTGTTTGTTTTAATTTGATGAGTTAGTATTCATTTTCAGATAAGTTAGTTAACTTTTGATGTTATGTTCATAAGTTTGGCACGTTAGTTGTTTGTTTTAATTTGACTAGTTTAGTTGTTATGTTAATTGATAAGTTAGTATATTGATCTTGTAGTGATCATATAATCACATAATTAATACTAGGTTTTGTTTTTCATAAATACTTCGAGGTCGATGTTATTCTCAAATGCTAGGGACATTGGTTCAACGAGATGCCTTGAATTTTGTCTCCTTTTTTCTCATGAACTTTTCACTTTTTGGGGCAAACCCATATGCATATATATTAGCATCTTTTGCCTTGATTTTATACTTGGCTTTGTCAATTACTTTGTCTCACATAATTTTTCTTTGAATCAATTGGTCCTGCTTTGATTTGTGGTTGAAATATTGGGACGACCTGGCATTTGGTTTCAAAATGGGTATGTTATTGGTAGTTTAGGAAGAAGAATTGACAAATAAAACTGTGAGTATTGAAGTTGAAGAAGATAAGTTGAGTATTATATCTCTTTGTTTGTCTTGTGTTTGTGAGTATTAAAGTTGAAAATGATAAATAAAGTTGGGCTTTTTATGTAACCCCTCACACACTTAGAGTTTGGGCTTAATTAAATTTTATTTTTTTGTAGGTGTTTCGAGGTTGATGTACGTGCGAGTAAGATTATGGACGAGATTTAGGATGCATTTACGAAAAATTTTAATTTTCCTAGGTGTTTTATGTAATTTTAGTTTTATTTCCAATTTTATATAAACAGAAATTGTATGAACAAATTATGTTGTTTGGTTGATATAAAATTTGACATAAATTTCGTTATTATATTGGAATGAAATTTGGAATATTTTGTTTTATATACATTTATTATTAGGTAAAAAATTTGCATTACAATAATATTAGAAAGAAACAAAAAAAAATGAGATTAAAAAAATAATATTAAAAATCAATACCAGACTTTTGCCGACGCCGGAATAGGTGGCGTCGGTAGAAGCCGATTTTGCTGACGTTGAATTACTGGCATCGGCATAAATGACTTTTGCTGACGCCGTTTTGTCAGCATCGGCAGAAGTCACTTCTGCCGACGCCACTAAGTTAGCATCGGCGTAAGTGGCTTCTGCCGACGTCATCTATTTCTGCATCGGCTAAACCCTCTCTCGACGGGTCTATCCCAACGCCCCCGTCGACGCCCATTGTTGCGTCAGAAAAGCCTTTTCCGACGCGTTTTTTGGCTTTTGCTGACGCTTTTGTGCGTCGAAAAAAGTCCAAATTCCTGTAGTGCCAGTTGACAGCAGCTTACACATCTCAACAAAATGGTGTTGCTGAAAGAAAGAACCGTATTATCCTCAACATGGTTCGAAGTATGATTGCAAATGGAAAAAATCCAAAGAAATTAATTATGGCCAGAAGCAATAAATTGAGGTGTTCATGTTTTGAATCGAAGTCCCAATTTTTCAATTAAAAATATGATTCCTCAAGAAGCTTGGGATTGTCGTAAACCATTAGTTGACCACTTGAAAGTGTTCGGGTGCATTGCATATGCACACATTCCTGACGAGAAGAGGAAGAAGCTAGATGATAAAGGTAAAAAATGTGTCTTTCTTGGCATTAGTGAGCAATCAAAGGCTTACAAATTGTTCAATCCCATCATAGGTAAAATTGTAATTAGTCGAGATGTTATATTTGATGAACTAAATACTTGGAATTGGACAGAAGGCACTTGATCAACTGAAAACGTGTGGGCTTTTAGAAGAAAACTTTTGAATAGAAAAAGTCTCCAGTCTAGTGCAAGTGCACACTGTCAAACAAGTAGTAATAGGAAATATTCCAGAGTATCGATCCCACAGAGAACGGATACCACAAAATTCAAAATAAATGCAAAGATGTTCACACAAAGCAACCTCAGTAACCAATATGGATAAATTGGGAAGGTTGTGAGTGTACTAAAATTCAAATGATAAAAAGATGGAATCTGAACATGCTTTTGCCCCTTAGAAAAGAATTGTGACCTAAAATGCAATTGTAATCTTTACTCAATCACCAAGCAATGAAAATCATGTTCAACTTCTATTTGATTTTAATGGAAAAACCTTTAAAAGCCTAAGTGATTAAACCATATGTCTATGGCTAATACGAACTTAGTTTAATGAGAACACAACCATTGGTCTTAGAAGTTTCGCCGTATGTCTAGAGTAAAAAATAAGTGTTTATGTCTAAGCCCCTTTCCTCTATTGCTTTGTATGAACACATAATCGCATTTAACCCTTTCAGTATTAAACTAGATCTCTGTATGTTCACCTAGGTGATCAATCTAGATTCACAATAAGAATGATAATCAATAAAAGCAAACAATGCTATGGAATCGAGCAAAGTTACTTTTACATCTTAGGCCAAGCTTCCAATCCTTAGGGCATCCACATATCCGAATCTCAAGGACAAAATTAGCTCATGATGGAGAAAATAAATAAGAAAATAGTAAAAGAAAGGAAATACATACTGACTTTAAAAGAAAGAAAAACATAAAATGGAAAATAAAGTGTTGAACTAAAAGGTAAAAAATAACTTGAATGAATAACAATGAAATTTATTAAAACTAAACTTACTGCAAAGTAAAGAACTATTAAAATTAAAGACAAAGGCAGAAAGTAAACTGAATTCAAAGTACTAGAATTAAAGAACTTAAAATAGAAAACTAAACTTGTGAATACAAAGAAAAAGTTGAACTCAAAGAGATAACTTCCACCTCTCCAATTGATTTAAACTCAACCTTTGTCAAGGAGATTAAGATCTTCACAACCCTAGACTTTCAACAAGGATGGATTGAAGTTTGGGCAGCGTTCTTCCTCCTCTGAGCCAAGAAAACATAAAATAAAAAGTGCAGAAAGTAAAGTGGTCTTCCAATCGTAAAGACGATCATGGATGACTTTTTTGTGGCTTGAATCTTCATATTTATAGCCTCCAAATGCTAGGGTTTGCTCCATGGATGTTTGAGGCAAGAATCGGATCTTTATGCGCTTGATTCATGGAGAATATCTTCAAATATTAGCATAAAATTGAACTTCTAGATTTTCTCCTTATTTTTCGAAATTCTGTCTCGCAGGTGAAATTGCGGTTGCAATTGGAGTCGCAATTCTAGCAGTTTTCATTTATTTGCATAAAAATATCAAACCTCATTAAAAATCAACTCTTTTCCTCTTATTTCCTATTTCTTAGCTCAAAACAATCCCTTAACTAATTTTGGCTATTTTCTCAATATTTTGCTGTATTTATTAGACATAAAAGCATGCATTTGTACAAATAGCTTAAGTAAAAAAGGCTAGAAATATGTAAAATATTAGCATTATCAGCACTCTAGAGCAACAATCAGTACCTGTGAACTTTGAAGACAGTGATGTATCTTTGTCACCACAACCTGGAAATCCCGTGTAACAATCAGTTGAGGCTACTGAGGCTAAAACAGAAGGTATAAGCTCAAGATCACAACGAGTTAGAAGAAGACCAACATGGATGGAAGATTATGATGTTAATGGTGATCTTTCTGATGAGACACTTGTCCATTATGCTTTATTATTAGAATGTGATCCATTAGCTTTTGAAGAAGCTGTCAAAGATATAAAATGGAAGCAGACCAAGGAGGAAGAGATTAAGTCGATAGAGAAAAACAACATTTGGGAGCTATCAGAACTTCTTGAAGGGCAAAAATCCATTGGTGTTAAATGGGTTTACAAAACGAAGCTGAATAAAGATAGCCAAGTAGACAAGTACAAGGCTCGTCTCATTGTAAAGGGTTACAAGCAACAAATTAGCATTGATTACAATGAAGTTTTCGCTCCAGTTGCAAGACATGATACCATTCAAATGGTGGTAGCATTGGCAACACAAAACAATTGGAAAATTCTTCAAATGGATGTAAAATCAGCCTTTCTACATGGAAACTTGAATGGAGAGGTTTTCATAGATCAACCCCCTGTCTATGTTCAACAGAACAACAAAGGAAAGGTATATTGATTGAAGAAAGCTTTATATGGCTTGAAGCAAGCTTCTAGGGCTTGGTATAGTCGAATTAAGGCCTACTACTTATTAAAGTTGGATTTGAAAATGTTCATATGAACATACTCTCTTTATTAAATTTCAACCTCCAAACAAGATTTTGATAGTATGTTTGTATGTAGATGATTTGATTTACATAGGCAATGATTTAGTTATGTTTGAAGAATTCAAGTAGTCCATGATGGCAGAGTTTGAAATGACAGATCTAGAGATGATGCATTATTTTCTTGGCATTGAGGTAATTCAATTAGTAACTAGAATTTTCATCAATCAAAAGAAATATACACTAGAGATCTTGGACAAGTTTCAAATGAAGAATTGCAACTAAGCCACAACTTCAGTTGAACCCAGTGTGAAGCTCACAAAGGACTATGGAGGAAAAAAGGTCAATAGTACTCTCTACAAGTAAATGGTTGGAAGCGTGATGTACTTAACAGCTATAAGGCCTGATATTATGTATGTTGTAAGTTTAACTAGCAGATTTATGGAATCTCCAACTAAGCTTCATCTCCTTGCTGCCAAAAGAATTTTACGTTACTTAAAAGGGACTCCTGATCTTGGCATATTTTATCAAAAAAGAGGAGAACTAAACCTCGTTGGTTTTAGCAATAATGATTATGCAGGAGATTTAAATGACAGAAAGAGTACTTCAGGGTATGTTTTCATGTTTGGTTCAGGAGCTATCTCATGGTCTTCCAAAAAGCAGTCAATTATCACATTATCTACCACTGAAGCTGAATTTGTAGCATCAACATCATGTGCATGTCAAGCCATCTGATTGAGGAACATTCTTGAGAAGTTGCATTATAAGCAAGAAGAAGCATCTGTCATTTATTGTGATAACACTTCAACAATCAAACTCTCAAAGAATCATGTCTTGCATGGACAAAGCAAACACATTGATGTAAGATACCATTACTTAAGGGATCTTACAAATGATTGAGTCATCAAACTAAGCTACTATAGGAGTGAAGATCAAGTTGCTGATATTTTAACCAAACCTCTCAAATTAGCAACATTTGAAAAGCTTCGAAATTTTCTTGGTGTTGTCTCTTTGTCAGTCTAAACTAAATACTAATTACATAGTTTTTAGTTTAAGGGAGGGTGTTAAAATTGAACAAGTTTATTGTTAAGTCAAATTACCTATTCCATAAGTTTGTTTTCTATTCTCATGATTATCCTAGTCTTATGGAAGTGCTAAAATTAGTTGTATTGAAGCCTATATAAGGCTTTGTTTTAATGGAATTCATCATCAATTCATTATTCACTTTCTTCCTCTCTTTCATTTGTGCTCTCTTCTCTGAGTTTAACAATTAACATATTTAGAACAAAGGTATTAATATGCATAGTTTGTCGTAATCTTCACAATTTTTTTTCCTCATGCATTTATGTATTTTGTTGATTGTTATGTTTCGTCCTTTATTGTTCTAAATGATAAGTTATATTATATATAATCCTATATAGATATATATAATATACTATGTAAAATGTTCATGGTACATGCGTTAAACTACAAAATGATAAATATATACCATGCAAGATATTGAACACATAAATATATGCTCGGGTATATATTGTATAAACATCAGTATATAATCCTCCTACATTTTGTATAGGTAATAAAATCCATTGGAAAAGGAAACCCACCGTCGAACAAAGGAAATCCACAACTGTTTTACTAAACCATTGCCGGAAAAAGGAATTGACCGTCGAACAAGGAAGACCCACCGTCGTCGCAAACCGAAAGTCACGCCGATGTGTATCTATATTTTTGAAGAGAACTTGCTATTTTACCACTGTTCGATCGTACACGTCAGGCAAAAATTATCAATTTTGATGGTTGAATAAAAATGAAGTGGTGATGTAAATAGTTTGTCCTAAACTCTCAATTTTTTTTTATGGTGAAGAAAGCAAAGAGATTTGGAGGGGAGTTATGAGAGATATGAGAGATTTTTGGGATTTTTTAAATATATTATTCCAACGGTTATGGAAAATATTCTACTTTATTTTTCTCTTTTTTTTCCTCATTAATTTACATCAATTACAACAAAATATAATGGACATATATGTCAATTCAATTCTCTATTAAACTTCAAATAGCTTGACTTAAGACAAAGTTGAAATTTATTTCAAATCTTTACATTTGTGTAATTTGAGGTCTCAATGACCTCTTTATGTAGTTAACGCTTGTTTAACTTTGACCCAATCTCCTTTAGTGAAATTGGGCTTAATTGGCTTTGAGCCCAACTGCCATGTGACACAATATAATTAGACTAACTTATGTCATCTAATGGATGTATGTAGATAAATGACTTTATTTGATTTGCCATTTTTTTGTCATTTAATTTAATATGAAGATAGGGGTAAATTTATAATTGGTCATAAATTTAGCAATATATGATTTTGTCATTAATTCAAATCAAAAGACGTGATAGTATGTGATTGACCGAAATGTAGCATTCAACGAGTTTGGTTTGTTGTTCGAAATTTTCAAGCAATCAACTTTTTTCTTTGAACACTCTTAATTAATATAAGTATTTAAAAATTATGTAGCTCTATTTGAACAACTATAAGGTATGAATATTGATTGAAATTCAATCATCGAAACAACCCAAATCCATTTTTATAGGCTTAGGTTAGGGTCATAATTTAATGCCGGTTGTTTAGGTTATACGAATTTACAATTTAAACAATTGAAAATTGTTCAAAAATATCATTTTTTTTTTTGTAAAAAGGTGGTCTAAAATATCATAAAACCTAATCCAACCCAACTCAGTAACTTTTTTTTTGTTTTTTCGTTTGAAGAAACCCAACTTAAGAACATTTCAATGCTAAGGTTACAAAAATTAATTATTGTAAATAACATAGAAGTGTCATAACCAAAACATTACCAAAAAGAATATATATTTTTTATTTTTTATTTTCTGAGACAGCTATATTTTGACTGTTAATTGAAAATTTGACTGTTAATTGAAATTTTGACTGTTGTCTACCCCTAAACATCTTTTCGCAAAAATTATCTTTCTATATTTTAACAACAAACAAAAAAAAGGACCACATTTTCTTCCATTCTATATATATCAATAGATACAATTGATTTTGATTTAATTCTCTGTTTTTTTCTTTCTTTTTTTTTTGGTACACACGGAAAAGTCATATCATTTATTTAAGTTTTTAACCGTAATTTTCTCAATAGAACCTTCAATTTCTTAAACAATTGGTAAGTAGAAAATTATGTTTATTTTATCAATTATTTTCATAAAATATAAATCTTAAAATTATTTGAGAAGCTTTAATCTCAAAATCTAAAATCTACACAATCATTGATATGGTCATAGCAAGATTTTTTTAGTTGACATTGGTATTTTATGAGTTCTTAAAAGAATCGATTTTGCAGGTAAAAGTAAAACTTTCAAAACAACAAAGTGAATATTTTAAGCCAGTTTAGTAGCCTTTATATATATATATATATATATATATATATATATATATATATATATATATATTAAGCTTATAAGCACTATTTTCTTTATTTTGTTATTTACTTTTTTTAAAAAATTTCAAAATTGTTATCTTGATTTTTCAATGGATGGTCCTTAATAAGGTTAAATTACAATTTAATCTGTCTATTTGGTCTTTGAACTTTCAAAATTACAAATTTAGTCCCTAAACTTTCGAATTTTTTAAAATTCACAGATCTTTGAAACACAAAATTGAAATTTTAGGGTTCCTTAGCATAAAATTTTAAAAAAATTTGAATTTGTTAAAGAGACCTGTTAGATTCAAAAGTGAAAGTTTAAGGACCTATTAGACACAAAATTGAAAGACTATTAGACACTTTTGAAAGTTTAGAAAACTAAACTTGTAATTTAACTTAATAATAACTAGTTTAACACCACGTGCATTGCACATGTTATTCAAAGTTTTTAAATATATATCTATGATGATTTTTTTAAAGTATTTAATCAAATATTTTAAAAAAAAAAAAAAAAACTGAACATGTCAACTTTAATTTATAAAACAGTACATACCATGTCATTTTAGTGTAAAATAAGTAAAGTGAATTGAAGAATAAGTTTTTCAAGTATTTTTTGCCAGTGTTTTCAAGTCATCTAATTTTTATAAAAGTGATTTTTATTTATTGTTGAACTTTAAGATTTTAAAAAAAAAATTATCATTCAAAAATCACTTAAAAAACTATGGCAAATACATTTTAAGTATACACTTTTTATCATCCAAAGTGTGTTTCTATTAATATAGACCTGATTATTCTATAGAAGAAATTATATGAACTATGATAACATAATAATTACATTATAACATATATCTTTAACTCAGAAAAACTTGAATCAAAATCTTTACTAATCAAGGTCAATTGCATTTATGAAATAACATATCAATATTTCACATTGGGAAGAATATACTTAATAGAAAAACCCCCCGACAAATAGTATTGAATTAAATTAAAAATTTTAAAATCATAAACACAAAATCGAAATTAAGCTCAAATTATAGGAACAAAATTTGTAGCTTAACCTCCTTATTAAGATGAAATTTTGAATCTAGGGTTCGTTTCTCATCCCCTTTCCTGAAAGGTTCTTAAATTAATTATATGACTGTTGAAGAAACCATCAAAGATTGTAACTAAGAAAATATCAAATTTTTTACTCAATACAATCAAAATCAAGAAGAAAAGGCATAGGTGTGAGTCATGTACATCATTCATGATCACATTCAAAAATCATATATTGTCTCCACATATGAAAATCTAACCATCTAAGAAGAATATAATTTTCACTTAAATTTTATGGATTAAGATTTCCAATTTAAATTCACTTTACACCCTATCGAGATGCACAACTTGTATCACTTAAAGAGTCGTTATCACCATCGTATATTCCATTTTCAGTCACAACGACTCTCCATAAACCTAAATCAATTGTTCAACACACTCTGAAGAAAATTTGAAGCAATCTTGCCTGTGATTATGGGGATGAAGATATTGATCGAGTTATAACTTAAACAAATATAACAGTTAGGTGTTACCAACTAATCTAATATAATTGATTGTGTCCAACATGTTTTCTCTTTTTTTTTTTTCATCATGCAGAATCATATATATTAGTTAAGGAAAAAAAATACATATATATATAAATATTAAAAAAAGTTAGTTATTATCTATCTTTGTTTAGGATATAAAATGCAGGAAAAAAAATGTGGGGCTAATGAAATTAAAAAATTAAAAAAGAAAGAAAGAATAAGATACATGATTAAAAATTGAATGAGATGGCTACTTTTAGACTTGAAAAAAAAAAGTTATTATTCATCTTTGTTTTTGGTATAAAATGCAAGAAAAAAAAAAGAAAAAATGTGGAGGCTAATGAGTTTTTTTTTTTTTTTTAAAAAAAGAGCTACCAGATGAAAAATTGGAGATGTGACTACTTTTAGACCTAGAAAAAAATATTTATTATTTATCTTTGTTTCTAGTATAAAACAAAAATAAAAAGGAAATAAAAAGGAAAAAAGTGAGGCTAACAAAATTTTAAAAAAAAAACAACAACAACAAAAAAGATACCCAATGAAAAATTGGAGGAAATGGGTTTTAGACCGAAAAAAATGAGAGGAGATGTGTAATTTATAGAGGAAATTTAGATTCAAATTTCAATTTGATTTAATTTTGAATCAAATTGCTTACAAAATTAAGAATTTTGATTCAAATTCATTTTGAATCAAATGATCTCATTATTGTTGTTTGAATTCGAAATTAAATCGGAAATTTATTTTGAATCAAATTATCAAATCATATTATGATAATTGACTTTAATTATGTTTACAACAATTATATTTAATTTACTAAAAAAATAATTATACTTAATTTAACGTAAAAAATAATTATACATAATTATATATTTTTTGACTTTAATTATATTTACAACAATTAATATTAATTTTGATCATTCTAATTTGATTTGATTTTGAATTAAATTGGTTATCAAAATAAGAATTTTGATTCAAATTCATTTTGAACTAAATCATCTCGTTATTGTTGTTTGAATTCAAAATTAAATCGGATATTCAAAATTATCAAATCGAATTATGATGATTTGATTGACGTAATTAACTAAAATTTAAAGGGGTATTTTAGTCTAAAAATATTTTTCTAGAAATCCTTACTTTTTAATAGGGGCGTTCACAGTTCAATTCGGTCAAGTTTTGGGCAGAACCATAGACCGAATCGAACATATTGGTTTTGAGGGGAGCAAAATCGACCAAAACCAAAAGTCTTCAGTTTCGATTTTGGAACTAAACCATCTTATCTCGGTTCAAGTCCGTTCAGTTCAGTTAAAACTTATTTTTGTTTTTTGTTTTTAATTAATCCAACCTTTTTTCAGTTAAGGGTTTCTTAGCTTAGCTCAAAAGTTTCGTTTACAAAGGAAAGATGAAAACTACTTTCCTAAAAATTAAGTTAATCTACAGATCTATAAAATTTATCACTTATAAATGAAAACACAAAACTTTTTCAAAGCTATTTCCGGCGAGTGTGGATGGCGGAAGCGTCGAGTGACCGATAGGTGGTGACAATGGATTGGCATGCATCGAGAGGAAGACCGAAGAAGAACTGAGTGAGAGTCAAGAGGAAGAACGAAGAAGAAGAAATTGAGAGAGAGTGAGAGCAGAAAGAAAGATCGAAGAAGAAAAACTAAGTGCAGGTTGAGAGAGGCGTGCGACTGCTGTGTTGGTTAGTGGCAGATCCAGGATTTTAGGTTAGAAGGGCACAAGTCTATTTGTAACTATAATCTTAAATATATTGATGCAAAATGTTCTTGATTTGATATTTAATATTCGAATTGTAAAATTACAAGTTCAATTGTTGATAAGTATGTGTCTATTTGGTTTCTAAAATTTAAAAATGTCTAATAGGTTCTCAACTTTCAATTTTGTATCCAATAGGTCATTGAACTTTAAAATTTATGGACCTACTAGACTCGAAATTGAAAGATCAGGGTCCCATTAAACATTAAATTCAATTTTATATCTAGAATATTAGCTAATTTTTAAAAATTTCAAATATGTCAATGACCTATTGGTTACAAAAGTAAAAGTTTGATGTCCTATCAGACATTTTAAAATTTCAAGAACATATTATACACGATGTTGAAAGTTCAGGGACCAAATAGACACAAATTTGAAAGTTCAGTGACTAAACTTGTAATTTAACTTATTCAAAATAAGTAATATTAAATACTAAACTATAACCAATAATTAGGTTGAGGTTAAATTACGAATTTGTACTCCATGGTTTGAAGAAAGTTAGAATCTAGTTCTATGGTTTAAAAAGTTATAATTTCGTTTTTATAGTTTGATAAAACCTCATAAATAGTCTATATGGTTTGATAAAACCCTCATAAATAGTCGCTATGGTTTTAAAAGTTAGAATTTCTTTCATATGACGTTTTATCAAACAATAGGGTCGAATTTTAACATTTAAAACCAAAGAAACTAAATTCTAACATTCTCCAAACTATGTGGACCAAATCTATAATTTAACCTAGTTTGATATTATTTTTTTTAAATAAAAACTATGACTAAATTATTTATATAAATATACCATAAATGGATTTTTTTTTTTTTTATGATGACCCTAAATGGAATTAAATTAGAAATATTTAGTATTTTTTTATGTAAAATGAGAGTTTTTTCCTTTCCATATTTTGGATTATAATCTTTATGCAATTAAAATTTTAAAAAATGGTTTACTAAAGAAAACTATCAATTGAAAAATTGAACTAAAATACTGGAAAAAAAACATATATGCCATAAAAAATTAAATGATAAAAAAAAGTTTACATAAATACATATATTAAATAAATGAAAAGTCTTTTAAGTATAAAGAGTTTGTAAATAATGTGTAATATATATAAAAATAAAAAATAATTACAAAATCTGAGCATAAAAGCTTCGAACCCATGAGCACAAAGGTGAGAAAAAGCGCAGATGCCACTCAATCAAGGGGGGCACACATCAATTTTAAGTATACAAAATAGTACTAATAATTAACTATTCATTTCAATTGTGTAAAAAAAAGAAAAATTGATAAATTGAGGGGGGCACGTGCCCCTCCTAACCCCTTAATAGATCTGTCCCTGGTGTTGGTAATGGAAGATGTGGGGTTGACTCTAAGTGGGCCTGGAGGACTGAGCTTTAACCTACAAAATTTAAAACATATATAAAATAGGAAGATTGTGAGTAATGTCTACAAATAAATAACTATAATGAAGAAAGGATAAAAAAGTTTCATATTTGGGATTATGTCTACTTGATTTAGAGGAAATAATGTGAATAAAAATAATTTTCCATCCTACCCCTGAAATATATCGCTATCTACATTCAACAGCAAGATCTTCTAAAAACAAATCTCCCTAATGTAACAAATTTTGTTGATATATGACCTTTTTTGTGAGGAAAAACAACAAATTCTCTCAAACTAAATTTCATAAGCTTTCCTCCAATCTTGAACTTAAGTTCCAATGACTCTTTGGGTTTGCATTGACAAACCTCCCCTCCTTCATGATGTTTTTTTAAAAAAAATTAAAATTAAAATTATTCTTGGTGTGTTTAGGCAGCCATTTTAGAAGTAGAAGCTTAGGTTGGTGTTGTTGATATTGAAACCTGTGAGCTCAAGGTGAAGCGCAAGGTGAAGCGCAAGAGGAGCACTTTGAGGGAAGAATTAAGGAAATTCTCCAGCAAAATTTGAAGCCCTTGCCTGTGAAAAGAAGAGAGAGAGAAAAGAAATTGATTTTTTTTCCTATGGACGGAGAAAAAACAAATTAGACAGAGGAGGAATTGCGAGTTTGCAGTAGGAGTTGGGAGGATGGCTTTTTTTTTAAGAAAAAATCTCACAGATGGCAAAAACACGTCCTTTAAAACCTCTCCTCATAGAAGATGTATATAAAGGGAGTTTGCAGCAGGAGTTAGGAGGATGTATATAGAGGCAAGGTAGCTCATAGATAATGGGTATACAGAGGATTAACAACAAATGTAGATGGTATATAACAACATGTACACAACATCTCTTTCCAAACTAAAGGCTGTGTATATATAGCATATACAATGATGTTGTGCGTAGATTAGTCTAACAAAGACAAAATGGCAAATATGATGTGAACATGCTATGTATATAAAGGTAGGACAACTCATATATAATTGGTATATAACAACAAATACAAAGGATTAACAGAAAATACAGGGGTGTATAATAGCATGTATACAACATCTCTTCCCAAACTAAAGAATGTGTATATATCGTACATACAATGATGGTGACCGGAAGGCCCCAACGGAATGGAGCAAATGCAATCGTAATGAGGGTTTCAACCACAAGAAAACAGTTTGATGGAATTGGAGGAAGGAGGGTTTCGTGAGCCTCCTTTTTGGTTGTCAACATGAAAAATGTTCAAATGCTTGAGGTTTGATGAGTGTCTCCAACTGATGCATTAAACGAAACTAAGTAAGTGTGACTTTGATTTGACACTTTTTCCATCGTTTAAAGCAAAATGGTTTAATTAAGAAACCGTACTCATCCAAAATCCCAAATCCCAAATATGAAACATATTTATCCATATGTCATTACTGTTTTTACAATTTTTCAATAATAAATTAGTGGTTGAGGCGTCTTGATTATGAATGAATTAATTTACATTTGGGGGGAACTGGCATTATTTACGAAATTTTTATTCGTCTATGGATGCCTAGACTGTAAATACATGTGTATGCAGATGTTATGAGCTACTATCTTTATGTTTTAATTTAGACATTTGTTTAACTTAGTTTCATCTAGTTGTAATTATTCCTTGTGTGCTGGTTTTTTTTTTTTTTTTTTTTTTTTGTTCATCAAAAAACTCATGTAGCCACACTATTGTTTGAATTAAACAGAATGATGATTTGAATTTAACAGAACGATTATTTGAATTGTTACAACATTTTTATTTCCCTCTATTATTAAAAAAAAAATCTACACATTTTCCTCCTAGATACACTCAATTTTGTTAGCCACAATTTTAGGTACTAGAAACCCATAAATCTCTAACAAGGGTATTTTTGTCCAAATGCTTATAGTATATTTTAGGAAAAAACTGTTTTAACCATTTTTGCAAAATGCAACCTGTTTAGACATTTTTTAAATTGAGTGGGTTAAATTTAGACATTTTTCTTGTTGCCCCTATAAAATATATATTTATTTTAATTCGATTCGTTTCGATTTTTCTTGGTTCTTTTAGTCTATGAATCGAACGACATATTCGATTTTTCTGTATATATAAACTGAGGAACTTATTTTTTTTTAAATAAAAATCGAACCGAACTAGTCGGTTTGGTTCGGTTTTTATAAAAGAAAAAATGTGGAGGCCAACAAAATTTATAAAAAAAAGAAAAGAAAAGAAAGAAAGATACATGATGAAAAATTAGAAGTGATAGATTTTAGACCGAAAAAAATGGGAGAAGATGTCTAATTTATAGAAGAAATTTAGATTCAAATTCTAATTTGATTTAATTTTGAATCAAATTGCTTATAAAATTAAGAAGTTTGATTCACATTCCTTTTGAATCGAATGATCTCGTTATTATTATTTGAATTTGAAATTAAATCGGATATTCATTTTAAATCAAATTATCAAATTGAATTATGATGATTGACTTTAATTATGTTTACAACAATTATATTTAATTTACTAAAAAGATAATTATACTTAATTTAACGTAAAAAATAATTATACTTAATTATATATATTTTTACTTTAATTATATTTACAACTATTAATACTAATTTATATTCAAGTTCTAATTTGATTTTGAATCAAATTGCTTATCAAATTAAGAATTTTGATTCAAATTCATTTTGAATTAAATTATCTCGTTATTGTTGTTTGAATTTGAAATTAAATCAGATATTCATTTTGAGTCAAATTATCAAATTGAAGTATGATAATTTTATTGATGTAATTAACTAAAATTTAAAATGAGTATTTTAATCTAAAAATATTTTTAAAAAAATCTTGTTTTTTAATATGCAATGGACATGGATAATAATAATAATAAAAGAAATAGAAAATAGAAACGGCAAAGAAGATATTTTAGGAGTGAATTCCCGAAAGTAGCCTTAGGCGTTAAATTCCGTCGGAAATCCCACGGCGAAATGCTCCATTCCAACGCAGAGAATAGGAAGAGCCCTGGCCGTCAGATGTCGTCGGAAACCTCCCGCCGTCGCTGAGAATCGGACGGTCAGCATCGAAGAATATGACCCCACAAAATCACAAATGGAAAAAGCGTCGTTTACGGATGACGGGGCGCTCTTCCCGTTTCCAAGCTTTTCGATTCACAAAGTACGTTTCTTTTCTTTTATTTAAATTTATATATATGTATATAAAAACCCCATTTCTCTTATAGAGCGAGAAAGTAGAGAGAGAAGAAGAAAGTGGGCATTAGGGTTTTCCAGTTGTTGGGTTGAGAGCAAGAAATCGAGAAATGGGTGAAAGGGTCAGTGGAAAAGTGAAGTGGTTCAGTGACCCGAAGGGCTATGGCTTCATCTCTCCCAACGAGGGAGGTGAAGATCTTTTCGTTCATCAGTCCTCGATTAGATCCGAGGGCTTCCGGAGTCTCGGCGTCGGTGAGGATGTCGAGTTTCTGATCGAGGCTGAGGCTGACGGCCGTTCAAAGGCCGTTGATGTCACTGGTCCTGGAGAGTCTTCTGTGCAGGGCAGTCGAGGCGGAGGCGGCGGCGGAGCTGCTGCTTACGGCGCTGGCGGCGGTGGTGGGTATGGAGGAGGAGGCGGCGGCGGCGGTGGAGGTAGAGGGAGACGTGGTGGTGGGTATGGGTTTAATGGGGGTAGCGGCGGCGGTGGCCGAGGTGCGTACGGCGGCGGTGGGTATGGTGGGGGTTATGGCAGCGGAGGCGGTGGTGGTGGCGGTGGCGGTGCTTGTTTTAAGTGTGGTGAGACAGGGCATATGGCTAGAGACTGCTACCAGAGTGGATCTCAAGGCGGTGGAGATAGGTACGGCGGAGGCGGTGGCGGTGGTGCTGGAAACTGCTATAGCTGTGGTGAATCTGGGCATTTTGCTAGAGAGTGTCCAAACGGTGGCCGTTGATGATCGTGTTTGTTTGATTGCTTGAATCTGGGGGTGTTTTGTTCGGGTTTTCAATCTTCACCTTTCATCTCAGTTTTGATCTACTGGGATCTGTAAGGTCATCTTTTAACAGGATTTGAGTAGTAGCTTTTTTTTTTAAATCTTATGGATTTCCATCAGTTTAGTTTCTGTTTATTGTCTTTTGGGTGTTGATGATGAAGATGATGATGTTTGTTTGATGGATTTTAGGGGTATTTTATCAGCTATCCTCAGAAAAGAGATTCTTCTTTGATTCTCTGTTTCTTTAACTGTTGATACAAGTATTTCTTATACAATGCCTTCTGGTTTTTGAATGAATGTTCCATCTCTGATTTGCTTCTGTAAATTGAATTTGGCTAATGGGTTTTCATTTTAAATTGACAATAAGTTCATTAAATCAATGCTATGGGGCAATTACTTTTCTCTGCATTGCAATTATTGTTGGAATGAGCAGAGACAGACTGGGAAAGGGAAATGCAGGCTGGAAAGAAATAAAGTGCTTTCTCTTTTGTGAAAGAGCTGTGTGTTCAATGATGGAGATGTTTTTTGCAAATTGTGATAATAAATGTCATTTAATAGGAGCCTGTTTATGACAGTGTCCCTTTATTTTGAAAGATATCAATATCTTACAGATTTCATATACACCATTACTTTTGATTAAGAATTTGAATGGGTGCTCAAAAATCATATTGGGAAGAAGTAATTGCTTCATATTCTACAAGAATCACAAGCTTCTTGTGTTTCTACACTTTGTCCAAAAAACAGCAGAATTAAACAGAGCAAGTTTTTTCTGCAGTTGAGACTGTTTTAAGAGTTTGCATGCTAATGCTTTTGTCAATCTCTTTGCCCTTTTACTTCGTTCTGATGGTTTCCAATGGTGAATTCTAAAACCCTTTTCAATTTGTGATTCTTCTGGCCAGCCTCAACCAAAAGTAAAAACTTCCCTTTCAACCAAACCCCATTTTTCACTTGCCTAGAGAGAAAAAGCCATATTTAGTTGGTGATTATGGAAAAAGCAGCTATTTGCATCACTGAGTTTCAGGCAGGTTGTAAATTTTCAGATACAGCTTTTTCTTTTTTGGGTACCATAAAGGAAGAAGAGGCCCCTACACCAAAGTAAAAAGAGACAGAATGATAAGGAAAATGTACTATTTTGGATGAAAAAGAGCGACATTCGCCAACTCTGATTTTACCCCCCCCCCCCCCCCCCCCCCCCCCGGCTCTCTCTCTCTAATCAAACCAAAAGCTGCAGTACAGAGCAAAGAAAACACATCCTAATCATCCATTTCCTTGACCTCAACAATTTCATCATTCTGCTCCCTTCAATCATCAATGGCTGCCAGGAAGGTGGAGATGATGGTGCTGTGGTGGTGGCGCTGTCGTGACGTTGAGTAGTGTTGCTGGTGGGAGAGCGGTTGTCTGCGGTTGACATTGGTAGCACTTGGTGAAAAGCCCGAATGTGTCGATCTGATGTATGAAGTTGGTCACACTAGCCCACCCGCCGAACCCGAACCCAACGACCAACACCCAAACCACCACAAACGCATTGATCACATATGCTCCGACCCATCTTCCGGTGAACTTTGGCGGTTGCTCCACCGCATTCTGCAAACCAACAAAACCGTCCGTTCAATTTCAAGATCATCAAAAACAGCCATCAAACTTAGCAGTTGACAAGTGGAAGGTTTCAATAGGGGGATTGTCACAAAACAGGGGTGGTGAGAAAATCAGGGTACGAACAGATACTCTGTCGCATCGCATGCATTTGGCAGCAGAAAAAAACAAAGAATCTCGTGCCTTTTTTTTTTTTTTTCTTTTTCCCTCATCGTATTATGAAATCAACTTTTCTAGGAGAGGCCAATTCCAAAGACAATATCTTTTTTTAAAAAAACCAATAAACTTTTCAACCAAAACAAGTAAAAAACTAAATTAATCAAACCAATGCCAAGACAAAGACATAGGAGAACGAGCCGCTTTCTTGTCTGCTAGACTGTGACCACACGTTACCAAAATTAACACAAAACAGAGAGAGTAACATTCCAGTGCGGCGTACCTCACGGGAAGCAGGCGATCTGAAGGTGAACATGTGAGCTAGAGCAGGGATGATGTAGACAGTAAAGCTAACGAGGAGAGATCCAACGGTGGAGTTGATAGGACCAAAGAAAGGGAAGATTATAGCCAAAAACCAAATGGGAATGACCACAGGCAATCTTGCAGCTGCCCTTTTGCACAAGCTCTTACATTCGTGCATTCCAATGGCTTTCTCCCACACAAAGTACAGAGGAGTGCATGCAAATCCAAATGTAATGAACTGCAAGAATTACAGAGAAAAGCATTGTTAAGTTTGAAGTTTCATTTTGATGTTATAGATCAAGATCAAGAGATCTGTTTTAAGTAGAAATTGTGCCTGGTGGATGAGCATTAAGATGACAGCCATGTCTCTGAGGGGTGATCTTGGGAGAAGGGAGAAGGCATTGGAGTGATTAAGAAGCATGTCTCCAAATGCCCAATACACGGCGGCTGCAGATGGGAGTGTCAGTGTCAGCACATACACAGTGGCCACCAAGTAGATTGCCTTGAATTTCTGAGGCTTCCACATTGCATGCATGATTTCCCTGCATTTTCGCACCAACCAAACAGCTTTCTTTACTTAATTTCATCAGAGAGTTTTGAGTCTTGTTTGATGGGCCTTTTACTAATTGGGCCAGTGGAGAAAGCCCCATAGAAGAATAGAATACTAAGGTACATGGAGGCTCTGAGTTTCTCCCTCATACTTTTGCAGATTCTTCTATGATAAAAGAGAATTAGAGAGAAAGACTTCACTTTCAATGTCTATTGTTAAACATGAGAAGAAAAAGGGGTTTTCCCCAAGAAAAGAGGATATCTTTTCTGCTCTCTCTCAGCTGATAAGGACAACTCGATTCAAAAAAGTGTGGTTACATTTACAAATATTAAATTCATAAAGGTAGAGAGAAAAAGGGCAAGATGAATATTTCTACACTGGGGTGGGTGTAAAGAGAAATTTACAAAGAGAATATATAATTAATAGTTGCATATTGTTATTATTTTTTATAGCATTTGGAACACACAACTGGTATTGAGATCTAAAATGGCAACATCAACCAAAAAAAACCTAAGAGATCTTTCATAGATGACAACAAACAATGGAGTTTTGACATTTTCAAATGGCACACCCACCAAAGACAGCCAACAAACATATGCACATTCCACAGCTCTAATTTGAAGACAGTAACAAAACCAGCAAGAAAACATTAATAACATAAAAGATTTTGAGACTGTCTTACACTGTAACAGCATGCCCACCAAAAGTGTAAAGAATGTTTGTGGCCCCAGTGAAGTAAAGCACTAACTTGGTTGGACCAGAGTGCTTAACTCCCTCCACCTAAAAAAAACAAACACATCATTAAAGATTAAACCACACATAACCTTCATTACTATACCCAAATCCATTACAATCCACGCTTTTACTTTTACATAATAGGTCCATTACAATCCATGTTGTTGCAAAATGGATCCATTACAATCCATGTTTTACAAAATGGGGTTTAGTGGAATATCTGATACCTGGCCATGGAGGATGGAGGCGATGGTGAGGTACCAAGCTGTGTAAGTGGTCATCAAAAGACCAAGAAAGGACCAGATTCTGTAGTTTCTAAAGGAAGGAATGAAGACAGTGGTGGCACAGCAAGCTCCAAAGATGTATGTCCAAGTTCTCTTGTCTAGGTTGTCATTTATATAATAAATATTACTGCATACCATATTAAAAAAAACAACAACAACAACAAAAAAAAGATCAACAAATGACAAGTAGAACAAGGTGAAAGTTGCAGAGGTGAATGGAATTAGGCAATGAAACAAAAAACAAACAAACAAACAAGAAAGGGCATACACACATTACCTTGCACAAGCTATTAGTTGAATGACAGATCCAAACAGAAGAAAAGTGCAGTTAAATGCCAAACCCACATTCCTCCAATGTTTTCCAAGCAACCCATCAAGAACTTCAAACCACTATCAAAACAGAAAGAACCCCATGTGAAATCAAGACTCCTAAAAGGGTTTCTGGTAATGAAAGTAAAAGAAAAAGGGAAAAGAAAAAAGTTCAGTCTATGAACCTGGATGACATGGTTTCTGAAATCAACTTTTTCCCTTTCTTTTCTAGTTCTGTATTCAATATAGAGTACACTAATCAAATAGGCAGTCCAGCTGCCGAGCAAGCCATAGAAGAGCTGAAACAGAATTCCAGAGAGCATTCCCAGTTGGGAAAACGAATACGGCAGAGTGAGCAGAACTTGAGCGACCTATTATTTTGGGGGCAAAATGATCAAACTCCAGAATCTCAATGGTGGCCAAAATAAAAGGGCAAAACAGAGAAATGCGAAAAGGGGATTATACCTGATTTGAAGCGCAGCTAAACCAGGCATCGTAAACGGAGCCGCCATGCCAGAAGAGCTTGGAGAGCTTGGTTTTGACGTTGTGAGGCTTGCCGTCGGCTTCCATTTCGACATAATTTCCGGCAATCACAGTCTCGACCACCACTTTATCTGTTGTTGTGGCCATTATCTGTAGATTTCTGTGAGTAATGGTGGGAATGTGGAGAAGGACTGAAGGGGAAGTTACAGAGGAGTGTGGATATTTATACACTACATAAAGGCAGCATGTGGGCTCTTCAAGTGTGGGAAACGCCTTTGTGTTTGAACTTCGAGGGGAATTTCGGACACCCGCTTGATAAATTAAATAATCTCAATACTTTTTAAAAACTTTTCTTATGATCCTTCAAGTATTTTTGTTTTCCATTGATATTACGTGTAACATGAGATGGATATTCGAACTTATCGTCTTTAGAACAAATAAGATGCTCTAAACTAATGAGTTATTTTCATAATTCGATAGATAAGACATTTATTACCATTTTAAAAGTCGATAATTCGATCACCCACTCTTGTAATGATTGAATTAAAAAAAAATGCTATTGAGCTATGCTTTGCTTAGAAAAGTAAATAAGGTATTTATTATCTTTTATAAAGTTGAAGTTTTTAATTTCTCACTCTTGCATTGGCTAAACTCAACAAAGAGAAAGAAAAAGAAAGCAAAAAGCAATGCTTTTGTCAAAACTTTACTAGAGACATCTATGGTTAAAAGAAAAAAAAAACAAAATTACAATTGTACAAGTGGTTAAATTTTAAAATGAAGTGTAGAAATCTACACGACATCATTAGTTGAACTCCAAAAAAAGAAACAATTTTAGCTTTCTATTTGCTTTTCAATCAAAATAATGTCTTATAATTTGATTCAAATTCATATTTGAATAGTACTTCCCTCTCATAGTTAGTAGGTACATTTAATTTCTATTAACTAAGAAAGAGGGAAGAGAAATTTTTTTTCTTCGAAAAAAATAAATAGTTGACAAAATTTAAATGATGGTCAAAATATCTAAGTATTATTCTTCATATTTTCATGCTCCGCATTTATAAAGAACTCGTTGGATTTTCTATTACTAATGTTTATTGATGAAAAAGATGCATTGCAATGAACATTTGTGTTTGAAGTGACGTATTTAATTCGATGCTAAATTTAGAAGTAAGAAGCTGATGTGGGTATTGAAGGAATTTAACACATTTTGAGGCCCCTAAATGTTATTTAGTAAAAGGTAGGGGCATTAAAATAGTAAAAGAGGATTAAAAAAAATATAGGGAGGGGGTTATATAATTAGCGTGAGTGGGGTTTTTCGCACGAGTGGTTCTGTTTTGGATTCCCGAGCAGATTACTGTATTTTTTTAATAAACCTTGATTATTGTTCCAAATCACTAGAATGCCACCCTCATTTTTTTTTTTAAACTTGTGCATTTTATTTCTAAAATATAAAGAAAAAAAATCATTTTCTCTTTTTAATTTTGTATTTTTTTCATATGAGTTAAATTGTCCATCCAAACATAGCTCAGTTGGTTAAGATTTTAATAACATTGAGTTGTAAATTTAGATTTTTATACTTACTTTTTAAACTTTAAAAAAGTGAACCAAATTTGACTTTAAATTTTAATTGAATCTCGAATTTAAATAATGGATTAAAGCAATGTTCTTGATTAGTTAGAGTTTTTAAGTTTTTGGAAATTTGTGTTTAGATATGTGGGTATCATTATTAACTAGAAAAGATTAGTTTTGTGATTATTTGTTTAGGGTTTAGGTATTCATCTTTGTTGCCCTTTTACTTGTTTGAATTTTGTAGCTACATTCATGTATTTTTTTTAGATGGGTTCACACTTTTTTTTTATTGTTTTGTGTGTGTGTGTGTGGGGGGGGGGGGGGGGGGGGGGGTAAAAGAGAAATATCAATCCATTTTAAAATGTAACCCTAACATTTGTTTCTGATGATTTGAAACTTCTAATCTTTAAGAGAAGCTATTAATACATTATCAATTAATTTTTTTTAGTTCATAATCAAATAAGTTATATTCAAAGTTAACTTATATAAAATACCCCTAAACTTTGGGGGTATGTTTCAATTATGTCCATAGACTTTAAAAAGTTTCATTTTAACTTTTAAACTTAAAAATTGACACGACAACTGAAGTGGAAATTAAAGACATATGTGACATCACTTAGAACATCATTCATGTAAATTGATATGACAACTGATGTGTAAAAATTAATTCAATGAATTATGTGAACGATATCTTTTGAGTTAAAATGAATAGTAATAACAATTCTAATCTTCTATATGATTTAGATTGAATTCTAAATGATGTCATGATGTACACATTCCAATTTCTACACATCAGTTGTCATATCAATTTATGTTCTTCATTGTAACGAAGAAGCTCTTAAGAGTTATTTTTTTGGAACAATTGCAAAGTTCAATGGTTAAAATGAAACTTTTTAAAGTCTAGGAACATAAATATTGAAACCTTATCCCAAAGTCCAAGGATATTTTATATAATCTAACCTAATTTTAATAACATTAAGCTAGAATAAACACAAAAGTTCAATTGTATTTAATTTAACCTATAGAATAATGCCTAGACCAAGACAAAAAGAAAATTAGTTCATATGAGAGAGGGAAAGAGGAAGGATAAGAAAAAGGAAGAAATGAAATGGGGTTTTTTAAAAAATGGGTTTTTTTAGGAGTGATGTAGAAGGGAAAAAAGAGGAGAGAGAGAGAGGAGACAAAAGGAAGTGTAAAAAGAGAGAGAGAGAGAGAGAGAAAAAGGAAAAAAAAAGATGTGTTTGGGAAGAAGAAATAATAAGAAAGTAGACCACATGATTACAAACCAAAGGGGCGTGGTCTCTTCAAAACAACAACCATTTTCACTTTTCTCACATGCCCATATGTTTTAAAAAATTTCAAACCCAAACAGACTGTAAGAACAAGAACATGGTGATTGGATTTTGGGAGACACCCACAAAACAAACTCCCTTTTTTTTTTCTTCTTCAACTCTCTTTATATATTCCTCTGCATATTCACACACACCCCATTTTAAGCCTTTCTTTTGGTTTAATCTATCATTATCACGAACCTCTTAACCCAAAGAAAAAAAAAAGAGACAAACGGAATGCAGACGAGGGAAACAGGGTGGAAACGGGAATAGGGCAGGGACAGGGACAAGAACGACGTTCCCATCCCCGTTTAGCTCATGGAAAAATGTTTTTCCTCTTTCCAGTCTAAACGGAGATTCCTATAGGAAAAAAGAACATCTCTAATAATCATAATCTTTTTGTTCTCTAATCTCTCTCTCTGTCTCTCTTTTGTGTTTTCTAATTTTTTTTTTCTCCCTTTGGCTTATATTCCACACCTCTCTCTTTCACAGATCTCATTATTGTGTTTTAGTGCTGCATTTGGTGTTGGTGCCCATTTTAAAGCTAATTATGAGTTGTTGTTCAAGTTGGTTTTGCCCCCATTTGCATCCCATTTAACTACAAACAGACTTGAGACACATTTACTCAATTTTTGACTTGTGTTTCCTTGGTTGGATCTTAAGATTTTTTAATTCAAAAGTGGTCAAATTTCATACTTTTTATTTGTTTGGTTGTTGCTTTGTGAGATTTGTGGTTAAATAGGTCATTGTCTTTATTATAGTTGAATTAATTGACACAAAAAGATATTGATTTTGACAAACTCGTATGAAATTAAAATATCAAGTGAAACGACTTATGTGTAAATGTACTATTAAGGGCTTCTTTGAGATAATTGATTACTTGTGAAAATCGAGACAATTAATTTTCACTAAAAATCAATATAGAACAATTTTCATTACTCTAGAAACAGGTGGTCACTAATCTAAAAAAAAAAACCTTTAAAAGTAGTTATCCAAATACATTTTCACTAACTTTTCTTCTGAAAAAAGCATAAAACCATTTTAAAGCTATAAAAAAAATTAAATTCGAATAAAAGACTATATACAAAATATTGAAATTATGAGTATTATCAAACACACAAAAATTAAACACATTATAGATACACTTGTGTATCCTACTTGTAAAGTACAATCTCCAACTTTACATTCATTATAACAATCCATTGTCTTCAACTATTTTAAGATTTCATTTCATGCTTCTTCTATTTTATTTTTAAAAATGATTCTCTTGATATTCGAGTACTTAGACTTACATGTAGACATTTCTTCTACAAAGGAAAAAAAGCAATTCTCGTAACGATTTTGATATATGATGAAATTCATCTTTTAATGAAATTACACAATATCTATATACGTACAAAAATAATCAAATTTAAAGAGTTTGAATTCTATTTTGGAATGTATTGAAATGGACAAAGGCAAAAATAAAATGATGAAAGTGATTGGATTTGGGTGATATTTTTGGGACCCTAAAAGAGCAACCTCTTTCATCTTTCCAAAGCATCATTGTCAAGCTATTAAGAAACAAAAAAACAAAGCTACTTATAAACCATAACATGGCAAAAGAGAAGAGATATATTGGCATTGGCATGCCTAGTTATGTCCTTTGTGCTATAATGACCCATTATTTCTTAAGATTATGTAATACAAACCCATATATATATAGAGTATGCTAACAAACTACTTTCATATGGTGCTAAAAAGTATTATCATTTGATACAATCATTATGCCACTCATCAAATTTTCCTTTCCTTTCATCTAAAGAATGATTTTCAACAAGATATTGAATAACTTGATAGATTTTGCTATAATCATATGATAGATTATAAAATAGGGTCAATCTATGAAGTTTAAGTGAGTATATAGGAGTATTATGTCATTACATGTAAATAATAGGATGTAATTAAATTCACATCAATAATATTATAGAAAATGAGTTTTTCTCTTCTCTACAACAGATCTTGTGAATTTATATTATGGAAATTTTCTAATTTTTGCTAGTAAATTCTGTTAGAAATGGGCTAAAACATCTATGTGTGGTTCAACAAAGCTTGTTAAACTCTTCCTCATAGCTTGTCGAAGTCGCTTTGACAAATACTATAATGATTAAGTTAGATATGCTCTACAATTTTTTTTTGCAAGTACATCGGAGTATGATCGATAGTAGGAATTTGAAAATAACGACACACACTAATTCCATTAAATTGAATGATATTTTTTAAAACAAAAAAGTACGATTTATAGATTTTGATGAAGGTAAAAAGCCAAATCCTTAAAATCATGGGGTGTAAATTAGAATCTATCCTTAAAAAATTCAAGAGGGTAAACTTTTAATTGGATGGTTTAGATTAGATACTTATATATAATTTAGGTCATGCAAAAGGGTCTTTGAAGGATACATACAAAAGTTCCAAATCCAAGAGGGGAAACCCTAGGATTGAAAAAAGTGGAGCACATCAAATGATTAAAGTTTCAAAGTGGTTTCAAATTATGAGCTAAAGTGTAGCTGCCTTGCCTCAACAATTTTGATGAGCTTTTTCTTTTAAGGTGTTGGAAAAGAGAATCACCCTTTTGGTGGAAAAATAAAAAAAGAAGCAATTTGACCTAAAAATTAGAATGATATTTATAGATGCCATTTTTTACCCACAATTTAAATTTAAAGGGTGGGCCTCAAAACATTCCCTTTTGCTTGCTTTTATGAACAATAAAGTGACTTTGGTTATGGTGGTCAACTACTCTTCCAATGATTTATCTTCAAAATTTTACAGATGCATAAGTTTATAATTGCATTATTTACCCTTCCAACACAAACCAAAAAACACCATTATGGACAGATGAATTGGAGAAGGAATCTCTCACTGCTTTTTACAGAGAGAATTTGATCATTTTTGTACCCTTCTACTTTATGTCCATTTTGTCTTCCACTTAAAGCTGCCACTATAAGTTCATGTTGTTCTACCTATTTTATGAGGGACTTCTAGTTTTATAGCCTTAGTTTGAGCAAAGTTTTAATGGGTCGAGATATAAATAGTCTTTTGAACGAGGTAGATTTGAATTTTTGCCTCTTATTTGAATTATAACATAGCTTTTAAAAGAGGTTTAAATACTATAATATAGTTTTGATTCATTTTGGTTATCGTACTTTCAAAACGTTCATTTTTGTCTATGCACTTTCAACTTTTATTTATTTTACGCTTTGTACTTTCAAAACACCAATTTTGGTCTTTGTGCTTTTAAAAAGTGACCAATTTGGTCCCTATTTGTAAAATTTAAACATAAATTTTATACACAATGAAAACCTTTTAATACAAATTTATGGCTACATTTCAAGAAATTTAGTAAGTGAAAGTGTCATGATAAAATTATGATCGAACGAAATGAGATAAAAATACAAATTAAGAGATCAAAATGGTCATTTTTTAAAAGTACAATGACCAAAATGAACGTTTTGAGAAAGTACAAGGACTAAAATGAACAAAAGTTGAAAGTACATGGACCAAAAATGAACTAAAGTCAAAAGTACATAGATCAAAATAGTATTTAAACCTTTGAAAAACACAGTTGAATTATATTGTGATACTATATCATATCTATTTGAACATAATTTAACAAATCAAAACATTAATATCATCCCTCAAAGGATATCAGTTCGAATTTTGCTGAGCTTTCGTTTAAATTTGTAATGGCATTGTTCTGAAAAATTACATCACTATGTATTGTGTTAAAATGGATATCTAATTTAGTGGATTTAGCACAATTAAAATGCTTTGATTATTTTATTGTAAAAAATTAGTGGGAATCGTAGCATTTCCCAAACTTGGGCTATATTTAAGGGATGTGCATATGGCTTTGCCAGCCGTTGTTTTATGAGGTTTGAAAAAGTTGAGAGATTATAACAAATAGTAAAATTTAGGTTTAAATCATATTTTGATTTAAATTATCATTTTTATTCATTTTATTTTAATTCAAAACTTTCAAATTGATAAGGACAACGAACCTCCACAATGGTATGATATTATCCACTTTGAGCATAAACTCTCATGTCTTTGCTTTTAGTTCCCCAAAAGGCCTCATACCAATGGAGATAATTGTCCTTACATATATACTCATGATCACTCCATTCCCTAGCCAATGTGAGACATTTATGTTTGCACTCCTAACACAAATGTTTTAATTAAGTCTCATAGTTTGGTCTAAAAACTATTTTCGACCAAGAATTTGTTTTGAAATTCAATATTACTTGTTTCCGTAGTGCCCATATAGCTTCATTTTTTTTTTTAAATAATAGCTTCAATTATTTTACTTAAGTTGATAACTACTCATCAAAATAAAGAATGATAGAGGACTAAAATAAGTAAATAAAAGATAAAGTATACGAGGTCAATTTGTTTTAAAAAAATATATCGGGTTTATATTAAATCATTTTAAAAAAGAATAAACGACAAAACAATATTTTCGAAGTTCAGGCTAACCAAAACAAAAATATTGAAAATTTTAGAAAAAATTTGATGAAGATGTGAAAACGGCAGCTGAAGTTTGAGAAAGGAAAAAACCCGTTTAGGAAAAATTGAACCATGCATAACTCAAAGGATGACGTAATATAATGAATAATTAGAAATTAACCTAAGCTTTAGTCACATGTTGTAATTATTTACTGTTTAGAGTGTGTTTGAATTAACTTTATACGTGATCATGAAGGACCAAAGATGTTTTTTTTTAAAATCTAGAATGTTTGGCAACAAAAAATGAATTACTTTTAAAAGGATTAAATTGGTTAATAATCTATCTTCAAAAAGTGTTTTTAAACTGATTTCTGTCCACCACTTAAGAATCACTTCTAGAAAAACTCTTCATATTAAAAAATTTCAAAACCACTTCAAAGAATTCAAAGAATACTTAAATTACAAAATTGCCCTCAAATTTGACATGTATAGAATCACTTGGTGCAGCCAAACAAAAGTTATGATTAAAGTCGCTTTTAAGAAGATGTAACCAAACACACAAATCTTTAAATTAAAATCACTTTAATGAAAAGAGTTTTAAAGAACAAACAACGTCTTTGTAAAAAGTGTTTAAACTAGTAGGCATGTCAAACTCACTCTTAGTCAATTCGAACACAACTTAAAGTGATTAGATATATTCATAATCTAAATATCGTTGAACAGTTAAAACATTATTAATAGTAACCTTTCCACATTTAAATCCCGACTTTTTATTTGGGATATAATATTGTGTTTTAAAAAGAACATTAACTATTTAAGACTTCAAGATTAAAAAGAAAAAGAAAGCATATATCTATAGTGATGTATGAAGACAAAAAAGCTAAGCCAAGACAAGGACATTCATTTGGGGACCAAAACTCACCCATCAACCTAAGGGCAAGGCCTTGTTTGTGTTTTAGGACACAATGGCCTTTGTCACCTATCTCTTCACACAGCCCTTATTTTGGAGTACAATCTCTTGGTTCTAAAGGACAAAAGCAAGTCCATCCCAAGCCCAACCACACATGAACCAGCCATTACCACAAACACAAGCCTGTAACAATGCCCTCCCACGCACGTATTCCCGCCTCCCTCCGATGTCGCCGCCTCCTCCATGTCGTACAGGATCCCCGCCAGCAGCCCCGAAAAGAGGAACGAACCGAGTGGGAGGTTGAGGATCAGAACGTTGTAGATCATGCTGTAGTTTTTGAGGCCGAAGACTTCGGAGGCTGTGGGGACCGTGATGGCGAGACGAACGCCGTAGCAGATACCGATGACGACCGAGCCGATGTATAAGGAACTGGGCATGGCAGTGGCTAAGAGAATGTAGCCAACTGCCATTAGAATTTGAGAAGCTGCGTTCCACAATGGCCTTGGAATTCCTGCTTTCCTGTACATGAAGTGCCAAAATGATATTAAAAATAATTCTAACGACTTTATATTTTGTTTTTACAAGATAATTTATTTATTTGTTAAATTAATATTTTAGTTCTTTTTCTATTTTTTAGAAATTATTTTCAATCTTTACTAAGATTTTTAAGAACTACTCACCTGAGATTTTAAAAACGTTTACAAAATAGAAATATTGTGTTTTACGTGAGATACTGTGATTTGTTTTCTCATTTCTATTTATTTATTTATTGTATTTTTATTGACACACATTTATTAGGAGATGTTTGGAAATCATTCGATTTTTTTTTTTTGAAAATTATGCTTATAAACACTATTTCTACTTATAATTTTTTTTTTAATTTTGTTATCTACTTTTTGCAAATGTCTTCAAAATTCAAGTCAAATTTTGAAAACTAAAAAAAGAAATATGTTTTAAAAACTAGCTTTTGTTTTTGGAATTTGACTAAGAATTCAAATGTTTTCTTAAAAAAAGATTAAAAAAATTATTGTAGAGAATTGGTAAGAAAACAATAACTTTTTTTTTACCTGTGTTTGTGTGTATATATAATAGGTATACTTACTTGGAGATGAATACATAATTATCCTTGGTTAAATTACGTTCCTCAACTTTCTAATTTATTTCTAATGAGTTCCTAAACAAAAATGTCTATTATATTTTCGAACTTTCAATTTTCAATTTTCAATTTTGTCTAATGACTAATTTCGTGTCTAATAGGCAATTTCATGTCTACTAAATCCATTTATTTTTAAAATATTTAGAAACTCAATTTGAAAATTTAAAGATTATATATTAGACCCAAACTAAATTTGTAATTCAAGAATTATCATTTATCTCTCCAATACTACTCTTGTTATGATATCAAAGCTAAATAACAATAGCCTGAATAAAAAAAGATCATGCTAGCAGAAACCATTTTAGAAACAGCAAACTATTATTATGTAAAATAAAAAGTGAAAACACTTAAAAAGAGAAATTCGATACTCTAAAAGTTTTTTATTTTATTTTATTTTTTAGTTATATTCTCTAACAGTTGAAGTTTTACCATTTGGGAGAATAAATAAAAATGGAGCATCGATTCCAACTATGTGAGAACCGTACGTTTTTTTGTTGAAAGTAAATTAAAGCAAAAATATGTTTATTAATTTAATAAATTTTTTGAACGTCCGGCCTCTTGGTCGAGAGTCTATGTTTTATGTCAGTTAAACTATGCTCATATTGGCAGCTTAATTTGATTCTTAATAATTTCAAAAGTTTTAATTTGAATCTTATAGTCTAGTTGAACTTCACAAAATCATCCATATGATTATTATATTGATTATATTGAATAATGACACATTTTAATTAAATTAAATATTAAAACTTTTTAAACCATAAGTTGTGAATTGAAAGTAAACTCAAATGATAGAGACCAAATAGACAATTTAAAAAACTTATTGTTTTAATGATCACCCAAATTTCAGGTTTTTAAGGTTGAGATGATAACAAAATTAAGAATAAAGTTGAGAGAATATAAATGTAGATCATTTTCTTAAATTAACTCAAGTTAGATCATTTTCTTGGCGCACACGTTTTATCCATGCCAAAAAACCCCAGCCACATAAAAAGAATTATCTAACATTAGAGACATGGATTTAAAAACAAAAAAAAAGTTAGAAATCGAATTCCAAACTTTTTAAATGTTAATCTTTTAACCAATAAACCTAAAAACTTTTAAAATGTCTTAATGAATCTTGAACTTTTTTTTTTTTTGACACAATAAAACTTGAACTTCTAATTGAAGATATGTGAGATGAGAGATTCGAACTTCTAAGCTCTTGATTGAGGACTCGAGGGTATATGTCTTTTGCCATTAAGCTATGCTCAAGTTGGCATTATAGGTTTGGTATTTAATAAATCATCAAATTTTAAATATAATAAGGTCTTTGAATCTGTTTAATGGTTAATGGGTTTTGAATTTTTTTTTATTAAAGAACCTTATGTTTAATGGGTTTTGAATTTTACTTTTTTTTAAAAAGTCTCATATATATTAAAGACTAGTTTAAATATTATTTTTAGTTTTTTATTTTAGTATTTAAACTTTTAAATAATTTAATTTTGATCCCAAATCTCTCAAACAATTGTCTATTTTGGTCCATCAACTTTTAAATTTCTTTAATTTTGATTCATAAGCTCTCAAAATGACTATTTTATTCCCTAAATTTTAAAAATGTTCAACAACTATAATCTAATATTTTTAAATTTCTTTAATTTTGATTCATAAGCTCTCAAAATGATTATTTTATTTCTTAAATTTTTAAAATGTTCAACAACTATAATCTAATATTATGAAACTTCAAGATTAGCCAAATGGCATGTACCCTCGATCGAGAGATGAGAGATTCAAACCTCCATGCCCAAATGTTGTTGAACTCCAAAAAAAAAAAAAAAAAAAACTTCAGAATCAAAATAGTCATTTTTTAAAACAATCAAAGAATTGAATAAACATTTAAAAAGTTGAAGGACCCTTTGTAATTTAGCCAAAATTATACTAACTAAATTGCAAGGCATCGTAAAAGACTAAAAAACAAAAATGTAGGATTATGAACAAACAGTTAAACGATAATAATATATTCTACTTACTTTATGAAATGCTCCGACGCCGATCCCGATAAAATCCGGCCAAAAAATCCCCCAATGCTCATCAGCGATATGAAGCTCGAAACGTCGTCGTATCCAAGAGCCAATCCTATTTGACCCATGTTGTTCATCACTGCCAATCCCGTACCCACTCCACACAAGAACGATCCAAAAAGAACCCAAAATTCAACCGTCTTCATCGCCTCAACAATCGTATGATCCTCTCCGATCGCCGGCTTCCCATTTCCCTTCACCTCCGCCGCTTCCTCAACAGCCAACAACGCCTCTGCGGCCGCACCGGACCTGCCCCTGTTCTTCAGGAACGAGTGGAATGGGATTGCCAGAGGGGAACCGAGCAGAATCAGTAATATGATGGAGAAAAGTCTCGATAGGGATGAGGTGGGATTTGGGATCGAATCGAAGGCCAAGAGACTGACGGCGACGGCGATGGCGACGGCGTTGAGAACCCAGAAGTATCGGTAGTCCTCTGTTTCGTTATCGGCGGAGAAGGGGATTTCGCGGAGGAAGAGAATGGCGGTGAGGCAAACGGCGAAGGGGACGAGGGCGAGGAGGGCAAGAAAGGAAGAGGGATTATTGGAGAAAAGAGCGAAACAGAGGTCGGTGAAAATGGCGGTGCTGAGAGCGACGTAGCCTTTGAGAATGCCGGAAACAGAGCCTCTGTTTCGCCGGAAGTTTCTTAGGCAAGTGACAAGCACGGCGGTGTTCATCCAAGTGGTACTGTTCCCTCCCATGCACATAAAAACACACATCTATACATTTCAAACCAGCCCAAATCAAGAAACGGCCGATACATTTCATTTCATAATAGAAATTGTAACGGGAGTACCTGCCAGTAAGGGAGGGGGTTGATTTTTTTACTGACGACGAGCCATTGAGCGCCGTAGCCGATAAGGCCTTCGAGGGAGCCGATGAGGAGGAGGAGGGAGGTGGGGAGGCGGTCGGAGGCAAAGCCGGCGAGGAGGCCGAAGGCCTTGCCGAGGTCTTTGGCGACAGAGAGATTGTTAAGTTCGAGCTGAGAGAGGTTCATGAGGGATTTGAGGGCTGCGGAGTAGTTGGAGAAGGTGTAGTTGTTGCCGGAGATGGATTGGACCCAGACGGCGGAGACTAGGCCGAGCCATTTGACGGCGGAGGAAGACTGAGGAGGAGGGCAGTGGAAGATGCTCATTGAAGTTGCAGAGAAAATTTGTTGGAAAATGGAAAAGGAAAAAGAGGAGTCTGTTTACGGAGGCAGTTGCAGAGATCATTAATGGCGATGGAACTGCTAGCGTTCGCGTCGTTTTGATTTGCAGGGAATGGAGTGACACGTGCAAATTCCTTGGCATGGTTTTACACGTGGGAAGCATTACTCAAACTTTTTTGAATTAGAAAACAAAAAAAAAAAAAGTTAATTAAATAACATTTTTCGTCTTGAAGCAAAATTGTCCATGTATCAACTCTCACATGTGTATAGATTTTTTTAAAAAATAAGATCCTCTATTTAAAAATTGTCCATGCATTTGAAGTAGATGGTCTAAATTGATTCATTTACAAGAGTTCAAAAGTTTAATTGATACAATTATAAGTTTGCACACGTGTGAATTAACGTTTTTTAAATAGAATTTAATAGATGGTGTAAATTGATAATCTTATGAAAGTCGAGGGTTTAAATTGATACAATTATTAGTTTAAAATTTTAATTGATTCAATTCTCAAAGTTTAAGGGTATAAATTGATTTTTGCTCAATTTGTAATTTAGTCTCAAAAAGTCTATCTACTTTCAAATGTGTAATAGCTCTTCGTTTGATAATCATTTATTTTTTGGTTTTTTGGTTTTTGAAAATTAAGTTTATAAACATTACTTCTACCTATAAGTTGTTTTGTTTTGTTATATACTTTTTACCAATATTTTAAAAAAACAAGTCAAGTTTTGAAAATTAAAAAATGTAGGCCCGTTTGATAACCATTTGGTTTTTGGTTTTTGGTTTTTAAAAAATAAGCCTATAAATACTACTCCCACCTATGGTTTTACTTGTTTTGTCATATACTTTTTGCCTATGTTTTCAAAAACCAAGCCATGTTTTAAAAACTAAAAAAAGTAGTTTTCAAAAACTTGTTTTTGTTTTTAGAATTTGGCTAAGAATTTAAATACTTCCTTAAGGGAGATGAAAATCATTGTAGAGAAATTGGAGGAAAACAAGCTTAATTTTCAAAAATCAAAAACCAAAAACCAAAAACCAAATGGTTATCAAACGGGGCCATAGTTTTAAGAACCTGATTTTTGTTTTGTAAAATATAACTAAGAGTTCAAATATTTACTTATGAAAAATGAAAACCATTGTAGAGAAAATAAGATAAAACAAACTTAATTTTCAAAAACTAAAACCAAATGGCTATCAAATGGGCCCAATTTATGATAACTTAGACCATTTGATAACCATTTCGTTTTTTATTTTCTGTTTTTGTTTTTCATTTTTAAAAAACAAAGTTGTTTGATTTTTTTTTTTTTTTGAATTCAATAACATTTGAGGGTAGGGAGATTCAAACCTATGACCTCTTTGTCATAAGTTGTTTGATAATCATATCTGTTTTTCAAACATGTTTTTAAAATTAGAAGCAAATTTCAAAAACAAAAAAAAAAGTTTTTAAAAATAGATTTCTGTTTTTCAAAAACTCAATTTTATTGAGATGCTCATTTTTTTCCTCTTTGACGTCTCTCTCCAACAAATTCCTTTCTCTAACTTTTTTCTCTTCTCTAAAATTTCGATATAATTTTTATTTCTCTTTCCCTCTCTAAAATTTTCATTGTTCACACGTAATTTCAATAAAGAAAATAAGACACATGTAAATAAAATTTGTATTTGTATTAATATTGTGGGGCGTACAATCTCTAAGTATAATTCTCTGATTCTCTCTCTTGTACGTGTAACACTGAAGGCTTGAGCGCTAGCTCTCGAGATTGAAGATCTGGAAGAGTCTTTGATCTTCAAAGAGTATTCGACATCTAAGGACTGATCTTGAAGAGTCTTTGATCTTCAAAGAGGATTCAACACTTAAGGATTTTGTCTTGGAGTGTTCAGCACCTAATGACTTCATTGAGCATTTAGCACATAAGGACTTTGGCCTTCTTTACTTTCAATTCTCTCTGAGTTCTCTGAAAAATCAAATTTCTGAACCCTCTAAATGAAGGGGAGCTCCTCTATTTATAGAGCTCTCATGGGCATGTGGGTTTGGGCCCAACCATTAGACTTGAACTCTGCTAAATTTAGGCCTAGTCCCTTTGGGCTTGGACTATGTTGGATTAAGACCTCTCATTTGGGTTTTGTCTGAATATTGACCCAAATTACACATGTATCTACATGCGCCATAATTTAAATAAGGGATTCTTGCAATTTTTTTTAATCCATACTTAAATAAATAATTTTGTCATTAATTTTAACTAATGACATGGAAAATTTCGATGGGCCGAAATTTCTATTCCAACATTCATCTCTACATAACTTTTTTTTCTCTCTAAAATGTTTATCTTTATTTAATTTTTATTTCTCTTTCTCTTTTAATATACATCTCTAATTTCTCTCTCTAAAAATGAAATATTTTCATTTTTCCCAAAATGTTTTCTCTTTAAACTTTTCTTTCTCTCTAACTTATCTATTTCTAAAATTTCTCCCTAATCTTTCTCTATAATAAATATATCTCTAACTTTTCTTTTGAAAAAAAAAAATCTCCCTAAATTTTCTCTCGCTAGACCTTTTCTTTATTTTTCTCATTTATCTTTATTTCTCTTTCATATCTTTTACTCTTAACTTTACTATCTCTAAAATTTTTCTTTTTATTTAACATCTCTCTCTAAAATTTATCTATTCCTATCTAACTTTTTTTTTTTCTCCAACTAATAATTTTTATGAGGTCTAACTAGTATTCTCTCTCTAAGATATTTCCCTCTAAATTTTCACTCTCTAAAAATTTTCTTTCATGTCTCTAAATTTACTATTTTTAACTTTTCTATTGGAAACATTTATATCTATATCTCTAAATTTTTATTTCAATGTCTCCTCACATTTTTTTTTCTCTATAAAACATCTCTTCACCTCTCTAATTTTTTAAAAATTGAAAGGCAAAAAATAGTTATCAAACAAGTTTGGTTTTATGTTTTTTAAAAATGAAAAAAAAAAACAGTTATCAAACATATATAATTTTTGTTTTTAAAAAACATAAAATAAAAAACAGAAAACAGAAAAACCAAAAACTAAGGCCCCGTTTGATAACCATTTGGTTTTTGGTTTTTGGTTTTTAAAAATTAAGCCTATAAATACTACTCTCACCTATGTATATACTTGTTTTGTTATCTACTTTTTACCTATGTTTTCAAAAACCAAGTCATGTTTTGAAAACTAAAAAAAGTAGTTTTCAAAAAGTAGTTTTTGTTTTTAGTTTTTGGCTAAGAATTCAAATGCTTCCTTAAGGAAGATGAAAACCATTGTAGAGAAATTGGGAGAAAACAAGCTTAATTTTCAAAAACCAAATGGTTATCAAATAGGGCCTAAGGGCCTGTTTCATAGACATTTGGTTTTTTTTTTTTTTTTTGTTTTTTTTTTTTGAAAATTAAGCTTATAAATACTACTTCCATCTAGGGGTGATAGTTTTAACCGAAAATCGACCAAACCAAACCGAACCAATGGTTTGGTTCGGGTTTTTAGAAGAAAATTGGACATATCGATTTTTGTTTTGGCAAAACCGAAAAATACTAGTTCGGTTCAGTTTTTGTCCAAAAAAATCATTAAAAATTTGAACCGAACCGAATCAATGTATATAAACCTCAAAAAATCCAGAAATCGAATCCTACTCCATTCTTGTGTCGTTTCATCCGTTTTCTTTCAATTAATTTTAAAGTAACAAAATGAGATTGTTAACTCTATGAATTCTAATTAAGGTGTTGAGAAATTTTAGGGCAAAAAAGACTAAGATAGGGGCTCGAAACTAAGAAGTAAAATAGCAAAAAAATTGTAAAAAAAAGGACAAAAAAACAGAGAACCGAACCGATGGACAACTGAACCGATGGTTTTGTCCTTTATTGGACATTGGTTCGATTCCTCTTTTGCTAAAACCGATTGGATCGGTTCGGTTCTCGATTTGGCCTAAAACCGATGAAAACCGAACCGATATCACCCCTACTTCCATCTAGGGGTTTGTTTGTTTTGTTATCTACTTTTTACATATGTTTTCAAAATCCAAGCCAAGTTTTGAAAACTAAAAAAAGTAGTTTTTGAATATTTCTCACCATATGGACTAATTAGATTGTTATAATTGTGAAAGTATAAGAATTAAAGTGTTACATACTAAAATTCAGGGATTAAATTGTTACAAATTTGAAAGTATGATAGCACTCAAAAGTGTGCTATTTCTAGGCTTAGATTTGTGTTGGTTTTATATGTTTACAGTGAGCTTTCATGCATTTTTTTTTTAATCTATTTTGTAGATTTTGAGCAATTGGAGCTAACCTGGCTTTTTGGAGCATAATTAAAGCTTAAAGACACACTTTGGAGCAAAGAAGATAAGTAGAAGAAGTGTTACAAGTGAGAAAGCCCGAAAGGACAGCGTTGAGACGCTGTCCATAGCGTCTCAACACTATAAGTGAAGCCTTCCAATCTCGAATTCCCGCAAAAGCAGCGTCGAGACGCTGCTTTATAGAGTCGAGACGCCAGAAACGCGCGCGTAAGAGAATTTCCGTCCGTAGCGTCGAGACGCTGTCTACAGTGTCTCAACGCTACCCCGACTCTCCGTGTTTTTCATGCGAATTAGGGTACAGCGTCGAGACGCTGTCTCTAGCGTTTCGACGTTGTTCCGAGGATATAAATACAATATTATGGCTTCAATTTTGGGGAAACCATTTGGAGAGGGACCAGTCTAGAATCGATTTCTACATAATATTGTAGGACCAAAGGAGCACTTTTGAGAGCTGAGGAAGACATTCAAGGCTCGAGATCGCGGTGATTCACGACGGGAACGAATGTGGCACGCCAGAGAGTTCTTTCCTTCTTCCTTATTTATTTTGTAGTCATTGTTTTTGGATGTTGCTTAAGTTTTTGTAGAGATCAAATGTCTCGAACTTGATTTATTTTCACTTATTTAGTTTAATTTTAGAGACATTTATATTGTAGCAAGTTATTTATGCATTCTAGAAATTATTGCTTAACCGTTTGGCCAACGTTTACTTCTGATAAAATTGGGTTTTTGCTTGAAAAAGATGAACTCGAACTTAGATCTGAATGTATAACTATTAGTGAATGTTTGCATGGGAATGAAAGTTTTGCTAATAGAAGTCACAATAGAATTTTATTCAATACCATGTTTAGTTATAAAAATAGACTGGAATGTTGATTTATCACTAAATATGAGGGTTAGTTGGGTTTGGAAAAGTCAACTAATGAATTGGATAATTTCCTGGCTTATAACTTATATTTATGTAAATTATCTCTTCTATAGGGCCAAATTGGGTTTATGAAATTAAATCATTGTTTCAAGAAGGTTCCCTCTAAGTGTCTCCAACCATGTAAATAATTGTTTAGGTTTTAAACTGATTTTTCTCCGATTATTGGTTCTCTAGATAAAATTCGCACATTAGTAATTTTAGTATTTAATTAAGCTAAGAAATCCAATCCCTGAGATCGAACCTGGGCATTACTACTGCAAATTGTAAATGTCTGGTTAATAATTACATTTGATAGAGCCTTCGACAAGCTCTTTATCAAAGTATAGGGACTAAATCTTTGCCAACTAAAGTTTAGGGACTAATGTGTTACTTTAACGAAAGTTCAAGGACCAAAAGTGTTTTTTTCAAGTCTAAATCGTATTTTGATTGTTGTAATTTCATTTTTGCTTATTTGGTCTGTGTGCTTTCAAAACATCTATTTTGGTATTTATACTTTTGACTTTTGTCTATTTTAGCCCTTGTTCTTTTAAAAAGTGGTTGTTTTGGGAGAAGTTATTTGAAGAGACTGCCACATTGTGGTTGATAGTTTTGCAGTGTTGGATGTAGTAGAGATAAACTGCAAAAAGCATTTCAATTTTGTATCTAATAGTTGTTAGAGAGCATAGAGATTTTTGAATCTATATCATACTATTATTAACATATGGTTGCTTCATTGAATAAATTTCCCTTTTTTGGTCTCTATTCCCAAAATAATAACATAAACTCTATAAATAATGTAGGCGTTCTTTAATACAAATCTATGGGAAATTTTCATGAAATATATCTTCATTGAAAAAAAAAAGATAAAATGAGGAGGCATTTTAAAGTTAAGGGATCAAAATGGTCTATTTGGAAGCATATAGACTAAAATAAACAAAGATAGAATACATCCACGAAATTAATGAATGTTTTAAAATAAACAAGATATATATATATATATTTTTTTAAAAGAGTAAACAAAGATATATCATTTCTTATGGTTAAATTAGGTAAAAGTTATCTTTTATGGTTATGACTCAAATAACTTCTCTATAAAAGTTTAAATTCCTATCTTCACATTTTTACTTTTTTTTTTTTTGAGCCAACAATTACAGGAATGGGGATTGAGTCATTGACATTTGGGATGGTAATTAGTATTTTTATCCACTGAGCTATACTTGAATTTGCGAGTCAATTTTAACTTAAAACTATTAATTTCGTCAATTTAACCCAAACACTACAATTTTAACCTTAGATACCCTTAGTTAAAAATCTATTAAACACAAAGTTGAAGGCTCGTAAACCTATTAGACACTTTTAAAATTTAGAAATCCATTATACTAGACACAATCGTGTCAATATTCAAGGATCAAAATTATAAGAACTTGTTTTTTTTTAAAAAGACATGTTACTAGAGTTATGGAAATTTTTGGTTAAAATATCATTTTGGTCTTTGTCCTTTGGGACTCATTCCAATTTAGTCCATATACTTTCAAATGTCCAAATTTAGTCTTTGTACTTTCAATAAATCTTAAAACTCCCAATTTAGTCTCTGTACTTTCAATAAATCTTAAAACTAGTCCTTATTGTTAGTTTAAATTTAATTTTTTGAAGAGAGAAACTTTACTCAATTAAAATTATTTATATTTAATATCTTATATGTTAAAATATCTTATATATTTTTTTGTAGTACATTAATGTATATATATTTAACTTATTTAAATCTCATTCAAATTTCATATTTTTTTTTCTTTATTGTATCTAATACATTAATATATTATTTCCTTTAATATTTAAGGTATTAAATACAAATATATATATATATATATATATATATATATATATATATATATATATATATATATATATATATATATATATATATTTCGTAATGTATCTAATACATTAATAAGTTTCTTTTATGGTACCATTAATAAGTTATTTACTTCTATATTTAATGTACCAAATACATTAAATACAACTTTTTTTTAGTATACATTAAATATGAATTTGAACATTTCAAATTTTATTTTATTTTTCTTTCAACATAATTGATTTTTAATTAATCTATGAGCTAGCAAGGAGAACTTATGGACTTACAAATTATGAGCTCCAATCATACAAAATTAATTAATTAATTTTCATTCAATAACTCAAGGTCACTCCACTATAGACCTAGAGTTGTGTTTTTATGCACTGTAGGACAAGTTGTGTCCATAAATATAATTACTACATGCAAATCGATCCTTCATGAGTTGTTCATAATTGTTGTCGCTGCCATATCGCGACGCGGAGCGGCCAACATTCATCTAAAATGGGGTGTTTTATAAAAGAATTTGAAGTCACCACCAATCATTATTAGGTGTGATTGGTCACCGGTTTTTTTAAAAAAAAGGTCTACGACAACAAAGTTTAGTTTCGGGAGTCTTTTATGCACAACGAAGGTATTAACACCCAACAATACCCGTAAAAAACGGTTACCAAATCTTGGTTATCTCATGTTATCTTGATTAATTTTAATTAGAGAAAAAAAAAAAACAAAGTCCTTTGACATTAGAAGAAAATTCTTTTGATGATTTTATTTTTAAAGTGTCTCAATTAGTCATATCTTAAACTTCAAGAGTGAAGCAAGTATTTAACCAACTTGAGTAGGGTTATTAGCCATCAATTGATGCAATATTGGGATTATAATCTATCAAATAAGAAAATTCCTCACCTCAAGAATTTAAGAAGTTTTACATTTTCTCAAATCCATCGTAGGATAGCAAATATTTTAAACTTGTTTTTTTTTTTTTTTTGTAGTTTTAATTTTTTTCGATTGAAGAATTTTTCATGCACTTTGAGATTAATATGAACTTATCTCAAGTACACTACTCAACCCATTTAAAAATGTCAACGCTGCTTTTTGAAAAATGTGCAACTCTTATTTTTTTTATGAAAAATAAAATTTTGAAAGTTAATTATTTTAGTTACTAAAACTTTTTTTTTTTAAGTTAGCTTTGAAAAGCTTTTTGGATAAATTTAGTTGCTTAAATAAAAAAAAAGTTTTGGAACTTAAGAAGTTCAATCAATTTGGTAAAAATAGTAATTATTTTAAAAGGTGTTTTAGTGGTTTCATGGACTGTAAATCAAAAGGTGAAAGTATATGTTTACAGCTGTTTGTCTATTTGAAAGAGAAAGATATATAGAATATTAAAAAAAAAATTAAGAACTTTTGATAAAATTGCATGTTCAATTTTTTTAATGAAAAAGTGTGTTCACTTTTTTTTTTAAATGAAAAAGTACTTTTTTAAAAGAGAAATTAGTTTTATTTTAGTAAAGTGCTATTTAGTAAATATTTTGATTTTTTTTTTCACTTAATAAAAACTCAAGGATTTTTTTTAAAAAAAAAAAAATTTTATTCACAATATAAACTTTCTTGCTAATATATATATATATATTATTTTTTTTTTGTGATCATTTTTCTTATACTTTAAGCTCAGTAAAATATAATACTTTGATCTCTTATTTAGGTGAAGACTTTCGAGCATTTACGAAGCGTTATTCGATCACATAACAAATTTCAATCAAAGCACAATAAACTTGACTAAAAGAAAAACTTCTCACTCATTCAACAATTTCAAACAAAAAATAGAGCATACAAAGAAAGCAAACAAAATATCAATAAAAACTAGAAGAGAATAGTGACTATGCATTTCAAGTTACAGTACAATCACCCAAATAGACCATCTACACATTTAATAAAAATAAAGAAAAAAGATGAGAGAAAAAAAATATTCTACCCCAACTCCTTTCAAAGTCTCCTATTCATTGAATTTTCAAGGCGATGGTGGTCCGAATCCACCATGGTGTAATGCCGCAAGAGAAAAATGTTGGAACCAAATGTAGTTCTTTTTGTTGTTGTTCTAACATGAAGGGGAAGAAGATGTGAATATGGTGTTGTTTGGGAAAAAAAAAAGATTGGTGGGAGAAGGGGGGGGGGGGGGGGGGGGGGTGGGTGGGAGAGAATGGAGAAAGATTTTTTATTGGAGAGAGGTAGGAGGTTTTGCATGAGAAAGAAGAGAAATAGTTTTTTTTTTGTTTTTTGTTTTTTGTTTTGTTTTTTTTTTTTAAAGAGAGAGGGATTTGCGTGTGAAGAGAATAAGATGCTTTTTTTGAAAATCTACAACAACCTTGATATTTGTGAGAAGCTTCTAGATTTTTAAATAAAAAGATGACAATTGTACTCTAATATTTTTTAATTGTAAAATATATTTAAATTTTTACCTCTAGCCTAATGGCATGCATGTTAATTTTATACTTAGAGGTGTTGGGTTCAAGTCCTCCTCATGCACTTTTTTTTTTTTTTGCTAAAGTGCATTTTCGTCTAATTCACTTTTTTTTGCAAAAATATCATGAAAAATCAACTCCACTTGGACCAAATATGGGATCTACAGTAATTACAGTTGAAGTTAAAGTTGTTTTACTCCTACAATTATGTCTTAGTGATAGCGTACATTGTAAGCTATTTTCAGGGCTTATTTTATCGCTAGTTTTGATAATCAATGAGCCATTTTTACATACATAATTGGTTATTTTGTAGGAATTGAGCAAATGAAGTAAAACGAAGAATTCAATGGATTTTATCAAGCAAATTATGAGTAATCGAGTAAGAATAGAAGAAAGCAAAACAAAAAGAAAAAAGAAATTGAGACTTGAAGCCCGAGAGGGTAGCATTAAGGCACTATAAAGAAGCATCGCGACGTTGACTTGCTCAAGCCAAGCAAGCAGTCAGCATAGCGTCGAGACGCTTTGGAAATAAGCTCCCAAGGTCTGCGTAATTGAGAGAGCGCGCGTAAATTCTTTTAAACTCTACAGGCGGGAAGTTACTCTTTAGTGCTTTTAGGTTGCAGTGTTGAGATGCTGCCCCATTTTTTTCCCTAAAAATCATTGTTTTCTACGCCGTTTTGAGGGTAGATTTTTGTGGAAAATTAGACCTAAAGCAAGATTACGAATTGGAGAGTTTTTTTTTCTCTAGAAAATTCACTTTGATTAATAAAAATACTTCCTTTAATGTAATTCTCAACTCCAAAATGTTTGATACAAGAAGTAAAGAAACAGAACACAAAAGAATTACAACCTAAACTGAATTAAAATAGAGTCCCAACTTAAAAACAACTAAGAACAACAGAAGGTATACATTTGAATAACACATGGTTTCCCTTTAAATTTAAATCGATTCAATCTTGTTCTTTGTCAAGAATGAACAGATTTTTACATCCCAAACTTTTGTTTGGATTGGATCGAAGCTAAGGAAGAACAAAAAGAGTTCTCGGATGTAACCACGCAGCTAATAAAATGCACAAAGAAGAAAACCCAGAAAATACATTTCTGCCTAAGGAGAAAATCGATCCCCTTGACTGTAGCTTCCTCCCCTTTTTATCCTCTTTGAATTAGGATTTTTGACCTCCTTAATTTCGTCCAAACTCCCATGGAAATCGTGCAGAGATTGAGGAGGATCAAGTGCTTTCCATATTTGCTTTAGCTAAATACTTTCCTTTTCTGCTACTGCTCGATTGCAATATCATATTGCATATTCAGATTTTGCATGCAAAATTGCAATGTTCCAATGTCTTGCATCCAAACATTATTTTTAGTCTGTATTTCCCTTTTTTACTCAATCTTCCTATCAAATGCAATTTCCACAAATTTATTGATGTTTTCGAAGATTCGCTAACTTATTCTTATAGTTCTAATGGAAATTCAAGCATAACTTAAGTCAATGAGAGCTAAATAAGCCTCTATCCTAAGGCTTATTACTTTAATTGTTATGAATTTTAGGATGGGATATTGTTGCTTTTCCTTGAATATGCATAGCTACACTTCTTGTTCTTAGAGATTGATGTAGCCTTGAATTTTTATGGTTTAACTAGTTGAAAGTGTTTTTATGCTTGATTCCATTCATGTATTTATGTGCTTAATACTTTTAATCTACTGGTCATAGATTGAATATTTTTGTATTTAAATCTTGCTCTCTAGAGAGGTGGTTTAGATTAGAATTTAAATGCATGATTTAGGTAATTCTAAGATCAGGAGATTTAGGACCGCTTTAGAATTTGTTAAACGGATTAGACTTAAGGCATTGCATGTTAATGAAACTAGATAGGATTGTTGGTTTCTTAAATTGCATGAGAGTAATTGTGCTCGTGAGAGACAATTATGTCTATAGAGTTTTTGACTTATGGAATATTGCATGTTTGTTATTGCATTCAGTTCAATTAGTTCATAAATCCAATTGGAGAAATTAAATTCATAGGACACGTTTCCCATTGATTTTTCTCAGTTGCATCAACTTTAATTTAATATATATCATCACGTTTCTTTCTCTAAATAAAATCGAACTTTAGTATATGTGATACTTAGTGAGCTATAAACCCAATCCAAGGGACGACATTCGTAATTACACTATATTTAAAACCTGACGTATACACTTGCGGTTAGGCATTTTTGCACGCATCACTTATTTTTTAAGTACCACCAATTCTCTAATTTATCATATGTTTATGATCCAACTATAAACTAAGTCTTAGGGCTCCATTGTTCAAATCTTGAAATCAACACTTAAATGAACTACTTAGTTACTTTCCCTATATGAGAATGAGTGAATTTCATCTTATGAAAATATGTTTCTAGCTCCATATTTTGTCAAGTCTCCAAAATGGTAAGCTTATTGAACCGACTGTAGAAGTTATTCTCACCCATACAAATCAAATAGTATGTTCTCACAGGCAAAAGTTCATAACTCTATTTGGTAAAGTCTCTAAAATGGTAGGCTTATTTAATCGAGTATAGAAGCTATTCTCACCCATGCAAATCAAATGACATGTCCTCATCAGGGGCAGAGCTATAGTAGGCCCAAGGGGGGCTCTAAAGTGTTTTGTATTAGTATTAAAGAATTAAAATATTTTTTCAAACTTGAACTTTGGCCTAGTGGTTTCCAGTCTTCTAACCCCCTCTGAGGTCTAAAGTTCGATCCTTCTGGAGATCAAATTTTTTATTTTTTTGTGTTGTACAAATCTGACACATAAGCAATCCAGGCGGCCCATATTCCATCTTCTGAATTTGAACCGAATTTATCACACACACCACCCATTACACGAAAATAATGGATCATTTTTAGGAAAAAATTCAATTTTTAGTATATTGTATCAATTTTATTTAGTTTGAATTTTATGAATTTGTCCTACTTAAATAAGTGTTGTAATTTGTATCTTCAATTTTTGTTAATTTACCATCAGAATTTAATAAAAAAATAATGTAAAAAGTTCAATAAACTGATTAATTTCAATAATATCAAGTTTGATTAATGCATAAATTAACCATCAAAGGACATTGCCAAAATTCACAAATTTTAACAAAAAAATGAGCTCTAATGTCATATTGCTTTCAAATTTTATCAATTTTTTTTTATAACATGCCTATGTTTTATAATTATTTGAAAGCATATGAGAATACTTTTTTAATGATTTTTCAAATGAAAACTTATCATAGAGTAAAAATTGCATCACCTTTTTATGTTTAGGTTTAAGATTGCAACACTTATATACGTTTGAGGTGCAATTTGATGAAATTAAAAATTTAGACACAAAAATGATACAACTTGACAAGTTTAGAGGTAAAAATTCAATTTTTTTCTCCTTGTTTTTATTATATTTTTTCAATAATTAATTGTTTTTATTAATTTTAAAAATATTTATAATTAATAAGTAATTTAGAATTTCAGATTGTTTGTCCTATTTTCTTTATAAAAACTTTATATAAGAATAAAAATTTATGAAATAATAACAAATATTATAATTTATGTTTTAATTTTTTATTTAAATTAGATTTTTTTTTATCAAATATTAATGAAAAATAACCTAAAAAATTAATTATTAGTATTTAGTCAATTATTTTTAAGAAGAAACTATAATGCATATAAACAAAAAAAAAATATTATCTTTCTTATATATTTATATATAAAAATCAAACTTACTTTCTATATTGAGCAAACTAATATCAAAATGTACTAAAAAAAGGCTAATATAAAAAATACATTAAAATCAATATATATTAGTGCGTTCAAAATTATATCTATATGAATTTGTGTCTAGACATAAAGTTTTGAATCTACCAATGTGTTCAAAATTATTTTCATATATATGAATTTAAGCCCCCCCTGACTTAAACTTCTGGATCCGCCACTGGTCTTCATGGGCAAGAGTTCATAACTTACTCAGAAATGAGATCAAGTTGCATATGATCATTATGTCAAATATTTATCTTCTTAATTAATGGATTTATACAGAGAGAATAAATATTTGTGGTCTAATCTTATACAAACTCATTGTGGATGATACTCTCACTCACATGTCTCCACATGAACAATTTGGATCAAATAATTTATAATTATTACAAAGCGAGTATCAATAGTGTTTCTAAGATAAGACGCCTAACGTTATCCATATACTATAGATTCTTTAGGTTATTTCTTGAACATGATCTTTTCATATGTCAACTACATACTGGTCAAGATAACAATAATAACTTCGGATATTATTCATATAGGGAGATAATGAAAATTCTAAATAAATCAAAATAACTATTAAATAATAAAATATAATATTTTAAAGCTTTAAGACATAAATTCCAACTTGTGTTATATTATTTAACTGCCAAATTACACCACTTACAAATTTTGATGGAGCATATGTCAACGATTACAATTTAGCCATAATTTTAACATGCTCGACCAAATCGTTTGCCCAAAATTTTATTAAGTTCTAATTATATATACTCATTTATTTGTAATTTATTCAATTAGTTGCCTCGTTCTAATTTTAACCGAATATTAAAAATAAACATAATTTTCTTTGTAAAGAAAACATAATTTAACGCTTTCTTCTTTGTGTTACAATCTTGAATAGAAGGTTTGTAAAGTTTTAACTCAACTTGAATCGCCAACGGCCCAACATGAACATTTCTCAATTGGCATAAAATATGTTCCGTCGATCAAGAGGTCAGAGGTTCGAATCTTCCACCATGTATATTGTAGAACTCCAAAAAAAAAATCAACTTAAATCTCATTTTCAACTTAAATTTGAAAAGGAAGAGTTTTTCAATTGTTATAGATCTTTTTCCCAATAATTTCTTTAATTTTAAAAAACAACCATTTTCATATGCATCCAAATATAACCAAAATTTAAAAGATATACATATATTTAATTGATTAAAAGTACTTTTAAAATGTTAAAAAGAATACCTTCAAATACACTATTGTTCTTTCTTTTTCAGCTTATTCCATGTCCATTAACAATGTTAGTGTTGTGGCTCACAATTAAACTGACAAGAGGTAGCAATCATTTGCACCATTTATTAACAATTTTCTTATAAAGAATTATCTCAAGTTTAGGTCTTTTTAGGGTTGGTGGAAACAAGAGTTTAATTTTGCTTTTCTTTTGTGTTTGGTAAGCATATTTGAGTGCATTTAGTCTTTATCATCCAATCAATCTATGACATATATAACATTCTTTTTCTTAAGTGACATTATCATCATTTTTTGAATTGATTCCATTTGAGTAAAATACAAGAAAGGTACCATTAATGACAAATTTATATCAAAATTTCTATCATTCATTGAAACTAAATTTCAATGAGACAAATAGATACGTATATAGCTGTGACTGGTATTTGATATTCTATATACAAAATTAAACATGAAACAATCAAGAGCAAATGAGTGATAAAGAGTTAGAGAAAGAATGATGACACACCAAAATTTACTTAATATAGGATGTCTAATTTTCTATATCGATTTTGATTTCCACTACTTATAATAAATAACATTCTTATCTTTTTTTTAAGCTTATTTTTTTTATTAATAAGTCAAAAATGTATATAATTTTATGATTTTAAGATAAGAAATGTATATTTTAACAAACTCGTATTATAATTTAAGAATTAGTATTTAAAAAGATTAATGTATTAAAATAAAAAATATTTGATTTTCAAGTTAATCATATTGAAAGTAAAAGTAATAATAATAAACGGTGTCTTCTTCCAAACTTAATAAAATAAAATTATTACAATAAATAACATAAATATATAGTATTTTGAACAAATATATATATATATATATGATATTCATTTTGAACTTAATTAAAATAGATAAATATTTGATATTTTATTTTTATCTTAGTTATTTTAAAACTTCAAGGAATATATTTTATTTTAAAATTAATCAAACTTTAGATAATTTATTTCATTGCTTAGTTAGAAATTAAAATCTTAAATTATGAAAAAAAAATATTATAACTTTTATTATGCTTCGGAAAATAAATCTTAAATTATGATTTTAAAATTGACGAAACCAAGTCTTTATTTAAAAAATTTTGAAAAAAAAAATGAGCAAAATTATTTTATTTATCCTAATTGAAATTGATACATTAACAAAATTGTAAAATATTTATAAAATAATATAACTTAAAATATCAATTTTAGGATTGATGGAAACAAATCTAGCTCTAATTGTATAGTGCAAAACTGTAAATAAAAATAAAACAGTCAGCGCAAACCTAGACTCCACAACTCTGCACTTTAAACACAGACAAAATAACTATCCAGACTAAACAACTCCAGATTAAATAACTTTAGACTAACAACTCTTCGCCCCAAACGCTCCTTATAAGAAAAGAAAAAAAAACTCTTATTTATTGAAAATGATAGCGCATTAGTAATCTAGTTGGGTTGGGGCCTTCCTTGAAGATTTCTAGGTTTTGGGCCTCTTGGCCCTCATCATCTACATGGGCCAAAGCCATAAAAAAAAGCCTTCTTCTTTTTTGTAAAATTGAAATTGCTTCCTCAATGATCTTTTGTTTTTTTGTTTTTTTGTTTTTTTTTTCTGGATGGATTCAATTATTGGTAGTAGTAATGATATTAAATTTCCATCAACATGTCGACATTTCCATTGATATTTCCACATGTCCATGGGTTCGACATCGACATAAGAGGGAATCGACGTTTCCACTGTACGTACAAAATTGATGAAATATTAAAAAAAAATAGTAAGAAAATGTAACTTAATGTGAATATAATATTGTAACAAATATTTTAACTCATTTAAAAAGTGTAAAATGTTCATTTGTTAATTTAAATATTTTTTTTGAATTTTTTGTTTTTAAAATTCTTATAGAAATATCCATCGACATCGACATTTTATCGATATTTCCATTGACATTTTCATAAAATTGAGACTTCGACATTTCAGTCGACATCGACATTTTAAACCTTGGTACACATTACCAAAGATACTATTTCCTACTTGCGTTCAAAAACACTCAATGACTTGAAATGCCCAATTAACTCAACCCAAATTGTAAAGTAGGGTTATAAAACTTTGTTTAGGTTGAGTTGGATTCAAATGATTTGAAAGTTTATGTGTTTAGTTGAAAAGTAAGTTTTCTAAAAAAAATATTTGAGTAGCTTCGAACCAATCCGAACATATTTTTAACTATAAAAAAAATATTATTTTTACTTAAAAATAAGAATTTATTAGTTTTAACTGAATTTCATTGAAGGGTTGCTTTTGCTCTCCAATAACTTTAAGAAAATAATTTCTTATGTTTTTTTTTTGGAGTATAATTTTTCAAAATATAAAAATTACATTGAAATACTATTTTTTTTAATTCAACAATACGTGGAGTTGAAGATTTGAACCTATGATATCTTAGTCGATGGTATATGTCTAAACCAGTTGAGATTTGCTCGGCTCATTAAAATACTAATCTTATTTCCCAAATTTGAACATGAGTAAATGTACACTGAAAGATCTTACAATTTTATTATTTTTTTCACAAAATTTTGAGCAAATGACTTGCATAACCCAAACCAACCCACTCAAAGATTCAAGGTTGGATTGGGTTTGGGATCCATTGTCCAACAATGGTTGTCTGAATTGAACATATTTACAACCTATGGCTCCCATTTGGTAACCCATTTGATTTTTAAAAATTAAACTTATAAACAATACTTCAACCTATAAGTTTCTTTCTTTTGTTGTCTACCTTTCTATCAATGTTTTCAAAAATCAAATCAAGTTTTGAAAACAGAAATAGAAAAAATAGTTTTTTAAAACTTATTTTTGTTTTTGAAATATGACTAAGAATTCAAATGTTTTTTCAAGAAATGTGAAAATCATAATAAAGATATTCGGAAGAAACAAGTATAAATTTCAAAAATAAGAAACTAAAAACAAAATTGTTGTCAAACGGGGCATAAATAATTGAATTGTGTCTAAAAAGTCTCTCAATCCAACCAAACGCGCCAACTCATGCCTACTCTTTTTGCTTGAGACTTCAAAATTAAATGAAATTTCATTTTTTGAAACTTCAATTTCTACATTTCTGACCATTGAATGGAATCACATGCCTCCAAACCCCTTTTTAAAGGTCTCCTTGGTTGCGCTTAAATAAAAGTTCATACACTGTTCCTGGGTCATATTACACTCATTTTTTAAAATTTGGTTTTCAAATTAAAAGTCATATATCTAGACTTCAACTTAATTTATAAAGTTTGAAACTTTGAAAGATTACATTTACTTTAACCCACAAATTTTTGGATTCATAAAATTAAATACAATTTTCTTTCTTACTTCATAAATAGTATACTTATTGAATCTCATATATATTAACCTCTAACCCACACATAAATGCAAGTATTAAAAAAAAATGATGAGTTCTTCCGAGTTAAATATAAATTCATAATGAGATTGGTTGTTAGATATTCTCTTGATAAAATTGAAAGTGTTGTTCGAGCAGTTTAATAAAGTATGTGCTAATAATAAAAGATTTCGTTTGTTAGGTTTACTTTCTCTGTGTGGTTTTTTGCATCTACCTAGTTTAATCCGAACATTAAATTTTTAATGGTTGTTGGTTGTGTTTTATTGTTTTTTTTTTATTTTTTAACAATGTGCCACTATGTATCTTGGATATTTTTTCAACTTCATGATTGCATTTCAAGTTGACCATAATATGGATTTGTACTTATATAAAGTGTTATATTCATGGTTTCTTGGTAATTTTTAGTTTGATTAGGAAAATCATATAAAATATAATCATGCTTTTAGGTGTGGGTGCACATTTCAATTAATAGAAAATGACTTAAAAGATATCTTGAGTCAAATAATAAAGATTGTCATGAGACGATGATATCAAGGAGTGATACTTAGCCAAATTCTTATCCTGTAGTTTAAGATTTCGTATTGTGTGTAAAGCAATATAATTGATTAAGTGATTGAAATGACTTTTGAAAGTAATGGATTTAGGTGAAATATACAATTTCCACCAACACTAATTATGTCCATTCTAATTCTAAAAAGGTTATATTATATATAAATATAAAATACTCTTGAATTCTGCCATTTATTTCAAAAATACATTTATTCCTTCAAAAGTTACAATATTACCCTTGACCTTTTATGAACGTTTCAAAACTACTCATGTTGCATAAATCCTTTAGAATTTCGAATGAAAATTGAGACTTGGAGCGGTGTGGCAATGACCTAGAATGGAAATTTGGATCATCACACCATTTCAGGTCACTGCCACACCGTTTCAAGTCCCAATTTTCGTCTAAAATTTTAAAGGATTTCTACTAAGAGGGTAGTTTTGAAATGTGTATGAAAGCTCAAGAGGTATACTACAACTTTTGAAAAAATAAGGATATTTTTTTTTTATATATATATATAACTTACCTACTAAAAATTAAGAATGTACCATGATTCTAAAGTAATATATGGAATCCACCATTAGATAAAAACAAAACGTGGTATAAATTGAAAGTCAAAAAGGGGGGGACATCAGATCTTGATTGAACATATATTTTTCTGATGGGAAAGAAAGTTCTAAGAAACTCTCATGGAAAGGCAAAGTATATGAAAGATTCAATCTCTTTGTTGAAATTAATTTGAAAAACAATTTCCATAAGCTCATATTTTTTTAATTGATGGAAGATGGAAATAGACAATGTGATGTGGGTTTGGTTTTGTTTCAGTGGGCAACTCTTTTTTTTTTTTTAAATTAAAAAATTAAAAAAAATGATATTTCTTCCATTAGTTTATGTTCAACACATTTAAACATATGTTTTTTCTTTTCTTTTTCTAATACAATAGGCAAAAAGCTCCAACTACCCATTTGCTTTTTGCATATCTCACATTTAATTAATTCACTTTTCATATCTAACTTTTAGGTAGTTTTTATTATTATTATTATTTTAAATTCATGACGTAGGCAAATGCTTTATTCATTTTGTTGATGAGTAAATATCTAGGTAGAAAAGTAAAAGCTATATATGTAGTAGGTTAGATGCTGGATTTCAGATTTATTTCTTTTTTTTTTTTTTTTGCTAAATAGTTAAAGATTTTTTTTTATGCAAGAGATAAAAGAATAATTAAGACATCAAGAGAATACATTTGACCGTTTAAGAACTAAAGGGAAGTAAGTACAAAAGTTTTTAGATTAAAAAAATTAATCTTATTTCTAATGAAAAGAAAAAGTATTTTTAGCTAAACTAAAAAAGAATTTCTAAAAAATGTGTGTTTTGGTTGATTGATCCAATATGTTCTACATCAACATATATTTTTGGTTAAATTATAAGTTTAGTCTATCAACTTTGAGGTTTGTATCTATTTAGTTTATGGACTTTTAATTTTGTATCTAATAGGTTCTTGACAAATTTGAAATTTTTAAAAATCAATTGATCTAGTAGGTATAAATTTAAATTTTACGTCTAATGGAATCCTAAAATTTCAATTTTGTGTTTAGTAGATCCGTAAATTTTAAAAAATTTGAAAGTTTAGGGACTAAATTTGTAATTTTGAAAGTTTAGGGACCAAATAGACACAAACCTCAAAGTTCATGGACTAAATTTGTAATTTAACATATATTTTCATTTGTAATGACAGTATTTTCAAACCATAAAATAATAAGATTATTTTTTCAATATTTTTTGAGAGCATGCTTATATACAAGATGAAAAACAAATATTTACTGACATATTTAATTTTCGAAACTTGGAAACCAAGAATAAAATTGTTAAGATTCGTTTGATAACTATTTTTTTTTTGTTTTTTTTTAAATTAAGCTTATAAACACTATTTATCCTTTGGGTTTCTATGTTTTCTTATCTACTTTTTAAAAAGTTTTCAAAATCTAAGCTAACTTTTAAAAATTTTAAAAAGTAGTTTTTAAAAACTTGTTTCATTTTTTGAAATTTAGCTGAAAAGTCAAATATGTTTCTAAGAAAAGATGAAAAACATATATAAAAAAGAACTATGAGAAATCGAGGATAATTTTTAATACCAAAAACTAAAAATAAAATGGAAGCCTATGAAATCCAATTTTAAAAGTCGAACAAGAAAATAACTATAACATGAGACAAAGAGGACCCTAAAAAAATAAATAGGAGGAATGGATGAATAAAAAGGAAAATGAAGGCATTGGAAAGAAACAAGAAAGTATGAAGAGAGGAGGAGGACCATTTGGCAATTTGCCATTAATGCCTTTCACCCTTCCTTTTGCACCATACCATCACTCTTAAAAAAATGGACCACCACTTATTTTCTTCAACATAATCATACCCCACTCTTTCCTGCCCTTTTTAATCTTCTTCTTATTTCTTTGGGACAATATCTTGGTTAAATTACACAATTTATCCCTATACCTTTAGATATTTGTCTAATGGGTTTGTAAAATTTATAAAATGTCTTATAGGTCTCTAAATTTTCATTGTTGTGTCTAATAGGTCATTGAACTTTTAATTCTAATATCTAACAAAACTCTAAACTTTCAATTTTATGTCTAATAATTCTCTAATTTATGAGATATTTTTAAAGTTAACTTTAAAAGTTCAAAGGCTGAAATTGAACAAATAAAATAAGTACATCGCAACTGCTCGGTAGATTAGAATTTTTTTTTTCTTGGATTGTAAGCAAGGTCATTTCCTTACTCTCAATTGGCGGCAATAAATGAGGCATTAGAGAGACTACACCATACAAAAGTCAAGAGTCATTAGGGTAGCAAATAATCACAATTGGCCAAGTTTAATAAAGAAACTAGACTTGATGTGTCAGCCATCAGCGATAGTGAAGCCTAAAAAAATCAAGGTAGGATCAAAGAACTTAGTGTGAAATGCTCAAGAAAGGAGTAGAAAAGGACTTGTGAGGAACCCGACTAGCAAATTTATATGAACAACCAAATCTACCCAACTCGATAGATATCTTATAAATAAGGGTAAACCAACTACTTACAATCAATTAGATTTTATCAATTTTGAGCCTTATAAATAGACATGTTGAAAAGGTTGATGGGTATGAAACATGTCTTCAATATTTTTTTTTAAAAACTATTTAAAATTGTTGAATTTATACCAAATTCAAGATAATATGTAAAATTACTAATTTAGATATAAATCAATAGTTAAAATATTTCTACCTCTTAAAAAGGTCGATGCTCGAATATTCCTAGGAAAAGAAGATAACGTGTTCTTGTATATTCCAATAGAAACCGTCAATTTATTTTTAAGTAATATGTGAAAAAGTAAATTAAAAGAATGTTTGATAGTTAGATTTTGAAAAAATAATAATTTTAGAAAAAATCAAAGACTTGGATTGGATAAGTCCCAAAAGTTGGAAAAATGAAGATAAAATAGAATGACATTTAATTCTGTGGGGGATGAAAATGACATTTTCAGGCTGCCACCGCCAAAACCGCCGTGGGAGGCCGCCGTTTTTTTAGTAGGACGGCGGCTTCCACCAACCACACCCTAAAGGTGGTACCAAATTGCAACTTTGGACGGTGACCTTTTTCTTGCGAATTACCCGAAATGCCCCTTTGCTTTCCCTTCGATTACAAAACTCTCCCTTTTTCTAAATTTTTATTTCCCATGTCACTTTCAAGTATTTTGATAATTATATTCCATCTTTACTAAATTATAAATGGCGGTAACTAGATCTATAGACGCACTTAGTCATTTTAATTAAGTTGAAACTATTAGAACATCCTAAATATATTATCAACAAATTAAAGAAAACAAAAGTTCGTTATAGTGACATCTAAGATTTAGAAAGTGAAACCATCTTGAATAAAAAGAGATAATACTTGATCTCCTGAAAGTTAGAGAATCAATATTTCAACTGTCTTCTCAAAATATGTATTTACGAACTCCATTTGAGAAACCAGACATAAGCATTTGAATGAAGTTAGATGCCGACACCAAAAAACTTGTTGAGATCACGAATAGAGGATGACAATAGTCAAAATAATCACTTTCAACCCTATATGTCAATCCGAGCATGATTTAATAGATAAAACAGCTATTACCTTTTATAAAATAGGAGATTTGATCTCACACACATTTGTTGAACTTATATATATATATATATATAACCACTAAAGCATTAAGTTAGGAGAAAGTTGAAAAAGACAGAGGAGAGGACCCTATATGATGAGGACCATGCAAGTGATGGATGTGGGGGATGGAAAATAAACCTTTTTCTTTTTATCCATTAATTTCCCTAGTGATAGATTGAAGGATAAGAAAAACATTTCTAAGAGAGAAAATTCACAAAGGAAGAAAAAAAAAACATTGTTTATAGATACATATTTATATATTAGAAAAGAGAATTAAATGTTACTGCCCGACCGTATTTATTTAGATCAAATTGAGTTAACTTTTTATGTAAAAAGTTAGTTAGAATGTGACTCAAGAACTTTTAATTTCAATTCGAATGGAGTTTGTAGCTATTTTGAAAAAAATCAAAATCTAATTTAATGATATAATTAATTCATTGACAGTTATATCTTTTTATTTTCTTTTATTTCGAACCCAACTTGAGGTCTTGAGCCGTGTAAATGGATTTTTTTTTTTTTTTTGACCAAGTGTAAATGGATTTTGACTTTGGAGAAAGAAAAAAAAAATGGAAAGACTAGCATTAAGAGACTATACGATTTGACAATTGATTTTTTTTTTAAAAAAATCTTTTTAGTATTTTTAAGCAACCACTTGTCACTATTTATAAGTTCATAAGTTTATTAGGAGAAAACTGATAATTCTCATTTATGAGGATTATTTAACTCTAAATTAAATTGTTCTTGTCATTTTTGTATGTTTGTTTAATAACGAGCAAGTTAAAAATATTATTTATGAGATAAATTCATGAAAGTTTGTCGGAATATTGAAAATGAGAAAAAAAATGGAAAAGAGAATAAAACTTAAGCTAATTTGTTGTTTTTGTGTAGATTTGGAGCATGTGTGAAAATGCAATTGCATTTCACTTTTAAAATGCAATTGCATTTCCATGGGAGAGCAAGGTGGTGAACAAGAAAAAAAAATGCAATTGCATTCCACTTATAAAATGCAATTGCATTTTTTGGAAATCGAAATTATCGCAGGAATCACGAAAAATATGGAAATTCATGGAGTTTATTCGATTTTTAGGAGAATTTTCAGCCTAATCTCATGCCTTAAGTTGACTCATGATTGAAGGAGCACTAAGATGGAAGCACAAGCCCTCGATGTCTATAAAAAAAATCGGGAAGAACGAAGGAGTGTTTTGTTTTCATTTTCGGACAGCAGTTGCAAGTTACCGTTTTTTGTCATTTTCCAGAGTTTTATTCTTGTATTTCGCTCTGTAATTCTGGAATTTGATCCCTCCTCAACGAAAATTCGAGGAGGTGAAAATCCAACTGCCCTTGAAGGAGTATTTGGTTCGATCAAAGTAAGGAACTTTTGTTAGCATCATTACTCTGCTTTTGTTTGGTTCTGTTTTAATCCCTTTGTTTTCTGCTCGATTTTATATAGTTGGTCTCTGTTTTAATCAAATTTTTTGTACGTTATAGAAGTAGAATTAATCAGCGAACCCTGGGTTTTGTTCTCCTTCGTTTTTCTATAATAAATCTGTTGATTTGAAGAAATTATAGCTTCGCAAAGTTTTGAATTTTTCATTAAGTATTATTACTGCTTTGAAGATTTATTTGAAATTAGTTAAAGGGTAATGAAGGTGCCGTAATTCAATTCCAGTATTGGATTTTGATTCCCTTTGTGAGTATTTGAATATTTGACTGTGGTTCATACAACATTATCCTTAGAAAATTCAATTGTTTTGCTCCATTATCCCAGAATTTAATCTTTGTATTTTGGTTATTAAATATGGGATTTATAACAATTAAATTTTGGGTTTTCATTTCTTCCATAATGAGTTAATCTCTCCTTAGGGATTCAAGTTAGTGAATGCCTTAGAGGAGAGATGTGAAGCTTAAAAGCATATTCAATCTAGTTAACACTCAAGACTTTGTTTGTTTTTGTTGAAATAACGTGGGTAAACCTAGTCGGCCAACTAGTAATTGCTTGTCAAGCTTGAACTTAATACCGAAAGGGTTAAGGGAAAGCAGATATCACAGAAACAATGGAGGAAAAGGCTTAGAAATAAGACTTGAGCATCGACCCTACTCCAAAACCACTAGAATTGTGCGCAAAACTATCTAAGTTAGATTAGCCATAGAAATATAAGTTTAATCACTTAACCTCCTAAAAATTTTGAAGCAAAAATTGAATAGGAGTCGAATTCGGTTTACTTAGTTTTCTTGTGTTAACTATGATTGCAATTGTATTTTTAGTGGCATTTCTTTCCAAAGGGACATATGCAACTTGGATCCCATTTCTCTTAATTACTGACTTTTCGCTCATTTCCTTTAGCAAAACAACCTCTCAACATTTTTACACCCTTGGTTACCACAATTGCATTTTGCAAACAACTTTTGTGTTATCTTCATAGATTTTGTTAAAATTCGTTCCCTTGGGTACGATACTCTGGAGTACTTCCAGTTTCTTATTGCTTCGATCACGTGCACTTGCGTGTAGCATCCGATCAAAAACTAATTCATTAATTATAGTAATCTAGATATATTTTTATTGACTTTTTGTTCTAAAAAAAAATAGAATATGGATTAAAGTGGAGAGGATGATGATGTGATTTAAGAGGGGCAAAAATGAAAATGGAAGGTTCTAGCTTAGCAATTAATGTTTCCTACCTAACTCCAATTGGACAAAGAGAAATGGAAAAAATAGAGAAAAGAAAGTTTGAAAAAGGAATGCACTTTTTCCTCAAAAAGAAAATCTTGCCATAGATTCCCAACTTTAAAAGGGATCCCTTTGAAGACTTGTGCAATTGCTCTCTTTTTTTGAACACTTTATTTATTGGCTAAACATATACCCACTAAAACTTGAAGATTCAATTTGAATAAGAAAACAAAAAAGTAAAGTGAATTTGAAGATTTGGTTTTAGAATAATAAAAATTCAACAAAAGGGTATGCAAAATTTGCAATACGTATGCCTCCAACGACCCACTACCACTACTACTAACACTTTCATTTATTATAATTACATCCAGTAATATGACAAAATATCTAGTTGATCTTAATTTCACAGGAATATACTGATGAAAATATCTCAAAAATTGTTGATTTCAATAGATAGTACTTTTTCTAAAATATCTCAACAATGACATGATTTATAACACCTAACCTTAATTTCAATAGTTCAAACTTAGAAATTGCGACATGTAATTAACTAATTAAGTGTTTTGATTAACTTGTTTTTTGTTCTTTGTTATTAGTTTGCCATCACTTGTGTAGTTGGTATTTTTTTATTATATAATAATAATAGATATAATTTATTATTTTAACTATTTTGGTATGTGATTTTATCTTTTAAAAAATAACTTCAAATTCTTCACTTTTTCAAATATCCATAATAAACAAACCGTGCAAATTGTATGGACCTTTTGACATCATATTTTGTTATGTCAATATTAAAGAGTTGAAAAAAAACGTTTTTTTTTCATTTTATTTTTTACATTGAATCTTTTAATATTAGTGTGATGATTTTCATCTCCATATATTTTAATGAAATTGTAAAATGGGAGGAAGTACTTTTCCAAACTGATATTAAGAGAAGTTATTATAAGGAAAGTTCAACCTATAGTGGAGTTTTAAATGTGAAAACTAGACCTAATAAGATCTCAACCCCAAGGCTTTCTCTCTTTCTTCTTTTCTTTCTTTTTTTTTTCCTTTTGAAAATATATTATTTTCATTGAAAAACGTTAATTTCCATTGTTTATTACTAGTAAAAAAAATATTTAACTTTATGAATTGAGTTTTTTTTTTTTTTTTTTGCCAAGGTAAAGAAAAAGATTGATTGTGAGTTATTTGGGAAAAAAAATAACAATAAAGAAAACTAAATGTATAGCTTCGTTTTTCTTTATATGGAAACAAATAAAATCTTACAATTCAATAGACAAGAACATTCCACAAAAATAAGAAATAGACTGCCATTTTTTTTAATTATATTAATATATAATAATACTCACTAGTTCAAACTCAAATAGGTCAAATATAATAAATATGTTTTAATATATTTTTCAAACAAAAAAGAAATTTGTCAAAACTTATAAATTCATTAAGTTTTGAAAATTGCACCAACTTGCAATTAGAAACAATAATGAACCCTAAAAGGGAAAGTTCAATGCATTTATTCATAATCTCAAACTTTTAATGAACACAACCATAACCAAATCAAAGTCAACCAAAAATACCTAAAAGATGAAGTGCATGCATGCATACATGTATATGTATACATAACATACATATCATAGGTGTGTGTAGAAAGTAATTTGCAATTAATATTGGAAATGAATGGTAGGTTGAAAGGTAATGGAGCTACACACACCTAATTTAATTAAAGAAGTTGGTTGAAAGATGGTACTAAATTTAGAAAGTTGTTAGTTCTTCCATTTTAATTTTCTAAGTCTTCTTTTATGTGGTTTTTTTTTTTTTTTATCATTAATTATATTAGAGAGAGAGAGCTACTAACCCCACCCACTTCTTTCATCTCTCATAATTTTCTTAATTATTCCCACTTCTTTTCCCTTTTCATAGCTAATTTCATTCAAATTTTCCACATCCAAAACTTTAAACTATGCTCTATATTGATTTAGAGAGATTTGGGTTTTGACAATTTTTAAAAAATTTGATCGATGGTTGTTACCATAGTATAAAATTTCGGTCGACATGCCGTACAGGGGGGGATGTCGTTTCCCCCCCAATTTCGCCGACATGTCGAAATTTCCTCGAAATTTCGAGGTGTCGGCGACATGTCGGCGAAATTTCGTTTTTTTTTTTTTTTTTTTTTTTTTTTTTAATGTAAGATGGTCAAATTTGCATACTGATTACTAAATTACTTTTTTGTTTTTCATGTATTATTTTTTTTTATAAACAATAAACAATGAAACAAATTAATATTCAAATTTAAAAAGGGAAAAAGTTATCTACATTCTCCACTTACACACTCCATCCATCTGAAAATCAAGGACCATCGACTGATGAGATGTATCCACGAATAGGGTCTATATGTTGGCCGTACGAGTCATATCGTTTTCATGTAAGCAACTATGTTCAACATTTTCAATATAGGATGACTTGGGAGCAATATTGTAATTTTTATCAGAATTATCAAGATTCTGGATTAGATGCTCCAAGATCATCTTTTTGGTATTAGACATGTACATTTTATATTAAATAATTTACTATAATTACCAATATTTAATATTATTTTATGTAGTCAATTAGGATTTATGAATGGTTAATTATACTTAGTTTGATTAAATCATCATAATTAAAGTCTCATTGAATATAAATATTACATATAATTTACATATATTATATGATGTTAAAATAAATCAATATGTTATAATTAAGCCATAATTAAAGTTTCATGATATACTCAAATAATTTTAATCAATATCTATATTTTTTTTCTCAAATTCCTGCTCGCATCGACAATTCAAATATTCAATTGATATTTATATCTAAATATTATCTTTGTTTTTAGATGTAATGCTTAGAAATGGTCAATTATAGTCTAATTAAGCCACAATCAAAGTTTCATTGGCTAATTCAAACAATTTCTATCAATTTCCACGATTTTCCGTAAATTCCCCCGAAATTTCCATCGACATTTCCATTTCCATCGACATTTCCATAAAATTTGGACCTCGATATTTCCATCGACATCGACATTTCGAACCTTGGTTGTTACTAGTATTTGTTCTACTTTTGTTTTCAAAATCGATTTCATGATTTTAAAGGGACAAACGGTTTTTTTATTAAAAAAAAATTAAATAGGTCATTCATTGTGTAGATATAGTTTAGGGAAGGGAAATAGATGATTCAATACTAAATCAAAAAAGGAAAAGAGATTTGAACCTAAAGAGTTAGAAAAAGGAAAAAAAGTTTAAACCTAAATTTAGGAAAAGAAAGAGATAATTCTAACCTACATTAGAGAAAGGAAAGAGATTTGAACCTAAGGAGAGAGAGACTATGATCCTCCTATACCATTTACTTGAGAAAAAATCGTTTTCAAAATAAATGTAAAGTATCAAATTTCCATCCCATTTTCATATTAGATATTTAGCTTATGGCTCCATTTGAATTATAAATTTTGTTTGATGGATATAAATATTAAACATTTGAGGTTAGATATGGTAATTTCTTTTATATTAAAATATTAATTAAAAATAATTAGTAGGAAATAGTTATAAAATAAAATCAATTAATCAAATCCATATGAGAATACTAAAAATACGAATATAAGTAGTAATTAAGATTAATTAAGACTGAACTTTTTTTTTTATTATTTGGGAGAAGACTGGACAATATATTGATGTGAATACATTTTTTTTTTGAAGAAAAATATTCATGTCAATACTAAACTAATACTATTAATTTTTTATTAACTTAAGCTAATAAAAAATTAATTGTGTTCATCTTTACTACTACTTTTATTTTAAATTTACTAATGGATGAGAATAATAAAAAAAAAATGATAGATGAGGGGAAAAAAATAGTACTTAAATATTTATGGCAAATTTTTTTTCAATAAATGGAGTGGGAAATTTGAATCTCGAGAACATATGCATTAACCAATTAAGCTAAGCTCAAATTATTATATTTAATGACAAAGGTGAGGACAATACTCGTGAAACAAATAAGCTCTTGGGAGTGTAATATAAAAACCTTCAATCAATTAATTAATATCAATTAGTTAAATTTTATCAAATTTTTTTAACACAAAAAAAAATACTCGAATCGATTAATTTTATTCAAATAGTTGATCTTAGTCAATTTTTGGATGGATTGTTTTTGTATGGAAAAACAAATCATCTTTAGCCGATTTTATATAATTGATTATAAAAATTCAATCCATCTCAATTTCAACTAAGAATTCAAGTCAAACCAACCTGCTACCATGTGAATTAACATCTTCCTCGCATTTGTATTATTTTAAGAATGAACCAAACATTTATTTGATACTTTTTTTTTTAATGAACTAAGTACTTCATCAATCCAATGGGCATTTTCTAATTTAGAAATTCTAAAATGGAAACTTTGAACAAATTCCCTCAAAACGTACAAATAATTGATCATCAACACTTTTCTCATTTATATATATCTTCTTCACTACATATAATATTATTATAAATTATAAATAAATCAAAGAAGAACAAAACAAAACAAAACAAAAAAAACCACTTTTCAAATTCCAAGTGTCATTTAATCTCCAAACTTCTACAATCCAATACACAACTTTTCAATCCCAAAAAATCATACCCATTACTATTGCTATCACTAGAAGCAATAATATTTTTACCATTTCCACAGCTGCAATCCTTACTGTTCTGAAACCCCAAACTACAAAAAAAGCAAAGACTATTTCTCACTTCGTTCTTCATCGCCGCCGCAGCCGCCGCCGGGTACGGCGGCGGGCTGATCCTGAGGTCGAGGTTCAAGTCCAAAAACCTTTCTTCTTCTGCCGGAGAGTAATTGATAATTGGTTTCTTTCTATCTTCCTGATCTTCCACGGCGGAATTGGAAGCAAAGGATATGGTGGTCGCCAGAGGTTTCGCCGGAGATGGGTCTGTGATCGGCCGGTGAGTCGTTGGATCGATCCCTCGACTTAAGAGCTTGCGCTTTATGTGGGTGTTCCAGTAGTTCTTTATCTCGTTATCTGTTCTTCCCGGTAACCTTCCCGCTATCAGAGACCATCTGAGTGGAAAAAACAAAAAGTACCCATTAATCAATACTCAATTAAAAAGCTTTCTTTTGCAGATTTTGAACAGTCCTGGGTCTTAATTATTGGTGGGTAAAGTTTAGATTTTGAATTCGAGATACGTATGTAAATAGTCACACAGTCTCGTAGATATATAACTGAAGGAATACATGTGGACATAAACTTAAAGTGGACCACGTCTTATCGTCATGGGAATACGAGAGGTCTGTTGTCCTAACCAGAACTTCCTAGAGGAAAAAAACTTGTGTAAATAGTTGATGGGTGAAGTTCAGATTTGAACTTTCTGAAGAGGAACAAACTGATGCAAACTCTTGATGGGGTCAAGTTCAGATTTTAAACTTTTTCAATTGAACAAACTGAACTTCACAAAGGAAGACAAACATATGCAAAATTCTTGATGGGGGGGTTCAAAGTTTAGATTTTGAACTCCTCACATAAGCAAAATTCTTGACAAGTTCCAACAAATGAACAAAGTTGTAATTAAGTATCACTAAACTAAAACTGAGAACAAACAATATCATATCATTGTAGAATTACGTGAAAACAGAAACCTACCTATTTCCGAGGAGGCTATGGAGTTTGATGATGACTTCATCTTCATCTTCAGTGAAATTCCCCCGTTTAAGATCTGGGCGAAGATAATTGATCCATCTCAAGCGACAACTCTTGCCACAGCGGAGGAGGCCCGCGGCCTTAGGAAGGGACCGCCAGCAGCCCTCTCCATGGGCTTTAATATAAGCGATAAGACGGTCATCTTCTTCCTTGGTCCAAGCCCCTTTGTTTGTATGAGCCTTCTCACAACAAGGAGATCTTCCCATGGAATTTTTTAAAAATTTTACAAATCTTCCTTCTGGGTTTTGCAAATCTTGAGTTGGGTTGATTGATTTTTCTTCAGTTAAAGAAGAATGGAGAAAGAAATGGCAATATATATATATGAAGAAAGAAGAAGAAGAAGAAGAAGAAGAGTAGTTGTTGAATTTGGTAACTTTATGTGTTATATGGGTGTGTGACTGAGAAATAAAGATTATATTAAGATGGGGGGGCCTTGTAAAGACATGGGGCATGCCCTTTAATAGGGTTTTGACTCATTTGAGATTTAGAGAGAAAAAGAGAAAAAAAAAAAAAAAAGATTTTGATAAGCTTCTAGATGTGAGTTGGTAAGATAGGTTAGATGGAGGGGAGTGGCTGGTGGGACCCTTTTTTAATTTTGCTTTTGATTAAAAATTAGCATTAATCATAGAGTCAGTTTCATTAAATTATGGGGTAATCTTAAGGTAGGTATAAAGTGAGAGGTATCTTCACAAATAATGTCAATATGTGTACTCAGCTTTTTTGTTATCTCTCTCTTTCTCTTGGAAACTACTTTTCTCTTTCTTCTGTTTTATGAACTTAAAAAGAGAGTAAAATATTATTTTGATTCTTATAGTGTCTATTAGATTACATGAGGTTATATGATGGTACCCCTTTAGGTTTAATTTTTTTTAGACTAAATATCCATTTAGATTTTATGGACTATGATACCATATTAGATTACATGAGGTTCCATCTCAAAATCAATTGGCAATAAAAGGAATAACTCATGTATCTTTATAATTAAATTGTAAGGTATCTCTTCATCTTTCAGATGTAGGATCCTCAACAGTTTCGACTTTGGTTCATTTTGGTCCCTATACATTCAAAACGTCCATTTTGGTCATTGTACTTTCAACTTTTATTCATTTTGGTCCTTGTGCATTCAAAACATCCATTTTGGTCCCTTTATTTTTATTTTTATCTCATTTATTCAATCATAGAATTTTAGCCCCGACACTTCACTTTTCAAATTTCTTGAAATGTAGTCATAACTATGTATTAAAAGGAGTGTGCATTGTGTATAAAATTTATGTTTAAATTTTGCAAACATAGACCGAATTTGTCACTTTTTAAAAGTACAGGACCAAAACGGACATTTTGAAAGTACAATGACTAAAAATGCATAAAAGTTCAAAGTGCAATGATCAAAATGAACGTTTTGAAAGTACAAAGAAAAAAATAAACTACATCCAAAAGTACAGGAACCAAAATAATATTTAAACCATAAAATTATTAAAAATCTAGGGTTAGTTGCATGTCTAAATGATAATATTATTCTAAAAAAGAGACAATAGATTATACTAGAAAATGTAATGAAATGAACTATTGTGTTGTTGAACCAAACAAAATGGGGTTTCTTTTTACTTTTATGATTCAAAATTTCTCATATTTTTCTTGTTGAAAGTTCAAAGTTCAAAACCCATATGGGAAAATTTGAATTTTTTCCAGAAGGTGTATGGAAAGGAGGTTTGGTAACATTAGTTAGCTGAATTGGTATGTTTGTGAGAAAATGTCAGGAGTGGTTTTGTGGACATTTTTTTCTTTCTTTCTTTCTTTCTTTCTTTCTTTTGTGCTAAAGAGTGGTGGTTGTGAGGTATGCTATCATACAAACCCATAGAGAGAAAAAGACTAAAAAAGAGAGAGAGAAATGGAGAGAGGGTTTCTAGAAGAGTTGGCAGTTTGGTACCAAAGGAAATAAGAAAAGATAAAAGAAAAAAATGAATATGATTGTGGTTTTGGGTTTGTGGGCTTTGGTTCAACTTGCCCCTTTTTCCTTACTCTCTCTCTCTCTCCAACCTTCTGATGCAATTTTTTTTTTTTTGGTCAAAATTCAAATTTAGTTCTTTAAGGCTTTGTTCGATAACTATTAGGTTTTTTACTTTTTATTTTTTAAAATTAAGTTTATAAACACTACTTTCACCCATGAATTTCTTTGTTTTGTTATGATCTACTTTTTACGTATGTTTAATTTTCAAAATCCAGACCAAGTTTTGAAAACTAAAAAAAGTGTTTTTTAAAAAAGTATTTTGTGTTTTTAGAATTTAGCTAAGAATTTAAATATTTTTCTTAAGAATTGTGAAAATCATTATACAAAAATGATGAGAAAACAAACACAATTTTCAAAAATAAAAAATTAAATGGTTATCAAATGGCCTAAACTTTTGGAGTTGTGACTAATAAATTTTTAAACTTTAAGAAGTGTCAAATAGATTCTTAAAAGTACTTGTTATTTTGTGTCTAATAAATTTCTGAACTTTTAATTTTGTGTCTTATAAATCTATGACATATTCAACATTTTTTAAAATTCGGGAACTTGTCTAATAAGAATATAACTATTCAATTTTGTGTTTCATAGGTCTATGAATTTTTTTTAGAAATTGTAATAGGTCAAGGATTTATTAGACACAAAATAAAAATTCAAGGACTTATTAGACACTTTCAAAATTTTGAAGAATTTATTAAACACAAAATTGAAAGTTTAGGCCCCGTTTGATAATCATTTGGTTTTTGGTTTTTGGTTTTTGAAAATTAAGCTTGTTTTTTCCCAATTTCTCTACAATGGCTTTCATCTCCCTTAAAGAAGCATTTGAATTCTTAGCCAAATTCTAAAAACAAAAACAAGTTTTTGGAAACTACTTTTTTTAGTTTTCAAAACATGGCTTGGTTTTTGAAAATGTAGGTAAAAAGGAGAAAACAAAACAAGTAAATCCATTAGTGGGAGTAGTATTTATAGGCTTTATTTTCAAAAACTAAAAACAAAAAACCAAATGGTTATCAAACGGGGCCTATATTATTTTTTATTAGACATTTTAATAAAAAATAATCTTTTTTTTAAACAAATATTATTAGACATTTTAATATTATTTTTTATTTTCATTAACATCATTTGATTACCCACTTATTTACAAACTTTAATTTAAACCAAATAGTTTAGAGATTTATTAGACTTTTTTTTTTAGTTTAAGAACTTATTAGGCATACTCTACATTTTTTGTAAGAATAATAATAATAATAACTTATTAGACATAATCTTAAAAATTTTGGAGCTAAATTTGTAATTTAACCTTTTTTTTTTATAATTTTTATAATTTTTTTGTTTTTGAACTAAATATACACACATTGATTAATCTTTCACAAAGCAACTATCAGATCCTACAATTTTTTTGAGTACAACAAATGTGGATTTGATAATTTGAACCTCCAACCTCATGTTGACAAATAGATTTTAAAAGGTGGGGATTAAAGTCTCGATCTCTTTGGATTTTAATATTTTAAGTGAATGACTATTATGGATTTGAAATCATTCTCGCAAAGTCTTTACTTTTCTTACATGCTCCAATGCCACTAAACCCAAGACAATTACACATGGTAACATTTAGTCATCGTGTCTACCATGAAATGTGAACTTATTTCTTTAAAGTCATTTTACTTTTTTCACATGTCCAATACCATGAGGCGAATACATAGAGTTTTTCTTGGCAACAAAGGGTTAAGGTTGGAGAAGAGGAAAGAGTCACAATACATCACCAACCCACCACACAATTCCAATGGGGCAGAATCAAGTTAGTGGAAGAAAGGAAAAGAAAAAATAGCATTTCAAAACCAAATATTGAAGTTGAAGATGAAACACAGGCACACAAGCACAAAAACACTTCATTTCTTATAAAGAAAGGAAAAGCTTCATTTCCCAATAACATAATTAACATTGCCTTTTGTTTTGATTCTTCCCTAAAACTAAAAATAAAACCCACTATATTGTGTGTCCTTTTACTGTCCTTTCTTCTGCTCTAAACTATCAACTCAATCAACAGTCCACCAGCTGCTGCACCCCCAAATGAAAAAGGAAACATTTTTTACAAACTTTATTAATGATCCCTCACCAAACTCTAAACAAAAACTATTTTTTCTCAAAAACCCACCTAGGAAAAGTTAACCAATGTTTGTAAACCAGGGATAATAATATTTGTTGTTCTTTGATATGTTGTTTTTGACAGTGGAAACTGTGGGAAAGAGGTGGGATTGTTCTTAGAACTTGGGAGGAGGGTGTGTGAGTTTTTTTAGAAGAATATGAAAAATGGGTTGTTTTGAAATTGAAATTGGTAATATAATATGTAAAAAGTGGATTTTTTTTTTGGGGTCTATGAAAAGAAAAACTATTCGTCACACCGTCACAATGTGGTTACCTCTTAATAATCATTAGAACCTAAATTCGAACATCCATAGGGTCCTACGAACCATCAAATATAAATTTAAAATACGTTTATAATTTTTCTCTCGTACATCAAACGATATAAAACGAAAGGGAAGAGACGAGGAAAATGGGTGAGAGACAGCAGAGCAGCACTTGAGAAATAAAGAGATGATCACGTGTTTAGGTATTTGAATAAGACATCACTCGTGGGCCTCTCTCCCAAAAAGTTCTTACCTAACTCTATTGCCCACCTCGCCTATCTCCATTTTTTTCTCTCTCTCTCTCATGGCAAAAAGTGGAGGTTTTAATGTTCTCTGCTACCAACTACCAACTACTACTACCCTTGTTAGTATTTTGCTTCTAGTAGGAAATAACAAAGGATCTATTTCATAGGTAATTTGAATTATCTTTTATGTTTTCGTCAAATTCATTGAATTCGATGAACATGTTTGAAAACTGTTTCTAAATTCTATGTTTCAAATAGTAAAAATTTTGAAAACGACATTTTTATGTTTTGATTGTATCTAAATTTTGAATTTGAAATTTTAAAATGCAAACTTATACTAAAAAGATAAAAATTTCAATAAATATAATATTTCATGATATAAACACAATTTATTTTTGTTAAATTAAAATATGTATAATATAATATATTATAAATTATAGGATAATGTAAAATAATAATTATACAAAATTTATAATAAAGAATATGTTCATAAATTAATTAATAATAGTCTATATTCAACTTAATATTTAGTTTTGCAACTACAATTAGTTTTTCATGGTCTATAAATATATTATAAAATACATTTTGAACAATTATTTAAATTAGAATCCAATTTCTAAATCTAGAACCGAATACATATCTAAAAACATTAAATACAACTATGTTTTTATTGAATCCCTTATTTTCAAAATTCTGATTCAGATTGCCTACAAAACATGCCTTAATTTTTATCCTCACTTTTCCGTCGGTCAATAGGTATTTTCCTACTTGATGCTACTAAAAAATTGATAACTATTTTTTTATAAGTTTAGTCTCAAAACTTTTATGTTTGTGTCCTAATAGGTTCTTAAACTTTAAAAAATATCTATTAACTCTTTGAACTTTCAATTTTTTGTCTAATAGGTCCAAGAACTTTAAAACTATTCGACATTTTTTTAAAATTAATGAACTTATTGGACACAACATTGAAAGTTTAATGTCCTATTAGACCACAAAATTTAATTTCGTTGTCTAATAGATTTGTTGATTCTAAAAAATGTTGAACAAGTCAGGGACTTATTTGGACACATAATTTAAATAAACTTCAAAGACCTATTGAAACAAAATCAAAAGTTCATGATCTATTACACACAAACATCAAAGTTTAGGAACTTAAAATATCAAAATCAAAAGTTCATGATCTATTAGACACAAACATCAAAGTTTAGGATCTTAAAATATATCTTCTTTTCTCTCTCTCTTTTTTTTGCACTTATCTCTCCTACTTTTCAAGAACATAATTGCGGTTAATTTTTGTTAACCAATTAGTAGGTAGAAAATTTTTAGTACTCCAAAAATACTTTGTTGGCACCTTTTTTTTTTTTTTTTGTAAATAATTATTTAATGCAATTAAAATATTGATATGACTAATAATAAATGGGAGTAATATCCATATTCCCGTGATACTGGAAGTTTTCTAGTTTGCAGGTAAGTATTTTTCGAGAAAAGTTGTGGGTGTGGCACTGCAAGTTGCAATGTTGTTGATGAGTAAAAGTTTAAAAAGTGTCTCATAAAATCTCTGGTTGAGAACCTGGGTATAGGGTTAAGTTTGTATTGCTTTTGGAAAAAGACAATTGAATTGAATTTTGTAAGGATCTTGAAATATGAGGGTAAAAATGTTACTGTAATCAATGTGTATTGATGAGAAGATATTTTGTGAGGAAACTACAGATATTGGTAAGAAGATATTTTATGAAAATTTAGTTTTGATAAAAATGAGGATGATTTTTGGATGTTCACTCTTATGTTTTGATTATTTGATTGAACATGAGAAATGGGAATTTGATGGCATGAGCATACTTGGCTACTTTACAACATTCATTCTTCACCCATCCAAATTAAGAGAGAGAGAGAGAGGAAAAAAAAGAATATTAGTCTTTTTTTTCAAATTTATTGCTTTTTTAACCATCAATATATATTACCTAATTTTGATGAATGAGCTAGACATTTGTAATTCATTTATTTTTATTACTATTTAATATTGATTAGGTTGATAAATATGTTACTTTCAATTTACGTCAGTAAAGAATCAATGTGCTAATAGAAACTAACTTAAATTTTATTAGTTAATATTACCTAACTTTCGTTTGCTAATTAATTAAATAAATCATGCCAAGAGTACTAAAATAAAAACAATGAATTTTCCCCAACATATTCCGACGTGCAACGGACAGTTATTTCATTAAACTCAAATGTCCATTAAGACCATTATGAGTTGCAAAATACCAAATCAGCAAAAAGAACCTTTTAGTTATTTTCCTATAAGATAGAAAAGTGATTCTTTTTTTTTTTATATTCATGAGTATCCGGACCAGCTTGCGCACATCTAGACTATTCTCACGAGACAACCATCTAACCTTACTACGTTTAGTTGCCAAAAAAATCATAGTATATTAAATCTTAGGTAAGTGGTAATCGTGGCTTGAATCCATTCTCTCTAAGCACTTTGTTATACTCATAATGGTAAAGATAGAAAAGTGATTAAAATTAGAGGCGTTAAAAATCATTTCCAAGAAGATAAGTTGTCACATTATAAGATAAGTTGTCACGTTATAATTTACAAAATAAAACTATCTTGATATAGGCTTTTATAGAGAGATGGAATGAGGAATATTTGGGCTTTCACTATTTTTCTTCTCACACGTTCTTGTGTGCTTGGTTTGGTAAAATGATTTGATGTAAGAGTCAAGTCTAAATCTCAAAAAATCCCAAAGGGGCTATTGCACTCTTTTCCTGGGTTTGGTGGTGGAGTGTACAAAAAGCTTAAACAAAAGAACATAGATTCCAATCCAACAAAACACAATACTAGCTAGATTTACTGTCCTAAAAGTGGAATGTTTCAATTAGAAAGATGAGTCTATTGGCTCTACAGTCTTCTAGAATCACTGAAATTTTCTTTTTGGTTGGTAAGGAAAGGGAATGGGAGTGGGTTTGAAGATGAAAAAAGAATCAAGAACAGAAAGAGATTCCCCATTCAACAAAAGGCAGCTCCTTGTAAATACCAAAAGAAAAAGGCTCTAAAGTTTAAATAATGTCTCAATTTCTAAATCTTCACGTGTTCCTAAAAGCCTCTGTTCTCATTTTTCCAAACAATATTTGTCAATTCCATCTACTGGAGATCTTTTCTTAATAGTTAGTTAATTCGTCCATCTTTTGGTGGTTGTTTTTGACCACCTTGAATATGATTATAAAATCACCTCACTCAGATCTTATTCCTCAATCAGATTCAAGGATCAATAATACCAAAATCTCACTAAAAAAATGGTATTCTAATAATTTTTTTTGTTGAATCTTGACTTCATAAATGGCTAATTTATCCTAAATGAAAGATTATTTACTAAACTGACATAAAGTATGCGCTTATGCGCTTATGACCAAGAGGTCATAGGTTCGAATTCTCCCACTCCCAAATATTATTGAATTAAAAAATGAAAGATAATTTACTAAAGTCAACTGAAGCTTTAATATACAACAACTTCGAAATTACCTTGACTGACTGAATCATCAGATATGAGGCGACGCTCTGAAAAGGGGCAGCATGAAATTTTGCAAGGAATTAAATATATAAAGGAAGTCATAAATTTTCATGGTATAATAATAATCTTGCCGAGTGATTTTGTTTGTAAAGCTAATACATAGAATCAGTATGATGTCTAGGTTGTCTTATTGATATGTATCAGATCTCAAGTGCACAATTTTCCAGGGGCTTAGAAATGAACTCAATATTTCTATATAGACAACGAGATGACCTTGCTATTGTCATTACTTCAATTTTTTGCGAATTTCATAGAAGTAGCTCAGAATTACCACGGCAGCTGCAACCGCAACTCCAACGGCACCTTGTGCCAATACAGTGCTGTCCTTCACAATTGCCATAGCAGAACCTGGAGTGAACCCTAGCTCTGAAAGTTTCTTGTGTGATTCAGCATAATCTTTGAAGAATGCATCTTCATCCTGTAGAAATTGACAAAAATAGAATGCTCATATATATGGTAGCTGAATAGGAGAATAGCCAAACCATATTTTTAATCCTTAAACCATGGCATAATTTCAAATGAATCCTTAATTTCCGTTTCTTATCAATTTGATCTGAAATATCATTAAATTGTTGGATCATTTCTTTAAAATCAGTCATCATTTCACAACTGTGACGTTACTACGATCATCATAATCATCAATTCCGGAAGAACCAAGCCTATTTTTAGTTTTCAATGATGAGTTAAAAAAATATTTAAGAAAAAACCCAATTATAATCAACCAAAAGAGATGATTATTCTTTATCAACAAATAAATGGTACTGCCAATCCGAGCATAGCTCAATGGATAGGACATTAATTATCATCCTAAAAATCGATGGTTCAATCCAATTATTGAACTCCCCCCTCCCCCCCCCCCCCCCCCCCCCCCCCTCTCCCAAAAAAAAAAAAAGAGTATTGTCTAAGCCTAACGGACGTTCTAAGAAGTACCATTCACACTGTCCAAATTTGAAGTTCTAAATAGTGATAATGGAGAATGGTTAAAGACTGACTACAAAAGTTGTCCTTCAACTAGTTTCTCCATTTGAGCCACTCCAACGAACTCCTATAGTGTCTAGACCAAGCGGATTCTTTATATTAAGATTGAATTAACCATTAGAGTACAAAAGAAAATCTACTATTTTGATTGTTGTACCCAGCAACTAATCTTTTAGTTTCCTCTTATGGTAGCAAAATAGTAAATTTTCCCACTTATCCATTACTTATAAGAGAAGATCTTACTTTTGCATACAATTCGACATATTGGCGGAACTCAGGATCTTCGAGTAAAGCCTTATCAGTAGGAAGTTTTAATAGTCCCTCTGATTCTCCTTTCAACAGTTCCCTATCAACATCAAATTGACAACAATCAGAAATAACAGCATACGCAATGCATTGCTTATTAAGATGACATAAAATGAATAGTCTGAGATGTAGCTCAAGTCCTACACAAAATATGAGTTATCAAACTTCAGAGGATCCTCTGTCCACGGTCCATCAAAACCAGATCTCTCCGGATGTGCTCTTCCCTATAACATCAGAGTTCACAACATATGATTCAACTAGTAAAACGATAAAGCCATGCAAGTATAAATGTGTGAAGAAATTACCAATGTGTGACCCCCAGACAGTGCAACAATATCCTTGTCAGACAGGCCCATCCTATAAAAGATGTCACGAAGATGCAGTGCACCTATCACCAAAATTAGAAAAAGGCTAACATTTATAAAATCAACTTCGATAAGTCACAATTTCCTAATAAAACTTAAGCACGACAGCAAGAATGCACAAAATGTATCATTATCATTAATCCTTAGGAGAAATTAAGAAGCAACTTCCAGTAAAATACAGATCAATATCACAAAATATTTTATTAAAAAGGCAGTCCAAATATGGCATATCATGTAGAAAAGTATAAATTATGATACTATTATCAACATGATTAAATCACAGTCAAGGCCGTGGCACTGGCACCTTATGATTCCATTTAGAACCTGTAAGCTGTCCAAACATTTACAGCTTACTTTCTTACAGCACAAGAGTAACAATTTTACCGCACACAAGAGTAACAATTTTACAGCATATTGTGCAACTAATAATAATACTATAAAAAAAGTTGCAGATCTTCTTCCTTCTCTTTCTCCTTGACAAATGATTACAAAATATATTGATCATATTAAGCCAGTTGGCTAGAAACTCAACCATAATCTTATTCATTCACAGTACATAGCCGGATGCAAAGAAGGAATTCAGATATCATTCAATTTGCAGGACTGCACGAAACTATACAATATTAAAGAATTATTATACCTTTTTTTGCATCAGGAAGTCGGCCTTCCCTGGGAGAAATTTTTGAATCCTGCAGACAAAGTCTTCAGATGTTACCACATCAGACGCTACATTCACAAAGTACACAAATGAATTACTGTACCTTTCTACCAGGAACAAAGTCAATAGTGGGGCCTCCAGTGACCTCAACGGCAACAACACCAGCTAGCTGAATTGAGTATATTTAACACTATCAGGATTCAGATTTTAGAGGATTATAAGAAACTTTACAGAATTGATGAATAAAGTAAACTTGATAATCTCATTGTTCTTGTCATAGTAGATGCATAATACATGACAATCTTTGAGTCTGCCTTGGTGAATGTGTAACATTGAAACAACTATTGATGATAAGATCTGGTAAAAATGATTGTCTGAAACTCTCGCATCTGCCTTTGCCTAACATTTACACTCATCACTTGGTACTTCAGTACCCATGACTGGTGCCACCTTTTGCTCACTGAGGCAATAGGACAAATATATGAAGAATTCACTCCCCACATTTGGGGCATGGATTTTTTCCTTTCCCTTTTTTTATTGGAGTGAGGTGGGGAGTTCATGTGAACAGAAATTGTGGCGAATTTCTCACCAACTCCAGATGCAATTTCAATCACAATATTTTATCATTGCCAAAAAAAATCAATAATTCTAATTATACAGTACAGGACTTCTAGTTTTAAAATTTTTCTTCAACGACTCTGGCAAATAAAATTTTCCTATTACAATTTTCACTTTTTCATTAAGCTTTTATCTAGGAGTTTTGAAGAAGCATGTGTAAACTTGTTTGCCAAAATATAACCTTAGGCATGTATAGTATATGAATTTGGAAGAAGCATGTATCTTTATCTGGCACTATAAAGAGCTTCGAAAATCATGGTACAAACCTACAATGCTAATAAAATTTTAATTCTACTTCAAACTTGAGTTTCGAAATGATTAACAAAGAGAGAAATTGAAATGCTTAACAACACAAGTCAAATACAAGCCCTTGACCATGGTAGCAACACCAACATCCAAGCAATATTATCTTCTGTTCTATAAGTAGCAAGCCTATGATCATCACAAGTCAACTTTAGAAGGTAGAATACTTCATCTAATCTCCATTAACATATCAATGATCAATGACATCATATTTCTCACATTTACATTCAAAACATATATAGTTCCTTTAATGCAGAACCTATTCCACGTAAAAGGCATATCTAAGTAAAGAACAGATTTTATATTATTTGTGGCCCAAGCTTGGACAGAGTGGGCTGGACCCAGCATTCAAACACCTTAATGCCCCCGTTTGGGTTACAAGCTCACACAACTGAGCCCGTCACGTAAAAGGCATATCTACACTACCGTAATAGTTTCAGTTACCTGGTACAGGTCTGCATAAGTAATCTTCGGATGTTTGGACTTCACTTCCTCTGTTATAAAGGGAAAAAAGAAAAAAAAACCATTAAAATCAAGAAATATCAGTTCTCGCACTCATTAGCAGAGACAAAACACTAGACTTTTCTAAGAGTATCCTAAACTAAGATTAGAAAATAAAAATTAATTCCTATGCTCGAAGTGTAAGTCAAATATGTCAATTTGCAATATTTCGTGGATATTCTCGGTAAATTAAAAAAAAATTGTGATACAGCTCCATTATAATTTCTAAGCTAACATTAGTAAAGATACTTCGAACCTTATTCAGATAACTTATTAAACTGACTTTCCGTTCACACGATCCTCAACGCAAAGAAGAAAAATACTGAAGGAATCAGAAGGCATACCACAAAAATCTATAGCTTTTTTCAGGCCATTATTAGAACCATGAGAATACTCCTCCTCATTCCTAATCGATCCATTAGGCCCACCAGTTTTCGTACTCGCATCGTACGTGCCAGCGTCGTGCCAACTAGAAAAGACGCTACAGTCTTAGAAACGTCGAAATTTTTGCTACAGTCGTTGGTCAGAAATCACTCGAACAAAATTAGAGAGAAAGTAAACCTTCATTCATTCAACAGAAACGAAAACAGCGAAATCGGAGAATTCCTATTTCATCCATGCAATTCTAGAAAGAAACAGGACAGAAACAACTCAACCACGCTATCCTAAAAGCAACCGTCCGTCTCCCTCATTCAATGAACCGAACTCGCGAGAAAAACGAAATGACAGAAACAAGAATCCGATACATAAAACGACTATTCCTACACTTGCAAATAGTCAATCAAGGTCAAGGTTGAGAGAGCATACGCTAAACGAAGCATGATCGGTGCGCAGTTCCGGTTGGCAATGAGAGCGCGGAGGTCACGGCGAGCTTTGTCGATCTCCTTGAGGTACTCGGTGTCTACGACCGGTAACGCCATCGAGAGCACCAAAACGGAAGCTGCTGCTGCTTGGTACAGTAGAGAGATTACCTGAGGATGAAGACGAAGATGGAGATGAATCGATTGGATTGGATAATTATAGTTAGCAGATGAACGAACGAAACTGAATTGACTGCCTCGAACTTAGCAAAAATCTGCCCCCAAATTGATAACGCGACCTCCAAAGCTCATCCTTTGGCCATGAACCGCCACGCGGCTTTATACATAATTTTCAGTGAACCAAAATTATTTCGTTTTTTTTTTTTTTTTTTTTTAATTATTGTTGATTGGAATTCGCATTGCCTCAGCCTCGCCGTCGTGTTGTCATTTGTCAAGTCAAAGTGAAAATGAAAGTTTTGAAATTTAATGCCTAGTTTTTCCATCTTCATTTTTAGAGGGAAAATTTTGCCATGCGCCTACTCTCACTTAGCATTTTTTTTTTTTTTTAAAAACTAAAAACCAACTAGAACTAGAAGGAACCAAAGCTACAAACCAACACTTCCATATTTCTATAATTCTCCAACAAGAGAGTTTGACTTTAGGCATAGTCTCCACTTTCTAAAGGTCCTTCCACATGGAACTTATTGGGGTACCATCCGATTGAGAAGCCAAACTAGCACTTGAAAGAGTGGATCCAAAAAGATAAGCACTTTTCATCGTAAACTTCCATTTCTTATCTGGATTCCAAATTATCTCATCCTCCCTATTAGGACCTCCAATAGGCATATTTAGTATCCTCTTTCGCATCTTGAGGGATGAAATTTTCAATAACAATATCCTCCCTCCACTGACCGTCTGAGGATATTAACTCCACAACCCGACTATTAATTAGCGTATCATGAGTAACACACAGTTTACTACACGCCGAATTTGCAATCCATAGGTCTTTCGCAATAAACACATCTCTCTCATTTCCTATTTTCCACCTATAACCCCTCATGAATAGCTCTCTCCCCCAAAGGATGCTTCTCCACGTGAGCAAGGGATTTCGCCCAAGGCCAGCTTTGAGAAAGTCACAATGCCTAAAATACCTTCCTTTCAGTGTTCTCGCCAACAAACTGATAGGGTTTCTCACAAGATTCCAGGTGTGCTTAGCCAGCATTGATCGATTGAAAATCTTGAAGTCTTGAAAGCCAAGACCACCGGCTTGTTTACTAGCACATAGGTTTTTCCAGCTCTTCCAGTGAACTTTCTTATTTGACGCCGAAGACCCCCACCAGAACCGACAACACAACTTGTCCAGGTCTTTACACACACTATCAAGCATCTTGAAGTAGTTCATAGTATACCCTGGGATAGCTTGGGCCACTGCCTTAATCAACACCTCCTTCCCACCTATTGAGAACAGTTTTCCCTTCCAATTTTGGATTACTTTCCACACTTTGTTTTTAACTTCCTCAAAGATCTTTTTCTTATCTCGAGCATTCAGCAAAGGAAGCCCCAAATATTTACCAAGGACTCCACTTTTCTAATACCCAGGGTAGCCTCAATAATCTCACTCCTCTCAAGGTCCACATTCTTACCGGTCATGAATGTAGACTTTTCCACATTAATCACTTGACCTGGGCTCTCTTATAGTCTTCAAGGACGTCGTGAATCACTTGACATTCCTACATGGAGTCCCTAAAAAAGAGAACATTATCATCAGCAAAAAAAATGTGGGAAATCTTAGGACAAAACTTATTAATCTGGAAAGCAGATATTCGAGCATTAGAGACTTCCCTTTCTAATCGAGTAGAAAGGCCTTCCGCGCATAAGAGGAAAAGGTACGGAGAAAGAGGGTCACCCTGTCCGACTCCACGTGAGGGCTTGAAACTTTCCTTGGGAGTTCCATTAACCAACACCTCAAAACTGATCGACTCCATGCATCTCATTACCAAGGAAATCCAGTTCTGACTGAAGCCCATCCTCTTCATGACTTCCCTTAGGTAGCTCCATTCCACCTGATCATAAGCTTTACTGATATATGTTTTAAGCGCCACCCATCCAGAATTGTCTTATTGTTTGCTCTTGATCGCATGGAAACATTCAAACTCAATAATTGCCACATTCAAGATATGGCAACTCGGAACAAAAGCCGACTGGTTAGGAGAAATGACATCCTCCAACACCCTCTTTAGTCCGTTCACAATTGACTTCGCAATGATCTTGTAGACCACATTGCATAGGCTAATTGGTCTGAAGTCATGCATGTGCTTTGGACATCTCACCTTGGGAATGAGGGATAAATAAGTCTTGTTAATACCTTCCAGTTCCACCCCTCTATTTAGCACTTCGAGACACAACGTTGTCGTATCCCTACCAACAATATCCCATAATTTGTGATAAAACTGGGCGTGCATGCCATCCAGGCCAGGGTTTTTAGGGGATGCATGTCCTTTATGGCTTTTTCAACCTCTACCTTAGTGAACTCTCTAGAGAGATTAGCATTCCGAGCCTCTGTCACCCTTCTCTCAATACACTCTATGATCAACATGAGGTCCTATTGGAGGACTTGAACAAGGACTTAAAATAGTTTGTAGCTAAAGTACTAACTTCCCCATCCTCCCTCATCCAAACCGTGCTATAATCAAATAAACTGGTGATTAAATTTATCATTTTCCTGTAAGACGCTTTGTGGTGGAACTATTTGGTATTGCGATCCCCCCATTTCAGCCAATCCTCACGAGACCTCGCTTTCCAGTAGCGCTCTTCTTCCTCCAACAAATTATCCAGCTCATTTTCTTTCTTTAAAAAAATATTTTCTCCAATCCCCAGATTTTTGCTCATTCAAAATTTTCAACTCTGCTTTCTTCCTGGCAATAGCTCTAGCAATAGAACCATTTAAACGCTCCCTATCCCAGTGCTTTAATCTTTTAGGCAGCGAACAATTTTTCCCTGAAAACCAGCAATTCCCACATTAGAGCCCTCATTCCAAGAGTGATCAATGATCCGCCTACACTCCTCATACCCGCACCACCTCTCCTCGAATCTGGAAGGTCGATTACGATAAATTCTTCTCTCATCTCTCCTAACACTCTCCTCAGCCCATTCAGCCACAATAGGTTTATGATCTTATATGTTAAAATCTAAGTGGGTAACTCGAATAACAACTTGGAAATTTAGCATTTCAGGGTTAGCCAGAAAGCTATCCAATCTCTCCCAGATAAGCAGCCCATCAACGTTTCTATTAGTCTAAGTGTAAGGGTCTCCTTCAAAATTTAAATCCAACAACCCACAGTCATCAACCACATCTCTAAAAGCCCTTAACCAGGTTTCACTCTTGAGCGGACCTCCCTCTTTTTCATAATGAAACAAAATGTCATTAAAACCCCCCCCTAAAAGCCAAGGAAAGGTACCTTGATCACTTAGACGTCTTAGAAGGTTCCAGGAATCCGTTTTTTCCTTAGGATTAAGGCTGCCATAAAAATCGGTGAAACGCTAGCAGCCATCATCCCCTGTCACCATAACATCAATATGACCAGTAGAGAAGGATCTCACATCCACTTTCAGACCTTCATGCCCAAATAGGGCGAGACCCCCACTACGACCTCTACTCCCAACACAAAAATAGCCATCCATAGCCAAATCAACCTTAAGTCTCCCCACCTGGTCACCTACGAGCTTAGTCTCAGAAAGGAAAATTAAATGAGGATTAACCTTTTTGACCACCTGTCGAAGAGATCGGAACGCCCCGGCACTCCCAGACCCCCGACATTCTAGCAAAGCATTTTCATGGCAACCGGCGGAGTTGCTCCGCAACCTCCGTCGATAGAAAGATGGAAAACTGCCTTTTGCACACACCTTCTTATTCAACTGGAGACAATCATATGGAGGTAACACATGCTTCTGGCCAGCCCCACCACCTACTTTTTCTCCATTTTCTCGGTAATTTCTTTAGAGATCTTGGAAGCATTGTCTCATGCTGGTTTGAGCTCCCCACCGAAGCCTTCAAATTGTGGATTATTCCCGAGCCTAACAAAATGGTTGATTCCATCTTGCTAGATCAGGCTACCTGATCTGAAATTGACGGCCTAACTGACCCATTTGAGACTTCCAACAATGATTTTGCCTGAAGAGAATGACTCCTATCTTTGTCTGACATTTTGCATGGTTGTAAACGAGCTGGCCCCTCCATATTGACAAATTGCTTCCCACTTAAGCTCAGCCCATGTTGTTCTACGGTGGCCCCATACGGTTCTGAGCATGCTTACCAATGGTCCCAGGCCAAATTGTGTTTCATTCTGCCCAACAGACTCCCCCCATTTTCCTTAACTTTTTCCTTAATTTCCTTTTGCTCATTTCTTTTAATTTCCCAATTTTTTGTCTTTTCCTACTTAATAACGTTCACATGCCCCTCTTCTTTTGTAATGATTGCCTTTCCTGACCCATTGTACTGAACATTTCTGGTCTTTCTACTCTGTTGTCTTAGTCCCGTCACCTCACCATCGATCCCCATTATCGGTGCACTTGGGAAAATTAAGCACACATCCGACTCCGATGAGAATCTCGACGACTCCTTACTAAGCAAAAGTTTTCTGTTGGAATGTTCTGCCTTATCAACTGGTTTACCCAGCTTTTCCCTCTCCAGATTCCTCTCTGAATATGTTTGCGATAGGCCATCATCATCGAGGCTTTGACCCATCTTCACCGTCTCTAGGTCCCTCCCTGGTTTTGTTGGAGAATGCCTTGCTTCTGAGACCCCTCCTCCCTTCAGCCCACGACTGCTTTATCCCTTTGTCTTCTTAAAATTTTCAGATTTGTTTTTTTATTGCCCCACCATGCCTCAACTAGGACCCAAGCGTGAGTTCCTTCTCTGGGAACTCTTTATGGGGTTCACAATCTTTAATCAGGTGGCCTATCAAGCCACACCCATAGCAAAAGTCTCCCATTTTTTCATAGGAAACCAAAATCCATCTACCATCAGCCATTGAACCACTTTTATTCTCACTCCCCTCTTCAACGGTTTCAGTATATCAATTTGAACTTAACCCGCAGAGTCTGCTTCCATCTTCCCCCTCTGTCTTCCATGTCCACATTTTCGTAAGTCCCAGCCAAATTTCCAAGAACTATTGCCATCTTCCTTGTATAACCTGCAAAAGGGAGATCATGAAAGTGGATCCAGAAAGAGGCATACCTGAACTCCATGGAAGACCATCTATTGTTCCTTCTTGGCTCATCAAACACAATCAGTCCTTTGTCGAAAAACCAAGGCCCATTTTCGATGGTTTGCTTATTTTCCTTTTCATTTTTGAAATACACCAAGAAGGTAGTGCGATTGATTTTTTCTAATCACACATGCCCTTCCAAATTCCAAATTCGTGTCATCAGAATGGTAAAAGCTTCCGCCTTTATGGCTTTCCTGGTTAAAATTCGGCATGTGACTATGGATTCCAGCTTTTTGTTCATCTCATCAATATCGTCATCCTCGATATCTGTCGTCACTTCTTCCACATCCTCAATCTTCAGTTTTTCCATGAACCGATGAAAGCTCTCTTCATCCATGCATCGGAAAGACCTGATTAACACCTCACCCGAGTAGGACCCCACGCGACCACAAAGGTCCCCAAACCAAACAGCACAAGGCCACCCCTAATGCCCACTTTCCTTTGTTCTAGCTAGAGAGAGAAAGAGAGGACCCTTTATTGTTGAGTACCCTCATTTAGCATTTAGCATTTAACATGTTATGAAATGATCATGAAATAAAATATTAATTTATTTATTACATAGATCGCACACTATCCTTAAATGTTGTTATAATGGCAAGCAATGAATAGAAGTAGTATGAAAAAAAATTCATACTGCGGTAGTATTAGAATTTTTCTCATTTTTAGGGCATATTTATGGCTTCGAAATTTTGAAGTTTAAATCCTATTCTACTTCCTTTTCAAAAAAAAAAAAAAAAATCATATTCTAGTTGCCAACATGACCATAGCTCATACATTTAAAAAAAAAAAAAAAACTCAACGGTAATTAATACTTACTCCTTTTTCTTGAGATCGAAGATTCAAATTCTCATACCCTCACATTTGTTGTGCTAAAAAAAATCCTATTCTAATTTGTACTTTCGGTTATTGTTTTTTTAGTCTTCGTACTTTTAAAATGTCTATTTTAATTATTATATTTTTTTCCATTTTAGTCCCTTTTGTTTCAAAATGTCTGCTATAGTTGCTGTTTTCAAAATTCTAATACAAATTATATATGCAACAAAAACTATTTAATGCAAATGTATGGCAATATTTCAAAATGTTTATTGATTGTAGTTGTGTTGAAATTGTGTTTAAAAAAATGAGATAAAAAAATAAAACCAAAATGGTTTTTTTTTGTAGGTACAAGGACGAAGATGACAATTTTGCAAGTACAAGGACTAGCTCGAAAGTATCGTAATCAAGATAGGATTTAAACATATAAGATATAATTTGTTAATCTTAAATATCGATTATCATAATAAAATTCTACAATAACAATAGGTGTCAGTATAATTCAATAGTTTATACGTCTCTACTTCCTTTAAGAGCTGGTAGAATATTCAAAATCTTACCCCCCCCTCCCCCCACAAATGATGTAAAAATTCTAAATAATAACAATAGACCTTCTTGAGGTAACTTGGTTATAACTCACTAGTTAAGCATCTCTAGTCCTCCTAAGAGGTTGAAAGTTTGAATCAAAACTCTCACATTGTCAATCGGATAAAGTGAGAGCATATCTAGCTTAATATTATTTAATATATATATATATATATATATATATATATATATATATATATATATATATATAGATTACCTAAGTAAATCGGATAAAGTGAGAGCATATCTAACTCACCCTATTAAATTTGATAGAGCACACTTAGCTCACGCTAAAAAGTAGGCTCTATTCAATACCCAAATATACAAGACAAGTGAGACATAAGAGAGTTCATCTCGATACGGTGCAATCCACTTATTCGGGAAGACCTATCCCTAAGGACTAAATATTAGGTCAATGTTCTAGATATACTAGGGAAAAGCAATAATGTTAGAGGAATGATTTTTCCACTTCTATGAAAAAAAAAATTTCAAAAAAACTAGAAGGTACATAAATTCTCTCCTTAACCAACAATTCTTCTCACCACCTTGCTCTGATCCAATTTAAAGACTTGGTTCTTATTTTGAATGTATCTTTTTGGGGTTTACCCCCTCTTATATTCCCATTTCAAATCAAAGTTAACACAAATATAAGCTTATTAAAAAAATTGGGAGTGTGACATTTAGGATCCGTTTTGTAACATTCTCGTTGTTTCTTGTTTCCTCTCTTTTAATAAAGAAAAATGAAACTGTATTGAATAACTGTTTCTTGTTCTTCCTTTTTTATTAGAAAAAAAATAAAAGCATGTTTGCTAATCATTTATGGTTTATTGTTATCAAGAATTTTTAATTAAAAATGTAAAAAAAAAATTATATAAAAATTAAATATCCAAAATTTGTATGTTATGTTTACTTTTAGATATTTATTATGCATTTTATAATATGAAAGTTAGTTTTGAAAATTAAATATCTAAAATTTTTTATGTTACATTTATTTTTAAATATTTATTATGCATTTTATAAGTAAGAATGATAAAATAATGTTTTTATTTATGGTTTGAAAAAAGCTAGAAACAAAAACATGAAACAAAAAACAAAAAACTTGATTTTGTTATTTCTTTCTAAAATTTCTACATAATTTTGAAAACGTTTCTAACAAATGAAAAATAAGAAAATGGAATAGTTACCAAACGTTTCTGTTTTTCAAAAACTAAATAAAAAAAAAATAAAAAGCAAAATGTTACCAAACGATACCTTACTAAAATGATTTGGATTCCAAAAAAAGAAAAGTACTACTGAGAGACTGAGTAAATCAACATTTCAATTAACATAATCAAATGTTTATGGTTCTGTGTCACTCTGTTACAAAAAATATTGGTACCAAACCCAAATTAGGAAAGGAATTTTGAATGCCTCTTTATTTAATCACCATCCATGTACACAATGAAAAATATAACAAATTAATCTGTATCAGAAAATGAGGGGGGGAAAATGTCTTTACTGTCTCCTGCTGTATTTCTCTTGCTCCAAAGAAGAGAAGACTGAAGACTAAGCAAGAAAAATGGTGAGTTCAGGATGAAGTCCTCCATTGCAACTCAATCTGGATCCTTCCATTCTTTGAGTCTATAAGGTGGTATTTTTCGTTTATCCTTTTGTTCGTAACGACGTCAGAAAGATTGATCTCAACGTATCCCAAGGTTTCCTGTTTCAAAACAAGAGTCTCACTCATCACTTTCATGTCGCTGAAGTGAGTTTGACATAACTTGTAGAGGAAAGAAAAGTTCTAAGTAAAAATACTTTTCAAAATTTTCGTGATATTTGATTGCATAGTCAAAGGTGCTTTTAGAATCACTCATTTAAGGTGAGTTTGTGAACACTATCGAAAGGTAAGAAGTGATTTAAGCGGATTAAAAATACTTCTCAAATTTTTTATTTAGTTAGATAATTAAAAATGATTTGAAAATTTCAAAAACAGTTAAAATGCTTCAAGGGAAAGAACTTAATTAGTACTTTCAAAAGATTTTTCTTTTAAAAAGTTATCCTAAAACTCACTACTAGTGTTCTTCCCAAAAGTGTTTTTTGAAAAGGTACTCCACCTAAAAACACTACCCTTGAGATTTAGCACAAACTGATTCTAAAACATTATGTATCTGCCAAAACCAGAGGGTTGGGACAGCCTTAAAAACCATTGGTCAACAAAGGACTATTAGCAATTTTAGTTTCACTGTCCAAGAAGCAAGAAACATGATCTATTCTCCCACATAAAAGTTCTCAAATCTCAAGAGCTTGCTAGATACTGATATTTTTTTTTTAGTTCAACATGTGAGTGGAGATTCGAACCTCTGACTTCTTGGTTGGAGATTGGTTAGAGATATATTTCTTAACCAGTTAAGCTATATCCAAATTGGCTTTATACGAATTATTTGTAAACCTTTATAAGAAAATATTGGGATTTTTCCTTCTATCACTTGTTAAATCTAAATATTACTTATTTACTTTGCTCAATAATATGCCCATAACCCCTAAATCATGAAAGATTGTGATTTTTTCGTCTCGTTTGGATATTCTAATGTTGTCCATTTAAGCTCAACAACATGTGAAGGTGGGAATTCGAACCTCTAACCTCTTAGTTGAGGATATATGTCTTAACCAATTGAGCTATGTTTGGATTTTTTGATATTGTCCATTCCAAACCCGCACTTCGTTTCTTATCTTAACTAAAAAGACTTGTTGTAGAAAAGCAGTTAGTAACCATGTACCTTGGGATGTAAGAGGCCCATTCTTGATGTGGAGCTGAGAACTTCCACATATAATTTCTCATCTGTGGGTGGTTCTTCCAGCATAAATTCAAACTCTTCTTCCCATCTGGGGTCTCTGTTCTTCTTCAAACGCTGCAAAAGTGAAAAAGAAAATCAGCCTCAACTCAAACATTATAAAAGAGATGATAAGAGAACAACAAAAAAGAAAATTCCACAAACAAGATATGTATGCGTACGACTTTGATTCTTATAAAAAGAACAAAAATCTCTAGAAACTCTCCCTTGTTATCTGAATGTTTCCTGTTGTTTGTCATGTCCTAATAGGTTTTTGTTAGGTAACCAAACACAGAAAACACAAAATACTAATATATTGTAATATCAAAAGAAAACTGTTATGATATATATAGTATTATGTATATATGTCCTTTATAGTAATTGTACATTCTTTAGTTAGGGTTTCCTTGTGTACCTATATATATGTTAGTCTTTCTTATGAATAATATAATGAGTATTTTCTCTCAATACTGATTACATGGTATCAGAGCCACCACTAGGGTTTTAGAATTTTTTATTGACGATTAGGATTTTCTCTTTTCCAAGTGAGGTTAGGGTTTGAAGTTTGGGTCATCACGTTAGAGTGGCCGTTTGTCAACACCACCTACCTCAGGAGGAGCATCGCCATTAGGAGAGTCAAATTGCCATAGTCGTTCACCGAAAACAGCCGTGCGTGAGCCACACACGCCGTCGGACTTCACTGCCTCCGCTGCCATGCACCGGCGCGTGAGGGAGCGTGAACGGACCGTTTGACTTTCTGCCGCTTGGATTTTTCTCGGGTTGATATTTCTAGCCAGTCTGTACACTTGGTTTCGACGATACTGATCTGTTTGGCCTCGAGTTGTGCTATTTGTGTGCAATTAGGTTGTTTTTTCTTGCTGTTCAAATCTATTTTTTGTCTCTATTGGTTTTATCTGCTGCCTTTTTGTAACTAATGGTTGAGATGAAACCTGTGGTGGTCTCTAATATGGTTCCTCCTTCGTCAAAGATCAAGGAACACAAGTTAAATGGCTCCAATTACTATCATTAGAGTCAAACAATTCGGTTTTATCTACGAAGTATAGAGACGGATGATCATATCGATTAGGATCCACCAGAGGATGACAAAAAGAAAGCTTGGCTTCGTGATGACGCTAGATTGTACATTCAAATCAAGAATTCAATCGAGACTGAGGTTGTTGACTTGGTGAATAATTGATTCTGTGAAGGAACTGCTCAAGTTTTTAGAGTTCTTTTACTCATGAAAAAAGCAAGTCAATAAAATATATGAAGTTTGCACAACCTTTTTTCATGCAGAACAAAAAGAATAGTCTATTACGAACTACTTTATGCAACTCAAGAAGACGTGCAAAACTTAATACATTACTCCCATTTAGTACGGATATAAAGGTTCAACAAGCACAACGAGAGAAGATGGGTGTCATGAGCTTTCTGAATGGACTTTCGCCAGAATTTGGGATGGCTAAATCACTAATTCTATCTTGCTCTGAGATCCTTTCTTTAGACGAAGCCTTTAGTAGAGTCCTCCGTACAGAAAACCTTTCATCTGGTTTGTCTGATCCTCAGTCCAACAGTGCTCTCATTAGTCGGAATGATCCTAAGGTCACTAAAGGGATGAGCATCAACACTCAGAGACCTGGTTCTGATAATTGATGACAAGATTCACAAGAGATGATATGTCACTATTGTCGTAAGCTTGGTCACATGAAACATGACTGTCGAAAATTGTTGAATAAGCGATGGCCTCAAGTTGCTCAGCTTGCTTCCACCAATGATACATCTGAGAGGTCGGTTACTATTTCTGCATATGAGTTTGCTAAATTCTAGTTGTACCAGGAATCATTGCAAGCATCTTCTTCATCGACTCCTATTGCAACTCTTGCTAAATCAGGTAATAAGAATCACTGTCTCCTTACATCTTCCACCAAATGGGTCATAGACTCTGGTGCCACAACTCATATGACAGGTAATTCTAGCTAATTTTCTACATCTTTGCCACCTGCACCTTTTCTCACTGTCACTTTGGCAGATGGATCAACATCCTCTGTTCTTGGTTCATGCACCATTCATCTCACACACTCTCTTCCTTTGTCTTATGTTTTGCATTTGCCTCGACTCTCATTTAACTTGATTTCTGTTAGTAAACTTATTCGTGACTTTAATTGTTTTGTCTCATTTTTTCCTGGCTATTGCTTGTTTTGGGATTGTTTGACGAAGAAGATTATTGGTAAAGGATATGAGTTTGAAGGTCTTTACATTTTTGATCAGCAGATACCAAAAGCTATGGCCTGCTTTGGTGTTGCATCTCCATTTGAAGTCCATTGTTATTTAGGTCATCCGTCTTTGTCCGTGTTAAAGAAAATTCATCCAGAATTTCATTCTTTGTCTTCGTTGAATTGTGAATCTTGTCAGTTTGCCAAATTTCATCGTCTTAGTTCGAGTCCTAGAGTCCATAAAAGAGCTAGTGCTCCATTTGAATTAGTTCATTCTGATGTTTGGGGTCCCTGTCTTGTAGTGTCCAAAACTAGATTTCGATATTTTGTTACTTTTGTTGAAGATTATTCTCGTCTAACTTGGTTATATTTAATGAAAAATCGTTATGAGTTACTTACTCACTTTTGTACTTTCCATGCTGAAATTCAAAATCAGTTTAATGTCTCTCTTAAAATTCTTCGAACTGATAATGCTGGTGAATATTTTTCTCTCATGCTTGGATCTTACTTGTGTAAAAATGGGATTATTCATCAATCTTTCTTGTGTTGACACTCCATTCCAAAATGGGGTCGCGGAACGAAAAAACCAGCATTTACTTGAAACTGCTAGAGCATTATCCTTTCAAATGCAGTTTCCAAAACATTTTTTAGGCCAATGCAGTTTCCACAGCTGGTTTTTTGATTAATAGAATGCCTTCCTATGTTCTTAATGGTGAGATCCCTTATCGTGTTCTTTGTCCAACAAAATCTTTGTTCCCTATTGCACCCAAAATATTTGGTTGAACTTGTTTTGCTCGAGATGTCAGTCTTCATCGTACCAAGTTAGACCCTAAATCCTTAAAATGCATCTTTCTCGGCTATTCTCGTGTTCAAAAGGGATATCTTTGTTATTGTCCTAGTCTTAACAAGTGTCTTGTCTCTCCAGATGTTACGTTTTTTGAAGATATGTCATTTAGCCCATCAATGTCGAGTCCGTGTCAAGGGGAGGAGGATCTACTTATCTATGAGATCATCTCTTCATCCTCCCTCCATACTCCATACTCCATCTCCTTCAGTATTTATCCCTCATCGTCCACCCATTACTCAGGTTTACTCCAGACGACCACCACTGCAACCTTTAAACACATGTCCTGTACTAGAAGATTCTTCAACATCTGATCCAGGAACACGTGATGAGCTTCCCATTGCCCTTTGTAAAGGTAAACGCATTTGTACTTATCCTATTGCCTCGTTTGTTTCTTATCACCAGTTGTCACAACCGACATATTCTTTTCTTACATCCCTTGATTCTATCTCTATCCTTAACTCTGTTCATGAAGCTCTATCTCATTCTAGCTGGCATAATGCAATGATCGAAGAGATGAATGCTTTCAATGGTAATGGTACTTGGGATTTAGTATCTCGTCCTGCAGGAAAGAAGGCAATTTGGTGTAAATGGGTGTTTGCAATTAAGGTTAACCCTGACGGATCAGTTGCTCGTTTGAAAGCACGCCTTGTTGCTAAAAGCTATGCTCAAACTTGTGGGATAGATTATTTTGCACATTTTCTCCAGTTGCTAAATTCACTTCCACCCGATTACTTATTTCCATGGCTACTACTCAATGTTGGTCTTTGCATCAACTTGACATCAAGAATGCTTTTCTCCATGGTGATCTTCAAGAGGAAGTATATATGGAGCAACCACCTGGGTTTGTTGCTCATAGGGAGAGTGATAAAGTTTGTCGTGTTCGAAAATCATTGTATGGATTGAAACAGAGCCCACGAGCATGGTTTGGTAAGTTTAGTCAAGCACTCGAGCAATTTGGAATGAAGAAAAGTACATCTGATCATTCTGTTTTCTATCAACGATCTGAGAATGATATAACTCTGTTGGTTGGGTACATCGATGATATTGTTATCATTGGGAATGATACATCATGTATATATTCTTTGACAACTTTCCTTCAGAGTCAATTCCATACTAAGGATCTGGGAACACTGAAGTATTTTTTGGGTATTGAAGTGATGAGAAGCAAGAAACGTATCTTTTTGTCGCAACGGAAATATGTACTTGATTTGTTATCTGAGACAGGAAAACTAAGAGTTAAACCATGTAGTACTCCGATGATACCTAATTTGCAACTAACCAAAGAAATATAATCATTTAAAGATCCTGAGAGATACAAAAGATTGGTTGGGAAGTTGAATTATCTGACAGTGACACGACCAGATATCGCTTATTCAGTAAGTGTTGTAAATCAGTATATGTCTTCACCTACCGTGGATCATTGGGCTACAGTAGAACAAATTTTATGCTACCTAAAAGCTGCACCTGGGCGTGGAATCTTATATAAAGATCATGGTCATACAAAAGTTGAATGTTTTTCGAATGCTGATTGGGCAAGATCTAAGGAAGACAGAAGATCAACATTTGGATATTGTGCTTTTGTAGGAGGCAATTTGGTGTCATGGAAGAGTAAGAAGCAGAATGTGGTTTCACGGTCAAGTGCTGAGTTGGAGTATAGAGCTATGACACAATCTGTGTATGAAATATTGTGGATACATCAATTTTTGACGGAGATAGGCTTCAGTATTACTATGCCAGCTAAATTGTGGTGTGATAATCAAGTTGCACTTCACATTGCGTCTAATCCAGTGTTTCATGAGAGGACTGAACATATTGAAGTAGATTTTCATTTCATTCGTGAGAGAATTCAACAAGGGTTGGTGTCCACAGGATATGTAAAACTAAAGAACAATTGGGAGATATCCTTACTAAAGCCTTAAATGGAGCATGAATAAATTATCTCTGCAACAAGCTGGGCATGTTTGACATATTTGCTCCAGCTTGAGGGGGAGTGTTATGACATATATAGTATTGTGTATATATGTCCTTTATAGTAATTGCACATTCTTTAGTTAGGGTTTCCTTGTGTACCTATATATATGTTAGACCTTCTTATGAATAATATAATGAGTATTTTTTCTCAATATTGATTACAAAAACTACAATATAACAATAGCCTTTCGAGAGGACTGTCTCTCTCCCAAATCCTACAATGGACAATTCCACTAAAATGATTCCCCTTCTCTAAGAACCCTAACTCCTCTATTTATAACCAAGTTACTCTTCACTAATTACCACATGCCTTTACTACTATCCTACTAATATTCTCAACCTACCCCTTACTAGTACTCACACAGTTTCTTATTTGTCATTTTTATTTCTCGTCAATAAGAAGAGAAGGTGAGTAATGAGATCAAACATCCTTTCTTCCTACCAACCAGAAGACAACGATGATGATGATAGTAAAGCAAGATCTTTTTCATGAACTAGAATCATGAAGTACCTTAGTTCTTTTCTCTTCCCCTTTGAAGAGAAGCCTCACATATGGATTGTTGTGGTGCTTGCCTTCAATATCTTGAGCTTCGTGAACGACAACCACGAGCAGACCTCCATTTTCCGGCGTTCCTTCAGGAGCATCTTTTACCTTCTGTGTTTCATCTAAATATCCAGCTAATTCATCCTCCTTAAATGGTTTGTACGTCAATTCAACCACAATTTGTCCCCTGTTCTTCTCATTTTGAACATCATTCAGGTCCATGGTCTTTAGGAGGTCAAGAGTGAAGACTTTTGGCTTATCAGGAGGAAGATCTTTCAAAGGAACTGTATTTATGCCCATTTTGTCATGCTTGCCAACCTTTGAACATTAACTAGATGATTCAGAAACAAAAATATAAACTAAATAGAACAGAATCAAGGAAAGGATATCAAGATTACCGACCTGCTCCCAGTCGTAAACTTGGAACTCTATGACTTGGGAATTCGGATCTTTAACCACCAAACTGAACTCCTCATTCCATTCAGGATTCAAATTCTTATGTTTCACAGTGGTCTTTTTTGAAGGTAGATTTTCCTCAGTAAGCTTCAGTTTCACATAAGGATCTGATGCACCTAAAAGGTCTTTCTTTCTCAGCCTCATTGCCCTCAGAACCTTCACATCTAGAATTCCGACGGGCTTCCGTAGGACTCTATGAAATTTAAATCAACTATATCAACAAAAAAGGAGACAGCCTAAACACAAGTTTCATAACATTGAAACAAATAATATAGGAACATACGTTGATGGGTCCATAACTGTTATATCCAGGGTTTTAGGCCATAGATACAAGTTGCCAACCTGATCTTTAATAGTCTCCTGCAACAGTTTTCAATGCAATCATGAACATGATTCAAATATTGGCCTCAAACAGAAGGTGACACAAGCTCATTTGAATTCTACTCAGCAATTATCTATCTTAATTAACCAAGCCAATACCAATGGCACTTCATATCTAAACCAGGTCTCAATAGTTCACACTAAGATGAGAAGGGCATAGTAAAGTGAGCAGATTGACCTTCTTTGAGCATTCAACCTTTCAATCTCTACATGAAAAAACCGAGGAAGATCGTAGCTAATTATAGCTACGCTCCTAATGCAGAAGTACATCGCCTTGAGAAAGAATTATCATAGAGGCTGATAGATGTTACACCTTTAGAGAGTTTAAACATGATTCTAACTTCACTTTAGATACTGAACTATATTAATTCACATGGAGCGTTTAACACACATGCGTTTGGTTTGGTACATGCTTATAATTCAAGTCCCTATGTCGCTCATTCTCAAGATAGAAACCTCGCTCCATACCTGGACAAACTGGTGGAGACCTGGAATTGACATTAAGTCAGCCCCAACAAGCTTTAGCCCAAAATCAACGTGTGGCTGCAAAAACCAACAGTGGAGTCGATCAACACAATGAATCTACTATATGTTTTCTAAAACCAGACTCTAAACTAGAAGGATGTTTCATAAACGTGAGAGAGAGTCCAAATCTTAGCCCTACTGAATTAATACCAGCATTAAAACTTTGCCCAAATATTAGAGTACATAATAATTATCAGGAAACATTGAATATGAACATCTTATCCAACCACTTTCTATTTAGGTGACTCCTAATTCTTCAATGTTAACAGAGAAAATTTAATTTCTTCAACCCCTCGTGGGATATTGCAAACTGGCAAGGATCAGACATTAAAAGTTCCCAGTCACAAAACTTGAGTAAATACCAACAACAAATGCAATGCTGACTCGTGATCACAAAACCTTTTCCATGAGCGAGACAAAGATATTTCCGAAACAAGGAAAGCTCGGAACCAATGGCTTCAAGGTAATACGTGGAGCCGCAAAAACTTGCAAATCTACAACCTGTGGTTGCCAGACAAAAAAGAATGAAAAAACAGGCAATGATTTCGTCTCATTATCCAAAAAGTCATTTAAAACTTTATCCATAGAATAAAAGAAAAGGCATCTCATGTTCTCACCTGAACTGTTGCTTTCAGTCCAAATGCCTTGGCTGCAACGAGGACATTTGGATTTCCAGCCCATTTTATTGAAGGTTCCATTATCAGCTCCTTCTCATCGGTAACATAGACTTTCATGCCTAACAAGAAATTAAATTATGAATTTTTAATTTTTGGTCCAAATGATGCACTGCAGCAGAGTTCTATTTCCCTAGTCATGTATTGTGTAGTTCACTGTATGATCTCATTCCAGTTATGAATTTTGGCTTCTTCTTCTTCTTTCAAGACATTCTAAAGTGCAGAAAGATGCCTCTAACACAACCTTAAAATGCGAAGTGCCAACATAACTATAAAATAGATAACTAATTTCCCATAAGAGTACTTCTTTCTCTTATAGAATGCTTTGGAAGTCCAATTCTAAGTTCTACATTTTCCCACATTCACAAAATACAACTAAGATGCTACAGAAGACTTCTTAAACATCAACTCCGTGTGCGCATACATTAAATCCAAACCATAGTTTCACATAAAAATTCCTCTAATATCGAACCAAGAAGAGTTGAATCACATTATTACCTTGAAAAGTCGGCGGCAAAGACCCCAATGTGAGTGCTTCAAACTCAACAGAATCAATCTTAAATTTGGGAATTTGCTCTGCAATTATAGGTTTAGCAATATTTCTTGCTGTTTTGCATATTGCCTGTGTCAAGATAAAACATATAATTTCTAAACAAACACATTAAATAGAGAAGCTATAATGAGAGAAAAGGAAAAAGGAAAAGGAAAAATAACAGATGTAGCAGCAATGACAGTGAAATTAACATACATAACTAACTAATAAAAGAAAGGTTAAATTATCAAAAATACCCCTGAACTATGGGGTTGGTTTCAATTATACCCCTGAACTTTGAAAAGTTTCATTTTAACCCTTGAACTTTGAAGTTTGTTTCAAAACAACCCTTGAAGGCTTTTGGGATGGAAAATGATGTTTTTGTATGTATATTGTTGCTTATGTGAACATATTTGAACATATACGTTGAAACAAATCAAAACATATCCAAATACGTCATTTTTAGTCCATAAATTTAACGGAAAAAACCTTCAAGGGTTGTTTTGAAACAAACTTCAAAGTTCAAGTGTTAAAATAAAACTTTTAAAAGTTCAGGGGTATAATTGAAACCAATCCCATAGTTTAGGGGTATTTTTGATAATTTAACCTAAAAGAAATCATACTAATGATAATAACTTAAAAGTGAGTACTGCTGATGAGAGAGATGGCTAAACCTTATCAAGATAGGGCCACATATATTCAATCAACCTGTTAAGCCAGTCAACCTACAAAAAAGTTGATAGACAAACTATTAGATAATTCAATGAAAATGAAAAAGAAAAATAAGACAAGAGGAATTTAATGCAAGTTACATACACGATCATAGTCTGGACATTTCACCCACAGTGGTATCTCGGGAAGCATTTGCTGCAATCTTATTGTGTCTTCCTCGAGAAGTGGACGAATTTCATTATCCTGCACAGGCCATTCCAGCATAAATTCTTCAAAAATCATAGAATGTAGGAGAGGCATTATAAAGAGACTAATGCACTGAAATGTTGACCACCCATCTTAGCTTCTACCTCTAGCCTATCCGAGTAAGCAATCAAGTTTTAGTGCATAGAACTAAGGGCATGTTTGAGAACGATTTTGAAATGACCAAAATCAGTTTTATCATGTTCAAAATCACTTTTATCATGTTCAAAATCACTATCACTACACTAAAAAAGGCATGACAAACGTGATCTTAGCTCTTCCAAAATCACTCTCAAACATGCCCTTAAACCTATGATTGTAGCAATAGATGGAGATCACATTATGAATCCTTAAATGGGTCGAGCTAGTAACAGAATTATTTTCCAAGAGACTGATTAGTTCAATGGCAAAGTAAACACTCGTGCATACCGACGAAATCCGTTCACCATTTCCACGAAACGCTTCACTAATCAATTCAATAGATCATTGTCCACAAGCTGAACTCAATTTCCCATTTATTCTAATCATGCCCACTCCAACCTACTACATTTGGTTACCAAGATAGGTTGTACGATATGAAATCCGAAGTAAAACCATTTCATCTAAGCCCTTTACTATTTATGTTGGCCCTTAAGCTTAAATCCGAATCCAATCCAAAACAAAATTAGAACTCTCTTTCCAGAACCAAGAAGAGAAAAAACGTCAAAAACACTAAAATTCAACGACACCAGTCAAAGCAACCAAACAGATCATAGCAGAACACAACGAAAAAACGAAACGAACCGCTCCTTCGAGGGAAAATGGAAACAATGTGTTATGTTAAAAGGTAAAAGAAAACGAACACTGACCTCAACATTATTGGGTTGAACGTAGATGAACAGGAAGTAACCAGCAACAAGGCCAATGGAGATCCCGACTCCAAATCCAAAAAGCCCCAATATAGTACTGAAAAAACCCATTTCAGCTCCACCTTCAGGATTCACAAAAACTTCCTTACCGCCTTTGTACTCAGTCCCAACGATGCAATTAGCCCCCTGTTCATCGATTTTCCCGCGCCTTCAAACTTGGAGATCATCAATCAATGGGAATATTCTACAGATGGGAATTTTCGGAAAATCCCAAGCTTCGTTTTCGATTTCAACGACCAAAAAAACAACATAGACTGGATCTCGATTAAGTTACAGAATCGAAAGCCAATATTGAATTGAAAAATGATAAGTAGTTATGGAAATCGAAGAGTTTATTTTTACTTTTTTTTTTGGTTCGTTTCGTTTTTGTCGCAAAATTTGTAGAAATAAAATTGTTGATGATTTAATTTGGGGAAACTCAGAAATGGCCAACGATCCGATTTGCGGTTTTTATGGCATGGCGCAGAACTAACGAGAAATGGATTTTATAGATTTCGTTGATGCGGCGGTATAATAAATTAATAAAACAATGATAAAGTAGTTGATAAATTGAGCGAATTGCCTCTCTCGCGGGAAAAGTTTAGTACTACTTGCTGCCACGTGTCACTCAAATGCTTATTTAAATATTGGGAGAAAAAATCAATTTGTATCAATTTTCGTTCGACCTATTTCTTTTCAAATTAAATCTTAAACTTAAACATGTATTGCATTGCAATAATTACCATCTATTCAATTTTTACTAAATTCATCTATTAATTTTAATAAAAGGTTGAACTTTCAAAATTCACTAGTCTTAACAAATATTTGTATAAAATTAAGTTTAATGGACAAGATTGACGATTGTATAAATTTTTCAACAACTCACAAATTTCAATAAAAAACAACTTTAATCCTTTGAAGATTGATTTTGTACTAGACATATCTTTTATATTCAATAAATGCACATGAAAATATTTTAATTGACAATTTTTAACTATTAGAGAGTAAAAGTTGCAACACTTATTCAATATTAAAGTAAATATTGCAATACTTATCAAAATTTGAGGTTAAAAGTGTGCTTTTGTAATACCTCAAACCCATAGTTCAAACTAGATTTTGGATTTTAGATTTGGCACCTATGACCCTAGCATTTCCATACATCCTTCATGACTAACACGTGTTTATGAGAAAATCTTATAGGATATTACCCAACATATGACGATGGACCATGACATTTCCACACATCCCTTGTGACCAACATGAGTCATTTCAACATGTTTTTGCTCTCATTTACCTACTTCATAAGAAAAATCTCTAGGAGATCTCCCAACTGAGGATTGATCCAAGCTAACCAAATTTAACTTTTGAATTTCTAAGAATGGGTCATTGAAAAGGACGACACAACTTATTGCTATAAATAGTAACTATCAATTATTTTAAGCATTTTTTTTAACTATGCTTGCATAAACTCGAGATTGCCCTCATTCGAATGTGGTGTCAATTCATTCATATACTCATCCTTTACTCATGTGTCATATACCCACCAGCTTCGTCCTTCACCCACACTTTATTATGAGAGGTTCTACTCGTATACCATTTGTACTGTCTCGTGCCTAAGATTTGGAATATGAATTTGACACCTTATAAGTTAGGCATTCCTCTGCATCCTTTGTAACATGAAAGTGTTTCCTGAAATGAATAATGATACTACTCTTACTCTAACTCTCGATCTTACTCTATATGTTGCTTAAACTCCTCCCATAACTCTAGTTCTATCTCCAACTCTCGCTCTCGCTCTTTACCTCTAGCTCTACATTCAAATATTGCTCTCGTTCTCGTTTTTGCTCAATGGTTGCTCTCGCTTTCGTTCTTGTGTTCTCTAATTTAATATGTGCCTCTAGTGTTAGCTTTTATATTGACTTCTCCTTCCCCAACATGTCACTGGTTATCTAACGTGGGACTGTACTTGATCTTCATACCATTGCGCTTGAGTTACTACATCACTAGTAATCTCATTATGCCAATGTTTTTTTGCAGGACTCAAAATAACAAATTCTTGTACTTTGAAAACAAGCAAATACCAAAATATATATTTGAAAAACTTGTTTTTATAATTTGAAAAACTTTTCTCAAAGGTTGAACATCGAGAATGGGCCAACATGACCATAGCTCAACTGGCTTCATGTACCATCAACCAAGATGTCAGAAGTTCGAATCTTCCACCCCACATATTATTGAACTAAAAAAAAAATGAGTGGCTTTTTGCAATGAATTATTAAAACTCAGGTTAAATTACAAATTTGATCCCTACAAGGAGAAAGTTAGAATTTAGGCTTCGTTTGAGATTTGTTGTAGCTTTTAAAATAGTTGCTGATAATTTTGCTTTTATAAAAACCATTTGTAGTATGAAGTAAATTAGTATTTAGTAAAATTCAACTTAAAACCTGAGCAACCTGTTATAATGTTTGGTAAATGAATATTAATGTAATGTTTGGAATATTTTTAAGAAAGTCATTCCAAATAACCTTAAATTGTTGTAATTTTGCTCTAATGACAAAAATGAACCCACTATCAAATTTTAGATAATTTACAAATTTTTAAATAATTGTTTAAAATGTATGTATGGTTTGAATTTAAATTTAAATTTTTTTTGCTCTAATTATTTTTTTTAAAAAATGGTTGCATTCAATAATCAATTTGAAAAACTAGGAGAAATAATTTTGTTATGTGAGAAAGACACTAGATAAATAAAATGTTAAATTACACATTTATTCCCTAAACTTTGAGGTTTGGATCTATTTGTCTCTGAACTTTCAAAATTATAGATTTAGTCTCTAGACTTTCGATTTTTTTAAAATTCACAGGTCTAATGGACATAAAATTGAAATTTTAGAGTTCCATTAGACATAAAATTCAAATTTATATCTACTACATCGATTGATTTTTAAAAATTTCGAATTTGACAGAGACCTATTACACACAACACAAAATTGAAAGGTTAAAAATTTAGGAACCTATTAGACACTTTTAAAAGTTCAGATACTAAATAGACACAAATCTCAAATTTAGAGACTAAACTTGTAATTGAACTTAAATAAAACTACTCCTAATTTATCAAAGAATAAAATTGAAAATTGAAAATTAGCCAAGAAGTGACATTTGATTCTACGTGATCTTTTTTCTATCTTTTGATATTATGCGATCTACTTTTAAAAGTCAGTAGGAACTAGATTTGGTAAATAAATGTGTTTTAAAAATGTTATTTTAATAGGAGATTTATTCAGAATCAATTTCCCGAACACTAAAAACGGTTAAGATTTTTCTATAATAATTTCTAATGCTATCAAAATGAATCCAATCGTAACATAATTCTAACTTTTATAACTTGATTAAAGTATAAAGTATAAAGACTTAATTTAACCTTAAAACTTATTTACAATAAACTCCATTAAACGTTATGAGTTTAGATAATTTGATAAAGAAAAAAAAACCAAATTTAAAAACCAAAATGAAACCAAGAATTATATATATATATATATATAGTAGCAAAGAAGAAGAAGATGAAACTTGGGTAGCAGGACCTTATAAATAGGTGGCTCAACCTGTCACTCAACTATGGGAAGGATAAGATATATATACAGAAGAAGACCAGAAGATGTTCATTGCAAAAAGCCTTCACATTCCCTTAACATTCCTTCATTATTTTAATTAGGGTTTATCTCCCATCCCAACATTGTTCTGATTCTGACTTTCGTATTCCCCATTTGTCGATTCGTCTTCACTTTCTGATTTTTGGCATTTGGGTTGCGTTGTCTTCTTCTCCCTAGGTGGCTTCCAATTCTGTTCCCCTATTGGAATTTCCGCCGCTCCCGTTTTTGGTTTCTTTCTTCCCCGATCATCAATGATGCTGCGTAGAATATTATTCCAATTACCGGCTGCGTGATCGCTGCTTGCTTGGCGGCGAATTTCGAGCGGTGCCGTCTTTGTATGGAAACGCGGAGCCGGAAGCGGGCGGAGGCCTCCTCAGCTACGCCTTCTTCTTCTTCTTCTTCTTCCTCGTCTTCGTCTTCCTTGTCAGGTTCTACCAGCCGTGACAACAAGCGCTTACGTCTTTCTGCTTCTGCTTCTTCTTCGATATCGACCAGGTTGCGTTCTTCTCGAGTCCACGAACCATCGGCCGCTGTTACTCGAATGGATTCGACCAGTGAATCGTCTCGGTCCCGTCGCCGTGGGAAGAATTTGGGTAAGGATAATTCGGATAAGGGGAAGGGAGTAGAGCATGGGGTTAGGATTAGGGATAGAGATAGAGATAGAGATAGAGATAGGGATACAGTGCGAAGTTTAGGATTGGACATGGAAGGAGATGTTGGAGTGGATGAGGAAGACAATGACAGTGACGGTGGTGAAGACATTTTGCACCCAAATCTTTCTTCAGCGAATACTGCACTCCAAGGGCTTCTCAGGAAGCTTGGAGCTGGATTGGATGATTTCATTCCTTCTTCTGCAATGGGGTTTGCTTCGGCTTCGCATCAGACCGGGCGGCTCAAAAAGATCCTTTCTGGGTTAAGAGCTGATGGTGAAGAGGGGAGGCAGGTTGAAGCGCTCACACAACTTTGTGAGATGCTTTCTATAAGCACTGAAGAATCGTTGAGTACGTTTTCAGTTGATTCTTTTGTTCCCGTGCTTGTGTTGTTGCTCAATCACGAGAGCAACCCGGACATTATGCTTCTTGCTGCCAGGGCACTAACGCATTTGTGCGACGTGCTACCTTCTTCCTGTGCTTCGGTTGTGCATTATGGTGCAGTTACTTCCTTCTGTGCACGATTGCTGACTATAGAGTATATGGACTTGGCTGAACAGGTTTGTTTTCTTTTTATCTTTTCTCAATTAGTCGATTAGTATAAGAACCAAGTTTATAATTTGGAGAATCATTGCTGATGTTTGGCTGTGGCAAATGAAATATATTTCCTGTAAACTTCTATGGTTGCTGAGGCTGTTTTTCACCTTATATAAGCGTATGCGTTATCGCCCGTTTTATGATAGTTAATTCTCACCCAACAAGAATTTTGTGTTTTTCTTGCTGATCTGCATATAAGATATTACAAATGATATTATAGTTTTTACGATCAACAGTCTCTTCAAGCTCTGAAAAAAATATCCCAAGAACATCCAACTGCCTGTCTACGAGCTGGGGCTCTTATGGCCGTACTTTCATATCTGGATTTCTTCTCCACAGGAGTCCAGGTAATCCTTGAATTACAAATACGATGTTCAGCAATGTATGTAACTACAGAATGATTTAGATTTATAAATACGTGTTCCAGCGTGTAGCATTGTCCACTGCTGCAAATATATGCAAGAAACTTCCTTCTGATGCATCTGACTTTGTGATGGAGGCTGTTCCACTCTTGACCAACCTTCTTCAGTACCACGATGCAAAGGTGGATCAATATGCTGTGGTTTTTAATTTGAATAGAACATTTGAAAGCCTCTTCTAGATTTACTTTTCATATTGAATAGGTGTTGGAGCACACATCAGTTTGTTTGACTCGAATTGCTGAAGCATTTGTATCATCACCTGATAAATTAGATGAACTGTGTAACTGTGGACTAGTCACGCAAGCTTCATCTCTAATATCTACCAGCAATTCCAGAGGACAGTCATCTCTAAGCACATCTACTTATACAGTAAGCTTAGACTTTAGATGTCTGCTTTCAAGTATTGGAAGTTTTTCTTCTAGATACTGATATTTTTTCTAATATAATCTTGTAGGGCTTAATCAGACTTCTTTCCATGTGTGCAAGTGGGTCACACTTAGGAGCCAAAACTTTACTTCTTCTTGGGATCAGTGGCACTCTTAAAGATATATTATCTGGTTCTAGCAACTGTGCAAACTTATCAGTTTCGCCTGCGTTAAGCAGGCCCTCGGAGCAGGTAGTCACTGTTGAATTCAATCCTAGCAAAGTATCCTATAATTTTGATGCTATCTGGGAATAAATGGTTTTGACAGGAATCATAAGAAATCAAATTGAAAAATTTATTTCTGCAAGCAATTCTTCCTTCTGTTCAACGTTTATTTAGGGAAGTCGGAACTTTATTTGATGTTGTGAGTACAGTCTTCTTTAGATTTATTCTACTTGAGTGGGTCTTTCCCTTCATTTCATTTGGGCAGTTGTCAATATATACCAACTTCTTGTGTAGCTATATTAAATATCATTTCTAAATGCAATTAATAAAGAACTGGAGGATTTGCACTCTGAAATTTTACCTGGACTCCTCTTTTCTTTCTTCTTTCCAGTTAACTTCTTTCTTTGCGTGTGTATTTTTTTCTTTCTTAATTTGAATATTGTCCTATTTAAATGTGGTTCTCTGTCTTTTTACAGCGCTTCAATTTTCTTTTCTTTTCTTTTTTTTTTTAAAATTTCATCAATATTATTATTGTTTTACATTTTCTTTTTCCATGTTCTAGATATTTGAGATTGTCAATCTGGCAAATGAGCTTCTGCCCCCTCTGCCACAAGGAACCATCTCCCTTCCTGCTAACTTTAGTGTGGTGGTTAAAGGTTTTGTTTTAAAGAATTTGTCTGCTCCTCCTGAGAAACAAGAAGGCACTGATAGCAGTGGTCCTGAGAATTCAGCTCGTGTGAAACTAATAAATGATCATCCGGAGCTTCTTCAACAATTTGGAATGGATCTCCTCCCTGTTCTGATACAGGTTAGCCTTTTCATGTGCTTGCCGTTTGGACGTCTGACTATGTTTGATTAGAAAGTAACATATATATATATATATATATATATATATTTATTTATTTCTCTTATCCAAACCAGATCCATGGATCAAGTGTAAATGGTGCTGTCCGCTACAAATGTCTCACAGTTATTGGGAAACTGATGTATTTTAGCACTGCAGAGATGATTCGATCTCTACTAATTGTTACTAACTTATCAAGGTAATGATTATATTTGTCATATGGTTATATTCATCTGGCAGCACATTTGTTTTGTTTACGCTATAAGTTATAAACTTTTTTTCTCATAAGATACTTGTGTTGTAATTTTGTTCCCAGCTTCTTAGCCAGTCTTTTAGTATTGAAAGATGTGCATGTCTTAATGCCTGCTCTCCAAATTGCTGAAATTCTTATGGAAAAGCTTCCTGAAATATTCTCCAAGATGTTTGTTAGAGAGGGTGTGGTTCATGCCATAGACCAATTAATTTTAGCTTCTCCTCCAGACCATGCCTGTGTTCAAATATCTTCTGCTGTGAGGGATGGTGATTCAGTCCCTGGAACATCTTCACGCACTCGGCGATGCAGGCAGCGTAGTGGTAACCCAAATCTGGATGGAAATTTATTGGAAGAATCTAAGATTACTGCTTCTGCAAAATCTAGCTCACCTCCAAGCTCAATGGAGGTTCCACATGCTTATTCCAACATTCGGTTGGCAGTTACTGCTTGTGCCAAGTCTTTAAAAGACAAATACTTCCCTGCAGATCCTGGGGACCCTGAAGTAGGGGTAACTGATAACCTTTTACATATGAAGAATCTTTGTGTGAAGCTGAATGCCAGTTGTGATGACCAGAGGGCTAAAGCAACAGGAAAATCATACGCTTCTGGGGTTCACCTAATTGATACTTGTACAACCGAGGAGTATTTATCTGGGTTGATATCAGAAATGCTAGTTGAACTTGGAAAAGGGGATGGAGTATCAACTTTTGAATTTATTGGCAGTGGTATTGTTTCAGCTCTGCTGAACTATTTTTCTTGTGGGAACTTTTCAAAGGAAAAAATTGCAGAAGCTAATCTGCCAAAGCTTCGCCAGCAAGCACTTGAGAGATTTAAGTCATTTGTTGCTGTTGCCCTTCCGGCAACCATTACTGAAGGAACTGTAGCTCCAATGACCATTTTGGTTCAGAAGCTTCAGGATGGCCTGTCCTCTTTAGAGCATTTCCCTGTACTTCTATGTCATGCATCTGGGCCATCTGGTGGTAGTGCACGCATTTCATCTAGACTAAGAGCATTATCTCAACCCTTAAAGCTGCGACTTTCTCGAGCTCATGGAGAGAAAGATCTTCGTGATTATTCATCAAATGTGGTACTAATTGATCCATTAGCAAGTTTAGCTGCTATTGAGGAGTTTCTTTGGCCTCGTGTTCAGCAAGGTGAGTCTAGCGCTGGCCAGAAGCACTTGGTATCTAATTCAGACCAAAGGGCCACACCCACTGCTAGTCCATCTCCATCAACTTCAATTCCTTCAACTGCTTGTCCTCAATCTACAAGATCTAGGTCTTCTATGAACATAGTATATGATGCTAAAAAGGATCCATCAGAAGTGAAAAGTACAAGTTCATCAAAAGGAAAGGGTAAAGCTGTTTCAAAGCCTTCTCAGGAGGAGCCAAGTGGACCTCAAACTAGGAATGCTGCTCGTAGAAGAGCAGCATTTGATAAAGATGTTGAAATGAAACCTATAGATGGGGATTCTACATCTGAGGTATGTTACTCTCAAACATCAAATTGTCATGGTTTGATGATATAATTTACATAAGAAATTCATTTTCAAAGATCAGGGTACTGTTATAATTGAAAATGTAGTTTATATAGCTTGGTCACAAATGCAGTTTCTTCTTCTGCATAACTTTAAAATATTGGTAGAACTTCTGAGTTAGAGATTGAAAGACGGTCAGTGTCCTGATGTTTGGTTTTGAATGTTCATGTCATAGAGACCTTTGTTAAACGGGGTAACATAAATTCTTCTGCTTAATAATTCTACTCTATATGTTATACGAGAGACATGGCAAGGTATCTCTCTTGAGGCAGAACTGAACCACTACATGCAACCTTAAGCGTGTAATTGCAACAAAATCAACTTAGGAGACTAATTCTGTTTTCATTTATTGCCTCTTAGTTATGAAACATCAAACATCACATTTATTTATTTAAAAAAAGTAGTTATCGTGATATTATGGCATTGGTGCTTGTGAATTAGTGATGTAGGGTTCCATCGCCTACTGGTTAATTTACTCATGTAACTTGTAAGGAATGGAGGAGAGTGTGGTTGTTGATAAGTAATTCTACTTGCTGACTTGGCAGCAAGTTCTTATTAGCTGTTAGGTTGTTGAGTTGGTTATGAGGCAGTTAGTATATGTTCAGTTAGAGGAATAAGCTGCTGAGTTTATATAAGGCTGCAGAAATAAAGACGGAAAGAGTACAAGTAGGAGAGCTAATGACCTCTCCAATGTCATGAATTGCATACCTGGGGACTTGATTCTGAAAAGTAAAATAAGTAACTAATTAATTTCCTCCTCTACCATGTTCTGACCATGAAATCATATAGGCATCTGGGTGGTGTATATAATTGTGAAAATTTAAAACCCTTGTTGGATGAAAATTCTGATAACTGACGCTGGGTCTTTAAACCCCCATAAGCAGTTGAAACTAGGAATCCGGAGACAGTTCTTTCTATTTTTAATACTCATAATGGAGATTGGTGGAAGTAAATATTAGTGATAATCTTGAAATCATTTAAAAAGAAAGGTTATCATGAAATCTCTATTTAGAATCTTAGGAGTTATGTGGTCTGATTTATAAAAAGAAGCTTCAACATTTTGGAGGATGGAAGTCTGCGCCATACTCTGGGAGTTATGGTTTGAAAGAAATGTGGAAAGAGATGTCCAATACAACTGAGTTCCTGCCATCTAGTTGGTGCACCTTGTCAAAACTTTTCTTTTCTTTTCTTTCCTTTGATCTTTAAAATAATTCCTTTTTGAGAAGCTCCGCAGGGAATGTGTAAGTTGTATGAATTTTAGGCTTTGGTCTTCTTGTCTTTTGACACATTAACAAGAAGTTTGCTATTGTCATTTTCTCACTCATATTTAGACTTTCTTGCCTGGGTATTGGAGGATTATTGCCATGGCATGTGGATGTGGATTTATGATACTTGTTATTTTATGGTTGATTTCATTCTCTTACTCTTCTACAATCTTTATCAGTATACACTTTCAGCATTTTTATTCTTTGTAGGATGAGGAATTAGACGTATTCCCTGCAGAGATTGATGATTCATTGGTTATTGAAGATGATGATTTTTCAGATGATGAAGATGATGACCACGAGGATGTATGTCATCTGACTTATGTAGATATTAGTTTTAAAAAATTTGAAGTCATTCAAGATTTCCATCGTGCTTTTTTTTACCCATGTGTCTCTTGGTAGTTAATGTTCTCAATTAAATCTTTGGTCTTTGAATTGAAATCATGCACTGAGGAAGCTGTTGATGATGATCTAACGAGAGTTGGATTTTCCTTACAAGTTTTGGTGTTCAAAATCCTTTTGAAGTTAATTATGCTATGACTTGAATTACCCAATGTTGTCTTTAAGATAATAGGTTAAATTACAAGTTTAGTTCATAAACTTTAAGGGGCTATTTGGGGCGTTGAGTGAGTTATAATAGTCTGTGGAGTTATATAATCTGTGTTTAGGATGCAGAATTATTTAGTTTGGATTATAATAATCTGTGTTTGGGGTGCAGAGTACTCCCCAGACTATTATAACCTACGCTCCAAACAGCCTCTAAGAGTTGTGTCTAATAGGACTCTAAACTCTAAAAAATGTCTAAATAATCTCAAAACTTTCAAATTTGTGTTTAATAAGTCCTTGAAATTTAAGTGTCTAATATATTTTTGAACTTTCAAAATTGTGATATTTTTTAAAATTCACTAATCTACTAGACATAAAATTGAATTTTGCATAAAATAGGACTCCTAATCATTTCATTTTGTGTCTAATAGGTTCGTGAGTTTTAAAGAATGTCTAATACATTGGGACCTCTTAGACGCAAATTTAAAAGTTTTGAGATTTATTGGACACTTTTAAAGTTCAAGGATCTATTAGACACAATTGAAAGTTCAGGAGACCTATTAGACACAACTTAAAAGTTTAGAAACTAAACTTGTAACTTAATCAAGATAATATTTTGCATGGTAAATCATGCTGGGTGTCACGGTCGCAGCTCTTCAACCGTGCGGCACCTGCTCTAACTCAGCGAGCAAGTCAGCCTTGCCCCAAAAACGAAAGTTGCGGAATACTTCCGTATAGGGTCTAGCCTCCCCTCGAGTCCCGGGAGAAAATGTTTTTAGAAAACCGGGAGAGAGAAAGTGTTTTGAAAGCGTTTTGAGAAAGTGTTTTTGTTCATATAAATGTTATAGGCAATAAGCGAGAGAAGGGACAACCACAGCTTAGATTGCATATAACTCCGGGTAGGAAGGATGGACAACTAGTCGTACCCCCCTATAGTACATTTTGAGATTTATGCCTTTGACAGGCTTGAACATGCAAAGTGGCGAGGAGTCATACGGCCACAAAAATACAAGTAAAGCTAAATAGAAAGCAATAAGACATACATATGATGAAAGCATGATAAAAAGGGGTTGAGATGGGCATGCGGCCACGGGCAACACGCCCTGGACAAGCATGACCGTGACACTGGGCATAGCTAGTCTTGGGATTGGTGTTGCAAAAGACGATATGACCAGTTAAAAATTGAAACTTTTCCTAACCTACTATCTGTGAATTGTGAAGAAAATGACGTGAGTGCATAATTAAATTTCGAGGGATGAGATTCTTAAGAGGGAGGCGGTGTACTTTGCCTTCTTCTAGCTGGTGAAAGAAAAAAAAATTGTCTAGAGCATCAAATATTTGTACTGAGGCGGTGTATTTCTTTGTCGGGAAAAGAAAAAAGTTGTCTACAAATCTTTTGGGGGTTTGAAGGGTATCCGTTTTCATAATACAAATTTTTATTTGACAAAAGCAACTACAAAATGAATTTATTTGTTCAGCGAGGCAGTTGCCTCCTGCTCCATGTGACACAAATTAATCACTGGCTGGAAGTTTGGTCTTGTCTAGTGATTTTGTTATCCTTAAACAGTACCATTTTTTCAGGTGTTTGGAGATGATCCTGTTCTCGTTTGCATGCCTGACAAAGTACATGATGTTAGATTGAATGATGTTGCTGAAAATGACAACATTGTTTCTGGGACAAGTGATAACCAGATTAACCCTTCTGGTTCTAGTGGCAGAACTGCTGTAGTTGGGGGCTTAGATTCTGCTGATACTAAGAATGGGAATTCTTTTGGTTCTAGAAGTGCCATGTCGTTTTCTGATGCTGCAATGGCTGGCCTTGGATTTATTAATGGTAGAGGTTCTGTCAAGGAAGGTGTAGACCGAAAAGGACGTTCTCTTTTTGGCAGCTCTAGTAATCCTCCAAAATTGATATTTTCTGCTGGTGGAAAGCAACTTAGTAGACATTCAACAATCTGTCAAGCTATTCACCAACAGCTTGACTTGCATGATGATGATGAACGGTATGCTGTAAATGATATAATATCCAATGATGGAAACCGGCTCTGGAATGACACATTTACAGTAACATACCGGAGAGCAGAAGCTGGGGTATCAAGTTCTACAACATTTGAATCTACAAAATCTGGATCTACATCCAGTTTGAACTTTGATTTTCAATTACATTGTCTGTCACTTCTAGATAATATCTTGCTAGCAGAACTTCCTTCTGATTTTGATAAATCTAATCCTACCTATAGCATATTAGTGCTGCTGCGTGTGCTTGAGGGTTTGAATCGGCTTGCATCAAGTCTGAGGGCCCAGATAGTTTCAGATCAATTTGCTGGTGGAAAAATTTCAACTATTGATGAGCTGAGTGACACTGGTGCGAGAGTTCCTCCTGATGAGTTTATTAATAGCAAGCTCGCTCCCAAACTAGCCCGACAAATTCAAGATGCACTTGCATTGTGCAGTGGAAGTCTTCCCTCATGGTGTTACCAGTTGACTAAGAGTTGTCCTTTCTTATTTCCTTTTGAGGTTAGGCGGCAGTTTTTCTATTCAACTGCTTTTGGACCATCACGTGCCTTGTTTCGCCTTCAGCAGCAGCAGGGAGCGGATAGTCTTGGCTTTGCAAATGGAAGAGAGATGAGAGTTGGGAGATTGCAGCGCCAGAAAGTTCGTGTCTCTCGCAACCGTATTTTGGAATCTGCTTTGAAAGTGATGGAAATGTATTCTAGCCAAAAGACTGTTCTGGAAGTAGAGTATTTTGGTGAAGTTGGTACTGGGTTGGGACCAACCCTTGAGTTCTACACTCTTTTAAGCCACAACCTACAAAGGGCTGATCTTGGAATGTGGAGGTTAAGTTCTTCTCATAATCCTTCAATGGAAATTGATGGAGACGATCAAAATGAGGGAAAAGCTAATACTGACCCGGGGCTTAGACCTGCAGGAGGTACTGTTGAGCTAATTCAAGCTTCTCTTGGATTGTTCCCTCGACCTTGGCCTCCAAGTGCTGATGTTTCTGATGGTAGCCAGTTTTCCAAAGTTATGGAGTATTTTCGTCTGGTTGGTCGTGTAATGGCCAAAGCTCTTCAGGATGGTAGGCTGTTGGACCTGCCAATGTCAGCAGCTTTTTATAAGCTCATGCTTGGTCAAGTATTGCTTTTTGAAACCTATTTTCATTTAAAGTTGTGTTTATGTACTAAGCGTTGTGGGCACAATTTTACTAATTTTGTGTTCTAATTTACTGTAGGAGCTTGATTTGCAAGATATTCTTTCTTTTGATGCTGAAATTGGCAAGACTTTGCAAGAATTATGGGCTCTTGTTTGTCGGAAACACTATTTAGAATCAATGAATGGTGATAATCGTGATGCCATTGACAACTTATACTTTCATGGTAGTCCAGTTGAAGATCTCTACTTGGATTTCACTCTTCCTGGTTATCCAGATTACATTTTGAAGCCTGGAGATGAAAATGTATATATTACATGTGGTATCAAATCTGTATTTCTAGGTTCTATTGCATTGTTTACTTTAAATAACATCCCAAACATTTTTTAAAACAAATTTCAGGTTGATATTTATAACTTGGAAGAGTATCTATCTTTCGTTGTTGATGCTACTATCAAGACTGGAATCATGCGGCAAATAGAAGCATTTAAGGAAGGCTTCAATCAGGTCTAGTAGCTGCTCTTATATTCTGTCTTTCTCTCTTTGAATTCGATAATTTGAAAGAAATGCAATGTATTCCCCCTGTTGATTTTGGTTGATACTTATTGAGGTTTATAGGACTTCACACTGTATAATTAATTTGTTGCTCACAGTTTTTAATTTTTTGGGCTTGTGCTTTCTCAGTGCTATTGAACTCAATTGTGGAACATTGTTCACGTATTTCTTAACTTCCAACAGAGGATACTCTTTGGAAATTTTTAGAGGCGTGCATGGTTTCTTTTCCTCCTCTTTTGGTAGTGTTTTTGAATAATGCATGTGTGATTTGTTAGTTCCCCTTCTATCCCAATTGGGAACATGTCATATAAATTGCCAGCTAGAAACCTGATTTCAACACAAACTAAGTGCGACACATTAATTGTTATAAAGTATTCTTATGAAAATAGGTTCCTTTTTCTGTTCGACTATAAATGGATTCTCCCTTTGACCCAAAACTCTTATCTGCTCTTTTGATGGAATGAAACTTAAGTTTTTTTAATCAGTAAAAAGAAAAAGAAAAAGAAAAAGAGCCCATATCATTTAATTTCTATTCTTACCCTTGCTTGAAACCCCTTTCTTTATCTTAGATCTTTGTATACTTGTTTCTATTTGCTTTCAGATGTGTTGGATGTGTGGTTCAGATGGGTGTTTTGATTTTCAATTATTTTCTGTAGTGCCCCATTGGGACGCTCTTATGGAATTAATTGTTTGCTGTCTTTGGAATATCTTCCTGTGGGTGATGTTTGTAATTCGAGGAATAAGAGGAAGAAACTATTCTAGTTGTTCTCTTATGTCAATTCTATGATATTTTTTAAAGCAAAAAACAAGATCTTTGAACATGGATCAGAAAAATATGAATTTGATATGATGCTGCTTTATTACATGGTCATGTGTCAGTAACTGGTGGTTGAAGTGGTCCGAAGAGGAACATAACTGCTTGATTAGCAGTAGCTCAGTTTCCTTCTGGTGCAAGTTTTCTTTTGTATTTTTCTTAAATGTGATTGCAGAACTTATGTTGTTTCGTAAATAAAAATTGAAATTTTAGAAGTTTTCGGAAAACGTTCTAGTCTTTTGAAGGTTGCAACCATCAAGAAATTATCAACTAAAACATTTATAATAAGACAGGAAGTTGGCTTGTCTAGGTTTTTGTGGCAACATTATGATCTTCCTTGATGTGGGCGAACTAGCAGGGTATATGGCCTGGAACTATTTTCTTTCCTGCCCATGTTATGGCCACACTTTTCACATGATGTAACATCATCACAGTATGGCATTGCGCACTAATTTTTTCCCTCCTATTTGTCCATCCATCCATGTAATGGTGTTGCTTTTCTACAATAATAGTATTCCAAGTCTAACTCACTCTTCATAAAATCAGGTCTTTGACATCACGTGTTTGCAAATATTTACTCCAAATGAGATGGATTATTTACTCTGCGGCCGCAGAGAATTGTGGGAGGTACTTGGCTTTTTTAATTATATTATTCTTCTGATTGAGGATGTGTTTCAGAACTATCGGTCCTGTTATTCTTTTGTTGGAGAGTTTACTTTGGAACTATAGTTGGTTATTCATTCTTGTTTAATCACTTCTTACTCATGCAGTCCGAATCACTAGCTGACCACATAAAATTTGATCACGGATACACTGCCAAGAGCCCTGCTATAGCAAATGTATGTTATTTCCCTGGATTTAGTTTGAATTGATGAGGAGAACAATTTGGCTTCTTGGTCATGATTTTTATGGCATTTTCTTATGATGTTCTAGTTGCTTGAGATTATGGGAGAATTCACTCCACAACAGCAGCGAGCCTTTTGCCAATTTGTTACAGGTGCACCAAGTCTTCCGCCTGGTGGCCTGGCCGTCTTGAACCCGAAATTAACTATTGTGAGGAAGGTAAGGACCCTACACTCTTAGTTCTTCCTATTAGTTATAAGGAGTTGTTTGAAAATTTTCACGCATGTGACTTTAATTGTTGGTATTCTGGGTGTAGCATTCTTCAACCACTAGTAATGGAGCAGCTGATGGGACTGGGTCTTCAGAATCGGTGGATGATGACTTGCCTAGTGTCATGACGTGTGCTAATTACCTGAAGCTACCTCCATACTCAACCAAGGTAAAGTGTAGTCAATGCATGAGTTTCTGAATTTTGGAATCTGATGAGATGACTATAGTTTGTGTTTTGAGCTTAACCATTTTATGTTTTCAAATTAACCATCACATTTAGTTGGTTCTGGAATTTATAGTTGTATCTTTGACAGGAAATTATGTTCAAGAAACTAATGTATGCCATTAGTGAAGGACAGGGTTCCTTTGACCTCTCATAAAATTTCAGTATGAGTTTAAGTCGATTACTTTTGTGTTGTATGATTTTGATGTTGGAAGCAAGCTGCAGTTAGCATTATGCTCAGATGATGACCAGCAATTGGAAATTGATGGCATTTTATGAGGTCAGTTCCTATATCTTCAATTTACATTAATAATAATGTTTGGAGGCTTCATTTATGAGTCGGAGTGTCGGTAAAATCTGCCTCAAACTTTTCACAGGTTGGAAGGGAAGTGGATCTGACGTTTTCCAGCTTCAAGGGGGGAGATTACTTTGAGGTTCTAAAGTAGTTGCTAGGATTTGTGTTGTAAATAGGAATAGATGAGACACGTCCCTCAGATCAAGTCGTCATTGGCTAGTGCAATTTACGTATGGTCCACAGTGATGCAAGGAAAGAATAAAATTCTTTAAATTTAGTATATCCGCAGAACTTCAATGCCCTTGTTATTCACTCTCTGTTTTAGAAATGAATATCTGGAAATTCGTCTGTATATTCTTGGCATCATTGCTTCTAGCCCTTGTGCTTGTTCCAATCTCCTCCCTCCTATTACCAGAGATAAAAGTTGGATGGGAGAAAAATACAGGTGCGGTCACTCCACTGGTTTCTAAATTGTAAGTCTAGTTACAATTTGTTTTCTTAGTCGACTCAAGAACTAGAACAAAAGAAATACTTGCATTCTTCTGAGGAGTGTTGTTGATGTTTTCTCTTGCATCATCTCCTTCTAATCCAGATGTTAGGAGAATTATAACGGTGCTTTAACCGACTGGGCTGGTACTGTTCAGGCGCTGAAATTCGACGGTGGGGAGTATAAACCTGCTGGCTTGTGGAGAGATGGGTGTTGCTGAGGCTGAGGGAGACTTTGTCAAGGTACAGTAAGGTTTGTACCAAAGTCCATTTCTTTGACTTAGAACGAACAGTGCCTCCTGGAATTTGTGAAGCGAGCCTTAAAAACTCTATTAGTTTGGACTCCTCAGTCAATTGTGTTCGTTTTACACTTTATATGTCTCATAAGTGAACCACCTTGTATGCAATAATTACTTATCAATTATCATTATAGGTTAGTTTTACTTAAAAGGATTCTGTTTAAGTAGGGTGTGATTTAAAAAAACTTTCTAAGTTTAGAGGTTTGAATCTTCCCACCAAAGGGAGGATTCCTTTGAAGACTAGGTGCTCGCCCAGTTTTTGAAAATTTTAATATATATATAGACATGCTTTCGTTAACCCTTTAAATAAAAATACCTTAATCCTAAAAATTACCTTAATTAATATAAATGAATAATTTTGAAGGATGAATTCACTAGGATTCAACCAATTAATACCATAATCAACTTTTTAAATTTTAATTTCTTAAGATTTCTTTAATTAGATATTATAATTATATATAAATCATTAGAAGGTTGTCATTTGATTTCAATTTATTGCTTAAGGTAAATTTGACACTCATGCACTTAGATTTTTTTCTAATTTCTATTTTTATACCATTGGTGCTATCTCTTCAAATTCATATTAGCGTTGTGAATTTTTGTCTTTTTTATATTGTGTCAATATTTTTTTATTTTGCCAATTTGAGCATAGCTCAGTAGATAAGACGCCTATTATTTATTTCAAAAGTTTATGGTTTGATATCTCACTCCGCATTTGTAAAACTAAAAAAAAAAAAATCTCTACTTCAAGTTTTTGATTTATTCGACATTTTTTAAAATTCACAGATCTATTGGACAAAAATTTGTAAGTTTAGGGTTTTATTAGATAAAATTTAATTTAATTTCTAATAGATTAGTTAATTTTTAAAATTTTTAAATATGTTAGTGATCTATAGACACAAAATTGAAAGTTTAAAGACCTAGATTATTTGAACTTAACTTAATTGGAAAGTCTGGTACACCTACCTACTCCTATGTCTTATCATCAATAAGATTAATTTTTTTTTATTATATTTATATAATATAATTTGTCGGACCCTCCAAACCATACTATTTGGATCTGCTCCTGCTCCTAGGCCGTTTGTTGAATTAAAAAAAAAGTTCAAGGATGAAATTTGATTTTATACTAAATTTACAAAATATATTAAAAACATAAATCAGATTTAGTATACTTAATTGATCCCCCAACAAGAACTAAAAAGTAAAGCTAAAAAAAGATTATCAAATAGTTTTTCAAAATGTCAGTATCATAGAGTAGGAGTGAAGAAGAAAACCAAAAAATCAATGCCAACACATCTACATATAATCGAATAATTGATCGGTAGTTGAAAGTTGATTTTGTTTTTTTGGCTAAAAATATGTTTTGATTTCAATGTTCAAGTGGTTTTCAATTTGGTTCCTAATGTTTAAAAAGTTTCAATTTAATTTTAAAGAAGGTTAAGGTTTTTGTGTGGCAAGTCCTCCACGGAAGTGCTTGCACTTTGGATCGGATTTTGAGGAAGTGCCAAATTTGATTGGACCATTTTGTTGCATTCTTTGTAGAGGGCTGCTAAGGACCTTGATCATATCTTTTGGAGCTATGATTTAGCCCATAATGTTTGAAGTTTTTTTTTTTTTGAGGAGTGTGACTTCAGGCTTGCTAGACATAGGGGTTGCAAAGGGATGATCGAGGAGTTACTTCTTCACCCTCCTTTTTGTGAGAAAGGAAGGTTCTTGTGACAGGCAGGGGGGTGTGCTGTTCTATGAGGTTTTTGGAGAGGAGAATAATAGAGTCTTTAGAGGACTTGAGAGGTTTCGAGTGATGTTTGGACTCTTGTTAGATTTAATGTGTCTTTGTGGGTTTTGGTGGTTAAACCATTGGGTTAACTACATGAATGACATATATGGAACCAAATTTTACACAAATGGCACGTTTTGTTATTAATATTGACTTTGTCGCTTTTCAAGCCAAATAGAAGCCAAATCTAGAGCAACATTACTCATTTACCCCTCTATTTATTGCTCTCTCTCTATATATAAAATAAAAATAAAATATATGGATACTTTCCATAAACGTTGAAACCTATATCCTTCCCTCCAAACACCGTTAATTTTGTATAAGAAATAAAATAGATGAAAGATTTTTACGATTTTCCTCCTAAAATCTAGGGATTTTAAAACTAGACAACCCTTTCTATTATCAACGGTTCCATGCTTCATACGTAGGAGGTATATATATTATATATCTGAGAATATAATAGGAGTATCACGTCATCCCAAACATATAAAATGATTACATGCTGATGTATATATTATATACCTCAACATATATATGTATGGGTACAATATACAACACAGTATATTTAGGAACCCATTGAACATTATATATTACATACAATATGAATAAAATGGATAGATCATGTTATGACATTATAGCTATATATTGTAAGGTTATCTCAAAATTAATACGATTATTACCAATACAAAATATATGACGATTATTTACCTATGTTTATATAATATATGTCTGTAAATATAACTATACTTATTGCCTACATAAAATATAATAGAATTATATACATACGTATATATAATATACTTCTATGTAAAGGGACTATTCATACTGTTTTATTTAGTCTAAAATATAAGATTTAAATAAAAAAAACCAAATGAAAAACAAAGAAGAAGGAATAAGAGGAAGAAGACTAGCTTACTCATTTTGGAGAACAAAAATCTGTACACGGCAATTAAACCCACAATCGGAGAAGAACGCCAGTGGAGAAGACCATCAATTAGAATAATGGAGCATGGTTATTAATGGTAACAAGAAATTCTAACCTAATTCGAATAGTAAAATATGGAAGAAAAAATATTTACGATTACAAAAAATATATTCATGTAAGTAATGGTAACATTAATTACCTAAATTGAATGATTTAATTATGGAAACAATAAATGATAATTATAACAATATTATAAATATATGAAAAAATTGTAAGGGTACAAATGGAATAAATTGATCTCATAAATATGAGTAATGCTAGAGCCGATAATTTTTTTAAAATGAGACATTTATGAAATATATGGTTGAAAACGTGCTCTTTGCCACAATTTCCCTAAACCATTTTGTAACTATCTATTAAGTCTTATTTTGTTGGATTGGAGGCATTTCCTGTAGGTTGTCTCTATCTTTTGTAGGCTCTTTTTTTATAAGTCTTTGTATTCTTTCATTTTTTTTCTTAATGAAAGTGTGGTTATTCATAAAAAAAGAAAAAAAAGAAAAGTTTCAATTTAACTCCCTATGTTTTAACAATTTTCACATGTACCCTTACTGTTAATGTCAAAATTGACTTGTAACAAACGTACATGGCATAATAAATGTGAGTTTTGGAATTTTGAAGGGGGCATTATGTTTCCTAAATATAAAAAAAGTTAAAAAATGTAGCCAAATTTTTCAAAAAACTTAGAGAAAAAGCTAGAAAATTTGACCAAATTTTTTCTTGAAATTTCTACTAACTCATTTTTTTTAGTAATTTACTAATTCAATTAGTATCACAAACCAATTTTTAATATTTCATAACGATGAGGTTATAATTAAAATAATAATAAGAATATAAGGGACTACATTGAAACTTTTTAAACGTTAGGAACTAAATTGAAAAAACACTAAAATATTAGCGACTGAAACATATATTTAGCCTTGTTATTTTAAAAGAAAGTTTAGTAGTTTACTGTTAATTTGTTAGAGGGTAAACGACTGATTGATTGTATATATAAAGGCTTAACTAGAAATGGCATTGTTTTGCTATATTAACATATCACAATAGCTACGAATCTTTCTCTATTATAAGCTAACCTAATCTTTGCCACTTCAAGCATAGCTTATTAGATAAAGGTACTCATTACATTATTTAAAGTTGAAGGTTCAGTTTCTCATCCTTATAATTGTTTAACTAAAAAAAAAGGTCAACCTAATCTTCACTTCGACATTGCACAATTCCATTTATTCACAACGTGTGTGCCAAATTTTACCTTGAATTTGGTAATATGTCAATTTTTAATCTAAACTTTCAATTTCATCGAACTTCACCTTAATATTAGATTAGTGTTGCAAGTTTTCCTTTAACTTTAATATTTTTTTTGCAATTTTTACCTCTAATAATTTTTCGTTCGAAAGATTGTTAAAAAAAGTATTCTCATGTCCATTCATTAAATTATAAAATTGATAAAATTTAAGAGAAAAATGTCATTAGAACTATTTTTTGGTTGAAATTTGTGAGTTTTAACATAGTTATTAAATGATTAATTTTGTACATTGATCAACTAAATTTTGTGTAAAGCTTGATTTGATTGAAATTAGTAAGGTTTTGTTAAAATTAGTTGTGCAAATTGAACACAAGGTTATATTGCAACACTTATAGGTAAAAATTGATTTTTTTTTTTGAAAAAAAAGAAGTAATAAATGTATCTGATGTTTTTTTACTATTTTTCTTAATAGTTTAGGCCATGTTTCCATTTTATTTTTGGTTTTTTGTTTTTTAAAATCTAACTTATAAACAATACTTTCACCTATAGTTTTCTTGTTTTATTATCTACTTTTTAAAAACGTTTTAAAAAACGAAGTCAAAATTTTAAAATAAAAAAAAGTATTTTTAAAACCTAGATTTTGTTTTCGAAATTTGGCTTAGAATTCAAATATGTTATCAAGGAAGGTGAAAAACTTACCAAAAAATTCGGATAAAGAGAACGCATCTAATCTGCACGTGATTCAACGGTGAATTTGTAATTTGAAAGAAATGGGTGACTTGCAAAACAAAAGGAAACTACACACCGGTGTGATGCTTGCCACACACACTCCGATGTTTAAGTATGAGAGGTAAAAGTGTAGTAAGCTAAGAGTTTTAAAGTGAGGTTTGAGTTACCTTCTATGAAGTTTTCATCATCTATTTATATGAAGGTTGAACTAGAGTTTTCCTTTCCTTATCTCAAATAGGATTAGGAAAAGGTTGAATCAGGCACCTCGGCTCAGCTTGACCTGAGGTGGGCTTTTGGGCATTTTAGTCCAGTAACTTCTTCATATGTGCCTAATCCAACCCTAGGTCATGTATAATCCCAGTTTGGCCCCTAGTAGTCTTTTGTCCTTTGAGCTTGATTCTATTGTCCAAATTTATCCATAACATTAAGCCTCCAATCCCAAGTTAGATTTGTGGTTTAGCTCTTCATGGGTTGGACATTCATAGCCCAATTTGGGAGTATAGATTTTACTTGTAAAATTGTCCTCGAGGAATTGTATTTAGCCCAATACAAGGTGGTCCCTGTATTTTCTTGGGCTTTGACCTTGGAATGACTCATCAAGCCTATTGGGCTGATGTCTTCACTACTTTAAGATAAAAACTTTGGAGTTGACCCCATATTTAATTTTGTAATGACCTATCAAGCCTATCATGCTGATTTTATGGCTTTCTAAAATTTAGTCTCTTTGAATGAGAATTGACGTTCGTGCTTGGTCTTACGTAACCAAAATTTGCACATTTGATATTTTCAAAAACCCATTGCGAGAGCCATTTTGAATTTTTGGACCGCTAGGATCAACTAACCAAGCCCATTTTGGGCCCAATCAATCTTCCAAGCTCGTGTCCTCTACACCAAAGTGGAGTTTTGCATTCATCATGCTCTGCTTCGCTTTAATAAGTCTGCTTAATCATGCTTAATCGGGACCCATCGTAGGGCTTACCTTACATTTATGGGTTGCCAAGATTATTCAACCAAACCCTTTTGGGGTTCAATCAACCTTCCGAGCCGCTTCCTCTGCACTGCGTGTTTCATGCTTCATTTGCATGACATAATCTACTGTATCCAAAGTGGACTTTAGATTTTGGCTCCAATTTACCACTGCCCCTAGATTCCACTGTCATCCACGACCACTGCCACCTCACCCTTGACGACCGTCAGTGCCGACAACCTCCATCGACGACTACCAGCAACCACTGACAGTGATAGTCTCTGCCAGCAACCACCATCATTGACAACACATACCAGCTACCACTGAATTTTGCCGCCTACCACTGAATTTCGCCGTCTACCACTGGCGACCGCCACTATCCACCTCCACCTAATCGTTGGCGACTGCTATCGCCCACCACTGGATTCTGTTGCAGTTTTCCGTCACCTCACCACCATTGGTTACCACTGAATTCTGCCGCTGTCCGTCGCTACCTTACTGCCGATGACCGCTTCACTAATCATCGCAGCTGGTCATAGTGTTTTAAATACGAATTTGAAGTTATTAGTTCATAGTATTAATAGTCGTCCTTTATAGTAATTTGATATCGTAGAAGCATTTTGAGTGTAGAGCAAACCAAACAAACTTGTGTACATAAACATTTTTGAGAAAAATGTAACAAAATATGAGTGTTTTAATTTTAAACTATTTTTATAAAAACTGTTTAAAAGAAAATGCATTTTTGAAAAACACTTTTTTTAACTGACAATTCAAACATGCCCTTTTGAACAATTATCTTTTTATTTTTACAAAAACTTGAGCTAAATATGAAATAAAAGTAAACTTTTACCTAAAAAAAGAAGAATAAATAAATTGAGAAGCAAATGAGATCTCATATGTATCACTATAGAAGAAAATGTTAATTTGACACATCATTAAATGATATATTAATTTATTTCATGGGTCCTACATTATTATTAAATGTTGCTATTATAGCGAAGCAACGAATGAAGATAATATATGGATACTAGAATTTTTTCCTTGTATTTTATTGTTTAAAATTAAATATTTATGTTTCAAATATAGAAACAAATATTTTAAATATTAATGTTTAAATTTTGCATTATATATGAGAAATTGTTTTGTTTTTAAATTATACTCTTTCTTTTAGTTAATTATTATCGAATTATGCTCCTATTGACAAGTATACTCGTCTATTATATATGCTATTTTATTCTTTTTTGTAAAAAAAAAGACAGGGTGCACTTATTATTATTTTATTATTTACAATTTTTTAATTAAAAATTTATTTATTTATTATTATTTATTTATTTTTCTTTTTTACTACACCCTTCTTCTTCCTTTCTCTTCCTCCTTCTTCAACCCATTGCTACCGTTGGTTGTTGCCGCTGTTGCTCGCCCGCCTCCGTTCCTCTTCTTTCTTTTCTTTTTCTTCTTTCTCCCATTTCTTTCTCCCTCCCTCCTCCAAACCTTCTCCCTCTCATGGCCGCCACCACCACTACCTCTCTCCCATTGCTTGCCGTCGTTCTTCACTCTCCCTGCTGGAAATCGAGGCTGGATCTGAATGGCTCGTCAAAATGTCTTCGGCTCTTCTTTCTCCCTCCCTCCTCCAAACATTCTCCCTCTCATGGCTGCCACCACCACTTCCTCTCTCCCATCGCTAGCCGTCGTTCTTCACTCTCCCTGCTGGAAATCGAGGCTGGATCTGAGTGTTGTGGGCATTGGTTGGAAATCGAGGCTGGATCTGAGCGTCGAGCTCGTCGAAATGTCTTCGGCTCATGGGTGTTCATCGGAGTTGTTGCGCATCGCCTGAGTCAAGGAGCTCGCGTTGTGGGTATTGGTCGGATGTGTTCGTATTGCTTGTCAGAGCTGCTGCGTGTCACGGTCGCAGCTCTTCAACCGTGCGGCACTTGCTCTAACTCGGCGAGCAAGTCAGCCTTGCCCAAAAATGGAAGTTGCGGAATACTTCCGTATAGGGTCTAGCCTCCCCTCGAGTCCCGGGAGAAAATGTTTTAGAAAACCAGGAGAGAGAAAGTGTTTTGAAAGCTTTTGAGAAAACGTTTGTTCATATAAATGTTATAGGCAATAAGCGAGAGAAGGGTCAACAACAGCTTAGATTGCATATAACTCCGGGTAGGAAGGATGGACAACTAGTCATACCCCCCTATAGTACATTCTAGGATTTATGGCTATGACAGGCTTGCACATGAAAATGGCGAGGAGTCATACGGCCACAAAAATACAAGTAAAGCTAACTAGAAAGCAATAAGACATACATATGATGAAAGCATGATAAAAAGGGGTTGAGATGGGCATGCGGCCACGGGCAACACGCCCTGGACAAGCATGACCGTGACATTCTCCCCCACTTAAATGGTTGACGTCCTCGTCAACCGTCCCCTCGCTCGAACTCTGCAGCCGCACGAGCGTCTTCTCTTCAGGTCTTATCAAGGCGGTCCCAGCGGACCTCTGTGTTCTGTCCTCTTTTCCAGTCTTCGAGGAACTTCTTCATACTTTCGCTTTGGTTCGCTCCTTGAGGTGCCCTCTCGACCAAAGCTTCAAAAGAGTTCTTCAAGGTGATTGGTGGGATCGACGATTCTTGTCCTCTCGACGGACTGTACCATCTTCGTTCAACCCATTCTCTTGTACTCACTGGTTCTTCTTTTGTATTCTTCCGAGCAACTTCTGGCTTCGGTTTAAACTCCACAGAGGAGTTATAATTGTGCTGATTCTTTCTTCTCCAAGGCTGATCAATGTCACGGGCCTTGGTGTTGCAATGTCCCTCCTGACCCTTATTCAATTAAAGGGCTGATAACAATTTCGCCCCATTCGGCTGTCTTAGCTTCGCGGTGACCACGGTGGGGTTAGATCCCGTGATGACTAAACTTTCTGCTAGCGGCATAGGGATTACCTTGTGTTCGAGGAGAAACTCCATCCTCAACACAATATCAAAATCGTCCATCTTGACGACCACGAAATCTGCTTGCCCAGTCCAAGCATCGAGTTTCACTGTCGCTCTTCGCGCGACACCCAAAATGGGTAGGGCTGCGGAATTCACCGCTTTGATCTTTCCCACGTCTCTGACCCAATGTAGGTTCAACCGACGTGCTTCTGCTTCGGTCATGAAGTTGTGGGTCGCTCCTGAGTCGACCATGGTATTTCTTGTGGGTTTCCCATTAATCCACGCGGCGACATACATAAGACCACGTGGAGTGGTTTCTTCGCTTCCTTCCACCTTATGTAAGGCGGACAAATATTTCAATGCTCCAATGCGAGTGTCGCCCCCATATTCTTCAGAGGTTTCATCCTTTGCCCTTGAACTACTTGCCAATGAGGCTTGGAAGGCGTTGAAGGATGCTCGATTCTTGCATTCATACGCACGATGGGCCCCTTTACATATGTAGCAATATGGGGGATTTTGGTTGTTGTTATTCTGGTAATGTGGCCTTCGCCACGAATTTCCCCCATTCTGTTGGGACGGTCTAATATCTCCTCCCCCACTTGTCATCTGGCCCCCTCCCCCACTCTTTGGAGAGTTAGGCCGAGAATTTCTATGCTGCCTACTCGGGGAAGTTTGGCTTTGTCTCACACCTTGAGATTGCTCGCTGTATGTTTCGGTGGTGAGATCAAACAAACGTTCTGCGGCCCCATAAGCTTCTGATAAACTCTGCACCTTCTGTTCGTAAAGCTTGGTTTTTGCCCAAGGTTTCAATCCTTCCACAAAGCAAAATACCTTGTCTTTCTCTGACATATCTCGGATGTCCAACATTATTCCAGAGAACTGTTTGACATATTCTCGAATTGTCCCTGTGTGGTTCAATTCTCGTAGCTTACGCCTTGCAAGGATCTCAACGTTCTCTGGAAAGAACTGAGAACGAAGTTCTTCTTTAAGCCTTTCCCATGTATCTATGACACATCGTCCTTCCTGAATATCCATGTATCGGGACCTCCACCACAACTTGGCATCATCCGTCAAGTGCATCGTCGCTAAAGTAACTTTTGATTCTTCGGACGTTGTACTCGTGGCCCTAAAGTATTGTTCCAAGTCAAAAATGAAGTTTTCCAGGGCTTTTGCATCTCGAGCCCCACAGAAGGGCTTTGGCTCAGGCACTTTCACCTTGTTCAACTAAATTACGCCCCCAGTTGGGGCTTGATTTCCCACCGCTCTCATGGTGAGATTCACACGGGCGCTCAAGTCTGCTACTTCTGCCCTCACTACATCGATGGCAGCTTTTACGTCCTCAGATAGTTCAGACACCATCTGAAATATTGTTCTTTGCGCGCCGTCTAGACTTTCGACGCGCTCCTCTAACTGGGCAACAGAGCCCGACGAGCTATCCCCACGCTCGAAGCCAACAGGTCTTGTGGCTCTATCTTCCAGGGCCTCAACCCTCACCATCAACTCTCTGACGGGCATCCCGTCTAGGCGGCCAGCTACCGCATCAATCGTGTCGGCCTTCTTGGCAATCTCATCCAGGCGAGATTCCAGGAACCGCACATTATCAGGGACTTCTCTTAGCAAGAGCATTTGCTCTTCAAACGCGGACAGTCGGTCGACATGGGCCTCGCCCAACTCTTCGGTCACAGACATGATCGTTGCTTTTTCGATTCGAGGAGCCAATTAGGCTCTGATACCACTTGTCACGGTCGCAGCTCTTCAACCGTGCGGCACTTGCTCTAACTCGGCGAGCAAGTCAGCCTTGCCCAAAAATGGAAGTTGCGGAATACTTCCGTATAGGGTCTAGCCTCCCCTCGAGTCCCGGGAGAAAATGTTTTAGAAAACCGGGAGAGAGAAAGTGTTTTGAAAGCTTTTGAGAAAACGTTTGTTCATATAAATGTTATAGGCAATAAGCGAGAGAAGGGTCAACAACAGCTTAGATTGCATATAACTCCGGGTAGGAAGGATGGACAACTAGTCATACCCCCCTATAGTACATTCTAGGATTTATGGCTATGACAGGCTTGCACATGAAAATGGCGAGGAGTCATACGGCCACAAAAATACAAGTAAAGCTAACTAGAAAGCAATAAGACATACATATGATGAAAGCATGATAAAAAGGGGTTGAGATGGGCATGCGGCCACGGGCAACACGCCCTGGACAAGCATGACCGTGACACTGCGCGTGTCGGACTTGTGGGTGTTCGTGGGAACCGTGATTTGTGGGTGCTGCACGTTGTGGGTATTGGCCGTCCGAAGGCCTCCGTTGGAAGTTACTGAGGTGCGGCAGCGAGCAAACAACGGCGGCGACGACCGATAGTAGCAGTGGGTTGAAGAAGAAGAAGGAAGAGGAAGGAGAAAAAGGGAGAAGGATAAAAGAAAAAAATAAATAAAAATAAATTTTTAATTAAAAAATTAGAAAGAATTAAATAATATTTTTTAATAAAAAATAAATGCATGACCAACTGTACAATTAAATGCAAAACTTATGGACTAAAATGGAATCAAACGGACTGAGGAATCAAAAAGATATTTTGCCCTTTAAAATATTATGACCAAATAAATAAAACTTAAAGCATTAAAGAAAACATTTAGGAAAAAAAAAACCAAGGAATTGGTAAATTTTGTAAAAAAAAAGATTGGGTTTATCGATGGATACCTCTTAAAAGGAAATCATAGAAATTAATAGAAAATTTTTAAGTTGTACTTGTACTTAACAGTTTACACTACTAATATTAATGTTGGACTCTTTTCTTTTTTTTTTTTTTTGAAGAAAAATGTTGGACTCTTTAATTTATAGAGTATTAATGGACATATTATTTTATGATCATGAAGGGAGTCAGGGACTACTTATTTGCCATTTTTTTTCTTCTTATTTTTCATTTTTTTACTCTCATTCTTGTCATGGAGACTGGGAAATTTAATTTCGATTGCAACAAGAAAAAGGACAAGAAAAAGGAAAAGAAAAAGGCTCAAGAAATTTAAACAATGCTGCATCATGTCGAATATAACAAAAAAAAGGAAAGGGTTCAATTATTGATTATGAATTTAAATAATAAATGACTGAAAAGGAGATGGGAAGAAAAAAAAGTGGGGGAAAAACAAAAAGAAAATAAAAGGAAAAAGAAAAAAAAAGAAAGAGTAAAAACTTTGAGCTTCAAGGAGTCCCAACTCTGAAGGGGGTTTCTTAAACAACTTGTTAGCCGCAGAATGTGTAAACCAACCTCCCTGATCTCTTCTTCTTTCTTCTTCTTTGTCTGAAAATATTTGTCCATTCAAATTCTAAGCATTGCATTTTGCTTGTATTGCCAGTGTCTTCACATCACACTCATTCTTGAAGTTGTCGAATTCATCCAATGGCACTGAACAACTTTCTTTTCCTAAACAATGCTGCAACAACAACAAACCCATTTGAAAAGGGCCAAACGGATTTGAAAACAAAGAGGAAGGTTTGTATTGTATTGTATTAGTTTGTTTTACCTGTTCGACAAGTTTCTTTGCTTCATTCTCTGAGCTGCATTTCCCGTGTTCATAGTTTCCACAGACACCAGAAGGATCGCCATAGCTTGCAAATTCAATGGCTGCAATCTTTTTGTTGGGGGGGCATCTGAGATGGGCACTTGATTTTACATTATCCACCACGGCTCTGAATTGCTTGTCCTTCCTTTCCCAGGACTTGACGTTTGGAGGATGATGCTGGGTTATGAAGCTGCAGATTGTGTCTCTGTTGACGAGTAGAATCTCAACATTCTCAGGTGTGACTTCCTCTTCCTCCAATATCACGAGTAGGTTTTCTGTTGGCTTTATGTAGGATCTTGGAATGTGGTACCTGAGAAGAGCAAACATTGTTTTGAGTTTGAGTTTTAGACATATTAATGAGAAGAGAAAAAGGAGATGGTGCTTACTCTGATTGGGTAGGCTTTTGTAGAGGAGATAAGTAGGACATCCAATACCGACCGATGCTTTTACCATTCACCCAAACCTGCCCCTTCGCCATTCCATTCATTCTAATAGCCACAGGATCTCTTCCTTCTGGGGCATCAAAGTATGTCTGCAGATAATAAGTTCAATTGATTGAGTCAATTGTGTTTTTTATGGAGTTGGTAAATTGTCTCTTCATTACCAAAACTTCTGAATTTCCTATATGGAGTTGATACCACTGCTTATTAACATTACCTTGTACCATGTGAGAGGAGTTTTTTCGTTTTTCATGTCGTGCCACTCAACCCTGTGTGATCCTCCCTGAGTGTAAACTCGAACTTTTTCTCCATTGAGACCAACCTGCAAGAGTGTGAGTAATTAAGTCAGACTGCCTGTGACTTGGTATGCTCTGCCAATCAAGTTCATTTATTTGATTGTTGTTGGACCTGGTGTCCCCAGCCATTTTTAGAAATATCAAGCGTGCCGGTATTCAAACCAAGGATTGTTATAGATCGAGGCCCTGCAAATCTGTGCTCCATGTATGCTCCACTATCCTGTATAGACAAAAGAAGAACTTCTGATTACATTTTCTAAAATACAATCAAACAGAAACGACAATCACTGGGTTGTTATCTCCATACAGGAAGTCCCACTGTTATGCCGAGCAGGGCTATGTGGTTAATTCCGGCCTTTAAGGGCACTGCGTTTTGGAAAACGAAGTTCTTCTCCTCATGACTGCCATGTGCCGTTCCTAGAAATAAAAATCCCAAGTTCTTTAGCTGTGAATATTTTCAGTGTAGGGATGTTATGCTATATGGAGAAGCTTATGTGCTAATAAAGTATTCACATTTGAATAAACGCTTACCAATATATTCACCATTGACGAATGTAAGTAAAGCATGACCAAGACTTGCAATACGCAAGACTGGTTGGATATCAGGGCGCTTTGATAAGTCTTTTTTCTCCAACTCAATGCTGTTATCAGTTGATGCTAAGATGTTAAATATCGACAACAACTTCAAACAACACTGAGTTTTTTATGCTCATCATTCGGCATTAAAGTTTTATCTTACCTAGTGGTGTACCATGCATAATCTGTGGTGTCTTTAAGTAAGCTATAGAGCTCCAATGGTATCTTATTATTTACTGGTACTTGCTGAACAGTTGGAATGGGTTCAGGCGACATTTTCCATTTGAGATTGCTTGCAACCTTTGATGGGACAAAGTTCCTGGAATTGTGCTGTGATACAATCTGTGATTTTTTTTTCCAAATGGTAATGGAAGAGTCAATTAGAGTCCTGAGAAACCATGAAGCTCAATCGCCGCAAGATTCATAATTTAACATACAGAACCTATTTTACTCAACTTCCCACCAGTAAGTTTTCGTAAGAGAGGAGTTTTACCGTCTGAGTGTTGTAGACAACAGTTTTACAGTCAGGAAGTACGCTAATTGATCGTGGTGGAAGAAGATAATCCCGTCCCCTGAAGTTAATAGTTTGTGAAGACTTCGTGTCATTGTTGGCCAAGAAAGCAGCACAAATGTTAGTTCCTGGCTTCTCATAAAAGCGAGCCTGTACAGGGTATACAACAGCTTAATCACTTGGAGATGATCTCGGAGGTTTTGAAGGATTAGCAATGTGCCTTCACTTATAACATTATATTGAATGGCATATGAATGATCATAGTACCTCTAAACCCTGGCCCATCACTTGGGTTCCGGGAGTTCCCCAGAGGAGAGGTTTCTTGCATAGATTCAGAGCCTTGTGCACGTCCCTGAGATGACCCCATTTGGGTTCTCTTTGCAAGCCTTTCGCATCATAACAGTGCAAAATTTAGAAGTTTGAGCAAGATTTGGAGCAAGTTCTTTAAGGTATTGGTTCTAATTAGACATGCAACACACTTACCATATTCATCGAGTGGTGCTTCATCATAATACCGAGTTGTTGTAAAGACAGCACTTGTTCTACCGAAGTTTGTCCCACCATGGTACTGCAAACGTACAATATACCAGTTGATTGCCATTGAAGTAGAATTCTAGATATTATGGGCATAGGAAAAGCCATATATTTCTTACCATATAATAGTTGACCAGACTCCCGTTCTTGGAGAAGAATCGGGCAACTGAAAAGGCAATATCTTCTGCTGCTCTTTGAGAAGGTGGATCTCCAAATACTCTGTACCTGTTACATGCAGGCACAGTTGATATTTAGTTTGTACTTATTTGTATATATATAACCTTCCTTTGTAATTCACAATATTTTCTTGCATTCAAAACTGTCAGCAAGACTAGGTTTATGCTTACTGAGCAGTCCAATTCTCAGTCCATAGCGCTGGCTTATAGGGTTTGTTGGGTCCTGTAAAAGTATCTCCGCAGTGCCTTCCATTGCAGGTGTTGATCTGAACATAAAGCTATCTTTTTAGTTCCAAGAACAATGATGAAATCATAAAGCTTCCAATACTTTGTTCTTTCTGTGTTTGTTTTATTACATTAATCTTCCCATATCAGTTTCTTCTTTCTTCTCCAATCAAGAAACTCAGTAAAGTGATTGTGAAACTTACCACTGGATCAGGAGCATCCTTCTGCTTGCACATGATCCATGGAACCCCAGTATTCAAACCAACTGCCATATTAGCTGCCCACTGGACATATTGGATGCCGAGCTCATCATATGCAAGTTGAACATGGTTGTATTCATTTTCAATCTGAATCGTGGATGGAAAAATTGTTAGAAAAAAATTCACAATGTAAAAAGAAGATCAAATAAACCAACAATGGGAAAATATATGTATACATATACAAACCTGAGCTAAAATGATGGGTCCTCCTTGAGAAGCAAAAAGTTTATTTTCCTTCATCATGTCTACGACCATCGTTACATATTTTTTCATGTATTCCTGCAAATGAAAATAATTAGTTTTCTTTTAGTACCCTTCCAAACTCCAATTTCCAAGATAAATTCAAACTGTAAAGATGGCAGTCATATTTTAACCTTGAATAGTGGGTTAGCAGAACGGAAAATGATGTTTGGTTTCTCTCTGAGCCAATACGGAAGTCCTCTGAATTTACAGTGAAAAGCAAATCTTAGAGAGAGAGAGGGGAAAAAAAAAGAAACAAACAAAGAACTACAGAGATTTTGAGGTAACGATGAACAATACCCATGGTTCCATTCAGCTTGGATGAAGGGTCCAACCCTTAAAGTTACATACATCCCTTTCTCAGCAACGAGTTTGATGAACTTCACCAAATCGTAATTTCCTTCGAAATTATACTGCACCGTGCACAAATATAATTAAATCAAGTTTATCTATCCCGTTTCAAATGATTCACTCCACACATAATCAATCAAACTCCAAGATCTTCAGATTTACCTGGCCTTCCACAGGTTCATGAATATTCCAGAAAACATAAGTCTGAATCACATTCAAACCTCCACGTCTCGCCTTATCAAGAAGATCTGGCCACATCTGTAAGCCAATTTCAAAACATCCATTACTATCGAAACAAAAATGTTACTAAACTAGCCCTAACGTAGTTTATTTTTTTTAGACTTTCTCATACCTCTGGGGTACTTCTCGTGTAATGAATGGAACCCGAGAACAGAAGCACTCTTTTGCCATCGACGATGAGCGATCTCCCATCGTAGGTGACGCCAGTAGTATTGCCGCCATGAGCACTAACACCAAAAGCCAGAATGGAAAGAATCACAGCAACAAGAATGTCTCTATGAACCGCCATGGAATTAATCTCGTGGACAGAAGAGTCGGAGCAAAGAAAAATTGGGGGTTCGAATTAGGGGAAACAGGGGAGGAAATTATTCAGTGATGGAAAAGGAAGTACATGGAAGATTCAAGTGAACATTCAAGGGCTAGCATCCTTCAGAGTTGGAGGCTTCAAGAAGCTGAATTGAAATGTCAATCGAAAGGAATTATATAGTGTTACCCTAGAATTCGTACCTCCAAATGTATGAGGATCCGGAGAAATTCTCGGAATTGAAGTTGCAAACTGGGAGTTTGAATCTCTTGGCTGTGAGCTCTTTTCCATAATTGGTGTTTTCGATCTGTAAAAGGAAATGAAGAAATTCATAAATTTTGTACAGAGAGATTTTGAATGCGAACCAGACGGCAGAGAGAACAGGTGGAAGAAGCCAAAAACTGTTTAACGGAATTTCGAAATTGGCGGGTTTTTATTCAATGACATTCTATATTCTGCGGGCACTTATTTGGAATTTCGTATGCGTTCATCAATGGTTGCGCTCCACGTCAGGCTACTTTTAAATTAAAAAAAAAAAATTCAATTTTGGGAAGAAAATAAAAAATATGCCATATATATTTAATTCCCAAATATTTGGGTGCCTTTTTTTTTTTTAAAAGTCAAATATTTGGGTGCCTTTTTTTTTTTTTGAAAAGTCAAATACATGGGTGTCTTGATTATATTTTAACACTTTTTAAAACTATATATATTTTTAAAGATATTTTTAACTATATCATTCTTGATTAGTAAATGTTAAAATTGGATAATGAGAAGCTTATATAATATATGAGACTTAATTATAGAATTTAGAGGTGAATAAATTCAATAAAAGGTTCAGAATCTTTCCTCAAATTTTTAAAAATTTGATATATATATATATATATATATTATTTACCAATAGTTAAATAATGCATCTATAATAGTTTCCCCCTAACTTATTATTTCTTTTTAAAATTTTATTTTATATACCTGATGCACTAATAATTTTCGATCAAATACTATTTTTTTTGAGACAGATCAAATACTATTGTCTACAGTTGTTAAAGTTCCTTTTAAGTAGATCATGTTTCTATATTTTTTTTTTTTGGTCTTCTAGGTTCAATTTTTCATTCTTGCAATTATTGAATTAATAAAAAAAATCAAAATGAGCATAGTTCAGTAGTAATTGACATGTACCATCGATCAAGAGGTTAGAAGTTCGAATTCATCACTCTCAAAAGTGTTGTTAGAATTCAAAATAATAATAATAATAATAATAATAATAATAATAAGTTACTAACGACTTGCTTGTGTGAAATTAAAATATTTTCAATTGGCAGAGATGCAATAACATTGATGTATGCATTAAAAGTAAAATCAAATAACAATTTATTTAGTTTTTTTTTAAATTATAAATTCTAGGTTAAAAACCAGTGACAATTTGGTCCCTGACTCCCTAGACATTAGTTTGCTTGGATTTAGTTCTAATACTTTCAATATTATAACAATTTTTAGTCGCTAAATTTTAGTATGCAATAATTTAGTTCCTGTACTTTAAATTTTGTACCGATTTAATCTTTATTGTGGAATATGTTGTTAAGATTTAATAGGATGTCTTACGATAGAGTCGAATGGTATTTCCATGAAAAATTTATGGTGGCTTTGGGACTGGATGAAAATTTTGTGAAGCTGATCATAAGGTGCATTACGTCAATAACATACACGTTCACAATTAATGGGAGGAGGACAGGTTGGGTGAAACCTTCGCAAGGCTTGAGACAAGGGGACCCAATTTCTCCTTATCTATTTTTATTATGTGCAGAAGGATTATCAAGGCTGTTGGGAAGTATGGAATCAGAAGAAGAGATAACAAGACAAAAAATTGCTCGACTTGGCCCACCAATCTCGCACCTCTTTTTTGCTGACGATTGTTTACTCTTTTTCAGGCCAATATTGTGGAGGCCTCTAGGATCGCTTTGATTCTATCCAAGTATTCTATTCTAATGGGCCAGGAGATCAACTATGCCAAGCCAGTTGTTTGCTTTAGTCCTAATACTAATCCTACGGTCCAATCTCACATTTTATCACGTTTGAAGGTTAAAAGAGTGGAGTCTCATGATAGATACCTTGGAGTTCCCGTGGCGTTCTCATGTTCAAAGACCTAATGAAGTGGAAGCATAAGATATTTTCTACTGGGGGAAAGGAGGTGTTGATTAAAGCGGTGCTACAGGCCATACCAAGCTACTCCATGCATTGTTTTAAACTACCGAAAGCACTTTTAGATGATTGTCATCATCTAATGGCACATTTCTGGTGGGGTGACGAAGATTCAAAACATCGTGTGCATTAGGCTAGGTGGAATAAGGTATGTACTTCAAAAATTGGGGGTGGATTGGGCTTTAAAGATTTGGAACTATTCAATCAAGCACTTTTAGCTAAACAAGGGTGGAAGATTATTGAGTCTCCAAATTCTTTACTTGTTCCAGCTTTGAAAGGGATATTTTCATAATTCTAGCTTCATGGAATGCAAGCTTAAGAGCAATGCTTCATATGTGTGGCGAAGTATATTGTGGGGCATAGATTTGTTGAAAGATGAGCTTAGATGGAAAATAGGTGATGGAAAGAAAGTGAATATTACCCAAGATAAATGGTTGTGCCGAACTCCTTCCTTACAAATTACTTATAAACATTTGGTGGATAAGGAAGCGAAGGTGGAAATTTTGTTGAATAGTGTGAGGGTGTGGAAGGAAGAGGTTATTAATAGTATGTTTCATAAGGATGATGTTCAATACATTCTAAGTCTTCCAAGGCCTAGAATGGTGGGTGAGGATAAGCTGATTTGGCATTATGAGAAAAATGGGGTGTATACTGTTAAGTCAATATATCATTTACCCAATTCAAAGAGAAGGGACGTCTCAAATTCTGATGGTGCAAGGATGGCTAGTTGGTGGAAATTTCTGTGAAATTCTAACATTCAAATAAAATTAAAGTGTTTGCTTGGAGGCTCTTTCATGATTTTATTCCTATTACTGTCAATCTTAAGCGTAGAGGAATGGAGATGGAAGATGTGTGCCCTCGGTGTAAAAATGGTCCAGAAACCACTTATCAATGTGGGGATATAGATTTTCGAAACACAATTGGAAAGAAACACCGTTTTTTCAATTGCATTGGCTGAAGAATTTAAAGCATATGGCAGATTTTCTATGGTGGTTTTATGAGGCCCTTCCACATGAAAAGATTGAGAAATTTTTGGTTATGTGCTGGTGTGTATGGAATACCAGAAATAGACAAGTGATGAAGGGAAGGATGATTGAGGATATGGCTCAACAAGATTGGAATGGTTGTCTAACATATTTATCTCAATTCCAAGAATTTATCCAAAGGAGTTGATGAAAATGCAATCCTGAGAGAGGAGATTCTATTTCAAGATGGAAACCTCCTAATTTCCCAAATTTCAAGCTCAATACAAATGTAGCGATACACAAAGATTTAAATAAAAGCGAGTATGGCCTGATTTTCAGAAATGAGAAGGGATAAGCTATGCTTACGGTGGCGAAACCAATCCAATGGGTCATAGAGGTAGACATGGTGGAAGCCATTGCTGTGAGGGATGAAATCTGCTGCACCAAAACTTCAGATCGTTCAAAATTGGGGAGAATCATTGATGAAATTAGAGAGCTTTCTTACCAATTGCTGCATTGTTCTCTCGTCTAGTGCAATCGTGAAGCAAATAAGGTTGCACATGAGCTTGCAAAATTGTCTATCTCAACTACAATTGAAGAAAAATGGATGGAAGATATTCCGGAAGCTGTTCGTGAAGTCTTTGATGCTGATGTGGATTCAAATGGGCCGCTTCATTTATTGGGGGGGGGGGGCTGGATTTTGTTTAAGTATTCTTTATGCTTCTTTGTTATCTCAAAAAAAAAAAAAAAAGGATGTCTGACATATGTAGATTGATAAATGTGATTAGGGACCAAATATGTTTATAAATTGTAAATATTAAGTTGTTATATAATCACAATTATTGACACTTAATATTATAAAAAAAATTACAGTATGGATTAAATTGTTACAAATTTTAAAGTAAAAAAGACAAGTACATGGAGCAAATTATTACATACTAAAGTTCATGAACTAAATTGTTATTTTTATGAAATTTTAGAGATAAAAAATGTTTTTTAACCCATTCTAATAAAATTGTTCTAAAAAAACCTATTCTAATAAAATTTAAAAAGAGTATTTAAAAAAAAAATTAAAAAGAGTTTGAATCTCATTAAGAGATATCCATTTTCCTCGCGGGGACGGAGCCGCGCGAGGACCCGCCTCTAACAGAGCGGGGAATCCTCGTTTAGGCAAGGAATGAGGGAGGGAGTGGAGAATATTTTTCTCCATTAGCTAAACAGATATGGGGATGGGAAATGCATTCCCCGTCCCCACCCCATTCCCCAACCCTGCCTCGATTTTTTTTTTTTTTAATATATATATTTGTATATATATAATAAACCATAAATCCAAACTTTTATTTAATATTATTTTGTTTTTCTAAGGAAATCAAAAAAATCTCTCAAATAGAAATCTCTTATTAAAAATTAACAATTTAAATAGAAATTAAAAAAAAAAAGATTTTATTTGACCAAATTTTAAAAAATGAAAATTATAAACGGGAAATTATTCCTCGTAGGGAACTCGATCCTAGTGAATTCTCGACGTGGATTCCCCGTCCTGTTCTCCGCACAATTAAATGAGGAATTTTGCAGGGACGAGGAATGAAATGGGGGATGGGGATGGGGAAGCCATTCCCCAACCCTGCCCCGTGGACATCTCTAATCTCATTTAACATAGTATGCCATAGACAAAAGCACCTAGGAAGTACAAAATTATTTAATCATCCAAAAACAAGTATACAAAAATTAATTTTTTAAATTAAAAAAACCTTAAATCACATCATCTTTTTTAGTTCAACAATTGTGATAGTGGAAATTAAACCGTTGATATTTAAGATAGTAATATGTATTTTATCTACCGAGTTTGATTTATGGTTATATTGGTAGCAGAATGATTCGCAAGGTAAAAATCTTTTTTTCTCAACATAGAAATTTCTAACCTTTCTCGATACTATTCAGAAAAGGAAATGGTAATAATTTGGTATTTTGTCGCACACAATGTTGTGAAAATTAAATTCACTAATAGTTAAAAAATTTTCATTTTGGATTTTTCAATTGAAAAATCACTCTAGACAAGCTTATACTTCACCTCAGAAATTCCTGAATCCACGTCTAAAATACTGACTCGTATTAAAGTATGCGTTTAATATTGCCTTTTGAAAAAAGTAGTATTAACTAGTGCAGTACCTGTTATTAAGTATTTGTAAGAAAAAAACAATAGTTAAATACTTACTATGAAAGCACTTTTAATGCCTTTTATCTATTTTTAGAATTTTTCAAACTACTTTTTATTATAAATTAAAAAAAAAACATTTTTAATTAGTAAAATTTAAAGATAGAATTTTTAACCAAACACTACAAATTTTGTAAAATTCATTTTTAGTCATTCACAAGCACTTTTAGAAGACATGTTAAACATCCACTAAGTTCTCCTCATCACAAGTTGTGAGGAGCAACATTGCCATGTATAGAAATTAAGTTTTGCTCCCAACCTGAGCATAATTTAAATGGTTAAAGCACATGTCCTCGACCAAGAGGAAAAAAGTTCGAATCCTCCACTCCCACTTATTGTTGAACTAAAAAAAAAAAAAAAATCTTCGCTTAGTTAGGTATATATTATACGACCCTTAACCCTATCATTTCTTAATTCTCTCACTTTTCCTATATCCAAAGCCATTTCACCGTCACTTTCTGAATTTGACCAATTAAAGCGACTATGACAAAACAATACACAAAGTATCAAATTGAATCATTCACAATCCTCTTTCTCTCACGCAGGTGAATAGACTAGATTGAGGTGATCGAACACCATGATAATCAATTAATTTTATGAGTTTCTAGAGAGAATAATTATACAAAGCTCAGTAAACGTAGCTAAAAGAAGGGTTGCGCTAATGTCAATATTCCAAACATGGCTCATTGGATAAGACACTAATAACCATCTTAAAATTTGATGATTTGATCTTCTACTCTGGAATTATTGAGCTGAAGAAAAAAAAATTGATTTAATTCTCCATGTCTCTTTCAAAGGTGTTACAATTGGTAACTTTGTAAGCTGTATCCACACTAAAATTAGCTACAAAATAGACCACAGATATTGGAACCTAAGAAAAGCAAAATGGTCAAAAACAAGAGGAATATAAAAATGAAGTCTTTTTCAAGCATTAATTTATATCAATGGACAATGGAGAAACCAAAATGAATCTGCTTTCCTTTTCCCCATATAAACACAGATTCTTTTAATTTGTATTCTAGAACCTTTCTGCAAAACCTATCACTTCCAAAGAATATATACACATATATAAAATGGCCATCTAATTCCTTCAGCTCACTTCGAATATCTTGCCTCCATGTTGTGTAATTTTTTTCCCCATGTATTAGATATTTGTTATAATATTCCATGGGATACAACTGGCCAGGACTCATATTAATCCCCGTTAAGTTTATAAGTTAAGGTCCCGTTTGATGACAATCTCATTTTTAGTTTTCTATTTTTGAAAATTGTGTTTGTTTTTTCGTAATTTAATTACTGTAGTTTTGATCATCTCTTTGAAAGAATCATTTGAATTCTTAGGCAAATTCCAAATTCCAAATTCCAAATTTTTAAAAACTCATTTTTTTTAGCTTTCAATACATGGTTTGAATTTTGAAAATAGTTTAGAAGGTAAATAACAAAACAAATAAACTCATAGATAGAAGTAGTATTTATAAGCTTAATTTTCAAAAATAAAAAACCAAAAACTAAGGTCCCATTTGATAATCATTTGGTTTTTTATTTTTTACTTTTGAAAATTAAGCTTATAAACATTACTTCCATCCATCTCTTTGTTTTGTTATCTACTTTTTACAAATGTTTTCAAAATCAAAGCCAAGTTTTGAAAACTTAAAAACTTATTTTTGTTTTTGAAATTTTGCTAAGAATTCAAATGTTTTCTTAGAAAAAGTAAAAACTATTGTAAAGAATTTGTGAGAAAATAAACACAATTTTCAAAAATTAAATGTGGTTTTCAAACGAGATCTAAAATATAATTATCAAACGAGGCCTAAGTTATTCGAAGTGATTTGACTTATAGGTTAGATTCATATAGATCACCAAAGTGGGTATAGGTCAGCGGTAATTGCCATGTATGTACTATCGATCAAGAGGTTAGATGTTTAAATCTTCCACTCCTAAATGTTGTTGAATTAAGAAAAAAAAATCATGTACATCAAGATTTAAGAAGTTGAATCTATATATATTATTTGATATGCGAGTTTGCTTAATCTAAGTCATATAGTTTGTCAATCTCCCATGAGCCATATTAAAAAGATTATGTAAATTTCAAGCTAGCTTATATGCAATTCACCTTTTAGGGGGTGTTTGGTTTACCAAGTTGGGTTGAGTTGAGTGGGTTATTATAACCTATTCCATGTTTGGCCCACCCATAATGTTAAATGGTGGGTAGAATAACCCAACCCACCAATTTGTACAGTGTTCACTATGCAACATCGCACAGACCACGAAGAAGTTTTAGTTTTCTCTCCACTCCAACCTTCTCACGCCTCTCACTTTCTCTCAGGTTTTTCGAAAGTCTTCCCTCACTCTCGCCTCTATTCCTTCATCTTTTTGGACTGCTCTCTATTTGTTTGCCTTCACTTCATCTTCTTCGTTGGTAGAGTATGGTTTGGTCTCTTTCGCAATTTTCGATTTGTAGTGATCTGAGGTTTGTTTTTAAATCCATCTCCCCTTTTCATTTCATCTTCATCTACATCTCCATTTTTGTTAATCTCTCCTGATTCTCCCATGAAACCATGTACTCTGAAAGTCGATTTATGTTTTGTTCGGCCGAAACCCTAACCCTAAACATCTTTAGATTTGTGTTAGTTTCCAGATTTGAAACCCTAACCACCAACTTCAATTCTACTTTTTCACAACCATGAGTCCTCTTGCCAGATCTATAACCATGAACCTCAACTGCCATCTCCGTTTTTACGAATCCATAAAGCGTCACTCACCTTTTTTCTTTTCTTTTTTTTCAGATTCGATATACTCCCCTCGCTGCTTCAAAAAATACCCTCGGTCCCTTGCTGCGTTTGTTGCCATCCTTCCTTCCTTTGCATGTTTCATTCGATGGAATTAGGCATGGATTTGCCTAGTAGGAGACCCCTACACACGAATGGAGCATTGTGGGGGGAGTTGACTGCTGAAGGTTTGTTCTCTATCCCACTTCATTGGCCGATGATGAGTTTCCATAGGTTTTGATTGTCTCCCTTTGATAATCATGGTTGTTCTTAAATTGTTTGCTTTTTTTTATTTTTTTATTTTTTACTAAGTGCTGCCATATTTTCCATATTTTGGCATAACTGTTATGTATACTATTGTTTGGTTGTCTATTTTTTATCCCATGCCTCTGGATTTGCATATTTGATTTTGTCCTGATTTTGCTCCCTCTTCTTTTGGAGAATTTGTTCTCTGATTTTAAATCTTCCAACATAGTATTTTCGTCCCCATGCCTTTCTTCTCATCTTGCTCTCTGTTTTTTTTTTTTTATCACTTTTCTCTATTCAGTGTTGGATTATTGTTTGTTGGACAACCACATTTTATGAAATTCTATTACTATGAATGAATTTCGTTCAATATGATGTATCTCTGAGGCCTATCGGTGAATCTTTATCCTATTTTCCAATACTTTGGTTCTCCTGTTTTTTAAATGTATGCTTAGGCATTTGAAGCCCGATTTTTTGGTTATGTTTTTGAATTAAATCCAGCTACATTAGTTCTATGGTATATTATAAATTTGAATGACCCTTTGAGTGAAAATTTGTACATGTGCTGGTTGAATGTCCGATTGTATTGGGTATGTTTTAATATTTGGTTAGTTGGTGGTTGTGTGGTTTTATTGCAGTGGAGTTATATATTCAAAAGTCTTTTCTCAATGTCATACAATTTAAGTCTCAATGGCTCAATTTATTTCGGTAGGTGCACTTAGTGCACCTACTCCTTTTTGCTAATAACCACCCTCCTCTCCACTCTTCTTTATATATGAACTCATACTTGTGTAAAATGTTGAGGAAAACTCCACACTTCATTGCTCCTTTGTAATCTCTTTGGTGAGTTCTTATTTAACACTTTTTCTATTCCTTGCACATATATATATTGAAATCTGAAACATCTCCTTTCCCTATTAAGGTATCCTCTTCCACTGGTATAGAGGTTTACTTCTTACCATTCCAACCACCTTTGTTGCCCGATCGCTCATCACCTCGTACCAAAGGTTCGATTTCTGTCATCTTTCCCTTCTTTGTACTGCTCGACTATTAAACATTAGTAATAATGCTCCCTTCTTTATACTGTGTGCAGGGTTCGAGAGTAGTTTTTTTTCTTCCACACTAGTCCAAGGTTCATGAGTTTAAGGATGAAATTTAGTTTGTTATGTATGTAAATGATAACATCGCACAGTTACTTTGGACACTTTGGAACTTTTTCTGAACTTTTTGTTTGCCATCAGTGTTTGTATATGTTATTTAGTACTAATCTCATGAATATAGTTCTTATACATTTTGTGCCAACTTTGTCCTTGTACATAAATGATACATATAACCAACTATTCATAAATTTAAGATTATGTGATTATGTTAATCATAGATTTAAACTTATGTCAATCAAAACTTTAAACTTATGTTTAGGTTCATGAAACATAAGTCTAATTACAATTGTGTAATATGTTTTTAATTGTATAAATAAAAAATTCTATAATTTTAAGTATTTATACCTTATATTTAGTTTTTTTCCTCTCTAAAAAATAGTTTTATTATATATGAGTAAATGTAAAATGAGTTTAAGTTCATGAAGCATAAATCTAATTACAATTGTGTAATATGTTTTTTAATTGTATAAAGAAAAAAATTCTAGAATTTTAAGTATTTATACCTTATATTTAATTTGTTTTCCTCTCTAAAAAATAGTATTATCATACATGAGTAGATGTAAAATGAGTGCAAGTTCATGAAGCATAAATCTAATTACAATTGTGAATATGTTTTTCAATTGTATAAAGAAACAAATTCTAGAATTTTATGTATTTATACCCAATTGTTAATTTTTTTTCCCTCTCTAAAAAATAGTTTTATTATATCTTATATTTAAATTTACAATTTCAAAACTGGGATAACTTCGCCACAAGAATGAAAGTGGAGGTGTTGAGAAATGTTTTTTGTTTTTCTAAAAGTAGTTACCTTCCAAAAAAAAAAAAAAGAATTGGAGTGTTCAAAATTGAGTTTCTTTTAATGTCTTAACCCAAAAAAAAAAAAAAAAAAAATAGCAGTGTTAAAAACAGTTTGTTGAAAAATGGAGGGAAAGAATGGTTACATTAAACCTTGGAATGGGCAAATAGTATTTTTTTTTTAACCTATAGACTTAATAAAAATAAAAGTGGATGTATTCAAACTTTGATAAAAGATATTTTAAACTTACAAGCTTACCAAACAAAAAACGAATGTTCAAATTGTTAAAACAAAAAAAGATTGTTCACATTTTCAGAATACTGAAATATGTGGTGGCCAAAAAATCAAAGGTAAACTAATTTTTTTTTCAACAGAATATTTAATTTTACATATTTTAAAGTAATCAATAAAAAAAAATGCTAGCCCCCAAATATTATCTAATTCCCAAACAACTTTAACCATAACTTACTCAACTCATAAAAATCCTAAACCCATAAAATCCTAAAACCATAAAACTCTAAAGCCCAAAACCCTCAAAACCTTTAAGCCCTACAATTTACTAAATCCTCTTAACTTTTGAAAAATTTATACATCTGCTCGTTCCATGATATAGAAGGTTAACTGCATACACTTTGAGTTTAGGATTATGGGTCGAACGAAGTTCTATGTGGTCTTTGTGGGTCGTAACCCTGGTATTTACATGACCTGGCATGAATGTCATAGACAAGTCCACGAATTTAGTGGAGCAATTTACCAGTCTTATGCAACTTTTACGGAAGTAGAGAATGCATATACCCAATTTGTAGTCAGTTCCAATGATCAGTCCGATGCGGTTATGCCTAGTGGATGTGCATGCAACATGTCTAATATGAATAATGTTGATGTAGGACAGTGTAATAGTACTATGCTTCTGCTATTAGGGTTCTTTAGTGGAATCATCTTTATGTATTTATGAATTCTCTTAGTTGGACTTTAGTGACACGTTGGACGTACACTACAATGGATGTACCTACAAATAACAAATAATACATTTGTGTTACAGGAACAACTCTCCTCCCCCATTTTCTTCTTCCTCTAAGATGAAAACTGTTGAAGAACTATTTAATATCCTCACAATCATATCCACCTCCCAAAGATAAATGTTGGTAAATTTAACCTTCATTCTAAACAATAATTGTAGAATAGAGTACCAATCACCATACGATAGACATTGCATTAGGCAGCTGAATTTCTTTCGCCTCATTTACGAGAATGACTTATGTTGTCGTGAAAGCAAGAGGATGGATAGAAGGACTTTTGCGATCCTATGTAGTATGCTTAGGACGACTGGGGGATTGCAACCGACCCAATGTATTGATATCGAGGAAATGGTGGGGGTTCCTACACATTCTAGCACACGACGTTAAGAATCGAGTAATTCGTAGGCAATTTGCGAAGTCTGAAGAGAAGATGTCCAGATACTTCAACTCCGTTCTCGCATTGGTCTTGCAACTTCACGAGGTGTTACTAAAAACTCCAAAGCCAATCACTAATACATGCACTGATGAGCGATGAAAATGGTTTGAGGTATAGAGAACTTCTCTATACATTAATTGTTATGGATAAAATGCACGTAATTAATGTCACTTCCATGTCTTCAATAGATATAGAATTGTCTGGGCGCGTTAGATGACACATACATCAAAGTTAATGTTAGTGTTGTTGGTCGGCCCTGATATAGGATGAAGAAAGGTGAAGTTGCGACGAACGTATTTGGAGTTGTTTCCCCGAACGGAAAGTTCATATTCGTCATGCCAGGTTGGGAAGGGTCTACAACAGATTCTAGGGTTCTTAGGGACGCACTCTCTCGACCTAACAGCTTGAAGGTTCCTAAGGGTATGCCCTAAATAGTTCATGTTTTTAACTATTAATACTTAAAAAAAACAATAACCTTATCAATTACCCATTGGTATCTTCTGCAAGATACTACTACATGTGTGATGTTGGGTACCCTAATGCAAAAGGATTCCTTACACTGTATAGAGGAGAACGGTACCATCTTTCAGAATGGCGTGGTGCAGGGAATGCACCAACTACTCCAAGAAAATATTTTAATATGAAACATTCTTCTGCGAGGAACGTCATCGAGAGAGCTTTTAGTGTGTTGAAAGGGAGGTGAGCCATTCTTCAGGGAAAGTCATTCTACCCGGTTCAAGTACAATGGGGTCATATGCAATGTTGGATGAGGTCGAGGAAGTCGACTATGCGCCCAATGGTTTTAGAGTCAACAATATACAATTCATTGAAAGCTCTGACTAATGGACCAGATTTAGGGATGACTTGGCTGAGCGAATGTTTGGTGCTTGGGAACAATCGTGATGACTTTTCTACTTTTGTAATTCTATTATCTTCAATTGATCAGAATCGTAGATGTACTTTATGTTTTTTTAGGTGTTTTGTGATGTTATGTCAGTCATGGACATCTGTAATTCAAATTTTTCTGTCTATATATCTTAATTTTGTGGTAATATAATTATTTTCTTTCTTACCATACGTATTCCCGAACTTGATTTTTTTTAATTGTATTCAATGTAACATTAGTTGGATATATGTATGCATGCAGCATCATGGCAGGTACATCAAAAGTTCCCAAACATACCTGGACGAAGGTGGAAGATGCGAAGTTGGTGGAGTCACTAGTAGCTTTAGTAGAGAGTGGTTGGTGGTCTGACAACGGGACCTTCAGACCCCGGGTATTTACAACTTCTCCACCGGATGCTTGCAGAGAAAGTACCAAGTTCTAATATAAGCCAAAATACGATAGAGTGCAAGATTAGATCTCTGAAAAAGTAGTACGGGGCAATCACGGAGATGCTGAGTAGTGTATGCAGTGGATTTGGCTGGAATGAAGAGTTGAAATGTGTTGATGTGGAGAATGAGATTTTTGATGTTTGGTTAAGGTAAGATCATACCATTACAACATATTCTTCTCGTTATTTTAAGTATATTAATATATTATCGTTCACATGCAGGGTCATCATGCTGCTAAGGGACTGTGAAACAAGTCATTCCTACATTATGATAACTTGGCAATCGTGTTTGGTAAGGACAGAGCCATGAGGTTCGCTGTAGAGACACCCATGGAGATGGCCTCCAATGTTTCTAAATAGATAGAGGAGGATATTTGATTGGGATCATAAGACTCTTTACGCCCAAAGCAACGACCTATAGATAACCCATGCACCGATGATATAGGGGATGAAGAGTTGTCAGAAACCCCTACTAGTAGGCGTATTCCATCCGGCATGTCTACTAGTGGGAGTGGAAGCAAGAGGAAGAGATCATCCTTCCAATCCAAGGTGCTGGATGTTATGTAGATTGCCATGGATATGCACACATCTCACATGCGGTCACTTCTTTCTTGGCATAAGGAAAAATATGACATGGAATCCACACGGTGAAAGGAAGTGGTTGACCAACTGTATGAAATAGAAGGGTTGACAGAGGATGATCGGATCATCCTTATAGATCTCCTTGTTGCTGATCTCCAGAAGACGAACTGCTTCTTACAAGTCACACACCGATCGAGGAAGAGGTACTACTTGCATCTCCTAGGTAGGCCCCTTGACTCCCTGCTCCAATCACTTTTTATTGGACTTATGAACATGGCCCATTGACGACCGTTTACTTGATATTTTTGTGAACCAGTATAATGTTAATTTGTGAACCATTTTTTTGTTCATCATGTAAATAGGCAATTGATGGCCTAACAAGATTTTTGTGAACATTCCAGCCATACATGAAATTAATGTTGACTTATCTTCATTAGTCAATTGTGATTCGTGTCTATAAAGAACGCACCATTCTATCTCTAAATTAAAAGAAATTTAATGTACAATGGGACATTTGATTTCTATTAATTGAAAGATGTTGAATGTGTAGCTTAAGGAGTAAAACAAGACTACATTGCATATCGATTGGAAGAAGTCAATTTGTAAAAAAAAAAAAAAAAGGATAAGAAATGAAGTTCTTTCAGAACATGGTCAATATCAATGAATTCAGACATTACTTTTGTGAATATTCCACTCATAAATTCTATTAATGTTGAGATATATTGTCATTTAGAAATTGACATCTTAATTGAGTGTTGGAAAGTTAGAAAATATGTTCTAGATGAATGTTTGGGTAAAAACATTAATGGAAAACAAAAACAATTAGCTAAAAATCAGTCTACTTCGAGTTACAAAAAACTGCATGCACTAGATACCCATGCCCAACTCAACTCAACTCAACTCTGCACCCCAAATACAGACTTTCTGACTCAACTCAATTAAACTCTACACCCCAAACACAGACTTCTAAACTCACTGACAAACTAACTCTACCCAACTCAACTCAATTTTGTGAGCGAAACGCACCCTTATATATACCATGTATACCATTTTCGAATCATAAACCCATGTAACAAACACGATATTACACAAAAACCTTGATTTCTATATCCCATCTAATTCCCAATATACCTGTGGGATTATATTAACTATATGTATTGTGTGTTCATCAACGCCTGACCCTGAGATGTCGATCATCCAAACCACACCACTTCCATCATACATACACACGAGATTCCATTTCGTGAGAGTTGTGTGTTCATATTCTAGAAGCTAAACTAAAAAAGGTATCTTGAGTAATTTCATGAATAATCAGGGGCCAGGTGCTAAAACATAAATGGTTTGTATCCATTAAGTAGAGATGAGTTGTAATTGTTATGAGAAACTTCTCCCATTCACACGAAGCATGGGAAGCGAAATCCTTCATCTATATCATCCATCTTTGTTAACAAATTCGAGCTTTTAAAATCCCAAGTCGAAATCTCCTTAAATTAGAGTAAATTTAATCATTTAATATACTCTCGACGACGCTGGATGCTGACCGTTCGAGAGGATAAAGATAGAAAATTTCCTTAGAAAAGTTCCTCCCACTTTTCATGTTAAAAAACACACCAGATTCTTAATATCTTAGCTTACTATCCTCCATGGAAAGAATCTATGCTGTTCCCACTTTGAAAAGTCCAAAAAGATTGATGAACATCTTCAAGTTGTCTCCATTCGCTCTACCCTCCCTTTTTGGCCATTATATTAGAGCATTTCCAGCCCTTTGCCATGTGCAATAAAACCAGTCTTCTTCTTCTTCTTCTTCTTCTTCTTCTTCTTCTTCTTCTCCTTCTTCTTCTTCTTCTTCATCCTAATTTTCCTCAGTACAATCAAAAGCTTAGAAGTTGCAAAAATGGCATCCAAGAGAATATTGAAGGAGCTTAAAGACTTGCAGAGAGACCCACCAACTTCTTGCAGTGCAGGTGAATTAGGGCAACTTTATGACATCAAGTTTAATTTTTGTACTCCTTTTTTTAAAAATCCTTTTTGAGTTAAATAATTGCGAGGTGAAAATCGAACCATTGACATTAGATATAGTAATAGATGTTATGCTCAAATTGGCTAGTTTGAGGCCTCGTTGGGTCATAACCATTTGATTTTTTGAAAGTTGTGCTTGTTTTCTCACTATTTACAATATCTTCATCTTTTTCTTAAAGAAACATTTGAATTCTTATTCAAATTTCAAAAGGAAAAACAAGTTTTTGAAAATTATTTTTTTAAGGCCCTGGTTGATAACTATTTGATTTTTGAAAATTGTGCTTGTTTTCTCATCATTTCCTTATAATAGGTTTCATCTTTCTTAAGAAAATATTTGAATTCTTAGCCAAATTCCAAAAACAAAAACAAGTTTTTGAAAACTACTTTTATCGGTTTTTAAAATTTGGCTTGATTTTTGAAAACATATGTAAAAAGTAGATAACACAACAAGTAAACCCATAAGTGGAAGTAGTATTTATAAGCTTAATTTTCAAAAATCAAATGATTATCAAACGGGGCCTTAGTTTATTTTAAAACTTGGTTTGTACTTTGAAAATATTCATAAAATGTAGATAACAAAATCAAGAAACTCATAGGTACAGTAGTAGTATTTTATAAAGCTTAATTTTAAAAAATAAAAAACTAAATAGTTACCAAACGGTTATTTTATTTTATTTTTATTATTATGGGTGGGAAGATTTTAATCTCTTCTAAATCTGATTTTGTGTTATGGTGTATTTTGCAGGTCCTGTGGCTGAGGATATGTTTCATTGGCAAGCAACTATTATTGGTCCAAATGATAGTCCCTATGCTGGTGGAGTTTTTCTTGTCACCATTCATTTTCCTCCTGATTATCCTTTCAAACCTCCTAAGGTAAGCCATTGAAAATAATTTTGGATCACTGATTGAATTTGTATAAACTAAAGTTCAAAAGTCAAGATTGAGTTTGGTATATATATATTGCTAAATAAATTGTTTTCATTTTTAATGTTTTAACATTTTTTTCATCTTTTAAAATTTTTCATTTCAATCCTTATGTATTGAATTTTTTCTATCAAGCCATTACAAATTTACCGTCAGTAATAAACAACAAAACGACGATATATGGAATTTAAAAATAGTGATTTCTTATGCATTTGTCAATCATTAATATACCAACATTTTAATGAGTCAATTTCTATAACAACAAATAATTTCGAGTCAAGTAAGATACTATGTACTAAGTCATGTAAAATTAGTAAGTTCTAAATTTCATAAGTGAGTATTATGTCTATTTTATTAAATTAAAACGTAGAATACTTTTAACTCAATTACTAAAGTGTATTTTAATATTTACATCATTATTTTGTTAATTAATTTTAACAATTTGTGATAATAAAGGCTTAATTGGAATAATTTTAGTAGGATGAAATTGAAAGTTTTAAAAGATGAAAGACCAAATATATATTTAATTAGTTATTTTTTAATCACAAATTTACAGATTTGGTTGATCCCTAAAAACTACATAAACTCAATATTTTTGGAATTCACTCTCATCTTATATATCAACTTTTTTGACAAACTATAGCAAACTTGACACACAAAAAAACAACCTACAAGACTTCTAAACTCATTCATTTTTTAATAAATTCAAACATAGTTCCTAGAGATATCTAGATTTTCAACTTCTAAATTCATGAGCTAATTAAATATCTCTTAAAAAAGAGAAAATTGAATTGTCTCTCATTTGATCTTGTTGAAAATTGGACACTGTTGCAGGTTGCCTTTAGGACAAAGGTGTTTCATCCTAACATAAACAGCAATGGCAACATATGCTTGGATATCCTTAAGGAACAATGGAGCCCTGCCCTTACAATATCAAAGGTAAGTTCATTTCGACTTTAAATTGTCGACCAAATCAACGCATTGTTGCTTCTAGATCAGAAGCTCTTAAAATAGATTGTTAGTTCAAATCCCTACAATTTGCTTTCATCCTTGATTTGATTCGTATCGATACTCGAGAACATTGAACAAAAATAAACTTTTTTTTTTTTTTTTTTGCAGGTTTTGCTCTCAATATGCTCTCTATTAACTGACCCAAACCCAGATGATCCACTGGTTCCTGAGATTGCTCACATTTGCAAGACTGACAAAGTCAAATATGAATCCACTGCTAGGTGCTGGACCCAGAAATATGCAATGGGTTAAAATAAAACCTCATATTTACAAAACATCAAATCCAATTTTTCTAAAACTTTGTATTGATTGAATCCTTTTCCTCAAGCCTCCTCTCATCACTCTTTTTCTTTATCCTTTCATCATTTAGAAAATGTATTATTGATGGCCTAAAACTTGGGCTTTTGGCATCATATTTAAACACCTATATATTTGCTTGGAATTATAATGAATAATATATATGTCCAAAAACTTTGGAGCTTGAAAGAGATTCGAACGTTTGATCTCTTGGTAGAGAGTATATGTCTTAACTTAGTTGAGCTATACACATATAAATATTGTACATATTATTGTTACGTGTAATCCTGCATTATTTTCAATCATCTTCTATAATTTTTAGTACTACATTCAATTTCACTTAAACTATAAGATGTCTTATATTAGAATTAAGGATTGAGAAAGGTGGAATACTTTGGGGGGAGAGAAAAAATAGGAATTTCAAAATTAATATTCTTTTTCTACTCACAATATCATAATATGTCTAATCATATCATTTTTTTTAGGAAAAAAAACTTGATAATCATAATATTTTGTAACCCTAGTTGAACTACATTCGTGCCCATTAGCAACAACCACAACTATAACAAAGGAGAAAATTATTTAGTAAAAACAGGCGAATAACAAGAGAAAAGACGTTGAACATCGATATGGTGTATGCTACTAAACAACATATAATTAGTATTTCCGTTGAATATTAGAGTTGAGCAAAGTTTTGTCATATGACAATGAGCATATTTAGGACATTCTCACTTTTTTGTATTTATAAGTGATCAAGGTGCATAACGATCCTAACTAGAGTCATAAACTTATAATGATGCCAAAAATAGGATGTTAACTATGATTGTGAATTGTGACAAGTAATTTGAATAGATACTATCAATATAGGTAATTGATCGATAACCAAGGATTAATGTAAATTATCTCGAATAGTATGTGGTTGACATACAAGATAAACATATTCAAGAAATAATTTAAAGGGTCATAGTATATAGATAAGGTTGAGTGTCTTATCATGGTAACACTATTGATACTACCCAATTTGTTATAGTTACAAATGATTTAATCCAAATTGTTCATGTGCAGACATGTGAGTGGGGGTATTTTATACAATGAGTTTGTATAAGACTGGACCACGAAATATTTAATATATTTTTATAAATCCGTTAATTGAAAAGATTAATATTTTATCAGGATGATCATATGCGACTCGATCTTAATCTTGAGTGAGTTATGAACTCCTACTTGTGAGTGCTTGTGCTTTGATTTGTATGGGTGAGAATGCCTTTTGTATCAAATTTAATAAGCCTACCATTTTGGGGACTTGACCAAATAGGGAGTTGGAAACATAATCTCACAAGATGGAATTCACTCTTTTCCATATAAGGTAAATAGATGAGTAGTTTCTTTAAGTGCTAATTTTGGGAATTGAAAAATGGAGCCCCACCCTCTCATTGGCTAGAGAGAGACTTAGTTTATGATTGGATCATAAACAAATTGTTATTTAAATGATCAATGGTACTTAAGGTGCAAGATGTAATTACAAGGGTAAAACGAACTTTTGACCCAACTGTAATTACGAATAACTCGTGAAAGATCGACTTTCATGTAGTGGTAAATTCATGGACATAACTTGTCCTACATAAGAGTGCAACTTTAGGTTTATAGTGGAGTGACATAGAGTTAATGAATGAAAATTAATTGATTAAAGAGTTTAATTAATTAATTTTGTATCATTGGAGCTTATAATCTATAGGTCCATAAGGTCCCATTGCTAGCTCATATGAACAAATAAGGATCAATTTTGTTGAGAGAAAATTTTGAAATGTTCAAATTAAAATTTAATATATTTGATATATTAAATGAGAGAAAACATATTTATTGTATATGATACATTAAATATCAAAGAAATTATTAATGTATTAAGATACATTAAAGAAAATATATTTATTAAATTTTAATTAGATTCAAATAAGGAAATAAATATCGTAGGAGAATTTAAAAATATTTGAATAAGATTCAAACTGGTTAGATAAATATATTTTAATATATTAGATATTAAAATATATTGTTTAATTATTTTTCCTAGACCACTATAAATAGGACCCTAGGGGTGAGCCATTATGTACATTCTTCACAAGAGAAAAAAACTCTTGAAATTCTCATCTCATTCCCTTTCTCTATTTTCAAGAAGATTCCCACAAACCTCTTTGGTCCTTTATTCGTGTTATAGTAAGGAAGACTTTGTAGAAGTCTTGGAGTTCAACCAGCTCATTGGAGTTGGAGTACAAGGAGAAAAAGACCCGCCAGAATATTCTCCATATTATTTTCAAAGTATAGTTTATGTTTAACCTTAAGTTTATATTTTAATTCTAAAATAAAATCAAAGACGATTCCAACTCTTCCTCTACGAGTCTAATTCAATTATTCCCTTCATCAACTACATAACACATATATATATGTATTGTTTGAGGCAAGCAGTGCGTGGCCTTTCTTTATTTTTTCTTCAATTGTAAGTTGAAATCACAATGTGTGATTTTGTGTGTGGCAATGATTGAGAGTGAGAGAATTGAGTGTATTCTCTTCTTGGGTTAAGGGTTTATTCTTTGTTATTTATCCCAAGCTACTAGGTTGTGATACTTGGAAGTCAATAGCATTTGTTAGACTATCGAGGGATTAGTTTGTAACACGAGTTTAAGGCTTCTTGTAATCTCCCATTTTAGTAGAACCTGTAGTTGCAAAAGCTTGGACGTAGTCCCGAGTTTGGGGCGAACCAATATAAATTTCAGTATTATCTCTCTTCCCTATCTTTTATATTTGTTATTTGTGACTCTTGTTTGGTTGGCTTATCCTGTGGAATGAGAGAATTAATATTTTAATTTTATTGCTTATGCTTCTATATTATTATTATATTATTTTTCTCCCAACACCCAGTAAATTAAGTAATAAGTTTAATTGCAATATTCTGTTGGAATTAATAGACTTAGGAGATAAAATCTAATTTGGCTTTTCTAATTAGGTTGATTAAGTCATTAGATTAAAAGGATTAATTTATTTGTGTAAGTCTATGATCGATATTGCAATTGAATGAACCGCACCTATGGATTGGATGATATTGGTAAGATTTAATCTATATTTGTTTTTATCTGCGTATGTTTTATTTTATTTACAAAAAATACATTTTTATTTTCTTTTGCAAATTTAATTGAAGAAATTGATATTTGGTTTCCTGAAATCGACCTAGTACACTCAATGCTACAAGTAGTTTAAGATCGGTTTATAAATTGTAATTTGATGAGTCGAGGACAAGCTCGCATCAGCTGGATACAAAATCGAGGTACTTTTGCAAGTTTTCCCTCATATATCCAACGATGCAAAGCTACTAGCCTCATTGTGGCAAGCTCATCGAATAATTTCTCCACTAAAATGGGTATAATTGCCAATGAATTGTAGTCGTCGAGAGAAAATTTTAACTAAAACGTGCGTTTAAGTACTGCCAACGAAAAAGCAGTTTTTGCTGAAGAATTGGAAGCGTTGGGAGAAGTTCGTCTACAATATGCTCTAGTCTTCCTCATTTTTCTTTGCCACTTAATTTCTTCCATCGTTTTCTCTTGCCGTTCATTTTCTCCGGCTGCTCGTCGGTCTCTCTCCGACGTCCTCTATTTTCTCCATCGTTCTCTCTCTCTCTGTTGTGCTTTCCCTCATTTGCTAGTGAGTCCAAACATTGTTTAACTTTTTGTTTTATCATTGTGTTGTGAAAAAAAAAAAATAGCATACATGACTGTAATTTTGTTTGTTCACTACTTTAATGATAGTTGGCTAATTCTTGTATATGAATATCATCATTTGCTAGCCTTGTCTGCTTGACACTTTTAAAACAAAGAAGATCGTGTAATTATATGATATTCAAAAGGCTATTTTTTTATGGTAATCTCATGTGTACATTGTGTGTGATATCTAAAATTTATAAATATCTCTATTTGCTCGGGGAATTGAAGATCATTATGGTTTTTTTTTTTTTTTGTAGTAATTGCTAATGGAAATTATGTGAGAGATTAGCCTTATGGAAGTTTGAAGGCAATATTTAATTTTTCTTATGTTATATCAATAGTTGAACTTATTATGAATGAATAATCAAATACAATTAAGATTGAACTAGATTTGAGAGTAACATTATATACTTAAAAATTAGGCACGTTCGGCACTCAAACTACTAGTTTTAAAAGGTTTAGAAGTGGGTTAGGCACATTATGTTCTCTCTTTAGGCTTCTTTAATTACAATCCCAAAATACATTTAAGCCACATTTGAACTAGTTTGACACACATAGTGCTAATTTTGAAGAGTTTAGGAGCGAGTCAAACAAGTTTAGTTCTCTTTAGACACATTTTATCTAGTTTAGCACACAAAGTGCTAGTTTTGAAAGGTTTAGGTGAAGTTAGGCACTTTTTTAGTTCCTTAAGGTCCTAAAATACCTTTTAGGCATGTTTAAACTAGTTCAATGTACAAATTACTAGTTTGAAGGGTTTAAAAGTGGGTTAGGCAAGTTTAAACTAGTTTGGTACAAAAAATTCTAGTTTTTAAGAGTTTACAAGTAAGTTAGGCATGTTTAGTTCCCTTTAGGCCTATGTCTTTGGTTTCTTAAAGTCCCAAAATACCTTTTAGGCACGTTTGAACTAGTTTAGCATACAAAATGCTAGTTTTGAAGGGTTTATGAGTGAGTTAGGCATGTTTAGTTTCCTTTTAGACACATTTTTTTTAATTCTCTAAGGTCCCAAAATGCCTTTTAAGCACGTTTGAACTAACTTAGCGCACAAATTGCTAGGTTTTGAAGGGCTTAGGAGTGGGATAGACACATTTAGTTTCTTTAAGCCCAAAATTTCTTCTTAAGTACATTTGAACTAATTTTACACACATAGTGCTAGTTCTCTTTAAGCCATGTTTTTAGTTCCCTTTAAGGCATGTTTTTAGTTCCTTACAATTTAAAATGCCTTTTAAATACATTTGAACTAGCTTGGCTAACAAGGTGTTAGTTTTGAAGAGTTTAGAAGTGGGTTATTAGACACATTTAGTTCTCTTTAAGTGACGTAGAGGCACATTTAATTCTCTTTAGGCACGTTTTTGGTTTTTGAAAGCCTCGAAATGCTTTTTAGGCACGTTCGAGCTAGTTTTTGGCATATAAAATGCTTGTTTTGAAGAGTTCAAGAAGTGGGTTAGGCATTTTTTATTTCCTTTAGATATGTTTTTGGTTCCTTAAGATCTCAAAATGCCTTTTAGGTACGTTCTAACTAGTTTGACATTTAAAGTTTTAGTTTTGAAAGGTTTAGGGAGTAAGCCGCTAAACACGTTTAGTTCTCTAGCTAGTTTGGAATGCAAAGAGGTGGAGTTAGGTGCTTTTAGTTAGACTTTAGGCACATTCATACTTGCTTAAACACCAAAATGACTCTTGGGCTTTTTATGCTAGACAAGCATTTTTTAGCTAGTTTGCATTGAAAGGGAAGTTGAGTTATGTGCTTATGGTTCACTTTTTAGGCACATCCTTGCTTGAACACTAAAATGGCACTAAGGCACTTTTGTAGCACTATGCCACCATTTTAACTAGTAAAGAAGGCAATGGGAAGCACCTATTGGTTAACTTTAGACATGCCCTTACTTGCTCCAACACCAAAATGTATCTATATGTATGTATGTTTTTTTTTATTTATTTGGTTGTTAAACATTTCTTATTACTTGTTTTGCAAGTATTTTTTATGTTGTTTTCAAAGACTTTATACTCTGAAAAATTATGGAGATTTGACGAAGACAAAAATGAAGCTTTCTAGATTAGGTGTACATATTTATTTCTTGGTTCATGTTGTAATTTTTATTTTATTCACTTCGAACTCAAATTTTGTATCAACAAATTGTAAGAACAATTTTATTGATACTAGTATCTATTCTCATTCAACAAGGGCTGTCACGATAAATTTTCTAATAATTTTTTTTCGTCAGGAAAAGTTGCCGACATTTTTTTGCCTAATGACAACCAAAGATGAAAATATCCATCGATATGTCAATATATCTGTAAATCGGAGTGTTTGACATCGATATTCAGGATTAATTGATATTCCAATATCTTTTATAAATACTCATAAAATATTAAAAAAATCATTTATTTAATTTTGTTGGGAGTAAAACAATTTAATTATTAATGTAAATAATTTTTTTTATTTACATAAATATCTATCGATATAGACATTTTATCGATATATCCATATCAATACATCCATAAAATTAAAATTTTGATATTGATATCGACATTGATATTTTAATCGCCTTTGATGACCACAAAATATGCTTCGGTTATTTTTAATTAATTAAGAGTGCATGTTCAATAGTTACCTACTTCAATGCAAATTTTAGATTTGTTTAACAAAGTCTTATCAATGAGGTGTCAAGACAACTCATTGGTAGTAATTATATGTTCTTTTTTTTGTTTTTTTGTCTTTTTTTAAACGATATAGTGTTATTTGTTTTTTTTATAATTATTTTTTGAGGAGGATAGTGTTATTTGTTGTAGCTACCAAAACTAAGTTTTGTTAATGTAACATACACTTAGTTATCCTGTAGTTGTGGCTAATTCTTGTTGTATAAAGGGAAAGCTTGTGCCTATATAAGGATATGTGTTCTATAGAAGAACATCATCAAATGAATGCCATTTTTTGCAAATCTTCCTTCTCTTAATTGATATCGATCTTTTCAAAAACCGCATTGGCCGAGAAAGCTTCATCGTTTTATTAGCCTCTCGAAATTCTCTCTCTCTCTTGCTTAAGGTGTCAAACCCTAACTAGTGGGTGCACTAAGCAAGAGTGAAAGTCCGAATCGATTGGTTTGGTTTTATATATTAAAAGGGCCAAACCAGAACAAATATTAGTTAGAAATCGAGTTGGTTCAGTTTGGTTGTTTTGTTGGTTGGATTCATCGGATTTTTTTTTTTATTTTTCTTCTTCCTATGGCTTGTTTCCTTGTCAAGTGTGGAGTATCACATCAAGTGCCAAGGATTCACAAAGAAGGTGGTAGTAGGAAGCCAAGGAAAATCCAAAGAGATAGTAATGTTGGTGAGGCACCTGTGACAATAAACAACGAGAGACGACATCGACGACGGGTAGGCAATAAAGAGAGAAAGATGGCATCGTCGTTGAGGCTGCGACGACAAGGAGGGAGAGGTGTGTTGGGTGGCTGGCTTGCAGCATGGTTGGAAGAGGCTGAAGGCCAAAGAGAGAAAGATGAAGTAAAGGAGTTGGAGGAGGCAACCAAGAGCTGAAGGCCAAAGGGATGGTTTTATATGGGGTTGGTTGGATTTCTTATGGTTGGCTTGGCTGATATTCTTTACATTCTTTTTCAAGGTGATATTTATGTAACTATATCATTTTTAATAAATATTTATAAACTGATTTAATTACAAATTTAATGTCTAAGTTTTATGTTTGTAAACTTAAGAAAACATCTTATAAATCTTTGAACTTTTTAGTTTTGTATATAATAAATCTCTAAATTTTAAAAAGCATTTTATAAGCTCTTGAACTTTTGATTTTGTATCTAATAAATTTCTGACATATTAGATGCTTTTTAAATTTTATAAACTTATTAGACATAAAATTAAAATATAGAATGGTAAATTTTAAAAAATGTCGAATAAATCAAGAAACATGGTAGGCAATCTGGATTCTGTTTTACATTTTCAAATTCACTGAATTCAGTGAATATGCGTTTGACATATGTATTTTCGAAAACTGTTTTTGGATTCTGTGATTCAAATAGTGAAAATTCTAAAAACAATATTTTTATGTTTTCATTGTATCCAGATTTTGAATTTGAAATTTTAAAATACATAATTATACAAAAAATGATAAAAACGTTAATAAATATAGTATTTCATGTTATACACATAATTTATTTTTGTTAAATTAAAATGTGTATAACATAATATATTATAAATTATATGATATTGTAAAATAATAATTATACAAAATTTATAACAAAAAACATGTTCATAAATTAATTAATAATGGTTTATATTCACCAAAATATTTAGTTTTGCAACCACAACTAGGTTAAATTACAAGTTTAGTCCCTCGAACTTATAGGTTTATGTCTATTTGGTCTTTGAACTTTAAAAAATATCTAATAGATCTCAAAATTTTCAATTTTGTGTTCAATAGGTCCCTAAACTTAAAAATGTCTAATAGGTCCCGGGACTTTTAACTTTGTGTCTAATAGGTCCCTGACATATTTAATTTTTTTTTAAAAAATTAACTGATCTATTAGATATAAAATTGAAATTTATGTCTAATAGAACCCTAAACTTTCAATTTTGTGTATGGTAGGTTCGTAAATTTAAAAAAAAATAGTGGATAAGTCAAATATCTATTAGACACAAAATTGAAAATTCAAAGACCTATTGGACACACAAAATTGAAAGTTTAAGGACTTATTAGACATTTTTTAAAGTTCAGAGACCAAATAGACATAAATTTGTAAGTTCGGGGACTTATTCGATAATTTTTAAAGTTCAAAGACCAAATAGGCACAAACCTAAAAGTTCAGGGACTAAACTTGTAATTTAACCATAAATATATTATAAAAAACATTTTGAACAATTGTTTAAATTGGAATTCAATTTCTAAACCTGCTACCAAACACATATCTAAAAGTATGAAATACAACTTCGTTTTCATTGAATCCTTTGCTTTTAAAATTCAATTTTCAGCCCTAAAAGTTTAGGACCTATTAGACATACTTTATCAACCACAATATTGAAACCTATTAGACACAACAAAATATTACCAATATATATATATATATATATATATATATATATATATATATATATATATACCCCACTTGTGCCCCTGACCCCCAAAAAAAATGAAAGCGCACTCCAAAAATAGGGAAATTGAATGAAACTTTCTTAAAGATAAAATCAAAATTTTGAAAAATAAATAATATTTAAACAAATAATATTTTATTCTAAACTTAAGACTCTAAACCCTAATTAAAATCTAAACTTACTTCATACGCAAACAACACTCTAAACTCTAAATAGAACATTGTCAAACATTAAAGTAAATCAAGAAAAAAAAAAGGAATGATATTTAACTTGAAGAAGAAAACAGATCTCAACCTAAACGAAAATGAAAAGGAAAAAGAAGTTTAAAAAAAAAAAAAGTATCACAACCTAAATACAGAGATTGAAAAAAAAAAGGAAAAGAACATGATCTATCTATCTATTTATCTATCTATCTATATATATATATATTAAATACAAAAATGAAAATTTATCTAGATAGACAGACAAGGAAAAATCTAAAATAAATCAAAATGGTCAAATTCAAATCCTGCAAATCATATTCAAACCAAATTAGATGTAATAAGGGGAAAATATGGGGAAAAAAAAGACTAAAATAATGGAATACAATATTATTGTAAATATTTGAGTTTCAATAATCTATTTGTAAATAATTCAAAAAAATAATAAGAAGAAGAAATAATATATTTGTAAATATTTTCCACCAAAGTTCTATTATTGGCAGTTTATGTAATAAGGGATAGAAAGGTAATATACATATATGTAATATGTATATATTTAAAGTATAAATTTAATTTGGATTGATTCAATTTGGTTTGTCAATATGGTTCGGATTTTTTTAGCCGGCTATTATGCTTTCTTATTATTATTGTAATTGGTTTTTTTTTTGTTTTTTGCTTTGTGTGTAAATGGAAGGCTAATATGCTTACTTAAGATTACTAGAATCAGGGGTGGATCCATGTTGGAGCCAGAGGGACACGTGCCCCTATGAAATTATAGTATAATAGTTTTTAGCTTAATTATCAAGAAAATTTATTGGTTTGTTGGTCAAAGGGGGCATGAATGATCCAGGCAGTCCAAGGTTTAAGACCTAACTAATATGCTTTTTGTGTTTAATTTTTCCTTTTTTGATTTTGGAGGTCTTTCAGGTGAGTGTTTAATTTTTTTTCCTTTTTTCAAGATCGGCCAGTTAGTGCGCACAGCTATTGAATTTAATTTTCTTTTTATATATATATATATAATTTTAATTGTCAAATTTTAAACTTCGTAATATATATATATATATATATATATATATATATATATATATATATATATATATATATATATATATTATTTTTTTTTTTAGTAAATTAAAAATTGTTAGAATTACAAATATACAATAATAATAATAATAATGTTTCGTAAATTATTTTAGAAAAATTAATGGCATAAAAAAACTTGCATTTAATAGGTCTTTAAACTTTTAATAATGTGTGTAACAAGTCTTTGAACTTTAAAAATGTTTACTAGATCCATGAATTTTCAATTTTGTATCTAATAGGTTTTAGACATATTCAAAAATATATATATAACTATTCTATTAGACATAAAATTTAATTTTGTATCTAATTGAACTTTAAGCTTCCAATTTTGTAACTAATAAATACAATAATTTTAAAAAGTATTGAATATGTTGAGGACTTATTGGACACAAAATTAAATTTTGTCTAGAAGAATAATTAATTTTTACAAATTTTGAATATGCCAGATACCTATTGATACAAAATTGAAACTTCAAGGATTTGTAAGACACAAAATTGAAGATTCAAAGACCTATTAGACAAAATTAAAGGACTATATAGATACAAATCTAAAAGTTCAAAGACTAAACTTGTGTTTTAACCTAATATAAACTTGTGCCCCCATGGCATAAAGTTCTGGATCCGCCACTGTCTAGAACAAAAATAAGTTGTTTAGTTTCCATTGAGTTGATCAAGAGCTTGATTAGGCTACATATTAAAATAGAGGAAAAATTGGAAAAACCAAACTGTACGAGTAGTTACGCTCACATCCTCAAACTTTCAATTTTATCGATTACTTTATAATTTTATGAAATTGTTACAATTAAATGTTGCAAAGTATACAAATCATCTCTAAATTATAAAATTTATTCTAATAACTTTTGAACTATAAAATTCTTACCATTAAACTCAAATTTTTTACTTCAATTTTTTTTTTTAATTTGAGATGACAAATCAACATTGATTTTTTAAATATTTTTAGTGGTTAATATGGTAGTTTTTAAATTTTTTAGAGTTAAAAAAAATTGGATTAAATAGTATTAATTCTATAGTTTGAGGTTTGATTATAACAAATCTTTATTGCTTAGGGGTGATTTGAACATTTTGTAATATTTAATAGCTTAATTGTAAGGCATCGTAAGTTTAGGAGATGGTTGATCAAATTGAAAATTTGTAACAACTTTATAGTTTATGGGTAGTTTTTATGATTTTTCTAAAATATATAGAAAGATTAAAAGAATATATATATGTTTCTTTTTTTTAAGGACAACAAATGTAGGGTATGAAAAAATTTGAACCAACAACTTCAAGAGGAGAAGTATATGTTAATTACAACCAAGCTCATTTTAGCATATATATATATATATGTGTGTGTGTGTGTGTGTGTGGTTGTGTGTGTTTCTCAATAAAATAGCCAAACCCCCAATATAGGATTGTATCCCTACTTTAAAGTTTAAGATATAATTAACTTTATTATTTTCTAGTCATATTAACAGAATTTTCTTTCCTCCCATAGGCCATAGGCCATTGTTTACTTATTCTCCACTAATCTTTCTATTTGGAAGAGAATATTTGAAAATTATAGCATGATTAGACTAAAGGGGGTCTAGTTGAAAGGAAAAACATGCCTTCAGAATATCTAAAAGAATAGGTATTAGTTGGTAAATGAACCCCATCATTTTGAGCCACAAGTTTAAATATTATCTAAGTAGAGGACTATCATAAAATTACGCATTGGTTAGATTACAAATTTGGTTCCTATAATTTGACCATAGTTTTTAATTTAATTTCTATAATTTTAAAAGTTTTAATTTAGTTTTTATGGTCTGAATTTTATTTCAAGTCGGTCTCTATAGTTTTAAAGTTACAATTTGGTGGCCTCTGCCGTCTGATAATTGCCTTTTTACTCACCCAAAAGACTTACTCATTTATTTCAATTATTTATTCAACCCTAAATTCTAAAGTTAGCTAAATAGAAAACGTGTCATGTAAAAAAATGTGTCAATTTGATAACAACATAAATGATTTGCAGAACTTGACCAAAACATAAAAACTAAATCAAAATTTTTAAAATCACATCGACCAAAATAAAACTATCTCCAAACCATGGGGAGCAAAATTTAAATTTAACCCAATTTTTTAATGACTGATTTAAGCTAAAAGCTTTATAGTAATTATTTGATAAAATTGTTATAATTGAAATAAAATATAAATTTTCTAATTTAAAATTAGAGGTGACGGTGAGAAAAACATGACTAGGAATAAAATCTCTTTCTCGACAATAAAAATAAAATTGATAATAGTTTAAATTTTATTTTGGTCCTATATTTAAGGTTTATTTTCTTTTGATTTTTAAATTTCAAATATCTATTTTAGTCTCAAAATTTATAACCAATTTGCTTATTAAACGTTCGAAATATATATTTTACTATGAGTTAAAAAATATGATGGTAATTTTTGTTATTGTTGCTATGATTTTAAAAGTGTTATCGAATGCCAAAGTAAGTGTACCTCGTAATTGACATGTACCATCGACTAAGAGATTAGAGATTCGAATCTTCTACTTCAAAATGTTATTGAACTAAAAACAAAATAAAGCATTTTCAAATAAAATGACATAACAGATAAATTTTGGAGCATAGCTCAGCAGTAATTGACATGTACTCCTTTCCTTGAGGTCAGATCCACATACACCCATAAGACCATATTGAAATTGTTACCATGAACATAAAGACATCTATGTCTTCCTTTAGAATCCAAGGTTTAAATCTTCATCTTTGCATTTGTTGTATAAAAAAAAATTAAATTACAAATTTAGTTCCTATGGTTTGGTGAAAGTTAGAATTTAGTTCCTATGGCCTTAAAAGTTAGAATTTAGTTCTTATGGTTTGATAAAACCTTATAAATAATTTTTATAGTTTGATAAAATTTTCATAAATATTCTCTACTCATTTTTAGTGATATTGGTTATTCTTTTTGTTGTAACTATAATAAGTTTGTTATAACCAGAGTTAGTTCACTTAGCTTTATTTTTGTTATTCTATTGTAAGTTTGTAACAATAGTCAGTTAGGCCGTCTGAATCTTTAACTCTGAATTGTATATAATTGTAAAGTGTGAGGTAGAGATGTCCACGGGGCGGGTCGGGGCCGGGGAATGGATTCCCCGTCATCGTCCCCGCCCCTCATTTCATTCCCCATCCCCGCGAAATTCCCCGTTTAATTTCGCTGGGATCGGGGCGGGGATTCCCCGAGGAAAATTTGCGGGGATCGGGTTCCCCGCGGGGAATTTTTCCCCGTTCTTTTTTTTTTTTTTTTATCTTTTTTTTTTTTAATTTATTCTCAACCATAATAAAAATTATTTCTAAATGAATAATTTTCAATATAATTCTATTTAAAGTAAATGTTATAAAATTTCATAATAAAAATAATAATATACCATAAGTAAAAATACTATAATGTCAAAACAACTTAATTTCTAAAAATTCAAATTTCAATATTACAACATAGACTTTAATTTTTTTTTTTCTATAACGAAATAGTCTTAAACTAATTCCTACTATAGTTTTTTTTTTTTTTTTTTTAAATTCTATTTTTAGGTAATAATATATATATATATATATATATATTATTCATTGGGGGAATCGGGGAGGGGCGGGGCGGGGAATATATTCCCCGTCCCCGTTTAGCCAACGGGGAAAAAAACTTCCCCGCTCCCTCCCCCATTCCCCGTGTAATCGGGGATTCCCCGCCCCGTTCGGGGCGGGTCCCCGCGGGGCTCCGGCCCCGAGGGTTAAATGGACATCCCTAGTGTGAGGTCTTCCTTGATTTGATGGAACAGAAGCAGTCTCACTCCTTCCACATTTATTTTCTCTTTTTTACGTAAAACTCATAAATAGTCTCTATACGAGGGTTTTATCAAACCATAGGGACAAAGTATAACATTTAAAACTATAAAGACTAAACTCTAACTTCTCCAAATTATAGGGACCAAATTTGTAATTTAACCTCAAAAAAACCTAGTGAACTAGATTGATAAAAATCAAATTTATAATTTTTCCATAAATTTTAGGCTAAATTATAGAAAATACCCCTGACTTTGCACTTTGTTTCAAAATATACCCCTGAACTTTCAAATGTTTCATTAATACCCTTAAACTTTCAAAAAAAAAATTCAAAAATACCCTTATCATTAGTTTTGGATGGAAACCATTAGTACTTTGTTTCAAAAATACACTTGAACTTTCAAAAATTTCATTAATACCTTTAAACTTTCAAAAAAGTTCAAAAATACCCTTATCATTGGTATATGGAAAGAAATCGTTAGTACCTTGTTTTAAAATACTCCTAAACTTTCAAAAGTTGTATCAATACCCTTAACCTTAAAAAAAGTTAAAAAAATGCCCTTAATGTTAGTATATGGACGAAAAACATTTATCTACACCCTATTACCTCCCTCTTCCATTTTTTTTGCTCTAATCTATGCCCTAACACTTCTCTATTTTTCCTCTTTTTTTATCTTTCTTTTTCAATACCCCATTTATTCTCTTCTTCTATTTTCCAATCTCTAAAACTACCTCATTCAATTAAAATATATAAACTACAACAAGAAGAAAGGAGAATAATGAAACCTGTCACACCCCCTCCCGACTACCTGTTATCTTAGCCTGGAGGAAGGCGTGAAGCCAACAGGCATCGTTTCACTTCTTAACGATACCTATGACCCTTTTAATTCCTGATAAACAATCCATACCTGTATACGAGATACTATACATACCACACAGTAGGAAATTAGGAATCTTATTACACATACATACGGAGCGGTTCTGGTTAAACCTAACTTGAACAAGCCAGACACGACCAGACGTGCTTTATACACCCAAGACCACTAGTTCCATATACAACATAACTACACATCCCTATTAAGTTATGTACAATACGAGCAGACTTGCTATACTACGCCAACCACGTACAAAAATATCAGACTCGTAGAGCGTTCAGCAGGCTGTGGCAGGATCTCAGGCACCGGGAACTCGATCTCTACCTGGAAAGTTGGAAAACATTGAAAGAATGAGCTGGAAAGCTCAGTGAGTGACTGAGTTTAAATCTATTAACTCGTAAATCATAACATATAACATCAATAGCTTTTACAGAAGTCCAGCAAGTGTGTCAAAAATATTAACCATTTTAAACATGTGACAAACTAGTTTGTGTAAGCCTCGCCCAGTACAATCAACACTCATTCTACGATGTAGTGGGGCCCGCCCAGCACTCCCATCGTCTTTGTCGTAGTGGGGCTCGCCCAGCACTCACGACAGCATTGTTGTCACGGAGTACACTCAACGTCGACAACAGAAAATGACCTGTGTGCACACGGTACTATACAGCCTCGGGCTCAGAATCTCAAACATTTACTCATTCGGGTCTCATAGAAACACATGAAAACCTTTGACACTACTTGCTAACACATGTTGGCCCGAAATTATGGTATTTTCACTAGTTCGGGTAAAATAGTAAACATATGCTCACAACGAACAATTAAATCATTTCTAGGAAACCATATATGCTCATAAATACGTGTTCAAGAGACATAAAGTCTTTAAGTAAAATTACTCTTAGAAAGTCTTTTATTTTCGTAAGCATAAGTTCAAGCATAGAATACACTTTCGAAATTCGTTTTGTCACTCACAGCGTTAATAATAGATTCTTGGTCCGTAAATTTGTCCTATTTCTTCTTGGCCTGTCAAACAAAACAAAACCAAGCATTAGAATCTTGACCTCACGAACTTAAGGCCTAGGGTTGCAAAAACCACCCCATCAATTTTCTGCACTTTACAGATTTTATACCTTAAACTCACACACCTATAACTTTTCCATTACTTGCTCAAAAATGATGTAATTTATACCAAACTCTTCATTTTTGAACCCTCTAAAACTCATCTGAAGGAATGAAATTGAAATTCCTAAAGGATATGTCCGTAAATACCTCGAAAGCCTCTTCCTACAAAATCGGTTTCTGCACTTTCCAGACTCGTTTTTCTGCTGCACCCTGAACTTAACATGAATTTTAAAGCAACTTCCAGTCAATTTCTAACCACGACTTCTTCATGAAAGTTATAGGAAATTAAATCAGCTTTCCATCCATACCTAATAAAGCTTCTAATTCGAAGTCTACAGATCAGCACATCACAAAAACCAGAGGTTCCCTGGATTTGACAGCAAAAACACTCCTCTGACTTCCCTTTCAAAAACCCATAACATAAATTCAGATTTTGCTCGAGCTTCCTTCACGAAAATTGTTCTAAAATGAGTTAACTTTCAAGGAAATCAAATCTCACCTCTTAATACCTCTTGTGGAGCTCAAAACGTACCAAATAGCAGAGGTAGTCAGGGTTGAACGCAAAATCTTCCCTCCTTTTCTTCTTCAATTACAACTCCAGCACCTTTCTTCTTTCTCTTATTCTCTCTCACGAAAACTCTGATATTTTTGATGAAAAAAGACAGAATGGGTAAGACTTTAGATAGGGTTAACAAAATTGGAGTTGGTGGTGGGCCATTTTCCTTTCATTTTCAATTTTCTTTTTCTTTTCTTCTTTTCTTTTCTTTTTTTTTTTTTTCTTTTTTACTTTCTTTTGAAAAAAACACATATACCAACCTCCTTTCCTTCTTTCCCTTTTTACTTTTTTTTTTTAAGAAGTTTCAAGGAGGAACTCCGGGTTTACAACTTACCTCCCTCTTAAGAAATTTCGTCCTCGAAATTGAGTAGTCCTTAGTTGAAAAGTGTCGGGTAACTCTTCCTCATTTGGTCTTCTGGTTCCCAGGTTGCCTCCTCCACTCCGTGATGTCTCCAAAGAACCTTCACGAGTGGGATCGTCTTGTTTCTCAGAACCTGTTCTTTCCTATCGAGGATTTGAACTGCATCCTCTATGTAGCTCAAATCTTCCTCCAGCTCAACTGGTTGCACTTGCAACACATGCGTCGGATCTGGAATATACTTCCTTAACATAGACACATGGAAGACATCATGCACTCGAGATAGTTCTGCTGGCAACTCAAGTCCGTACGCTGCTGGCCCAACTCGTTTTGTTATCTGATAAGGACCAATATATCTAGGACTCAGCTTACCTTTCCGACCAAAACGAAGGACACCTCTCCACGGAGATAACTTCAAGAAAACTTGATCCCCGACCTGGAATTCTAAGTCTCTTCGCCGCTTATCTGCGTAGCTCTTCTGACGATCTTGAGCTACTTTAAGATTTTCTCTAATCACCTTCACATTGTCTGTCGTAACCTGTACCAACTCAGGTCCGATTAGCTTCCGTTCCCCCACTTCGTTCCAACACACGGGAGTTCTACATGGTCTTCCATACAAAGCCTCAAACGGTGCCATGCCGATACTAGTCTGATAGCTGTTATTATAAGCAAACTCCATAAGTGATAAGTGGGTATCCCAACTTCCTTTAAACTGAAGGACACATGCTCTCAACATGTCCTCTAAGGTCTGGATGGTCCTCTCTGACTGACCATCTGTCTGGGGGTGGAACGCTGTGCTGAAATTCAATTTCGTCCCCATAGCTTTCTGTAAACTAGGCCAGAACTTAGATGTAAATCTCGGATCTCTATCTGAAACTATGGACACTGGCACTCCGTACTGACTCACAATCTTGTCGACGTATAGCTTAGCAAGCTGATCAAGTGTATACGTCGCTTTAATCGGTATAAACCGTGCTGTCTTAGTGAGTCTATCCACTATTACCCAAATACCATCATGTCCACCAGAAGTACGTGGTAATCCAAAAAGGAAATCCATAGTGATATGCTCCCATTTCCACTCCGGCACTGGCAGTGGATTAAGGAGTCCCCCTGGCCTCTGTCTAACTGGTTTAACCTGTTGGCAAATTAAACATTTATCAACATAATTAGCTATCTCCCGCTTCATCCCAGGCCACCAATACGATCCCTTTAAAGTTTTGTACATCTTGGTGCTTCCTGGATGCATAGCGTAAGCTGAACTGTGAGCTTCCTCTAGTAAAGCATCTTTAAGCTCACTAATATTCGGAACACATAGTCTTCCTTGCTTCAATATAGCTCCATCTGCTCCTATCAGAAATTCCCCCTCTGGGTCCTGTTTGGACTTCCCAAACCTCTTCTGCAAGTCCCTATCCTCGGCCTGTTTCCTCACAATCTCTGCTATAAGCGAAGGCCTGACATGAAATTGAATCAAGAGACTTCCTGAATCCTCTGCAGTCACAACCGCCTTTGAACCTCTTAGCGTACTTAAGAAGGTTGCTCGCATACCACATAAAGCATCCCTAGGAAGTCTCGACTTCCTACTTAATGCATCTGCAACTACGTTCGCCTTACCTGGATGGTATTCTATAGTACAATCATAATCTTTAATCAGTTCTAGCCATCGTCTCTGTCTCATATTCAACTCTTTCTGATCAAAGATATATGTCAGACTCTTATGATCCGTGAAAATGTGGCACTTCTCACCGAACAAATAATGCCTCCAGATCTTCAATGCTAAAACAACTGCTGCTAGTTCAAGATCATGGGTAGCGTAAGTACACTCGTGCTTTTTCAATTGCCTTGACGCATAAGCTATTACCTTTCCTTCTTGCATGAGCACACACCCTAATCCTTGCCTCGAAGCGTCACAGTAAATCACATACTCTTTCCCCGTTACAGGAAGTGCCAGGATAGGTGCTGTTACTAATCTCTTCTTCAGCTCCTGAAAACTCTGTTCACACTTATCTGACCACTCAAACTTAGCATTTTTCCTTGTCAAAGCTGTTAAGGGTAATGCTAGTCGTGAGAAATCCTCAACAAACCGTCTGTAGTATCCTGCCAAGCCTAGGAAACTACGTACCTCTGTCGCACTAGCTGGTCTCTCCTAGTTGACCACAGCTTCCACTTTCTGCGGATCCACACTAACTCCATTTGCCGAAACAATATGCCCTAAAAACACTACCTGATTCAACCAAAACTCACATTTGCTAAATTTAGCGTACAACTGTTTATCACGTAGTGTTTGTAGAACAATCCTCAGATGTTTCTCATGGGCTTCCCTGTCAATTGAGTAAACTAGTATGTCATCGATGAACACTATCACAAACTGATCCAAATACTGATGGAAAATCCTGTTCATGAGATCCATGAAAACTGCTGGCGCATTTGTTAAACCGAATGGCATTACTAAAAATTCATAATGCCCGTACCTCGTTCTGAATGCCGTTTTAGGAATGTCTGATTCCCTAACCTTTAACTGATGGTATCCTGATCTTAAATCAATCTTAGAGAACACTGATGCTCCCCTTAACTGGTCAAACAAGTCATCTATGCGTGGTAGAGGATACTTGTTACGTATCGTAACCTTGTTTAACTGCCTATAGTCAATGCATAATCTTAGAGTACCATCTTTCTTCTTTACGAATAACACTGGAGCTCCCCAAGGCGATACACTAGGTCTGATGTATCCCTTGTCAACTAGTTCTTGTAATTTTATCTTCAGTTCCTTGAGCTCACTTGGTGCCATTCTATACGGCGCTCGCGAAATAGGTGCTGTTCCTGGTAACAATTCGATAGTGAACTCAACTTCCCTATCAGGTGGCAAACCTGCCAGGTCAGCTGGAAAAACATCAAGGAATTCATTCACGACAAGAACATCTTCTGGTTTCAACTTCTCTTCCTGCACCTCCACTACATGTGCAAGAAATGCCGTGCAACCCTTCCTTAACAACCTCTCAGCTTTTAGGGCTGAAATCATACTCATAGGCATAATCTTCCTTTCTCCCCTGAAAACTACTTCAGCCCAACCTGGTTTCCTGAAAATTACTTCCTTCCTATGGCAATCCATGGAAGCATAATGAGTGAATAAGAAATCCATCCCCAAAATTACGTCTAACACCTGCAACTCTAGTGGAAGAAGATCCACTATCATACTGAGACCTTCTACTAAGACCTCACAATCTCGCAACACTTCATTGACTAGTAAAGCATCACCAACTGGAGTGTATATAACTAACTTCTCAAATAAAGGCTCTAGCTTCCTATTTAGCTTAGTTAGGAACATGCTAGAAACAAAGGAATGCGTAGCACCTGGATCTATTAAAACACGTGCAGGTACATTACAAATAGAAATCGTACCAGTAATAACATCTGGTGCATCCTCTGCTTCTTGCTGAGTCATAGCGTAAACCTTTCCCTGCTGTCTAGGTCTCCCTACCACTCCTTTCTGTCTAGCACCACTGGTGCCCTCCCCTGCAGCTACTGGAACCCTCGGCTGCTCAACCGTCTGGGACTCAACCCCCAGGTCTCTCTGTGCGACCACTCTCAGCTGTGGACAATCTCTCTTGAAATGCCCTGGTTGTCCGCACTGGTAGCACACACCGGCACCAACAAGACAATGGCCCCGATGATTCTTGCCACAATTCATACATGGGGTTCTCCTCGTCACACTGGCAATAGACTCTTGCCCTGCCTGCGGTCTTGTTACAAATCTAGCAGACTGATTGGGTGCTCTCTGACTCTGCCTCTAATAGGTACTACCCACACTCGTCTGCCTCGATGCCTGGCCACCAGATCGGTGCTTAAAGTCCTGACGACTTGAAACATTCACCCCAGGTGTGAACCTTCGCTGCTCATGACCTCGGAAGCTACTAGCCGTCGAAATCCCACGACCAGGCTCCACCACTGACTTCTCTTCTGCTATACTCTGTTCCACACTAAGGGCAGTCTCTACTAGCTGAGAAAAGTCTGTCCATTTAGCGATAGCTGTAACCGGGGTACGTATCTCAAAGCGTAACCCTCTTTCAAATCTTCGACACCTGTCACTCTCAGATGCCACAATTACATCAGCATACCGTGACAGCTCGGTATACTTCCTCTCGTACTCGGCCACTGAAAGCGACCCTTGCTTCAATTCTAAGAACTCATCCCTCTTTGCCTCACGATACGTGATAGGGTAATACTTGTCTTCGAATATGCCTCTGAAAGAATTCCAATCCATGGTACGTGCATCATTACGCCTGGCTAGTATCGATTTCCACCATCCTTCTGCCTCCCTCTGCAGCAGAAATGTTGCCAACTTGACCTTTCGCTCCTCAGGACAAGTCATCACATCAAAGCATTTCTCCAGCATATTCAACCAAACCTCGGCGTCAGCTGGGTCTGTGGAACCCTCAAACACTGTGGCTCCTAGTTTCTTCAGGCGTTCTATTCCATATGTCTTCTCTGGATCACTTGGCCATGCTCTCTCTGGCCTACCTTCCTCTTGTGAGGAACTAACATGTTGCTCGTTTCCTGCCCTAGTCTGAACTCTTGGGGCACTAGATCCCCTCACAGATTGGCCTTGGGTAGGATCTTGCGTCCCATCCTGATCCTGCCTGCGTTGTCTGCTTGTACGTGGTGGCATGACTCCTATAACATATCAACATGTCAGACATGCTATGGATACTTAACTCAAATGTACAATACTAAACTTCTATTCATATTCTAGTCCTGACTAGACTTACTCTTGTCCTTACTTGGACCATGCTTTACTAGTTCTATCTGAACTAACTCATTAACATACTCTCTATTTCCTAGGTTTTTTTTTTTTTTCCTTAGAGCTAACTCGCTCTATCTCGTTTCCCATGGAGCTAACTGCTCTGATACCAAGTTGTACCAACGGTCTACAACCGTACAACGGTCCCTCAGAACAGGTTTTACGCCAGGCCCTCTCGACACTGGCCAACCACTAACTACGTGGACGTGTCAGGGTAAGAGCTGTTGCTTCGGTTGTGCACTAGCTTCCTAGCTGTCACAACATGAGAACCCCCAATCACGCAGCGCAGTGGGGCACGCCCTGCACTCACGCTAACCTGCTCTGATACCAAGTTGTCACACCCCCTCCCGACTACCTGTTATCTTAGCCTGGAGGAAGGCGTGAAGCCAACAGGCATCGTTTCACTTCTTAACGATACCTATGACCCTTTTAATTCCTGATAAACAATCCATACCTGTATACGAGATACTATACATACCACACAGTAGGAAATTAGGAATCTTATTACACATACATACGGAGCGGTTCTGGTTAAACCTAACTTGAACAAGCCAGACACGACCAGACGTGCTTTATACACCCAAGACCACTAGTTCCATATACAACATAACTACACATCCCTATTAAGTTATGTACAATACGAGCAGACTTGCTATACTACGCCAACCACGTACAAAAATATCAGACTCGTAGAGCGTTCAGCAGGCTGTGGCAGGATCTCAGGCACCGGGAACTCGATCTCTACCTGGAAAGTTGGAAAACATTGAAAGAATGAGCTGGAAAGCTCAGTGAGTGACTGAGTTTAAATCTATTAACTCGTAAATCATAACATATAACATCAATAGCTTTTACAGAAGTCCAGCAAGTGTGTCAAAAATATTAACCATTTTAAACATGTGACAAACTAGTTTGTGTAAGCCTCGCCCAGTACAATCAACACTCATTCTACGATGTAGTGGGGCCCGCCCAGCACTCCCATCGTCTTTGTCGTAGTGGGGCTCGCCCAGCACTCACGACAGCATTGTTGTCACGGAGTACACTCAACGTCGACAACAGAAAATGACCTGTGTGCACACGGTACTATACAGCCTCGGGCTCAGAATCTCAAACATTTACTCATTCGGGTCTCATAGAAACACATGAAAACCTTTGACACTACTTGCTAACACATGTTGGCCCGAAATTATGGTATTTTCACTAGTTCGGGTAAAATAGTAAACATATGCTCACAACGAACAATTAAATCATTTCTAGGAAACCATATATGCTCATAAATACGTGTTCAAGAGACATAAAGTCTTTAAGTAAAATTACTCTTAGAAAGTCTTTTATTTTCGTAAGCATAAGTTCAAGCATAGAATACACTTTCGAAATTCGTTTTGTCACTCACAGCGTTAATAATAGATTCTTGGTCCGTAAATTTGTCCTATTTCTTCTTGGCCTGTCAAACAAAACAAAACCAAGCATTAGAATCTTGACCTCACGAACTTAAGGCCTAGGGTTGCAAAAACCACCCCATCAATTTTCTGCACTTTACAGATTTTATACCTTAAACTCACACACCTATAACTTTTCCATTACTTGCTCAAAAATGATGTAATTTATACCAAACTCTTCATTTTTGAACCCTCTAAAACTCATCTGAAGGAATGAAATTGAAATTCCTAAAGGATATGTCCGTAAATACCTCGAAAGCCTCTTCCTACAAAATCGGTTTCTGCACTTTCCAGACTCGTTTTTCTGCTGCACCCTGAACTTAACATGAATTTTAAAGCAACTTCCAGTCAATTTCTAACCACGACTTCTTCATGAAAGTTATAGGAAATTAAATCAGCTTTCCATCCATACCTAATAAAGCTTCTAATTCGAAGTCTACAGATCAGCACATCACAAAAACCAGAGGTTCCCTGGATTTGACAGCAAAAACACTCCTCTGACTTCCCTTTCAAAAACCCATAACATAAATTCAGATTTTGCTCGAGCTTCCTTCACGAAAATTGTTCTAAAATGAGTTAACTTTCAAGGAAATCAAATCTCACCTCTTAATACCTCTTGTGGAGCTCAAAACGTACCAAATAGCAGAGGTAGTCAGGGTTGAACGCAAAATCTTCCCTCCTTTTCTTCTTCAATTACAACTCCAGCACCTTTCTTCTTTCTCTTATTCTCTCTCACGAAAACTCTGATATTTTTGATGAAAAAAGACAGAATGGGTAAGACTTTAGATAGGGTTAACAAAATTGGAGTTGGTGGTGGGCCATTTTCCTTTCATTTTCAATTTTCTTTTTCTTTTCTTCTTTTCTTTTCTTTTTTTTTTTTCTTTTTTACTTTCTTTTGAAAAAAACACATATACCAACCTCCTTTCCTTCTTTCCCTTTTTTTTTTTTTTTTTTAAGAAGTTTCAAGGAGGAACTCCGGGTTTACAAAACCACCAAGAGATCTTAGAACTTAAATGCTTTAACAAGGTTGTATGTCAATAATTTGAGTTAGTACGTTTGGGTTTAATACACAAAAAGATAGATATGTTGAGAATTTGGGTCATAATTTTGAGGACATCTAGTGGGAGGGAAAATAAAGAAAATATATGCATTACCAAATTTGTAGCGGATAGAGATTTTATTAATCCTTTTTGCAGTTCAAATTAATCTATTTATTGTGGTCGATTAAGAATGTTCCCCGTGATTGAGAATTTGATAAATTGAGGAAAAATGAGAGTATCTACATGGAAGAAGAAAAAATGAGGGTATCTATATGAGTTGTTTTCAAATTAGTTCTTTTCCGACTCAAGATAACTTCAAAAACATTGACTATTTGGGTGTTGAAATTTCTTATATTTATGTTTGGGCATACTTAAAAATGAAAGAGAGTTCATCCTGTTTATATAATATTTAAGAATATAGGAGAAATGAAGAAGTTTTAGAGATTGAAAAATGGAAGAAGATAGTAAAAGAATATTGAAAAAGAAATGGAAAAAAAAAAGAAAAAAAAGAGAAGTGTTAGGTCAAAGATTGAAGCAAATCAAGAGAAAGAATAAATAGAAGAGTGAGGTAATAGGATGTAGATAAACGATTTTCGTTCATATATTAATGGTACATGCATTTTTTAACTTTTTTTTAAAAGGTTACGGGCATTCATGTAACTTTTAGAAGTTCATGATATTTTTAAAACAAGACACTAACGATTTTTGTCCATATATTAATAGTAAGAGTATTTTTTAACTTTTTTTTTTAAATTTAAGAGTATTAATGAAACTTTTGAAAGTTTAGAAGTATTTTTGGAACGAAGTACTAATGGTTTCCATCCAAAACTAACCGTAATGATATTTTTGAACTTTTTTTTAAGTTCAAGAGCATCAACGAAAGTATTTTTGAAACATAATTTAGCCAAAATTTTATACAATCAACTAAAAGAAGAAGGGAATAAATTGAAATTTGTCACTTTTGAAATCATTAAAAAAAAAATCTGAACTTTTTGACGGTCTTGATTTGATTCGACGACACACGAGAAATCAGGCGGACCCACAAATATCAGTATTTCGTACTGTTAAAAGCAGCCAATAATTCCCTTGTGGCCATACAAAATTACATTTCAGCCCTCCAAATACTTAGTAAAATTATCTTCAATGGCGTCCATTATTTACTTATGTCTTATTATGAGAAAAAAGTAACAAATTTTAATGGAATCTCTGAACCCATTGCTTGATTTTGGTCCTTTCCCTTTCCTTTTCGCTGAATGTTCTTCATCGACGTGGTCGCTATGTAAACCTCCTCCCTAGGGTTTCTTCTTAATCTCTTTTCTTCCTTCTTCGCCCCTTTGATTTCTGTTCGATTGCATGGTTTTCTTTTTGTCGCCTTCGAATGATTTCTGTGGCGGTTTTTATCGGTAAGCATTGCCTTGTTTTTTGGTGCTTTTTGATTAATGCTGCGGCGTGATTTTTAGCAGACGCATTGATTGTTCTTCGTTGGTTTGGTTGACGTCTTTTGTGAAATTCCCCAGGTAGGTTTAGTGGGTTTTGTAATCGGCCTTATGCCCTTTTCAGGATTTTTGGTTAATTGTGTTGAACTTGAAACCCCATTTGCCTAATTCGATTCAGAAGCTTAATTACTGATTCAGAGTCCAGGAATTGGTAGCTGAGTCCAAATTTTTGAATTACTTCCTCTGGTTAGTATTATATTGTTGGGTAATGGACGACGGGGAGCTTGATTTTTCGAATCAAGAAGTGTTTTCGAGCCCTAATATGGAGCTTCCAAGCAGTTGCTCAATGGATAGTTTCTTTGATGATCTTCTCAAGGACACTCATACTTGTACTCATACTCATACTTGCAATCCACCGGGCCCTGACTACTCTCATACCCACACCTGTTTTCATGTCCACACTAAAATTGTACCTGCCCCAACTGAAGAAGACAAGGTTGTTACTGATGACACTGCAGAATCGACCGAGAAGAAGTCGAAGAAACGCCCGTTGGGTAACCGGGAAGCTGTTCGTAAGTATCGCGAGAAGAAGAAGGCTAGGGCAGCCTCATTAGAGGATGAGGTTGTTAGATTGAGAGCTTTGAATCAGCATTTGATGAAGAGGTTGCAAGGGCAGCCAGCTCTGGAGGCTGAGATTGCTAGGCTCAAGTGTTTGCTTGTGGATATTAGGGGCAGAATTGAAGGGGAGATTGGTTCTTTCCCTTACCAGAAAGCTGTTAATCCTAACCTGTCCAACCCTAGCATCCCTGGTGCTTATGTGATGAACCCTTGTAATATGCAGTGTGAGGATCAGGTTTACTGCCTCCATCCCGGGGTCGATGGCAGTAGAAGCGGTGAAGGTGCTGTGATAAATGGACAGAGCTTTGGTGCTTGTGAATTTGAAAATCTTCAGTGTTTGGCAAATCAAGACTTAGGATCGAAAGAGCTACCTGGGTGCGGGATAGGGAATGCAGTTTCGAATGATATTTCTTCAGGAGCGACAAAGAGAAAAGGTGAAATCTGAGGCTTTCATTTTCTATGATGCTTCTAGAGTAATTAATTGGATGAAGTAGAGTTAATTTTGCTGATAATCCTTTCTTTCTTGTTTTTGTTTGTTTTATGATACATGTTTCTCTTGATTCATTGTTTGTCTCGCCATTAGAAATTGTAAGTCACATGTTATTGAAGCAGGTTTGAGTTTTGCAGCTTGAAAATTTGCAATTTGATTGGCAGACTGGTCAGTAAGAAGTACGGTCAATAGTTTATATATTGGACGTAGTCAATTGCAATTTCCAACTTGCAGTTCATTTTCTTTCTAGATTTATGTATGTTTCGATCACTTTTTTTAACTACTAGCAGACTTAAGGTTGGAATTGGAAGTATTAACTTGTGGATGCAAAATATAAAAGCACATAACATTGAGGTCCTTAATCGGTTGCTCAAATCCATGTATGACTTCCTGTTTTGTTTGCCTTTGTGGTTTAATGTCTAAAAGTATAATGTTCTAATTTTATTACTATAATAGGGATTGTCTTTGATTGTAAACTTCTTGTCTACTTTTCATCTCCAGTCAATGCACCATCACATGATTGAGGATTGTTCTGTGTAGAACTGCAGATTGGTGGAATCTTGCCTTAGAATAGCATTGCAAGTTGCAAGTATTTCAATTACCTCTAAACATAACATTTATGAATTATGATTAAGACTCTGATCCTATTTGTCCAAGTTTTTGGAAATCTATCTTTTTCTCTCAAATGATCTGATCACTTGATTGAGGATTGTTCTGTGTAGAGCTGTAGATTGGTGGAATTTTGCATTAGAATAGCATTGCAAGTTGCAAGTATTTCAATTACCTCTAAGCATAACATTTATGAATTATAATTGATACTCTGATCCTATTTGTCCAAGTTTTTGGAAATCTGTCTTTTTCTCTCAAATGATCTGATCACTTGACTAAGTTCAGGTAAATGGAAATAGCACATTCCTGTGACATGTCATTCTTATGAACCAGAAGATAGTGAAAAACAGTTTTTCTTACATGGTATAGAAAAAGACAGCTGTTTATAGTTCCCTCTTTTTCTTTTTTTTTTTTTGAGTTCAACGCCATGTGAGGGTGGGGACAGAGGGGACTCTGACTTCTTTGTTGAGGGTATATGCCTTAACTAGTTGAGCTGCCCAGGTTAGCTGGTTCTTGATAGTATAATGTGTTTATTTCATATTTCATGTCTTTGTTGTTTGGCCACTTTTGAAAAAATAGTGCCAACTGTTCACATCTGAGTGTTCCTCGTTCTAAGATAATGGGACACCTGATCTATTTCACTTTTTTGATAGCAAAATAAAGTTTCCTATTTTGAACCAAGTGGCCTGTGGATAAGAGACCTACCCTACTTTTTCCTGGATCATGAAAAGGAGATATTTCCTTTATGAATTGGCCATGGTTGAATAATTATACTCATATAGTTTGCTTATTTATTCTACTTTTGTTGGCACCTATGAAAATAACAGGTTGCTTTTGATATAAGTTGTAACTCTTTCATTCTGTCATTTGCTTATTAGGAGGAAGCCGTAAAGAGACATGGACCTGATGAACTGATCAGTCAAACATCAACATTTTCATCCCGTCAATGCCTGTGGGGTTGCTTACCTTGGTCAATAAGTGTATTATCGTGCGACTGCAACGTCTGATTATCTTCTCGTTATCGATCTCCTCTCGACCCATTTGAGGTACTCGAAATGGTGAAGCTTCTTCATATGTAGCACTCCGGTTTCCATACACGTCTTCGAATGTTGAGAAGTGAAATCGAATAGCTTAGCAGAGTTGTAATTAATGGAAGTAGAGCAAAAGTGAATTGGCTCCAAATGGGGGCTCGAACACCATTTCATTTCGGCCTTTTCTTTATGAGGACTAACAAAAGGCAGTGCGTCCAATTGTATTGGTTTTGTTCTCTATTTGATTTATAGTTTCTAATAAGCATTCTAAGAATTCTTTTCTTCAGGGGCAGCTTTATATTCTTTTTATTGCTGTTTTTGTTTTTAAAAATAATAAGTAAACATGTTGATAACTATCAATTTTTTACATTTAAAAAATAAAAGAAAAAAACATATTGTTCTTTTCAATAAAAATTATTTAATATTAGCTTTGTTTTTTTATTGACCATGCAATAATTATCAAATGCTTTTATTTTATAAGTATTATTTTCCATTTTTAATTATATTTATATCTATAAAATATTAAAGAGATGCACAAGGAAAAAAATAAGAGAAATACAAGTAGGGACAGAATTTAGAGAGAGAGATATGGTAAAAAGTATAAGTAAAGAGGATAAAAAGGTGAAAAAAGAGAAACCCAAAAGAGATAGAAGAGGAATATAAGTTCAAGAAAAAGATAACATTACAAAGAATGGTAGTGCAAAAAAAGTTGAAAATTTTAAGAAGAAACTTATTTTTAAAACTTGGAAGCCATTTTTTTTTAAAGATTTTGGCTTCTATAGAATGTCGAGTTCTCAATTTTATAACAATGTTGTTATAAATATTGATAAAATGTTGATGACATATATTTCTAAAAAAATTGTAAAAATAAAAAAATCATTAAAAAGTTGTTTAAATTTAGATTAAAAAACACTTTTGGTCCTTAACCTTCCATAACAATTTAGGGGCTGTTTGGGGCACAGAGTTGGTTATAATAGTCTGTAGGTTATTATAGTCTGTGTGTTATAATAGTTTGTGGGTTATAATAGTCTGTGTTTGGGGTGCAGATTATTTTAGTCTGGGTTATAATAGTATGTGTTTGGAGTGCAGATTATTATAACATGGAGTTCTGAATGCTGGATTTAAGCTGACAGTTTTTCTTTCAACATTTCTGGATTGCCCAAGTAATGTTATATTAAAATTTCAATTTTTCAAAATTTAAATACAAAATTTGTTCCATACTTTGACTAGTTTGGAGTTTGAGTTGCACAAAAGAATTGTTACCATTCCTTACATAATCTCCATGTTTGGAGTTGTACAACTGCAACATGATATCTATCTCCCTAGGTACACAAAAAAAAAAAAAAAAAAAAAACTATTAAATGTGATGTGTTCATATAGTAAAAATGCATTTATGGTGAAATGGTATCACATACGTATTTTAATAAAGAAAAAAAAAAGAGGGACCTATTTTGTAGTTACCGTATTTGATCCGATTATTTTTATACTTCGATTCAATTTCATTTTAGTTTATAGTTTGTGTTTACTTTGGTTCATTTTTTTTGTTAACTTTTTTTTTTTCTCTAAGCTTTGTTTAAAACTTTTGTATTTATTTTTATTTTATTTATTTTGATTTTATCACTTTAGATTTGATTTGATTTGATTTTGATTTGTTTTATTTGATTTTATTTGTTTCTGATTTGATTTTTTATTTTTTTGTTTATTTTTTATTTTTCTTTTTTTTAAAAAAAATTATTTTATGTTTTTCTACTCAACCATTTTTATGTGAGTTCTTCTTCTTCTCCACGATTCAAAGGCGCACAACACTTTCCATTTTTTTAAGTAATAAACCATATGGGAAGACCAAAACTATCCCACTTTCCATTATTCCCTCCTCATCTTACTCTTTTTGTTTTTTGTCTTCTTTCCCTTTTGTTTTTTTATTTAATTTTCCCCTCCACTTCCTTATTCTCTCTCAACCAAATCTCACTCTCTCTCACCTTCCCGAAAACCCATCTCTCACACACACACACACTCTCTCTCTCTCCCTCACCGAACACCCATCCATCTGATTGTTTTTTTTTTCTTCTCCTTCGTCTTCCGCCGTAACCTGCAAACACAGCCACTGCCGAACACATCCATCGGCTTTCTTTTTCTCGTTCGACTTCTTCCTCGACCAGCACGCGAACGTCGGAAGCCGCCAGCCCGTCAGATCGGTCGATTTCAAGCCGAGCAGACCCCACCGGAAGCCCGAACCACCCAGATCCACGCGCCGCCGGGAGCCTCGCGATCTGACTTCTTTCATTTTAGTTTACGAGGAGGAAGAAAAAAAAGCAAACGGGAAGGGGAGGGAGTCGCACGAAAGAGGGAGAGAGAGAGTGGGCTATAATAACCCTTATAGCAAAACCATGGGTTATAATAACCCTTCCCCCGTGTTATGTAAACCATAGCCCCAAACACAGAGTGGGCTATTATAGCCCACTCATACCCGTCCAAAACGGGGGCCCAAACGGCCCCTTAGTTTCTAAACTTTGGTTTGTAATAGTTTAATTTGTAATTTTAAATACGCAACAATTTAATTCCTTAACTTTAGTATGTAAGAATTTAATCTTTGTACTTTAAAATTCATAACAATTTAGTCTTTACAGTGAAAAATTTCAACATAATTAAGTGTCAATTTTTATTATGTAACAACTTAATCTTGATAGTTTATAAATACATTTACTAGTTTATCAATCTACATATGTAAAAAACTCCATTAGATCTTGATAATATTTTTCACGATAAGCACATGGTTACAAATTTTAAAATAAAGAAACCAAATTATTATATACTAAAGTTCAAAGACTATTCTAAAAAAAAAAATTCATAGACTAAATTATTATAAAATTAAAAATACATTGACTAAAATGGTATTCACAAATCAAAATTCTAAAGCATTTTTTAACCTTAAATTAATAAATAAACATTTCATATTTTTTAAACAAGTTCAATTTTTTATTATTAATATTATAATGTATTATTAATATTATATCTACATTAGTGACATTTTGTCAATAATTTTATATATTTTGGTAATTTCCTATCCTATAATAAAAATATCAATTCACTCCTTAGGTTGCATTAACATATGGAAATATCAATGAAAATGTGAACATATCAATAAAAATTTAATACCTAATACAAGTTCAAAAACATCTTTTTTTCAAAAAAACAGACTCATAAGTATGGCTGATAATAAACCTGAATTTGTCTGTTTGGGAGGGGATAATTGGTACACCATCCACATAGGAAATTAGTATGTTGAATAGCAAAATGAACCCACTGTCTTTGTCAAAACAGCAACAGAAACATAACATACACACAAACACAAGAAGAAGAAGAAGAAGACAATAGGTGATATATGTGAAAACCTTAAAAATAGATAGCAAAGTTGAAGAATGATGAATTGAATCCTTTGGTGGTTGAGTAGATATCATCGGTAAATACTTCTGGCCATTTGCCAGAGCTGAACAGAGTTATCTTCAGCCACAGTTGAAATGAGCCAAGGCTGGTGGCTGTTCCAGCTGAAGTCTGAGATTTTAGCCTTATGACCTCCATGTGAAAACAGCAGCTCTGGAGGCCCATCTTCAGCATCTCCATCTTGCTCGTTTCCTATGCTGTTGAGATCCCATACCATCAGCCTTCTATCATCACCAGAAGATGCTAACACAGTTTCGTGATTTGGATCCCACTCCACCTGATACACTCCCTCCCTGTCTCACCAACAAGTACAAATCAACCACTTACTCGTTAATAGTTTTTGGTTTTTAAGCACATAATTAAACACTACCTCCATGTGCAAGTGTCTTTGTTTTGCTATCTACTTTTTAAAACTGTTTTTAAAATCCAAGCCAAATTTTGAAAATGCCCCATTTGATAAAAGAAAACAAGAACAATTTTCCAAACCAGAAAAATAAAAACAAAAACAAAAACATTATCAAACGTTAACAACCACATAGAGGTTGACACATAAGAAACTATCACAAAGAGATATCACATCATAGTTTCTTCCTTAAATGTAAATAGAGACTGATAATCTGATATTATAGTGATATGAGAGAGACATACGTGTGGCTGCTAAGAACGTGGAGTGGTTCGGCAAGCTTTCGTAGATCAAATAGACCCACGGTGGTATCTGATGATGCCGTTGCCAAAATCCATTCGTTATATGGATTAAAAGAAACATAGTTCACCTGTAATCCATGGAACAGAAAGTTTATGCCAATAGAACTCAGAGTAAATGTAAAAACTAGTTGGTTTCACTTTCACTAGGGAAAGGGGTTATGGTGTTCCTATGAGATATAGTTCTAACTCAGACTGTCAAACTTAACCATTATCGAGAATAGTCGAGGTGTGCAAGCTAGCCCAGACAGTCATAGATATTAAAAGAAAAATCTTAACAGTGATCGATGATCCTGTGGCCTAAACTACCCAGACTGCCATTCTTCAGTTAGCTGTTTGATTATTGCATCCTATCTCCCGGCCAAACGCCAGTATCGGGGCTGGTACAACCTCTATTCCTACTGACCACCAAGAAAGAACTGCTAGAATTCAGCCCGGAAGAATTGAATCCAAGGTTATGTGTGATTTCATTCCAAAACATGTGCTCTCAAGACAAATTGCAAGCGAGTAAAATAGTCACTTGCGTAATGCTAAAAAAAGGTTCAGAATAGCACTACCTCTTCCTCGTGAGCTCGAACAGAATCCACAGATTGGTTTGTGCGTAAATCCCAAATGACCAACAGACAATCATCACCAACAGATCCAAACAAGTTCTCATTCTTCAAATGCCATGACACATCACCGACCACGCTTTCATGAGCCTGAATATAGAAACAGCAATACCATTCAAAAGCAAGTAAAAAAAAAAAACAATAGCCCCCAAACAAGAAACAGCAAGTTCAGTCCCCAAAACTTACCTCATAAACGTGCATTGCATCAAGTACGTTCTTCTCAGCCATGAAAGACACGTCCCACAAACAGATTTTCTGATCATTTGAGCCACTTAAGAGGTAACCCTCCTTAAACGGGCTCCAAGACAACCCATAACCCTCTTTATCATGACCCCTCAATCTCAAATCAGGGTCACACTCAGTTCCCTGAGCCTTCGCCCCCTGTTTAGCACAATTAAAAACATACACCTCGCAGCCACTCGTTTTTGCCCCGACAATTTCTGGGTTCTGCGGCATGCACCGCGCTCTATTCACCTCCCCGTCAACACGTATCTTCTGAGTTATCTCTACCTACCAAAGCCCAACACAAAACACCACACATTTTCAGCAAGTCATTTCATCAAACACCTAGCACGCACGAAGTAACAATACATCACTAACCTTTGGCATGATGGGGTTTTCCCCAGTAATGTCGATTCTGGTTTCGGATGCTTTGACGGGTAAAATTGCGTCGGCCACCATGAGAAAATTGGGGACTTCCTCCGATGTGTGGGTTCCGAGGACGAGTTTGTGAACGGCGAGAGAAGAATTGGCCTGGTGAGGAAATGGGGCCGATGGAACCCAATCGACGGTGAGAGATGGCCATTCCAGTGAGTGCGAAATGAGAAGATCGTAAAGATAGGGAGAGTTCTTCTTCCAGATGGCGAATTCCTCCACCACTTCATCGACACCGCCTTGTTCTCCCGCCATTGCTTCGACTCTGACTGAGCTTCGTGAAACCCTTTTCCCGCTAAAATTCGTGGGCTTCGATGAAGATGGCGCGCTTTATATAGATCGACAGATTTCAACTCATTGGGCCGCTGATGAGATTATCAAGCCCGGCCCACTGATCAATTAAATTATATTTTTCGGTTTTTTTTAAAACAAATTATTCCATATTGTTTGAAAATTTACAATTTAGTTCTTTGTGTTTTAACATTTTCTGAGTGTACGCAGTCTATCGTTGAATGTTAAAATCATCTAATGATATACTTACCTAACATGACAAAAAAAAAATTGAGACTAAGACTTCAACAAAGCATTAGAACCAAAACCAATATCAAACCCTCTCGAAAATGAGGGATAAAACATCCGCTGGAAAGAAACATTTCCATACTAAAGAATTTTTAGAAGAAGATGCCTAAGCTGCTAGGTTATGGGTGGTTTTGTTCTCCTCTCTAGGAACTTTATAAAAAATACACTTATTCACAGGCAAAGCTAGATGAAGATCTTCTTCAACAAAAAAGCTAACTTCAGATAAGTCTGAGCTAGAGTGATTAAAGAGGTTAACCACTTTGAGAGAATCATTATCAGACTCCACAACTAACGGAAGATTTTGACCCTTCCAATGAGAACCAATTTGCTTTAGCCCATCGATAATGGCTTTAGCTTCAAGCACCTTCACGAGCCACTTACGAGAGACAAAGTTCATCTCGCCAATGACAGGGCGGCCATTCCAATCTCTGACTACCCAACATGTACCTCATTAGGCAGCATCCACATTCAGCTTATAGGAACCTTTTTCGGGAGGTTACCAAAGGCAAGCTTTCGTACAAGGGGCCTTATCCTGCAACCTCGAGATCTTCATTCTCTTCTTCACGTGCATCTCCAGGAGTCTTTCCAAAAGAAAACACAAGTGACTTCAGATCAACTTGCTCTTTCCCAAATAGGATTTGATTCCTCATTTGCCAAATGTTCCAGAGCAAGATCACCGACACACACAAATCATCTTTAGACATGTTTCTTCTTATGCAGTCCCAATAATCAAGAGGAGATCATCCTCCCATGCCCAAAGAAAACGAGCTAACATTAGAAGGAAAGAAATGATACCATAGGTGTTTCGCGTACATGTATTCCCACATCAGGTGGCAAGTCGTTTCCTCACAAGCCCTACAAAAAGAACTAACCGAGATAGTATCAATTCCTTTTTTCCCAAGGTTGGAAGCGATCAAGATGATATCATTAAGAATCCTCCAAACCTCAATTTTTATCCTCAGGCATCACATTAATCCCCCAAAGGACTTCCCAGAGATCATTCAACGCATTCCAATTTGACTAAGAAGTTGACAAAGAGAGGGCCAAGCAAGTGCCGAGTTTATAAGCACTTTTGACAGTGAACTTCCCTTTTTTTTTTTTTATCAAAATTTCAAATGATTTCGACCTTAATGGCTCAGCCTCCCAAGAGAATGTTAAGAATATCTTCTGCATCAAGATGAAGGAAACCGTCTCTAATAGCGCCCTCGTCCCACTCGCCATCCCGATCGATGAGATCCACCACTCTCTTGAGCTTAAAAAGATCAAAGGTCACACTCAATTTAAAGCTTCCATAATTGAGCACCCACAGATCTTCACCAATATAGATGTGTCATCCATTTTCCACCCTCCACCTATACATTTTTTGAACAACTCACGCCCCTAAATAATACTTCTCCAGGTGAGGGAGGAGTTTGAACCTAACTCAGCCCTTAAGAAATCACAATTTTAAATTACCTTCCTTTTAGGATTCTGGCCAAAAGGTTGGTCGGATTTTTCACCATGTTCCAACTATGTTTCGCCAGCATAGCTTGGTTGAACAGATTAAAGGCTCTAAACCCTAACATGACATTTAGAGAGTTGTTATCAGAAATTTAGATAAGAAATTAAGCCAAAGAAAAAGTCAAGATTTCTGTCAATTTTCTTAGAAATTTGAATGAGAAATTAGAAACTTTATTCCCTTAGCTCTACTAATTTCTCTCATAAATTTCTATCAACTCGTTAAGTATTATATGATGTAAATTTATAATGTTAACATTCATCAACAGTAAGGCTATCATTGATTTTTTTTTTTTAGTACAACAATATGTGGGATGAAGAATTCGGACCTCGGACCTCTTGTTCAAGGTCACATGTTTTATGTTAGTTGAGTTATGCTCATGTTGGTTGGCTATCGTTGAAAAATGTTAGAATGAAAAGATTATAATTTTTTAAACACAATAGAAACTAAATTGAAATTACGGAGAACTAAAACATACATTTAGCCTATATATTTCATCTTTATATTTATTTCTATGCTAATTTACTATAATTTTAGTTTACCTTTTTTTCATCTATAATGTTCTGTGTTATTTATTAGTAATTAATTTTAACACAAAATAATAATTTTGACAAGGAATTAGAAAATGTACTCTAATTTTGTTATGAACACAAATAGCATAGCATCTGTCAATAACTTATCAAAATTAATTCTGTTGACTAATAACACTGAGTTATTGATCAGATTTAATCAAAATAAATTAATTAATATGAAGATTTTTGGAATCCAACAATTTAACTACTAAAATGACCACAACTATTGAACATGTGGATGAACTATTACTTGATTAAAAATTGATAATGATGTGTGGGTATGAATAATATTTCCAATGAAACATATCTATTGAATAATCAATCTGTTCATCTTCATAATTATTGTTACATTCTTTTTCTTCATGAAAATCTTTGGACTATTTTGTTTTCTAGTTAATATTTAATAAATAGTGAAGTTGGTGGATGTAAGGAAAGTGCACCTGATTTAGACTTAATCTTCAACTTTAATCCAAGTTTTTTCTTAAATTTTATTTATTAAAGCTATTAAATTAGAAAGCAATGTGCAAACTAAATAATAATAATGGTTTCAATTACTTCAAATAATAATTATAATAATAACGGTTTCAATTTCAATAATAAAAGAAACAATGAACCTTTCATGTCAGAGAGGGAGAAGTGAATTTTCATTGTCTAATCAAGAAAGTTTCACTTTTCACTTCATTGTTGAAAAAATCTAGTGAAATATTTTGGGAAAAAAAAAATAAACTTGACTAGGTGAGTATTATTTTATTTTTCTCCTAAACTTTGTAATTTCATCTAAAGGAATGTTAGATTTAGATAAGTATTGCAATATTTATCTTAAAGTTAAATAAGTATTGTAATTTTTATCTTCTAGTTAACTTTCATTTTTTTTAAAAAAAAAATCGCTATTAGAGTTAAATTTTTGTTAAAATTTATATATTTTGGGATATCTATTTAATAGTTAATCAATCTTGTGCCTTCATCAGACTTAATTTTGAGAAATACTTAGGCCTCGTTTGATAATCATTTGATTTTTGATTTTTGGTTTTTAGTTTTTGAACATTAAGCCTATAAATACTACTTCCACATATATGTTTCATTCTTTTGTTATTCTACTTTTTACTTATGTTTTCAAAAACCATGTCAAGTTTTGAAAACTAAAAAAAAATAGACTCGTTTGATAACCATTTGATTTTTTATTTTTAGTTTTTGAAAATTATGTTTGTTTTCTCACCATTCTCTACAATGAATTTCATCTTTCTTAAGAAAACATTTGAATTCTTAGCCAAATTCCAAAAACAAAACACAAATTTTTGAAAATTATTTTTTTTTAGTTTTCAAAACTTGGCTTAGTTTTTTAAAACATAAGTAAAAAGTAGATAACAAAACAAAGAAATCTATAGATGAAAGTAGTATTTATAGGCTTAATTTTTAAAAACAAAAAACTAAAAACCAAATGGTTATCAAATGGAGCCGTAATTTTCAAAAACTTGTTTTTGTTTTTAAAATTTGGCTAAGAGTTCAAATGTTTTGTTAAGAAAGATGAAATCCATTGTAAAGAATTGATGAGAAAGCAAACACAATTTTCAAAAACCAAATAATTATCAAATGGAGACCTGAATATTTTTAAAAAAATATGTAAGTTCTAAATATTTTCACCATACTTTTTGGTAAGAGGGTAAATACATTGAAAATTGAATAGAAAATAAAAATTACAATACTGGTTTAAGTTTGGGTTCTAAAAATCAGTACTGTTGGATGATAAATTTGGATTCCACAAGTTTTTTCATCTTACATCTCTTTCAAAAAGGCATTTCCCCCTCATTACTAATTTATTTTTCCTTTCTTTCAAAAATAAAATCAATCAATTGTAAAGTCAAACGATGGTATAATCGTCAACTAAATTAATTCAAATTCAATTAGTAAACACATCAATAACATTTTTTTATAGGTAAAATATTTTAATCTTAATTTTCTATTTGACTCGTAATAATAGAAATCAGGTATAAATTGTGTTTAAAAAAACATTAGAGTAAAATTCATCTCAAAATTACTATACTTGTCTAAATATGAATTTAAAGAGGAAACGGCACCTTATAATGAGAAATCTAAATCATATACGTCTCTTTATTTTTCATATCCAATATAATCAATTGATTATCATTTTTCAACCACACAAGCTTAGTCATTAGTGTGTGGCACATGAAAATCAATTCATATAGAAAACAAAGTAATTTAAATGAAAAGTGACAGTAATTTCAATAATTTATGGTGTGGTCCATTTTTTTTATATGGTCGACATGAAGGGAGCAAAGTCCTAATCAGAAAATTTGATGGGCCATTTTGGGCACTGAGTTGGAACATTGGCTGTCAATGGAGACCTAATGACATTGACATCAATGCAATATGGAATCAATTACTTCTATTCAAAATAGAGAATAATTTGCAAAAATTTTTGGAAATTTAAATATTCTATAAGTTAAATTCCAAGTTTAATCTCTCAACTTTTAGGTTTGAAAAAAAAAATAGGTCTCTAAACTTTCAATTGCATATTTAATCAGTCTCTGAACGTTAAACAGTGTCTAATAAATTTCTAAACTTTTGATTTTGTGTCTGATAAATCTATGAGCTTTCAATTTTGTATTTAAGGTCTTTGACCTATTTGACAATTTTTTAAAAATTCACTAACCTATTGGACACATAATTGAAAGTTTGATATCCTGCTGGACACAAAATTCAATTTTATTTCTAATAAATTGGTTAATTTTAAAAATGTTGATTATGCCAATGACCTATTCAATGACTCATTTGACATTTTTGAAGAAAAGTTCAAAAGATAATTTTCAAAGTTTATAAATCTATTAGACACAAACATGAAGGTTCAAAGACTAAACTTGTAATTTAACATATTTTATATATTATGTTTATAATAATTTTAAGGCTAAATATAGTCTATATTGTTTTAAAGTTTTTCATTTAATCTCTTATATGTTTTAACATTTTTTTACATATACCATTTTTTTTACTAGCTAATGTTACCATTACTTGAAAATAAACTTACATAACATGATACTTAATAAATTGATAGAAGTTTGAGCATAAATTAGGTCACCTAAGATATGAAAGTTTCTATTCCTCTTTTAAGTTTATAAAAAATTGGGAGAAAGTTTGATTTTTCTTCTATTAAGTGGTTCAATTTCTCATCTAAATTTGTGCCAACTCAAAATATATCATGCATGTAAAATATTATCATCACCTAATTTTAACATTTGCTAACGGAAACGGTATAATTGAAAAATGTTAAATTAAAAACTTTAAACAATAAAGATCAAAACATAAATTTAGCCTAATTTTAATAATGTATGTAAAGAATATATACAAACATGATTTATTTAGGCTATTCTCATAAAAAGAAGTTTCTTGTGTGGCCATCTAACCTAGAAAAAGTTTAAATCTTATTTTACTTCCTACACTTTAACCTTATATTTTATTAGGATTACGGTGTCTTAGTAATTAGACCATTTTAGTTTAAGTTTATACGAATTTTTAATAAGGAGAATTGTTCCATGTAGTCGCTACATTGTGGCTATCTCCCTCCAAACTCTTATACAAACCCCAATAGGATATCTTTCGGTGTGAAATTAGTATAAAGATAAAAGACAATTTTAAAGAGAGTGGGTATGTTGCTCTATTACTTTTTTCTTTAATCTCTATCTTTAATAGTAAATTCTAAAAGTTTATAAAAGACAAAACATTGTTCTTCCATTAAGAGAGAATTTGTACAAACCTTTATATTTTTCTCTTCTTTCATTTTTATCATTGGAAAAATTATTAAGTCGACCAATCATAATGTATTGTCTCTTACTACCCATTAGATAAAGATTCAAAATTTGTTTATCCCCTACTAACCATTTAATACATGTTCAAAATATGACTTGCAATTTCTCTAGCATATATCCATCAGTATAAAACTATCAATTACATTGTGACTTCCTCATTCAATAATTTTTTTGGTTACTTTCATTCAGATTAGGACATGTAAAATTAACTACGCTCAAAATATCTATTAAATATATTATATATTTAAACAACAAAGAGCAAAATAATTTTTCACGTAAAATATATAGATTAAATTAGAATATTTTAGAAGGAAGAAAATCGAAATAGAAGTAACACAGTAAAATTCTGAAGAAAAAAAATACTAAACTTAGTAAGAGGTGTATTAACTTTTACCAAAAACTTTTCATTTTCATCAAATTATATCTCACACTTAGATAAGGTGTTGTAATTTTTTCCTACCTTAATAAATATTATAATTTTTACCTTCTGACAGACTTATGATGTATTTAAGGGCCAACTTTGTGCGTTATCCTGCCTTAATTTTGTGCAATAGTTGCCTTAATTTTGTGCAATAGTTGACTTTCATTGGAGTTAATGAATTTTAAAAGATTTTTACTTCCCTTTTTTTTTGTTATATCACAACTTTTAAAGATTTTTTTAGACAAAACAAGTTGGTTTGAAACAACTTATAAAAATAGAGCAGTATTTTTGTCTTTATTGAAATGCTATCTTTTTTAGAGATACATTCAATTAGGTTGCGTCTTTCCAAAAAACACATTCGTCAAACTTAACAAAGTCAAACGGTAAATTTAAAACATAACGTCGACAGTCAAAATTTTAAAACATAATGGCCAATTTTAAATTTTGATTTTGTAAAACTAGTGATAAAAGAATAAGTTAAGGGTTTGTTTCGTAGGCAATTGTATTTGAACAATTGTATAAATTATATTGCAATTTCTAAATCTGCTACCAAACATAAACATGTAATACAACTCTATTTTCATTGAATCCCTTATTTTCAGATTATGAACCAAAAAGGGAGCCTAATTGCTTTGCTAACATTTTTCTAAATCTAGAACAGAATTTGACAAAATCAAATCTTGAAGTAAAAACTCATACGTCACATATCGAAATTTGAAGATAAAAAATTGAATTTCTTTCCCAAAATTTTCCACAAAACTCTAGAGGTTTGGACATGATGATTGATTGAAAAAGCAAGCCCCACCAAAGGACATGACAGCCACGATCAAGCAAACCACAAAATAATAATAATAACACTTTAGACTAAAGGAGAAAAATATCCAAATCAATACAAATTAAATTAACTAACAAAATGAGGAAAAAACCAAAACCCAGAAAATATAAAATAAAATAAAAGCCACACAAAAACAAAATCGGATAACTGTGGTTCCTTATTTTTACAACGCATTTACAAGAGTGGACGACATTACATGACAGCACAAGCCGCGGGATTTTCGTCACTAAACGCCGTCGTATAGCGAACCTCCGTGGAGCTCGCACGTGCCAGCTGGTACACGTGCGGGTCCTCTGCCCTTCGCACATACCCAGCCGGAGCCTTCTTGTCGTACACTCCTTGCGCGTATGGGTGTGCCACGACGTCGTACGGCACGTACGGCCAGATCTCCGCCTTCTTGCCGGTCCGGTGAGCCACACGCGACACCACTTTCGACGGCTCGACATATCCGACCACGGTGGCTTTATTGGCCTTGCGATCAATGTCGACGGTCTTCACCCCCCTCATCCCCTCCAATGCTCTCCTCACCTTCCTCTCGCATCCTTCACAGTCAATTCGAATCTTCAACTCCACCGTCTGTCATGGCAACACTCTCAAATTTTAGTATTGATACAAAGGCAAATTACAAATTTAGGCTCTAAACAATTCGGTTTCAAAAGTTTTAATAAACCTTAAAGTTTAGAATTATGTCATTTAGTTCCTAAATAAATAAAAAAATCTAATAGAATCCTAATATACAATTTTGTATTTATGAGTGCGTACTATTTTTTCTTTTGTAAAGTTCAAAACATGTTGGGAAAGACCAAAGGTTCCAACAAATGCATGAAGTATGTTAGTCAGCGAGAATTTGATACCATATAATAATCTTTCACTCATTATAAAATAGTTATTTTCATTCAATTATAATTGAGCTTCTAGAATAAATTTACGGAGCTATGAATAAGAGAAAATTTTAACTAATACAAAACAAACTAGTAACTAAAATACAACTCACCCATCAGAATTAAAATTATCCCAATAACAGAAATGAAGAAATTCAAACTCTCAATTAACTTTGAGAATATGTGTCTTTAATCAATTATACCCAGGTTAGCTAAGAGACGATATTGTGAAGTCTCTAAGTTAGGCACCTACCAAAAAAAACTTACTCGAGATTAACTTACAACCTAGTCTTTAACAATGGCTAATCTACACAATTAGAATTACTAGTCGCAAAATTTAAAAAAAAAAATGAAATTCAAACATTTATTAGAATTTTGTAGTGTAGAGAAACTAAAACTAGAGTAAAAGCAAAGGCAATGGTACTTATTAGAAACAGCATAAGTGGCAGCAAACTTTAATGGGTAAAAATGGCATTAAAAAATGACAGAACGGAAACACAGAATCCGTGCCTGAAACTGCATGACAACGTACAAAAGTTTGAATGTTTTGTTCTTGTCATTCGTCACAGATCTTCAAAATCCAAATCTTTTTTACTTTTTTCCACTTTATTACCTAAAGTAAATCTTGACTTAATTTTATGGGTTTTGGTAAAACCTCTACTGGGTTTACTTCAAGTTCAAAACTTTCTTGATTCATGATAATTTTTCCTAGAAAAGAACAAAAACTAAGCAAAAAAAATCCAGGTTTTGGCATCTGGGCTTTACATCAAAACCGAAATAACAACAAAATCTAAGCAAAAACCCATCAGAAATTTGAAGAACTCATGAGAATTTTTACCTGCAATTGCTTGCGTTTCATGTGCTTGGAGCTGTGGGAACTGCAATCGAAATACTCAGACAAATGATCCAAAACGCCCATTTTTTTTTCTCACCTTTTTTTTCTTGAAGAACAAAAACAAAAAACTCAGTTGGTTTGCAGATATTTTGAAGCAATGGAAATGGCAAGACTCTGAATCTGGATCCTCTGGGACTGGCCACTCCTCTTAAATAAACCACCAAATCGACGGATAAAAATAATCTTTTTTTTTTTAATTATTATTATTATTGGTTTTTTGTTTTTTAAAAGTCGATATGAGATCTCGACCGTTGGATGGGCGACATCGACGGGGATGTATGCCACGTGTCGACATGGAGATTGACGCTGTGGCATGACCCGAACCGACCAAGTGGGTAGGGGGCCCCGGGTTTTTGGAGCCGGGTAGCACGTGCATTCCACGCGCCATCTCGTTTGAAAAGTTGGAGTAGTTTTTTGTTTGGTGGGTCCCACGACTTGGAGGTGTGGGGCCCGGTTTGGAACTGATTTCAGTGATTAGAGGCAATTATAGGCGCCAACCAGCGATTTGATGACACGTGGCGCCGTGGTCTACTTCCGTAAAACTATTTTTTTCTTCACCTTACATTAATCTTTTAAACTTTAAAAATGATTAAATTCCTGAGATTTCAATATTATATCTAACAAATATTAAACTTTAAAATATGACTATTAAGTTCTAAAATTCCCATTTCTAATCTATAAGATATTTAAAGCTCAAAAATAATATTTAAACCTTAAAGATGTGTAATAGACATTTTTTTTTATAGTTTATGCCTTTGTTAGACTCAATTATGAAAATTCAGAAACTATACTTGTAATTATCTTTCTTTTTTTAATTTAATTTTCATTTTTGAATTTTCAAAATATCTAATGGTATATTTTTAAGTTTTGTTTTCACTATAATTTTATCATTTGTTTATCTAATTTATTTAAAGCAAACTAAAGTTAAATGACTAAAATAAACTTTTTAAAAATTTTAGAACAATTTTTTTTTTAAACAAATGAATCAACCTTCAAAATGTTGAGGGTAGACCACCTTTTTTTTTTTTGTTGTTGCAAAGGACTATCATTTTATCTATAGACGTTAGGGGTGTTCGTGGGTTAGGTCGGGTTGAGGTACGTTTTAGACCCAACCCAATTATTCGGGTTGCAAATTTCTTCAACCCAAACAACCCTTATTAAATAATGAACCCAACCCAACCCAACCATGAAAATTTGGGTTGGGTTGGTTCGGGTTGGTCGGGTTATAAACTCAAAATTTTATTTTAAGAAAAAGTTAAGTATTGATATATAAAATATATATTTATTTATTTTTAAATATTGAATTAAGATTAGCAATTCAATTTCAATTTATATCATGAATTTTTACCTTCCAAAGACTCAAAAACTTATTTTAAATAGTTGTTGAATAATAAATAATCTAAAAATAATTATAAAATTAAAATAAATATATGTACATATAGTTGTAATATAAGTAAAAAAATTATTTTTTTAAATTAATAAGAAGTTCGGGTTGGTTCGGTTCAACCCAAACTCCTTTTTGGTGAACCCACGAACCAACCCAACTCATAAAGTTTCCATTTGTTTGAACCCAACCCAACCCAAACAAGTTGATAACCCAACCCAAATCGTTGAATTGGGTTGGGTTGATCGGATTTTTTGAACACCCCTAATAGACGTGTAGGGTTTCTCTTTTGTCTTTTTCTTTTCTTTTCTTTTCTTTTTTTCTGTGTGAAAAATAGATTGACTTAAAGAACGTAACATCACTCACTTCACCTTTTTATTAATTTAATTATTCATTCTTAGTTATTATATTTTTATATTAGCATTTAGCAGGTAGCACAACTAATTAAATAAATATTCTGCTTTCTTGTCTTTTAATAAGTTTTCTTATAATTAATAATTAATAGATTAAAATATTATTTTGGGATACTTTAGGCTTTGTTCCATTTTAGTTGGATACTTTCAAATGTTTAATTTTAGTCATTGTATATTAAATAAAGCTTAACAAAATGATCATTCTTAACTTTTCTTTGAAAAAATTAGTCTCTATTAGTGTTCCCTCCATAAATTTTGAAAATATGTTTACATGGTGTCTTTTCTTGTATTAAAATTATTATTATTATTAAACCAATTTTGATAAAAATGAACTTCAACTTTATCATAGAACCAATTTTAAGCTTTATTGAAAGTACATGAACTAAAATTAGACATTTGAAAGTATAGAGATCAAAATAGAACAAAACTCAGTACATGTACAGCGGTATTTAACCTAATTAATAACTTTTAGTTTAATGAAAATGCATGTAACCTTCCTAGAAGTGATATTTGAGTGATGAATACTAATAAAATAGAACAAAAAAAATCTGATAATTTAAATATCACTTCTAGGAAGGTTATTTTTAATTTTTTTTGTCTTAATAATTAACATACATTTAACCTTGCTCCTCAAGCCATAGTTTATGGTTTAAGGGACAATAAAGCATATCATGTTTTTTTTTTTAATTCCTTACTCATATTTTAACATAAGATATCTAGTCTTGAAGGACAAATATAATATCTTTTTTTAAAACTTTAAATGCTAAAGAAGAAATTTTAGAGACCAAAACTATTTTAAACAAAAATCTTTAAAAAAAAATTCCATATTCAAGGTAGGAGGATTCAAACATCTAACCTCTTAGTCGAGAATACATACATTAACTGGTTGAACTATATGCTCAAGTTATGGTAACACCTTGATTAAAGATTTGGTCTCTCATCTTTAAATATTTATTGAACTCAAGAATGAAAACACCTTTACTTAAAATCATATTGGCCAATCAAACATGATTTGTTGCTTTAACTTTTCTTTGTTTGCCTTTTTGTAAGAAATCAATCCCAACTTTTTTGAGAATTTGCAATACGTTGTTTTAGCTTTATAAATCAACCCCAAAAGTATATTTAAAGGAGAAAATTTGGGTGCATCCTAGGTAGCACCCATCTTTTTGCAGCCTACCCAATTGTCTATCTACTGTTTGCCACATTACAAACTCTTTTTTCTTCTTTTTTAAAAAATATTTTTGAATTTTTTATGTTGTGTGATTGGAGTGAGCTGCAAAAAGATGGGTGCAACTAAAGTCTTGCTCATATATATTTAAAAGCTATTTCAAAATTATTATGCATAGTTAATTGTAAAGTTTTATGGCCATCAACTAGGCATATACTCTTGGAATAGCTCACATATCATCAAAAGTTCTTTCGCAACATTTCAAATTTGGAGGAAAAAAAAACTTTCTTTACTTGATGTGCGATTATATATATATAAGGGTATGTGTATTTAAAATGACAAAGAGACATTTGTGTGACCATCGCACACTTTTTTTTTTTTTAATTTGAACAATGTGAAGGTAGTGATTCAAACCACACTAACCTTTTATAAGATAGATGTTGTTATAATGGTAGTCACCAAGTAAATAATACTAGCCCATTTAATTGGACCACTAGAAAACATGCCTTGCCTAAACATATTAAAACTTTGTCAATTTTTAGATTCAAACATACTTGAGTGTTGAAGAGAATTTTCCAAACACCACACCAGTAGTATTCGAGCCTTCATAGGTAACCACAAATAAAGGCTTTATCGCGAACTCTAATATTGCCAGTTCATCTCTAACTAAGGTGACATGTGCATAATTAGCCAACTCATGACCTTTTCAAAATCAAATAACAATTAATGTACAATATCTTAATCAATTAAGTTATGATTTAGGTTAGCAAATCACTATCTTTGAGATTGGTATATATATATATATATATATATATATATATATATATTGAAAGGAAGATTAATATAAACATAGATGGGATAGACATAATATATAAGAAATTAAGAATATAAAAAAATATCGAGATTTGAATTCCAAGAGGACTTGTGACATATGGTCCTTCTGTTTTCTTTATTTCTTGAACATGGCGTAGGTTCTAAGAAGTTGCTGCTGCGGTGCAATAACACGACACTAGAGAAAAAAACCTAAACAAAAAATAATTATTAAATCTGAACCGTTAGAATAATCCAACGGAAGAGAATCCCCCAACACGGGCGGTTCTGACTGAATTTCAAAGCACGATACAAATCTAAGGTGCCGACTTAACTGACTTTTCTTGTTCAACCAAAAATAATTATTAGGTTAAATTACAACTTTAGATCACACGAAAAAAAATTATTTTTTTTTATAATTTTAGGTTCGTTTAATAACCATTTTCTCATCATTTATCTATCATAAGTTTCATCTTTATTAAAAAAATATTTGAATTCTTAGCTAAATTTAAAAAACAAAAACTACTTTTTGAAAACTACTTTTTTTAGTTTTTAAAACTTTACTTGAAAACATGTATAAAAAGTAGATAACAAAACAACAAATTTCATAGGTGAAAGTAGTATTTATAGGCTTAATTTTCAAAAACTAAAACTCAAAAACCAAATTGTTATCGAACGGGGATTTAGTTTTTTGTTTTTAGTTTTTGAAAATTTAGTCTATAAAGACTACTTTCACATATGGATTTCTTTGATTTGTCATTTATTTTTTACACGTGTTTTCAAAAATCAAGCCAAGTTTTGAAAACTAAAAAAAAAATAATAATAAATAGTTTTCAAAAACTTGTTTTAAAACTTATTTTTGGTTTTTGAATTTGGCTAAGAATTCAAATATTTTCTTAATAAAAATGAAACCATTCTAGAAAAATGATATATAGAAAAACCAGCACAATTTTCAAAAACCAAATGGTTATCATACGAGACCTAAATTTTGTGTCTAATATGTGCGTGAATTTTAAAAAATGTTAAATAGATGAATGACTTATTAGATACAAAATCGAAAATGGACCTATTGGATACAAAATTAAAAGTTTAAGGACTTATTAGACATCTTTTAAAGTTCGAGGACCCTATTGGACATAAAATTGAAAGTTTAAGGACCAAATAAGTACAAACTTGAAGATTCATTGACTAAACTTGTAATTTAATCTAATTATTATTATTATCATTATATTTAAAAACTACATGCCGATTTATGACACCATCATAACTTGGGAGTTACGAATAAATTTGTGAAGTGGCTTGGAGATTAAGCAAAAAAGTTCGACACCCGACCAAGTAGAACTTTAAATATTTATCCTAATATAGAAGTACGTGGATCTCCCATCTACTTCAATTTTATACTAATCAAATTAACCTAATCTTTGTCTTAATTGAATTTCACCTTTTGTTTTGTCACGTTTTTTTTTTCAAAAGCGAACTTAGATAAACAATAATTGGCATGTATTTTCGACCGATAGATCAGATGTTCAAACTCTATATTCCTAAATGTGGTTGAACTAAAAAAAATGTATTTTTTTTAGTTCAACAACAAGTGAAGTAGGAGCTCAAACATCTAACATCTTGATCGATGACACACACTTTATGGTAGTTGAAGCTATGCTCAGTTTGGCGTCAATTGTGTTCTTAAAGGGTCCACGGTGGGAGCATTAAAAGCGATTGAATTCCTTTTTAAAATGTAAGCTTTTAGGATTTTTAATGTGAGATATTTTTTGTTTTAGGCTTTTGAACTTTATATATATATATATATTTATTTATTGTAGTTCAACAACAAGTGATCGAGGATGGGACTATGGGGAGTTTCAAATTTCTAACCTCTTGATCGAGGATACTAAATTTAAGTTGACGGTTTAAATTTCTATTCATAGTTGCAATGTAATAATTAAAAATAAAAAATAGAAGTGGCCAGGAACATTGAATGTTGTGGAGTTTGTATTAATATGGGTTGTTGGAAGCTTGGGCCTTGGGTATGGGAATGGATGGAGTAAGAGTGGGAGTTTCTTTTCTTATGATATCAAATTTGAATGTTTATCCTTTGCAAAGAAAAAAAAAAGGTTTATGGTCTCCCATGCTCACTCTCAATATCTTGTCTTCATCTATAAAATTTTTAATTTAAAAAATTAGTAGTATATTGTTATTAAAAAATACTCTATCATTATTCTTTCTTTTTCAAATAGAGTTCTTTTTTAATCTCTTTCGTTCGATACATCAACTAATTCGACTTTATGTGAGGGGATGGACCCTTCACATTTTCATCTTTATTTTTAATTGATGGAAAACTTTGTTCACATCTTTTTTATCAAATGAGTGTATCCCCTCAAATAATAAAGAGATACCACCTATTTAATAATGCTCATACAACTTTATTCAATATTCTTAGAAAAACAATCACAATTCTTAAAGTGTATCTATGATAAGTCCAAGGTTTAAAATGTTGATGTCGACAGAAATGCCGAAGTCTCAATTTTATGGAAATGTCGATGGAAATATCGATAAAATGTCAATGTCGATGGATATTTCTGGAAAAATTTTAAAAACAAAAAATTCAAAAAAAAAATATTTAAATTAATAAATGAACATTTTACACTTTTTAAATGAGTTAAAATACTTGTTACATTATTATATTCACATTAAGTTACATTTTCTTGCTATTTTTTTTTAATATTTTGTCAATTTTGTACGGTATAGTAGAAATGTCGATTTCCCCCTTATGTCGATGTCGAACTCATGGACATGTGGAAATGTCGACATGTTGCAGAAATTTCATACTCTGGATAAGTCTAATGTGATTTCAATTTTAGAATATTCAACGTATAGATTCAACCAAACATGAATGGCACACAGTAGAAGTTTGTTCTCTTATTCCATTTATGTTGGAGATTGATGTAAAGGTTCATTTTATTTCTTTTCTATGCTTTCAAAGAAAAAGAAAAGAAAAGAATTAGAATATGATCTATATAAAGCAACCTAACAACGACTAATATAGAAAACATAATAGGAGGAATTGATATTATTATATGACAAAATATTTGTGTTATTGATATTGAGAAGTAATGTTTCTTCTCTTTGCGTTATAAATCTCTTCATACTCTCATAATGGTACACAACATTGTTTACACTGAGCTTGTGTTTACATAGTTTTTCTTTAGAAAATTGTGGCAGGTAGTTACAAAAAAATAAAAAATAAAGAGAACGAAAAATGGTTAAAAAATTGTTACATTTGAAATTATGGCTAATGATTTTTTAGTAAGGAGAGTGAATTTTTTTTTTTTTTCTACTTTAAAGTGATGCAGATTATATATGTGTGCATCATCCACAATTTGACTTAATCTAAATATAATCTTTTGCTCATCGTGAGGTTCATAATTAATTCTCTATAATGCATCATTTTTTTTTTCGAGAAGGAAAAGCTATTTCAAAAACCTCAATTTGGAATTGAAGTTGCAAAATATACTCATTTAGAAAAGCTCACTATCAAATCTACCCCGTATATCAAAGTTTTCAAAGTCACTCATCTCCTTACAAAATGTAAAACCAATTAACGATCAAAATTATTATGCCCTGTTTGATCGTGATTTCATTTAGTTTTGTCTTTTAAATTTATGTTGCTTTTTCACAATTCCTTTACTATTATTTTTACCTTTCTATAAGAAATATTTGAATTCTTAGTTAAACTCCAAAAAAATAAACAAATTTTAAAAAAATATATTTTTTTTAATTTTTAAAATTTAACTTGACTTGAATTTGGAAAACATTTTTAGACAGTAGATAACAAAACAAAAAAATTGAAAGTAATGTTTATAAGCTTAATTTTCAAAAACCATATAATCAAAAGTCAAATAGTTATCAAACGGGCTTACACTTTCCTTAAACATAATCCATTAATCTAATACAATAGTAAAAGGTTGAATACTGTCAAAGTGGTAGAATATTTCAAGAGTCAATTTTTTGAAACTGCTTACTCATTGAAGGGCAGACAGGATAGTCTCTGTTGATTCATCTTTTGAAAGAGCCCAAGAGACTTCTTGCTGGGCCTTGCTAACATAAATGTAGATTCCAAAGCCCAATGACTAAGTTAGCCATGTATTTTCTTATCTCAACTATCAATAATATTAAGATAAGAAACTTAGGATATAAATTTGTTAGAATGTTAATAATAAATTTAACATTTTTTAGAATTTCTTTTTTTTTTTAGTTCAACAACATTTAGAGTGGAAATTCAAACATCTAACCTCTTGGTCGAAAGTACATTCCAATTACCGATGAGCTATGCTCACTTTAGCCTAAATATCTATATAGATACATCAGAAAAATAATTTAACATTATAGGTATGATTTAAAATTATTTTTAGTGACTTAACAAAGATGAATTATTGTTAATTTGAGTATAGCTTAATGGATAAAGTTGACACTTGTTAGTTGTTACCCCTCTAAGATTAATAGTTCAATCCTCCTTCCTGCATATGTTGAATTAAAAAAAAATATTAATTATTAAAAACTATTTGATGATATCACATTACAAATTAAAGGGAGAGCGAATTCACCATCATGAGGGAATACACACTCTTTTCTTTTCTTTTTTTTTGTTTTAACTCAAAATGTTGAACTATGTTGTGTTATGAACAATGTCAACCTTTATCTAAGAAAATTTTAATTTAATCTTTTCAATAATGATTTTGCATCTATAGTGTTAAAAATTATTTTAAGAAGAAAAAAAAACTTCACTGGTTTGTGTTTATCAAATGTTAGCAGTTCCTTTACCTGACACATTTTCTTTGAAAGTATTTACATTTAGTAATGATATAGATGTTTGAAAGATATAATTGGACTATAAAATTTAAATTGAAACAAAAAAAAAAATTAGGAACTTATACTCATCTTTTGAGTTTTGTTGAAGTGTTACCCCTAAACAAAAGATTCAAAGTTACAATCTTCAAGTAAAGTTTAAGAAAAAGAATAGGTTAAATTACCAGTTTAGTCCATGAACTTTGATATTTGTGTTTAATAGATCCTTGAATTTTAAAAATTATATAATAAATCTTTGAACTTTCAATTTTATATCTAATAAGTCTTTGAACTTTAAAAATATCACATAGCTTATTGAACTTTCAATTTTTTGTAGATAGCACCCTGACATACTCGATATTTTTTAAAATTAATGGATCTATTGTGCATAAATTTGAGTTTTGTATTCAATAGATTCATAATTTTTTTTAAAAAATTGAATAGGTCAAGAATCTATTAAACACAACATGGAAAGTTTAAAAACTTATTATACACTTTTTAAAATTTAAGAACGTATTTGATACAAATCTTATCGTTAAGGGACTAAACGTGTAATTTAACCAAAAAAATATTAATAGATTTAAATGGGAGAAGAAAAAAAGATGAGAGTAGTCAATCTAATGCACTGGCTTTTTGACCTATTTGCTAAAGTGACGGTGCAAATGGCATCCATGCCGGAGGAATCTACTCCGCCACCGGAACCGCCGTATGAATATTTCTAATTCCGAAACTGCCACTCTGACCTAACCAGTAAGTGGCCGGTCAACGTTCAAAAAAGTGTGTTTGTTATGTATTATTGGAAATCCGGTCGGCCCGGTTGTCGGTTCTCACTTCTCAGCTTCTCCGAGAGCTACAAATTACAGTCCAAACTCCAAACCGACCAGTTCCATTTTCCACACTATTCTTTTTGAAAATGGGATTCCATCCTCCATAGCCGTTGTAATGTTTTGAAACGATTTTAGTGTCGATGTCAATAGAAATATCGAGATTCATCTTGTAGGTTTGTTAATTTTCATTTTTATCCCGTATTTAGTTTAGTGAGTGAATCTTAATTTTAGACATGTAAAATTTGTATTTGAATAAGTGGTGAAATTAATACTTTTTTCAAATGAAAATTAGAGAATTATATAGGATGTACTGACTAGTAAAATACTCAAGCCCAAGTCACATTCCCAAACTCAATTGACTAAGATATTATTTGAGAAAGCTAGAACAATGTGGCTTTCAATTTTATATTATTGGATGTAGGAGAGCTAAACCAAAACCAAAATTTTTGGTTTGACAATACATCCAAAGGTTTGGAGGGAGGTAGTCACGTTGAATAATTTTTTCAATTAGCCCAAACCCTAAATAAAATTAAATAAATAACTAAATTCAACTAAAAAACGTCCAACATGACCAAAAGACTCAATACACACCAAACACACAAAAACAATATCATCCAACTGCAAGAATGTTTCTATACTTAGTCGCAAATCTTAAAAAAATGAAAAAAAAAAAAAGAAGAAAGAAATTCAACTAATTAAAGGTAGTATTTTCCAACTTACTCAAATTCAAGGTTTAGTATGATATAACTAAAAAGTTAAGTACATGACAACGAGATCGATAAGATTGAAATCAAATAATGAAATCGAAAAGATACCAAATTGGCACAAACATATAAAAAGTAGAGTGGTGTCATAAATTAAGGAGAAAAAAAAGAATGTGGTTGAAGAAGAAGATAAGGATGAAAAGAAGAGGAAAGGGGAAGGAAGATGAGAAGAAGTGCATGCGTGAAGAGTGCACACAAAGCAAAGCCAAACTAAAAACCATACCCAAAATCAATGCAAAGAAAAAAAAAGAAGAAGATAGTGTTTGTGTAGTCAAAAGGAAAGGAAAGTGCCAAAAGAGACAAAAAAAATAATAATAATGATGATCGGGATTAAATTAACTTGGTTAAGATCGTATTATGGTTTTTATATTTTAGGTTTCATTCTATTTTAGCATTTGTTCTTTCAAATGTTTGAATTTAGTCATTGCACTTTCAATCAATCTTAAAATTAATCTATAGTGTTAGTTTGAAGTTAATTTTTATCGAAATTGGATAAATAATAATAATAATATTCATGCAAGAAAAAATACAAAGGTTAATAGAGATCATTTTTTTAGAAAACATAATAATAAACTATCATAAGAGACCAATGTTAAGCTTAAAAGTACAAGGACTAAATTTAAATATTTAAAAATATATGGACTAAAATGAAATGAAATTTAAATTATAAAGATGAAAATAGTATTTTAACGAATTAAGTTCTCGTAAAAATTTAAAAAAAAAAAATTCCACAAAAGTTGCGTGTGTGAGTGTCCATTGTTGAATGCCAAAGCCAAACCTATTCTTTTTTCTGACTTAAAAAAGTATGTTTTGATTTTCTCATATCAACTCTCTTTCAATCCCCTTGGGCCTCACACTTCCTAGGCTACAATTCCTCCTCTTTTTTCATCTTTTCTTTTCAAGAGAATATCAATAATCAAACCCTTTCCTTTTACCTCGATTTTCGATCCCAAAGGGTATCGCTGGATAACGGATCTCTTCTATATTTTATATTGGTACGATATTGTCTACTTTGAATCTAATTAGCCCACATGATTTGGTTAGATTTTGCAAAAAATCTTGTACCAACGAAGATGTTATCTTTTAATTTATATGTAGATATTCTCTTTCATTTCATTGTGTCATGTTTGCATCTTCAACAAATATGAAATTACTTTTGCTAAAATATCATTTTATGGTCACATGCTTTGAAATTTGTTCTATTTTAGCCCTTGTACTTTCAAATGTTCAAATTTAATTTTTGTCATTTCAATAAATCTTAAAATTAGTTTCCTACAGTTAGTAATTTATAGTCTAACTCTTTCCATAAAAATTTAGTCTCCATTAGTCTTCTCTTTATAAATTTTAAAAACACATTCACACTGCGTATTTTCTTGAATGGAATTTATTATTATTATTTGATCAAATTTGATACAAAATTAACTTCAAACTAACAATAAAAACTAGTTTTAAAATTTATTATAAGTACATAGACTAAATATGAACATTTAAAAATACATTAACTAAAATCAAATAAATTTCAAAATATAGGGACTAAAATTGTATTTTTACTAATTACTTTTTATCCCTTTTTCAATAAATTTGAAGAAGAGTTTTTGGAGTAGTAGTTTAATGAAGTTAAAATATTAAATTTGAAAATTTGAAGTTTAAAAAAAAGAAAAAAAAGAAAGAAAATTTTGGACAAAAATTCAGGATCTAAACATCAAGGGCAATTACTAACGCCTTAGAAAATGTATGGCTCACAATTCTAAATGAACTCATGGTTAGGTCTTGGGTTGGAAAATCTAAGTTTGATAGTGTTGGAATAGAAATTTTGGCCAATCAGAAATTGTCATGTCATTAATTAAAATTAGTGACAAAATTATTTATTTAATTAGGGATTATTTAAATTTGCAAGTATCCCTAAATTAAATTAAGGCAAACCCAAATATACAATTGGGTTATATAAAATTTGGGCCGATTATAGATAAAGCCCAAATGGGAGGCCCTAATCCAGCAAAGTCTAGGCCCAAGGTCAGTAAAGCTCATTCCAAAGACAAGACTCAAAGTCAACTAGGCCTAGTCCAAAGGACCTGGCCCCAAAGTCCACCAGATCCAGTCCTACAGTAAGGCCCAAGCCCATCTGGAGGCCTTGGGAAACTCTATAAATAGAGAGCTTCCTCCTCCATTTGAGAGGTTCAGAAGTTAAAATTCTCTAGAGAACTCAAAGAGAATTCAGAAACAAAGACCAAAAGACTCCCTAAACTCTTGAAGATCAAACCCTCTCTGAACCGAACCCTTGAAGATTAGAAGACTTGGAAGATCGAGAACAAGCTGCAAAGCCCTCAAAACAAATCCACATTCGAGAACAAGCTGTGAAGCCCTCGAGACAAATCTACATTCGAGAACAAGTTGTAAAGCCCTCGAAACAAATCCACATTCGAGAACAAGCTGTGAAGCCCTCGAGACAAATCTACATTCGAGAACAAGCTAGAAAGCCCTCGAAACAAATCCACGTTCGAGAATAAGTTGTAAAGGCCTCGAGACATATCTACATTCGAGAATAAGTTGCAAAGCCCTCGAGACAGATGTACATTTGAGAGAAAGAATCAGAGGAACAAATTAGATATTGTAATCCACTACATTCAAATTAATACAAATTAAATTCATTTACACGTGTCTCACTTCTCTTTTTTTGTTGAAATATCGTGTGAACATATAGTCTAAAACAATAGTGCAAATAAATGAGTTAAAAACTAGAGTTAATTTTATAATTCATTTGATTTGTAGTTTTATAAGTTGCAAAAGATAGTATGTAGTACAAAAAAAAAAGTTTTACAAATTTGAGTCTATATAGCCTATGAGGCTAATAAATTTCACAGTCTAGTATCCTAATAAGTCATATGACATATTAAATATAAACATTTCAACTTTTTCACTATAAATTATGCAAACTTATTCATTCAATCAAATGATGCATTAAAATGTAACAAATACGTCGAGGAACATTTTACCCCATTTCATGGAAAAAACAAATCTCACATTAATAACATCAAATCATTCTCTACTATACCATTCACTGTCTAGTGTGTGGAAAAAAAAATTAATTTCTACCTAAGAAATCCTTTTGTCTTGTGACTATAAAACTTCCAAGAGAGAGTTGTACCTTTTTGACCATGCAAGGACAATTAATTTGGCCCCCAAAAACACTCTTCTCTCTTTCTCATTAACTTCCACTCTCCAAATATTTCACAAAGAAAAAATGACAAACAACACAAAGAAAAAAGGGTAATAATTAAATTGGCATAATGAAAAGGCAAAGGAAAATTGCAAGAAACAACCCCCAAGATGTCCACATTTAGAGGAGTCAATGGTATAGAGTAAGTATTTGCAAAAATGAAAATAATAATAATAATAATAATAATAAATGGGTTTGTGGGTGTGTCATTATCATTGACTAAGGGCATATAATAAATATGTGACAATGTCACCCCAACTTTAGGACTGATCATATGGGACTGCAAATAATGGACAAACTAACACATCAAATCAACCTAAATTTATTAATATATGAGTGTGATTGTGAACACAACACCCCTATCACTTTATAGTATCAATTAATTAATACTAGGTACAAATATAGTTTTATTATTTAACATTGTTTCATCTAATTATTTTAACTAATGTGTCTTATTACATTTATTGGGGTTTTTTTTTTTCTAGTGATTTTTTTTTTTTGTCAAAAATGAGTTTTGATTGACAAGGAAACCATCCTGGTAGAGTGTCAAAATGTTAATTATAAAAACATATGGTGAAAGTGGTTTTTAGTTGGTTATAATTATTTCCTAAAATTTTATCGTAATATTTAGTTGTATGGTTCAAGTGCTTTTAAACAACCAAATTAAGCATAGCTCAACAGTAATTAACATATACCCTCGACCAAGAGGTTAAATGTTCGAATCTATTACCTCCAAATGTTATTGAACTAAAACAAGCACTTAATAACTTTTCCAAAAAAAAAACTCTGAAAAATATTTTTTTTCTTAGAGCAATTACTTTGTGTACTCATCTTAAACACACTATAATAGTGTAACATCTAGAATAGTATTGAAAAAGTATTTTTTTAACTAATTAATAACATTAAAAAACTGCTCACATGAGTATGGCTCAATTGACATAAAGTGTATACTCTCGACCAAGAAGTCGGAGGTTTGAATCCCCTATCACACATGTTGTAAAAAAAAACATTAAAAAACTAACAGTCAAATAACTAAAAGATCTAATAAATAGCTAATATGAGCATAACTTAACTGGTTAAGGCATATATTATCGGCCAAAAGGTTAGAGATATGATTTCGTTTTAAAATTGTTAATTCATAACTCTCATATGTGTATAAGACTTCTTTAAAAGCATGGATTAACAAATTATTAGAGAGAAATGTTGAAATCAAATGGATAGTAGTTGCTTTCATTAATATGAGTAGTTTTTCATCTTCTCTTCTTCCTCTATTTTTCTCTATTTATTTAGAAAGACTTACGTGATAATTTTTCTTACTACTTTGGTAGAATAATAAATTTATATAGATGATTTGGAGTTGACTTTAAATGGAATCAAATGAAAATAGTTATAAGTCACTTATCGAGTTTATGAAAATTTTGAATTTATATCGATACAATTATTAGTTTAAAATTTTAATTGACTTTCTTGAAAAAAGAAAAGAAAATCTAACCAATAGAACACCTAAAATCAAAGTGAACCTACAAAACCTAACTCCAACCAAAACAAATAATCAAAATAGCCAACATAATCCTACCCCCATAAAAATATCTCCATAAACATGTTCACACCCAATCACAAATCTTGAGGGAAAAATGATCAACTAGTTAAAAAAAAAAAAAAAAAAAAATCAATTTTACAATTTAATCAAGTTTAAAATTGAATTAAATAAAATAAAAACTTCCTAATAAGTTCATCATATCCAACCCATAATTTGTTGAATTTACATCACGAATCACGAAGCAATAAAAAGTTCGTTACTTTTTTTGTTGATCTAATCTTCTCTCCTTTTGCCCATCAAGGTTGATTTGGGCGGTGAGATAGGGATTAATTAAATATGCCAAAAAGATTAATTAACTAATCAATCACCGACACATTAAATTGGGTGACTCCATTAAATCAATTTACACAAAATTATAATCCAAAGTTTTAAGTTTGTGTGGTTGATGGTATCAATCAATTAAATTTAAGTTTGAGTGGTTAGTAATAATTACTAATGAGCTTTAGGTTCACCTAAAAAGATGATTTTTAGTGGGAAAATGAAAGCATATGGGAAAGTTCCTCATCACCATTTATAGGACATTGTGTTGGAAACTTTCGTCCTCCAAATTATTTTAGCCCCAAAAAAAAAAAAAAAAAAAAAAAAATCCATAATGAAAAATGAAAAGGGAGTTAATGAAAAAATATATATTTAATTTTACATTGTAATTCATTTAACTTTTAAAGTTATGTCAATAAACCTATAGTTCAAAGACCTATCAACTTAGTAAATATAATATTGAAAGTTTAAAAACTTGTTAGACACTTTTTTAAATTCAGACACATGTTAAATACAGAACAAAACCTATATTTATTTAACCTTGATTTAATTAGTTCGCTCGAACATAACTCAATTGGTCAAGATTATTAGTAATATTTGTTATATGGATGGTAGATTCAAGTCTCTATACTTCTTTGTTTGGATCGTATTACTCTTAAAAATCATGTAATTTGGTTAATATACATATTAAAAAAAGTGATAGATTTGACATATGATACACCAATCAATTAAAGGGTAAACGTGTTTTCACTAGATCCAGAATTAATCAATATGATAGAGTCATAAACAGCGATGGTAAGTCAACTTTTTAGTTGTATAAAAAGGTTAAGGTGGGAATCATGAGGTTTTTGAAAGGGAATGGAATGGTGAAAAGAGCATTAAATGGGAAAACATGAAAGGCAAAGTCTTGTGTGTTGAAGACTTGAAAAGAGGGGTGTGGCCCCTCTTCCCTATCATGGGAATAAAAGTCCCAACTCTACTCTACAAATATTTTGGTCTCTTTTTTTTTTTTTTTTTTTTAAAGTAAAATAGCTATACACCTAATTGTTATGCTAGCTCATATTATTTATTTTATGATATGATAGCAAACACATTGATGGGATGCTCATATTTATTAGGCTCAATTATCATTTGGGCTATTGCACTTTGTGAGAGGGGGTATTTGGTGGTGGTTGTTCTAAAAATAATAATTTCCTTTTATGGTTTTTTTTTTTTTGTTTGTTTGTTTTCAAGAATAGCTTTTTAGCGAGATGTAAAAGTAAAAATAACTATATGTTGGTCTTCGTTATGTATTGTAGTTTTGGAATGAAAAGCAACTTCAATTATTTCAAAAGAAAAGTTATATTTGTGGAAAAAGACAAAACCCCCCATTAGGAAATAAATATTAAAATTGGAAAACCCCTAGCCTTAGGTGATGCTTCAACGTTTAAATTTTTGTGGCCTCAAGATTTAAGAAATTATGATGATATGGTCAAAATGAGCATAGCTTAGTGGTAATTGACATATACCCGTAACTAAGTGATTAGAAGTTCGAATCTCCTCACCTCTAAATGTTGTTGAACTCAAAAATAAATAAACTAAGATGATATGTCTTTATGAGTATACCAACCAAAGGACTAAATAAACTCAGGTATTAAAAATTTAGGCATATAACAAAAAATCCACATTTTAGGCTATAAATACTAAACTCTTTACGAAGAAAAGAAAAACTCCAAACACAAATTGTCCAAATTCAACCGTGCAAAATCCATCCATTTAAACAAGAATCTAAACAAAAACAAACACAAGTTACATAATCCAATGGCATGAAAAGCGACAAATTACAAAGAACAAAAATTGATTAAATTAAGGAAGTGATTAGACCGAAACATAATTAATTGATTATAAGAGATGTAGCATAGCATGACCTATTATGGAAAGCAAATCAAAATATAGGATATGAATAAGTGAATGAATGAATCAAACGCTACAAAACAAAGGAAAAAGAAAAAGGGAGGGAAGGGGGAAGGTAGAAGAAGTAGTTGAGAAGGTACAAGAGAGAGAAAAAGAGAGCAATGACACTAAAGTTTATACACCAAAATAGAGAAGCAAATAAAAAAAAAATTGCTTCCCATGGCTTTGGCTTTAGCTTTTGGGTATGGCATGAAGTCTTGTGTCCCCACTAGGGTAATATGAAATATTACTCTCATTTATTGTCTATACATCGATGATGTGAGATTAAATTAAGGTTTTGAATATCGAAGTCTTAAATGAAAATATCGATAAAATATCAATGTTGATCGATATTTCTTTAAAAAAATTATAAATATAAAAAATTAATTAAAAAAATATTTAAATTAACAAATAAGCTACCATTTTTAATTAAATTAAATTTCTTATTATAAATATTAAGTCCACATTAGTGATATTGTGTTGATATTTTAGTATATTTCGTCGTTTTTTCTATGACATAATGGAAATGTCAATTCACTCTTCACGTCGATGTCAAACCTATGGACATATATAGAAATGTTAACATGTCGAGACGAAAATTTAAAACCCTAAGTTCAACAACATTAAATTATTCTTTCCAAAGAAAAATTTATGGTGTGAAAAGAGAGAATAGGTACACACAAACTTAAAGTTCAAAAATTTATTAGACACAAACGTGAAAAAGTCTAGGGACTAAACTTGTAATTTAACCTAAAATTCATAGTATGGGGATAGAGTGAATACATACTAATTTCTTATACTACAGTAGTATGATCAGCATTACTCTCATTTATCGTTTCTACCACAACATCATTTAATGATAACGTGAAGTTTAACAACATTAAAATATATATATTTTCGAAGAAAGATACCTAATGGGAATGGAAAGTGTAGTTACTAGGATTAGAAGAAGAGGACGAGAATTTAAACCGTAGTTGTATTAAATGGGAAAGGGGGTGAAGGAAGTAGGGAGATATAATAAAAGCATGTGGGATTGATTATAAGTGAGAGAGGGTGCGTGGGAGGTTGGGGATGCAGCAGCAGGTGCAGGCGGCACATGGCGTCCGCCGGCCTTTGGTCCATTCTTCTCTGAATCACACTTTCACTAGACAGCCTCATAGGGAACCCAAATTCAAGTTAAATTATTGACCTGTTTCAACCCTCATCATAATAATAATGTTGAAACAGTCCAGATCAAAATTTAAAAAAAAAAAAAAAAAAAAATGGAGCATGAATGTGTGTGTTTGTCACACAGTCTAATATAATGCTCTGGTTTTTGTGATTTCTGAAAATCTTCTTCACTGTTCTCTTTCAGAACTCTCTCTCTTTATCTTTCTTTTTTTTTTTTTTTCTTTTTTTTTCTTCTTGGGTTTATATGCATTCCTTTCCATTTCCCATCACTCCCTTTCAATCTCCCTCTCATTTTCCCACTTTCCAAAATATCAATGTGATTTCAATCGATATTGTGATTATAGTTTAATCGGTTGAGATATTATATTTTAGATTAAAAGATTAGAAGTTTAAATCTTTACCTCTACATGTTGAACTCAAGAAATGATAATTTGAACAAAAACAAAGATTGTAGAATCGAAAATTGTAAGATTTAATAGAAAAACAAAACGAACTTTAATTTGAACAAAAACTGATCCTAGAAGGATGTTAACCAACTGATGAAAATTGCAAGGGAAATTTCTTAGAAAAAGGAGGGGCTTAATAATGTCATTGCCCTAAGTTGTTATTGCAAACCAAAATTGCAATTCCAACCTATTCTACATTTAATTGTAAACCGAAATTACTACTCCTATTCACCTTGAAATTAGGTTTTACAAGACTAAGTGAGTGACCTATATGTCTATAGTCCCTCCATTTTAGGTAATTTTGGCTCAATAATTTCTTGGTTTTGGTGTCTTTGATCCCTATGTCTAGGGTAAATAATTGGCTTGTGTCTAAGTTCTTGTCTCCATCACTTGTGTGAAATCTGCTTATCACTAACCCCGTCAGTATTAGATCTAAGCTTGAGTTGCTATCCTAGTTGATCAATTTAGGATTTCAACGGAATTTTGTTCAACACAAGCAAACAATTGAGATGAAGGCTTGGATTTTTGTTGGAATTTTGGCTACAATTACTTCTTAGGGAATTCACATACTTTAACCCCCTAAGAAGTAAGAAGTTTAGCTCATATGAAAAGTAAAAATCCCAAAAAAAACTCTAGAAATTAATTCCATACTAGAAGAATAAGTTAAAATGCTAATTGCAACAAAAAACTATGAAATACGAATTTGCTTGCTGACCAACAAATTTTAGTATGTAAAGAAAACATGGCAATAAATTACAAATACTCAATTATCAACTCCTTGAACAACACCTATTGTTATTAAAATCTCTAGCACAAATGAATTCGAGTCTTCAGTCTAAAAACAAGGAATTCAGCATCAATACAAAAGAGAATTGGCAAGAATTAAACTACTACAACTTAACTCAATTCAACAGAATTCGAACCCAACAAAAACAAAGGCAATACATCACTGGTTTTTACAAATCATTTCCTTCTCCCCAATCGATTCAACTATCCCTATTTCTAGGAAGAGAATGAATTGTTACAATACAAGTTTTTCATTGTGTTGGACTGAAAAATCAAGAAAGAACCGAATATAGACTGCATCAACTCTTTGATAATAGAAAGCACATAAAAAAACAAAAACAGAGGAAGAAAAAAAAAAAGAAAACAAAAACCCACGACCTTTTTATTCAAAACTCCAAGAAAAACTGATCCGTCTCTCCTCCTCTTCTTCTCCTTTTGTAGGCATTCATTAAGGTTGAATATTGCCTAGAAATCGTGCTCAAGAACCTCCAAATCGTGCAACAAATAAAGATTTTTCTTATCTGGTTTTATGAAGATTCTTTCATTTTTTGAATTTTTTTTCTGCTGCTCCAGAATTGCAACTTCATCTTGCAATTTCGGTTCTGCAATTTCTACAATTCCTGCACAAAAGAAACTCTTCTTAATTTATCTTTCTCTTTCTCATTCATTCTTTCACATGCACTTCTCACAAGTTATTGATGTTTTTCAAGTATTTTACCAAAATTTTCCTATAATTTCTAAAACAAAACAAGCATATTTTAAACTTATGAGCATTAAATAAGTCTTAATTCTAAGGCTTATCAGCAATCCTCACGCCTAGATTAAGATCCGGTGTTAGAGTGTGTACACAGATTTAATTTATCTTTTTCTTCCCCCTTTCTAAAATGCTTTCACTGCCCTCTCGCATAGATCGATAATTCTTAGTTGCTTTCTTTCCTAAGTTTTATGCTTTTGTTGTTCATGAACTTGAATTTCAGTTTGAGTTCATTTGTGATTGGACGTATATTATATTTTGTGTTAGAGTTAGATGAATAGATTGTATTTTGTGTTATTAGAAATATTTGAGTTTTATTTTAAATAATCAAAAAAAAAAAAAAAAAAAAAAAAAGGATAACTAGGCAACCCAACCCAACTCAACCTAAAAATAGAAGAGTTGGATTGCGTTGGGTTGGGTTGCCACCCATATTCGATTCTTTCAGGTAGCCAACCCGACTAACTCAAATTTTCGAGTTAATCCAAAAAATCCCCAAACTCAACCCGTATACACCCTAAGTCTAATATATATAAGCCAAATACGTTGTACATGAATAATTCATACATGAGAACTAGCCTCGTAGTTTTAACAAGTGAAGTACATACCACTAGAAATTTTTAATTTGTTAAGTCTATGATTTACATGGTGTGGAAAATGAGTTATAGAGAAAAAAAAATCATTTTTTTGAGTGAATCAATTTTGACTTTAAACTTTCACTTTTAACCTTAAAAATATATAATTTTAATATATTCATTGACAATAAACTATTTTTTATTAAAAAGTAAACATTAAAATTTTTTAAAAAAAAAAGAAAAAGAAAAAGAAAAACCCTCCTCAATCTAACTCCGATTCTCTAAATTGGATTTTTTTTAAAAAAAAAGGACAAATATTAAACTTTGCCACGAGAGGTTGAAGATATAGAAAAATTGCATCCCTAACCTCGTTGTGCCCTATTCTATATATTGCCATTAGTATGAGAGAGCTTCGTCCTTTGAAAATAATAATTAGAAGAAACTTATATTTCTCATCAATATACTCTCTTATATTTCATTTGTTACCTAAATACATGGTAGGTGAGCTATAATTTTGGAGAAGTCTTAATATATAGAGAGATTGAGAGCATTGAATAAAGTTTTGCTTCCCAACTTCACAATTATTTGGTAGTAGTATTTAAATGAGTAATTAACCAAAATATAAATTTAACTAACTAGGCCATCATTAACAATATTATTATTATTATTATTTAAATTATATGAAATTTAGTAGAAGCTAAAGGCCTATAAACTACAATTCTAAAAAGTTAAAAAGTACCAAAACAAAAAAGTAAAAAATCCACACTAATTGAATTGAAAATATTGATGTGATAAAATATATTGTCAATATTCTTGTTCTCACGACAATTTAACGAAAGTTAAATGACTAAAATGAATCATTTAATATAGAGCTTGAGTACTAAAATTAAAATTCTAATCGTTTTAATAAAAATTATAATATTATTTTATGATATGGTTTATTAATAATTAATGTCACGGTTAAATCCCATAAATAACTTTGATTGATTGAAAACAAACTACACATAAAGTACGTAGGGAACTCTTCTCTAGATTGAGAGCCAAATTTTTTCTCATTAAACTTTTGATAACAAAATCGATAAAGTTATAAAATCAAAAACTATATTTTAACAATTAAAAAAAAAAATTACATAAAACTTCAAAGATCGAAACCATACGTCGATAATTCCCCGTGTTGTCTTTTAGGTAAAAAGTTTGACATTGAAATGAGAGAAATTAACATGGGGAAGATTTTTAAAATAAAAAATAAAATAATAATAATAAAAGGAAAAGTTTTCAACCAAATATCACGTAAAAGTACTTTAAGCAGCAGCACCAACTTACACACTTTTTCATGTGTGTGATTTTTTTAAAAAATAAAAAATAAATAATTGAATAAAAAAAGAAATTAAAAACTAAAAATAGGGTTTTGCTAGTTAATTATTGATTTCCCTTCAAGTATGTGTAATATAATAAAACCATTATTCATCTAATATTTATTTTTTTCTTTAAATATACGTTATTAAGAGGGTGCAAACAATTGACTTTGAATGCAATGAATTCAATTATTTATGCATATGTTTATTTATTTATTTTTTTTTTGGACATGAATTTTGCCGACAAAATAGTGGGGTTGGATAATTGGCAGCTTTCTTTATTTTTCTTTTCAATAAAAATAATTAATTTTTGTAATTGTTTCCTTAGCTCAATCAATTCATTTTAATCTCAAATTTTTAATTTTTTTTAAATAGCTAGTAGAAACTATTTTGAGATATTGATTATTGATTTTTTTTTCTTGAGTTCAACAACGATAAGAGTGGTAGATTCGAATATCTGATCTCTTAGTCAATGGTACATGTTAATTACCGTTGAGTCATGCTCATTTTGACGAGATATTGGTTATTGATGATGTTAAATGCTTTCTTTTTGGTATATGATCATTTTATTGCTTAGTTTTAAGGTTTTTTAATATATATATATATATATATCTCGGTTTTGTAAGTAGGTACTTTTCAATCATTAATGAATCCAAAAGCTTAAGCTGGATACTTTATGAAATTACAAGGGTTCGAATACAGGACCTCATGCTTTGATGCCACGTTAAATCATCAATGAACCCAAAAGCTTAAACTGATTAGTTATAGTAAATTTAATTAATCAACACTTTAAGAGGTATGCGTGTATTTTTATAATTCGAACGGGTCATTTCTATTGTTTAAATTTGAATGTTTTATTAGTTAAATTTTGTGTGATTTATGATTTTACTTACGAGCAATTTTCTAATTTAATTTTGGAGAGTTTTTTCTTTTCCTATTTATTAAAGTTTAAAGTTTAATTTTGTTCTCATTAAAAATTTAAGGTTAAATTACACATTTAGTCCCTCAACTTTGAGGTTTGTATCTATTTAGTCATTGAACTTTCAAAATTACAAATTTAGTCTCTAGACTTTCGAAATTTTTAAAATTCACGGGTTTAATAGACACAAAATTGAAATTTTAGGGTTCCATTAGACATAAAATTCAAATTTATATCTAATAGATCAATTAATTTTTAAAAATTTTGAATTTGATAGGGACCTATTAGACACAAAATTGAAAGTTTAGGGACCTATTAAACATTTTTGAAAGTTTATGGACCAAATAGACACAAACCTCAAAGTTCAGGGCCTAAACTTGTAATTGAACCAAAATTAAAGTTTAAATAGTGTACCGAAAATGAAATCTCAATGTTTTTAATGTTTGCCTTATTAAGATTTACCTCATTATTAAAATGCAAAATGACAAGAAAATTGAATGGTTAAGAAAATATTTGTTGCTTTGCTAACATGAACATAACTCATATTCACTTATTTTCTTGAAGTCAGTGTTCAAATTCCTATACTACAAAACATTTGTTTGAAGAAAAAGAAAACAGAACGATTATAAAATTAAAAAAAAAAAAAAAAAACCACATATTTCAATAATCATTTCCATCTTTCAATTAAAAAACAAAAAGGAAAAAAATTATTACCATTTTTTTAATCAACAATTCTACGTAGTTTTAAAAATATCTTATCAACGTAGAATTTGTAACACTAGTCTATGAATTAAAAATAAAAAATATTTCTCCACATGATCGTTTAATTTACGTCAAGTCGAGATTCAACACGTTATTAATCATATTGCTCTTGTCCCCCCTCTCTCCCATGACAAACGATATTAATATTTAAAACATTATTATAAAAAAAAAAAAGAAAAAAGAATCAAAGAAATTGTATTGCCCGTTTTTTTTTTTAAAATAGAAATTTCATCCTATAGTTATAAAAGTTTATTTTTAATCCATATAACTTGGATATAATCTCAATTTGGTTCCAATAATTTGAAAATTTTTGTTTTTATCTTTTCAATTTGTTTAAACCAAAAACTCGTTAATATACTATTTTTTTTCCCTAAACCATCTTCTATCATTTAAAGAAACTAACTTATCATGTAATCTTTTACTTAATCTCAAACATTTAACACAATTAAATAACATAATACAATCAGCCAAATAAAAAAACATTAATTTATTGCAATTTTTAAAAAAAAAAGTATCAATACATCTACAACATAAATAATTAGTAAAGTTTGACCAAGCCACGAAACAAAATTAAACTAAATGCAAACCATAAAGACTCCATCAAATGGTATAATCAAACATGTAATTTAACCCACAAAAAAGGTTGGATGAAGAGAAGAAATAGACAAAAGAAAATGAGAGAAATTAGGAGGCTAATTTTGAGCACTTTTCTTCCATAAATAATAATAATAATAATAAAAGTTAAAACTAAATAAATACCAAAACAAACAAATCTAGAGATTCTCCCCTCCCCTTAATTATAATAATTATAATATGATCATCATCATCATCATCAAATTCAATACTGACTCAGTCCCCCTTCTCTCTCTCTCTCTCCTCCATTTTCTCTCATCCTCGAGCTTTCTCTCTCCTCCATTTTTTTTCTCTCTCTAACCAAAATAAGTTTAGTCACCAAATCTGCATCTCTCTCCACTTTCTCCCTTTCCTAAAATCCCTCTTTTTCTTCCAAAAACAAATTAAAATTATTCCAAAAAAAAAAAAGAAAAAAGTAGTATCCTAGGCTGTTCCCTTTCCCCAACCCCCCCCCCCCCCCCCCCCCCCCCCCCCCCCCCCTATTAAATCTCTTTTTCTTTCTCTGTTTCCTTGTCAACCTCTTCCGTTACTTTCCTTCCCAAAAAAAGATTTTTTTTTCCCTTTTTATTTATTTATTTTTTACCTATTACTCTGCAATAAAATTCATTCAACATCTCATCTTTTTCCAACGCATATATACACACACATATATATATATTCTTTCTATTAATGCTCCCTCTCAGGACTCCATTTTCTTGTGAATCTCAATCAAGTTCTTGTTTTTAATCCAAACCCACTTCTCTTTTCCATCCTTCTCAAAAGGGTTTGCTTCAGATTCTTCTGGGTCGCCGGAATCCATGGCGGTTTACGCTCATTTCTACTCGGAAAATATTGCCTTTCCGTTCGCCGGCGGTCCGTCGGACGCCGTCGGTCAGTTTTGCTTCCAGAAACCCCCGCCGATTACCCCAGCTGAGTTCTTCGGCGCTGCCGGCGGCGACGGTGGCGATGGGGGCTCTGTTGTTAAGTTCTCGAAGAACCCCCACCGGACGGCCGTTGCGGCGGCGGCGTTTTCTCAATGTATGAGTGCCCATGTTGAGAAACAGAGACAAGAGATTGACCATTATATTAGATTACAGGTTTGCGTCAAATTCATTCCCCAAAATTGAAGATTTTTTTTTTATTTATTGAAAAGCTTAACGATCTTAACTTCTTTATTTATTTTTTTTTTTTTGGGTTTAGAATGAGAGTTTGAGAATGGCGTTGAGAGAGCAAGGGAAGCAACAAATTGCGACATTGATGAAGAAAATCGAAGTGAAAACTGCGATTATGTTAAGGCAGAAAGAAGAAGAAATTGCGAAAGCTTCAAAGAAAACAATGGAACTGGAAATTTTCCTGAGAAAATTAGAAACAGAGAATCAACTATGGCAGAGAATTGCTCAAGAAAACGAAGCCATGGCGATGTCGTTAAACAACACATTGGATCAAATGAGAGAAAAAAAAGCCTCCAATTCCTTCGACGACGCAGAATCCTGCTGCGACATGAACTCCGCCGCTGCCGGAGATGAAGAAATTCCGGCGAGAAACAGAGCAGCAGAGTGTTCTGTTTCAGAACAAGGGACAAAACAGAGCAAGATGATGGTTTGCAGAGGGTGCAATTTTAGGAATTCGACAGTGATTTTTTTGCCTTGTCGGCATCTTTGTTGTTGTAAAGATTGTGAATCTGTTTTGGATTCGTGTCCAGTTTGCAGAACGGGGAAGAAAGCAAGCATTGAAGCTTTGATTTTCTGAGAAACCCAGAATTTTCTTTTCCGGGAAAATGAGAGAAAATCAGATAGAAAATCATGCAGAGAAGGCACTGTTCTTCAACGTTTCTTCTCTTTTTTACTGTTTCTTCTGATTTTGGATTGGAAAATTGTACTTTGAAACTACCAAAAAATGAAGTGGACAGATTATTACAGGACAGAGAATCTTTTTCTTTTCCAAATCCTGGGTTTTTTTTTAAAAGAAAATTATTATTTTTTTGGGTCTATTTTCATGAACAAAATTCTTGGGTTTTGCAGATTGATTTGATTATGTTATGGCAGTTTTTAGTGATCCATTTTGAGCTTTCTTTGTCAGAGATTAATTTGCAATTTTGAAAGAAAGAGATTGTCAGATTGATTCAGTCTGTTTGGCTCCATTTGTTAATATAATTTAGGATATTCTCATCTTTTTCTTCCATTTAATTCATGTCAGATTTATTTGTTTTTCAATTAAAAAAAAGAATTATTTGGTATGTCATTTTTTAATCAATCAAACAAATTGATTTGACCATTTAGATTGTTGGACGTTTGAATATTTTTTTGCTGTAGAAAAATTAGTGCCAAATTTTATTTTTGATTCTCTTACTCTTCTGATTTTTCTTTTTTTTGGTATTAGTGCTCATTGTATTTTAGTCCACCATGAACTGTTGAAAAATGTTATGTTAAATTACTATTTTGGCCAGCACTTTGAGTTTCACTCCAGTGCTTCACTCCATTTTAATCTGTATTTTAGAACCTATTAAAAAAAATTTATTTTGATTTTTATACTTTCAAATGTTTAATTTTAATTAATCTTAAAATTTGTTTCTACAGTAATTTATTGTTAAATTTTCTAAAAGATATTTAGTCTCTATTACTTTTTCTTTTATAAACTTTGAAAACATATTCACATGGTCTATTTTATTGCATGAAAATTATTATGATTATTTAATCAATTTTAATAAAAATTGATTTCAAATGATTAATTTTAAGATTTATTGAAAATATATAGACTAAAATTAAACATTTAAAAATACATCGACTAAAATAGAATGAAATCTAAAATATAGGGACCAAAAATATATTTTTCTTTGAAAAAAACTTGAAAGTTTTTATCTTTATAATCCACATTTGATGATGCAAGTATAACATGTGAATAATAAACACCATTAGCAAGTTGAAAATCAAGATTGGGATATTTAAAAAAAAAAAAAAAAATCAAGACAAAAATTTGCTCTCTATTTTTCAATAGTATATCTTTTATTTTCTTAGCTTTCCTTATTTCAATTTTCTAGCACATAGAGTTTTCCTATATTTTTTCCCCCACATTACTAAATTGTCTCTTTCTTTTTAACATTCTTGGCATTCTTTTCCCTCTTTTAGTACCTCAGTTTCCTTTTCTTTTTTCAAAGGTAAATTTAAATCTTTTAACATTTAATATTACAAGAGCCATTATAAACATACGAAATATTTACTCCTTACTAGTAGTACATGTGAAAACCTTGAAATTTGAACTCCTTAAATCTAGATTAACATAGTGTAAAACTCAAGATCTCATATGATCCCATAAAATTGATAAATATGTATTTATTATAATCAATTAATCGATGAAAAAACTAATATATATATGATATGAAAAAATGGTGGGCCACCATACCCACCATCATATTAAAAATAAAAATTCAAGATTATGGAGTATGTTTAGTCATACATATATATGTGCACAAATTAATGATGATCCACCAAACACATGACCATTTTTGGTCAGTTGGATCACCATCCCAACATGAACCCTTTGGGATTTCATTTAATTAATTCAAAATTTAACCAAACAATGTCTTAATTATATGAATCTCCAATCTTTAATTATATAAATTTATGGATTAAAAGGAGAACAAAAAAACAATTTTTTTTTTTTTTTTTTTTTTTTTTTTGTAAATTTTGTGCTTTGCACCCACCATACAACTCTTTGATTTGTGGAATATTTATAACACGTGGCTAGTTGTGATTGGCCTGTTATATTATGTGGTGGTGATTTTAGTTTTCTTTGATGCATTGTCTATTTCACTCTCTCAAAATTGTGGGCCCTGGAAGGTTCCAAACTACGAGACTAAATTAACCACACAGGTTTTTAAAATTTTTCTTTTCACTATTTTTAAAAATTAAATAACATTTATTATTTATTTTTTATTCTTTTAAACGTTTCTGTTTTGAATATGATTTTATATTTTAATTGTAGTGTTTACCTTACAAATATGAGAGAAAGAAGATGTTAATACATAGTCATTTGAACTATGCTCGAGTTAAACATTAACATGATAAATTAATTTTATTATATCGTATTTTATTTTAATAACGTGAGGGGTATGACTATGACATATTAAATAAGTAAAATGACAAAAATGTGGTCCAATTCTCCTTTTTTTCCCCTTTTTTAGACAAGTTTAGTCAGGTTCTATAACATTATTTTTCTCGAAGAGTATAAACAAAAGCAAGGTTAGACATAGAATACAATTAAAAATATCCATTAACTTTTTGTTATTCCGTGTGAAGTTCAACCACGAGTAGTTATGGGTATAAAAAGAACGACATTTGAATAAACTTTAATTAAACGATAAATAGGAATAACAATAAAACTTTTAAAAGCAAGAAAATTAATTTAAAGGTTTAAATCATATTTTGATCCATATACTTTCAAAATGTCCATTTTAATTATTATACTTTCAGCTTTTTTCTATTTTAATCTCTATAGTTTCAAAATATCTATTTTGGTTTTTGTACTTTTAAGAAGCGATCATTTTGGTCCTTTTGTTTTCTTATGTATCTCATTTTTTTCAATAACTACTTTAGTAAGACATTACACTCAACAATTTTTTTAAGATACTGTAATGGCTTTGAGCTAAAGGGTTTTTTTTTTTTTTTTAAAGGTATAAAAAAGGTATTAGAACTTGCAAATATCGACCAAAATGACCACTTTTAAAAAATATACGAACTAAAACGGACATTTGAAAAGTGAAAAAACTAGAATGAACAAAAGTTGAAAGTATAGAAATCTAAATGGATGTTTTGAAAATATATGGAATAAAACGAGCCAAAGTTGAAAAGACAACCAAAATAAGATTTAAACCTAATTTAAAAAATCGACACTTCTCACAAAAAAAAAAAAAAAATCAATGGGTGATCAACAAAATATTTAGTATTCACATAGGAATAGGATTAATTTTTTTTTTTTTAGTTCAACGATATGTGAAGGTAAAGATTCGAACTTTTGACTTTTTGATCAAATATATATGTTCTAATCAATTTAGCTATGTTAAGGTTGACAAATTGAAAAGGGATTAGTAAGGTAAGTAAGGTTAATATGGATTAAAATCTAATGAAACAATGGAAATATAGAAATCCAAATGGGAAAATGGTCAGTCATCTTCAATTAATGAGTAAATAAAAAAGAAAACAAAAGAGACAGAAGAGGTATGAATGGAATAGAAGAAGATTTTGAAAATGGAATGCATGGGCATTTAGAGTTTGACCAAAGATTAAAAAAAAAGGAAGAAGAAAAGAGGGAATAATATTGAAGGTCATTGGCAAAGGCAATGAGAATGGGAGTGGCACTAAAATGGCAGCAAATCAAGATGGTCACCCACATCATCGTTTGCTTTTGCTTCCACATTTCAAGTTTGGGTTTCTAATTGCTAGACACCAATATGGGGTGGACCTCCTACATCTAAACCTATCTCTGTCTAACTTTTCTCTCTCTCTCTATCTTCTTTATTCATTTTGTTTTTCTATACATGGGTGAGGTGGAACATTAAAGTGGTCGATGCTCGTTATCCCACAATGCAATCTATGGTTTGGACTTTGGATCGTATGTTCGAGAGAAGACATGTTGATTTGGATAAGAACAAGTTCTTCGTGAGTAAAAAAAAAGTAAATTGATGAATGACTATTCGAGAGGAGACTTAGAGATATGAATATAATTTCACATCAAGGAAAAGGGGTAGATTTTAGGTTTATAAATTAAGACAACATCTTTGTTAGTATATGACTTTTTTGGTATAATTTAAAGTAGAACTATACAACTTTAAACCAAAAGTAAATAATCTCATACCTTTGTGAAGATATGTAGATTTTTTTTTGGTTCAAATATCATATTGGTTCTTGTACTTTGAGTTTCAATCCATTTCAGTCTCTATACTTTCAAATGTCCAAATTTAGTCTATGTACTCTCAATAAAGCTTAAATTGGTCCATACCGTTGGTTTATTGTTAACTTTTCCATAAAAAAGAAATAATTTTTCCTCAATAAATTTTAGAAATATCTTCATATTGTGTCTTTTATTGCATGAAAATTAGTATTATTATTTAACCAATTTCAACAACAACTAACCTCAAACTGATACTAACCAATTTTAAGCTTTGTTGAAAGTACACGAACTAAATTTGGACATTTGAAAGTACTGGAACTAAAATAGAATGAAGTACAAAGTATAAGGAACAACTTACTCACACCTCGACCATTCTATAGAGGTGCCACCATAACAGTTGAATTCATTCTCTCTAAATTCTTTACAATTTACATGGTCTTTATTGACTACTAGGCCAATTCATAATGGCGGTAAATTCTTGTATTTACCATAAGGAAATTTAAGAGAGTAGAGAATACCATTCTCATTCCCTCGTTTAAATTTAAATTTTAAACTCATTCTAAAAAGCAACTCTCTGCATTCCATTCTCATCTCCATTAGGTAAACAGAGCATTAATTCTTCATTGATGTTCGAAAAATCAAAGTGGAAGAACCCTGTTCAGTTCTTCCATTAATGGGCATGGAAAATTCAAAGTCGTCTTTCTCCAAACTATTTTCATTAGTCAATCTAAGTCACATCACATCACAAATACATTTTTCTTTTTGATGAAATCACCAATACAAATTGTTCAAGATAAGATCAGATCACTCATCACTTCAATAAAGATTAAAAAAAAAACAAACCATGTGGACTTTGGGAACAAGAATGGTAGTTTGAAAACACTTCTTTTGATACAAAATACACCTGTCCGTGACATGAACCTATACAGAAAACAGTGCCCAATTTGTCAATGTAGCATTTTGACATCTCACAGATTTCAAACTCTAGCCAATTTGCACAGAGCCATGTCAATATCTTAACTATTCTTGTATCAGCAAGTGGAACTTGTATGAAGCAAAAGATTCAATATTATGTCAAACTTTTTATACAGTTTGAGATCCGTACTACAAACAAGATCAAAAACAGTAAAGATAATCTTAAGAGAGAAATTACGTGGGAGAAAAATTTGGCTACTCCTCAATACTAGTAACTTTTATATCTGGTGGTGAAAGGGACTTGGGGGAAAAGGGTAATAGAGTGAATCAGTAGAGGCTATAACCAAGAAACTGGCTAATGATAATGGCAAGTCCAAGAGCAATTGCTACAAAAGAAGCAGCCCAGGTCAGTCTTTCAGTTATTCTAGGCACTCTGTCCTTCAACGCCTCGCTAAACGAGCCTATAAAAGCAGTATAGCTTCCCATTGAAATAACTGTTCCAACTAAAAACATAACAAGAAAGGCAGCGCCGGCTACACGGGAAGGTAAGGCCAGGGCAGGCAAGACTATCATAAGTGCATCAGGTTGTAGGCCATGGACAACTCCAGTGGCAAAAGTGGCAAAACCTATCTTTTTTTTCTTCTTCTTCTTCCTCCCTACAACCATTGGTTTCTCTAGTGTTTCGTAGATGCCGACATCACACTCACCATTTTCTAGAGCTACAACACATGGGGTACGGACTTCTGAAGCTTCCCTAATACCCAGAACACCTATCACAAATAGAGTCACGCCTACTACTATTGTGCCCCAGGTTCTGAGAATTTCAATGTGAAGCTTATCTTTTAGCAGTAAAAATAGTAAACCAAAAATGACCTGACCCGCATCATGGCCACACCCCCAAAGAGCGCCCACTGCAGCACTTTCCATGCGGTTACAGCCAATTGAAAGGGGTGCAAGAGCAGCGAGGTGATCTGGTCCTGATAATGTGTGTAAGCAACCAGCAAAAAAACCAGTCCAAGCACTACTTAAAAGCTCACTCTGGATCAGTCGTCGCCCAACTGCAGCAGCTGCAGGACCTCCAGTTTTAGCTGCATTTTGGAAAGATGCAAAAGCCGCTGGTGCAAAGACTGGTTGGATCAGGATCAGGACAAGAGCAGAAAGAACAAAGAGTGACTTTTTGACCTAAGAAGTTTAACAACGTGTGAAATTTTATCAGCTCTAAGAAGAAAATACATAACTATAGACTAAAGCAAAGATATCAAGTGTCAGAATTTACAGCCAAAAGGGTCTTTGTTATTCATCATATTTAACAAGTTAATAGCTAAATAAAATCAACACTTGTTTTCTTTAGAGCTATGGCTGTCCATCCTGCAAATTTATAAACTCATAACAGATATGTATTAGGTTTAAATGGATAATTTAAATAAACTAATATGGGATGTGATCGTTTTTACAGTCATTCACTAATTTCATTATATTGCTTCATAAATGTCAGCGATGCTGGAACAATGTGAACTATGCTGGGATTTTCGTGGTGTCCAAAGAGTCAGAAAAAGATAAGGCGCAAAAAAATAAAATCGCAATCACTGCTGCGCCTGTATTCTGCACCTGTTTGTAAATCTGTGAGTCTGTGACCATGGTAATAAATAAATACATAAGTAAATGTGAATATTTAATTTCAATGAGTAGAGTACCGCTAACAATAAAAGAGGAATGCAGTATGGAACAGAAAATTTCTCTGAACATACCCACCGTTCTTCATTAAGATCAGTTTCAACATTTATTTCACAATAAAGAATCTTATTCGACGGTTGAGATAACTGAAGCATTATCCAAAAATTTAGATTAGAACAATGCAAGGGCATACATATGAAAGCCTTCGCCAGTAATTGTAATTCATAAGAGACATTGATGATTTAATACATTACAAATTACAAATTTTAAAATCACAATCATGCTTTTAACTGATTCCAACAAGAAACTGGAATCCTAAAATTAGCTCTAATGCGATGCACCGCACCGCAGCAAGTATTCCACATGACTCGTATAATTAGGTAAAATTCATATGCCATAAATTGAAAACAATGTTCACGAATGTCAACAAAAAGTGACCTAAATTTTCGATAATTAATCCAAACAGAATGAGTTATAACGCAACCAATTCACAGTATTCGAAATTTGACCTAAAATTCAATAAAATGTGCTCCAAAGTAAATAAGACGGTATATTACATCCCAGCCCAATTCAATTATCTGATAATCAAAATTAAAGCAAAGCAGAACAGGAAATTAACACCAGAAAGCAAAAAAAAAAAAAAAAAAAAAAAAAAAAAAAAAAGAAAGAAGGGAATTTCAATTCAATACCTTCTCCTTTCCAGCGAAATGTACCAGCAAATCAGGCTTAGGCGAGGCGGTTCGAGAATCGGACGGGCAAATCGAATCCCTTGAAGAATTCGACGAAGAAAGACAACGAATCGATGACATAGAAGGCTTCTCATTCTTAGAGGAGAACAAACCAAGTGGCCGGAGGCCATGGCGCGTCGGGAGGGGGAAATTGAGCTTCACGGAGTCAATGCGACCGAACCGAGGAAGAAGAAGAGATGGATTGGGGTTAATCTTAAGGGAGGTCGGAGAAGGAGAATACAGAAGCCTGTCCATGACGTCTCTTCGCCGTCGTATCGGCCAGCGCCGGCGGCAAAGAGGGCTCCGATTCGAGGGCGGCGGAGGAAGAAGAAGGGTCGAAGATGAGACCCCAAATGGAGGCTGGTGGGGGAGTTGGAAGATAAAGTCCAAGTCAGACAGTTCAACTGAAAATTGAAATGTTTAATTTTTATTTTTTATTTTATTTTTTTTCTGGTCCTATGAGATTAACGTGGGCTCATCTATTGCCATTCTTAATTAAATAAAAAAAATGAAAACATTTTATAAAAATAAATTATTATAAATTTAAACTAATTAAACCAGTTTAGTTCTTGTTTTAATCTGTAGACTTTCATTTTGGTTATGAACTCTCAAAAAAAAATTATTTTAATTCTTGTTTATATTTTATTAAATGCACGTAGGATTATATATTAATTATTTTTCAAATGAGAGTCTAATAAAAGGTAAAAATAAGTATAATGTCTATTTTTACACAGTGAAAGTATATGGTGAAAAATGACTTTTATTCTCAAGTTAATGAGTAAAAATTGAATTTTTGTTAGATTCCTCTTTTCATTTAATTTATACATGGTAAGATCATAATTTTATTCTAGATTTTTTAATCATATATTTTGATTAAGTAAATCAAATTTGGCTTTAAAATTTTTCATCTTGTTTGATTATATGGTCAAAATTATTTTGAAAATTCTTAAAACACTTAAAAATATTTCTCACTTAAAAGATATTATTTTTAAAAATCAAAAGAAACTCACTCTTGGTTGATTTGTGGCTAAGTTGAACCCTTTTTTTTCCCTTTTTTTTTCGAAAAGAAGTTTAACATTCTTGTGGCTTGGGTGAGTGTTTATTTTTATGGAGAAACAAAGTTAAGTTTAACATTTTTATGGAGATTGATGTTCGTAGTTATGTTGAGTATTTGTTTCCGCTATATTTGGATATTTTAATATATGATTGTCTAGTTGTTATTTTTTTTCACGATATGGTTTTTTGAAAAAATTATGCCCCGTTTGATAATTAGTTTTTTTATTTTTTGCTTGAAAATTAGACCTATAAATACTACTTCTACTCATAGTATGAAATTTCTATTGACATGTTGACATTTCCTTATGTCCATGAGTTTGGCATTTCTGTTATACTGTAAAAAAATCAATGAAACACAAAAAATATAGCAACAAAAAATCATTAATGTGAACATTATTATATTAGTAATAACCTTTTTAATTCATTTAAAAAGTGTAAAAGGTTTATTTATTAATTTAAATATTTAAAAAAAATTAATTTGTATGGTTTTCCTTGTTTTGTTATCTACTTTTTAGATATGTTTTATTGTTTCTTTTCTATTTTCATATATAATTTTTTTTTAATTCAACAATTTTTTTTTTGAGTTCAACAACGTGGTGGATTGGAACCTCTGACCTCTTGGTTGAAGGTACATGTCAATTACCATTGAGCTATGCTCACTTTGACATTTTCTCATACTTGAAGTTAAGTATATTTGTAGTTGAATTTTAAATTTTTTATTTTGTTGAAATTTAGGCCACTTATTAGCTAGTTTTTCTAATAAATTCTAATTTTCATGAGAGTATTAATTTTCAAATTAATTAGAATTATGTTGGGTATATTTCAGGTTTTCATTAGGGCATGTGGACAATTATTTAGGTGGGATTTAAAGCGTTAATTGGTGTTGAGATAATTGACAATAAGCAGCCAGAAATGGTCAGCTTAAGCTGGTGGATTGGCCCCTCTATGAGGGGATATTAGGTTGGAGTTGAATTGAAATAATTGACTTTTTTAATTAAAAAAAACTTATTCAATTATTAAAAGTTGAAATTTCTCCTTTTTGAAACAAATTTTGTTTTAAAATATACTTTACTTTACTTGTATTAAACTAATGCTTATGACAAGAATAAAAAAGATAAATAATTATAAGGTTGGACCACAAGTTGTCTACTAGATATTTTTTTATTCAAAAAAAGTTGACAATGTTAGATAAGTGAATTGTTTTTTGAAACGAATTAACTTAGGCCCCGTTTGATAACCATTTGGTTTTTGGTTTTTGATTTTTAAAAATTAAGCTTGTTTTCCTCCAATTTCACTACGATGGTTTTCATCTCCCTTAAGAAAGTATTTAAATTCTTAGCCAAATTCTAAAAACAAAAACAAGTTTTTGAAAACTACTTTTTTTAGTTTTCAAAATATGGCTTGATTTTTGAAAACATAGACAAAAAGTATATGACAAAACAAGTAAAACCATAGGTGGAAGTAGTATTTATAGGCTTAATTTTTAAAAACCAAAAATTAAAAACTAAATGGTTATCAAACGAGGCCTTACTAATTCATTATAAAATGAATTATGACTTTTTAAAAGTTACAAGTAACATTGACAATAACTCTTTTTTTTTTTTTTTTTTTAGGGAGTAACATTGACAATAACTTAATATTATAATAAAAATTGAGAAAAATCGGTAAAAGTATTTTAATCTATTGGGTTGTTACAATTGAATGTACTATATTTGAATTATTGATTTACCAATGCAATAGATGTAAGTTACAATTTTGTTTAGTACAACCGTAAGTTACTAATTTACTAGTATATTTGTTGTCAATCATATTTCTTTTTAATCATCGTTTACAAATTAAATAGTTCAATTTGAACAATTGGACATATATTAACAAGTTAATATTTTCATACATCCAAATGTATTATACTAAAAAAAATCACCAAAATATCATTGTGTACTAAAAAAATACTTATTAATTTGAATATTTTTTTTAATACAAATTTAATATATATATAAAATTTCAATTTCAATTAATTGTTGTTTGAATGGTTCATTTTCGTCATTTGATTGTTTAATTTGCAAGTTTTGATTTATGGCATGTTGCTAAAATTTTGCTATTTGATTGTTTCATTTTGATTTGAATTAAATTGCAAATTGTTTAATTTGCTTAATTTGCAAATTACTTAAATTTTGCTATTTAATTGTTTCTTTGAAGCCAAAAAAATTGTCAGAAGTGGGATTTGAACCCACGCCCTCTCACAAAGACCAGAACTTGAGTCTGGCGCCTTAGACCACTCGGCCATCCTGACATTTACATATTTAAATATATTCAATCAAATACGTTTTCCAAAAACATATTTACCAATATAAATAGTTCGTACTTTTCATAAAATTAAGATCACGGCCTTGAAGTTTATATCAAAAGTAAATTTTCTGTTTCCTTAATTTTAGGGGTAATTTCGATTCTGGCCTTATTTACATAAAATATCTCATAAAAACAATTGTCATTATAACAAAATTGAGATACACACATACATATATTAACCATTCACATTTGATATCGATTAATATATAGTTTTTTTTTTCTTTTTAGGATAATTGATGTATAGTGAATTAGTATATATGTTAGTAAATAATATATTAAGATGCCAAGTGAGCACAACTCAGCGATGATTGGCATGTATTACATTTCTTGAGATCTATAGTTCAAATCTCCCTATTCTCATTTGTTGTACTAAAAAAACAAAAATCATAAAATAATATATTGAAATTATGATCGATCAATAGAGACTGTAAAAAAAAAAAAAGAAGATTGATCAATAGATAAATTACTCCGTGATATGCTAAAATTATAGTATTTTTTAAGTACAATGCTAAAATTATAGTTAATCAATATATAGGTTAATTAGTAATTACTATGATTTAAGTTGATTATTGATCTATAGTTTTTAAAATTATTATACTAATTTTTTGGTTTGAATCATTTTTTAGTTCATTTTGGTCTTTGTACTTTCAAATTTTCTTCATTTTAGTTTTAGTAATTTCAAACATCTATTTTAGTCCCTGAACTTTAAAAAAGCGACAATTTTGGTCCCTGTTTGTAAAATTCTAACATAAATTTTATATGCAACGAAAACCTTTAATACAAAATTATAGTTATATTTCAAGAAATTTATTAAGTGTAGTATTGTGTAGAAAACGTAATAAAAATATGAGATAACAAAAAAAATAAAGGGGTAAAAATGTCACATTTTAAAAGTACAATGATCAAAATGGACGTTTCAAAAGTATAAGAACTAAAATAGACACAAGTTAAAAGTAAAAAGACCAAAATAGACACGAGTTGAAAGTACATGGACCAAAATGAAAAGAATTTGAGAGTACAAAGACCAAAATGTACGGTTAATTTTGGAAAATCTCATATTTGGAAATATATATTTTTTTAAAAATGCTGTCCATTAAAATTCTTCTCAATTTTATACTTTTGACAAGTCCATTTCTGCCCTTGTAATGGGCCCAATTATTTGGACTAAAAACCAGAAGAAAGATAGGATTTAAGGGCCCAAAGATCCAGGGGCATTTCCGTCATTTAAATGAATAAGGATAGCAGGTACTAACGTGGCGCGTATTTAAAAGCGCCATATCGTTATTATCCATTTTCACCGAAACGAGAGGTCCAGCAACTCCCATCCTGTAGCAAAGCAGAGACACAAATCCCTCCTTCCATAATCCACTACAACACACCCATCCAAAACTTCCATCCACATATAAAGAGTCAACAGTCAAACAACCCAAAAGTCAACAGCCACCATTTCGATCAAATCCTATTGGATGACGAAAAATCCCTTGTGTATTCGCGTCGCAGTTGATGACAGTCGAAATTTTTAAAAAACGAACTGAAATTCTTCTGCAATTGGCTCACTTCAGTCATTTTAGTGGTGGAGAAAGAGCTTCGAGCTTTGAAGGTTTTGGCTCCAATGGCGAAACCGGTTCAGATTGAAGTGTGGAATCCTAATGGGAAGTATAGAGTTGTCAGCACTAAGGCTATGCCTGGAACTCGCTGGATCAATCTCTTGATAGAGCAAGATTGCCGAGTCGAAGTAAGTTTTTTGCTGTTTCTCACTTGGTTTTCGCCTATTTCGCTGGAATTTTGATGTGGAGTGAAATTTTGTATTCATTTGGTGTTGTAGATTTGTACCGAGAAGAAGACGATACTCTCCGTGGAGGATATTGTTGCTCTCATCGGCGATAAGTGCGACGGCGTTATTGGACAGGTATTTGAATTTAATCGAACTGGTTATTGTTAATCAGAAAGTTTTTATGCATTTTTTTATAGTTCGAATCGAATCGAATCGAACGAATTAGTATTTCAAGTCGTGGAGGAAAGAAGAGAAGGAAACTTAATCTCTATATAAAAACTAGTTCAGAATAGATTCTAAGAGCTTAATTGTGGTGATTTGAGTGATCACGATGACTCGTTCACATGTGATTCTTGATTGATTGAAGTTGATAATGTTTGGTTGCTGTACAATTGCAGATGAGTTTTCGTATTTGTGATTCTGAGGTTTGTTTTCTTGGATGTTTCAGTTGACTGAAGATTGGGGAGAGGTGCTGTTTTCTGCATTAAGCAGAGCGGGAGGCAAAGCTTTTAGTAATATGGCTGTTGGTTACAATAATGTAGATGTTAATGCTGCTAATAAGTATGGTGTTGCTGTAGGAAACACTCCTGTAAGTTTTTTTGGCTCTGTTAAATGATACAATCTGAATTGATATTTCGTACCTCTTTAACTTTAATGCTCTCTGTTGCATTTACATATTTGGTTCTGCATATACTGAGATACAGACAGGGATTTAGATCATAATGTTTCTTACTTGTTCAGGGAGTACTTACGGAAACTACAGCAGAGTTGGCAGCTTCACTTTCTCTTGCAGCTGCAAGAAGGGTAGTTGAAGCTGATGAGTTCATGAGGGCAGGCCGCTATGATGGATGGCTTCCCAATTTGTATGACTATCTGCCATGATTTGAATTATTCTTTAGAAATAGGCAACCAAAATGGGCCAACAAATTTGAAATTTGTTTTTGAATAGGTTTGTTGGAAACTTGCTGAAAGGACAGACTGTTGGTGTGATTGGAGCTGGTCGTATTGGATCTGCTTATGCAAGAATGATGGTACTTTTCCTAACTCAATTGATTATGAGTTTAATTATTCTACTTTTCCATCTAATCTTCTTTTGTTTCTAAATTGGGTTCTAAAAACGAAATGCTGTCATCAATGATTGATTTTGGATTAAACGGTATAGTGCCTCCCTTGTTGATGATTTCTTGTTATCTTCTTGCAGGTAGAAGGGTTTAAGATGAACCTGATCTACTTTGATCTTTACCAGTCAACCAGACTCGAAAAGTTTGTTACAGGCATGTCTTGATCAACAATTCTTGAAAGCATTGTGTTTGAGTTCCTTTAGCTGACACGCTTGTTTAATTGCAGCCTATGGTGAGTTCCTGAAGGCCAACGGTGAGGTTCCCGTGACATGGAGAAGAGCATCATCCATGGATGAGGTGCTTCGAGAGGCCGATTTGGTATAACTTGATATGATTAATTAACATACTTCTGAAGAGCTCGTCTTCCCTTATGTTAGATAAATTAGCTGTTGGTATGTTCCTTTGGTTTTATAGATAAGTCTTCATCCTGTACTGGATAAAACCACCTTCCATCTGGTGAACAAAGAAAGTCTTAAAGCCATGAAGAAGGTGAAGCTTGCTAAAGATCTTTTCTCTCTCCAATGATAGTTTTGATCTCCCTGACCCCATGACACGGATGCCCTGATTAGTTACATTTAAACGTATGTTTCTTCGAACTATTTTATAACTGCAGGAGGCAATCCTCATTAACTGCAGTAGGGGACCTGTGATCGATGAAGCAGCCCTTGTTGAGCATTTAAAAGAGAATCCGATGTTTCGAGTTGGCCTTGATGTCTTTGAGGTATTTCTACTCATAGTTCGATCACTTTCTCATCTTAAAATTGATTTGCGCCTACTACGATATGACCATCACCAAGTTAAATAAATGTCTTGTTTCATCACTCCGTACTGTATTAGGATGAACCATACATGAAACCTGGGCTTGCTGATATGAAGAATGCGATCATTGTTCCTCACATTGCATCTGCTTCCAAGGTAAATCTCTGCCTAGCTTGACAGTGAAATGAAGACCTTACAGAAGCATTAACCCTCTTTCATAACCATCATGTAGTGGACTCGTGAAGGAATGGCGACACTGGCTGCTCTTAATGTCCTGGTATATTTATACTCACTTCATAAATATATTTGATTTCCATTTGGATTGTTCTTTTGATCTGGCTTGCATTTTGAGCTTAAAAGCACTGGCTTCTCTAACCACAGGGAAATATTAAAGATTATCCTGTTTGGGCCAATCCGAACCAAGTAGAACCATTCCTCGACGAGAACGTTCCACCTCCAGCTGCATCTCCGAGCATTGTGAATGCAAAAGCCTTGGGTAATAGAAACCTGCATAACTGCAAACCGGCCGAGCTTTATTATAGTTCAATTCTCTTACTTTCACAATTTGTTTCTTTGCAGGATTGCCTGTTTCAAAGCTGTGAAGAATGATGCTTGCTGACATAATGATCTTTCAGCACAAATTGCAAGCATTAAAGATATGGAGGTAAATGGAGATTGTATTTCTGAATAAAATTGATGAATGTAGAACTTTGGACAATTGATTATAATGTGTATCTATCTTTTTTGTTGAATGCAAGTCCATTACTTGGTTCTACAACATCAAATATATTAGTTTAAATTATATTTTAAGTCCATGTGCTTGCATATTAACCTTAATTAAGTCCCTATATTTTAAAGAAGTTTAACTGTCATTGCATCTTTGATTAAAACTTATTATATGTCCATATCAGTTAGAAGAAATAGCGGAAACTCCATGTCACAAAATATCTCTAGTTTTGTTTTATTATGAAAGACGATTAGTCTTAGCTTTCAAACTACTTCTCAATCAAAATTATTCTTTTAAAACTTGATCTGAATTCATATGGTTCGGCTAAAGTGATTTATTTGTCGAGTTAGATTTTCAATTTTTTTTTTTTTTTTTAAACTAGTGATAAAGATATAAAATTTGAAGGACTATGATCCCAAATACATTTTAATGCCTTAAAATAACTTAAGTCTTGTTGCTATAAACAATCAAATATTTATAATAACTTGTGCTTACTCGTAAATGCATTATAGCACTAAAGTAACTCAATCCAAATACAAATACGTAATAAGAAAATAGTTTATCTACTTTCAACCAAAAAAAAATAAAAAATGAAAAATCTCACTCTAGCTTCCAACTTTTGCTAATGTATAAAAGAAGTTGTGGTCATTCTAACTTCTAAGAAGTATTTTAACCTAAAGAAAGATCATTTTCACCTCCATGTACTCTATTAATCAATGGATGTCAATCTTACTCCAAAATGCTTTCCGTTACTTAAAAGTAAGCCATAACGACCCTTATATGCGTTCAAAATAACTCAGGTTAATAAATAAAACTATGCTCCTAAATGTAATTGAGCAGCTAATGGTGCGTTTGGTTAGTGATTAAATTTGAAAACAAGATATTCAATGAGAAACAATATTGTAGTTGCATGTGTTAGTGTTTTTGGGTATGTTTTTTGTAGCAGATTTAGAAATTAGATTGTAACTTAAACAAACTAAATATTATGTTGAATCTTAACTATTATTAATTTATTTATGAACATGTTTTATGTTATAAATTTTTGTAATTATTATCTTGCAATATCATACTCTCATTAGGTATTATTGTACTCATACTCTCGGTATGACATCAGCAGAAGGTTATCTATCGTTATTTTAATAGACTCAGTTATATTTCGTTTTGGCTGCAAAAAAAAGGTCATTTGTACAAATAACCTTTCTCAATGTATTACTCTAAATGCACAAAAGCAAAACTATTGCTCTAGAAAGTGTTCCAACTGTCTTTTCAAAAGAAAAAAAGGGTTAAAATACCATTTTGGTCTCTGTATTTTGAGTTTTGTTTCATTTTGGTCCCTATACTTTTAACTATTTAATTTTAGTCCTTGTACTTTTCCTAAAGCTTAAAATTGATCCATATGATAAATTTGAAGTTAATTTTTATCGAAAAAATTAATCCATATGACAAATTTGAAATTAATTTTTATCGAAATTGGTAAATAATAATAATAACGTTAAGACAAGAAAAGATATCATGTAAACATATTTTTAAAATTTATGGAGGGAAAGCTAATAGTAACTAATTTTTTTTTAGGAAAAATTCACAATAAACTAATAGTATGGTCCAATTTTAAGCTTTTTGAAAGTACAAAGACTAAAATTGGACATTTGAAAGTCCATGGACCAAAATGGAACAAAACTCAAAGTCCGAGGACTAAAATAGTATTTTGACCAAAAAAAAAAAGAAAAAAAAAAGAAAAAGTGTACCAACACGTAATGTAACCATCTCAATTCACAACCAATGCAATGCCACTGTCACGGTAGATTTAAAATAATGTTTCAGATTTTTGTTTTCAAAATTTGAAACTTTTTCAAAACTTATTGGACAAAAAATATAACTTTTTTAAACTTAAGAAAATTAATTAGAAATGCAAGTTAATTTAGAGGACCAAAATTATATATATATTTTTTTTACGTTTGCTTATTTATTTGTATTAAATTTTAGGGGAAAAAAAGTCAATTTATACTCTCAAATTTTGGGTTGTATCCCGTAAAACTTCAAACTAATATTGCTTAAACTTTAGTAAGTGATTCAATTGAGATCATCTATTAGAATTTTTGTTTAAAGCCGTTAATGTATGATTTTTGTATAAGACTTCCTTAAATGTAGGAATTAACTTAAATTAGAGAACAATGTTTGAATCAAATAGATAGCAGTAGTTTTCATTAATATGAATAGTTTTTCATCTTCTCGTTTTTCTCTATTTTTCTCTACTTGTTTATGAACAATTACGTAATAATTTTTCTTGCTATTTTTGTAGGTTTTGGGAGAAAAATAATTTTATTAAGGTAATTTTGAGCTTATTTTAAATAGGATCAAGTGAAATAGCTAAAAATCACTAATAGAGGATCTAAATTAATTCACTTATAAAAATTTATGGTCTAAATTGATATAATTATTAGTTTGAGGTTTTATTTGACAAAATCCCAAAGTTTAGGGATATAGATTGATTTTTGCCAAAAATTTAATTTTTTCATGTTTACTTTCTATTGATTATTTATTTATTATTATTATTTTTTTGAGTTCATACTTTCTATTGATAAGAATGAATGAAATATCTCTCTCAATATATATACATACGTTTTTTTTTTGGGATGAAATCATTAATCATTTGATCCTTTGGGAATCATTTCCCGAAATTGGATGAATCTCTCATTCCCTTGGAAAACCGCATTAATTAATAACTCCATCCTCTTTACCAAATCGGTGGGACTTGGGAACATTTTTATTAATTACCTTACTACCAATTAAACCAAAACTATATTCTTTTTCCGTTTCAAAAAAAAAAAAAAAAAAAAAAAAACTATATTCTTTTTTACCTTTACTTGTTTATTTCTCACAAAAGAATAAAAAAATCATCGATAAGTTACTTATTCCAATTCTAAGTATTTTATAAGTTAAATTACAAGTTTAGTTCTTGAACTTTTAAGTTTGTTTCTATTTGACTTTTGAGTGTATATTAACATATTAACCTGAACATGTATTTCAACTAAATATTAGATGACAAAATAAAATATGCCTATGCCTAAAATAGTTTATTTTTCAAAAGCCCAAAAATTAAGGAGTAGTTCATTTGTTAAAATCTATCTTTATCTTTTCTTATTTTTTGTTTTAATTTTTAGAAACAAAAGTGTTTTATAATTATTTGGGAAAAATACAATTTTGGTCCTTGAGGTTTGAGATTGGTGTCTATTTGGTCCATGAGGTTTCAAAACATACACTTTAGTCATTGAGATTTGAAAAATGGTTTTAAATGGTCCCTGACATCCTTTGACTGTTAGTTGACCTAACAAAATGCTGACATGACAATTATTTTTCTAATTCAACTTGATGATGTGGCAATTATACTTATTGGAGGCTGAGATGGCAAACACCCTCTCTCACTTTCTCGAGAAAATTTCTAGTACTACAGGAGTACCATACTCCCATTGTTCACACTGTATTTTTTGGTTCATAAATGATTTTTCCTCACTTTCTCCGTACTCCTTTCTCCTCCCCTCTTTCACCTTGGTTATTTGGAAATGAATATATTATTTAATAATTTTCTGTTTGCTGACTGATTCATCGTCTTCTCATCTCCTTCCTCTCATCTTCTCCGCTCACCACCAGTCACGATGGCTAAAAAAGCTCACTAGCCACCATTGCTAGATAAACTTGCCAACCACCATTGTCGAAAATCTCTGTCGGCCGCGTCATCGTTTCCGTTTGCCGCCACATCACCGTCAATGGAACACAGATTTTAAATCCAACACTTCACATTCGAATTTTTTCCAGATTTGAAACATGGATTTTGCCACTGCTTGATTTCCATATTACAAGTGATTTTTCAATGAATAATATACAAATACCCATCCATTCTTGTTTGGTTTAGTGTATTTATTCCTCAAGTTTATGAACTTGTCTGAATAGCAGTGGAGGAAACTTAAAAACAAAATAAAAGAAATTTAATTAAACACAAAATATGGCATGAAGTAAATAGAAGACGTAGGAGAAGGGCAATTTGACTATCTCATTCTCATGGAAAAAATCCATATGTTATGTCCTCTGAAGATCTTTCAAGAAATTAACATTATGCCCCAAAATTTGAAACAGAACCCATAAATCAGAGCAAATCTGAAACAAAACCCACAAATCTAGAATGTGGGTTTTAGATTTTTGGGTTCCATCAACTGCAACGTGGTGGGGACGGCGATAACAAGTGCCACGATAGACAACAATGACAGCGGCGGCGGCAAATGACAACGGTAGCAACCAGTGGGACAACAAAGAAGAAGAAGATGGGAGATAGAGAGAGGAGGAAGGAGTAGGGAGAAAGTGAGAGAGGTCGTTTGCCATCTCAACCTCCAATAAACATAATTGCCACATCATCAAGTTAAATTAGAAATTTTACTGCCATGTCAGCATTTTGTTACGTCAACTAACAGTTAAAGGATGTTTGGGACCATTTAGAACCATTTTTCAAACTTCGAGGACTAAAGTGTCTATTTTGAAACCTCAAGGACCAAATGGACATCAACCTTAAATCTGAGGGACAAAAAGTGTATTTTTCCCTAATTACTTTTATTTTTTGTTTCTCATTTTTCATTAGTGTTTCCAAAATAGTGTAGGATTTGTAGAAACAACAAAATTTGATTTATTGTTTTGTTTCTCGTTTTTGTTTCCAGTTTTTTCCAAAACATAAATACAAAATTATTTTATCATTCTTGACTTATAAAATGCATAATAAATATCTAAAAGTAAATATAACATAAAATTTTGATATTTAATTTAAAAAATTAATTTTTATATAAAATGTTTACATTCTAATTTAAAATTTCATAGAAACAAGAAACAAAAAAATATATATCAACAAGTTTTTTTTTAAAAAATATATATAATAAAAAAAAGAAAGAACAAAAAATAAAAAGTGAGAACGTTATCGAATGGGTCTTAAAATATTCCTTTTGAGACTTCAAAGGCCAAGGCAAAAATGGAACCACCCTAAAAAATTTTAGACCAAAAAGAAATTTAAACTTAAATATACATATATCAATATAAATTATTGGTTAAATTATATAAAATACCTCTAAACTTTAGAGTAGGTTTTAATTATGACTTAGACTTTAAAAAGATTCATTTTTATTTTGAACTCTGAAATTTGTTCCAAAAAATTATCCTGAACTTTGAAATTGTTCAAAAAAATATCTTTTCCCTCAAAATAAATTATGGAAATTAACGTAGTAGTTGATGTGTAAAAATTAGAAGGTATATGTGATATTATTTACAACTATATAGAAGATTAATATCTTTATTACAAATTATTTTAGGGGTGTGCACGATTCGGTTCGGTTCGATTTTGGACGAAATTGGAGACCAAACTGAACACCTCGGTTCTGGAATGTCTTAAATTGAGAAAAATAGAAACTTCTTTGGTTTCGGTTAAAAACTGAACCAATTGTTTTAGTTAAAAATCAAACTAGTCGGTTTTGATTATGAATGGTTTGGTTCAATTTTTGATTTAGCCTTCATTTGGCAAAAAGAAGGAACACGATATGATACAGAGTGGGAGAGATGAAGTGCATGAGTGTAGATTTCAGTGAGAAAACGAGAGAGGAAGAGGCAAAGAGTAAAAGATGAGCGTTTGAACCAAAAATTTCAAATGGGCATTTAATCGGTGTTATTTGCATGTTCCTATGGATGGAGGCAAGAAACAACAAGGTAGAGGTGGCCATGACAGAGTAATGGGTGACAGAAGTAGTGGGCTTGAGAGGGTGAGGGGCAGTGACAGAGAGAGGGTCAAAAGTGGGTGAGAGACAGCGACAGAGAAAAGATCGAAATTGAAACTGAAAGTGGATGAGGGAGGGTGAAGGAGAAGGGGTTACGACTGTTTGAAAAAGATATGAGAATTAGGGTTAGATAATTATGCAAATCTAATAGTTATGGAATTGAAGATATAAGCATTGAGCTTTAGGGATTGTTGGCCTCTAAGGGAGTGGACTAAACTAATGGGTTGGGTTGAGAGTATTTTTAAAGGGCCAACAAGAAGGATAGCTAAATCTAAATAGCATAACTTGAAAAAAAGCTAAACCGACTATTTTTTGTAAAAATGGTTAAACACACTTTTCAACAGAATATTCTAATTTCATTGTGACGAAAGTACCTCTGGTAGAGTTTCACACTTTTAAACCTCTAAAAGAAAAAGAAATTTGTTAATTTAATTCAAGTAAATATCTATAAGGCTACAAAAAGAGAATGCATAAAGGAAGAGAAATCCGTTAGTTTGATTCAAATAAAAATGTATGTGATTAATAAAAATACATAATTTTTATTTTGTGAAAACAACTAAAAAAGGAATAAAACACTTATGGAAACCATTTTTGGGATTAATATTGGTAAACAAATCGATAATTTGTGACATAATTACAACTATTACAACTATTGAACACCATAAAACGTGGAATATAATAGTAAATACATGTTGTATATAATAGACGTTTCTTCAAATTAGACATGTTAGACACTTGTTAAAGTATGGGTCCCTGACAATGAATGTGGTATATAATAGTAAATACATGCTATATATAATGGACACTTTTTCAGAGACCTACTAGACACTTGTTAAAGAATGAGTCCTTAACAATGAATGTGGTATATAATAGTAAATACATGCGGTGTATAATAGACACTTCTTTATAGACCTATTAGACACTTATCAGAGTATGGGTCATTGACAATGAATGTGGTATATAATAGTAAATATATGTTGTATATACAATATATACACACATATATAAGTATGTAAAGTGTTAGATGCTGACTTTACAAAAATAAATACTTGAGTTTTTTTTTTCAATCAATCTGATTGCAAAACATAATTTCTGCAAAATAACAATCTCATCTTTGTGCACTACCATTTCCATCAAGAATAATTCAAAGCTCATTCTTAAAATTTTCCAGAAAATCCTCCGGTAAGTGATGCATCTTTTTGACATTACCTCAATTCTACCCCTTGCTATGTCACGAAGAGAGATTTTATCAGCACTAGAAAGACGATGAATGACTAATCGGTCACAACTAAAGTACTACAATTAATAAGATATTTTGGAGTCCAGTTTTACAATGTGCAGTAGTAGAAAAACAACGTGCTAAAAAGTCAAGCTCGAGAAAAAGGTACCCTATCTAGTTTGCATGTATAATCTCAAATTCCTCCACACTTCACTATTTCTCTTTCTCTCTCTCTCAATTTCGATTTTCTTCCATTACGTGATTATTTAAATGCGAAAAAAGCTTTGTAAAATAAGCCCAATTCTATCTCTTTCAGTTGATTTTTCAGTTTAAGTCGTTAAGTCAACTCGTTGTTTCACTTGGTTCTATGGTAAACTGCAATGAATTTCATTTCTTTTTGGTGATTCTCCTGGCTTTTTCCGTTTTTTGCTTTCATCAGCACTAGAAAGACGATAATGATTTTGTCAACAAAGTCATTATATGCCTTTCTATTTTCCATCCTCTTCCCCATCACTCCATCACCAATAGGTCAAGTTTCCTAAGAACTTACACTCTCAGAGACTCATGAACTTGGTCAAAATTAGATATGGGTACCTCAAGTGATAGTCGGTCAACCCAATTTTTGTTACAAATGTTATGGGGATTGATAAGCCTTAGGATTAAGGCTTAATTAACTCCCAATTGCTTAAAATATTCTTGTTTTGACTTAAGATCGTTTGAAAATAGTGGAAGATTGCTTGAATTTAAGGAAGAAATGAATGTGATGACATTTGGAATAGAATTCTAAGTAAATTGATCTTGTTTGCAGAAATTGTGGAAATTGCAAAATCGTGATTCTGCAATTATTTCTGGAGCAGGGAATGTAAAAATTGCAAAATCGGATTCTGCAATTATTTCTGGAGCAGGGAATGTAAAAATTGCAAAATCGGATTATGCAATTCTGGACAGCATAAATTTCAAGGAAAAACGAAAAATATTCCGCCTGATTTGGTGGAATTGGAGCACGAAATTTGGGCAATCTTCAGCCCTAATGGAGGCCTATAAATGGGGAAGAAGAATTGGAGCTAAGCATCAAGATTGGGAGGCGAATTTAGAAACAAATTTTCGTGGGTTTTTCATTTTTTTTTTTTTTTTTTTTTTTTTTTTTCTTCTTCTTCTTCTTCTTCTGTTTTAGCAAGAATTTCAATTTCAATCTTAGTTTCTTCAGTTTTCTACTTGTATTATGGAGAGTTTCTTGAAGTACAATTTTTGTTCTCCATTCGAATTCTTCTTGTATTAATCGTAAGTTTTAATTCATGTTCGTGGGTTTATTTACGTTAATACTCTGTTTTTTTTTTTTCTGGAAAATCTCTGCTGTGTTCTTCTCGAATTTCCAATCCAATTCCAGGCAAGCTGGGTTTGTTAAGATTCATCAATTCCTAGAATTAGGAAAGGGATGAAATCGATTGGAAGTGAGGTGGAATTCGGTTATGCTCTAAAAATCAATTTTGACAATTTAGTTCTGTTTTGCACAAAAAGATGTAGATCCTGTACTTGTTAATTGCAAGAGAGTTTGAGTTTGTTGCTCTGCTAATTGGGTACTGCCATTCACAATTTGTTCCATCATGAATTTAATATTTTGAGTGGAGATCATTAGCACATTGCCTTTCAATTCCTATTCATAGTGAGAAGTTGGAGGTTTATGTAGCTACTGTATAACAATGTATTGGCTATTTTACCCAAATAGTTTATCAATTCCTTTAGTTTTAATTATTAGTAGAAAACTTTATTCAATTCTCTCTCACATGATGTTTCATTCAAAAATTAGTTTTAAGCTTTTCATCTTCATTATGAGCTAATACTTCTTAGAGGGTTTAAGAAAGTGAATTCCCTAAGAAGTAATTGTAGCCAAATTTCAACAAAAATCAAGCCTACATCTCAATTGTTTACTTGTGTTGAATAAATTTCCGTTGAGATCCTAGTTTGATCAACTAGGGTAGTAACTCAAACTTAGATCTAATACCGATGGGGTTAGTGATAAGCGGATTTCGCACAAGTAATGGAGAAAAGAGCTTAGACATAAGCCAATCCTTACCCTAGACATAGGGATTAAGGACTCCAATACCCATAAAATTGTTGAACCAAATAATCTAAGATAGAGGGACTATAGACATATAAGTCACTCACTTAGCCTCCTAAAACCCTAAATTCAAGGTGAATAGGAGATGCAATTTTGGTTTACAATTGAGTGTGGAGTAGGTTGAAATTGCAATTTGGCTTGCAATTACGACTTAGGGCAATGACATTCTTGAGCCCCATCTTTATTTAAATTCCTTTTGAAATTTTAGTTCACTATCTAATATTGCCATTTCTAAATTCTGCAATTCAATTCTGCAATTTTTCCCATTTCGATTATTGTCAATTCTAGATTTTACAATTAGATTCTGCAATTTTTCTTTTTACCAACACACCAACCCAACATTATTTTTGCAATTTAGTTTTCAAAGTTGCAATTTTCCTTACACTTTGCCTTACAATATTTTTGTTACACCGTTCCCTGTGGGATTCGATACTTGGTACTCATATACCATTTTATATTACTACGATCGCGTGCGCTTGCATGTATCAGCCGATCAGGGATTTTTTTTACAAGATCTCACGGTTGAATTGGCTTATAAGTACATAACGATATACACCATGGATAAGATTGGCATATTTTTTTATTCACTCTCTTCCTTATAATTATAGTAGTCATAAACCCAAATATGAAACATTTTTAGCATTTTTTCATTATAGCTCATGTAGGCCACGTGTTAGATCCTGTGGGCCACGTGTCTAATCACATTTTCACATCCTAACAAACCTTCTCCTATTTATACATAGCCTTCCTCATCATTTTTCAGAAAAAAAAAACAAACAAACAAACTTTTTCACACCATTTTTCAGTTCTTAATTAAATTTTTAATTGTAATCACTTTTTTTTTGGGATAATTTACTAGTCTAATAGGCTTATTGATAAAGAGCTTGTCAAAGGCTCTATCAAATATATTTATAAACTAAAACCTCTAAAATTTGTAATAATAGTAGCCAGGGTTGATCACAAGGATTGGATTTCTTAATTCATTTAAGTACCGTAATTATTTTTATTTAACTTTATTTAGAGAAAGAAATCAAATGCAAACAAGCTAAACTAAAGAGCTAGCCTAGAAAGCAAAATATAAATGGAGACACAATAGGAGATAAATATTCTAGGGAACCAATTTCACCAATTAGACTTACAGCCAAAGTTACCAAGATTTGTCATGCAAATATTCCATAAGCAAAGAAGTGAGGGTATTAACTGACTCTTTCAAGCACAATTAACTCTCATGCAATGTTATAAATCTAATATCTCTATCTAGATTTTAATAGCATGCAAGACATTAAGCAACTTCATTTAAGGGCTTCTAAGATAATTCTCCACTTTCATGCAATAATTTACAAATAGTCATGCAATTAAGTTTTAGCCTAAATAAAACTTTTTCAAGCACAAATTCATACCAATAAAACAAATAATCCGCGATCAAGAGATTATAAGCATTAAATACATAAAAGCATGAATGAAACAAAAGCATTCAATCAAGGTACTTAATCAATTAAAATCCCAAGTCTAATGGCTACATCAAAATCCCAAGTATTAGGAACAAAGATACTTAAATTCATACAATTAAATCTCTAAGTTCCTAATTTACAGCCACAAAACAGAAACTAAAGCTAAAGGAAAAGGAAGAAATTAGCAAACAATGGTTGATCCCGCGTTCCTGTCGCGATCTCCATGTCCCTCGAGCTTTGGATCTTAAAAAATGCTCCACAAACGCTCCTAATTGCTCCATAAACCTTCAATTTTAGCTTGGAATCGAGATTGGGGCTCAAACTCTCGGATTGGTCTCCCAAAACGGCGCAAAAAAATGATGTTTTTATAGAAAATCTGGAGGTAGCGTCTCAACGCTGCAAGAAAAATGATTTATGCACGTTTTTGGGCAAAAAGCAGCGTTTTTTTTTTTTTTTTTTCATAGCGTCACGACACTATAGACAGCGCTGAGACGCTACTCTGCAGACAGCAAGGACCATTTTTATTATATATCTTCGCTCGGGTGTCCGAATGACCTCCGGTTCGATGTGTTGGAACCGTGAGTCAATGTAGAATCTCCCGGAACGTGTCTTATGCTCAAATAACATCTTTAATCTTCTTGAATTTTCAATTAAGCTTCAAAAGACTCCAATATCCACCAAAATATTCTCAAATACTTGGTTTTGCTCCTCAAGCTCGGTTTCTACAAAATTAAGAGAAATAGACATAAAAGCTCACAAAATAATCACAAAACTAGCATAAATAATAAGAAATAAGATAGCTTTATTACATGCTATCACTTATTTTCAATAATATGCATCACACTTGCTTTTAATTTATTGTGTTTATTCTTTTCTTATTTTTTTTATATCCCCCACTCCAAGCTTCTTTCTTGAATTCCCCTTTTCTCCCTTCAAGCATGCTGTGAGATAGTTTCATTTTGTCTATAATGTTTTTAAATTTTTCAACAAAATATCTAATTAATAATAGAATAATATAGTAGTATTTAAAGAAATATTTTATATTTTATATAAACTCACTCAGCTCAATTACTAAAATATAAGATAAGATGGTTGCTGCAACTTTTAGAACACTATTTAAAATTTGAAAAAATTAGGTAATTTTTATAATATCACATTTCTAGACATTAGTTATAATTTCCTATTTTTAAAGTTATTTAAGAAGTTCGGTTCGGTTCAATTATTTCAATTTTCTAACAAGTCAAACTGTAGGCCAAACCAAGAATCTTGGGTTTAAAGGGATAAATCGAAAAAATTGATTTTTTTTTTTTAAAAACTGAACTGAATCAGTTGGTTCGACTCGATTTTTGTACACTCCTAAATTTAATTTATTTCAAAAGATATCATTAAAATCATCTACATAATTAATTTTTACACATAAATTTTCATGTTAGTTCACGTGAATGATGTTGTAAATTATGTTATGTATGCCTTCCAATTTTTATACATTAGTCATTACGTCAATTTCCATCTCATTTTAACAAAAAAAAAAAAAAAAAAAAAAACTCTCCAAGCGTATTTTTTGTATAACAAACTTCATAGTTCAAAAATAAAAATGAAACTGCCAATTCAAGCATAGCATAATGTATAAAATGTCATTTACTATCCTAGAGGTTGATGGTCTAATCCCCCACTTCACAATTGTTGAACTTAAAAGAAAAGGCAAAAATGAAAATTTTCAAAGTCTGGGAGTAATTGAAATTTACCTTAAAATTTAGGAGTATTTTATATAACTAGTTAAGAGACCTGTGCGATACACTTAAAATCTCATTGTTTTAATCGAAAGTAAAAAAAGAAAAGAAAAATAATGTTTAAAACTGTATATATTTTGTTTTAGGTTAATTTAAAATGAATATGAAATGTAAAACTAAGTGTTCACATGTAATTTCAAAAGAAATACGACACGTGTAAATAAACTTGATTTGTATTAATTTTGTGGGTGTGGAATACAATCTCTAATTTGTTCCTCTGATTCTCTCTCTCATATACAAATGTCTCGATGACTGAATGCTTGTTCTTGAGCATGCTTGTTGGTATTTTCTGATTGACCTTTAGCTTGTTGACCTTGTTGGATCTACCTTTGGTTTGTTGATCTTTGGATTATCTCTTGGCTTGTTGATCGTTGGATCGACCCTTTGAAGATACGATCGAAGTCTTGGAGTCAACATAAGAAGAAACTTGTATGAAAAGATGAAAAAGAAATACAAATTTTACAAGACACGATGATCGAATATAGTAATTATTTATATATAAATGGTCGATGCTTTTTAAAAAGACATGACTAATTGTCAACTTTTTAAAATTATATTTTAATTTTAATCATTGAGTGGATGCACCCGTGCGTGAATGGATGCATCGATTTGATGTGTAAGTGTAACTACCTGCACTCGAATAATCACGTCCAATCATCTTATAAATTGCAACTATTGGATCTAATTATATAGTTTTATTTTAAAATACATTAACCTGAATATTCATGTTATGTCATATTTGAAGAATCACCTCTATTGTACAAATTTCTCTCAATTAGCACCTTTTTTTTAATGGTAAACGAAACTACATTACTTATTCAAAATGCCTAATGTACTACGATAATTGATATCCACTAATAAAAGTAGTGTCCCATCAAAAATAGTGATGAGCAAAATAATAATTTAATAAAATTGTAAGGGTAAAATATGTATGTAAAGATTCTCCCATATATATATATATGGATAAAATAGTGATGAGCAAAATAATAATTTAATAAAATTGTAAGGGTAAAATATGTATGTAAAGATTCTCCCATATATATATATATATATATATATATATATGGATGTAGATATAGATTTAACCTAAATTATTATTACCTCAAAAAAAAAAAAAAAAAAACCTAAATTACTATTTTGTATAATAAACCTAAATTATTTTCATTAATATGAGAATCAGTTGTATCAATACACAATCCCACGCGAAAACGTCATCGTTGTAAAAAAAATTCACTATATAATGGAAATCCGCCCTCTTATCTGCCACATTCTTCTCTTCTGAATCTTTCCAATCGTCGCTTCTCAGTTAGGGTTTCTTCATTTTCCCCAATCGGAAACCACCAACAAAAAATTCCCTCAAGACAATGTCGTCGTCGAAGAAGATCGTCCTCAGGAGTTCCGACGGCGAAACCTTCGACGTCGATGAAGCCGTGGCCGTCGAGTCTCAGACCATCAAGCACATGATCGAGGACGATTGCGCCGACACTGTCATCCCCTTGCCCAATGTCACCAGTTCCATTCTCGCTAAGGTGATTGAGTACTGTAAGAAGCATGTCGAGACCGATGATAAGGATTCTAAAGCCGTCGATGATTCTCTCAAAACCTGGGACGCTGAATTTGTCAAGGTTGATCAGAATACCCTCTTTGATCTCATCTTGGTGAGTTTTTCTTTCTTTCTTTCTTCCTCTTTTTTTCGTTCTATTTCTTTCGCTTTAGATTTTTTTGTCCTTTCTTTCTCTTGTTTGGAATTAGTGGAGTTATAACATAAGTTTCTTGATGCTCTGTTATCTTCCGTCGATAATTTGGGGCTTTTTGATCTTTTGTGGCATATAATTTAAAGGTTTCATTAAGGAATTCTTTAATGTCTCTTTCATTGCTCTTTCTTGCGATTGTTGCGACTCTTTTGCATAATATTTACTGATCGGTGATGTTCTTGTATTCGACATGCTCGGTCCTTTTCTCCTTCCATCTTCTACAATTTGGCTATCTATCTGGTTAGTGCTTTCTTTTGTTGCGATAATAATAGGATATATCGTTAGAATGCGATCTTGCTTCCTTGTTAGATAGAAGCGTGGAATTGCAGATTACTACGAATTAGTCCTTTAGTTAGTTGATCATATTTCTTTGGAATGGTATATTAGGCTGTTTATTTTAGTATGATTCAAGCCCAAATTGGCCTTTCCCTTTTGCTGTCTTTTGTTGATCAGATGACAATCTTGAATTTACGTATGGTGGCTTTTAAATTGCAAGATTATTAGAGTGAAAAGTGGTCTTAGCCCGTTTTCTTTTTTTCCCCAAAATTTTAGCAAGTTTTTAAGTGCTCAGGAGAAGGACTAATTCTTCTTTCAAAAGTGGAGTACCTCATTATAAGTATGCTAGAGCAGGGGATCATATCAATTTGGTTCTTTAATTCTTCCACAATATTGTTATCCAGCCTGATTTGGACATTCAACTACGTTATTTTGTGTCTTGGAAACATCGCAAGATCTTTTAACAGAAGCCATTGTAGCTTTCTCTGTTCTTCAAATGAAGTTCAGTTAAATTACTTTCTATTTACGAGCTTTCTCTCTACATGGGCCTTTTCTTTGCTGCTTACGGATAATAATGGATGTGTTTTTTGCTACCTACCCAATTCAGGCCGCTAACTATCTGAACATCAAGAGCCTGCTGGATCTCACATGCCAGACTGTGGCTGACATGATCAAAGGAAAGACTCCAGAGGAAATTCGAAAGACATTCAACATCAAGAATGATTTCACTCCAGAGGAGGAAGAGGAGGTTCGAAGGGAGAATCAATGGGCTTTCGAGTAAAGATTGATTTGATGAACAGGTTTGATAGCAATGTCTATAGATTTTAGGAAGTGGGTTTTTTTTTTCTCTGCCTTTACCTGTTTACTTTGTAGAATGATTCAGACCTTTATATGGAAGATTAATATCTAGTTTTTGTTGAATTCTCTTTACTTTTCTGATGGTTGATGCCTCGACAAGGTTTTTATTATTTGGTTAAATTTATGTAAAATACTCTTGAACTTAGGGTAGGTTTTAATATGAAATTTGAAATGTTTCATTTTAACTCTTTCAACTTTGAAATTATTTCAAAACAATACCCTTTGAGAGGTTTTTTCATTAAAATAATGGATGGACAATTGTTGTGTTAGAATTAGAAGCATAAGTGGCTTCAAATTGGTGTTGCCAATGGAATTTTTTTTATTTATGAATGAAGTAAACGATGTCAACAAAGTTTTTTAACACCAGTGTTTTTGTCTATTTTTTGTTGAAAAAAACTCTCAAAGTAGCATCATGTGTACAAGAAGATATGATTCTTAAAAACCAATTGAATCCTACCTGCTCTTGATATTTATTTTTATTTTTATTTTTTTAATTGAAAGTAAAAGTAAAAAAAGGACAAAATAATAGAGGATAGAAGAAACAATTAGTTTAAACCAGTAAAAATGAAACTAAAATAATAGATAATGATGTGATTAAAAATAAGCCAGAAAAATGGAATTACACATCTCTTATCTAACTTTTGCCTTAGCCCCATATAATCTCAAGCCAGGTCCTATTAGGGGTCGTTTGGTTCAAGGTTTCTTATATGCTTGGGAAATAGATGATATTTTTATCTTTTTATGAGATTAATTTTATAAATTTTATATAATTATGATGCATTAATTAATGAACTCTTCAACAAATAGATGTAAATTTAATTGATTATAATAGATGTATAATTTTAATTGAATAAATAATTGTAAGAAGTTATAATTTTTATACTAAATTATTTCAATTAATTAAATATATTAAATTGATTTTTTTTTTTTTAGTACAATAGGGGTTGGGGGGATTTGAACCACAAACCTCGTGGTCGTTAACACATTCAATATGCCAGTTGAGCTATGCTCTCTTTGATTACTAATTTATTAAAGGTTCAATAAATACACAATTACATTAATTTAGTTTATTTTTTATAAAGGAAAAAAAATTCAATTTTACTCGTAAACGTGCCATCGTGTATCAATTTTCATTTTAAACTTTTAATTTTTACTTGTAAATTAATGAATAATTTTACCAAAACTCACGAATTTTAACAAAATGTAGCTCTAACATTGTTTTTCTTTGAAATCTTATTAATTTTGTACCATACTTATGTCTTATATAATTTATTGAAAGCATATGAAAATACTTTTTTTAACGAATTTTCAAAAGAAAACTTATTGGGGGATAGAAATTGCATAACATTTTTAAGTTTAAGGTTAAGATTGCAATACTTATCTAAGTTTGGGTACAATTTGATGAAATTAATAGTTTATGGTTGAAATTGATACAACTGAACAAACTTAGGTGTAAAAATTGATTTTTTTTTCTTTTTATAAATGAGAATTCGTTGGGTATATTTTTAATCAATTATAATTAATTTATTACAATTTTTTATAATTTATTTATTACAATTAAACAATTAATTAAGTTAATTCAATACATTATTATAAAATAATTTTAATATAATCAAGTTAACTATTAAAATTAATTTAAATACATTAATTTTAATCTAATAAATAAATATATTCAGAGAAAGATTAATCTTAGCAAAAATAAGAGAGAGAAAGATGAGGGTAATGAAGAAAACCCATGCTTTTGCAAGGGTATCAAATACCCTTACTCATGGGTATACAAAACCCATGGGAATAACCTATTCCCATGCCCAAGCCTTCAAACCTGGTACCAAACAAGGGTATCCAAAACCCTTATCCATTCCCATCCACAAAACCCTTGTACCAAACGGCCCTTTAGGGTTAAAAACAAATGATTTTGATACAAAAAGAAAATTATTTGAGTCTATGTCAAACATGATATTAAATTTTCGTCGACATGTCGACATTTCCATCGAACATAAGGAGGGAATCGACATTTCCACTATACCGTACAAAATTGATGAAATATTAAAAAAATAGCAAGAAAATGTAACTTAATGCGAATATAATATTGTAACAAATATTTTATCGACATTGACATTTTATCGATATTTTCATCGACATTTCCATAAAATTGAGACTTCGACATTTCCGTCGTCATCGACATTTTAAACCTTGATGTCAAGTATAAATAAATTTAGAAAAAGTATTTAAAAGAAATTTTGAAGTTTCAAATTTCAATATAGCAGATAACATTCTTATCCATTCAAATTTAACAATAGGGATTCCTTAGCACAAGAACATTCTTGATGAAAATAGATTCATTCATAAAAAATGCTCTTGAAAATTGTGAATAATTATATTAAAGAAAAACACTTCAAAACCTAACAATAAAAATAAAATATCATTTTCGATCTCTCTCTTTCTGATCTGACTAACTCTTCTTCAAACGTTTTAATCCAATAAACACAATCACTTTGCATCTCTTTCCATGTGCAACATTCGTTCTCGATCTCATATTTCAAGTTTTTGCCCATTGCATTTTCTTCTTCCAATTTCTTAGCCATTTCAGATTTCTCTCCTTCCAATTTCACTATATCTTCTTCACACGTATTAATCTTAAAATAATAATCACTTAGGCCCCGTTTGATAACCATTTTATTTTTGGTTTTTAAAAATTAAGCCTATAAATGCTACTCCTACCTATAGATTTACTTATTTTGTTATCTCATTTTTACCTATGTTTTCAAAAACCAAGCCATGTTTTGAAAACTAAAAAAAGTAGTTTCCAAAAACTTATTTTTGTTTTTAGAATTTGGCTAAGAATTCAAATGCTTCTTTAAGGGAGATAAAAATCATTGTAGAGAAATTGAGAGAAAATAAGCTTAATTTTTAAAAACTAAAAACTAAAAACTAAATGGTTATCAAACGGGGCCTTAGTTTTTCTGCCCAGTTGCAATGTTCCTCTTTAATCGTATCTTTCCAATAGTAGCATGTATCTATGTGTCGTTGGGGTTCTTGCTTCTCTTCCTCCCATGTGTCTGAAATAAGTCGCTCTTGTTTCATCAGCCACTTGACATCTGAAAGAATATTTTTCATAAATATTACCATTTCGTGGAAAATTGTTAGTACTTCACTTATTTATCTTTCATAATCCTTTGAAGCTACTAAACAATAATTCTTTTCCTCTTGTTCTTCATTTGTTTTCTTTTCTTCTTTCTTCACTAAATTTTGGCTGATTTTATGCTGAGGTCCTATCACAGTCACCATCAATCTTTTTCAGTTTGATTTCTAAACAAGTAGCAATTATCTTTAATGAAAAAATCGTATGTTTGCACATACACATTTAATTAGTCAAGAAAGTATAAAAAAAACATTTAAAATCACAATGATTTGAAAAAATAAAAATGAAAAAGATTTGAGCTATAAAAATGTAATTAACATTTTTTTTTGTTTTCAATGATAGGGAAAAAAAAAATAAATTTTAATTTTTTCAATCATAATATGAGAACAAAAATTAAAACTTGATGAGGATAAATAAGTAGTTTACTTTGAAATCCAACAAAAATTTGCAAGATCTAAAATATTATACGATTTAAAATTAGAATAGTCTTATTTTCCAGTTACTGTCTCAAAAGAATCCTACGTGTACCATAATAGAATTTTGCATCACACTAAGATTTTATTTGTCAAAATCATATTTTTAATAAAAACTATAGTTATACTTATAAAAGGATATGCAATATTTATTTAATAAAATATAATTAAACTGAAAAATACTGATATATAATAAACAAATCTAAAAAATAATATATTATTTCTATGGTATATTGAAAATTTTGCTTAATAATAATAGACTTGAATTACAAATTTGGTTAGAGAAAGTTAGAATTAGAAAACGATAGAGACCAAATTTATCATTTAACCTAAAATAATGGTGTGATTTGCATAAACTAATTGTTAAACTTGATCAATAATGACCAAAATTCAGGGATAAATCTAACTAATTTTCTAGGTTTTAAATAAATTAGAAAAACTGTATAAAGACTTGAACTAAAATAATTATTGTTCATGATAGCAATGAATATCGGATACAATATTTAACTAATTATGGATTCTATTCTTAGTTTTAAAAGTTAACTCTTAGATCAAATTCGAATGAAAAAAAAAAAAACAATGGAAAGCTGATGAAAATTCACACACAGTACAAAATCTAAAGTAAGAATTATTTCTAAATATATGTAAAAAAGAAAAAATATATATGTTAATAACAAAACAATAGAAAGCAATGAAAATCAACGGGGGCAGTCATGGAAAAAATAAAAAGGGAAGTTAAGAACCCTAATTTCCCTCCCTGATAAATTCATTCTTTATTTGCGCCCTGCTGGCCATCATCTTCTCTCCTCGCTAAAAATGGAACATACCAATGTGACTTTTGCAGTGGCGGCAGTCGCCTCTGCGGAAAATGCCGCCGCTTTTGCTGCAAACGCCACCTCTGCTGCAAATGCCACCGCTTCTGCTGCACAAGCCACCGCCGCTACCGGCACTTCCCCCGCTCCTGGATCTCCCATGCTCACGACGTCCCCCGCTCCCGCCGCTCAGCCTGTCCTCAATACATCGGTTCATTGGTCTTGTTATTGTGGACTCCATGCTATTCGTAACGAAGATGGGCCACTGTGTGATTCAGGGAAATGCAGCTGTGTCAGACACGGTATCCCGTGTGTAGACTATGGGTGCATTCATGCAAGGTGCACAAATTTAGGCTAGGAGTCCTTTTGCTTATATTTGAATTTTCAGAATTGTGTTGAATAGAAGTTAGAGTGAATTTTGAAGACTTATGCCAAAAAGTTAATGGGTAAATGAAAGTAGCTGTTGTTTGTAAATTCCTATTGTTGAACACTCACAATATTTTGATCCTCCTATTTTTATCTATAACCAAACAGATCCTCCTATTTTCAGAATTATTTAGTCTCTTTGTTCTCATCAAAAAACATAACCAAATAGATCCTTATATTTAAAGTTCACATTAAAAACACAACATTGACATCTTCTTATTCCAAAAAAAAAATATATATTAGCATCAAATATGGACAAAGTGAGTGAATGAAGCAAACAAAATTTGTCCAAATCAAAATAAATTCAAGTGACCCGCAACAAAAAAAAAAAGGTTTTAACCCTAGGAACAACTAGGCCGTTGCAATTGAAGTTGAACTATAAAGGCTAACAATATATTCTTTCTTCACGCCCTGCCGACCATCATCTTCTCTCCTTGATGAAAATGGAACATACAAATGCGACTTTTGCACCGGCTTCTGCAGCAGCAGCTGCCGCCTCTACGGTAAATGCTGCTGCTTTTGATGCAAACGCTGCCTTCTCTGCTGCAAACACCGCCGCTTCTGAGGCACAAGATGCCGCCGTCGCTGCAGGTGCTCCCCCGCTCTCGGAATTCCCCCTCCTCACCTCGCTCCTGGAGCTCCCCCTGCTCCCCCCGTTCCCACTGCTTCTAGAGCTCCAGGAGGTGCTCCCCCTACTCTCGGAGCTCCCGCCCTTCCCGGTGCTGCCTCGGCTCTTAGAGCTCCCATGCTCACGACACTCCCTCGCTCACAACGCCCCCCGCTCCCAGCGCCCCCCGCTCCTGCCGCTCAGCTTGTCCTCAATCCACTAGTTCAGTGGTCTTATTATTGTGGACTCCATGCTATTCGTAACGAAGATGGGCCACTGTGTGATTCAGGGAAATGCAGCTGTGTCAGAAGCAGTATCCCGTGTGTAGACTGTGGTTGCTAGGAGTCCTTTTGTATATATTTGAATTTTCAGAATTGTGTGAAATAGAACTTAGAGTGAATTTTGAAGACTTATGCCAAAAAGTTAATGGGTAAATGAAAGTAGCTGTTGTTTGTAAATTCCCATTGTTGGACTCTCACAATATTTTGATCCTCCTATTTTTATCTACAATGATTTAGTCTTTTTGTTCTCATCAAAAAACGTAACCAAATAGATCTTTATATTTAAATTTCATATTAAAAAAATGACATTGGCATATTCTTCTTCCAAAAAAAAAAAAAAAACATTAGCAGCAAATATGCACAAGGTGAGTAAATGAAGTAAACAAAATTTGTCCAAATCAAAATCAATTCAAGTGACCCGCAACAAAAAAAAGGTTTTAGCCCTAGGAACAACTAGGCCGTTGTAATTGAAGTTGAATTATAAAGGGTAACAATATATTCTTTCTTCACGCCTTGCCGCCCATCATCTTTTCTCCTCGCTGACATCGGAACATACCAATGCGACTTCTGCAGCGACAGCTGCCACCTTTGCGGAAAATGCTGCCGCTTTTGCAACAAACGCAACCTCCTTTGCTGTAAATGCCGCCGCTTCTGAGGCACAGGCCGCAGCCTTTGTCGCCGTCGCTGCCGGCGCTCCACCAGCTCTGGGTGCTCCCCCTACTTCCGGAGCTCCCGCCCCTCCTGGCGTTGCCCCCCTCCCAGAGCTGCCACGCTCACGACGTTCCCCCCCTTACGACGCCCCCCGTTCCCGGCACCCCCTGTTCTGCGGCTCTACTCCCGCCACTCAGCCTATCCCCAATCTATCGATTCAATGATCTTGTTATTGTGGACTCCATGCTATTCGTAACGAAGATGGGCCACTATGTGATTCACAGAAATACAGTTGTGTTAGACTTGATATCCCGTGTGTGGACTGTGGATGCATTCATGCAAGGTGAACAAATCTAGACTAGCAGTCCTTTTGCTTATATTTGAATTTTTAGAATTGTGTTGAATAGAACTTAGAGTGAATTTTGAAGACTTATGCAAAAAAGTTAATGGGTAAATGAAAGTAGCTATTGTTTGTAAATTCCTATTGTTGGACTCTCACAATATTTTGATCCTCATATTTTTATCTATAATGATTTAGTCTTTTTGTACTCATCAAAAAACGTAACCAAATAGATCTTTATATTTAAAGTTCGTATTAAAAGAAATAACATTGGCTTCTTCTTCTTCTAAAAAAAAACATTAGCATCAAATATGGACAAGGTGAGTAAATGAAGCAAACAAAATTTGTCCAAATCAAAATCAATTCAAGTGATCCGCAACAAAAAAAAGTTTTAACCCTAGGAAATACTAGGCCGTTGCAATTGAAGTTGAACTATAAGGGCTAAAAATATATTCTTTCTTCACGCCTTGCCGGCCATCATCTTCTCTCCTCGATGAAAATGGAACATACCAATGCGACTTCGGCAGTGGCGGCTGCCGCCCCTACGGCAAAGGCTGCTGCTTTTGCTGCAAACGCCGCCTTTTCTGCTGCAAACACTGCTGCTTCTGCGGCACAGGCCGCTGCCTTTGCCGCCTCCGCTGCCAGGGCTCGACCTGCTCCTAGAGCTTCCCCTACTTCCAAAGTTCTATGAGGTGCTCCCCCTACTCCCCCCTCTCCCGCCGCTCCGCTCCCACCGCTCAGCCTGTCCTCAATCCATCGGTTCATTGGTCTTTTTATTGTGGACTCCATGCTATTCGTAATAAAGATGGGCCATTGTGTGATTCAGGGAAATACGGCTGTGTCAGATGCAGTATCCCGTGTGTAGACTGTGGATGCATTCATGTAAGATGCACAAATTTAGGCTAGGAGTCTTTTTGCGTATATTTGAATTTTAAGAATTGTGTTGAATAGAGCTTAGAGTGAATTTTGAAGACTTATGCCAAAAAGTTAATGGGTAAATGAAAGTAGCTGTTGTTTGTAAATTCCTATTGTTGGAGTCTCACAATATTTTGATCCTCCTATTTTGATCTATAATGATTTAGTCTTTTTGTTCTCATCAAAAAACGAACCAAATAGATCCTTATATTTAAAGTTCATATTAAAAAAAACAATATTGGCGTCTTCTTCTTGTTCTTCAAAAAAAAAAAAAAAATAGCATCAAATATGGACAAGGTGAGTGAATGAAGCAAACAAAATTTGTCCAAATCAAAATCAATTCAAGTGACCCGCAACAAAAAAAAGGTTTTAACCCTAGGAACAACTAGGTCGTTACAATTGAAGTTGAACTATAAGGGCTAACAATATATTCTTTCTTCGCCATCATCTTCTCTCCTCGCTGAAAATGGAGCATACCAATGCGACTTCAGCAGCGGTGGCTGCCGCCTCAGTGGCAAATGACATTGACATCTTCTTCTTCCAATTTTTTTTTTTTTTGCATCAAATATGGACAAGGTGAGTGAATAAAGTAAACAAAATTTGTCCAAATCAAAATCAATTCAAGTGACCTGCAACAAAAAAAAAAAAAAGGTTTTAACCTTAGGAACAATTAGGCCGTTGCAATTGAAGTTGAACTATAAGGGCTAACAATATATTATTTCTTCGCGACCTGCCGACCATCATCATCTGTCCTCGCTGAAAATGGAAGATACCAATGCGACTTTAGCAGCGGCGGCCATCGCCTCTATGGAAAATGCCTCCACTTTTGCTACAAAATGCCTACTCCTCTGTTGCAAATGCTGCCGCTTTTGCTGCACAGGCTACTGCCGGCGCTCCCCCCATTTCCCATGCATGCTCCCGGAGCTCCAGAAGGTGCTCTCCCCGTTCCTGGAGGTTCGTCCGCTCCCGTAGCTACGCCTCAGCTAGAGCTCTCAAGCTTAAGACGCTCCCCCTCTCTAGGTGCCCCCCGCTCTAGGGCCCCCCTCTCTCGCCGCTTTGCTCCCATCGCTCAGCCTGTCCTGAATCCACCGGTTCAGTGGTCATGTTATTGTGGACTCCATGCAATTCGTAACGAAGTTGGGCTATTATGTGAATCAAGGAAATGCAGCTGTGTCAGACGCGGTATCCCGTGTGTAGAATGTGGATGCATTCATGCAAGGTGCACAAATTTAGGCTAGGAGTCCTTTTGCTTATATTTGAATTTTCAAAATTGTGTTGCATAGAACTTAGAGTGAATTTTGAAGACTTATGCCAAAAAGTTTATGGGTAAATGAAAGTAGCTGTTGTTTGTAAATTTCTATTGTTGGACTCTCACAATATTTTGATCCTCCTATTTTTATCTATAATGTTTTAGTCTTTTTGTACTAATCAAAAAACGTAACCAAATAGATCCTTATATTTAAAGTTTGTATTAAAAGAAACAACATTGGCATCTTCTTCTTTGGAAAAAAAAACATTAGCATCAAATATGGACAAGGTGAGTGAATGAAGCAAACAAAATTTGTCCAAATCAAAATCAATTCAAGTGACCCGCAACAAAAAAAAAGGTTTTAACCCTAGAAAATACTAGGCCGTTGCAATTGAAGTTGAACTATAAGGGCTAAAAATATATTCTTTCTTCGTGCCTGCTGGCCATCATCTTTTCTCCTCGCTGAAAATGGAGCATACCAATGCAACTTATGTAGCGGTGGTTATCGCCTCTGTGGCAAATGCCGTCGCTTTTGCTGCAAACGCCGCCGCTTTTGTGGCACATGTCGCCTCTTTTGCCCCCGCCGCTGCCGGCTCTCAACTCGCTTCCAGAGCTCCTCCTACTGCCCTCACTTCCGGAGCTCTGGGAGGTGCTCCCCCTACTCCCCTAGCTCTCCGAGCTCCCACCCCTCCCGACGCTGCCCTCGCTCACGATGCCCCCCGCTTCCGCGCTCCTCTCCCACCGCTCAACGTGTCCTCAATCTACTGGTTCAGTGGTCTTGTTATTGTGGACTCCATGTTATTCATAACGAAGATGGGCCACTTTGTGATTTAGGGAAATGCAGCTGTGTCAGACGCGGTATCCCGTGTGTAGACTGTGGATGCATTCATGCAAGGTGCACAAATTTAAACTAGAAGTCCTTTTGCGTATATTTGAATTTTCAGAATTGTGTTGAATAGAACTTAGAGTTAATTTTGAAGACTTACGCCAAAAAGTTAATGGGTATAGGAATGTAGCGGTTGTTTGTAAATTCCCATTGTTGGACTCTCAGAATATTTTGATCCTCCTATTTTTATCTATAATGATTTAGTCTTTTTGTTCTCATCAAAAAACATAACCAAATAGATCCTTATATTTAAAGTTCATATTTAAAAAAATGACATTGGCATCTTCTTCTTCCAAAAAAAAAAATATATATTAGCATCAAATATGGACAAGGTGACTGAATGAAGCAAACAAAATTTGTCCAAGTCAAAATCAATTTAAGTGACCCGCAACAAAAAAAAGGTTTTAACCCTAGGAACAATTAGGTCGTTGCAATTGAAGCTGAACTATAAGGGCTAACAGTATATTCTTTCTTCGCGCCCTGCCAACCATCACATTTTGTCCTCACTGAAAATGGAACATACCAATGCTACTTCTGCAGCGGCAGCCGTCGCCTCTACGGAAAATGCCGCCAGTTTTGCTACAAACGCACCTCCTCTGCTGCAAATGCAGCTGCTTTTGCAACACAGGCTGTTGCAGGCGTTCCTCCCGCTCCCCCTGCTCCCGAAGCTTCGGGAGGTGCTCCCCCTGCTCCCTGAGCTTCAGAAGGTGCTCTCCCAGCACCTGGAGCTCCGACCACTCCCGTAGATACCCCCGCACCCAAAGCTCCCATTCTTTCTTTGCGCCCTGCCAGCCATCATCTTCTCTCATCGCTTAAAATGGAGCATACCAATGCGACATCTGCAACAGCAGCGGTCGCTGTTGCGGCAAATGCCGCCACTTTTACTGCAAACGCCGCCTCCTTTACTGCACATGGCACCACTTTTCGGCAAAGGCCGCCGCCTTTGCCACCGCAGCTACCGGCACTCCCCCCGCTCCCAGAGCTCCCAATTCTCCCCCCGCTCCCCTGTCTCGGAGCTTCAAGAGGTGCTCCCCCCGCTCCCGGAGCTCTCGCCCCTCTCAGCGTTGCCCCCGCTCTCGGAGCTCCCATGCTCACGATGCCCCCCCGCTCCCGCCGCTCAGCCTGTCCTGAATCCACCGATTCAGTGGTCTTGTTATTATGGACTCCATGCTATTCATAACGAAGATGGGCAACTGTGTGATTCAGGGAAATGCTGCTGTGTCAGACGCGATATCTCGTGTGTAGACTGTGGATGCATTCATACAAGGTGCACAAATTTTGGCTAGGAGTCTTTTTTCTTATATTTGAATTTTCAGAACTGTGTTGAATAGAACTTAGAGAGAATTTTGAAAACTTATGCCAAAAAGTTAATGGGTAAATGAAAGTAGCTGTTGTTTGTAAATTCCTATTGTTGGACTCTCATAATATTTTGATCCTCCTATTTTTATCTATAATGATTTAGTATTTTTGTTCTCATCAAAAAACGTAACCAAATAGATGATTATATTTAAAGTTCATATTAAAAAAAAACCATTGGCATCTTCTTCTTCCAAAAAAAAAAATATTAGCATCAAATATGGACAAGGTGAGTGAATGAAGCAATCAAAATTTCTCCAAATCAAAATCAATTCACGTTACCCGCAACAAAAAAAAGGTTTTAATCCTGGGAACAATTAGGCCATTATAATTGAAGTTGAATTATAAGGGCTAACAATATATTCTTTCTTCGTGCCCTGCCGGCCATCATATTTTCTCCTCGCTGAAAGTGGAACATACCAATATGACTTCTGTAGCAGCGGCTACCGCCTTTGCAGCAAATGCCGCCGCTTTTGCTGCAAACGCCGCTGCTTCTGCGGCATAGGCCGCAGCCTTTGCCACAGTCGCTGCCAGCGCTCCACCTGCTCCGGGAGGTGCTCCCCTCGCTTCTCTCGCTCCCGCCCTACTTGGGGTTTCCCTCCGTCGCGGAGCTCCCACGCTCACGACTCTCCCCCGCTTACGACGACTCCCGCTTTTACTGTTTTACTCCCACCGCTCAACCTGTCCTTAATCTACCGGTTCAGTGGTCTTGTTATTGTGGACTCGATGCTATTCGTAACGAAGATGGGCCACTCTGTGATTCAGGAAAATACAGTTGTGTTAGACGCGATATCCCATGTGTAGACTGTGGATGCATTCATGCAAGGTGCACAAATCTAGGCTAGGAGTCCTTTTGCTTATATTTGAATTTTCAGAATTATGTTGAATAGAACTTAGAGTGAATTTTTAAGACTGATGCCAAAAAGTTAATGGGTAAATGAAAGTAGCTCTTGTTTGTAAATTCCTATTGTTGGACTCTCACAATATTTTGATCCTCCTATTTTTATCTATAATGATTTAGTCTTTTTGTTCTCATCAAAAAACATAACCAAATAGATCCTTATATTTAAAGTTCGTATTAAAAAAAAAACAACATTGGCATCTTCTTCTTCAAAAAAAAAAAACATTAGCATCAAATATGGACAAAGTGAGTGAATTAAGCAAACAAAATTTGTCCAAATCAAAATCAATTCAAGTGACCCGCAACAAAAAAAAAGTTTTTAACCTTAGGAAATACTAGGGCGTTGCAATTGAAGTTGAACTATAAGGGCTAACAATATATTCTTTTTTCGCGCCCTGTCGGCTATCATCTTCTCTCCTCGCTGAATATGGAACATACTAATGCAACTTTTGCAACGGCGGCGGCCGCCTCTGCGGCAAATGCTGCAGCTTTTGCTACAAACGCCTCCTCCTCTATTGCAAATGCTATCGCTTTTGCGGCACATGCCGTCGCCTTTGTAGCCACCGCTGCCGGTGCTCCCCCCCTCTCCCGGAGCTCTAAGAGGTGCTCCCCCAGCTCCCGGAGCCCCGAAAGGCTCTCCCCTCGCTCCCGGAGCTCCCACCCCTCCTGGTGCTGCCCTTACTCCCGGAGCTTCCACGCTCACGACGCTCCCCCGCTCCCGATGCCCCTCTCTCCAGCCGCTCAGTCTGTCCTCAATCCACTGGTTTAGTGGGCTTTTTATTGTGGACTCCATGCTATTCATATCAAAGTTGGGCCACTGTGTGATTCTGGGAAATGCGGCTGTGTCAGACGCGGTATCCCATGTGTAGACTGTGGATGCATTCATGCAAGGTGCACAAATTTAGGCTAGGAGTCCTTTTTCCTATATTTGAATTTTCAGAATTGTGTTGAATAGAACTTAGAGTGAATTTTGAAGACTTATGCCAAAAAGTTAATGGGTAAATGAAAGTAGCTGTTGTTTGTAAATTCCTATTGTTGAACTCTCACAATATTTTGATTCTCCTATTTTTATCTAAAATGATTTAGTCTTTTTGTTCTCATCAAAAAACGTAACCAAATAAATCCTTATATTTAAAGTTCATATTAAAAAAACAACATTGGCATCTTCTTCTTCCAAAAACAAAAAAATATTAGCATAAATATGGACAAGGTGAGTGAATGAAGCAAACAAAATTTGTCCAAATCAAAATCAATTCAAGTGACCCACAACTAAAAAAAAAAAGGTTTTAACCCTAGGAACAACTAGGTCGTTGCAATTGAAGTTGAACTATAAGGGCTAACAATATATTCTTTCTTCGCGCCCTGCCGGCCATCATCTTCTCTCCTTGTTGAAAATGGAACATACCAATGCGACATCTACATCGGCGACCGTCGCCTCTGATACCAATTGAAGGGAATAATCGAATTAAACCCACAACGGAAGCATAGGAATCGTCTTTGATTTATTTAGAATTAAACTAAAATACAAAGGTTAAGCAATAAATACCTTGAAAATAATATTATGGAGAATATTCTGGCGGATCTTTATCTTTTCCACAAAGTCTTCCTGGCTATGACTTGAACACAGGACCAAGGCTTGTGGGAGCCTCTTAAAAGAAAATCCCCAAGGGATTGGAGAGGAAGAGATCTAGAGAGAATTATCTAATTTTCTTTATTGAGGAGATGTGTGTTGTGAAGAATACACAATGGCTCACCCCTAGGGTCCTATTTATAGTGGTCTAGGGAAAATAATTAAATAATATATTTTAATATCTAATATATTAAAATATATTTATCTAACCAATTTGAATCTTATTCAAACCGTTTAAAATTCTCCTACGACATTTATTTCCTAATTTGAATCCAATTTAAATTTAATAAATATCTTTTATTTAATGTATCTAATATACATTAATTATTTTAATATTTAATGTATCAAATACAATAAATATATTTTCCTCTTTTATTTAATATATCTAATATATTAAATATTAATTTGAACACTTCAAATTAAATATTAATTTGAACATTTCAAATTTTAATATTTAATGTACTAAATACAATAAATATATTTTCCTCTTTTATATTTAATATATCTAATATATTAAATATTAATTTGAACACTTCAAATTAAATATTAATTTGAACATTTCAAATTTTTCTTTCAACGAAATTGATCTTTTAGTGTTACTATGAGTTAGCAAGGGGACAGTATGGACCTACAGATTATAAGCTCCAATGATACAAATTTAATTAATTAAACTCTTTAATTAATTAATTTTCATTCATTAACTATAGGTCACTCCACTATAGACCTAGAGTTGCACTCTTATGTACTGTAGGACAAGTTGTGTCCATAGATATAATCATTACATGCAAGTCGATCCTTCACGAGTTGTTCGTAATTACAGCTGGATCAAAAGTCCGTTTTATCCCTATAATTACATATTGCACCTTAAGTACTACTGATCCTCTAATGAACAATATGTTTTTAATCTAATTATAAACTAAGTCCCTCTCGGGCCAATGAGAGGGTGGGGCCCCATTGTTCAAGTCCCGAAATCAGCACTTAAGGAAACTACTCATCTACTTACCCTATATGTGCAGGAGTGAATTCCATCTTGTGAGATTATGTTCCCAGTTCCCTATTTGGTCAAGTCCCCAAAATGGTAGGCATATTGAATCGGCTACAAAAGCCACTCTCACCCATGCAAATCAAAGGACAGACCCTCACAGGCAGGAGTTCATAACTCACTCAGGATTAAGATCGAGTCGCATATGATCATCCTGATGAAATATTAATCTTCCCAATTAACGGATTTATAAAGAGAGATTAAATATTTCGTGGTCCAGTCTTATACATACTCATTGTATTAGATACCCCCACTCACATGTCTCCACATGAATGATTTGGATCAAATCATTTGTAACTATTACAAAGTGGGCCGTATTAATAGTGTTACCAGGATAAGACACCCAACCTTATTCATATACTATGACCCTTTAGGTTATTTCTTGAACATGATCCTCTCGTATGTCAACCACATACTGTTCAAGATTACACTAATAACCTTGGATTTTTCATATAATGGATAATATTATATTGCAAATAAAATAATCAAAATTATTATTAATTATTAAATAAATTATTAATTACGAGACTTTAGGGCATAAATCCAAATAGCCTCTGCGGAAAATGTCGCCGCTTTTGCTGCAAACGCCTCGTCCTTTGTTGCAAATACCGCCACTTTTGTGGCACAGGCCGCCTCCTTTGCCGCCACCACTGTTGGCGCTCCCCTCACTTCTGGAGCTCCCCCTACTCCCCGCTCCCCTACTACCGGAGCTTCGGGAGGTGTACCATGTTGCTTATGCGATTGTACAAGAAGAAAACACTGATACATGGAGTTGGTTTTTGCGCAACCTACGGACAGAGGTAGTGCATGAGAGGGAAGAGATGTGTCTCATTTCAGATAGGCATAAGGGTATCATATATACAATTCGAGACTCGAATAATGGTTGATTTTTCTTACGACATGTTGCAAGTAATTTTAACAAAAAATACAAGGATAAATTCTTGAAGAATCTAGTGTATCGTGCATGATCGAAGTTTTGGGTCAAAAAGTATGAACTATGCATGATTGAGCTCGAGGTAGCCAACAAGGAGTGTATGAGATTTTTTAATTCCTTGGATCCCACGCAATGGACTCAATCTCATGATGGTGGTCATCGTTACGGGTGGTTAACCACGAATGTGGCTAAATGCATAAACGATGTGTTGAAAGGAGCTAGGAAGTTACCCATAGCTGCAGTGGTTCAATCCACATTCTACCGAACGGTGACCTACTTCGCCAAGAAACGACTTTGAGCAGAAGCTGCCATTGACAAAGGAAGACATTTCACAAGGTAACTTCTTCAATTGCAATCTAGTATGGATTTTGAGGTGATCTAATATCAATTGAAATCCTATTTGTAGGTATGCTATTGAGAAATTAGTACCCTGGGAAGCACGTGCCAATTTGGCACAAAGTTCGTGTCTCAATCATTGGTTAGAAAAATGTGATGTCATAACTACGGTTGATCCAATCATTTTGAAGGGTGGAACAACACATCGGGTTAAGCTACGTGAGCGAACTTGTGCTTGCAACAAGTGCAAGCCTATGGGATTCCATGCTCTTACGCCATTGCTGCCTGCAAGAAGCTTGACATAAATTACTTAGACCTCTTACAAGATTATTACAAGCTGCCAACTTACTTGAAGTGCTATTCACCAGAGTTTGAATCCATCCCTGATCAAAGTTGCTGGCCTGACCCTAACTATCCCAAAGTTTGTCCATACGAGACACTAATGAGGGCTAAAGGTCGTCCATGTACGTCTCATATATGGAACGAGATGGATTGGAGGGAGCCAACAGTCAAACAATGTTGTGTCATTTATGGACTGGAATGACATAATCGACGAAAGTGTCCCAGTCAAATGCCTAGACTTTTGATTAGTTTCTAGCTTTTTGTGAACTTGGTACTTTTGTAATGTAAAATAATAGTGTGTAACACAGTTTTTTCATTAATGTCAAACATATGACTCTCATATATATTCAATGCAAACTTGTTATCATCTTTAAACTATTTGAATTAGTAATATTTATTTTTTGTCTATTTAAATATTATTAGATGGAAAATGACATTACTATCAGACCGTATGAACCATCTGTTCTATACTTCCAGGCAAGTCATCGATCTCAATTAGCCTGGGAAGACATATTTTCTGGTGCATTATTGCACTGTAGGCGTCAAGAAGCCGTATTAAGGACTAAGGAGGTTGGGTGGACAACTAGACCCCCGCATCGAGCCATATTTACGAGCATCTGAATTCTATGGTATTTCCTGCATCAAATTTATTCAATATGATTGACATTTACTGACTGCACTAGTGGAGTGCTGGCGACAGGAGACACACACTTTCCATCTGCTGCACGAGGAGTGCACGATCACACTACAAGATGTAGCCATCCAGTTTGGACTACCTGTTAATGGGCGAGCATTGATTGGTTTGCTAGAGTATAACTGGTCTAATGTTTGTCATGACCTATTGGGAGTTACGACAAATGATGATGTACTGAAAGGATGTCGCCTCAACTTGCCTTAGTTGGCTGCCCAATTTAACAATTTCGTGCATCTACTAGAGGACGCCGATGAAGACGACCTCCAACGATATGCTAGCACATATATTTTGTCACTCATAGGACAAAAAAAGTGCTTGTTTTTTTGTAATTAGTTTGGGTTTTAACTCGTTTTTTGTAATAAGTTTTGAAACACCCATATTTTTCCAATATGCCCAATTTTGTCTCTCATGTGTTTCCAAGATCTTATTCAAAGTTTTTTTTTTCTTCTTTTCTTTTTTTAAGTTTGACTAGAATTTTTAAATTTTGAGAAAGGAAAAAAAGGGGGAAAGAAAAGGAAAGAGAATAGCAAAAAAAAAAAAAAAAAAAAAATCCCTAATCCTCTCATCTCTTTCTCATCTCCCACCCTCACCTTCGTGAAACACTACCGCCGCCTGCCCCATCTTCAACCTCCTTCTCCAGCTAGTGGCGTCCCTTCCCAGACGATAGCAGCACTGACCAACGGCGACATATTCTTCTCCGGCGTTCCCTCCTCTGCGCTCGCGTCTCTAGTAGAGTTGACCTACGCGGTTGAGCAGCAGCGAGAACGACCCACGCAAACCTCTACCATTCGATGACCACTTCGATGTGTTTGTGACTCCGGTGAAGCCTTTTCCTCGTCATCGGTAGTTCTTGAACTTAGCGCAGTTGGCGGTCTTGTACTTCACGCAGCGGCGAGACCCGAGTTTTCTCCCTATCCGACAATCTCTCTCTCCTCTGGTGCGATTTTGGCCTCATTCAACACGAACTCTGACGAGTTTAGGTTGACGCGACTGGGTTTTCGGTAATAGCGTAAGGTGGGTCGTGTTCACTTAAGCTTCATGGTGGTTTTGGTGGTGTTTTACCGATTTTTTTCACGGATTAGAGCTCAACCGCTACACCGCTATTTTTACGGGTTCAAAAGAAAATCCGATCCTTTCCACGGGTTAGGATCAAACCGTTACAAATTTTGAAATGTTTATGGAACACACTTACATCTCTCTCAATAGAGTGAATTTACAAATTTCTCTCACAAAAAAAAAATTCACACAACACAATAAAACTCTCTCAAGAATAAGATGAAAAGAAAAGAAATTGGGAGCTTGGAGAGAGCAACAATGGAGGCTTTTGAGAATTTTGAGGATGGAAAGTTATGAAAAACTTGTTATGAAAAATGGAGAAGAAAATAGTATTTATAGAGAGGGAAAAAAGGAAAAATCAAGATTTAATTTGGGCCATTGGATTGGTAAAAATGAATTGAATGGTGAAGATTAAAAGAAAAATGAAATATAATAATAATAAAGACAAAAAAAACAAAAGAAAGTGGGTATTTTTTTTGTTTTTGTCTTTTTTTTTAAAACTTTTTTAAAACAAATGACCCAACGGTCATATATAAAAAAAATGATTTCTTTTTTTATAAACCACTAACGGTCATATACACATACATACATACATACATACATACATATATACATATATAAACAAACAAAAAATATATATAAATATATGATTTTATTTTTCTTTTATATTAAAGCAAAAACAAATCCACCACATGTCACTCTTCCAAAAGCTCCATGTGTCACCCTCTAATTGGTTCATATTGTTGACTTAGCTGTCACGTCATCGCGTTAGGAATTTTTCGTTCAAATTTGTTTTGGTCATAACTTGTTCGTTTTAACTCTGATTTGAGTAATTCAAGAGTTGTTGGAATCGTTATTCCGAGCTCTACACTATGGATACTTCAAAATACTAAAATTGTTAGTAATTAATAGCAGGTTTGTTATCATCAAAATATTAATTAATTAATTTAAGATTAAGGTTCAAAAAGCCAACACTAACATGCTTGAGCACATACTCATATGCTCGAGCACATACTTTAAAGGAAACATACTCAAATCATACATGCATTACAAGATCTATGAACTCCATATCTAAAGCATTAGGGGTTATCCAATTAAGCTACATACCTCAAACAGTGATTATAAGAAAAATTAAAACTCCTTCGTCTAGAATCTCCTTTGCACCACCTAAAGCAATTTCAAAGAACCAAAGTAGCAAAAATCATAACTCTTGCCCTTTAGTTTCAAAGGCAACCTTGAACATTAACTTAAATGACTTAAACTTACCAAGAGGTATTTGGAAAAGATTTCTCACTTGGTACAAACCCAATTGGTGCCTTTGAAACTTAATTTTTCCACAGTATAAACTTACACCTTGCTAGTTTGACTCCGAATGGAACCAAAACTACACACAATACGGTTCCAAAAATTAGTGTTTAATCTCTAGCATTCAAACACGAGTTCGATTGGATTAGAAAGGACTTTACCCACAATTCATTTCCGAAACGAAACCAAAAGCTTGCTGGGTCAATGCTGAATTGAATTGACTTGACTTTTGACGATCTAGCCTCCAAAAGAAATGGGTAACCTTGAACAAAGTCCAACACATTATGGGTAAGTTTTAAAACATCAAACAGCCTTTCAATTAAGTTTTACGACTCATAAACCACCTCGAATCATTGTTGGAACACTTACCCATGACAAATTGAGCGTTACCCACGTCGAAAATGAACCAAAACTGAACAACAACCTCACCTTAAACCGCCGCCAGAGAAAACCCAATCGCCGACTGGAGTTGCCGGAAATCGAGAGGGAGAGAAACCACTGCCAACCTGGTGGCTTGTTGTGAAGCTGCAGTTCGCCGGACGACATGCAGAGGGAACAAACCTCGCCAGAATCAAGCGAAAAATCGCAAAAAAGACTTGGGTATCTTATCGTTTGAAAATCCACTCCATCACACTGCCGCCCGCAAGTCTGTTCATCACGCATTGATCGTTAGTCAAAAGGAGCACGGCCACGGGACTGTGATGGAGTCGAAAACAGAAGGAAAAAGAAGATGGGAAAAAAAAAAGGCAGAAGATGGTGTTGAGAAATGGGGTGCTGTGTGAGAAGAAGGAGAATGAAAGAGATGGAGAGAGAAAGAGCACAATAGGGTTTAATTTCATTTTTTTATATTTTATTTTAATCCAAAATCAAAAATGCCTTCAAACCAACTTTTTCATTCTAAATTTGCCTCAAACTCTCTAAACCTCAATTTAACCCAAGTCCAAAAACAATTACTCATAAATTCAAAATTGTCTCCAAAATTAGAAATCGATCATCACTAAATAATTTATTAGCGTTTCAATACAAATATTGCATTCTATTCTTTTTCTAATGAATCAAACTCTTAAGTGCATATTTCTTTCTTTTTCTCTTCAGAATGGGAGTATGTGTGACAATTTTGCTGTTCTGATATGGCATTCTTTTGATACTATGTTTACCATTTTGAAGGTATGAACTCTCATATGTATCATAGCCTTTTTAGAACAATGTCAATCTTCAAGCTATGTGATTCCTTTTGGTTGGGTGTTTGCAATTGTAGGAGATAATGGAATTTTTCCATTTGTTGTCTAAGTTTGACCTTACAGAAAAGGTTTCAACTAGGGGCTGCAATGCTCTTGCTCTTCTTCAGGTTATGTTCTCACTTTTGGCATCAGATTTGAAGATGAATTAACAAAGACTGTATTGTTTGTTGGTTATTTTGACTTCTATGAAGATATGATTTTGAATTCCTATTTGAATACTGTAAATGAATCTTCTGATACATGCCATTTAAAACATGTAGCATACTGATAATTCTCATTTATGAGGATTATTTGGCCTCTAAACTTAGTTATACTCGTGAATTTTATTCATATTATTTGATGAAAAATAGAAAAGTAGTTGAATTTAATCACCTTATTGATGGAAGACCTTTAAATTAAGTAAGTTGAGAAAAGAAAACAAGAAAAGAAAAAAACTCACATTTACGTAATGTTTTGATGCAAAATTTTTTCAAAATGCAACTGCAGTGCAATTACTATGCAATTGCAATCTGGACAGAGCTGGAATTTAAGGAAAAAACGTAGATTTCTGGATTTTGAAGGAAAATTGACCCACGAATTCAACAAGATAATTAGCCATGATTGTCCATCAACCAAGAGGGAAACCCTACCATGAAATCCCTATAAGTATTGAACAAAGAAACCGAACAAAGGAGCTCGATTTTGGAGAAGAAATTTGTTACTGTTTTTGGGTTTATTTCTTACTTTCTGCAGTTTTTATTTTCGTTTTTCAGCTACTGTTTTGTGGTATTTTTCTTCTACATTTTCAGCCCCTAAACTCTTCCTCAATCCCATCACAACTAGAGTTGGTGGTGGTTATGAACAAATCCTTGTTCAATTGAATGAAGAGCAAGGGATTCAAGTAGTTAGTTCTTTTCAAATTCTGCAATTGTAATTCAATTATGTATTTCACCTTCATATAGCTATTGTTTTTTCAAGTTTTCTTAATTATTGAAATTTATCTTGGGTATTAATTCCAGATTTATCCTTTGGTAATTTGGGTATTGTAACCAAGCTTAAATTGCTAGTTATTTTTCATCTTCATTCTCTTGTATCTATGAATTTTAGCAATTTTAACTTACTGTTTTTTTTTGTTAATTTTATTATGAAGAGCTAAATTTCCTTTGGGATTCAAGTTGTGAATGCCCTAGAGGAAAGATGTAAGGCTTGATAGTAAAAACAATCTAGCTAATTCTTGAATTATTGTTTGCTTTTGGTGAAATTAATGTTGGGTAAACCCTAGTTGGCAACTAGTGTTGCTTGTCAAGCTAAACTTAATACCGAAAGGGTTAAGGGAAGCAGATGTCGCAAAAGCAATGGAGGAAAAGGCTTAGACATAAGTCCTGAAACATCGACCCTAGGCATAGGGTGAGACTCCAAAATCACTAGAATTGTGCGCAAAAAATATCTAAGTTAGATTAGCCATAGAAATATAGGTTTAATCACTTAGTCTTCTAAAGATACTTCATAGAAGGTCGAATAGGAGTTGAATTCGGTTTACTTAGTTCTTGAGTTAGCTACGATTGCAATTGTCTTCTTGTTGCATTTTCTTTCCAAAGGGGCATAGCATCTTGAATCCCCTTTTAATTTCCATTGATTTTTCAAACATTTTTATTTTAGTCAAAACACCTCACAAATCATTTTTCACCCATGGTTACTCTTACTTTAAGTTGCAATTTGTCAACGATTTTGTGCCATCTAAAATTCATTTTATTAAACCCCGTTCCCTTGGGTACGATACTCTGGAGTACTCCAGTTTCTTATTACTTCGATCACGTGCACTTGCGTGTAGCGAATAATCTGATCACATACATGCCATTTTGTTTGAGTTTGTTAATGTTGGGATTTATGCCCTAAAACTTCGTAATTACTGATTTATTTAATAATTAATAATAATTTTGATTATTTTATTTGTAATATAATATTATCCATTATATGAAAAATCTAAGGTTATTAGTGTAATCTTGAACAGTATGTGGTTGACATACGGGAGGATCGTGTTCAAGAAGTAACCTAAAGGGTCATAGTATATGGATAAGGTTGGGTACCTTATCTTGGTAACACTATTTATACGACCCAATTTGTAATAGTTACAAATGATTTGATCCAAATCGTTCATGTGGAGACTTGTGAGTGAGGGTATCTTATACAATGAGTTTATATAAGACTTGACCATGAAATATTTTATCTCTCTTTATAAATCCATTAATTGAAAATATTAATATTTCATCAAGATGATCATATGCGACTCGATCTTAATCCTGAGTGAATTATGAACTCCTGCCTGTGAGGGCTTGTCCTTTGATTTGCATGGGTGAAAGTGACTTTTGTAATCAATTCAATAAGCCTACCATTTTGGGGACTTGACCAAATAGGGAGCTAGGAACATAATCTCACAAGATGGAATTCACTCATTCCCATATAAGGTAAGTAGATGAGTAGTTCCCTTAAGTGCTGATTTAGGGTCTGAAGCAATGGGGCCCCACCCTCTCATTATCCCGAGAGGGACTTAGTTTATAGTAAGGGTGATAGTCTTTATCCACTTTCCTATATGAACCAAAAGCAAGCAATGAGATTAGTTTGCACAAATGTATAAAATAATATGTTAGTTTTACTCGACATGAATTACTTAGTTTTACTCGACATGAATTACTTTTTCTTGGTTAGTTATATCTACTTGTATGCATGATTTTGTTATAACTCTTTCCTCTGTATTTTCCTACACGTGGATTGAATTTCATAGATGGGGATGATCAGATGGTTGATTGAATGATAGCTATTTTGTTGTGCAGCTTCAGTTGACAGCAGTTGGAGTACTTAATTAGCTTCAATTGACAGCAGTTGGGAGTACTTTCGCCCTTTCTTTCCTCTCCTCACCTAGAAAGTGGAAAATATGAATGCCGCTACTGTTGCCCTTGCCGCTGCAGCCTCTGCTGCCACAGCCGCAGACTCTGCCGCAGCCTCTGCTGCTACTGCCAACGCCTCTGCTGCCATCGCCGCAGACTCTGCTGCAGCCTCTACTGCTACTGCCAACTCCTCTGCTGCAGACTCTGCAGCTACTGCTGCCGCCTCTGTGGCTGCCGCCGTTGAGGCAGCTGCAGCTGCAGACTCTGCCGCCACCGCCGCCGCTGCTGCTGCTGCTCCCACCGCTCTCGTCGGTCCTGTCGCTCCCCAGCCGCTCGTTGATCCTCCCCTTGTGTTCTGGATGTGTTACTGTGGACGGAGAGCTCGTGAACATGTAGCGCTGTGTCGTACACGATCATGTGGCTGTTTCAAACGTGGTATCGAATGCGTAGACTGTGGATGCGATCGTAATAGATGCCAAAATTTACACTAGACAGTACTTATCCTTATATTTGAATTTCTAAAAGTTGTCTTGAATTTTTTTTTGGAAAGAAGTTGGACTGAATTTTGAAGACTTACAAATACTATCATGGTTGCCCTAAGAGTTCATCGGTAATGAAAGTAGCTAGCATGTTCGTATATTATCTTTATAGACCCATTTCTTTCATATTTACTCTTTTTTTTTCTATTCAATTTAATTTTCCATATTTCTCTAGACTTTGTTATTTTAAAATTGCATATTTTAATAGTATTTTTGGTATTTTTCTCTGGATTTTTTTCCTTTTAAAATTGCATATTTTAAACTGTCTCAACAGAATCCTACCATGAGTATATTTATTTTGTAATCGAAATGTGTACCTGTTAATGAGGCAACCAACTATAAGTGTAATGGCTAGCATTATAAATTTGGCTATTCAGAGTAATTAGACCTATTCATTAGAATTCTAATTTTAAAAAAAAAATTGAATTTCAAGTTTAGCCCATTAAGTTTGGTTAATTAAATTTCTAGAATCTTAGAGAAGAGATTTTCTTAAATATTTAATTCCATTATTTGAGAATTTAATTTTAGATTTTTTTACCCAAGTTCAACAAGGAACCCAAAATCCCTTTTGATTATATTTTTTCCTCAAATATTTTGGATGCTTTATTTGAGATCTTAGGATTTTTCCCTCTCTTTTATTAATTAGAGTTATTTGGGTTTTGGTTGGTTTATTAAAAGAGAGGAGTTTTAAGAAGGAAACTAAAAGAGGAAAAAAGAAAAAAAAATTCCCTTCGTCATTAGGTGGACTACTTAATTCAAAATCAATGTCTTTGTGTTTTGTTTATTGTCATCGCAAACATAATGGTGGGGAAATTGTTTCCTTTTAAACTTGGAATAGATACCCTTCGTCATTAGGTGGACTACTTAATTGAATTTGCACTCTGAAAACTTGTTTCTCTACATGTTCTTTTAAATGAAACACCAAGTCAAATTTCTTACCACAAAATTTTATTCTTTTCTCTTGTTTTGATGAAAATAGATGAATAAAATTAAAATTAGAAACAGAATCAGATTACATGCTTTTTCATTAATAAATGAATATGATTATATCTCCCTTAAAAAAAAAAAAGAATAACCAATTTAAGGAAAATAACATGAATATATAATTTTATACTCTACTATTAATCATTTAAAATATAAGTTTTTAAATTCTCAAGTCTTCATTTGGACACGGTTCAAGGTTTCCCTTATGAAGAACTCAAACTCTTAATTTCTATTATTTTTGAAAAGCTTTGAGTTCTTGAGAGTAAGTTTTGGGTATAAGGAAAAAAGAGACATGCTATAGCAATAGTTGTATGCCAAATTTAAAGAAAAATAGTTGTTATAAAATTTCATTAATAAATATTGCATCAATTAAACAAAATATGTTATTACAAAAATATATATTATATATATTAATAATAATAGAAATAAAAATAAAAAATTTAGATTTAAAAAATAAAAAGAAAGAGTAAATTATATTATATTTAAATTAGGTTATATTATATAAAAAAAACTTAGGAAAAAATACACACATGAGGTTTGAGTTTGGTTGCGTTTGGATTGTTGAGTTTTCATACCCAACAATTTTATTCTGAGTTTTGGATTTGGTTTCATTTTAGTTTCTCTATCCATTTTTTTGTTATGGTAGCTAACATAAGCTAACGTGACATTTTTTATATTAAAAAATATTTCTTACTTTTAAAAAGACTTTTAATTAAAAAAAAAATTAAAATAGTAATGTATCTTTCTTAATTTCTCCTTCTTGTTTTTTAGACTATGTTATTTTTATATAAAAAAAACACATATGATCACTTATGCTCGACAAGAGAATGATTTAATTGCTATGTCTGTAGATTCAAATCAAGTCTGATTAAAAAAAATGGTCATATTAAATGATTTATGAAGTTGAATTCATTCCATAGATTGGTAAATAAATACAAACTAGAAGAAGAAGAAAGAAAGAAAGAAAGAAAGAAAGAAAGAAAAGCAACACATTAGATCAGGATTAGCCAATTAAACATTCAGTCTTTTTAATTATTCTTAAATCACAATAATATTATTATTTTTTAACCAGGGTGAAAAATAAATTTGAACAAATAACAAAAACTACCCTTGAAGTATGGGGGTTATGGCAATTAGACCTCTAATCTTTTAAGTGTAAAAATTAAACTCTCAAACGCTTAAGGGGGTGTTTGGGGCATGGTTTTGGATTTGGGTGGGTTTGGATTCCAAATCCAAAACCATGTTTGGCCCAAGGTGTTCAAAACTCTTGGTTTTGAAACACAACCCCATGGGTTGCAACAGTGCAACCCCATAGGGTTTGTGCCACGTTTTCCTCTTCCATTTGCCGACGACCATTTCGACAACAATTATGGTGATAATTCCGGCGATCACCCGACGACAACTCTAAAGACCACACCGGCGACCCGACCATCCCTGACGACTACCTCCGACGACCACTCCGACGACCCGACCACCCTAGAACCACCACTAGCGCCCCAACCACCCCATTGACCTTACCACCCCAACGACCACTCAAACGATCGCCCCAGCGACTCGACCATCTAGTTAATTTTTTAAAAGGTAAAATAAAACTAAAAATGCTACTAAACAAAGTTTTTAACCCATTATGTTTGAAATATGTTTCAAAATACTTTGCAAAATAGAGTTTCTAATATTTTAATTTCTAAAATGGAATTCGAATTTTATAACTCATCTATCCTTGAAATAGGTTTCAAAATACGGTGCGAAATTTTGTTTAAATTCCCTAATTTCTTAAATAGATCTCCAATATTTTAATTTCTAAAATAGAGTTCCAAAAATAAGTTTTTGAATACTTTGTAAAATATAGTTTAAATTCCCTAATTTTTTAGATAGACTCCCAATTTTTTTAATTTCTAAAACAGAGTTCCGAAAATAGGTTTCTGAATACTTTATGAAATAGAGTTTTAGATTCTCTAATTTATTAAATAGACTTTCGATTTTTTAATTTCTAAAATAGAATTCTAAAAATAGTTTTGAGAATACTTTGTGAAATAGAGTTTTAAATTCCTTAATTTCTTAAATAGACTTCCAATTTTCTAATTTCTAAAATAGAGTTCCAAAAATAAGTTTTTGAATACTTTGTGAAATAGTGTTTTAAATTCCATAATTTCTTAAATAGACTTCAAATTTTTTAATTTATAAAATAGAGTTCCAATTTTGTAACTTATTTATGTTATACAGGGCTTCTACAATTCACAAAACATCCACTAAAAAATAAGAGGAAAATAAGAGAATAAAACAGCTAAAGGAAAAAGAGGAAAAAAAAAAACTGCATAAACTCAGGATTCAAAACACTGCACCCCAAACACAGTTTTCTGATTCCTAGGCTCCAGAGCACTGCACCCCAAACACAGCTTTCTGATTCCCAGGCTTCAGAACTCCCCAGAACAAACCCCCCATAATTCTGATTCCGAACCTATGCCCCAAACAACCCCTAAAAGTGCACAAATTGGACCCTTAAACTATCAAATATAAGAATTAAATCCTCAAACCATTAAAAAGGAAAAAAAGAAAAATTGAATCCATTTTAGTGTATTTCTCTCCCATATTTGCTCCACTCTCTATTATCTCTCCTCATTTCACTTTCCCTACTTTCTACCTCTCCCCCCACTATTTTTCTTCATCAATGATCATCATCCTTCAAAATCTCCCAAATTATCTCATCTTCACAGGCCACATAAAAAAAAAACATTTATTATTGTCCATTATAAACTCGAAGAATTCATTCCCAAAATTGGTAAATAAATATGAACAAGAAAAATAAGAATGCCAAAAAAAAAAAAAAAAAGAGTTAACTCCATGATTCTAGCTCAATTGAAAAAAAAAATCAGATCCAAGTCTTTCGCAATATATATCTTAACCAGTTGAGGATGCTATAAATTTATAAATAGGTTAAATCACAAGTTTAGTACATGTGCCTATTTAATACTTAAACTTTTAAAAGTATTAATTGATTTGTTAGATATAAGTTTGAATTTTATGTCTAATTGAACCTTATTTCAATTTTAGTAAATTTGTCATTTTGAAAGTTGAAGGCCGACGGTTAAATCACAAATTTGTCATTTTACTAAATTAGTAAACAAGGCCAACAGTTCACTGAACCGTCAGCCATTAATGTCAAAAAGTCGACGGTTCGCTGAACCGTCGACCATTTACATAAAAAAAGCCAATGGTTCAATGAACCGTCGGCGAATGGGAGTAAAAACCGACAGTTTGATGAACCGTCGATTTTTATAAGAGTGAACCACCGACGGTTTGCTTGAATCGTCGGCGGTTCAGTTTTAGAAGAGCCCCCATTTTTCCCCCTCTTTTTTTTTTTTCTTTTCCCCCCATTTTCTTTTCCCCCCATTTTCTCTCCTCCCTTTCTCACATTTTCTCTCATCCCTTTCCCTACCACTTATCGCCACCCCCCACCTGCCCTGCCGCCCGCAGCCGCCGCCCAGCCGTCGCCCCTCTCCTCCATTTTCTCCCTTTTCCTATTTTTTCTTTCTCACTTCCCATACCGCAGCCCACTACCCCAATCGCCACCCACCTCCTACACCACCAGTCGCCGCCCAGCCGCCGCCGCGACCCACCCCCGCTGCCCCCCTCTCCTCCATTTTCTCCCTTTTCCCTTTCCTCTCTTTTTTTTTTCCTCCATTATTTTACCTCAAAAATCCAACTACCCACCTCCCACGTCTCAAATGCCCATTGTCGTCGGTGACTTCCCATCCTCCTCTTGCATTTTGGTAATTTCTTTTTCCTAATCTATTGAGTTATATATAGTTAGATTGAAGATTATTTAGTAAATCTATTTAAGTTTGTTGTATTTTGATTTGTGTAACCTTAGATTTGCTAGAGAATATTTTCCAATACAAACAAATTGTCTAGCTTGGTTAAGAAATGTATATAGAAACCCATTTCGAACTTGAACAAAATGTGTTAGATCATTCTCTAAGGTTTGAAAAGTCTTTTTTTCTTTGTAGTTTGGAACTCATTCGAACATTTTCGAACTCTTGCGAACACTTTTAAAAAAAGATTAAGGATGTTTTAATGAATTTTAGGCGATAAATTTTTGTTTAGGAGTTTTCGAACTTAGTTAAAATAATTTAGATTGATAACTAACCTTTGAATTATTTTGTTTTAGGATTTGGGTTCGTTTCAGGGTGTTCAAACAAAATTTTAAGGCGGATTTGAGTTGATTTCGGTGGTGAAAGAAGAATTTAAGGTGAGCTTAACTCTTCTTTTCTCTATTTTGAGTTTGTAGTTTATAGTTTATTGTGAAGAAGTGTATATGTATGTATTTGATTTATTTGTACTTAAAATTTAGTTTGACTTAATTTGTAATGTTGATTATTCTTATTCATGGGTATGGAGTTGAAAATATATATTGTTTATATGGCCTGTTTGGTAGTGTTCTCGTTTCTTGTTTATAGTTTTAATAAAGAAGAACGGAACTACATTTAGTAATTAATATACTGAGACTGAAGATTATTTTGAAAATATATTTAAGTTTATTGTGTTTTGAGATTATTGTGTAACCTTAGATTTGCTAGTTCGTCCATTTTCGAACACAAACCAACAAATTTTCTAGCTTCTTTGGTTAAGAAAGTATGTAGATAAATCCACTTTTAAACCTTTTAGAACTTGAACAAAGTGTGTTAGATCATTCTATAAGGTTTGAAAAGTTTTTTTTTTTTTTTTTTTTTTTTTTTTTTGTAGTTTGAAACTCATTCGAACACTTTCAAACTCTTGCGAACACTTTTCAGCAAAGATTAAAGATGTTTTAATGAATTTTAGGCGATAAATTTTTGTTTAGGAGTTTTCGAACTTAGTTAAAATAATTTAGGATTGGTAACTAACCTTTGAATTATTTTATTTTAGGATTTGCGTTCATTTCAGGGTGTTCAAACAAAATTTAAAGGTGGATTTGAGTTGATTTCGGTGGAGAAAGAAGAATTTAAGGTGAGCTTAACTCTTCTTTTCTCTATTTTGAGTTTGTAGTTTATAGTTTATTGTGAAGAAGTATATATGTATGTATTTGGTTTATTATTTGGTTTGTTTAAGTTGTATGTTCTTGGTTGTAGTGTAGGTTGATGCTTAGAGATTGATTTGAAGTTAGAGGGTGGGTGAGAAATTCTTTGGAGTGTAAAGGGGGGTGGGTATGTGCTTATATGTTTGTATAAGTTTAGAGTTTAGTTAATTTGGTTGAACATGTTCATTCTTTTTAGAAGTTTTATGTAAAACTATAATCCAATGGCTTTATTATTTGGTTTGTTTAAGTTGTATGTTCTTGGTTTGAGTGTAGGTCGATGTTTAGAGATTGGTTTGGAGTTAGGTAGTGGGTGAGAAATTCTTTGGAGTGTGAAGGGGGTGGGTATATGCTTATATGTTTGTATAAGTTTAGAGTTTAGTTGATTTGGTTTAACATGTTCATTCTTTTGAGAAGTTTTATGTAAAACTATAATTCAATGGGTTTATTATTTGGTTTGTTTAAGTTGTATGTTCTTGGTTTGAATGTAGGTTGATGCTTAGAGATTGATTTGAAGTTAGGTAGTAGGTGAGAAATTTTTTGGAGTGTGAAAGGGGGTGGGTATGTGCTTATATGTTTGTATAAGTTTAGAGTTTAGTTAATTTGGTTGAACATGTTCATTCCTTTGAGAAGTTTTATGTAAAACTATAATTCAATGAGTTTATTATTTGGTTTGTTTAAGTTGTATGTTCTTGGTTTGAGTGTAGGTTGATGCTTAGAGATTGATTTGAAGTTAGGTAGTGGGTGAGAAATTTTTTGGAGTGTGAAGGGGGTGGTTGGTGCTTAAGTTTAGTTAAATGTGTCCATAAATATTGAGAAATGTAGGTAAATGTTTTGTAACTTTTGTTTACTCTTGGTAAAGTTGGGTTGAAATTTTGATTCTTTTTGTTAAGTTTTGATGAGTTTATTTGTGTATATGATAGTTTTTAAATTCAAGATTATATTTGATCATTTTAGTTCGTTATAAGTTAGGTGATTTCATTTATATATATATAATTCAATAGTTTGGAAGAGTTTTTTAAGTAATTTTAGTTGTGTTGTAAATTTGTTATTTTAATTATTTAAGTATTGATATCATTGTTCCTTACTTTTGAAGGTTAGTTTAATTATGTTGTTATATGTGTTTTTCTTATATATAAGTTAGGTAACTTAATTACATTTTTTTTCTTTGTTTTTTCAAGAAATGCGTGCTAACTTATGAGAATTTTTAAAGAACTTATGGGACAAAATTTTTGTAATATGTACAAAGTGATAGGAACTTAAATTTTTTTATGTTGTGTGTTGAAGTTTTTGTATTTTATCTTCTATGAATTTATTCATTATGAACAAAGTGTATTCAAATTTGGTTTAATAGAAAGTTTTATTTGATTTATTTTGTATACGATTCCTTTTAGATACAATAATTTGTGAATTAGAATGAAATTCTAGATAAAAAATATTGAAATTTAAAAAATGTCCAACACAAACATTTGCCGACACTTTTTAGATTTGGTCGGCCATTGTTCCAATTGCCGACGCTTTTTAGATTTGGTCGGCCTTTGTAAGAAAAGCCGACCAACATAATACCGTCGGCATTTCATACAAAGGCCGACGCTTTTGAGATTTGGTCGGCCTTAGTACGAAAGGCAGACAATATTATGTTGGTTGGCCTTTCTTACAAAGGCCGACCAAACATAAAAAGCGTCGACCTTTGTACTAAATGCCGACCAAACTAATACCGTCGGCCTTTCGTACAAAGGCCGACCAAATCTAAAAGCGTCAGCCTTTGTAGGAAAGACCGACCAAAATCATACCGTCGGCCATTCCTACAAAGGCTGACCAAAGTTTCACGCGTCGGCCTTTAGAAGAATGGCCGACGCAATGTAAAGAACCGTTGGAAAAAGTTCCCTCGACGGTGTTATGGCGACGGCGATTTTTGCATCAGGAATTATTTTGCCTACAGTTTATGGACTTTTTGAAGGAATGAACTTTTCATCCCGCAGCGGAAGCATTGGATCGTCTTTGATTTATTTAGAATTAAACACAAAATATATAAGGTTAAGCAAAAACTTACATTGAAATAAACATGGAGATTCTTCTGGCGGGTCTTTATCTCCTCCACAAAATCTTCCTTGCTATGACTCTAACAAAAGATCAAGGCTTGTGGGAGCCTTTTGAAAGAAAATCCTCAAGGGATTAAAGAGGAAGAGGTTTAGAGAGAATTCTCTAATTCTCTCTATTTAGGAGATGTGTGTTATTCAGAATACTTCAACCCAAGGGTTCTATTTATAGAGACCAATGGAAGATCTTTGTCATTATTAAAATATTATATTTTAATATCTAATATATTAAAATATATCTTTTATTTATTTGAATCTCATTCAAATCTCCTACGATATTTATTTATTTGAATCTTATTCAAATTCTATAAATATCTTTTATTTAATATATAAAATATATATTAATTATTTTAATATTTAATGTATCAAATACAATAAATATATTTTTCTCTTTTATATTTAATATATCTAATATATTAAATATTAATTTGAACACTTCAAATTAAATATTAAATTTGAACATTTTAAATTTTAATATTTAATGTATCAAATACAATAAATATATTTTCCTCTTTTATATTTAATATATCTAATATATTAAATATTAATTTGAACACTTCAAATTAAATATTAATTTGAACATTTCAAATTTTTCTTTCAACTAAATTGATCTTTTAGTGTTACTATGAGCTAGCAAGGGGACCTTATGGACCTACAGATTATAAGCTCCAATGATACAAAATTAATTAATTAAACTCTTTAATTAATTAATTTTCATTCATTAACTATAGGTCACTCCACTATAGACCTAGAGTTGCACTCTTATGCACTATAGGACAAGTTGTGTCCATAGATATAATCATTACATGCAAGTCGATCCTTCACAAGTTGTTCGTAATTACAGCTGGGTCAAAAGTCCGTTTTACCCCTGTAATTACATCTTGCACCTTAAGTACCACTGATCCTCTAATGAACAATATGTTTATAATCTAATTATAAACTAAGTCCCTCTCGGGCCAATGAGAGGGTGGGGCCCCATTGTTCAAGTCCCGAAATCAGCACTTAAGGGAACTACTCATCTGCTTACCCTATATGGGAAGGAGTGAATTCCATCTTGTGAGATTATGTTCCCAGCTTCCTATTTGGTCAAGTCCCCAAAATGGTAGGCATATTGAATCGGCTACAAAAGCCACTCTCACCCATGCAAATCAAAGGACAAGCCCTCACAGGCAGGAGTTCATAACTCACTCAGGATTAAGATCGAGTCGCATATGATCATCCTGATGAAATATTAATCTTCTTAATTAACGGATTTATAAAGAGAGATTAAATATTTCGTGGTCCAGTCTTATACAAACTCATTGTATAAGATACCCTCACTCACATGTCTCCACATGAATGATTTGGATCAAATCATTTGTAACTATTACAAAGTGGGCCGTATCAATAGTGTTACCGGGATAAGACACCCAACCTTATCCATATACTATGACCCTTTAGGTTATTTCTTGAACATGATCATCTCGTATGTCAACCACATACTGTTCAAGATTACACTAATAACCTTGGATTTTTCATATAATGGATAATATTATATTGCAAATAAAATAATCAAAATTATTATTTATTATTAAATAAATTATTAATTACGAGGCTTTAGGGCATAAATCCCAACACTTTTGCCGACGCTTTTTTGCGTCGGCAAATCCCAAAATTCTTGTAATGAACATGACAATATAAGTGATAATATTAAATTAATATAATCTAACATATATACTAGGTTTATATATATTAGTCCATCTTTATTGAGATGTCATATAGACTCGATATATTTAGATATTTACAAATATATACTTGGTACATTTGTTCATCATGTCATTTACAAATACTAGTTTGATACTACATGCGTGGCTCGTATTTCATAACGTTGAAAATGTCATGTACGTATAAAAGTTGAATATAGAGTCTTATACGTATGAAAAATGAAAAATTACACTTTAATATTATTTTTTATTTTGATTAGTATCATTTGATTACCCACCTAGTTTCAACTTTTAATTCAAATCAAATGATTTTTTTTTTAAATTTTAATTTGCATCATTTGATTACCCATTTCATTTCAAACTTTAATTTAAACAAAAATATTATTTGTTTAAGAAATTAAAAAAATCAACTATCACACAAGTACGATTATGGTGACTATTAGAAATCTCACTATTAATGATATAAATTAACTGAGAAGATTTTGGAAGAAGGATTTTCTCAATAAGGATCGATCTTCTCTCCTCCCTCACTTTTGTATTACACCCGCTTAGTTTTGGGAATTTTTCTAGTCCTACATTATTATGGAACTATTCCATACCTCTTCTTTTCCAAGGATGCCACATGACTCCTTTTTAAAATTAAATTTATGTAGAAATTAAGTGAGACTTATAGCAATGTCATCGCGATGCAGAGTGGCCGACGTCCTTTCTTGAGAGTCTCTTTCGAGAGAAAAGGTTTGGAGTCACCATCAATCAAAAACATTTTTGTGTTTTATTTTGAATGTTCCAAAATTTATTAATCCACATTTTAAAAGTAAAATATGAACTAATAATTGTGAGTGACTCAGGCCATTAGAAAGACTTGAAACTTATTTTGATATTTCAAAAAAAATCCTTATTTTATAAAAAAATAATTTACTTATTGCAGAAATTCAATTTTGAAAGGGCAATTTGTTTTATTTCAAACCTTATTGCCAAAACTTTAATTTTAAAAAATTGGTGGGTTCCTATTTCAGAAATCCAATTTTAAGAGGGGCAATTTGTTTTATTTCAAACTTCATTGCCAAAACTTTAAATTTAAAAAATTGGAGGGTTCTTATTTCAAAAATCCAATTTTCAAAGGCGCCATTTATTTTTCAAACTTTATTGCCCAAACTTAATTTTGAAAAATTGGAGGGTTCTTATTTCAGATATTCAATTTTTAAAAGGACAATTTGTTTTATTTCAAACTTCATTGCCAAAACTTAATTTTGAAAATTTGAAGGGTTCTTATTTTAGAAATCTAACTTTGAAAGGGGCAATTTGTTTTATTTCAAACTTCATCGCCAAAACTTAATTTTTAAAAATTGGAGAATTCTTATCTCAGAAATCTAATTTTGAAATGGACAATTTGTTTTATTTTAAACTTCATTGCCAAACTTTGATTTTGAAAATTTTCTTATTTCAAAACTTAAAAGACAATCCATTTTTTATTTCAAAGATTCATTGTCAAGAGAGATAAATGGGAATTTATTATTGCAAAAGTTTTGGAGACAATTTACTTTTTATTTCAAAAGTTTATTGTCAAGGGCCAATGCCCAAAAAAAAAAATGATTCAATGTCAATTAGCAATCACAATTCAAGCTTCAAATTGAAAATTAACAAACAAAATGGCCAATTTGAAATTATACAATATGCTATGAGTCAATTTGCAATTAGACAACGTGTTATGAGTCAATTTACGGATTAAACAACGGCTCCCTAGCCCAGCCCAACCCTACACCTCTAACACATGTTTTAGCAAACCAGCCTCAACTCTATACCCCAAACATAAATCAGGAATCCCAAGGTCTCTGATTCCACAGGATTCCCAAGGTTCATGATTCCAAAACAGCACGCCAAACATCCCCTAAGTTTAACATGTGGTTGGATTTGGTGCTGAGAATAATACATTGTGTATAAGAATTGAATAACACTAGCAAATTGATTACAACTTAACTGGCTACAAACAATTATAGTGTAAATAACCGTATAGACATTGTATATAACAACAATTTCAAAAACTTAAGATGTAAAGACAATAAGTAGTCAAGACACACTTACAAAGCGCTATCATGAAGAAAAGTTTTTGCTCTACACAGATTGCAAGCAGACTACAACGACAAATTTCAGTAGAACAATAACCTCAAACTATTCGGATTTGGCAGAACTCTTGGATACCTACTCTCAACTCAACTCCAAACCAAAAGAAAGAAAGAAATGAAAGGAGAACTCTTCAAATGGAATGAGATACTCCAAATAAGGAAACAAGTTGTTATTTATAGGCTAGCAACTTAGTAACTCTCCAAAAAAAAAAAAATAATATAAACTTTGTAACATATGTCAATTGTGACACAATTGAGTAGTTACTTGAAAAATTCAAACATATATAACTCATCAAATTTAACTTCCATATATTAAATTGGTCACATTTTTGCTTTTTTTTCGACGCAAAAAAAGTCAGAAAAAGTACCAAAAGCGTAAGGAAAAATTATCCCGACGAAAAAACTACGTCAGATACAATCGTCTCAAAAGCCCCATCGGGAGAAGTTTTCCCGACGCTTTTTGTCTTGCTCAGGAAAACTTAATCTATCCCGGTGCAATTTGCGTCGGGAAAAATGGCCACATCACCCGATGCAAGTTGAGTTGGGAAAAAGAAAGACTATCCCGACGCACTATTCCAATGCAATTTGCGTTAGGATAACTAAATTCTTCTATTACCTTTTTTATAATTATTTAAAATGAAATTTTTGTAATCAAAATATGTAATTTAAATTTCAGTAATCACCTGATAATTGATTTTACATAAATACTAACAATTATACCATTTTAACACAAAATGAATATAATGAAAGTTAATATATATTAAAATGTATCATTCTTACAAAATGAACATTGAGGGGCTGTTTGGGGCACAGAGTTGGTTATAATAGTCTGTGGGTTATTATAGTCTGTGGGTTATAATAGTCTGTGGGTTATTATAGTCTGTGTTTGGGGTGCAGATTATTTAAGTCTGGGTTATAATAGTCTGTGTTTGGGGTGCAGATTATTATAACATGGAGTTCTGAATGCTGTGTTTAGGCTAGCAGTATTCTTTTCCAACATTTTCTGGATTTCACAAGTAATTTTATATTAAAATTTCAATATTCCAAATTTTATAAAAAAAATTGTTCCATACTTTGACCATTTTGGATTTTGACATGCACAAAAGAATGGCTACCATTCCTTATATAATATCTATATTCGGAGTTGTACAACTACAACATTATATCTAACTCCCTAGGTACACAAAAAAAAGGTTTAGGTATGAGTGAGAATTGTCAATCATGATCCACCACCATGATGGCACAAAATATATGATACTACATACATACTTCAAACAAAATAAGATAATTGGTCTGAAGAAGGGTTGATCAGGCATTTTTTTCGATGAGGATCTGGCAGTATTCCAGTAGCAACTCTGGAGGAACAGACAAAAAGCTCTTCGATGCTTGGACATCACGGAAGGGGATATTCATTATCTGTGCTTTGCCCCGGTTATCCAACTCTGGGATATTGTACAGGTGGGCCACAATTTTTGAGCGTACTTCAACCTCCACTGCACGTTTCTCTTTGGGCCACTCTGCAATCATCTTTAAGTGGGACGAATTCACATCCATAGCATCTCGTACCACATCAACCATCTCAGAGTGATAATGAGATCGTTTCCTCTTGCTACCCCTAGATGGTAAAGCACCTACTGCGTTGTTCCGACTGGTGGGTGTTCCATGCATCTCGTCTTGAGACATGTCCATTCGTTGGGTTGAAACTGGCGGTATTGGGACATAGTATTCCTGGGAGCCGTCCAAGTGAATATCTTCATCCATATGCTCTCCTACATTCGATGCCATGTCTGTAGGGGTCTCCGCAGCTATTCCTATAGCCCGGTCTTTGGCAAAGACAAGGGCTAAATCATCAAAGTGGGGGAACGGCTTGTTGCGCAAACCCTTTGCAACCGGATGACCCTGCATGAAGATCAAAGTATTTGTTATACAATGTCACGTAGCAGTTATATATAAGAGGATTATGCAGCCTTACCTTTACCCATCCGTCAAAAGTTTCCTTCTCCACCTCCACGCACTTAAATTCGTCATTCCAACCAAATCCACTACAGCCTGCCCCTAGCATCTCTGCAATCGCATGATATTGTTTTTTTAGGGTTCGAATTCTGCAATCGATGGTGGTTGATTGAATTTCAGTGCCTTGTATCCTCTCCCTCATCATACGTTGCAGTTGCATCAAGTATCCAGGTCGAAATGTCCCATTGTCTGATCTCCACCCGCCAGACTGGACCAAGTACAGAAGGCACTCCACCAACTTCACATCCTCATGCTTCGTCCATGAGTGCTTCGGGGCTCTCGGTGCACCTGACATTCTGCTAAATGCATACATTTATCGTTATAGGGTTTAGTTAGAACGTAAGATAATGATTTGTTTGCTTGTTGAAATAAAATACATAACATACTTAATTATAGTCCAACACTGTGATTCCAAAGCAACAGTTAAATTCAATTACATTCAACAACATAAAAGAAAAAGTCTTAATGCAACAAAACAACCAATAACGCATCAATTATTACGTAACTCCCAATCGGAAAACATTTTTTGGCCTAAATCATCTCTCCACTGGCTCCATTCATTAGAAGTCTCAATGAAATTGATGTGGTCTCCCCCAATCGTAGCTGAATCTGAGTCAACCTCATCCAAGTCATCGTTATTCTCACTTTCTCCCATTTCTCGGTTAATAAGGTTGTGAATGATGCAACACGCCGTGATAGTTCGACATTGGATTTGCACCGGATAGTATGATTTTCCTCGAAGAATGGCCCATCTACCCTTTAGCAGTCCGAATGTCCTCTCAATCACATTCCTTGCAGAAGAATGTTTCATGTTAAAAAATTCTCTTGGCGTAGTCGGTGCATTCCCTCCTCCAAGCCATTCGGATAGATGGTAGCGTTCGCCTCTATACGGTGCCAAAAATCCCTCAGCATTAGGGTACCTAGCATCGCATAGGTAATAATATCATGTACAACGTGTAACCGTTTAATCAATTGTTCTAGTATTATGAATGTTAACTAAGAAAGTGCTCATTTACCCTTCGGAACTTTCAGTCCGTTTGGTCGTGCTATTGCATCTCTAAGCACTCGAGAATCAGCTGCGGACCCTTCCCACCCTGGTAAAACGAATACGAATTCCCTAGTCGTATCGCAAACAGCAAGCACATTGGTTGCAATGTCACCCTTCCTCGTCCTATACCTTGGTCGATCAGTGGCACTGACATTGACCATGATGTACGTACCGTCTAACGCACCCAGACAATTCTATGGTCACACAAGAAGAGGAATATTCACCTACGTGGATAACTCTAAGGACTCCAAATCATGATTACAATCGTTGGATGAAAAAAGTGATGTACCTCAAACCATTTCCATTTCTCATTCGTACAGGTGTTAGTGATTGGCTCCGGTTTTTTTAGCAGCACATCGTGTAGCCGCAACACTGCGTTAAGAACAGATTTGAAATGCCTAGAAACGGTCTCACCAGACCTTGCAAATTGCCTACGAACTACACGATTCTTAACGTCGTGGGCTAAGATGTGCAAGAACATGGCCACCATTTCCTCCACATCTACGATTTCTGTACCGACTAAACCTCCTGTAGTCTTAAGTAAGGTACAGAGTATGGCGAAACATCTTCTATCCATCCTTGTACTCTCACGACAACATAAGTCAGACTCATGGATGAGTCGGAAGAATGCTAGTTGCCTAATGTGATGTCTGAGTAAGGGTGATTGGTGTTCTATTCTCCTATGGTCGTTCATATACATGTCTAATATCAGAAGTAACTGATGTTGTGTTGAGGTGAAGGCTGCTAATATGGCAACTAGTTCGCGTGGGTCCATAATATAAGAAAGGATTTAACTTCGCTTCTGAAAGACAAACAACTGATATAATATTTACTACCCTCGAAAATTATAGGTCACATGAAAATCACTTACTATTGAACATAATTCATAAACTATACATTATGACTATTCTAGTAATGAACCCTACTAGTGACATGTTACTATGTGATCTTGGTTCCCGACTTGTAATAGAGTGTGATGTACCACATAGAGCTTACTATGAGAATATGCTAGTATTATTGGAGAATATACTATACATTGTGGGTTAGTGGGTTTAATTAGAGGTTTGTGTGTTGGGTTTAAAATAATTGGAGAATATACTATTATTATTAAAAAAAAAAAGTGATTGAAATATAGATTACTAGGATTCGTACTTGAAAAAACATACTTCAAACCATCTATAGACTTGAAATAAAAAATCTCTCTTGTTTTCTAAAAATATAAACAACTCTACACTTGAAAATAATTTTGATGTTTGGAAAAAACATACTAAAGAAATATATTGTATTTAAAAAAGTAAGTTGAGGACATAGTTGAACCATATTTTTTTTGCCTATTGTTACTTTGTTTATGAAAAATTGATTGCACTAATAAACCATATTTTTTTTTTTTTGGATATTGTTGCTTTGTTTATAAAAATATATTGCACCAATGAGCCATAGTTTTTTTGCCCTCCAAGACATTACTTAAAAATAGATTTATTGTCTGTGTTAAAAAATAATATGTTTGTTTCCTTTTCATTTGAAGTTCAATTTATCTTGTTGGATTAATTAACAAATCATGTTAAATCATAATATTTCTCAATGATTAACAGATTTAATTTTTATTTGTTCTCATTAAAAAATCATCATATTTTGTATCAAAATTCTATACTTAATTGAAAGAAAGCATCATGCCTCATTCAAAAAGTTATTTGCTTAAAAATTTATTTTTTAAAAAATGATGTAAAGAAGAGTGATGTCTCATCCATTTTTATATTTTAAAAAGTACATTCATTTATATATATTTTTAGAAATTACATTAAAATTAAACAAATGAGATCTAAAAAATGGATAAAGTACATTTCTAGTCATTCAAATTCCAGCTATAATTTTATTTGATTTCTACATTGAAAAAAATGACATCTAAAAATTCAATAAACTTTTTATCAACCTGTATAACCAATGCAATAAGCTTTTTACAATTATTTTTATACAATTTTAGTTTAAAATATTTTCATTTCTAAATGTAGGACCAAAAACTTCCAACTTAAACTTCAATATCTTTTTGGTACAATTTGTGCTAAAAAAACTCAATATCTCATTGAAAAGATAAATAAAAATACACGGCTAACCAACCTCAAAAAATTAAAAGAATTTTTTTTTTCATAGACCATATGAACACGTGTTGTGATATCCAATCTAATCGTGAAAACATAAAAAAATTGACGCTAGTTAAATAATTTAAATTATATTTTTCATCCTATATTCTGAATTTCATACTTCTAAAATTTTTATTTTAATTTTTGTACTTTCATTAAATCTTATCAATGATGAAAAATTAACATTAATAAAAAGAATTAGTAAGTCCAAATCAATTAATTGAATGATATACAGTTTTTCATTAGTATATAATGTTTTTAAATATATTTATACGGTTTTCATCCAGTTTTGGTTTCTTTTTTTGAACAAAAAAAATCCAATTTTGGTTATTTAAATTTACTGGTTGCAAATTTTCATGTAAACAGTCCAATGAATACATAATAAACCAAATGTTCACATACATACACAAATGTTCTTAGGCTTGTAAACAAAATAGAATATACAAAAGTGAATCTTCGTGCTTTAAAATAAACGAACCTCAAATTAAGGTCGACCAACGTTCTAATTCAAACCTGTGAATAAACAAAAAAGAGAAATTAGTACTTAACTTTACTATAATCAACGTCGTACAAGAAGAAGACACATCACCTTGGAATGGGGTAATGGTCGATAAAAATTGACGAGAATGTGCAGGATGCCAACAAATGTCCCTAGATTTTAAATAAGTGGACCCTACAAATGTGAGATAATATATCGTTATAAGACACTCATAAATATGAAATAGTTAAGTGCGTGCGCGCACACACACATATACATATATGAAAGAAGTGGATAACGAAGAGGTAAGAAGAAACTCACCAATTAGACCACGAAAAGTGAGTGTGGAGTTCTCCTCAAAATATAGGATAAGTGTGAGGCCGTATATAAAGAAGGAAGGATGAAAGAGGGGTTGTAAGCAAAGGGTTAAGTGCACTTATTAGTGCACCTAACAAATTTAAAAGCACAAATGAGACAAGACAGTTAACACCACTTCAACCACCACTTCAACCATCCACTTAAAAAAAAAAGACAAATTGAAATAAAAGTAACCTTATTTAAGTAGTGGTACGGTGGAGCATTAACACCACTTCAACCATCCACTTAAAAAAAAAAAGACAGATTGAAATAGTGGTACAGTGGTTTAGTAAGGAATGAATACATCCACAGCATTAAAGGCACAACCATAAATCAGAGAGGTAATGACACATTCAATTAAATCAAACCGGCCTCAGAGATGTTGCACGAACTTCATTCATAGAAATAAAATTTCAGAGAACATATTTATCCCACAAACAATGATCGAACATCAAATACAAAAAAATGACAAAAAAAACCAAGACCAAATACAAGAATAATCAAATACAACATAGTGATAATGAGAAGAAATTCACCAAAATTTTACATAAGAGAAATTTAGATCAAAATCAGTAGTAGTTAGTTAAATCAGAAAACATAACAAAAGTTGAATCAGCCATATAGGCCAGGCCAACCAAGAGACATAGTACAGCCAATAGATGGATTATACCAAAAACAAGGGAACAAAATTTAAATCAGAAAAAAAAATGGCCACAAACATTGAAGTGGGTATTGAAAATTAATCAAAATGAAGAATTTCGTAAAATCCATGTCAATCTCAGCAAATAATGTCTATGGAAACTCATCAAAAAACATAAAAAATCAGCACAGAACAAATATTACAGTGGGTAACAAAGAAAATATATTGTAGTGAGTTTAAAAGAAGTACAAAGCGAACGTGCAAATGTCAGCAAATAAGAACTCATCATCGACCGGTGCAAAAGAAAAGAGAACATACCTTCAACGATTGGCTCCCCCACCAAGGTTTCGAATGTCCCCTACCTGGCAATTCCATGCCTGATTCCATCAAATGGAGCATGCAGCTTCACAGATCGAAACAAATGAACGAAGATGAAGATACAGAGGATGAGAGAATGGCAACGGAAGCGACAAGGGACTCGAACCGGCGAGGAGAGTGAGTGGTCAGGATTTTGAATCTGAAAAGAAAAAAAACACATGAGGGTGAAACATCGTTTGTGGATCTAAAAATTTGCATAGGTGAAAGATGAAATGGGATGGTCTTACGGTTTCAGATCTGGAAAAAAACTAGGGTTAGGGTTTCAATCGTGGATTAAAAAAGGAAGTGATGAAATAATGGTTTCATCGGTGGAAAAAAAAGATCGAGTGTTAAGATCTAAAAAAGGGATCAAGAAATCAAAAAACAAAGTCAGACTGCCAAAAAAGATGGAAGATTGTGAAGGAAACGGACCAAACTGAAGAACGAATTAGATGAAACAAACAAAAGAGAATGAAATCACTAGAACTCCATCGATGAAGAAGGTGAAAGAGAAGAGGAAAGGAAAACAGATGAAGATGGGAACGAATACAAACCTCGCACAGTGACGCTTGGAGAGAAGTGACAAACGCGTGGAGTTGAATCGAAAATCGTGCAGAGTAAAACAGTGGCCACTATTCCAAAACGAGGGTTATGTTTATTCAACCACTGGTTATAATAACGGACGGGCCAAACGGGGAGTGGGCTATTTTAGCCCACTCAACCCAACTCATTATTGGGGCCCCAAACATGCCCTGAATAAGCTAGAGTCTTCAAGGTTGTATCAAAATACAACAAAATTAAGAAAACTTAATCTAAAAGGCTTATGTTCTTGTCTCGTTTGTTTCTCCAAAAGTAACTTTCAAAATTACATACCTATAGACCTGAAAGAAAAAATAAATAATATTAAAAAGTTTAAACATAAACAATAAATAAATAAAAGAAGCATTGAAATGCATAAGAGTTTTCCAAAAGAAATCCTATGTGCCAAAATGAACTTGAACATTCCTTATACAACCTAACGTGCGTAACCCACCCCGTCGAAACTACCAAGTGTGTAAAGGTGCCTACGTACCATCTGAAGTTAAACCACAACTCAAAACGAGCTTAACACATCTACCATGCTGCTCAAAACCTTGAAAGTGTCCAAAAAGTACCAAGTGGCCTACAAGTGTCCAAAAAGTGCTTAAGTGGCTTACAAGTGTCAAAAAGTGTCCAAGTGTTACATGGAGGCAAAAAAGAACATGAACGTTCCCTAGACAAGCCTAACCCGCGTAACTCACCCACTCGAACCTACGCAAGTGTTTAAAGGAGCCTACGTGCCCTTTGAGGTAAAAATCCAACTCAAAATGACCTTAATACGTCTACCCCACTTCTCGAAACCTTGAAAGAGTCCAAAAAGTACTTAAGTGGCCTACGAGTGTCCAAAACCTACAAAGTAGCCCAAAACTCCCTAAAAAGTGTCCAAGTCTCTTTTGAAGGCCAAAATGCACTTCTATGCAACTTAAGATGGACTAATGCATCTCAACCCCCTCTTAAACCTACATGCATGAAATGACTACCATAACTGCAACATAGCCACACATAAAAGGAATTTGCTTCCAAACACAGATTTTCACTGTTACCCCTTCTGATTTTTCTTTTTTTTTTTCCCTCACTTTCTTCTATTTTCCCCCCTTTTAAAACTCTCGAAATTTCCCTCTTTTCTTTCCACCATGAGAAAATTTCATTTCTTTTCTTGTTTTCTGGTTTTCATCTTCCTCTTTCATCCTCTTTTTCTTGTTGATTTATATAGTCTTTTCTCTCTCTGTTTCTCTGTGATTTTCTGTCATTTTCTTGGAAAAATATTGTGTAAAGCTTAGGCCCCGTTTGATAACCATTTGGTTTTTAGTTTTTGGTTTTTGAAAATTAAGCTTGTTTTCTCTCAATTTCTCTACAATGGTTTTCATCTCCCTTAAGGAAGTATTTGAATTCTTAGCTAAATTCTAAAAACAAAAACAAGTTTTTGAAAACTACTTTTTTTAGTTTTCAAAACATGGCTTGGTTTTTGAAAACATAGGTAAAAGGTAGATAACAAAATAAGTAAATCAAAGGGTGGAAGTAGTATTTATAGGCTTAATTTTCAAAAACCAAAAACCAAAAACCAAATGGTTATCAAACGAGGCCTTAAAGTTTCTCATTTTTTGTGGCGTTGTTTTCTTTGTTGCAGATGGGCCTTTATACGATCACACAGCTCACATTGAGGTAATATTTCAATTTTCTATACAAAATCTTTTGCCCTGTTCCTAAAGTTTGAAACTTTGCTCTGTTAATGAAATGGGAATTAAACTGAAAAAGTATATTTTTTTTCAAACGGGGTTTTGACAGTGTAAATTACAACCATTTACAGAAGAAGAATGGAGGGTAAATCAACAATACACGATCAATACTGTATGTACAAAAATTGAGTTACTGAATCTATATCAGTTTTGATTTCAAATTGTTGAGTTTAAAAACTAAAGCAAATTTTGTTTGTGCAATGCAGAGTTCGTCATCAATTTTTTTTAATAAGATGCAAAAATTCTAGAGAAAAAGTACAAATCAAACTTAAATCAACAACAAACTGAATACAAATAAAGAAGAGGAGATGAATTTTACTTACTATTATAGCCAATTCACAAAGCATTGCCCTACCGCTGTTATCAGAAGGAGACGAAAATGAAGCCACTGTATGGAGAAGAAAAATACACCGTCGTCGTCGATGCCAAAAGGAGAGGAAATGCCAGATGCCACCGCCGCCGTATGGAGAAGAGAAGGACGATCCGCTGCCAGAACCAGAAGAAGAGAGGAACATGATTGGGAGCCGTCATGAAACATCAAACTATTTTTGAAACTTTTCAAATCAAGTAAGAACAAATTAACTTCCATGTGTTAAATTTGTAAATGAAATATCATTTCATTTTGATGTTTCAAACAAACACTTTCTTTCACATTTTTACTATAAAATCCGACAATTGATAGGGATCATTTGGTAATATTCATGTTTAATTTTTTTTTACTTTTTGAGAAATGAAAGTGCTTGTTAATTGTTCTTATTTTTCAATTTTCAGAAACATTTTCAAAATTGCAATAAAATCAAATTTTTTGTTTTTTATTATTCTTGTTTCCACTTCTTTTTCAAAAATATAAATAAAAACATTATTTTATTATTCTTAAATGATTAAATGCATAATAAATATCTAAAATTAAATATAAAATAAAAATTTTGAATATTTAATTATTACAAATTAATTTTTATATTTTGACATTAACGGACAAGAAACAAGAAATTATTACTGAATATTTTTCTATTTCTTTTTTCAATAAAAAACAAGTTACCAAATGCAATTTTTCTTTTCTTTATTTAAAAAAAAAAGGAAAAACGAGAAAAAAGAAATAGAAAAGGGAGGAATGAGAAACAAAAACTAAATTTTCATCAATGTGATCAAGGAAAATATATTAAAATGCTAACATCATAATTGCTAGTAATTTAGGCATTTTAGTATCATTAGAGATTAGAAATAAAAGATTCATCCTTCAATTTGTATAGTTTATAAACAAAAACAACTTTTAAATTATAAGTGAGTAGGTCAAATCTATATCAATAGTGGGTTGTGATAGAAATGAAAAATCCATCTTATACTGAGAGTTGACGTTGATTTTATATTAATTTATAAATAAAATAAGAGAAAATATACATTTAAAGTATACATAGCCAGATACAATGCAAAAGTTCATAAGCCAAAGTTGTTTAATATGGAATTTAACATTCATTGAAAAAGAAAAAAGAAAAAAAAAAAAAAAATTTGGGTGCAACTAAGTTGTGTTGCAAAAGGAGAGGGGTTCATTGGTCTCCTGCCAAAATGTTTGGGAGAGAACCAAAATTCAAGGATTCTATATGAGAAATCCCATAAATGGTTTTCTCATTTAGATTGATGAATGTTGTTATCTTGATCTTCCTCCCAGTTTTATCCAAGCAAAACAAATCGTGATTGAATAGAAACCATATCTGTCCTTCATCTTCAAAAGCTTTAATGAGGTAAAAGAATGGAAAGCTCAAGTCATTTGGAAAATCAACAACAAATTCTGATCTAATCCATGAATCTTTGGCTCTCATCTTCCACACATGAATCTTCCAAAATGGTGCAGACATTCTTATAACTGCATAAATGGTGCCATTGAATGGCTGAATGAACGCACGATGGTTGGTGGAGTAAGTGGCAACGTCCAAGATGGTAATGGATTCAATTCTTTCAGTTTCAACATTAAGACCATATATCACAAACTCATTTCCTATTTCTTTTCCGATCCAATAGATGACTCCATCCAAGTACGCACCCTCATTGTAGATGATAAAAGGTTGGCAGCCAAGATGCGTCCATTGCAATTGGTTAGCGCTTCCACTAATTCTACAAACCTCCATTATGACATTGCATTTTGTTTGGTCCCTGTTGGCGGGGGTAAATCTGAACAATTTGTACTGCTTCGTTTTAGGGCTGAAACCAAATCCGAAGGCGTAAATATCCTCGTCATGTTGAGGGACTTTGAAGAACTCATTAGTCATGGGATTTAATATGCCATCACACCAAACGTCGAATTTTTTTTTGGTAATATAGAGTAGGCCATTGCAGGAACTGAGAATTGAGACAGCCGGCCAATCACCGTCAAACCCAAATGAGGCAACACAACTCATTGTATCAAAATTGATACAATGCATCTTTGGATTGCGCTGAGTATTCGAGAGAATATTAGGCCGACTGGGATTGGGGATGACATCAGACGTACAGAGAAGGAAACCGTTTGGAAGGAATTTAGAAGACGAAGAGTAATCTAAAACCAGATCATTCCAAGTTTTACATACAAGCCTACATGCGGGCAAATTGGAGAAAGGAAGTTTGGAGAAGATTACCTTAACAATATTCGGTGGAAGTTCCCAATTTATGTTCATAATCCTCCTCTTACTTTCCACCTTCTCCATCTAAAACAACTCAGAGAGGTAGACATTGAATGAGGGTGAAAACCAATATTTAAAGCAAAGTATAACTAACTAACAACCCCATCTAAAATTGGGGAAACAAACTGAAAATATATGGTTACTTGGAAATTCTTCTGTTTCTTTCTTTTGAGAAAATTTTGCAAGTTTTGTTGTGGAAAATCAGTTCAAGTTTCCTAATTGAGATTGCTTGATAGAATTAATAACTTGCTAGGTAGTCTAACTTAGTGAAATAATTCTCTATTTAGAGTGTATATGAACTAAAACCAAATGTTTTAAGATTTAAGACTATGAAATAGATATTACCAATGTCAAATCAAAATTATAGTTTAAACTTAATTCTTTTTATGCACAATATTCATTTATTGCTATATGCTACTATGAATTTTGCAATCATGGACATACCAATCAAACTCACGCTTATAAGACACATATTTGTTTGTTTCTTTTTTATAATCTTGATTTAAATTTTAATGTGTTAAAGAAAATCAAAATTTTGGAATCTCTTCATATTCATCTATATTTCTAATGTTGATCTTTGATTAAAAAGTTCTAACAAAAATGGTAAATTAAAATGAGTCTCTTAAATTAAACTTGAAAAGAAATATATAAGATCAAGTTATTATATATATACATCAAGTTGATCGTCATTTGGTTTTGTAAATGGGAAAGCTTATTCAACATAGGTAATTGGTAGAAATAGTTCAATTTCAAAGAGGAGATGTATTGACGTCCATGATTAATGTTAAAAAGTTAAGAATCTTCTTCACTATATTTTCTGATTTAAGGAATAAACTTGATATATATATATATATATATATATATATATATATATATATATATAATTGTAAAATTCTTTTATAATTAAAGGTTGGGTCATAAGTCTTTAGCCTTTTAGATTTGGGGAAATTTTTGACAATTTCCCTACATTAGTTGATAGACTTGGATGATTAAAAGAAATAAGAACATCCTTACAGAAGCAAAGTAGTTGGAAAAGAGAATATATATAGCAAGCAAGAAAACAAAAATAAAAGCTTGAGAGGAAGATTGGTTTGATAGGTTGGGAAGGGTCTCAGCTACCCTATCGAGTATTTGGGAGGAGAGAAATAAGAGGATCTTTGACGCTCTTGTAAAGAACCTAATTTATGGTCTCGATATAAATTTAGGGAAAGAAAAAGAGAATATTATCATTCGATCCTACGGTATAGCGTTATATCCCAATTTTGAACTTACTTGCATATGTGAATATGATATGTGAATCTAAAGCTGTATATGTAGAGATTAATTTTCTTTTTTCCATTTTCATTTTTTTAAGAAAAAAACAAACCGTTTTCATTTACACCAAAATTATTTACAATAATGCCTTATCCTTTCTTTTTTCCTCTCTTCTTTCTTTTCTCTTTCCTTTCTTTTTTTCTTTTTGTTTTTTAATCGATTTTTTTCCTTTTCATTAATGAGCTTTTAGTATTATTTTTTTTATATTTAAATCTCTATTATTTTCTCTCTAATTTTGATAGGATTTTAATTTCTTTTTAACAAATAAATAAATTAATAAGATATTTTATGTTTACCCAAATCTTTTTTCTTTCTCTTTTTAAATTTTATTTGTGTATGATTGGCTAATGAGAAACACGTGTATTTACAAAGAAAAAAATAAAAATAAAATTTATATTGAATGAAAGAAATGACTCAATTGTCCGACCTTCTTGAAAACATCATTAAATGAAGCCCTTCTTTTTCAAAAATTTTTATACAATTTTTCAACATGCTTTTTTAAAAAATGAGAAAAAAAAAAATGAGAAGCGAGATTCAAAAAAAAAAAAAAAAAAAAGCAAAAGCACATATTTTCTTAAAACACAAAAATAGAAATAAAGAAATAATATGAAATCGAAGCACTACAAATTACTAAGCCCTAAGTTAGTATGCAAGTAAAACAATAAGTACTCACTTGAAGGTCAAATAAGAGTTTATGGCGTTTTTTTTTTAAAAAAAAAATGGATATTCATTAACCAAAAAGATTACACCTATGCTCATAAATAAGAGAGGACACCCAGACGAGATAGTTATCATCCCAAAATTCTAAATTAACCTCCAAAATGGAGGAGGCACCACTCACACCACTCCCATAGAAAACTGCCCTCGCAAGAGAATTGACAACACAATTACATCTCCTTGGGCAGAAAGCAAAAGAGACAACTCCCGTGCAAGACGCTTCCTCTTCCACGACGATGCTCAGAAAGGTCGCTATCCGAACCATGCAATGCTTTGATCAATTCAGCACAGTCTAATTTCAACACAATGGGAAGGGGGGAGATACTCGATAACTGTCTAAGAGATGGACTGCCTGTCCTTCTAAAGCTTTGATCAACCATTTGCATCTACACTTTTGGAAACTGGGGTAAATGAGAGATCCCCGAGAGTCACAAACAACCCAACCCAAACCTCCAAAATTCTGGTCTTCACTCCACGATGCATCGGTGTTGAGTTTCCAGTAGCCTTTTGGGAGGGGAGGGGGGGAAGGAGACCACATGCTCTGACTCCCACGGTTTTTAGATCTCACTGAAGCCAGGTACAAACCTTTAATTTCAGCCAATTCTACTAAATGTTTGTCAATTGAGTTGAAAATGGCTTGATTTATCTGGAAATATTTTCATCTTTGTGGATTGGCAATTCGAGTTCCTGAAATTCCATATACACCAGAGAATTGTTGTAGCTTTAACAAGATCCTCATCATTCATCTTATCCGTCAACCAGTCCCAAAAATCCCTCAGTTTCCAAGCATCCCTGCAAATTAGAAACAACCCATCAAGGAAAGGAAAGTAATTAAGCCAAACCTATTTAGAATAATTACAAGTCCACAAAAATATGGCTTGCTGACTCTTCTTTACGCCAGCGCAAAGAACACAAGTTAGATATATCAATTCCTCTTTGAGTTATATTAATCCTTGTTGGTATGACATCATTTAGAGCTTTCCAAGTAAAATTTTTTGCTCTTGGGATGGCCTTAATATTCAAGAAACTCTTCCACTTATAGCTCAAAGTCTCAGAGGGGGTTGCTTGGGAGATATTAACTTGTGAGGTGGCCAAGTGATACGCGTTCTTGAAAAAAAAAAAAAAAAAAAAAAAACTCCTTTTGGATCCAAACCCCATATAATTTCATCCCTAGTAATCCTACCACAGGGCATGTTGAGGATATCCTCCACCTCGAGGCGGGTGATGAAGGCGACGATTGGACGAGGCTATGGAGACTCCACTGTCGTTCCTTTCCTATTGTTAGCATTAAGTTTTGTTTCTTTGTTCTTTGTTGTATGTTGGCTGTAAAACTTAAATCTCTTCTGCTTTTGTGTGTTGATTAGAATTCTTTAGTTCTTGTGTCTGTTGGTTGAGCTCAGCATAGTGTATCGTAGTTTGGTGGATGCTGAGTTTGTGCTCTAAAGTTTAGAAGTGTTGTTTTTTGTTTCTATCAGGTCTTTAAAATTTTGGGTTTCTTATAGTTACGCCGTTATGCTGCCGAAATTTCGGGCATGAGCGGGGTAACTAAGTCGTGCTTCTGCATTTAGAGAGTCGTATTTTTAGGGTCGTTACAGTTGGGAGTTTAGGGTTGTTACATGTCTTATTTATCTAGTTTTATTTCTGTTGTATCCAAATTTGAAAACGAGGCATGTTTGATAATATTCTTGTTTATAGTTAGGCAATCGAGTATACTCACATTTCTTTAATTCAATGATAAATTTTATTTTTATTTTTTCTTAAAAAATGCATGTATTTTTCATTAGTCGATCATACACACAAATAAAATCTAAAAGAAAGATTTTGGTAAACATGAAATATATTATTAATTTACTTATTTAATAAAAATAAATAAAATCCAACTCAAACTGAGAGAAAATAAATAAGAAGTTAATAACTAAAGGTTCGTTAATGAAAAGAAAAAAATGGATTACAAAACAAAGAGTGAAAGGAAATGAGAGAGGTCAAGAAAGGAGAGAGAAAAAACTAATTAAAAGGATAAGAAACTATTAAAAAAGAAAAAAATTATGATAGGAAGAGAGAGAGGAGAGATGGGCTTAGAAAGGAGCGAAGAAAGAGTGAAATACTCGTACATGCATGATTTTTTTAAAAAAATAGAAATAGAATTTTTGTAATTTCTCAAATAATTTTGTCCTTTCTTTAGAAATGCAGTTAAAACAAGATGGTTTATCAAACATGTCTTTTTTAAAAGATGAGAAATGAAAATTAGAAACAAGAAACAAAAACGTTATTAAATGAGCCTTAAATGCTTGTCTTAATTTTTTTGTGAAAAAAAAATCAATTTATACCATCCCTAATTTAGAAGTATATTTTAACCACTAAAATCTACCCTTGTATCGATAAACTCACATAAAATCATGAAGGTTAATAGATTTTAAAAAAAAACAAACCATAAATATCATAGAAGATCAATCGTGATCGTTAGTACTTCAACAAATATATAAATAAAATTATACTTCTTAGACAAGTAATAAATCTAATCATTCGTTCCTAGTGGTCATATTCATATCAACGATATTTTATTGACATTTCAAATACTTGTGGATATTTACAATTTTTGTGTGGGTGTGTTTTTAATCATGTCACTTCAAAGACATGGCAAAATATCAAAGTTATATACTATCCCTTTTATGGATGTCGAACTTTTTTAATATCAACATATGTGTATGAAGGTCTTATTTCTAATGTATTAGAAGAAAATCTTCCATAACTTTGTATCACCGGAAAAGAAAAATAAATTCAATGAATACTTTTTTCCTAATATTACGTTATGGATAAGAAGAAGAGTATTGAATTTACCAAAGAGACATTGATATCTAGGTTAACTTGTGAAGATCAACTTTTTTTTAAGAAAAATAATTAACAAGAAAAGTTTTTTAAGATTTTTTTATTCCTTTGCGAAAAAAAAAATGTCTTTTTATATAAAAAAAAAATCTATAAATATTTTGGGAAACATATTCACAAAAGGATTTCCTCTCCCTTTTTTAAAAAATACTTCCAATATCAGTTGTACTTGAAATAAATATAAGATAAGGATATGACATTGTTGTCATTTTGAACCCAATAATATTTTCATAATAAATTAAACCTAATAAGATTCTGCATATATTTTACTAAAAAGAGCAACTCTCTAAAGTCTAAAGGAAACTTGATTAAATCAAGTTTAAAGGAGAATATTAATCAATAAAGCTATTCTAAAAAAAATAAAATAAAATTAAGAATTCCTTTTCTTTTGACTCTCTCATGCTGTTTTGATCCTCCTATCTTTTGTTATTTATTTATAAACTACTGTACATAGACCTCAAAAAATGTAACCAAATAGGTCTCTAAAATTTGAAGTTTAGATGGTAAAAACAACATTTTTGTATTAAATATGAACAAGGCAAGAGAATAAAAGCAAACAAATTTTGTTAAAATCAAAATCAATTCAAATGAACTGCAACAAAAATTTTAACCCCAGGAACTTGATCCCTAACATTTGAGTGATTTTACAATTTGATTTCTAATCTTATAAAAATTTCAATTCATCCCTAACATACATTGAAACTTTTTCAATTAAATCCTTATTGTCACACAATGATAAAATTAATTAACTAACAAAAAGATTACATGATGAATATAGTTCAATTAGTTAAGACATTATATATCTTTGATCAAAAGGTTAGATGTTCAAATTATCATTTCACACATGTTGTTGATGAAATAGGTATATGGTTACCTAAAAAATTTAAAATTCACTCATTTCATATGATTTAATACTTAACAACTTACTTGACTATCCAAAATTGCTTGCTTGTTGTTATAAAAAAATTGATCCATTTATAATGTTAATTATATACTAATGAATTGACAAACTCATAAAAATTACTAATTCTAAACTCATATAAATCATCATTTTATTTTAATATTTAGTAATTAGAAGAACTTAATGAAAAACATTGGATTGAAATTTTGAAATTGAAACCTTCAAGAGATCATGCACCAAATTAAAAGAACATTGTCCAAATATATATATATATATATATATATATATATATATAGCAGAAGACAAGGAAAGAAAGGGTTCATTAATTAGCATGAAACTAGATATGAGCTAGAACCTACGATAGGATCGAGATCCCTCGACTTCTTATACCAATGGAGATTCAGTTGAGATCTTTCGGAGACAAGGAACAATTATTGAACATTTGAGCAAGCTTCTACGTGGTTTTTTAGCAGAAACCTTCTTATACTTTGGAAGAGAATGTGTTTCTCTTTCAGAGTCCTGATATCCCACCGTGGTTGTACTCTGCTTTAATGGTGGACCTTTCATGGTGTTTTCTTTCTTTCTTTTTTTTTTCAAAGAAAAAAAAAACTCTTTAATTTCTTCCTCACTAAGAAACAAAAAATTTGTGTACGCGTAATAATTGAAAAAAAATTATTTTTTTAGTGCATGTACAACAAATGTGAGATTATGAAAATTTGAACACGTTCGAATGCAAGGGAAGAAGTAGATATCTATTACTACTTAGAATGTTCATGTTGGCAATCGAGAAAAATGATGATATAGAATTCGAATATATATACACTATATTATATCATAATTGAATTAAAAATTTTAAATTGATAAGTTGTAATACCTTAATCATTTATTTATATTTTCAACATAGGTTTATGGTGGGAAATTGGGTTTACATTTAGTCTTTGAATTTGTTTATTCAAAATAAAGGTTTTGTTAATTTTATAGACTATATACACATTCTGGCTTTTAAAAAAAAACAATAAAACTTTCAATATTAATTGGGTGTGTTAATAACCTATCTAATTATGATAAAAATAATAATAAAAAAAAAAAAGGATAGAAATTCATGTTTTATTGGGTGACTATATATTAAAGGTTAACAAATAGATAAAGATTCATGTTTTATTGTTTCCTTATCTATTTGTTAAATGAATCTTTATCTTTGTTTCAAAACAAAAAAAAAAAAAAAAAAAAAATCTTTATCGTTCTAATTATTAATTTAACATAAGAGAGTTTTAGATTTTAGGATGTAGGTTTTCTTTTCGTAGGAAATAGGTTTAGGGTAAGGCTTTAGATTTTCTTTTCTTCATCAATTATTTTTTCATATTTGTATTTACTAGCTGGATACTTCATGTGTTGCACGTGTTCCATAGCGTTAAAAATGAAATATATATATATATATATATAAGTTAAATGTAGGATCTTATACACATATGGAAAATGAAGAATTACACTTCATTATTATTATTTATTTTGGTTAGCATCATTGGATTACCTACTTAATTTCAAACTTTAATTTAAACTAAAATATTATTATTATTATTATTTTAAATTTGTATTATCTAATAATTGAAAAAAAATATTTTTTTGCAATGAACTTTTCGAATTTAAGAGAACATTAATTAGAGATCAGTTCACAAATTTATTTTTCTTTACAAAAGTTCACTGAATCGAGAATATCTATTAATAAATTAATTTAAACAAAAATATTTTTTTATATCAAACTTTAAAAATAATAAATTAAGAAATATTTATATTTTTTAATATAAAATTGCAAGATAGAGAATCTCTCATCAAATAAAATAATTTTTAGAATCTAAATATTAATTGTTTGGAAATTGCACTGACATTATATCTTTAATAACTATTAGTAATTATATTTGAATATAATACAATTACATAAATATGAAAAAAAAAATGCAAAGTTGTGGTCAGACCTTCATAAATCCTAACCTAGTAAACTCTTACTTATCAAAAAAAACTACCAAAAATAAAAATAAAGAAGAAAATAATACAATTACATCAAACTGTCTATTCTTTTCTACTTCTACTTGTACCTTAACGAACCAGAGTTACAATTATTTTCTTATCCACCCTCTTCAACGATCAGTAGATGAATTGGTGTGTATTTACAAATTTGAAAAGAGAAAAAGCTACAAAAGCAATAATTTACATTAAACTAATCTCCTTGCCATTTGCAAATATATATATATATATATATATATATATATAAGTACTAAGCAGTAAATTACATTAATCAGTATCCTTTTCTGTCATTTAAAAAAAACTACAAAAACACGTAAAAAACAGTAAATTATATTAAATCTCTCTATCTGACATTTGCAAAAACAATTGGAGGGAATTCACTTGTCGACCTCTAACATCATAATGAAGTCTCTACAATAATAAATTGTAGAACCTTGAAAATTGAAAAATTGGATACGAATGCTTTGGTTTATTGAAAAGAAATATTAAGCTTATATAGCCATAGAATGAAATAGGAAAAATAAAAAAAATCCTCCCCTACATGGTTTTTGGAATCACTTTAGAAGATATGGAAGAATTCAATTGTGAGTGACATTATATATAGACAATATATGACGTTTAATTTATTCAAAATATGCAGATATGATATGATCGATTTGAATAGATTCGTGATATTAATCAATTTGTCTACAAAATATAATATTTTCCTTTTTATTTTTTTTACTAAGTCGTGATATTTAAAACAATTGTAGAGATTAGTTTTAAATATTAATTTACTAAAAACAATCTTATCTTTTAATCTTTATTTTAAATATTAATTTAAGAAGTTTTAAATATTAATTTATGAATATTCATTTAAAAATTAGAGATTTGTAGAGATTTTAGGACCTTTATTCAAATTGAGGATATAATTGAAATTCTTTCAATTAAGAAGGGCATAATGAGAAGTCTTCAAATTAAGAAAGGGAAAAAAATGAACATCAAAAGTTTCTCCCCTTAAAAACCTTTTAATCCTTATTTTGAATATGAATTTAAGAAGTTTTAGACATTAATTTATGATTATTCATTTAAAAATTAGAGATCCAATTTTAAGACCTTTATTCAAATTGAAGACAGGATTGAAAATCTTTCAATTAAGAATAGCATAATGGGAAGTCTTCAAATTAAGAAAGGACAAAAATGAAAATCAAAAGTTTCTCCCTCAGGCGCCATTTATATAGTATAGATAGATTTTTATTTATTTATTTAAAGTTAATTAATGTAGATTTTTTTTAAGAAATTAATGTAGATTCTTTATCTCTTATAAATTTACAAAATTTAGCATGTAGACTGTGTTGACTGAGAAATTTTGACAAATCCCCAATTGCCACGTCATTATGCCAAATTAATGACAAAATTACAAATAATTAGATTTGAGACTAATTTTAAATTGACACGTGTCCCAAATTTAATTTGAAGATAAAAATTTCCAAATTCTAAAAATTAAAAGGTCGCATGTTTTCATTATGACAATTTGACCAAACAATTAAATGTAATGTGGTCAAATTGGGTTATATGGAATTTGGGCCAAAGTTAAATAAAACCCAAATTCAAATGGTTAGCCTCAAAGGCAACCAAAGCCCAAGTCCATGGTTGGGCCTGAAGGCCATTAAAGCCCAAGCCCACATTTCTATGGAAAGCTCTATAAATAGAAGAGCTCTCCTTTATTTGAAAGGTTTAGAAAAATTTTATTATCTAGAGAACTCAAGAGAATTGAGAGCAAAGAGGAACAAAGTCCTTAGGTGCTGAATACTTCCTAAAGTCCTTAGATGATTAACGCTTCAGGACAAATCTTTAGGTGTTGAACCCTCTTTGACTCTTCAAGACTAGTTCTTAGGTGTCGAACACTCCTTGAAGTTCTAAACACTCTTGGAAAACCAAAGACCCTCCAAGGGTGCTGAACAACTCCATGATCTTAGCTCAATTGAAAAAAAAAAAAATTAGATCCAAGTTTGCTATAGATTTATAAATAGATTAAATCACAAGTTTAGTCATTAAGTTTGTGTCTATTTAATACTTGAACTTTTAGAAGTGTTAATTAATTTATTAGATATAAGTTTAAATTTTATGTCTAATTGACTCGTATTTCAATTTTACTAAATTTATCATTTTGAAAGTTCAAGAATCAAACCTCAAAGTGTAGAGACGTAGATATTTTTAATTTTGACAAAATGGACCTCGATATGGTTTTGGGAGTGGCTTTCCAGCGCATTGTATCGTCAAATTTGTTGACACTGGACTTCTTATTGGAATGTAATGGCTCTTCCAATGGGCCCATTTCCTTGCTTTGTGGCCCTAACCACCTCAATCATTCACTTAAAATAAAATCTGCTCCACACCACAAAAATATACCATTAAAAAATTTTAGGAAAAATTGTTTCTTTTTATTTCTTCACATATTTTAATAATTATTTTCAATATTTTTTTCCATTCCACACAACTTTGGTCTCCCATCAATGGAAAAAATCAACTATCACACAATTACGATGATGGTGACTATTAGAAATCTCACTATTAATTAATGATATAAATTAACTGAAAATATTTTTGAAGAAGGATCTTCTCAATAAGGATCTTCTCTCCTCTCTCATTTTTGTATTACACCCGCTTAGCTTTGGGAATTTTTCTAGTCCTACATTAGTATGGAACTATTCCATACCTCTTCTTTTCCATGGATGTCACATGACTCTTTTTTTAAATTAAATTTATGTATAAATTAAGTGAGACTTGTAGTAACGTCATCGCGACGCAGAGCAGCCGATATCGTTTCATGAGAGATTTCAAGAAAAAAGGTTTGGCGTCACCATCAATCAAAAACATTTTTGTGTTGTATTTTAAATGTTCCAAAATTTATTAATCCACATTTTTTAAAAAAAAACAAATTACTTATTTCATAAATCCAATTTTGAATGGGCAATTTGTTTTATTTCAAACCTTATTGCCAAAACTTTAATTTTAAAAAATTGGAGGGTTCCTATTTCAAAAATCAAATTTGGAGAGGGGCAATTTGTTTTATTTCAAACTTCATTGCTAAAACTTTAAATTTAAAAAATTGGAGGGTTCTTGTTTCAGAAATCAAATTTTGAAAGGGGCAATTTATTTTATTTCAAACTTTATTGCCCAAACTTAATTTTCAAAAATTGGAGGTTTCTTATTTCATAAATTCAATTTTGAAAAGGACAATTTGTTTTATTTCAAACTTCATTGCCAAAACTTAATTTTGAAAAATTAGAGAGTTCTTATTTTAGAACTCTTACTTTGTAAGGGGCAATTTGTTTTATTTCAAACTTCATTGCCAAACCTTAATTTTTAAAAATTGGAGAATTCTTATCTTAGAAATCTAATTTTGTAATGGATTTGTTTTATTTCAAACTTCATTGCCAAACTTTGATTTTGAAAATTTTCTTATTTCAAAACTTAAAAGACAATCCATTTTTTATTTCAAAGATTCATGGTCAAGAGAGATAAATGGGAATTTATTATTGCAAAAGTTTTGGAGACAATTTACTTTTTATTTCAAAAGTTTATTGTCAAGGGCCAATGCCCAAAAAAAAAAAAAGATTCAATGTCAATTAGCAATCGCAATTCAAGCTTCAAATTGAAAATTAACAAATAAAATGGCCAATTTGAAATTATACAACATGCTATGAGTCAATTTGCAATTAGACAACGTGTTATGAGTTAATTTACAAATTAAACAACAGCTCCCTAGCCCAGTCCAACCCTACACCTCTAACATGTTTCAACAAACCAGCCTCAACTATGCACCCCAAACACAATAATCAGGAATCCCAAGGTTTCTGATTCCAACACAGGATTCCCAAGGTTCCTGATTCCAAAACAGCACGCCAAACATCCCTTATGTTTAACATGTGGTTGGATTTGGTGTTGAGGATAATACATTGTGTATAAGAATTGAATAACACTAGCAAATTGATTACAACTTAACTGGCTACAAATAATTACAGTGTAAATAACTGTACAGACATTGTATATAACAACAATTTCAAAACCTTAAGATATAAAGACAATAAGTAGTCGAGGCACATTTACAAAGCGCTATCCTGAAGAAAAGTATTTGCTCTGCACATATTGCAAACATACTACAATGTTCGTCTCAGCATGATACAACAACAAATTTCGGTAGGACAACAACCTCGAACTATTCGGATTTGGCAGAACACTTGGATACCTACTCTCAACTCAACTCCATACCAAAAGAAAGAAATAAATGAAAGGAGAACTCTTCAAATGGAATGAGATACTTCAAATGAAGAAACAAGTTGTTATTTATAGGCTAGCAACTTAGTAACTGATAATTCTCCTTTATGAGAATTATTTGGCCTTTATACTTAGTAATTCTTGTTATTTTATGTGTGTTATTAGATAAAAAGGCTAGCAAAAAGTTGGTTTAAATTGAATTATTGTTGGAAGCCTTTTAAATTAAGTAAGTGGAGAAAAGAAAGCATAAGAAAATGAAAACCAAACTTACTTGATGTTTTTGTGCAAAAATTTGAAGAATGCAATAGAAATTGCAATTGCAAACAATTCAGCAAATACAGGATTAGCAAAATTTTGGGGATTTTATGTCATTCTACTCCATAAATTCAGCAAGGCAAGTTGACCCAAGCTGCACATTAACAAATATGGAAACCCTAGCCCATAAAGCTTATAAAAGAAGGAAGAAACGGAGGGAAATCATATGAGTTTTCTCACACAAACATACTTTCAGGCTGCTGTTTTTTCTTCTCTTTTGCAGCTGTTTTTCCTCTGTTTTCCGGCCCCTTTCAACTTCAAAACTCAATCATTCCTCAACGAAATTTGAAGGAAGTAAATGCTCAATTCCCTTTGAAAAAAGTGGAGTTGAGTCGATTGAGTAAGAAGTGAAAAAGGGATTGTGTTATTCCATTTCTTAGAATTTATTTTCTGTATTATTTAAGTTATTTTATTTTCTGTTTTAGGAACTTAGTTGTTGCTGTATTTTCATTCATTTAGTTGTATTTCAAGATTCAAGTTAGTTGTTTAAGTTTTTATTGTATTTTTGGCATTGAGTTCTCAGTTCTTAATAAAATTTCTAGCTTGTTCGAATTAATTTTCGTCTACCAAAGTTTTATTCTAATTTATGTTCTTTAATTTTTGGTTAAGTTATTGTTATTTCTACATTCTAGAACTTTATCTATTCTTTCTTTCATTCATAGTTATGCATTTTTATTACTTCAAAGATTTGTTTTTCACTTTTGCAATGATGAGTTAAATTTCCTTAAGGATTCAAGTTTGTGAATGTCCTAGAGTAAAGATGTAAGGCTCGATAGCAAAAACAATCTAGCTAACACTTTAACTCTGTTTGCTTTTGGTGAGTTCGATGTTGCGTAAACCTAGTCGGCCAACTAGTGTTGCTTGTCAAGCATGAACTTAACATCAAAAGGGTTAAGGGAAGACATATGTCGCAAAAGCAATGGAGGAAAAGACTTAGACATAAGTCCTAAACATCGACCCTAGACATAGGGCGAGACTCCAAAATTACTAGAATTGTGTGCGGATATATCTAAGTTAGATTAACCATAGAAATATAGGTTTAACCACTTAGCCTCCTAAAGATACTTCATAGAAGGTTGAATAGACGTTGAATTTGGTTTACTTAGTTTCTTGTGTTAGTTATGATTGTAATTGCATTTTAGTTGCACCTCTCTTCGAAGGGGTATGAACAACTTGAATTTTTATTTTTCATATTTATTATTTATTATTTATTTTCTTTTGCCAAAAACACCTCCCAACATTTTTATAACTTTGGTTACCGAACTTGCAATTTGAAAACGTCTTTTCTTATTCTCTTGAATTTTGTTGTATCCGTTCCCTGTGGGATCGATACTCTAGAATAGTTTCAGTTTTATATTACTTGCATCGACAATGTGCACTTGCACTGGACTGAAGCTTTGTTTTAATTGACAAATATTTTCTTTAAGCCCCACGTTTCAGTTCGATTAGTAACTCTCCAAAAAATAAAACAAATATAAACTTTGTAACGTGTCAATTGTAACACAATTGAGTAGTTACTTGCAAAATTCAAACATATATAACTCATCAAATTTAACTTCCATATGTTAAATTGATCACTACAAGATTTTTGTTTTTTTTTTTCGATGCAAAAAAACATCGGAAAAAGTACCAAAAGCGTCAGGAAAAATTATCCCGACGAAAAAACTACGTCGGATAAAATCATCTCAAAAGCCCCGTCGAGAGAAGTTTTTCCGACACTTTTTGTCTTGCTCAGGAAAACTTAATCTATCCCGATGCAATTTACATCGGGAAAAATGGCCACATCACCCTATGCAAGTTGAGTCGGGAAAAAGAAAGACTATCCCGACGCAATTTGCGTCATGATAACTAAATTCTTCTATTACCTTTTTTATAATTATTTAAAATGAAATTTTTGTAATCAAAATATGTAATTTAAATTTCAGTAATCACATGATAATTGATTTTACATAAATACTAACAATTATACCATTTTAACACAAAATGAATATAATAAAAGTTAATATGTATTAAAATGTATCATTCTTACAAAATGAACATTGAATAAGCTAGAGTTTCCAAGGTTGTATCAAAATACAATAAAATTAATTAAGAAAACTTAATCTAAAAGGCTTCTGTTCTTGTCTCGTTTGTTTCTCCGAAAATAACTTTCAAAATTGCATACCTATAGACCTGAAAAAATAAATAATATTAAAAAGTTTAAACATAAATAATAAATAAATAAAAGAAGCTTTGAAATGCATAAGAGTTTTCCAAAAGAAATCCTAAGTGCCAAAATGAACTTGAACATTCCCTATACAAGCCTAAAATGTGTAACCTACCCCGTCGAAACTACCAAGTGTGCTAAAGGTGCCTACGTACCTTCTGAGGTTAAAACACAACTCAAAACGAGCTTAACACATCTACCCCGCTTCTCAAAACCTTGAAAGTGTCCAAAAAGTTCCATGGCCTATAAATGTCCAAAAAGTGCTTAAGTGGCTTTCAAGTGTCTAAAAAGGGTCTAAGTGTCATATGGAAATCAAAATGAACTCGAACATTCCCTAGACGAGCATAATGAGCATAACCCATCCACTTGCACCTACGTAAGTGTCTTAAAGGTGCCTACATGCCCTTTGAAGCCAAAACCTAACACAAAACGAGCTTAACACATCTACCCCACTGCTCAAAACCTTGAAAGTGTCCAAAAAGTACCTAAGTGGCCTACAAGTGTCCAAAAAGTGCTTAAGTGGCATACAAGTGTCAAAAAGTGTCTAAGTGTTACATGGAGGCCAAAATGAACTTGAACGTTCCCTAGATGAGAGCCTAACCTGCATAACTCACCCACTCGAACCTACGCAAGTGTTTAAAGGTGCCTACATGCCCTTTGAGGTAAAAATCCAACTCAAAATGAGCTTAACATGTTTGCCCCACTTCTCAAAACCTTGAAAAGGTCCAAAAAGTACTTAAGTGGCCTACAAGTGTCCAAAACATACAAAGTAGCGCAAAACTCCCTAAAAAGTGTCGAAATTTCCCTCTTTTCTTTCCACCATGGGAAAATTTCATTCCTTTTCTTGTTTTCTGGTTTTCATCTTCCTATTTCATCATCTTCTTCTTGTTGATTCATATAGTCTTTTCTCTCTTTGTTTCTCTGTGATTTTCTGTCATTTTCATGGGAAAATCTTGTGTAAAGCTTAAAGTTTCTCATTTTTTTGTGGCGTTGTTTTCTTTGTTGCAGATGGGCCTTTATACGATTACACATCTCACATTGAGGTAATATTTCAATTTTCTATACAAGATCTTTTGTCCTGTTCCTAAAGTTTGAAACTTTGTTCTGTTAATGAAATGGGAATTAAACTGAAAAAGTACTTTTTTTTTTCAAACGAGGTTTTGACAGTGTAAATTACAACCATTTACAAAAGAAGAATGGAGGGTAAATCAACAATACACGATCAATACTGTATGTACAAAAATTGAGTTACTGAATCTATATCAGTTTTGCTTTTATATTTGACTGATCAAAATGAAACTCTAATGTTGTTCAGGTGGGGAAACGAGCTGTGACAATTAAGATGTACTTACGGTTTTTAAGTTTATGTAAATAGCTAGTACATTACCTAAACTTAAATCAGCCACAAAATCAAACCATACTAAAAAATAAAACTAAAAGAATATAAAGATGACAATCACATAACACTTACACAGTTGCATTAGCTCAGCAAATTAGATACTCTAACCACGTATCAATCACCATCAATTACCTCCAAAACAGATCCCAAATTAGTTGAATAATAGGACCATATTCACTCAATTTAATCCCTCAATTTTAGTCAAATTCCAAGAAGGAATGTCACAACAACAAGTCAAATTGATTCCTCCCTTATTAGGCATTCTCTGCTACAGATTTTGAGTTCATATTTTTTTTACTTGCTTTGTAATGATTGTGGGCATTTATTCTCTGTACAAGATTTTCTTTTTTGTTCCTTTCATCTTTGGCTGAACCATGAGTATAAAGATGGTTCCCAGCCTTCTCTGTAAACATGTCTGAGATAACAATTCAATACAAAAAGATTCATTCTACTGTTATTTAGAATAAGGTTGTGAAATTTTATTACCATCCTCATCAAATCATTGCTAAATGTCTTATTTTGAATAATTTTCAAAAGTTTTTATTACCCAATGCTAAGGTTAGAGAGAGTTAGTAATTTTGAGTAAACCCTAAAATCTCCTATTCTAAAATCCTCGTCAAATCATTCCTAAAGTATCATACTCATCGGCATATTTGTATATATAACACTCTTTTTTAGCTCATCAACATATAAGAGTAAGGACTTAAACATTTAGCCTTTTAGTTGATGATATGTGTCTTAAGCTCAAGTTGGCCCTAATATTCATTGTTTATAACTATAACTTCATGCATACAAGCAACAAAGGAAAATATTCATAGTTATAATCATTATTAAACATCTATATCAACTTTGAAAGTACATAAATAATTTTGATTCATTTTAGTTCAACAATATGTAAATATATAGATCCTAATGCCTAACATTTTCATTGAGACTATAATGCTTTAACTCATTCAAATTGACACCGATAATTTTGATTATAAACACAATAAAGAGAAAAATATGGAAGAACTTATGTAAACTCAAATGGGTTCTTCATAATTAAGGAAAAACAACCCAATGAAGGACAATTGATTTTGTACTTGTGACAATCACAAAACTAGTAGTGGGGGCTTCTGTTCATAATGAAATTCCAATTTGCAACATAGTATTTATCCTTCCAAAGAAATAGAGAGATTATAATATTCTCATCCATCTTACTAACTTATTCAAACTAAAAATGCACTCTCCTTCAAACCCTTCAGCTTCTCTCTCTCCCTTCCAAATCATATATATATATATATATATATATATATATTGTGTGTGTATCAACTTTCCATTCAAAACCAAACATAGAAAACTTCCATTTTCTCTCTCTACATTCTTGAATTCTTCCTTTTAAGACATGGCTAAGGCTACTAGAAATGGTCTCTACTTTATAAGGTACTATTGGAAACATAGTAGACACTCACAACACAACTCAAGAGACAAGAGAAGAAAATTGTTCTATTACTCACATACAATTTTGGAGAAACAAGAACTTGCATTTTTAGTAAATAACTTCACTTCTATTTTCTTGATTTCAAATGACAAATCACACACATATTTATACTAGTAGGAAAATACATCAAAAGACATCAATATTAAATGCCAATACATGACTCTTCATCAATACATGAACATTCATCAATGTACTTATGATTCATGTATCGAACTATTCATGTATGTAATTAAATGTAATTCATGTATCCAACTATTCATGTATTTGAAAATGTCTAGATTAAATTTAACAGTATCTTCTCAATGTTGGTTTATATATTTCTTTCTACCCTTCTTCTTCATGTAGGTTTATTTCATGTTTTGGTCTAATTTAGCAATGCAATAGCAGGCGACTAAGGAGGATAAAGCAGAAAACGAAACCCACATTCTTTTTTTAGCGTTGAGTTCTCAAAATTACACAAAATACAAATTAGCCCCACCACTTAAACCATTCACCTAAAATCCACCGCCCAACTCAAATGCTACCTTCGTTTTCTGTTTTATCCGGTAAATCTACCTACGTTTCAAGTTAGTTGAGTTTGATTTTAAATTGTTGGGTTTAGAAACTAAAGCAATTTTTGTTTGTGCAATGCAGAGTTCGTCAGCAATTTTTTTTAATAAGATGCAAAAATTATAGAGAAAAAGTTCAAATCAAACTTAAATCAACAACAAACTGAATACAAATAAAGAAGAGGAGATGAATTTTACTTACTATTATAGCCAATCCACAAAGCATTGCCCTACCGCTGTTATCAGAAGGAGACGAAAATGAAGCCATTGTATGGAGAAGAAAAATACATCGTCGTCGTTGATAACTCTTAATTTAAGAGTTATATGTTAGTATTTTTGGACTAAATTGTCATGTTTTATCTCATTATATCTTGGAAATTCCCTGACTTTGAGTCATTTTTCTCTGTGATTAATTTTGATATAGTAACATTATTATTAGAGCAATTTTATCTTAATTAAGGTGCTTTATGCGATTAATTCAGGTTTGATTAAGGAGGACTCAAGAAGCCAAGAGCAGCAGTTTTACAACTATTTGCTGGAGCAAATTTTGCGATTCAGGCTTATACGAATTTCGCACGTGGGAGCTGTTATTCATTAAATGAGTTGGCATCTGTCAGTCCAGTCAGCGTGTTTTCAACCACCTAGAGCCCGCCACGTCTCAGGACCTGTCTAATCAGCCATCGTTTTCATAAAGAATGAGTTTTATATTGAGGGCAGCCGTTTTTCTTGAGAAGGAAGTTGGGAGAAGAGGTTGGAGTCCCGAAATACCAGAGAGAGAAAGCAGGAGGTGGAGAGCTTCGACTGGAAGGCCATCAACAGAGTTTTACCCAAAACGGAAGGTTTCTCCAGTCGGAAAGACGCCGATGCTGGGTCAAATATCTTGGGGCAGCATTTCGACTTCTTCTGCTACGTTTTCTGCTGTCATTTAGTAGTTTTCTGCATTATTTTCATTATGTCTATATTTCTATTGTTTTTTCGTTTTTTCTGTAGTATGAACTAATCACCATAAGGTGAGGATTAGAGGATGATTGTTTTTAGTTAATGTTATAGATGAGTATACTTCATCTCCTTCGATTTGGTTTTTAAGAGGTTGTAATTATTAGTTTGTGTCCGCTTGGCCAGCCGATGTGAACAGTGTTCCTCTGATTTCTGGGAAGAATAGGAGGGGCTGAAAACTTGAAAACCACGTTAACCCCTTGTTAGGGTTAGTAGCTAACTAAGTGGGTAGGTTAGGGATAATCACTCGCCTAACGCACATAAAATACAGTGGGTTTAATGTGCTGAAGTAATAGAATTGCATTACTTCAGCACATATTCGGTGATTCGGGAGAATACCGTGAAATCTGTAGTGAATCGAATGGAATGAATGTGTACTCAGTTCATAACTTAATTAAGGCATGATTTACCTCTAATCCGAGCCTTCCATTTAACCAAAAGTACAAGTTAGTCATTCTCTGCTTTCTGAAACTTTTACTCTGTTTTTCTTGCTTTAGCATTAATTTTGTTTCAGCATTTGTGATTTCTTTTATTTCATTTCCCTTGATAATTTTGAATGGTTACCAACTGAGTTACTAAGAATTAATTTAGGGTAATTAGAAGAATTAATAGTCTCTGTGGATACGATAATTTTACTTACCACTTGCTACAAAATGAATGTGTACACTTGCGCATTGACATCCTAAAATTGCACAATTATTCACATCGCTCTAGCAAGTCCATCAGTCGTCGATGCCAAAAGGAGAGGAAATGCCAGATGCCACCGCCACCGTATGGAGAAGAGAAGGATGATCCGCTGCCAAAACCAGAAGAAGAGAGGAACATGATTGGGAGCCGTCATGAAACATCAAACTATTTTTGAAACTTTTCAAATCAAGTAAGAACAAATTAACTTCCGTGTGTTAAATTTGTAAATGAAACATCATTTCATTTTGATGTTTCAAACAAACACTTTCTTTCACAATTTTACTATAGAATTCGACAATTGATAGGGATCATTTGGTAATATTCATGTTTATTTTTTTTTTACTTTTTGAGAAATGAAAGTGCTTGTTAATTGTTCTTATTTTTCAATTTTTAGAAACATTTTCAAAATTGCAATAAAATCAAGTTTTTTGTTTTTTATTATTCTTGTTTCCACTTCTTTTTCAAAATTATAAATAAAAACATTATTTTATTATTCTTAAATGATTAAATGCATAATAAATATCTAAAATTAAATATAAAATAAAAATTTTGAATATTTAATTTTTACAAATTAATTTTTATATAAAAATTTTATATTTTGACATTAATGGACAAGAAACAAGAAATTATTACTGAATATTTTCTATTTCTTTTTTCAATAAAAAACAAGTTTACCAAATGCAATTTTTCTTTTCTTTATTAAAAAAAACGAGAAACAAGAAATAGAAAAGGGAGGAATGAGAAACAAAAACTAAATTTTCATCAATGTGATCAAGGAAAATATATTAAAATGCTAACATCATAATTTCTAGTAATTTAGGCATTTAGGTATCATTAGAGATTAGAAATAAAAGATTCATCCTTCAATTTGTATAGTTTATAAACAATTATAAACAAAAACAACTTTTAAATTATAAGTGAGTAGGTCAAATCTATATCAATAGTGGGTTGTGATAGAAATGAAAAATCCATCTTATACTGAGAGTTGACGTTGATTTTATATTAATTTAAAAATAAAATAAGAGAAAATATACATTTAAAGTATACATAGCCAGATATGCAAAAGCTCATAAACAAAAGTTGTTTAATCTAGAATTTAACATTCAGTGAAAAATAAAAAAGAAAAAAGGAAAAAAAAACTTGGGTACAGCTAAGTTGTGCAGCAAAAGGGTAGGGGTTCATTCGTCTCCTGCCAAAATGTTTGGGAGAGAACCAAAATTCAAGGATTCTATATGAGAAATTCCATAAGGAGCTGTTTGGGGCAAGAGTTATAATAACCTGTGTTATAATAACCCGTGGAATACTCTGCACCTCAAACACAGACTATTATAACCTCAGACTAAATAACTCTGCATTTTAAACAATATTATATTATTTCACAGACTATTATAATCCATGTTATTATAACACACTCAGTGCCCCAAACAGCCCCTAAATGTTTTTCTCATTTAGATTGATGAATGTTGTTATCTTGATCTTCCTCCCAGTTTTATCCAAGCAAAACAAGTCGTGATTGAGTAGAAACCATATCCTTCCTTCATCTTCAATAGCTTTAATAAGGTAAAAGAATGGAAACCTCGAGTCATTTGGAAAATCAATAACAAATTCTGATCTAATCCATGAATCTTTGGCTCTCATCTTCCATACATGAATCTTCCAAAATGGTGCAGACATTCTTATAACTGCATAAATGGTGCCATTGAATGGCTGAATGAATGCACGATGGTTGGTGGAGTAAGTGGCAACATCCAAGATGGTAATGGATTCAATTCTTTAAGTTTCAACATTAAGACCATATATCACAAACTCATTTCCTATTTCTTTTCCAATCCAATAGATGACTCCATCCAAGTACGCACCCTCACGGTAGATGATAAAAGGTTGGCAGCCAAGATGCGTCCATTGCAGTTGGTTAACACTTCCACTAATTCTACAAACCTCCATTATGGCATTGCATTTTGTTCGGTCCTTGTGGTCGCTAAATCTGAACAATTTGTACTGCTTCGTTTTAGGGTTGAAACCAAATCCGAAGGCATAAATATCCTCGTCATTTTGAGGGACTTTGAAGAACTCATTAGTCATGGGATTTAATATGCCATCACACCAATCTTCGACATTTTCTTTGGAAATATAGAGTAGGCCATTGCAGGAATTGAGAATTGAGACAGCCGGCCAACCACCGTCAAACCCAAATGAGGCAACACAACTCATTGTATCAAAATCGACACAATGCATCTTGAGATTGCACCGAATATTCGAGAGGATATTACGCCGACTGGAACTGGGGATGACATCCGATGTACAGAGAAGGAAACCGTTTGGAAGGAATTTAGAAGACGAAGCGTAATCTAAAACCAGATCATTCCAAGTTTTACATACAAGCCTGCATGCGGGCAAATTGGAGAAAGGAAGTTTAGAAAATATTACCTTAACAATATTTGGTGGAAGTTCCCAATTTATAATATTGTTCATAATCCTCTTACTTTCCACCTTCTCCATCTAAAACAACTAAGAGAGCTAGAGACTCAATGAGGGTGAAACCCAATATTTAAAGCAAAGTATACAACTAACTAACAACCCCGTCTAAAATTGGGGAAACAAACTGAAAATAAAATGGTTATTTGGAAATTCTTCTGTTTTTTTTCTTTTGAGAAAATTTTGCAAGTTTTGTGGTGGAAAATCAGTTCAAGTGTCCTAATTGAGATTGTTTGAGAGAATTGATGACTTGCTAGGTAGTCTAACTTAGTGAAATAATTCTCTATTTAGAGTGTATATGAACTAAAACCTAATGTTTTAAGATTTAAGACTAATATGAAATAGATATTACCAATTGACAATCAAAATTATAGTTTAAACTTAATTCTTCTTATGCACAATGTTCATTTATTGCTATGTGCTACTCTGAATTTTGCAATCATGTACAAACCAATGAAACTCATGCTTATAAGACACATATTTGTTTGTTTCTTTTTCATAATCTTGATTTAAATTTTAGTATGTTAAATAAAATCAAAATTTTAGAATCTTCATATTCATTTATATTTATAATGTTTATCTTTCATTAGAAATAGTCCAATTTCAAAGGGTTTATAGAATTTTGACCCAACGTTCTAAAAAGGAAGAAAAGTGGAAATTTTGCTACTGTCAAAAATGGATAAAATTGAGGTTCAAATTAGTGTAGAGTTCATTACCTTACGCTAACTTTCTCAAACCTATGAAATTCATAATGCTCTTATAAAGAACCTAATTTATGGTCTCGATATAAATTTAAGAAAAAAAAAAGAATATTATCATCCACAATCAATCCTACGGTATAGCGTTACATCCCAATTTTGACCTTTCTTGCATATGTGAATCTGAGATTAATTTTCTTTTTTCAATTTTCATTTTTTTAAGAAAAAAACTAATCGTTTTCTTTTACACCAAAATTATTTACAATAATGCCTTATCCTTCTCACATTTTTTTTAAAATTTTCCTCTCTCTTCTTTCTCTTCTCTTTCCTTTCTTTTTTCTTTTTGTTTTTTAATCGATTTTTTTTCCTTTTCATTAATGAACTTTTAGTATTATTATTTTTTTAAATCTCTATTATTTTCTCTTTAATTTTGATAAGATTTTAATTTCTTTTTATAAATAAATAAATTAATAAGATATTTCATGTATACTCAAATCTTTCTTCTTTCTCTTTTAATTTTTAAATTTTATTTGTATATGATTGGCTAATGAAAAACACATGCATTTTTAAAGAAAAAAATAAAAATAAAATTTATATTGAATTAAAGAAATGGTTCAATTGTCCAACCTTCTTGAAAACATCACTAGATGAAGCCCTTCTTTTTCAAATTTTTTGATAAAAATTTTCAACATGCTTTTTTACAAAAAGAGAAAAAAATGAGAAGCGAGATTAAAAAAAAATAAAAAGACACGACCAAAAGCACATATATATATTTTTTTTTTATGAAACAAAAGCACGTATTTTCTTGAAACACAAAAATAGAAATAAAGAAATAATATAACGCGAAATCGAAGCACTACAAATTACTAGGCCCTAAGTTAGTATGCAAGTAAAACAACAAGTACTCACTTGAAAGTCAAATAAGAGTTTATGGTTGAGAAAGAAGATGCAAAGTCTTAAATTTCCAGCAAGAGGAAATTTAAGTGAGTACTTCTTGTTTTACTTGTGCACTCAAATTTAGGGCCTGGTTTAATTTGTAGTGCTTTAGTTTCTTCTTATTTGTTTATTTCTATTTTTGTGTTCCAAGAAAATAGGTGCTTCTCATCATGTCTTCTTTATCTAGTTTTATTTCTATTGTATGTTGGAAATAATGATTCGCTGTGTATAAGAACTGAGTAACACTAGCAAATTTGATTACAACTTAACTGGCAACAAACAATTACAGTGTAAACAATAATACAGACACTGTATGTAATAACAATTTCAAAACTCAAGAATAAAGATAATAAGTAGTCGAGGCACGCTTACAAAGCGTTGTCCTGAAGACAATTATTCGCTCTGCACAGGTTGCAAGCAGGCTACAACGATCGTCTCAGCAGGATACAACGACTAACTCCGATAGAACAGCAACCTTGAACTACTCGGATCTGGCAGAACTCTTGGATACTTGCTCTCAACTTGACTCAAGATTAAAGAAAAGAAAGAGAGGAGAGAAGAACTCTTCAATTGGAATGAGATACTCCAAAATGGAATGAGATGCTTCAAATGAAGAAACAAGTTGCTATTTATAGGCTAGCAACTTAGTAACTCTCCAAAAATAAAATTAATATAAACAAAATGAAACATACATAAAAAGTAACTCAATTGTGTAGTTACTTGTAAAGATTCAAATATAACTCACAAATTTAACTTTTAAGCTAAATTTGTAAAAGAAACATCAACACATTTTGATGTTTCAAACCATTTTGAAACCTTTGAATTTCAAGTCAAGTAACAACAACATAAATGAAACATCAATTCATTTTTTATGTTTCAAACCAACACTTTCTTTCACAATTTACTATAAAATCCAACAATCCCCCACATGAAAGAAAGTTTGAAAATCAAAACAAAATCGTTGAGAGCAAACAAACAAGTTATGCATCAGGATATGTGTCTTCTGGACTTGAACCTTCCTTAGTGAATATCCATCGAACTTACCGAAGAAATAGTGAGACCAGGTCTGGAACTATCCTTCTCATTGGTAAATTGAGACAACAGACATCACACATAACTCATCTTGTATCTTTGAGTTCTATAAGTTTGTGTCCATTTTGGTCCTGGACAAAATCCTGAATTCATGAGAGCTTTAGAGAATATAAGCCATTTTAAAAGTCCTCATAGAAGCGACCCCACTTCTACTCTCATATAGGTGATATTGATTAAGAGTATTCTGTCATTACTCCTCTTGTAAACAAGATATCAACACGACCTTAGCATCAACAGATCACACACTCTACAACATCATAGAAATGGGAAGAAACTATAAGTTTCTTAGTGTGTCAATATAAATTATCCAACCAGTTTGCCTATTGAACCTAGATCTTGGGATCTCCAGTCAACTAGGTTAGGTTACCATCAAATAATTTATTTCATAGGCTTTAGCCCCATTTCCCTCGATGTATATGTTACTTGCTCTCTTGACAATCCTTTCCGTTAAAGGATCTGCAATATTCTCTTTTGATTTCACATAATCAATGGAAATAATTCCATTAGAGAGCAATTGCCTTATCGAATTATGTCTACATCTTATATGTCGCGACTTCCCATTGTAGACATTATTCTTGGCCCTCATAGAGGCCGCCAAACTGTCACAATAAATACATATTGCGCTTACAGGCTTTGACCATAATGGAATATCTTCAAGAAAGCTTCTAAGCCATTCAGCTTCTTCTCCAGCTTTATCAAGAGCTATAAACTCTGATTCCATGGTAGAACGTGCTATACACGTCTGTTTTGAAGATTTTCATGATACAACTGCTCCACCTAAGGTAAATATATACCCACTGGATGATTTAGTCTCCATGCTATCAGAAATCCAATTAGCATCACTAAATCCTTCCAGTACATGTGGATCCCCCGTATAATGCAATCCATAGTCTAGAGTGTATTTCAAGTACCTTAGAACTCTGACTAAAGCATTTCAATAATCATGCCCAGGATTGCTGGTGTATCTAGCTAATCTTCCTACTGAATAGGCAATATCAAGTCTTGTACAATTCATTGTGTACATTAAGCTACCAACAACTCTAGAGTATTCTAGAGAAAACACACCTTCATCATTGTTCTTCTTTAACTTACAATTTGGATCAAATGGAGTAACAGTTGGTTTACTCTCAAATTGATCAAATTTTCTCAACACTTTCTCTATATAGTGAGATTGAGAAAGTACGTATCCACTTGAATTTCTTGTTATACGGATTCCAAGTATAACATCAGCAAGACCAAGGTCTTTCATATCAAAGTTAGATTTCAACATCTTTTTAGTGGAATCAATGACACTTCTATTTGTGCCCATTATCAACATATCATCCACATACAAGCAAATAATGACACAATGTTGATCTATGGTTTTAACATAGACACATTTATCACACTCATTTATCTTGAATCCATTTGATAACATAGTGTGATCAAATTTTTCATGCCATTGTTTGGGTGCTTGTTTCAACCTATAAAGAGACTTAACCAGTTTGCAAACTTTATCTTCAAGTCCTTTTACAACAAACCCTTCAGGTTCTTCCATATATATTTCTTCATCTAAATCTCCATTTAAAAATGCAGTTTTTACATCCATTTGGTGTATTTCCAAATTTTGTAAAGCTGCTATTGCGATTAACATCCTTATAGATGTAATCCTTGTCACTGGAGAATAGGTATCAAAGAAATCTAGCCCTTCTTTTTGACGAAAGCCTTTAGCTACTAAACGGGCTTTGTATTTATCAATAGTGCCATCAGACTTTAGCTTTCTTTTAAAAATCCATTTACTTCCAATTGGTTTACTTCCAGCAGGTAAATCAACCAATACCCAGGTATTGTTTTGCAAAATGGATTCTATTTCATTATTGATAGCTTCCTTCCAATAAGGTGCATCCGGAGATGACACAGCTTCTTGAAAAGTTTGAGGCTCACCTTCAATCATATAAGTTATGAAATCAGGTCCAAAGGAAGTAACTTTCTTAGTTCTTTTGCTTCTTCTAGGTTCAGACTCAATTCTCTGATCGTCTTGGCCTTTCGAAGAGCTAGCTTCATAATTCCTTTTGACACCACTACTTTTGTGTCTTTCCTCTTTCAAAGGAAATATATCCTCAAAGAATTCAGCTTCAATAGATTCCATAATAGTATTATTGTTAATATCAATTATGTCTGATTTGATTACCAGGAATCTATAAGCAGCACTATGCATTGCATAGCCTATAAAAACACAATCAATTGTCTTAGGTCCCAATTTGGTCCTTTTTGGTAAAGGAACTTGAACCTTTGCTAAACACCCCCACACTTTCAACATTTTATATGAAGGTAACTTTCTATTCCACATTTCATAAGGCGACTTATCAGTCTTCTTATGTGGAATTCTGTTTAGAATAAAATTTGCTATAAGCAAGGCCTCCCCCCACAAATTATGGGGTAAACCTGAACTATTTAACATGCAATTAGCCATGTCCTTTAAAGTTCGGTTCTTTCTTTCAGCTACACCATTTTGTTGTGGTGTATAAGGTGATGTAGTTTGATGGACTATACCATTAACTTCACAGAATTCATAAAGTGATGAAGATTCATATTCACCACCTCTATCTGATCTAAGCACCTTTACTTTCTTCTCAAGTTGATTTTCAACTTCTGCCTTATATGCTTTAAAAACATCTAAGGTTTCATCTTTACTATGTAATAAATATACATAATAATATTTACTACAGTCATCAATGAATGTGACAAAATACTTCATACCGCCTCTTGTAGGGGTACTTTTCATGTCACATACATCACTGTGGATTAAATCAAGAATCTCATTACTTCTTTCCACATATGAAAATGACTTTCTAGCAAACTTTGATTCAAAACAAATTTCACATTTGTGTCTATTATCAATGTTGAAATTAGGCAATAGTCCTAAATTTACCATTCTATATAAAGAATGATAATTAACATGCCCCAGCCTAGAATGCCATACATTACACAACTCAACAATATAAGCAGAAGAGTTGTTATTATTAATCTTGGGCACTTGTGCCAATACATTCAGTTTGAACATGTCATCATTCAGATAGCCCTTTCCCACATACATACCCCCTTTTGTCAGAATAAATTTATCTGACTCAAATACAAGCTTGAACCCATTCTTATTAAGTAGAGTTCCTGACACTAGATTCTTTCGAATCTCTGGCACATGCCACACATCATTGAGGGTAAGTATCTTTCCAGAAGTCCATTTCAGCAGGGTAAGAATGTTGGGATTTATGCTCTAAAGCCTCGTAATTAATAATTTATTTAATAATTAATAATTATTTAAATTATTTTATTTGTAATATAATATTATCCATTATATGAAAAATCCAAGGTTATTATTGTAATCTTGAACAGTATGTGGTTGACATACGAGAGGATCATGTTCAAGAAATAACCTAAAGGGTCATAGTATATGGATAAGGTTGGGTGCCTTATCCTGGTAACACTATTGATACGGCCCACTTTGTAATAGTTACAAATGATTTGATCCAAATCATTCATGTGGAGACATGTGAGTGGGGGTATCTTATACAATGAGTTTGTATACGACTGGACCACGAAATATTTAATCTCTCTTTATAAATCCGTTAATTGAGAAGATTAATATTTCATCAGGATGATCATATGCGACTCGATTTTAATCCTGAGTGACTTATGAACTCCTGCCTATGAGGGCTTGTCCTTTGATTTGCATGGGTGAGAGTGACTTTTGTAGCCGATTCAATATGCCTACCATTTTGGGGACTTAACCAAATAGGGAGCTGGGAACATGATCTCACAAGATGGAATTCACTCCTTCCCATATAGGGTAAGTAGATGAGTAGTTCCCTTAAGTGCTGATTTCGGGACTTGAACTATGGGGCCCCACCCTTTCACTGACCCGAGAGGGACTTAGTTTATAATTAGATTATAAACAGATTATTCATTAGAGGATCAGTGGTACTTAAGGTGCAAGATGTAATTATAGGGGTAAAACGGACTTTTGACCCAGCTGTAATTACGAACAACTCGTGAAGGATCGACTTGCATGTAGTGATTATATCTATGGACACAACTTGTCCTACAGTGCATAAGAGTGCAACTCTAGATCTATAGTGGAGTGACCCTAGAGTTAATGAATGAAAATTGATTAATTAAAGAGTTTAATTAATTAATTTTGTATCATTAGAGCTTATAATCTGTAGGTCCATAAGGTCCCCTTACTAGCTCACAGTAACACTAAAAGATCAATTTAGTTGAAAGAGAAATTTGAAATGTTCAAATTAATATTTAATTTGAAGTGTTCAAATTAATATTTAATATATTAGATATATTAAATATAAAAGAGGAAAATATATTTATTGTATTTGATACATTAAATATGAAAATAATTTATTAGATACATTAAAGAAAAGATATTTATTAAATTTGAATTGCATTCAAATTAGGAAATAAATGTCGTAGGATAATTTTAAAAGGTTTGAATATGATTCAAATTGTTTAGATAAATATATTTTAATATATTAGATATTAAAATATATTATTTTATTATCTTCCCTAGACCACTATAAATAGGACTCTAGGGGTGAGCCATTGTGCATTCTGAACAACACACTCTCCTCAATAGATTTTCTTTCAAGAGGCTCCCACAAGCCTTGATCCTGTGTTCGAGTCATAGCCAGGAAGACTTTATGGAGGAGATAAAGACCCGCCAGAATATTCTCCATATTTTGAAGGTATTTATTGCTTAACCTTGTATTTTAGTTTAATTCTAAATAAATCAAAAACGATTCTTATGCTTCCGCTGTGGGTTTAATTCGATTATTCCCTTCACTTTTGTCAGAATAAATTTATCTGACTCAAATACAAGCTTGAACCCATTCTTATTAAGTAGAGTTCCTGACACTAGATTCTTTCGAATCTCTGGCACATGCCACACATCATTGAGGGTAAATATCTTTCCGGAAGTCCATTTCAGCAGGATCTTCCCTTTGCCTTCCACAGAGGCAGTTGAAGCATTTCCCATGTATAGCTTATCGCTACCATATAGCTTCTCATATGAGGTGAACAATGACTTGTCCTTACAAATGTGCGTAGTAGCACCAGTATCAATCCACTAACCTTTGGTGTCAGAAGCCATATTTACCTCAGAAATGACAGCAACTAAATCGTCATTTTCCATAATATTGGCCTGATGGTTTGAGCTTTGTCCCTTTTTGTGTCGACAAGTTGCAGCTGTATGGTCACTCTTACCACAAACCCAACAGTTTCCACGAATGCGCTTATTGACGTCATTCCTTGGTCCAAGATTCACATTTTTCTTCTGGGATTGTTGCTTCTTGGAACGCTTTGAAGCTTCAACAACATGAGCTTTGACTTCAACTTCTAGTGGAGCTTTGTCTCCTTTTCTATTATCCTCTTCTATGCGGAGTTTAACAGCAAGATTCTCCATGGACAATTCCTTTCGCTTGTGTTTGAGATAGCATTTGAAGTCCTTCCAGGAAGGAGGCAACTTCTCAATCACAGCAGCAACTTGGAATGGTTCACTGATGTTCAATCCTTCACTTTGCAAATCACTAATGATAATTTGCAATTCTTCCATCTGATTGACTACCAATTTGGCATCAATCATCTTATAATCTAAGAATTTTCCTACAAGGAATTTCTTAGTACCAACATCTTCCAGCTTATACTTCTTGCCTAATGCCTCCCACAATTGCCTTGAAGTATTGTAGGCATTGCAATAGACATTATACAAGGTGTCTTCAAGACCACTCAGTATATAATTGTGGCATAAAAAGTCTGAATGCATCCATGCTTGCTTGGCAGCTTCAGTTTCAGGAGTGACAGCTTCTTGTGGGGTAATTGGGCATTCTTCCTTCAAGATGTGAGCAAGGTTCAGCGTAGTGAGATAAAAGATCATCTTTTGTTGCCATCTTTTGAAGTTTTCTCCCTTGAATTTCTCTGGTTTTTCAGCATGAGTTTTGAGGATGGTCGATCCCATCATGGTAGAAACAGTACCATTAGTGGATGAGTTTGCAGCCATTAGTTCAGATAATTGTCTTCAGATTGTTGGAAATAATGATTCGCTGTGTATAAGAACTGAGTAACACTAGCAAATTTGATTACAACTTAACTGGCAATAATTACAGTGTAAACAATAATATAGACACTGTATGTAATAACAATTTCAAAATTCAAGAATAAAGATAATAAGTAGTCGAGGCACGCTTACAAAGCGTTGTCCTGAAGACAATTATTCGTTCTGCATAGGTTGCAAGCAGGCTACAACGATTGTCTCAGCAGGATACAACGACTAACTCCGATAGAACAGCAACCTTGAACTACTCGGATCTGACAGAACTCTTGGATACTTGCTCTCAACTTGACTCAAGATTAAAGAAAAGAAAGAGAGGAGAGAAGAACTCTTCAATTGGAATGAGATACTCCAAAATGGAATGAGATGCTTCAAATGAAGAAACAAGTTGCTATTTATAGGCTAGCAACTTAGTAACTCTCCAAAAATAAAATTAATATAAACAAAATGAAACATACATAAAAAGTAACTCAATTATGTAGTTACTTGTAAAGATTCAAATATAACTCACAAATTTAACTTTTAAGTTAAATTTGTAAAAGAAACATCAACACATTTTGATGTTTCAAACCATTTTGAAACCTTTGAATTTCAAGTCAAGTAACAACAACATAAATGAAACATCAATTCATTTTTTATGTTTCAAACCAACACTTTCTTTCACAATTTACTATAAAATCCAACATTGTATCCAAAATTTTGAAAACGAATGACATGTTTGATGATATTCTTGTTTATAGTTCGAATATATTCACATTTTCTTTAATTCAATGATAAATTTTATTTTTATTTTCTTTAAAAATGCATGTATTTTTTATTAGTCAATCATACACTCAAATAACATCTAAAAGAAAGATTTTAGTACACATGAAATATCTTATTAATTTACTTATTTAATAAAAATAAATCAAAACTCTAAACGAAAGATTTTAGTACACATGAAATATCTTATTAATTTACTTATTTAATAAAAATAAATCAAAACTCAACTCAAATGGAGAGAAAATAACAGAGATTTGAATAAAAGTTAATTACTATACGCTCGTTAATGAAAAGAGAAAAATGGATTACAAAACAAAAAGGAAAAGAAAATGAGAGAGGTCGAGAAAAGAGAGAAAAAAACTGAAAAGGATAAAGAACTATTAAAAAAGAAAAAAAAAATATGATGGAAGAGAGAGAGGAAAGGTGGGCTTAGAAAGGAGGGAAGAAAGAGAGAAATACCGAGTACATGCATGAATTTTTTTTTTTTTTAAATAGAAATAGAATCTTGTAGTTTATCAAATAATTTTGTTATTTCTTTAGAAATGTAATTAAAACAAGATAGTTTATCAAATATGTCTTTTTTAAAAGATGAAAAATGAAAATTAGAAACAAGAAACAAAAACATTATTAAATGATCCTTAAATTCTTGTCTTAATTTTTTTTTAAAAAAAAATCAATTTAATACTACCTCTAAATTTAGAAGTATATTTTAACCACTAAAATCTATGCTTGCTGTAACCACCTATTTTTTTCCGGCTTCTTTTTATAAAATTGATTGCTAGTTTAATTTTTTTATGCATTTTTTTATGTTTGTTATTAAATTTGCACATTATTGAGATGTCTATTACTCATACACAATTTTGGAGAAACAAGAACTTGAATTTTTAGTAAATAACTTCACTTATATTTTCTTGATTTCAAATGACAAATCATACACATATTTATACTAGTAGGAAAATACATCAAAAGACATCAATATTAAATGCCAATACATGACTCTTCATCAATACATGAACATTCATCAATGTACTTAATGATTCATGTATCGAACTATTCATGTATGTAATTAAATGTAATTAATGTATTCAACTATTCATGTATTTGAAAATGTCTAGATTAAATTTAACAGTATCTTATCAATGTTGGTTTATATATTTCTTTCTACCCTTCTTCTTCATGTAGGTTTATTTCATGTTCTGGTCTAATTTAGCAATGCAATAGCAGGCGACTAAGGAGGATAAAGCAGAAAATGAAACCCACATTCTTTTTTTAGCGTTGAGTTCTCAAAATTACACAAAATATAAATTAGCCCCACCACTTAAACCAATCACCTAAAATCCACCGCCCAACTCAAATGCTACATTTGTTTTCTGTTTTATCTAGTAAATCTACCTACTTTTCAAGTTAGTTGAGTTTGATTTCAAATTGTTGGGTTTAAAAACTAAAGCAATTTTTGTTTGTGCAATGCAGAGTTGCTTCAAAGCTATTTCGTCTAAGCACAACACAATTTCTTCAAGCTTTTCTGATTCAGCCAATCTAGTCACCATAAAATATCTTTCGACTTGATGGAGCCACCCAAACGGATTCTCACCTTCAGAAATCAAAATCTCCAATTTCGTTAGTCGAAGGTCAAACACTGGCGATAATTTCCTTTATCAATAAGGGTATGGTGCCATGGGAATAATTAGAGAGCTCCTCCTTTCTCTCCAAAAATACCACTATCACAAATGACAAGCCAAAAAAATACCCTCTCAGTCCTACCAACAAACTATAAAAGGCCCTTATAACAAAAACATTCTCTTGGGCCCACACTCTAACAAACTTCACAGCTTGCTATTCCCTACTCTCCTTTCTCACACGCTTCCTCTTGTATACATATATTTAATAGGAGGTTTATCATCCCACAAGAGTTTCTAACTCATTTGGGCTATATTGTTTTCAAGATTTTATAAGTTCCACTAGTTGGTACGTTTACGATAAGTTGCTAATATATTACTCATCGTATTGTTATTGTACATATTAGAGTTGTTGATAGTGATACGTTTCTATTTGTCTCCCTAATCTTGTTTGTATTTAGTGGTAGCTTGGAATGTATATGCAATCTCTTTCAAATGCTTGAGAATGGAGTGCTGTAAAATGGCCTTGTTCATGTTGGAATATTATAAAGTTGTTAATAGTTGTATAATCGTACTATGTGCTCCTATAGTAGTTTCTTGTTCTTACAATATCTCAATTTTTATTGGTAATTTAAAAAGATAATAATGTCATGTCATCCTTGATTGTATGAAGAATTATATCCATCATTCTTTAGGTTAAGATTGAATCCAAGTAGAAAGATTCTTTATCCACTTTCCTATATGAACCAAAAGCAAGCAATGAGATTAGTTTGCACAAATGAATAAAATAAAATGTTAGTTTTACTCGACATGAATTACTTTTTCTTGGTTAGTTATATCTTCTTGTATGCATGATTTTGTTATAACTCTTTCCTCTGTGTATTTTCCTACTCGTGGATTGAATTTCATAGATGGAGATGATCGGATGGTTGATTGAATGATAGTTATTTTGTTGTACTGCTTCAGTTGTCAACAGTTGGAGTACTTAATTAGCTTCAATTGACAGCAGTTGGGAGTACTTTACGCCTTTTCTTTCCTCTCCTCACCTAGAAAGTGGAAAATATGAATGCCGTTGCCGTCGCCTCTGCTGCCACAGTCGCAGACTCTGACGCTACTGCAGCAGACTATGCTGCTACTGCCGCAGACTCTGCAGCCACCGCTGGAGACTCTGCTGCTGCCTTTGCAGCGGTCGCAGCAGAATCTGTCGCCTCTGCAGCTGCTACTGCAGACTCTACCTCCACCGCCGCTCCTGCTACTCCCGCAGCTCTCCTCGGTTCTGTCGCTCCCCAGCCGGTCGTTGATCCTCCCCTTGTGTTCTGGACGTGTTTCTGTGGACTGAGAGCTAATGCAGATTTAATATTGTGCCATACAAGATCATGTGGTTGTTTCAACCGTGGTATCGAATGCGTACACTATGGATGCGATCGTGATAGATGCCAAAATTTAGACTAGACGGTACTTCTCCTTATATTTGAAATTCTAAAAGTTGTCTTGAATTTTTTTTTTGGAAAAAAGTTAGACTGAATTTTGAAGACTTACTAATACTATCATGGTTGCCATAAGAGTTCATCAGTAATGAAAGTAGCTAGCACGTTTGTATATTGTCTTTGTAGACCCATTTCTTTCATATTTACATTTTTTTATTCAATTTAATTTTCCATATTTCTCTAGACTTTGTTCATTTAAAATTGCATATGGTTGATTGAATGATAGTTATTTTGTTGTGTTGCTTCAGTTGACAGCCGTTGAAGTACTTAATTAGCTTAAATTGACAGCAGTTGGGAGTACTTTACGGCCTTTCTTTCCTCTCCTCACCTAGAAAGTGGAAAATATGAATGTCGTTGCCCTTGCCTCTGCTGCCACGGCCGCAGACTCTGCCGCTACAGTCGCAGCCTTTGCTGCTACAGTCGCAGACTCTGCTGCTACCGCTGCAGACTCTACTGCTACTACTGCTGCCTCTGTAGCGGTAGTCGCAGAATCTGTAGCCTTCGCCTCTGCAGCCGCTGTCAGACTCTGCCTCCACCGCCACTCCTGTTGCTTCTGCCTCTCTCCTCGATTCTGTCGCTCCCCAGCCGGTCGTTGATCCTCCCCTTGTGTTCTGGACGTGTTACTGTGGACTGAGAGCTCATGCAGATTTAATATTGTGTCCTACAAGATCATGTGGTTGTTTCGAACGTGGTATCGAATGGGTGCACTGTGGATGCGATCGTGATAGATGCCAAAATTTAGACTAGACGGTACTTCTCCTTATATTTGAATTTCTAATAGTTGTCTTGATTTTTTTTTTGGAAAAAAGTTAGACTGAATTTTGAAGACTTACTAATACTATCATGGTTGCCATAAGAGTTCATCGGTAATGAAAGTAGCTAGCATGCTTGTACATTGTCTTTCTAGACCCATTTCTTTCATATTTACTTTTTTTTTTCTATTCAATTTAATTTCCATATTTCTCTAGACTTTGTTCTTTTAAAATTGCATATGGTTGATTGAATGATAGTTATTTTATTGTGCTGCTTCAGTTAACAGCCGTTGGAGTACTTAATTAGCTTCAATTGACAGCAGTTGGGAGTACTTTACACCCTTTCTTTCCTCTCATCACCTAGAAAGTGGAAAATATGAATGTCGTTTCCGTCGCCTCTGCTGCCACCGTCGTAGACTCTGCCGCTACTGCCGCAGACTATGTGCTACTGCTGCCACCGCTGTAGACTCTGCTGCTACTGATGTTGCCTCTGCAGCGGTAGCCGCAGAATCTGTCGCCTCTGCCTCCACCGCCGCTCCTGCTGCTCCTGCCTCTCTCCTCGATTATGTCGCTCCCCAGCCAGTCGTTGATACTCCCCTTGTGTTTTGGACGTGTTACTATGGACTGATAGCTCGTGCAGATTTAATACTGTGTTGTACAAGATCATGTGGTTGTTTCAAACGTGGTATTTGATGGGTACACTGTGGATGCGATCATGATAGATGCCAAAATTTAAACTAGACGATACTTATCCTTATATTTGAATATCTAAAAGTTTTCTTGAATTTTTTTTTGGAAAGAAGTTAGACTGAATTTTGAAGACTTACTAATACTATCATGGTTGCCATAAGAGTTCATCGGTAAAGAAAGTAGCTAGCATGTTTGTATATTGTCTTTGTAGACCCATTTCTTTCATATTTACTCATTTTTTTTCTATTCAATTTAATATTCCATATTTCTCTAGACTTTGTTCTTTTAAAATTGCATATGGTTGATTGAATGATAGTTATTTTATTGTGCTGCTTCAGTTGACAGTCGTTGGAGTACTTAATTAGCTTCAATTGACAGCAGTTGGGAGTACTTTACACCCTTTCTTTCCTCTCATCACCTAGAAAGTGGAAAATATGAATGCCGTTATCGTCGCCTCTGCTGCCACCTCTGCTGACTCTGCCGCTACTGCCGCAGACTATGTGCTACTGTTGCCACCGCTGTACACTCTGCTGCTACTGATGCTGCCTCTGCAGTGGTAGCCGCAGAATCTGTCACCTCCGCCTCTACAGCATCTGCTGCAGACTCTGCCTCCACAGCCGCTACTGCTGCTTCCGCCGCTCTCCTCGGTTGTGTTGCTCCCCATCCGGTCGTTGATACTCCCCTTGTGTTTTGGACGTGTTACTGTGGACTTAGAGGTCGTGCAGATTTAATACTGTGTCGTACAAGATCATGCGGTTGTTTCAAACGTGGTATCGAATGCGTACACTGTGGATGCGATCGTGATAGATGCCAAAATTTAGACTAGACGGTACTTATCCTTATATTTGAATTTCTAAAAGTTGTCTTGAATTTTTTTTTTTTTTGGAAAGAAGTTAGACTGAATTTTGAAGACTTACTAATACTATCATGGTTGCCATAAGAGTTCATCGGTAATGAAAGTAGCTAGCATGTTTCTATATTGTCTTTGTAGACCCATTTCTTTCATATTTACTCTTTTTTTTTCTATTCAATTTAATTTTCCATATTTCTCTAGACTTTGTTCTTTTAAAATTGGATATTTTAATAGTATTTTGGTATTTTTCTTTGGGTATGTTTTTCTTTTAAAATTGCATATTTTTAACTATCTCAAAAGAATCCTACCATGAGTATATTTATTTTGTAATCGAAATGTTTACCAGTTAATGAGGCAACCAACTAGAAATGTAATGGCCATCATTATAAATTAGGCTACTTCAGAGTAATTAGACCTATTCGTTAGAATTCTAATTAAAAAAAAATAATTGAATTTCAAGTTTAGTCCATTAAGTTTGGTTAATTAAATTTCTAGAATCTTGGAGAAGAGATTTTCTTAAATCTTTAATTACATTATTTAGGAATTTAATTTTAGATTTTTTTACCCAAGTTCAACAAGGAACCAAAAATACCTTTTGATTAGATTTTTTTTCATCAAATACTTTGGATGCTTTATTTGAGATCTTAGGATTTTTTCCTCTTTTATTAATTAGAGTTATTTGGGTTTTGGTTGGTTTAATTAAAGAGCCCAACTTGCCTCCTGCCCAGGCAGGAGGCATAATTGGTGCTGCCCACTTGGGCACCATTGGATTAAAATTTTTTGTTTTTTTTATAAAAAAAAAAAAAAAAAAATCAGCATCAATGGTGCCCAAATGGGCAGCACCATAAATGCCTCCTGCCTGGGCAGGAGGCAAGTTTTTTTCTTAATTAAAAGAGAGGAGTTTTAAGAAGGAAACTAAAAGAGGAAAAAAGGAAAAAAAAAAAATTCCATAAAGCTTTCACATTATCCTTCTTCCCCCTTCACTTTCAGTTGCCTACACCCCCCCTTCTCGCTAAGCTTTCTCCTCGGCGAGTCCTTCCCCACGTGACGAGAACATTTGCTTTGATAGCCTCTTCAATGAACAAAGACCTCCGGTTAAGTAGCCATTGTTGCAGCGGTGTGTTCCCCCTCGATTGGCGATGAGCTTGTGACGGCAGTACTCCTCTAAGAAGCAACACTAGTGAACACCCACACAAACCCACGAGTCTTGCTGCAACCTTGCTGTTTGGCTAGTCCCAACGTTGACCCACACATTGATTGGCCTTAAAACAAGGTACCCACGGCCCTACGACTTTCTTTCTACGAATCTCGAACCTAATTGAACGTAATCAGCAAGGTTTCAGACTATTGGTTGAGCATCAGTAGGTAGCATTCGCTCTAGATTCCTTTAAAATCCTTGTGAACTCTTTTAGATCGTTATAGATAAGATTCTAATGCTTGGATACCCCTTATTTGCAGTTTTGAATACTTTTGGCTGTTACCCACAACTCAAATATCCTCAGATTAATTTATCCACAGCTCGTAGTGGTTAGTTTGGTGTTTTCGAACCAACTCGAACACCAACCAACAAGTATTCCGATCTCTTTAGCGCTAATCTGTAAGTTCTAGCATGGTTTAGACCTTTCGCAAATCACTGTAGGTGTTATAGCTTAGGTTCTAACGTGTAATAATCTTCGGTTTATAGTTTGGGGTTTATTCGAACATTATTCAGCAAGGCATTGAGCCTATTTTTGCAAGGTTAGCATCCCCTTAAACTCATTTGGACTGGATTAAAGTATCTTAGATTATTTTCTAATGTTTGGATACTTTTTATTGTAGTTTCGAACACTTTTGGTTGTGACCCATAATTAGGTGAGGCTTCGAGCCATTTTGGTAAGCTTCAATGCATTTCATCCCCTTTTGAATCTTGTTTAAGGTGATGGAAATTTGTTTCTAACCTTTGAAAACCATGCTTGTAGTTTTGGACCACTTTGGAGCCTTTTTGAATACTTCCCAGCAAGTGGACAAGTCTTTTTCAATAAGTATTGGGTGGTAAGGTCTCGTTTAGACCCTTTTGAGGCCTCGAATAAATGTTGTGAGTTGGTTTCTAACCCTTAGATGTTGCTGGCTGCAGTTTGGCTCGAATCTAGAAAATTCGCTTTGTCATTTAGGGACGTATCTAAGTAAGTATACCCGTCTTTGAGCTTGGGGAGTTGTTTAAAGGATTCTCGAATTAAGCTTGGCCTCTAAAGCTTTTCTCTTGGTTTAGGGATCTCTTGGGATAATTTAATAGTGCTTTATGTAAGTAGTTTCTACCTTTTGAGTATGTTTGATTGTGTGATGTATGTTTTATGTTTCTCTTGTTTGACTTGCACTTGAGATATTTATTATATGTTTTTGTGTTGTTTGAGGAGCTTGATTGAAAGTTGACCTGTGAAACTCATGTGAAGTTACCACGAGGAGTATTGAGTTTGAGATATATGTATATGCATGTGTTGTTGGGCAAGGGACATGGTTTAGTAGCATGCCTAGGAAACATGTTTTCCGTTGTGATTGTGTGGTTAAGGGCGGAACATGACGCGTAAATCATGTGTCGGGCTGAGTGTGCGTTGCATGACGCATAATTCATGTTCCTAAAGTTTGAAACTTTGTTCCGTTAATGAAATGGGAATTAAACTGAAAAAGTATATTTTTTTTCAAACGGGGTTTTGACAGTGTAAATTACAACCATTTACAGAAAAAGAATGGAGGGTAAATCAACAATACACGATCAATACTGTATGTACAAAAATTGAGTTACTGAATCTATATCAGTTTTGCTTTTATATTTGACTGATCAAAATGAAACTCTAATGTTGTTTAGGTGAGGAAACGAGCTGTGACAATTCAGATGTACTTATGGATTTTAAGTTTATGTAAAGTTAATAGCTAGTACATTACCTAAACTTAAATCAACCACAAAATCAAACCATACTAAAAAATAAAACTAAAAGAATATAAAGATGACAATCACATAACACTTACACAGTTGCACTAGCTCAGCAAATTAGATACTACTCTAACCACGTATCAATCACCATCAATTACCTCCAAAAAAGATCCCAAATTAGTTGAGTAGTAGGACCATATTCACTCAATTTAATCCCTCAATTTTAGTCAAATTCCAAGAAGCAATGTCATAACAGTAAGTGAAATTAATTCCTCCCTTATTAGGCATTCTCTGCTACAGATTTTGAGTTCATATTTTTTTTACTTGCTTTGTAATGGTTGTGGGCATTTATTCTCTGTACAAGTTTTTCTTTTTTGTTCCTTTCATCTTTGGCTGAACCGTGAGTATAAAGAAGGTTCCCAGCCTTCTCTGTAAACATGTCTGAGATAACAATTCAATACAAAAAGGTTCATTCTTCTGTTATTTAGAATAAGGTTTGTGAAATTTTATTATCATCCTCATCAAATCATTGCTAAATGTCTTATTTTGAATAATTTTCAAAAACTTTTATTACCCACTGCTAAGGTTAGAGAGAGCAATTTTGAGTAAAGCCTAAAATCTCCTATTCTAAAATCCTCGTCAAATCATTCCTAAAGTCTCATACTCATCGGCAAATTTGTATATATAACACTCTTTTTTAGCTCATCAACATATAAGAGTAAGGACCTAAACAGTTAGCCTTTTAGTTGATGATACGTGTCTTAAGCTCAAGTTGGCCCTAATATTCATTGTTTATAACAATAACTTCATGCATACAAGCAACAAAGGAAAATATTCATAGTTATAATCATTATTAAACATCTATATCAACTTTGAAAGTACATAAATAATTTTGATTCATTTTAGTTCAACAATATGTAAATATAGAGATCCTAACGCCTAACATTTTCATTGAGACTATAATGCTTTAACTCATTCAAATTGACACAGATAATTTTGATTATAAACACAATAAAGAGAAAAATATGGAAAAACTTATGTAAACTCAAATGGGTTCTTCATAATTAAGGAAAAATAACCCAATGAAGGACAATTGATTTTGTACTTGTGACAATCACAAAACTAGTAGTGGGGGCTTCTGTTCATAATGAAATTCCAATTTGCAACATAGTATTTATCCTTCCAAAGAAATAGAGAGATTATAATATTCTCATCCATCTTACTAACTTATTCAAACTAAAAATGCACTCTCCTTCAAACCCTTCAGCTTCTCTCTCTCCCTTCCAATCATATATATATATATATATATTTATTTATTTATTTATTTATTGTGTGTGTCAACTTTCCATTCAAAACCAAACATAGAAAACTTCCATTTTCTCTCTCTACATTCTTGAATTCTTCTTCTTAAGGCATGGCTAAGGCTAGCTACTAGAAATCGTCTCTACTTTATAAGGTATCTCTTGGAAACGTAGTAGGCACTCACAACACAACTCAAGAGACAAGAGAAGAAAATTGTTCTCTTACTCACACACAATTTGAAGAAACAAGAACTTGAATTTTTAGTAAATAACTTCACTTCTATTTTATTGATTTCAAATGACAAATCCTACACATATTTATACTAGTAGGAAAATGCATCAAAAGACATCAATATTAAATACCAATACATGACTCTTCACCAATACATGAACATTCATCAATGTACTTAATGATTCATGTATCAAACTATTCATGTATATAATTAAATGTAATTCATGTATCAAACTATTCATGTATTTGAAAATATCTAGATTAAATTTAACAGTATCTTCTCAATGTTGGTTTATATATTTCTTTCTACCCTTCTTCTTCATGTAGGTTTATTTCATGTTTTGGTCTAATTTAACAATGCAATAGCAGGCGACTAAGGAGGATAAAGTAGAAAAGGAAATCCACATTCTTTTTTTAGCGTTTAGTTCTCAAAATTATGCAAATTACAAATTACCCCCACCACTTAAACCATTCACCTAAAATCCACCGCCCAACTCAAATGCTACCTCTGTTTTCTGTTTTATCCGGTAAATCTACCTACGTTTCACGTTTAGTTGGGTTTGATTTCAAATTGTTGAGTTTAAAAACTAAAGCAAATTTTGTTTGTGCAATGCAGAGTTCGTCATCAATTTTTTTTAATAAGATGCAAAAATTCTAGAGAAAAGTACAAATCAAACTTAAATCAACAACAAACTGAATACAAATAAAGAAGAGGAGATGAATTTTACTTACTATTATAGCCAATTCACAAAGCATTGCCCTACCGCTGTTATCAGAAGGAGACGAAAATGAAGCCACTGTATGGAGAAGAAAAATACACCGTCGTCGTCGATGCCAAAAGGAGAGGAAATGCCAGATGCCACCGCCGCCGTATGGAGAAGAGAAGGACGATCCACTGCCAGAACCAGAAGAAGAGAGGAACATGATTGGGAGCCGTCATGAAACATCAAACTATTTTTGAAACTTTTCAAATCAAGTAAGAACAAATTAACTTCCATGTGTTAAATTTGTAAATGAAATATCATTTCATTTTGATGTTTCAAACAAACACTTTCTTTCACATTTTTACTATAAAATCCGACAATTGATAGGGATCATTTGGTAATATTCATGTTTAATTTTTTTTACTTTTTGAGAAATGAAAGTGCTTGTTAATTGTTCTTATTTTTCAATTTTCAGAAACATTTTCAAAATTGCAATAAAATCAAATTTTTTGTTTTTTATTATTCTTGTTTCCACTTCTTTTTCAAAAATATAAATAAAAACATTATTTTATTATTCTTAAATGATTAAATGCATAATAAATGTCTAAAATTAAATATAAAATAAAAATTTTGAATATTTAATTATTACAAATTAATTTTTATATTTTGACATTAACGGACAAGAAACAAGAAATTATTACTGAATATTTTTCTATTTCTTTTTTCAATAAAAAACAAGTTACCAAATGCAATTTTTCTTTTCTTTATTTAAAAAAAAAAGGAAAAACGAGAAACAAGAAATAGAAAAGGGAGGAATGAGAAACAAAAACTAAATTTTCATCCATGTGATCAAGGAAAATATATTAAAATGCTAACATCATAATTGCTAGTAATTTAGGCATTTTAGTATCATTAGAGATTAGAAATAAAAGATTCATCCTTCAATTTGTATAGTTTATAAACAAAAACAACTTTTAAATTATAAGTGAGTAGGTCAAATCTATATCAATAGTGGGTTGTGATAGAAATGAAAAATCCATCTTATACTGAGAGTTGACGTTGATTTTATATTAATTTATAAATAAAATAAGAGAAAATATACATTTAAAGTATACCTGGCCAGATACAATGCAAAAGTTCATAAGCCAAAGTTGTTTAATCTGGAATTTAACATTCATTGAAAAAGAAAAAAGAAAAAAGAAAAAGGAAAAAAATTTTGGGTGCAACTAAGTTGTGTTGCAAAAGGAGAGGGGTTCATTCGTCTCCTGCCAAAATGTTTGGGAGAGAACCAAAATTCAAGGATTCTATATGAGAAATCCCATAAATGGTTTTCTCATTTAGATTGATGAATGTTGTTATCTTGATCTTCCTCCCAGTTTTATCCAAGCAAAACAAATCGTGATTGAATAGAAACCATATCTGTCCTTCATCTTCACAAGCTTTAATGAGGTAAAAGAATGGAAAGCTCAAGTCATTTGGAAAATCAATAACAAATTCTGATCTAATCCATGAATCTTTGGCTCTCATCTTCCACACATGAATCTTCCAAAATGGTGCAGACATTTTTATAACTGCATAAATAGTGCCATTGAATGGCTGAATGGACGCACGATGGTTGGTGGAGTAAGTGGCAACGTCCAAGATGGTAATGGATTCAATTCTTTCAGTTTCAACATTAAGACCATATATCACAAACTCATTTCCTATTTCTTTTCCGATCCAATAGATGACTCCATCCAAGTAAGCACCCTCACGGTAGATGATAAAAGGTTGGCAGCCAAGATGCGTCCATTGCAATTGGTTAGCGCTTCCACTAATTCTACAAACCTCCATTATGTCATTGCATTTTGTTTGGTCCCTGTTGGCGGGGGTAAATCTGAACAATTTGTACTGCTTCGTTTTAGGGCTGAAACCAAATCCGAAGGCGTAAATATCCTCGTCATGTTGAGGAACTTTGAAGAACTCATTAGTCATGGGATTTAATATGCCATCACACCAATCTTCGACATGTTCTTTGGTAATATAGAGTAGGCCATTACAGGATGTGAGAATTGAGACAGCCGGCCAATCACCGTCAAACCCAAATGAGGCAACACAACTCATTGTATCAAAATCGATACAATGCATCTTGGGATTGCGCTGAATATCCGAGAGGACATTACGCCGACTAGAACTGGGGATGACATCAGACGTACAGAGAAGGAAACCGTTTGGAAGGAATTTAGAAGACGAAGCGTAATCTAACACCAGATCATTCCAAGTTTTACATACGAGCCTGCATGCGGGCAAATTGGAGAAAGGAAGTTTGGAGAAGATTACCTTAATAATATTTGGTGGAAGTTCCCAATTTATGTTCATAATCCTCCTCTTACTTTCCACCTTCTCCATCTAAAACAACTCAGAGAGGTAGACATTGAATGAGGGTGAAACCCAATATTTAAAGCAAAGTATAACTAACTAACAACCCCATCTAAAATTGGGGAAACAAACTGAAACTAAAATGGTTATTTGGAAATTCTTCTGTTTCTTTCTTTTGAGAGAATTTTGCAAGTTTTGTGGTGGAAAATCAGTTCAAGTTTCCTAATTGAGATTGCTTGATAGAATTAATAACTTGCTAGGTAGTCTAACTTAGTGAAATAATTCTCTATTTAGAGTGTATATGAACTAAAACCAAATGTTTTAAGATTTAAGACTATATGAAATAGATATTACCAATGTCAAATCAAAATTATAGTTTAAACTTAATTCTTTTTGTGCACAATATTCATTTATTGCTATATGCTACTCTGAATTTTGCAATCATGGACATACCAATCAAACTCACGCTTATAAGACACATATTTGTTTGTTTCTTTTTTATAATCTTGATTTAAATTTTAATGTGTTAAAGAAAATCAAAATTTTGGAATCTCTTCATATTCATTTATATTTCTAATGTTGATATTTGATTAAAAAGTTCTAACAAAAATGGTAAATTAAAATGAGTCTCTTAAATTAAACTTGAAAAGAAATATATAAGATCAAGTTATTATATATATACATCAAGTTAATCGTCATTTGGTTTTGTAAATGGGAAAGGTTATTCAACATAGGTAATTGGTAGAAATAGTTCAATTTCAAAGAGGAGATGTATTGGTATGTCCATGATTAATCTTAAAAAGTTAAGAATCTTCTTTACTATATTTTCTGATTTAAGGAATAAACTTGATATATATATATATATATATATATATATATATATATATATATAAAATTGTAAAATTCTTTTATAATTAAAGGTTGGGTCATAAGTCTTTAGCCTTTTAGATATGGGGAAATTTTTGACAATTTCCCTACATTAGTTGATAGACTTGGATGATTAAAAGAAATAAGAACATCCTTACAGAAGCAAAGTAGTTGGAAAAGAGAATATATATAGCAAGCAAGAAAACAAAAATAAAAGCTTGAGAGGAAGATTGGTTTGATAGGTTGGGAAGGGTCTCAGCTACCCTATCGAGTATTTGGGAGGAGAGAAATAAGAGGATCTTTGACGCTCTTATATAAAGAACCTAATTTATGGTCTCGATATAAATTTAGGGAAAGAAAAAGAGAATATTATCATTCGATCCTACGGTATAGCGTTATATCCCAATTTTGACCTTACTTGCATATGTGAATATGATATGTGAATCTAAAGCAGTATATGTAGAGATTAATTTTCTTTTTTCAATTTTCATTTTTTTAAGAAAAAACAAACCGTTTTCATTTACACCAAAATTATTTACAATAATGCCTTATCCTTTCTTTTTTCCTCTCTTCTTTCTCTTCTCTTTCCTTTCTTTTTTTCTTTTTGTTTTTTAATCGATTTTTTTCCTTTTCATTAATGAGCTTTTAGTATTATTATTTTTATTTAAATCTCTATTATTTTCTCTCTAATTTTGATAGGATTTTAATTTCTTTTTAACAAATAAATAAATTAATAAGATATTTCATGTTTACCCAAATCTTTTTTCTTTCTCTTTTTAAATTTTATTTGTGTATGATTGGCTAATGAGAAACACATGTATTTACAAAGAAAAAAAATAAAAATAAAATTTATATTGAATGAAAGAAATGGCTCAATTGTCCGACCTTCTTGAAAACATCATTAAATGAAGCCCTTCTTTTTCAAATTTTTTTATACAATTTTTCAACATGCTTTTTTTTAAAAAAAAAAAAAAAAAAGAGAAAACAAATGAGAAGTGAGATTCAAAAAAAAAAGAAAAAAAAAGACAAGCAAAAGCACATATTTTCTTAAAACACAAAAATAGAAATAAAGAAATAATATGAAATCGAAGCACTACAAATTACTAAGCCCTAAGTTAGTATGCAAGTAAAACAATAAGTACTCACTTGAAGTTCAAATAAGAGTTTATGGCTTTTTTTTAATAAAAAAATGGATATTCATTAACCAAAAAGATTACACCTATGCTCATAAATAAGAGAGGACACCCATAAGAGAGGACACCCAGCCGAGATAGTTAGCATCCCAAAATTCTAAATTAACCTCCAAAATGGAGGAGGCACCACTCACACCACTTTCATAGAAAACTGCCCTCGCAAGAGAATGGACAACACAATTACATCTCTTTGGGCAGAAAGCAAAAGAGATAACTCCCGTGCAAGACGCTTCCTCTTCCACGACGATGTTCTTCAACTCAGAAAGGTCGCTATCCGGATCATGCAATGCTTTGATTAATTCGGCACAGTCTAATTCCAACACAATGGAAAGGGGGGAAATACTCGATAACTGTCTAAGAGATGGACTGTCTGTCCTTCTAAAGCTTTGATCAACCATTTGCATCTACACTTTTGGAAACTGGGGTAAATGAGAGATCCCCGAGAGTCACAAACAACCCAACCCAAACCTCCAAAATTCTGGTCTTCAGTCCACGATGCATCGGTGTTGAGTTTCCAGTAGCCTTCTGGGAAAGGGAGGGGGGGGGGGGGGGGAGGAGACCACATGCTCTAACTCCCGCGGTTCTCAGATCTCACTGAAGCCAGGTACAAACCTTTAATTTCACCCAATTCTACTAAATGTCTGTCAATTGAGTTGAAAATGGCTTGATTTATCCGGAAATATTTTCATCTTTGTGGATTGGCAATGCGAGTTCCTGAAATTCCATATACACCAGAGAATTGTTGTAGCTTTAACAAGATCCTCATCATTCATCTTATCCGTCAACCAGTCCCAAAAATCCCTCAGTTTCCTAGCATCCCTGCAAATTAGAAACAACCCATCAAGGAAAGGAAAGTAATTAAGCCAAACCTTTTTAGCATAATTACAAGTCCACAAAATATGGCTTGCTGACTCTTCTTTACGCCAGCGCAAAGGACACAAGTTAGATATATCAATTCCTCTTTGAGGTATATTAATCCTTGTTGGTATGACATCATTTAGAGCTTTCCAAGTAAAAATTTTTGCTCTTGGGATGGCCTTAATCTTCAAGAAACTCTTCCACTTATAGCTCAAAGTCTCAGAGGGGGTTGCTTGGGAAATATTAACTTGTGAGGTGGCCAAGTGATACGCATTCTTGACAAAAAAAAAAACTCCTTTTGGATCCAAACCCCATATAATTTCATCCCTAGTAATCCTACCACAGGGCATGTTGAGGATATCTTCCGCACCAAGGGCAATACAATTTTCTTTTATGAACGAATCACTCCACATTCCTTGGTTGTCCATTAGAGTTTTTATTTGTTTGTTTTGGAGATTCTCCTTGACCCTAATCGGATTTCTACATCCTTTTCTATCAATCCACGGGTATTTGTCAAGCATTATATGATGGCCATTGCCACCTTCCACCTATACCCCTTGCTAAACAGCTCCCTAGCCCAAACTATGCTTCTCTAAGTTAGAGAGGGATTCTTTCCTAGATTGGCCTTAAGGAAGTCCCCGTCTTTGAGTACTTGCCTCTCAGTAAACGGGTCAACAGGCTATCAGGGTCCTTAGAATCCGCCAACTATGTTTTGCCAACATTACCTGATTGAAGCTTTAAAGCTCTCTGAATCCTAGCCCTCCCACCTCTTTGCTCAGACACAACTTCTTCCAGCTCATCCAGTAAGCTTTCCTTTTATCCTTAGAAGACCCCCACCAAAATTGAGCGCAACACTTATTTATCTCTTCACAATACTTCGAGGCAGCCGAAAACAACTCATAGTATAGTTAGGAATTGCCTGAGCTATGGACTTGATTAAGATCTCTTTACCACCTTGAAAAAACTTAAAAAGACTTAAAAAGACAATGTTGTCAAGGGCCAATGCCAAAAAAAAAAAAAACAAAAACAAGAAGAAGAAGATTCAATGTCAATTAGCAATCACCATTCAAGCTTCAAATTGAAAATTAACGAACAAAATGGCCAATTTGAAATTAAACAACATGCTATGAGTCAATTTGTAATTAGACAACGTGTTATGAGTCAATTTACAAATTAAACAACATATCATGAGTAACTTGCAATTAAACAATATGCCATGAGTCAATGTGCAAATTAAACAACAAGCCATGAGTCAATTTGCAAATTAAATATGGACCAATTTGAAATTTAAATACATGCTATGGGGAATTTGAAATTAAACAAATGAGTTAAGGGTAAAATAGATGTTAAACAAATAAATTGAGGGTTAAAAATGAAAATTAAAAGAAAGAAAATTCCCTCCCTTCAACAACACGTTCTTCTTACGAAAGAGGAAGAAGTCGGACTGCTGGGTCGCCGGAATGGATGGTGAAGTTCGGCGGAAGCTAGCGTATTCGCCGTAGGTGGTGATCCGTTCGCCGGGACGCCGCGTAATCATGCGTCAGACTTGTCTGAATGCTGCCATATGTTCGCCTTAACACGTCGGAGTTGTCCGAAACGTGCAGAAAGCTTATGGAGGCTCGCCGGAGAGTTGTGGGTGGTGTGGGTAGTTCGCAATCACTCGATTCGTTCGAGGCTGGTGCTGCCCGTCGCCAGAAAATTACATATCTGGCGCCTGTTCAGATAGTCGAGTGTGCTGAGTTCGTGGGTCTCGAAGATCTGTTCGCCGGAATCAATGGTGCTCGTCGGAGCTGCTGCGTGTAGCCGGAGTCATTTCGCCGTAAGTGCGGTCTACCGGAAAATAGCATTTGACATGCGGTTTTTTAGTTCAAAGTGCTAAAAAAAATAAAAGGAAGAATCAAAACCAGTGAGCGAGCGGTTTTTTAGTTCAAAATGACATTTGACTAATAGTGCATGAGAATCGCAAGGGATGTGCAGATCTTCGGGTCCAAAAAGAGCATTTGCATAGAACTCAATTAGAGAGAAGAAGAAGTAAAATGAAAATAATGAAAATAATTTTTTTTTTTTTTTAAAAAAAAAAAAAACTAAAACAAACAAATGAAAAGATAACCATCTTAAACTTTTTTGACCTAATTAATCTTATTGAGTAGATCGGCAAACGCTTCCCTCAACCCATTTTCACACCAAAATTTTAATCTTCTTCAAAATTAGAGATCAGATCAACAATAAGTTCACATTTTTTTAACATATACAACATGGTACTTTTGCATTTTTTTTTATTTATCAATAGTTTCACATTTTTTTAAACATATACAACGATACGTTACTTACATTATACATAGTATATTTGTGTTTTTATATTTATAAACATTTTCACACTTGTTTAACATATACAATGAACGAAGATGGAGCTTTCAATTCAAATACTTTTTTGTCGCTTCTCTACTTTAATTTCCTCATCATATTGTTGTTTGAAGACAAGTTATTTGTTTAGACAAAACCTAAAAGTCGATAGGCACGGAAGGCAAATGTTTGCAGTGAGGGAAAACGGATTTCAAACCCTAACCAAATGTGGAGCTCAATAAATGGAAGATAAGATGAAGCTTCAAACGTGTAATTTTACAAACGATTTTATTTATGAATATGAAAATAAAATCAGATTTAAATTTCCAATGATTGATTACATAGATTTTTAATTATTCTATTAGTTTTTTTTTAATTGAATATTTCCTTGCTTCATGAGATTTCATGAGATTTGGATGGTTATGATTTGAATTTTAGATTTATTTGAGTTATCCCGAAATTCTCTTGGCTAGGGGTATTTTGGTCAATTGATAATCCTTAATTAATAATCTAAAAAATCATTTTGGCCATTTATCTGATTTTAAAATCTACTTTTGACCATATTTCAAAATGAAATTCTTATTCCTCTTACTAACCCTTCATGCTATTCTTTTTTTTTTTTAATTTTTGGGCTTAATTGGAGTTGAAGTTTTGAAAATTAAAAAAGGAATTATTTTGGGTCAGGGGCAGTCATGAAAAAAAAAAAAAAAAAACTAACAACCTTAATTAATTAATATTTCCCTAATAAATAGTTTCGATTCACATCCTTTCCTCTCCTCATTTTTGCAGCCCCTCACCAACGTCTTCTCTCTTCTTCTTCACCTCCGACGTCTCCCCTGCGTTTTCCTTTAGCGTCCGGCGTATCCTCCTTCGTTCACCGAGGCCCACGGTGACTCCAGTTAAACAGCGGCCGGCGTTTGACGAACCCAACCTACAGGCAACTGCGTTTAGATCTTATTTTAGCTCAATAATGAACATGCATTTTCTTCAGAAAAATACCAATACCGCCGCCCACTTTGCCTCCGCCGCCGCCCACTCTGCCGCTGCGGCCGCCCATTCTGCTGCCGCCGCCTCCCACTCTGCCGCTGCCGCCGCCCATTCTGCTGCCGCCCCCGCGCACTCTGCCGCTGCCGCAGCCCACTCTGCGGCCGCTGCAGCCTCTTTTGCCGCCGTCGCAGTCTCTTCCTCCCCTGCCGCCCCTTCCTCCGCTGCCGCACGTGCCCTTACTTCGCCACCCGCTGAGAGGATATGTTTCTGCCGTGGACAGTGCTGTGTGGTTGCTATAAAGATGATATCAGATGTATGAACTGTAACTGCGATCCTCTAAAATGCAAAAATAATTAAAATTTTAGACCGTAAGAATTTTTAGATAACATGATTCCCTAAAGAGTTGCTTAGTAATGAAATGTGAACCATTAATTATATTATGATTGATGGCATGTTGTCTCGATCTCTTCAAGCCATCTTTTCAATCCACCACTTTTTTTCTATCCAATTTAATTTTCGATATTTCTCTGGATTTTTTTTCCTTAAATTGCATATTTTAATAGTATTTTTGGTACTTTATACAATAATATATAAAGGGCAAGACTTGGGTGTTGCCTGGGCAGCACCCAAATCATGTGTTACCCACATCACATCCATTGATTTTCAAAAAATAAAAAAATAAAAAAAAAAACCTCAAAAATCGAAAATGGAGGGTTGTGTTGTGGGCATCACATCACTTGGGTGCTGCCTGGGCAGCACCCAAGTTTTTTCCATATATAAATATTATATTTTTTAATAAAATAGTTTATTCACCAAATGACAAAAGTAATAATTAAAATCATGGATGAACACATATATGATTAATTTCAATTGAGTCTCGCTTTTAATGAGATTATATTGTTAATTAGATGGATTTAACACTATTCACTTTTGAATGAAATTATAACTTAAAAATATAAGATTTAAAAAGCCATTTTTAATTGAAAAAAAATGTAGGTTCCATTTAAAAATTATTAGTGTATTACTACGTACAATTAAATATTTTTTGTGGTCACTTCTTTATAGGGCAAACCCTTGAAATAACATTTTAAAGGCTTTGAATTACTTCTCTACAAATCTTTCAATTCATCCTATTGCATTTGAAACATTTTTTAGAGAATTTAATAGTTAATCATTTTATTTCATTGATGATGAATTTAAATATGTAACCATTCATCATGGTTTGCAATACGGTTAAATTATCAAAAATACCTCTGAACTATGGGATTGGTTTCAATTATACCTCCAAACTTTAGGCTTTTTTTCATTAAATTCATGGACGGAAAATGATGTATTTGCATTTGTATTGTTGCTTATATGCACATATTTGAACATATGCGTTGAAAAAAAAAATCAAAACATATGCAAATACATCATTTTTCGTCTGGAAAAGTTGTTTTGAAACAAACGGGTTAAAATGAAACTTTTCAAAGTTTAGGGGTATAATTGAAACCAACCTTATAGTTCAGAAATATTTTTGATAAGTTAACCTTTGCAATACCATTGAAAAGGTAATTAATTACATTGAATAAAAATAATTTAAAAAGAATAATTAAATAAAGGACAAATTTTACTATTGTTACAATTTTATGAATAAAATATTTAAAATTCAAACAACAAATTAAATGGAACATTTTTATTTATTTTTTTTAAAATAGTCCTTTTTTTTACTATTATATTAGAGTTAAATATATGAAATTGACATAAATTATATCTATTGTTGAGGATAAAAGAAAAATTAAAAGATTTTGAAAGATTTTTTTAATATATTATCAATTATATATATACATAAATTAAACAAATTATCAAGGTTTTTTTTTTTTTAATTCTAAATTATCTAGTTAATTTTTGTTATTTTCAACCTCTCAATTATAAATGAATGAAAAACTTTTCATATCCTATCTTTCTACATTCTGTTCTTTTATTAACAATGATGGGCACATTTAAATCTCCATTCATTTTTTTCTAAAAAAGTATTCACTCATCGACGAAGAAAAGAGGTGGCTTGGGTTGGATTATTCGTGACTCCCGGGGTTCTCCTATCTGCGCTGGCTTCGAATAGTGGAAGTGGCAATGGCCTATCAAGTCGCTTGAAGCTTCAGCCATCCTCGCTGGCTTGAAATCCCTCATGCAACTGGATTCCTCCCTCATATGCCCTCTTCTCGTTGAATCGGACTCCTCTGAAGTTATTAAGGCCTTACTCAACCCCGGGTTGGACCTCTCGGAAACTAAAAACGTCTTGGACGAAATCTGCTTTGAAGCCTCAACGTTGGGCCGGGGTGGTTTCGTTTGATTATTGCCCCAGAAGTCGCAACGGAGTTGCTCATTCCCTGGCAAAGGCTGCAGCCATGGAGTCGGTTTTTTGGTCGTCCCCCTCCAATTCAGGGGTCGCCTCTGGTTTTTGGTCTTCGAATTTTCCAAATTGGGTTTGGTCGTGTATTAATGCTAACAGTTGTGTTGATTTTGGTTAATTTATTGCAACGTTAAAAAAAAAAAAGTATTTACTCATCTAACTTAATATTTAATAAATTGTCAATTTATTTATTTATCTTTATTATTTTTAACATCTTTATTTCTTTTTCTTTTAAATAGGTATTCTAATATATTTATTTGTTAAAAAAATATTTAACTAATTTAAATATTGTGTTGTGTTATGGTTTTTAAAGATAAATATTGTGCGATGTATATTTTTAAACATTACATTTGTGTAAAATATAATTAATGAATGATTAGAAATTACGTAATTAAAAAAAAAGAAATAATAATAATTTACTAAAAAGTTAATGTGACAACATAGAATATTATATTGTATGAAAATAACATCATATCATACTATTTTTTAGCTCAATTTAATAAAAATGATAACTAATTAGAATAATTTACTCAAACTACATTTTTTAAGTGGAATATTTGGTTTTACATGTTAAATAAAATATTATATTATTACAAGATTAGAACATTATTATTTTTTTGTAATTTTTTTATTTTTAGTTTAATATTTATATTTCATACATTGAGTTTGTGAAGTTTTTTAATATATATATATAAAGTTACTGAATAAATGTTGTAAGAGAGAATGTTAAAAGTTAAATTGGAAGAGTGGAATAAAATAAATGTACAACTAATAATTAATTATAAAATCTTGTTTAATGTATGTCTTGAACTTCCAAGATAAGATAAGCTGTCAAAGTAAAAAATTAAGGAAAAAAAAAAAGAGAAACTTTAATGATGAGAAATTCCATAGCTCCTACTAATCCTATCCCTTCTATTTCATGTATTTATTATAAAGGAAGTCATTCATTTGATAATTGTCCTTATAATCCTGATTCTTTGTGTTATAGATTTCTACCCAGCTTTGCAAATCAACATCAGTACCAGTGTTTCCAACAAGAGAAGATGATTCCAAAAGAGCCTAGCATTGAAGAACTCATGAGGGAATACATAGCAAAGTGTGATGTTGTGATGCAAAGCCAAACCACAATTTTACAGAATTTGGAGATCCAGATGGAACAAATTGCAAATGATTTGCAGAACAGGTCCCAAGGAATTTTGCTCAACAATACAGAGACTTTCAAGCAAGAAGAAAAAGAAGAATTCGAGGCGGTGACACCAAGTAAATTCGAATATGAGGATCTCAAACTCCCAGTAAAAGCAGAAAGCGCTCCAACTATTGAAAACACTAAGGAGCTAGAAGGGAGAAAAGAGATTAAAGAAGAACCACCTCAAGAAGAGAAGGAACCACCCAAGGAAGTTGCAGTGAACTATGCAGTTGCAATTTCACAGCAAATGACATCCAAAGTGCTCATGATACTAAAAGACCCTACTTTGACTTATTGCAGCTTGCAGGAAACGCTAAATGAAGAAGAATGCAAAAAAGAGAGCATAAAGGATGACAATTTGCAGAATGTGACACAAGTTGCAACTACAATTTCTACTTTCAAAGGCACATGCAAATCTCACGAGCAAGCAAGACTCGTTGTGATCAAAGCACCTCAACTACGAATGAAATCTCGTCCAACCTCGAGACCTAGGTGCAAAATGAAGGAACACGGTTGCGGGCTACCTACTGGAATAGGATAAGTTTATCTTTTCGTTCATTTTCTTTTTATTATTAAAAAAAAAAAAAAAAAAAAAACTTATTTCTATCATTTTCTTTTTATTATAAAATTAAAAATAAAATTAAAAAAAAATTATTTCTATGAATTATGAAATGACTAAGCAATTTCTGTCTAAGGCAGAATCCTGTCTAGGCTGAGGTATTTAAGTTGATCGTTTAGGGAACACATCTACCTGGGGATTTACCTGGGAAATTGTTGAAGGAATTCAAAAATTCAAAAAGAAATAAGAAAATTAAAAAAATATATAAAAATAAAAATAAATAAATATTTTAACGCATGAACTCTTTTTCGAGCCTGTGTGAACTTTTTAACAATTCGCTTTTAAGTTCAAATTAAAGGGAGAAGGAAAAATCAAACTCCAATCACACGGAATTGCAATTGCATTCACGAAAAATGAGGCAAAGTCGAGGGACAAGAATGCAAACGGAATGCAATTGCAAAATGAAGCAAAACATCCAACACGCTAAGAAGAAGATGAGTCATCCTCCAATGATTAGGGGAGTTGTTCTTTGCACCTTAAACTCTACTTCTTAAATCTTAATAGTTTAGATTGTGATGTTATTGTCTTAAACTTTTGTGCTTGTCTTTGTCCCTTGCATTTTGTCATGATGATTTGATTGGCATCCAAATTGTTTGAAGTTCAATGTCAGTTATGTGTGATCTCTTGTTTTTGGATGTCTCCCAAATATGTCTTAAAGTTTAAAAATCCTTGATGATGATATTTGGAATAGGCAAAAAAAAAAAATTAAAAATTAAAAAAAAAAAAAATTTAAATTTTAAAAAAGAAAAAAAGAAAAAAAGAAAGAGAAATTTTCAACTTATGGAATTCCAATCAGAATGAAGAAGCTTGATTTGAAGAGTCTCTGTCTAAGGAGAATCCTGTCAAGGCTGAGGTATTTAAGTTGACCGCTAAGGGAACACCTATACCTAGGGATTCACCTGGGAGTTCGATAAATCAACTTTAAGTTCAAAATTGGAAATTTCAAAAAGTTAACTATGACTTAGGAGAAGTTGTGTGCACGTTTTGATGCTTTACTTTTGAGTTTCAGGTGAAAAAAAAAAGAAGAAAATACGAGGCCAAAGGAAAATATACGAAGAAATAGCAAAAGTAAGAATTGCAATCACAATTGCGAAAGCAAATTGCAATTGCAAATTCAGGAAACTCAACCAAACATGGCATATTGGGAGTACGTCAAAGAAAATGACGAAGCAATAACTTTCCATGCTATCCAAAGGCAAATGACGGGACTTCCCAACAATTCCTCTTCAAAACTCCAAGACCCCTGAAGAAAGTAGTAGCAGCAGCAACACATTTTTCTCTACATAGGGGAGTTTCTTTTTGACCTATCTTTCCAGCTTTTGTCTTCTGTTTCTTTTGGTTTAAGATTTAGTTAGGTTCTTTTATGATTTCTTTAGCTATTTGCTTTGAAAAAAAAATAAAAATAAATAAAAAAAACAATTGTGAATGCTTTTGACTTGTTCAAGTAGACAAACACATTTCTTGTCTGATTTCTTTGAGTTTTGTTCTTGTTGAATACCCTTAATGATGAAATTTTGGAGTATGCTCAGTTTATTAAATACTTAGAAACATTATGTAGATGCTTCCCAAACAAACAATTTCATGATTCCTTGTCTTTATAAAACACCCAAGTCTCAACTCACCTAAGTTTGCACACTGAATCCCTTTAGGAGAGTCTAGCTTGGATGTTTTGCAAATCACCCCTTTTCACCCCTTGTGTTATCCTCGGTCAATGGGGACATTGACATGTTTAAGTTTGGGGGGGTTAGTCATGTAATATATGTAATACTACTATTGTAATACTATGTTGTTGTAATACAATGTTGTTGTAACAGCTGCGAGGATAAAAAAAAAAGAAAAAAAAAAGAGAAAAAAAAAAGGATACTCCTCCTTCTAGAGTTAACTGAGTAACTACGGGCAGTTATGGCACTCATGATTTCCTTTGAATGAAATGTTAGCTTAGGAAGTAAGTATGTGAAAATAGCCTTGATGTGATAAGTGCTCGTAGCTAGATGCTTTCACCAAAAAGTGTTAGTAAGCTAGAACGAAGGCACCAATGACAAAAAGGTCCCCTCTTAAAAAAAAAAAAAAAGTATGCATCCTAGCAGTGAAAAACAAGTTTGGGGGGACATTGTTAGTTAAGAAAAGCATGTAACGTTAGCTTGTTTAGCAACTAAGTAAAACTTGACTAAAGATAATAGGTAGTATGAATCCAAGGTGAGATTGTGAGATGAAAGTGTTTTGTTTAGACAAGGGAGACATGGAAGTTGCATGTAGTGGAAGCATCCAAGTAAAGTTAAAGTGTTATGAGCATGAGACCTCCCTTGAGAGGCGTATTTTTCAAAAGAATTATTCTTAGACTCTGCTTTGGCTTGTGTTTTTGTCTCTATATTTATTTTGCAATTGCTTGAGGACAAGCAATAACTCAAGTTTGGGGGTGTGATAATTCTCATTTATGAGAATTATTTGGCCTTTATACTTAGTTATTCTTGTTATTTTATGTATGTTATTAGAGAAAAAGGCTAGCAAATAGTTGGTTTAAATTGAATTATTGTTGGAAGCCTTTTAAATTAAGTAAATGGAGAAAAGAAAGCAAAAGAAAATGAAAACCACACTTACTTGATGTTTTTGTGTAGGAATTTGAAGAATGCAATAGAAATGCAATTGCAATTTTGATAGATCTGAAAATTAAAGGAAAATCTGCAAATCTCCTAAAATCTAGGAATTTTGTGAGATATTGGCTCCACGATTTTAGCTGAGATTTTAGCCATAATTGTGTCTCATTCAAGAAGGAAACCCTAGCCCCATTCATCTATAAATATTGGAGAATAAGCCAGAAGAGGAGAAGGAGTTTTCTGCCATTTTCGGCCACAGTTGCTGTTGTCCACGATTTTCAGCTGTCAAATTTCTACTGTCAATTTTCCGCTGTTTTTATTCCTGTTTGCTGCTGTTTTTCTTCTGTTTTCCAGCCCCTTTCAACTTTGAAATTCAATCATTCCTCAATGAAAATTGAAAGAAGTGAAGGCTCAATTCCCTTTGAAAAAAGTGGAGTTGAGTCGATTAAATAAGAAGTGGAAAAGGGGTTGTGTTCTTCCCGTTCTTAGAATTTATTTTCTGTTTTATTTAAGTTATTTTCTTCTATTTTCGAAACTTAATTGTTGCTGTAATTTTGAGGTTTTAGCTACTGTTTTCTTCTTCCCTTTTGTTGAAATTAATTAGTTGCTGAATTTATTTTGATTAATAGAATTTTAGTTGTTCTTTCATTATTGTTGAATTGTTATTCAAGTATTTATTAATTCTATTTTAGTTATGCACTTTGATTCTTTTAAGTCATTATTTTTCTTTTTTTTAATTATGAGCTAAGTCTTTCTTTGGGATTCAAACATGTGATTGCCCTAAAGAAAGGAATAAAGGCCTAATATGTAAGAGCAACCTTGCTTAATCTTATAGCATTGTTTGCTTTTATTGATTGAAATTTTCATTACTAGTTTAGATTGATTACCTAGATTAGTATACAACAATTTGAGTCTAATTCCGAAAAGGTTAGATAAAAATTGGGTTTTCATAAAAGCAATAAATGAAAATAGCCTAGACATAGGAATTTGTTTTTGACCCTAGACATAGGGCAAGACCTTTAAAACCAAAAGAATTGTGTTTCAAAATTAACTAAGTTCGTATTAGCCATAGAAACATCGGTTTAATCGCTTAGCCTCCTAAAGATACTTCATAGAAGGTCGAATAGGTGTTGAATTCGGTTTACAAAGCTTAAGTATTGAGTCAAAGGATTGCAATTGCAATTAGGCCGCAATTTCTTTCAATAGAGAAAAAGAATATTTGAATCCATCTTTTATCATTTTTATTTCTTCTTTTCAAAAACAACAAAAATCATCCCACTTATTTTTATAACCTTGGTTACCGAAATTGCAATTTGAAAACGTCTTCGTTATCATTTGAATTTTGTTGTATCCATTCCCTGTGGGATCGATACTCTGGAATACTTCCAGTTTTATATTACTTGCATCGACAGTGTGCACTTGCACTGAACTGGAGCTTTGTTTTAATTTACAAATATTTTCTTTAAGCCCCACGTTTCAGTTCGATCAGTATGACCTCTTTTCACACGCTTTAATGTCATTTGACATGCATTCTAAAATTAATGACATATGACATTTTCCATACTCTGCAATTCGTCCAAATTATCGTGAGGGCAACATACTTTCGCTATCGCTCTTGCTCTTCTCTAACTTAATTTTATCTTCTTTCTTTCTTTACAATCTTTTCTTCTTCAATCTTGCACTCGCTCTTGCTCTTCTCTGACTTAATTTTATCTTCTTTTCAATTTTGTCTTCTTCAATCTCGCTTCGCTCGTTCTTGCTCATCTTTGACTTAATTTTTTTTTTCCTTTTTTGATCCTTTCTTCTTCAATCTCACTCTCGGTCCTCGCGATTATGAGCGAGAGCGAGACTCTGTGAGCGAGAGCAAGCATCTTTTAAGATCCAAACAATTTTACTGGCGTGGCAAGCGAGAGCGAGAATTAGTAGGAGAGCATTATACTGTCTGAGAGCATGAGCAAGCGAGACGCCCTCATACTGCCCTCCTGGGTAATTTTGCACGCATTGCCACGTCAGAATGAGTCATATTTCATTATTTTCAGAAAGTATGTCAGTTGACATTGAAGCGCGTGAGAATGAATTATCCGTACAAAAATGCCAAAAATAGGATGAAGCTCCATGTGTTGTGAAGAAATGGTGAAGAAAACCCATTTTTATAGTAGTTGGAGGTGAGAGTTACAAAACTTTTTGAATTCTAAGACTTATAAATTTTCATTATTATTGAATAATAATTAAAGAAAAAAATTTAAGTTGTAGGAAAAACCTTTAACATTCTTCTTTACATTTATTGTTGAATAATGGCATATTTTGTAAATTAGTAAATTAATGAAGGGACAAAAGTGTCTGGTCGGGTGAAACTTGTGGTTAAAAGCTTAATAAGGAATAATACCTTAACCCTAGTGCAAGTATTGATAGGGACAACAACCCTCGACATATCCACACTGGTATGATATTGTCCACTTTGGGTTTAAGCCCTTATGGTTTCACCCAAAAGGCCTCATACCAATGGAGATAGTGTCCATCACTTATAAACTCATGATCTTCCCCTTATCTAGCCAATGTGGGACTTTGGTTGCACTCCCAACAATCCTCCTCTCAACAAAGTACCAAATTGAGCCTCCCCTCAAATAGTCATCTCTCCAAATTACACTCGAGCAAATTACTGAAAACTCCTCACTAGAGTATACTGTGGTGTCAACTTCTCAGTGGAATACACCGCACTACAACTCCTCACTGGAGCACACCGCATCTAAATACTCAACCACATATTCACTATGATTATGCCTTTGAGGCTTGCCTTCTTTGTTCGACATTCGAGGATTGTACTGGCATTGCTAAGTTAGGGGTCTGACTCTGATACCACTTGGTAGGGACAACGACTCTCGACATCTCCACACTCGTATGATATTGCCCACTTTGGGCTTAAGCCCTCATGGCTTTACTTTTGGTTTCACCCAAAAGACCTAATACCAATAAAGAATGTGGAACTTTTGTGTCACTCACATATAAACCCATGATCTTTCCCTTATCTAGCCAATGTGGAACTTTTGTTGCACTTCCAATAATCCCAACAATGTATTGAAATGAATAATCAAATTAAACCTAAAGTGGAAGCATTTGATCATCTTTGATTTTATTTAAAATTAACTAAAAAATAAGATTAAGCAAACTTACTTTGAATAAATATGAAGATTATTTTGGTGGGTCTTTTTCTACTTGTGCTCCAACTCCAACGAAGTTGAACTCAAAGACTTCCACAAAGTCTTCATTGCTATGACTCAAACACAAAACCAAAGCTTGTGGAAGCTTTTTTGAAAAAAAATGAGAGAGAAGTTCAAAGAGAATTCTACAATTATCTGTAGATGATATGTGTCTCTTATGAAGAATGCACACAATGGTTCACCCCTAGGGTCTTATTTATAGTGGCCTAGAGTAAATAATTAAATAATATATTAAAATATATTTATCTAACCAATTTGAATTTATTCAAACCTTTTAAAATTCTCCTACGACATCTATTTCCTAATTTGAATCTAATTTAAATTTCATAAATATATTTTCTTTAATGTATCTTAACACATTAATAATTTCTATGATATTTAATGTATCATTTACATTAAATATATTTTCTCTCCTTTAATATATCAAATCTATTAAATTTTAATTTGAACATTTCAAAATTTTCTCTCAACAAAATGGATCCTTATTTGTTCATATGAGCTAGTAAAGGGACCTTATGGACCTACAGATTCTAAACTCAAATGATACAAAATTAATTAATTAAACTCTTTAATTAATTAATTCTCATTCATTAACTATAGGTCACTCTACTATAGATCTAGAGTTGCACTTTTATGCACTGTAGGACAAGTTGTATCCATAGATATAATCACTACATGCAAGTCGATCCTGCATGAGTTGTTCGTAATTACAACTGGGTCAAAAATTCATTTTACTCCTGTAATTACATCTTGTACCTTAAGTACCACTGATCCTTTAATGAACAATTTGTTTACGATTCAATCATAAACTAAGTCCCTCTCGAGCCAGTGAGAGAGTGGGGTATGGTTCAAGTCTCGAAATTAGCACATAAGGGAACTACTCATCTACTTACCCTATAAGGGAATGGGTGAATTCCATCTTGTGATATCATGTTCCTAGCTCCCTATTTGGTCAAGTCCCTAAAATCGTAGGTTTATTGAATCAGCTACAAAAGTCACTCTCACCCATGCAAATCAAAGGACAAGCCCTCACATACAAGAGTTCATAACTCACTCAAGATTAAGATTGAGTCACATATGATCATCCTGATGAAATATTAATCTTCTCAATTAACAGATTTATAAAGAGAGATTAAATATTTTGTGGTCCAGTCTTACACAAACTCATTGTATAAGATACCCCCACTTACATGTCTCCACATGAACGATTTAGATCAAATCATTTGTAACTATTACAAAGTGGATCATATCATAGTGTTGCTAGGATAAGACACCCAACCTTATCCATATACTATGATCATTTAGGTTATTTCTTGAACATGATCCTCTCATATGTCAACCACATACTATTCAAGATTACACTAATAGCTTTGGATTTTTCATATAATGGATAATATTATATTGCAAATAAAATAATTATAATAATTATAAATTATTAAATAAATCATTAATTACGAGGCTTTATGGCATAAATCCCAACACATATATTCTAACAAGTATACACTGCCGATGCAAGTAATACAGAAATATTCCAAGATATCAAATCCCAAGGGAACAAGAATAATAAATTTGATGTGTAACTAAGATTAACAACAGCAACTTCTGGTAACAAGTAATCTTAAAACAAAATATTTTAGTTGTTATGATGACTAAAAAGACTGAGTATAAGAACTTGGAAAGACTCATGGAATTTCACTTAAAAGAATGAGGGGATTCAAGTGTACTCATGTCCTTCGGTGAGATTGCTATTCAATTGTCATAGCAATCGGACATTTTCACATAAACGTTGTAAACCGAATCAACTTCTATTCAGTTTTGATTCAAAACCCTTGGGAGACTAAGTGATTGGACCTATAGGTCTATGGCCAATTGTACTTAGATAGTTAAGATCACATTCTTGGTTTTGAGGAGCCCGTCCTATATCTAGGATCAAGCGTGGCTTATGTCTAAACTTTTACCTCATTGCTTTTACGAAATCCGTCTTCTTCTGACCCTTTTGATATTAGATTAGGACTTAAAATCAATCCAAGTTGATCATTCAAGGATTCCAATAAAACATTAAACTCAGTAAAAATAAACAACGCTGATGTTTAATGTGCCTATTGCTTTCGATTTATTGGCTAAGCATTCTCACCTTAGGGCATTCATGTCCTTGAATCCCTAGATGAATTTAGCTCATAATTTAAATATAAACAGAACTAAAATTAGATGAGAAGTCGTGAAAGACATAATTAAATCGAAAACTCAATTACCCGAAAAGTAGAAGATATTTTTCCAATAAAGTAAAAACCATACATCAAAAGAAAACTTCTAAGAAGATCAATTGAAATATTCTTGCATAACTAAATTCAACGTCAATACAACGGAATAACTCAACATAATGCAAAAGCTTGCTATTGGAAAAACTTGATTGAAATTAACATACCTAAACAACTCTACAGCTAAGCTCATTTAGAACCCTTAATCAAAGTCCCTTTTTCTCTTTCGAGTTAGGAGAAGTCTTCACAACCAAGGAAAAACCAAAGGTTGGATTCTGAGTTTTTCTTAAGAACAAAATCGATGCACAAGATGCAAAAAGATAGAAAAAACAGCATAGTAGAATCGTGGTGTTGCATGAAGAGCGAATCCTTTTTTTCTCCGATTCATGCTCCTTTTAATCTTTTTTTCTTCTAGAGTTTCCTTTTCGGTGTTCCTTTGACTCATGAGCCCCAGATTTTTGCTTGATTTGATAGAACAAATCCCCTTTTTTGCGCAATCTTCTAATATTCAAATATGTTATTTCCATGTTCGATTGCAATAGCAATTGTGTGGCAATCGTGCCTTCTTGTCAAAACTGCAACTAAAAACACTTTATTAGTGCAATTCTCTTATTTTCCTTCCATTTTATTGTTTTAGTTTACTTTGGTAAATTCATAATGTTTTTCTTGGAATTTATATGAATTTATGAATAAAATACTAATAAAGTCGGACATAACCTAAATTTATGAGCTAGATAATTCTCAATTATGAGAATTATCAGTGTCCAAAAATGTTTTTTCAATATCCTCACCTTTAATATATTATAGATTTAGGTCCAGTTTGATAACCTTTTGGTTTTTGAAAAATTTTCTTGTTTTCTCACAATTTCTCTACAATGGTTTTCATCTTTTCTGCTATGCTTTCCATCTTGAAATAATTGAGTTTTTAGCCAAATCCCAAAAACAAATACAAGTTTTTTAAAACTATTTTTTTTTCTTAGTTTTAAAATTTTGGCTTAGTTTTTGAAAACATATATACGAAGTAGACAAGAAAACATGGAAATCGGTAGAAGTAATATTTTTATTTTTAAAAGTAAAAGATCAAAAATCAAATGAATATCAAACGGGGCTTTAATTTTTCATTTTTGGTTTTTGAAAATTACGTTTCTTTTCTCACAATTTTTTGCAGTAGTCTAATTTTATATATTTTAAGTAAACATGTGAATTCTTAACCAAATTCTAAAAATATATATATATTTTTTAATTTTCAAAGCTTAGCTTAAATTTTAAAACATTTGTAAAATGTAAATGACATAACAAAGAAATCATGAGTAGATGTAGTGCCTTATAGAACTGAATTTTCAAAAATTAAACATTCAAATTCAAATAATTATCAAAAGTGATAGTTATTATATGTTCAATAAATGAGTTTCAGTACTTGAAGAAGAAGAAGAAGAAGAAGATAAGCTCGTGAAAGTTAATTCAATAAACAAATAAATAAAAATGGTATACTCGTTAGATAAGTAATAAATCACATTATGGCCAGTATTAGTATTCAAATTATCAATATTTCATTGACTATTCTTAAGATATTTACAATATTCGTGGGTGGCTTCTTTTCACTTCCACTGTTCCAAAGTATTAAAAAAGATCAAAGTAATATTATCTTTTTTTTTTTTTTGGAAAAGCAAATCAATATTATCTTTTTGCATTGATGACAAAATCTTTAATATGAACACGTGTACGAAAACTTAAAAAAAATCAATTAATTCTTTTTTGTTACTTATATTCGTATCTATGTATCTATATATATAAGACACTGCCCCATCTTTTTTAAAGAAGTTAATTAAGAAGAAAAAGTGTTTCAATTTTTTTAAAAAAATAATTTCCACAAAATATTATGGAAAAATATATTCATAGAAGGCTTTCGACTCCCTTCCAAGGAAAGATTTTATTGTCTCATAAAAATATTATATTAGTTTAAAGTATTTCCAATATCAACCGTGCTTGAATTGTGAATATAAGATAAGAATATAATATTCATTTTGAATGTGATTGTAATATTTGTTATCTAAACTAAACCTAATAAGATTTTGCATATATTCTATTCACAAAAACAATCCTCTAAAGTCTAAAGGAAACTTATCAACTGAAAGGTCTAATCATTTGACATTATTTTTGGTTTGTCTAAATATTTTTTATTCTCTCTTTATTTTTAATCCATTGATATTATTTTTGTTTCCTTTTAAAATGCTCTAAATAATATCTTTTAATTATGAGCATCATATTAATGGAAAAATCTTCTCATTAACTATTGCATTTATTTTATATTCCAACATTTTGAATATCTTCTCTTTTATGGTAGAATGACCAAATAAATGGTAAGGTGATTTTATCATATATGGTTATTGATATTTTTAAAGATGTGATGGAGTATATTTTTTCTTATATCAATAGTTGCCTTGTTATTTGATTGACTAGTGGGATCTTTCCCATATTTGATTGAGTGTTTTTTGTTTTAAATTTGAATTTTGCTAAAGTTGATGGAAGAGAGAAAAACCTTGTAACATTTCTAGTTAACTCTTGAAGAGTTATCTTTTTGTGGTTTTTGTATTAAATATTGAATTCTTGAGAACGTGCTTCAATGGGAGATTGCAAGCTACTTGAACGATTGTTGAACACACTACACATTTCACAAGGGGAGCTTGTGAACGTAGATCGTCAAAGGGAGCAAGATTGCGGCATAAAATCCAAGAATGGAGTTCTTTTAATTTTATGCATAAGACAATTTGTATTGTGTACTAATCCTTTGATAATCTAATCTCTGGGCGTGACCTCGTGGAGTAGGTTGGGAAACTGAATCACGTTAAAAATGTTGTGTGTTCATTTATTTTCATATTTCTGCATGTCTTTGACAACCATACATGTTTAGATATTTTATGGATCGCTCATGCAATTAAAATAAATAAATATAAAATAGACATTATTATTCCAACGAGAAAAATTAAACAAATTGATAATTAGGTCCTTTCAATTGGTATCAGAGCAGTGCACTAATTTTTTTTAGTGAGATTTTGGGATTTTTTATTTATCTAATTTTGTTTAATTATGTCTATTTCAGAAGGTTTTAGACCTCCATTGTTGAATAGAAGCAATTATCCATACTAGAAAATCCGGATGAGGGCATTTATTAAAGCAATGGATGAAAAAGCTTGGAAACCCATTCTTATTGGCTGGACATATCCTACTAAAGTAGATAGAAAATGTTATTTTGAAACTAGAGGTGGAATGGATTGCTGAGGAAGATAAGTTATCAAATTGGAACAGTAAAGCTCTTAATGCTATTTTTAATGGTATAGAAATTAAATTGATTTCAACATGTGAATCAGCAAAGGAGGCTTGGGATGTCCTTCAAAAAACTTATGAATGCACTAGTGATGTAAAACGAACCAAACTTATTATGTTAACCTCTAAATTTGAAAGTCTTACAATGCTAGAGGAGGAATCTTTATCTGATTGTTATGCTAAGTTGTGTGATATAGCTAATGAATCTTTTGCTTTAGGAGAAAAAATTTCATAATCTAAATTAGTTAGAAAAATAGTTCGATCTTTACCTGATAGATTTTCTCCTAAGATAACTACTATAGAAGAAAGTAAGGATTTAGATAATATGAAAGTTGATGAATTAATGGGTTCACTTAGGACTTTTGAACTTAATCTAAAACAGAGAAAGCAAGAAAAGTCTATTGCTCTTCAATCTTCTTTTGATGAGAATGGCAGGTGTGAAAGAGAATGTGATGAAGATGCACTTGTGCTACTTACAAAAAAATTTTGGAAAGCTCATGAGAAAAGTGACAAAAAGTACAAATGCTTCACAACGAGGATCAAAAAGTGGGAACCAAAATTTCAAACAAAGTGATAAAAAGAAGGGAATACAATGTCGTGAGTGTGAAGGTTTTGGACACATACAAGATGAATGTGCAAACACTTTGAAGAAAAAGAAAGCTATGGCAATTATGTGAGTGACGAAGAATCAGAAAATGAACAAGAAGAGAATCTAGTAAGTAATGTTGCTTTAACTGCTTCTATTTCTAACAAAGCTATGCAGGAAACAATGGAGCAAAAGTTTAAAAAAGAAGATTTGAGTGATGTAGAAAGTTATGCAAGTGATGACTCTGACCTTGATGAGGAAGCACTGAAAGAGGCATATCAAAATATGTATTCTGAGTGGCTAAAGGTTTGTGAAACTAACAAAACTTTAGTAAGTCAAAATAATGAATTGCTCAATTGTAAAAAGGGGCTTCAAGATGAGATAGAAAATTTAAATAAATTGCTTAATGGAAAAAATCTAGAAATTGAGAAAATTAAGGCTAAACTTGGAACTTCCAAATTAGACTATCTTTTGAGTACAGGAAAGTCTCCAAGCAACAAGAAAGGTTTAGGATATGAGGAGACAATCAGGTGACAGAATATAGCTTCAACGATAAAAGACCCATCAACCTCTAATTCCACTATTACAAAGGTACAACCAAGTAAGTTTGTCCCTATATGCTATTTTTGTGGTGTGCATGGTCACATAAGTCCAAAACGTTTTAAATTGAAAAATATTCTTAAGAAAAATTTCTTCAAGTTTATGCCCAGAAATCAACATTCCCATACTTATAAATGGGTTGAGAAAAATAAAATTCAATAGATTTGATTTTTTAAGAAGAGAGCTAGGTATTTGTTGTGTTTAAAGTTTTATTTGGCCTTGTTTTTATCATAATCAGGGGAAGAGTACTCTTGTGGTTGATTGTTTGGATTTGTTTGTTTTTGTTTAAATTTCTTTGGTCTTGTTAGACGTTTCTAAATAAGGGGGAGAATTTTTTTGTGCTAGTGTTTTTGCCAAAAACAATGCAAAGGGGGAGATTGAAAGGTTTAATCATTTGGCATTATTTTTTGTTTGTCTAAATATCTTTTATTCTCTCTTTATTTTTAATTCATTGATATTATTTTTGTTTCCTTTTAAAATGCTCTAAATAATATCTTTTAATTATGAGCACCATATTAATGGAAAAATCTTCTCATTAACTATTGCATTTATTTTATATTTCAACATTTTGAATATCTTCTCTTTTATGGTCGAATGACCAAATAAATGGTAAGGTGATTTTATCATATATGGTTATTGATATTTTTAAAGATGTGATTGAGTATATTTTTCCTTATATCAATAGTTGCCTTGTTATTTGATTGACTAGTGGGATCTTTCCCATATTTGATTGAGTGTTTTTTGTTTTAAATTTGAATTTTGCTAAAGTTGATGGAAGAGAGAAAAACCTTGTAACATTTCTAGTTAACTCTTTGAAGAGTTATCTTTTTGTGGTTTTTGTGTTAAATATTGAATTCTTGAGAACGTGCTTCAATGGGAGATTTCAAGCTACTTGAATGGTTGTTGAACACACTACACATTTCACAAGGGGAGCTTGTAAACGTAGATCGTCAAAGGGAGCAAGATTGCGGCATAAAATCCAAGCAGGGAGTTCTTTTAATTTTATGCATAAGACAATTTGTATTGTGTACTAATACTTTGATAATCCAATCTCTGGGCGTAGCCTAGTGGAGTAGGTTGGGATACCGAACCACGTTAAAATGTTGTGTGTTCATTTATTTTCATATTTCCGCATGTCTTTGACAACCATACATGTTTAGCTATTTTATGGATCGCTCATGCAATTAAAATAAATAAATATAAAATAGACATTATTATTCCAACGAGAAAAATTAAACAAATTGATAATTAGGTCCTTTCACCAACAAAAGCATAGCTTAACTAGCATGAAGTATGTGCTTATGACCAAGAGGTCATGGGTCCAAATCCCTCTATCTCCAAATGTTGTTGAATTCAAAAGAAGTAGGGAGGGGGGGAAGCTTGATTAAAAAAAAAGTTGAGGATATATATTGATCGATAAAGATATTAAAAAAAGGGTAAAAAAAATCCTTAGTGTTCACACGAGATTTTAGAAGAGATTAATGCATTTGAATTTGTATTGATTTAATGTGTAGTACAATCTCTAATGTGTTCTTCTAATTTTTTATATCTCAAATTTACAAATATCTTGAGGGCTAGACAGCTTGTTCTCGAACATGTTTGTTGGTCTTTTTTGATAGGCCCCTGGCTTGTTGATCTTGTCTAATCTACTTTTGGCTTGTTGATCTTCTTGAAGAATCGATAGAAGTCTTAAAGTCTTGTACACTGTAGGATCGTATGGCGACATTAGAGGGGGGTGAATAGGGTTGCTTAAAAAAATTAAAACTTTTTTTTAAAGAATTAAACTAAAATAATGTAATCCAAACTAATCAAAATAAACACCCTAAAAATTCTAGAAATATAGAACAATTTTCCTAAGCATGCAATCTCTCTCACAAAAATAATTAAATAGCAGAAATTAAAAGAGTAGAGAGGAAGAGATAACACCGAAAATTTTTATAGTAGTTCGGAAATCCCTACTCCACTCCCCAAGACTCCTTGGGTATTTTATTGCTATGACCCTCTTACAGGTGAGAACCAAACCGATTGGCACTATTTTTAAGGGTTCAAGAGTCAACCCCCAACTGATCCTTTTGCAGGTTCATGATCCAATCTATATCGATTCTTTTAACGGGTTCAGGATCAAACCACTAGATCCTTTTATCGGGTGCAAGATCAAACCACTACAAATCCTTTTTCGGGTTCAGGATTAAACCGCTCACTCAAAATCCCAAGGTGTACCAACACCTTAATACAAAACCAAATTGAAATAGTGAAATAATTTAAAGACCCACAAAGAAACTCTCACAAAGAGTAGGTTTACAAGTTTTAGCTTAAAAGGAACAATCTAATCTCTCATATAAAATTCTCTCACAAGAAAAATAGAAAATGATGAAGCTTTGAAGAATGATCAACAATGGAGAATGTTTGAGAGAAAATTTCAGCAATTTTTGGGAGTTATAAAATGAGAAAGAAAATGATGTTTAAATGGAGTTGTAAGGAATAAGTTTGATCCATTAGATCTAGGTTAAGATGGATCAACGGTGGAGGAAATTTGGGAGGAAAATGACAAAATAATGATTAAAAAATAATTTTAAAATGCCTCTAACGGCTATTTAAAAATGCCACGTGTTGCAATATTATTCGTCCACGTCATTACTAAATAACAGTTTTTCTCAATCTTCTTTTGGTCATAACTTTCTTGTTTGAAGTCCGATTTGAGCGATTCAAAATGCGTTGAAATCGTCTTTTCAAGCTCTACACTGTGGACACTTTAAAACACTAAAATAATTAGTAATTAATAGGTTTTTTATCATCAAAATATATAGTCATATGATTGAAGCTCGTAAAGCTAACATACACTTCAAATACCTTCAACTTGTTTTCAAAGTCTGCAAACCTTCAAAGATATTTTGGTCTTTATAATCTTCTGATCTTCAAAGTCTTGAAGTCTTTTGATCTTTAATGTCTTTGGTCTTCAAAAAGTCTTCAGTTTTCAAATAGAATTCATAGAGTCTTTGGTCTTCAAGAGCTTCAGAGAGTCTTCTGAAGATTTGAGAGAGTTTTTAGTCTTCAAGAGCTTCAAAGAGTCTTCTGATTTTCTTGAAGTTTTAAATGCTTTGAGTTTTAGATTTTATGAACCTTTCTCTTGAAAGTCTTTGATCTTCAAGGAGTATTCAGTGTTAAAGAGTTTCAGAGAGTCTTCTAATCTTTTTTTGCTTCTGAATTCTCTATGAGCTCCCTTGTCTTCTTTTGAAAGTTTGATTTCTGAACCTTTCAAATAAAGGAGAACTTTTCTATTTTTAGAGCTTTCCATAAGCTAATGGTCTTTGGGCCCAACCATTGGACTTGAGGTTTGTTAACTTTGGGTCTAGCCCTTTGGGTTTGGACTTATTAGTTGGATTAGGGTCTTCTCTTTGGGCTTTTGACTCAAATATCATATGACCCAATTTGACCAATTAAATTTAATTATTTGATCAAAGAGTCATATTGAAGACATGTGGTCTTAAAATTTAGGATTTGCCAACTTTTATCTTCAAATTAAATTTGGGACACATATTAATTTATAATTGGTCTCAAATTTAATAATTCGTAATTTTTTCATTAATTTATTAATAATGACATTGCAATTTGTGATTGGCCAAAAATTTTCATTCAACAATTATTTTTTTCTTTCTTAAAGGAAAACAACAAAACAATTAAGACAAAGTTAAAAAAGGAAACCTCGTCTAGACATTCTTCTACATAGTTTGCTTCGATGTCTCTTTCAACTAAAAGCTTAGGCCCTGTTTGATAACCATTTGGTTTTTAGTTTTAGGTTTTTTTAAAATTAATCCTATAAATACTACTTTCACCCATGGATTTTCTTGTTTTGTTATCTATTTTTTACCAATGTTGAAAACTAAAAAAAATAGTTTTCAAAAAGTAGTTTTTGTTGTTGAAATTTGCTAAGAATTCAAATGTTTTCTTAAGAAGAATGAAATTCATGGTAGAGAATTGTAGAGAAATAATGAGAAAACAAGCACAATTTTCAAAAACCAAAAACCAAAAACCAAATGGTTATCAAACGGGGCCTTAATTGTTGCATGTGTTAAATTGTTGCAAGAATGTTGGTTAAGGTGAAGGTACAATTTTGAAACTTGATAGACATTTCAATTACCGTTCCAACCTCTAATCTCAAAAGAGAATTGATCTTGACTATTAATATAGTGATATGGATAAATTAAAATATATTTTAAAAAATTTATATTCGTACAAAGGTGAGGATCAAAATGTCTAGACATCTTTCTCTAATGTTGTTGCCAAATTTTGGTTAGGGAATTTCTCACCTGACCTCCACGTGACTGATGCGAGCTTGTCGAGGGCTCGTCAAATTAAAATTTATAAACCGATCCTAAGCTACTTGTAGCATTGAGTGGACCGGGTCGATCTCAGAGAACCGAATATTAATTTCTTAAGTTAAATTTGCAAATGAGAAAGCAATTAAAAAGGAGGGTTTTGAAAATTTTCTTACTTAATGAAATAAAAATAACAAAACAAAACAAACACTAAAAGGGAAAAATCAACTCTTACCAAGTTCCAGTTCAGAGGTGCGGTTATATTCAATTGCAAACATTGATCATAGGCATTCAAAATATTTAATCTTAACCATGCAAGTACTTGGTCAACTTATTAGGAAACCCCAAAAAGTAGCAAATTCCCTAAGGTCATTAACTCTAACGAACGCCAAGTTAACGCTAATTACCTAAACAAATCTTTACGAAACCGCTTCAATTTATTTAGGTAAAGGCATTACGAACTTTGGAATGACCAAGACAATCGATCAGGTAAAACAACTTTCACCTAATTAACATGCTTCTTTAATTCCTAGAATTAAACATGCAAGCCATGTATAATGGAAATCCACAAACATACACATGTGATAATTCTAATGCTACCGGTTCATTCAACATGACAATTACGGATCATGATCATGATTAGCAATAAAGCATGTAAAGAGATTAAGGCGTCAATTTAATCAAAATACATACTTATAAAATTAACACGGGAATTAAAGAACACTTGCAATTGAAAGAAAACTAAGTTAAGGTTCAAGCCTCACAATGACGCAACTGATTACAACCGACCTCTGAACCGGAATTGCAGAATCTAGCCGAGCATCTCCATAGAAAACTTCGAGTGCAAACAAGCTCGATTCGACACCATGGTTTGATGAAAAACTACTAATCTATCTTAAACTACTGAAAAACAGAGAGGAGAAAGCCTAAATTGGTTTCATGACGGCTGAAAATTGGAGACAAATGACCTAGAGGACGAAAAAATCTATATATAGGAATCGACAAAGCGTCTAGACGCTCTGGACTGCGTCTAGACGCTCCCAGCGTCACAGGGGCTCTCCGCAGCGTCGAGGGAGGCTTCAGGGAACTGCCGATAGCGTCTAGAAGCTACCCAGCGCGCAACACTGCTTATTTTTACTCTAACTTTCTACTCAGGTGTCCGAATGACCTCCGGTTTGATGCGTTGGAATCGTGATTCAACATAGAATCTCTCGGAACGTGCCTTATGCTCAAGTCCCTACAAAATTATCAATTAATTACATTAAAACCTCCAAACTAACATGATTTAAGTATTAAAATATAGAACTATGTTAGTCCTATCAGTGACAACGACTATAAATTTCTTTGGAGAGAGAGGAAGAATGTGGCCTGCAAGATTAGAAAAACTAGACACTGATGTGGTGTAGGCCACACAGACTTCGATGCTTAAGTTAGAAAGAGTTGAGAGAATTTTTAGAGTTTTAAAGAGAATTTTCGTACTGAATGAGCTTAGGAGGCCAAAAGTCGGAATCCTTTCCCTCTCCTCGAAGGAGAGCTTAAATAAGTCTTCCCTAGGGGTTTTTGGTGGGGTTCTCGCATGGAGTTGGAAGTCATCGGACCGAATAGGGCTAAACCAAGGGCGCATGGTCCATAAGGGACCACGGCAAGGCCCAAAAGTGGGCCTTGGCATGTGGTCGGCCTCAGCCTAGGCCGAGGTCGACCACGAGCTTGGGCTTTTGTGTTCTCTAGCAATTCTACATCAGTTTTGGTTCGTTTTAACGTTGCATTGGGCCTCTTTCCTCATTTTGGCCTTTCATCGTAGTCTTCAACTTAGTCCGTTCTTAGTGGTCCAATTTTACTCATAAAATTAGCCCACACTCCCTAGTTAGGATTCAAACTTAGGAGCTTGTGAATTAATTGCATGGAGCCTAACTTGAGAGTAGCCTATTTAATTTTGGAGTCATTGTGACACTGTAAGGAGTATCTCGAATTATCTCTAGAATTGTTGTCTAACCCCATAGAGAACATTCTAATCTTCCTAGAGTGTCAGTTTCTCCGATTTTTCGTAGGAATTTTAGTGTTCTATGGCATTTATATGCGTCTCAGATCATCACCAAGATTGCTATTCAACCTCGTACAAAACATTTCGATCTTTCCTAGTGGGTGAGATTCTCCCCTGGATAGTGTGTTCGTCCACTTCTTGGAGAAAATTTAAGGCTCCAAGGTTCACCTTGGATCTCCCCAAGATTGTCGTCCAACCCCGTACAAACATTTTGGTCTTTCCTGGTGGGTAATATTTTTGTTATTTTTGTTTAATGAAATAAAAAGAGAAATTTCACAATAAGGTAAACTAGACTCGTGAGTATAAGAAAAAGAAAGATCAAGATTAAGAGATTCTCCTATGGATAGAGTGTGTCAACTTCTAAAAAATGTACTCTTGCAAAATGACTTCAAGAGAAGGTTTTTCTTTAATTTGGCTTGGGTGATAGGAATCTTGATTCCAAATACACTCACCATTACCATAAAAAGAATTTTCATAACTCATAGACTCGGAATGATAATGACTAGGAATTTGATAACCATGGAAACTAAAAGGAACATTCGCAATGTCATAAGAGGTGTAGTTAAAAGGGGAATGATTGAGGGATGGTGTTGGTTCTTAGGTGGGTTGAAACTTCCCATAAGTCCACCCATAATTATTCAAAGCCATGATCTAATTCAAGAAGACTAAAAACATGTCCTCACAAAAATTCATATGCCAACCAACAACACAACCATAAACAAGGAAAAAGACTCCAAGCAAAAACCAAAATATAAAATAACAATAAAATAAAAAAATAAAAAATAAAAATAAAACTCTAAATTAAGACTAAGTGAGTTATCCACAATATTAAGTACATTAAATAATCGTCAATCCCCAACAACGACGCCAAAAACTTGTTGCATAATTTTTGCCCAATATTGCTAATGTACGAGTCAAGTTTTAATATAGTGAAAAAGTATTTGAGTATCGTCCTCAGGATTGGTTTTCTAATTCACTTAAGTACTATGAATATTATCACCCAAGTTTATTTAAACAATAGAATTGAATGATGGTTACAAGATTTAAATAAAATAATTCTAATAAAAATTGAAACAATCAGAAGAGAAAATATCCTAGGGAGTTGATTTCACTTATTAGACTAAAATAATTAAATTACTTAAACATTCAAGATTGATCAAACAAATATGTCATAAGTCTAGAAGTCTTTTATCATGAATGACTTTCTCAAGGACAAACAATTTTTATGCAATAAGGCAAAACCTACATCTCGATGATCAAAACCTACATCTCGATGATTTTTAATGTTATGCATAGCATCAAGTTCCTTCATTAACAACTTCAAAAGGAGCCCTAATCATTATCAAGTTAGAACTACCTTTAGTCATGCAATTAGGATTTATTCTAAATCATCTTTCTCAAGCGTAAATTTAGACCAACATAACATTTAATCCATGATCAAAAGATTAAAAGCATTACGAATATAAAAGCATGAATGAAATAAAAGATAATCAACCATAGAATTTAAATAATTAAAACACAAGGTCTAATGGCTACATCAATCCCTAAAATAAGAAAAGAGTTTAGCCACTCATGTTCACTATCACAAAATCTGAACTCTTAAACAACATCTAAATACTAAATAAAAAGAAAGAAGAAAAACTATGATGATGTGTCGATCTTCCGTCTCCGTATGATCTCCACGAACTTGGCCTTGAATACTTCTCCCAAATCTCTTCTCACTCTTATATGTAGAATTTTAGAGTTGTGCTCTCCAGAGTTGAATGCCTTGAAATGAAGAGAATGTGGGTATTTATAATGAGTTAATACATATCCTAATCTAATTAGGAATTCATTATTTAATTAAATTAGGAATCCAAAGTCTAATAAAATTAGGAATCCATAATCTAATCAAATTAGGAATCCAAAATCTAATTAAATTAGAAATATTTTTCTTCTCCAAAAATTGTCCCCAAAATTGGTTGCTTAATTTCTTGCCCAATTAGCTCATTTTTCACCATATTTCTTCTAAGATATTCGTTTTGTTCCACATGCTCAATTTCTACAAAATAAAAAAATTATGAATGTGAAAGTATATATTTAAGCCTCAAAACTAGCATAAAATAGGGCATAAAGATAGCACATATTGTGTGCTATCAGCAGTCGCTTCCTTTGTAGCTTCTCTACGCTCTTCTTCAGGTCTACATTGTCGTGTCACTTAAACAATCTGGTCGGCCTCGGCCTCCTTCTGGTTGGCTTCGGCCTCTGTATGAGGCTGAGGAAACATAATCTCCTGCATTCGTCGCAAGTGACAATTCTCATCTAAAGCGCCATTGCTCTCATTTCAATGCTTATTTCCAGTCACTTTGCTCATTTTTCTTCAGGGATTAAAATCAAACACCATTTTTTTCAAACAAGTTTTGTGTTCCCCACAGATGGAGCCAACTGTTGTTGCTAAATTTTGGTTAGGAGTTTTCTCACCTGACCTCCACATGACAACGTATGTGAATTTCTTTGGAGAGGGGAAGAACGTGGCTTGCAAGATCAGAAAAACTAGACACCAGTATCGTGTAGGCCACACAAACTCCGATGCTTAAGTCTAAAAGAGTTGAGAGAGTTTTTGGAGTTTTAGAGAGAGTTTTCATACTGATTGAGCTTAGGAGGCCAAAAGCCAGAATCATTTCCCTCTCCTCAAATGAGAGCTTAAATACGTCTTCCTTTGGATTTTTGGTGGGGTTTTCGCATGGAGTTGAGAGTCATCGGATCAAATCGGCCTAAACCAAGGGCGCACAAGATATAAGGGACCAAGGCAAGGCCCATGGAATTGAATATCTATACTATATTAAAAGAGAATATTAATACCTAATACCTTTGATGGTCCAAATTTACCCATAACAATATCTAGTACCTCCACATATCTCTCTCTCTCTCTCTATCTATCTATCTATCTATCTATCTATCTATCTATCTATCTATCTATCTATCTATCTATCTATATATATATATATATATATTTGAGCAACCGAACGGAGCAAGAGCGAGGATTGGAAACCCGTGGAATAACCTGAATTTGTTTATTTTCCCTTTCCCCTCTCTTTTATTGGTCGTAATGACTTCAATAGTTTTAGTTAAGAATTTTGTTGAGATTTTTAGTATGAATTAATTTACTCTTTCTAGAGCTTTGATGTAATCGCTATTTGAATCCTATTCTTCCTAGTTAATAGTTGTTATTTCAATTTCGTATTTGGTTGTGAAAACTTTTTTGAGCTTAATGCATGTTTAGATTTGGCCACTCTTTGCATCGATTTCATGTCATAATTTGAGGTTGAGAGACAAGAATTATTGATAGATCTTAATAGTTTTCCCTAGTTTACACTTGAGATAGAGATATCCGTGTGGGTTTTGTGGCAATTTAGGTTCTACGTTCATCATAATTGAATTGTTGGAATTGTCATAGACATATAGACAATTTACTTTTCAATGAATATCGTTAGTACTTGAAAGAGAATATCGAATCTATAGGGTAGAACTTGCCAATAATCTAGAAATAGAATTTGCTTCAACTATTAATGAATGAAGAATAGGAGGAGATAACGGTGAAGTCATAACTCTAAAACCTTTTGCAATTAAATTTAATCATTTGTTTCACATTGTTAATTTTAGAGCTTTATTTCATTTTTTTGCAGTTAGTTTCAGATTTCACCCATCTTTGATTAATCGATACTCAACTAAAATTAAGGCTAATGAATTTGGTAATTGATAACATTCATTACCTGTGGAGAACGATACTAGTACTCACACTACTATATTATTTGTAACGATTTGTGCACTTGCAAAATCGAGCAACACTGACAGGCCGATCCAAGCCAATTTGATCCCTCTTTGCCTACTCACGCTTACCCTATGGTCCCAATTCCCTCCGTGAAGAGATTCTCGTAAAAGCCCTGATTCCATTAAGTCTAAAGGGGAACCTTCATATCAAGACAACCTGATAACTCCAATGGAGGTAACCAACACACAGTCTTCACTCTTAAACTTAAAGCTTGCTACATACTTTCTTTTCTCTCTAACTTAAACATCGGAGTGATTGGCAAGTGCCACATTAGTGTGCAGTTTTCTTGGTTTTGCAAGCCATGTCGCTCTCCTGAATACAAATTCATTGTTTGCTTCACGTCCAAATCAGGTGCATACCCTTTGTCCAGATTTGTGCATCAACAGTTGGCATCGTCTGTGGGGAACGAGATTGATCTCCTAAGAAACTTGTACACCGCCACTCTACAAAGAAAGAAAGTATATGTTTGGTTATCAAACGGGGCCTTATATGTTTGGTTACATTTTTCTAAAAAGTGTTTTTATACACAAGTTTGTTTGGTTTCTCTACACTCAAAATATTTTTACTAATGTCAAATTACTATAAGGGATGACTATTAAACACTATGAACTAATAAATTTAAATTTGTATTTAAAATACTATGATTGGCTGACTACCGCCGACCATAACCAGAGGGGTCGTTAGAAATGGTCGCTGGAGGTGCCACTGAAAATAGTTACGTGGAGTGTCATCGGCAGCAGGCAGCGATCGCCGGAGTATAGCTGGCGGTGGTCATTGGCAGTGCACAGCAGTCGTCGGAGTATCGTCTGTGGTGGTCATCAACAGTGGCGAAAGTCATCAGAGTTTCGCCAACAATGGTCACTGGTGGCAGTAACAGTGACTAGAGTTTCGCATACGATAGTCACTGGTGGCCACGACAGTTGACGAAGTTTTGCCAAAAGTGGCAGTGATTGCCAATGGTGAGTGGTGACAGGTGGTAGGTGGCGGCAACCATGGTGGAAGTGAATGTGTGAGGGTATTTTGGTCATTTTCATATAGCATAAAAATTTGGGAGGGATTACATTACAAGTTAAACACTTAAAAATACTTTTTCCAAAATTTGATTCCAAGTGTTTCTGTCAAAATGATTTATTTTTCAAGCTAATTTTTTAAAAAGTCATTTTAAAAGATTGCCAAACACCCCAAATTTACAAAAATGATTTTTTTCAAAATTAAATACATAATGTTTTGTTTGGCATTCGGAATTGAAAAGAGATGATTTCAAATTCTTGGATTTTAAAAGATGGAAATGATTTGAAATTTTTTATTTTATTTGGAACCCAATAGATTTTAATAGAATTCAAATCAATAAAAAGTAAAAATTATTGTTTGGATGTTTAGAATAAATGAAAAGAAAATAACTATTTTACCATTATACCCTTAAAATTATATAAAAATTTAAAAAGAACTAACAAACAATCTTATTTATTTATTTTGTTTCAAAGGTAAACTTACATCATCTCACGTTAAAAAAAAAAAAAAAATTAACAGCCACTCTTTCTTATATTTTTATAATATATTTATATTAAAAAAACAAAAGAAAGATAAGTAAACCCTACACTCCCATCTCCATCTTTCATTCCCCAATTTTGTTTTCTTCCTTTTCCATTGTTGCTGCCCACTTCTCCTTTCTCCTTCTTCCGCAGCCGTAGTTGCACAACCGATCCCTATCAACTTAGGTTTTTTTTCTTCTCTCTTGCTCCCCAACTGCAACCTCACACTGCCACGCCAACTCCATCTTCTAGTGCAGCCCTCCATTAATGAAGGCTTGCCTGGATTAATTTTTCTTCTTCTTTTTGTTTCTTCGATTCAATCAATCCCAACATAGGGTACGATTGGAATAAGATAAATTTTAATTTAAAATCCTATCAAATCCAACCTATTTTGGGAAGAAATTTTTTTGGATCAAAACAAGATTTCAAATCATTTTGAATTTCGAATTCTATTTTTTTAATTCATTCCAAACATTAAAAATGATTTCAAATCTGTTATGATTTGAAATCCTTCCAAATCTAGGGTTCAAACACAGGGTAAAAGTTAAACTAAAGGGACCTAAGTGTCATCCCATCTGAAAAAGACATTTGTGTTTAAAATTCTTTGTGGATTACAGCTAGAGCAATAATCACTTATGGTAATTTTCCAAGAAAGAAGAAAAAAAACTTTCATCACCCACTTTCTAATTTTAGCTTTTTTAAAATTAAAAAAATCAATTATATTTTAATCTAAGTTAGTTTCAACCTTTATATTTATTTCATTTCAATATCTAAACTTTCGAATCTTTTAGAGCAATAATCTAAACTTTATTATATATATTTCAGTTATTTTTATTGAAACTCAATGTCTAACATACTACGTACGTATAGTTGACTTAATTAAAGTTGAAATGGTTAATACACTGCAAGTTTGAACCCTCACTCCTTTGTCATACTAAAACTACTACCAAAGAGGTCAAATATTCATATGTATAGACATACAAAAGACATTTTTAGGCTAGGTTTTTTTGTCAAATGATTTACCAAAAAAATGAACCATAAAAATTAATATATTTTGGTTAAATTATAAGTTTGTTTCTTAAACTTCTAAAAGTATATTTATTTCATCTTTGTATTTTTTTAAAAAAAAAAATCTAATAGATTCCTCAGCTTTGAGAGTTCTATCTATTTTGTTCCAAATACTTTAAGAAGTTTATAAAAAGAAATCATGAACTTTTAATTTTATGTTAATTTGTTTGACATTAATATGACACACTATCTAACATTTAGAGATCATACAGTGGGTGGATTTCTTACATAATCCTCAAATGATGCAATCAACATATCAAATTAGTGTTAAGCTACTGAAGTTAACAACATAAACTTATAAACATAAAATTGAAAGTTCAAAACTCATCAAAAACTTTTTAAAGCACAATTTCCATAGATACAATTACGAAGGTTACCTACTAGAAATATTTTAAAATATAGAGACTAAAATGAGATCATCTTTAAAGTTTCTACTAAACTTATAATTTAACTTTGAAATTATATATTTTTTTAAAATAAAAGTATTTTTTTCAAAACTCTTTAGGCTCCGTTTGATAACCATTTAGTTTTTGGTTTTTGATTTTTGAAAATTAATCCTATAAAATACTACTACCACCTATGAGTTTCCTTGTTGTATTCCTACTTTTTACATACATTTTAAAAAAATAATCCAAGTTTTGAAAACTAAAAAAAGTAGTTTTCAAAAACTTATTTTTCTGTTTTTGAATTTGGCTAAAACTCAAATGTTTCTTTAAGAAAAATGAAAACTATGCTAGAGAAATTGTATGAAAACAAGCATAATTTTCAAAAATCAAAACCCAAAATTAAATCTATACTATATAAATGGCGCTTGAGGGGAGAAACTTTAGATTTTCTTTTTTGCCCATTCTTAATTTGAAGACTTCCCATTATGACCTTCTTAATTCAAAGAGTTTTTTCTTATGCCCTCAATTTGAATAAAGATTGTAAAATCTCTACGCATGTAATCTCTAATTTGAATAAAAATTTTAAAATATCTACGATCTACAATCTTCAAACTAACTAATATTTAATTCTTTTAATGATCATTTAAAAAATTAATAACAAAAACTAAAACAATATTTTTGAATCTATGTATTTTCGAGAATATATAAATTTATTATGAAAGATTTTTCTTAAAATAAACTAATATTTAAAGATTTTTAGTGCATATTTAAAAATTTAACAACAAAAACTTTAAAAAAAAAATTGAAGAATTCATTTTCGAGAATATATGAAATTATTATGAAATATATATATTTTTAAATACATTAATATTTAAAGATTTTTTTTTAATGCATATATAAAAATAAAGATTTTTTAATGAATATTTTAAAAATCGTGAATTTCTTTAAATAGATTTGAAATGCATATTTAAAAATTTAAGAACAAAAACTTTAAAAAAATTGAACAATTGTTTCTCGAGAATACAAAATTAAAATAACATTGAAGTACTTTTTTAAAAAATAAAGATAAGATTTTTTTTGAATAAGTATAGTAACAAAATATTAAATTCTGATCTATTGTGATTAATATACATAAATTAAATGTCATACATCAGTCTATATATAGGACATCAACAACTAAATTCTTCCATGTTTTCTAAAGTGATTCCAAAAACCAAAACCACGTAGAGAAGCAATCAAATTTCTCTCATTTTCATTTGATGACTTATGGCTATATAAGCGTAATCTTTCTTTTCAATAAATCAGATCATTCGTATCCAATTTTTCAATTCTCGAAGTTCAAGCAATTTATTATTGAAGAGACTTTGTTATGGTGATGTTAGAGATTGACAAGTAAATGAGCTCCTCCTCCAATTGTTTTTGCAAATGGCAGCAGATAAAGAGAGCGAGTGATTTAATGTAAATTTACTTCTTTTTACGTGTTTTTTATTTATTTATTTATTTTTTTTTTTTTTTGCAAATGGTAAAGAAATATGGTGATTTAATGTAATTTACGGCTTACATGATTTTGTAGTTTTTTTTTCTTTTTTTAAGGAGAGTGATTTAATGTAATTTACTGCTTCTGTAGTTTTCTTGTTCTCTTTTTAAATTTGTAAATACACACCAGCTCATATACTGATCTTTAGCATATTGAGGAGGATGGGGAAGAAAACAATTGCAACCCTAGTTCCTTAAGGCAGAAGAAGTAGCAGATGACAAACAATGTGATGTGATTGTATTATTTTCTTCTTTATTTTTATTTATTTTTGTTTCCTTTTCTTTTATTGGTTTTTTTTTTTGGGATTAATTGAAGTTTACTAGGCTAGGATTTAGGAAGGTCTGATTACAGTTTTGCATTTTTTTTCTATTTATGTAATTATATTATATTTAAATATATTTACTAATAGTTATTAAAATATAATGTCATTGCAATTTCCAATATTATGAAAATAATTAATATTCGGATTCTAAAAGTTATTTTATTTGATGGAGATTGAATTCTCTATCTTGCAATTTTATGATAAAAAAATTAACTCAATACTTCTTAATTTATTATTATTCAAGTTTGAAATAAAAACAATATTTGTTTAAATTAATTTATTAATAAATCCTCTCAATTTAGTCAACTTTTTGAAAAAAAAAATAAATTGACCAATAGATCTCTTCGAAACTTCTTTCATAGATTCGAAGAGTTCTAAAATTGAGAACCACGTATCTAATTAATGATTCCTTTGAATTCAAAAAGATCATTGCAAAAAATATTTTTCCAATTACTAGATAATTAATACAATTTTTTTAAGAAATAAAAAATAATAATATTTTGGTTTAAAATAAAGTTTGAAATTAAACTTTTTTAAACAAAATTAAATTTATTAATAGATCTTCTTGATTTAGTGAACTGTAAACAAAAATAAATTAAGCAATAGATCTCCTCAGAGCTTCTTTCATAGATTCAAAGCATTCTAAAATTGAGAATCACTATCTAATTAATGATTTCCTTGAATACGAAAAATTCATTGCAAAAAAAGATTTTTTCAATTACTAGATAATATGAAATTTAAAAAAAAATAATAGAAAAATAAATAATATTTTTGTTTAAATTAAAGTTTGAAATGAAGTGGGTAATCAAATTATGCAAATTAAAATTTTAAAAAAAAATAATGTTTTGGTTTGAATTAAAAGTTGAAACTAGGTGGGTAATCAAATGATACTAATCAAAATAAAAAATAATATTAAAGTGTAATTCTTCATTTTTCATATGTATAAGATTCTATATTTAATTTTTATATGTACATTACATTTTCAACGTTATGAAATACGTACAATACACGTAGTATCCAACTAGTAGTTACCAAAGGGGCCGTAATAATTTTGTTTTGCCTCATGTGGCTTGTATACATATTTTAGAAATAAGAATGTTTTTTTGGTTATTTCTTCAAGATGTGGCCGTTAGTAATCCTTAAGGTCTTGAAATTTGTTCCAAAAAGCTTTCTCTTTAATGGTTTTTGTAGCAATATGATAAAAAGTAATAATTCACGATATGATGTGGTCTTTCTCCTAAACTTGTCTACAATATCTATCAATTTTTTCTGGTTCCAATTTATTTATTTAAATATATTTTTTTAGTTTAACTTGGTTTGAAATTATTGATTCTTAATTGGTTTGATATGACGTTTTCAAATTATTTAAAGAATTTCGGTTCAGTAACATTTCTTTTCTTTTTTCTTTTTCTTTTTAATTTTTAGTTTATAAAAAACGTATGCATTATTAAATTTTAAAGACTAATTTTTTTTTTTTTTAAATACTTTCGTGTTTTAGACTTTTAGTTGAAGTATTTCATGATATTTGCCGAAACTAGTTTTAGGAAACTAAGGGCCTGTTTGGTATGCAATCCGGATTCTGTTTTATGTTTTCAGATTCACTGAGTTCAGTTAATATGCGTTTGGCAGACTTGTTTTCGAAAACTGTTTTCGGATTCTGTGATCCAAATAGTGAAAATTCTGAAAACAACTTTTTTATGTTTTCATTGTATCCAGATTTTGAATTTGAAAATTTAAAATGCAGAATTACATTAGAAAATACCAAAACTTTAATAAATATAGTTTTTGATGTTATAAACTCAATTTATTTTTGTTAAATTAAAATATGTATAATTTAATATATTATAAATTATATGATATTGTAAAATAATAATTGTACAAATTTTATAATAAAAATCATGTTCATAAATTAATTAATAATGGATTATATTCAATCTAATATTTAGTTTTGCAACTACAACTAGTTAATGGTCTATAAATATATTATAGAACACATTTTGAACAATTGTTTAAATTGGAATCCAATTTCTAAATCTGCTACCAAACACATATCTGAAAACATGAAATACAACTCTGTTTTCATTGAATCCCTTGTTTTCAAAATTCTGTTTTCAGATTGCATACCAAACAGGCCCTAAACAATCCAAAACAACCTATGGCTCCGTTAATGTCAATTAAAAAAAAGAAAAGAAAAGGTCTCACAAAATTTTAATAAGCCTCTCGTAAACAATAGAAGTCACCTTTTCCCTTCCTACCCTATCTGAACTTAAAAATAAAAGAACAATTTTAAGCTAGCCCGAATACAGTTTAATTGATCAAAACATATTAAGTGTACTTAATCTAAATATAGGTGTACTATCCTAAATAAATAAATATAGCTTACTAAAGAATAAAGAAAAAAATATCTAAATATAGCTCAATTATTTAAGATATGACAACATCTCTTAGATATGTTTAAATTTGGAGAAAAATATCAACTTGGGCTAAAAGAAGACATTAGTAACTTTGATATGTTTAAATTTAGAGAAAAGAAATCAATCTTTACCACTAAACTTTGACGATGGGAAACAATTTCACCATGAACTTTTAATTTAATCATATTTAACTCCAAACTCACACATCAACTTTTACTTTATGTTCAATTCTTACTAATCACCCACTAATCATAACCAAAAAAATAGCCCAAATTGATATTATTAGTCACTTTGAAAGTAATATTGGCATGTCAATTGAATGCTGTTTAGAAAGTTTATGTCACTTTGAAAAGAAATCAATCTTTACCACTAAACTCTGCGCACACTTCAATTCTTAAATAGGATAGAAATATTGGCATGCTAATAAAAAAAAATTAATATTACTAGTCACTTTGAATTTTTTTTTTTTTAATTCAACATGCAGAGGTGAGGATTCGATTCTCTAATATCTTGGTCTATAGTATATGTCTTAACTATTTTGTTTAATTCAACAATTGCTAATTAAGGAATGATTTTTTTTTAGTTCAACAGTATTTAGAGTGGAGAGATTCAAAACACTAACTTTTTGGTCAAGAGTCACGTCAATTACCACTAAGTCATACTTACTTTAATAGTAGATGATGATTCATAATATATGTCCAAACTAATTGAACTATACCTATATTAGCGTATGCCTCTAAAATTTAATAACATAAAAAACTCTTAATATTATAATAATATTAATTGTCCCTCCCGGGATAAACGAGATGCTTAAATTTGTTTTTCGTTTTTTGAAAAAGAAAAAAAAAAAGGAAAAGGAGGGAACTAATTATAAATTTGTAACCGTTTATTATCCCTTCGGAAAATAGCAAAGGTCGCTTTAAAAAATGTGCGCAGATGGTGGGACCCACTTATTACCGTTGTCGGTTACTCAAGGTCCCCCCCCCCCCCCCCCCCCCCTTTTTTTAAATGGACATTTCATTTCATTATCGACTTCATAAAAAGACGGCGTAATTAATGAGATGACCGTTGCCCAATCGTCTCTCTCTATTTTCCCTACGCCGTTCTCCCAAGTCCCAACGGTTGAAGATAGAATTAGTCTAGAAAGATCTCGAGGGCATCTAGCCGTTTCTTTTACATTCCTCCTTTATATATTTTTTTTCTAAAATTGAGTTTTGTAGTAAAAAAATTTAAAATTTAAATTCACAACATATATAAAAAGTTGAATAAATTACAAGTTTTGTGGATTTTTCGATTTATATTTATTTAATCTCTAAACTTTAACATCTATCTAATAGGTTTTTAAATTTTAAATTTTATATTTAATGAATTTCTAAATTTAAAAAATATTTAATAGATCTTTAAACTTTCAATTTGTAACGAATTGGTCCTTGAATTTCGTTCAATATTTTTAAATATTTGCAGACATACCAAACACAAAATTTAAAATTTAAGGGTCCAATTAGACAAAATTTAATTTTATATATAATAGATCGATTACTTTTAAAAAAAAAATTTGAACATGTCAAAAATGTATTAAACATAAAATTGAAAGTTCGAAGACTTATTAGATACTTTTGAAAGTTCAGAGATCAATAAATATAAACTTAAAAGTTGAAGGACTAAACTTATAATTTAATTAAAAAGTTACCAATGTTGAGAATTATGCTTATGTTTACAACATTTATGTGGTTGTATTTCTATTGTAATAGCATGTGAACTTTCACCAAAGTAAGTTTAGCTCAGTGGTAATTGACATGTACTTTCACTAAGAGGTTAGAGGTTTGAATCATCTCACTCCAAACATTGGTGAACTAAAAAAAACATGTGAACTTTCTAATAGAGTTTTTTTTTTTTTTTTTTTTTTTTTGGAACAATACGTACCAATTAATGAAATTGTGAATATGGATCTTTTTAGTACATAGATATAGAAATTCAAATCCTCAATCAATGCGAAAAGCTACTGATACATTAACTGTAGAGTTAAACTTAGGCTAGTAGTAAAGTAATATTAGTCAAGAGATTAGTAACATGTCTCTTACATATGGTAAGTTTAAATTTCCACCTCTATTACCACTCAAAAGAAAGAAAAAAAATCCACCTTCATTTGAATCATTTACTTATTGATTTTCTTTTACTTTAAAAAGATAGTCTTTATACTTTTGGAAAAGTATTGATAATTAATGAAAGGATAAGATTTTCACTAAATTTTTAATAAAAGACAATTTATATTTGAAATATGGATAAGTGATTTTTCTTTTTTTTTTTTTTTTTAAATACCATTCAAATATTATAAGGAATTGATCCAATCCTACGACCTTTAAATAGTTTATGGTTTAGGGTCCTCCGATGATTAAAAAAATTAAGATTGTTCGACCATTTGTCAATTCATATTCCCTATTATAATAAATAATAAATAAGGTTTTAGTACTAGGGAACTTTTGATCTTAAAAAAAAAGTACCAAAAACTTAAATGTTACATTTTTTTAATATAAGAATTCTAAAAACTCACTAATTTTAATTAAAAAAAATCAAGCTCTTAACTACAAAATTAAACTTGTGCACAAAATCGCAATCGACTATTGAATAATTCTATTAAAATTCACAGATGCTTTTTACAAAATTTAACTCTAATTTCATTTTTCTTTAAAATCCTATCAATTTTGTATCAGGCATATATTTTTGTAGCTCATTGAATGCACATGAAAATAGATATTTTTTAAATAATTTTTCAAACAAAACAAAAAACTATTAAAAGGTAAAACCGCAACACTTATCAAGTTTAAAGGACATATTTTGCAACATTTTATAAGTTTATGAATTAGATTGTAACACTTATCCAAGTTAAAGTATAACTTGATGAAATTGAAAATTTAGGATTGGATAAAAATTAACTCACCTTTATCAAGTTTAGAGGTAAATTTAATTTTTTTTTTCTCTCTATATTATAGTAGCAATACACATTAATAAGTTATTACATTTTTACTTGCTTGACATACATCACCAATTCCCATCATTACAAAGAAAAGTGCAAAAAAAGATGTAATTTTTTTAAAGCAAAGTTGTAATTTTGTTTTCAAACTCTAATAGACTTTGCTTTTAAGAGTGACTTTGATGTTAACCTTTCACCCATATCTAAATGTACTCATTAGTCATTATATATATCTTGAGATCTAAGATTTGATATAGTACACAATTTTAACTTTGCAAATAAAGTCATGATATTGCTTATTTAGTTTACCAAAAAAAAAAACAAAAAGTTCAAAGAATAGTGATCAATTATTTCAATAATGGAACAGCATTGGCTGATATTGATAGTAATAATTGAAAATTGTGTGTAAAATTAATGCAGTTACTTTTGATTTTTTATTCTACCTCTTAACCATAACTTTGGTAGTTGAAATTCTAGGTAAGGATGTTGACAATTTACTATAATTTTATTTTCTCCCTAAAACAGTTACCACACAACTTTTTGATCTTTTTCTTTTTCTTCATCTTTTTTTTTTTTTTTCAAATTAGCATTGTTCAATTTACTTTATATATTTTAACAAACCAATTGTAAGCTTATATATTTATCGTATGTGCTTATTCCAATATTATGTTTGGAATTTTGTAATTAAATGTAAATCATTTTTTATGCAACGCTTAATTATTATTTATTTCAAAAGCACTCAATTAGAAAAATGAATGATTTAAAAATACTTTTCTCCAAAGTTATATCATACTCACCCTTAGTCTTTGTATTTTAAAAAGCATAACTAAGACATTTTTTAAGTAAAAAATGTGAGAAAATTTATTGCTATTTAAATTTATTTTTATAGTTATCTTGCCGACTTGACCCAACTCATCTAAATACTATATATTTGTCATAAAAGTCAAATATTTGAATTTCTACCTCCATATTATTTGAACAAAAAGAAAACAAATCATAATAATCGTAAATAAACTTTCAAAAAAATTCCTTAAAAAATAATTAATAAAAGGAAAAAAAAAAACTTTTTATGACAGACTTTTATAGAAAATACATTTCGTGATGAAGTTGGATTAAAACTTCAAAAGAACAGGGGAAGGCGTGGCCGTAGGTTGTGAACTTGTGAGTTCAATGAATTGACGTGCAAAAAGGATTTAAAAAATGAAGATGACGTGGCTGACCCATTGGTCCCACTGCCCTATTTGCAATAGAAAAAAACTCTAAGAGGCTGTTTGGGCACTGAGTAAGTTATAATAACATGAGTTATAATAGTCTGTGGGTTATAATAGTCTGTAAAATAATATAATATTATTTAAAATGCAGAGTTGTTTAGTCTGGAGTTATAATAGTCAGTGTTTGGGGTGCAGAGTACTCCACATGTTATTATAACACGAGTTATTATAACCTTTGCCCCAAACACTTTGTAATAGTATAGGATTATGAAAAAATCTTCCTAAGATATTGTTGTTTGTCAATTGTCAGTTTCTTTGATAGAAAAATTATAGTATTACTATTACGTGAAAAAACTCTCATTTATTGTTTGTCATGTAACATCTTTTTAAAAATTATTGGGAGTGCACTAAGGTGTTGTTTGGCGCATTGGTTTGAAATCAAGAACTTTGGAAATCCTTAGCTGGAATCAGGGTTTATGATTACTGTGTTTGGGGTGCAGGGTTGGTTTTGGCTAGTATGCTGAAACCTATGTTTGGGGCGCATGGTTGGATTGGGCTGGGTTGTTTAGGTTGTTTTTTTTTTAACAATTTTTTTAGGTTGTTTTTTTTTTCAAATCCATTTTTTTTACTTGATAATTGTTTGTTGAATTGCATATTAATATTTTAACAAATTATGTGGATTAATTGTTTCAAGCATAGTTAAATATGAATGTGTAGTTTGTACAAGTATATTGATATCTCATTCACTCCATTTATTATGATGTAAAAGTAAGAAAGCATGATATGCTCCATTTCTCAATGTAGATAGCCTTGCTCATCTTTTCTTTCTCACTTTCCGTAGCTTTCTTCATTTTCTAGCATCCTTTCTCAATCCAAAGTGCCTCCTCTAAATACCTCATTCGAAGCCTTGAATTCAGGACTGATTGGACAATTCTGATGCATAGGCAACCTCCCATTGGTCTACTTAAGTACAGCTGGCTCCACTTTTAGACAGCTAAATTAATGAATTATTTTTGCATGTGTGAATCAGGTGGTTCTTTTAATAGAGAAATGCTTTAGCAAGGATTTTTGCTTATCTCTCCAAATTCATTTCCCAACATTGTATTCAAAGCTTTTCACCTGAAGAAAAATTCAATAAATTAAGCCAATGTCTTAGCCAAAAGCAGACCATTTTCACATATTAAAAGAATTCACTCTTAAAAGCAAACACATACAGAACTTGGGGCTTTAACAACCAAAAGCAATCAAACAAGCAAGTTTAATAAGAGATTTTTAAACATGAATAACTCTGAAGAGTTATCAAACTCTATTTTAGAAATTAAAAAAATTGGAAGTCTATTTAAGAAATTAGAGAATTTAAAACTCTATTTCACAAAGTATTCAGAAGACTATTTTAGGAACTCTATTTTAGAAATTAAAAAATTGGAAGTCTATTTAATAAATTAGGGAATCTAAAACTCTATTTCACAAAGTATTAACAAACCTATTTTTGGAACTCTATTTTAGAAATTAGAAAATTGGAAGCCTATCTGTCACACCCCCTCCCAGCTCACTTGCCTAACCTAAGAAGGAATGTGAAGACAGAGAATACCAGCCCTCTTACTAGTACTCCTAGCCCAACCTAACATCCACTTGAAACTGTACACAATGCAGTATGTATGAACAAGTAAAATTTAGCACACAATAGCACACCTGAGCAAGATACATTCAGTCCCTCATACTAGGTTTGCGTACTAAGTCATAACATACTTAAGTCTATTACAACTCGGCTAGAATGCTTTTATTTCAAAACTATATACATGTGGAAGTATATATACAAGGAGCTAAAGAGGCGTGGTGGCAAACAGGTCTTGATGAGGCTAAGCACCGGGAACTCGTTTGCTACCTGAGAAGAGAAAACATGTTGAAAACGTGAGCTGGGAAGCCCAGTGAGTGACTACTTTAATAGATTATGCGTTCAAAGATAAATCATCAAAAGTACTTCAACAAGGCCGCCAATTTACAGGGTTTAAGCACCCCGAAAAGCAATGCATACGAACTCATAAGGTAGCATCAAAATCAAAAATAGGTATTTCAAATCGTGGTAACTCATAATAAGGAAACTTTGTAGCATGGTACCCTTCCAAACCTTAGCTGTGGCAGAGTCCTCTCTAAACCAACAGCTTCAATACCTCTCTCACGTGCACACGGAATGCCATTTAAGCTCACTGGCCTCCCCTAATACCTTCTCCATGTCCTTCAGTATTGGGGCCAGACCAACTACCACCCCGAATACCTTCTCACTGTCCTTCAGTATCGGGGGTCAGGTTTTTCTCTCTCCCCCAGGTACCTTCTCCGTGTCCTTCGGTACAGGGGGTTAATAATATACAAGGCATGCTTTAAATAGTTAGAAACATTGTATGGAATCCCATTCAGAAAGTTCTCAACATAAACACAAACTTTCATTTTTAACAAGCTTCCAAACGTCGAGTGTCATGTTTGAATGCGGAGTAACAACTAGTTACAATTATGCTTAACTTTCAACACCGCTATTTATGAATAGGAGTTCAATGAAACATGAATATAAATTAGCTTAAGCATGCTTCAATATCCATCACTAGTAAGCTTTTGAATAAAGATCAAAGCATAGGTTTTCAAACAAAGTCACTCACAATCACCGGAAGTCTCCCAAGGCTTATAAGCTTCGCCTATCTTCGTTTGCCCTGAAAATGAATTCCATAACATTAATCCATTTTTCTACTTGGCCCAAAATTAGATCTAATTCAGTCACATAACTTATAGCATAGTAACTGAACACACTTGGCTGTAAGGTATAACAAATTGGAAGCACATCTTCCTTACTCTTTCTGTAGCCCTTTCTCTTTTGAACCAACAATAACATATTCAACTTCCAGCATGGGTTTCTCAACATTTAGCAAAACAACCACCACATTTTATTTGATAACCCTCAAATACAATGTCTAAACTTACTTACCTCAAAATTTTAGCTTCTAATTCGTCCTTATGAGCTCGAAATCTTCAGATTTCTACACCTTGTTCTGCTGGCCAAGAAACTGGAACACTTCTCGGTTTTCTTAAGTTTTCATGACCTTCCTCTTCGTATTTTCTCACAAACTTTTCCAGACCTATTATTCATTCAATTTATGAGATTTTGGCTCAAGAACATTGAATTTGCTCAAGTGGATTGAGAGATATGACCATTTGAAGTTGACCCATTTCCTAGAGCTTCCGGCTGCCTATTGAATTCACAAGGAATGGACAGCTCCTACTTCATCAATCCGTGAATCATGCACATTGGCCAGCTCCTACTTCATCAATCCATGAGTCATACACATTGGCCAGCTCCTACTTCCTCCTTTAGACCTTAAGTCCTATTAAATCCTCCTAATCCATAAAACAAACTTTAGCTAATTTAATTAGAAATTAAAGCTTTTGCATTCAACACATAATACAACCAATGTATACCCAACTTGCTCATTACCTTAACTTACTTCAACTCAACTCTTAATATGATCATCTCAATGCCTAACTTGTCTCCTTATGAAGCTTTGTGCACGTTATAATCCACAACTTAGGAAATTTCCAAATTCAACGACTGCATCGTTCAGTGCAACAATTTTAAGTGTATCAATCTTCATGTATAAATGCAATAAGATTAAAAGAGAGTTTAGGGCTTACACTATCTAAGAAATTAGGGAAATTAAAACTCTATTTTACAAAGTATTCATAAACCTATTTTTGGAACTCTAGTTTAAAAATTAAAATATTGGAGGTCTATTTAAGAAATTATGGAATTTAAACAAAATTTCTATTTTGAAATCTATTTCAAGGATAAATGAGTTATAAAATTTGAATTCCAGTTTAGAAATTAAAATATTAAAAACTCTATTTTGCACAGTATTTTGAAACCTATTTCAAATATAATGGGTTAAAAATTTTGTTTAGTAGCCATTTTTAGTTTTATTTTAATCTTTTAAAAAATTGACTAGGCGATTGGGTCGCTGGGGTGATCGTTGGAGTGGTCTTGAGGTGGTTGGATTTATGGGGTGGTTGGTTGCTGAGGTAGTCGTCGTTGGTGGTTGCACGGTGGTCAGGTCGTTGGAGTGGTCGTTGGGTGGTTTTTGACCGTAGTTGTCAGGTGGTCGGGTCGCTGGAGTGGTCATCAGTAGGAGTGTTCGTGGGTTGGGTTGGGTCGGGTTGAGGTACTTTTTAGACCCAACCCAATTATTCGGGTTGTAAATTTCTTCAACCCAAACAACCCTTATTAAGTAATGAACCCAACCCAACCCAACCATGAAATATTTTGGGTTAGGTTGGTTTGGGTTGGTCGGGTTATATACTCAAAATTTTATTTTAAGCAAAAGTTAAGTATTGATGTGTAAAATATATATGTATTTATTTTTAAATATTAAATTAGGATTAGCAATTCAATTTCAATTTATATTATGAATTTTTACCTTCCAAAGACTTGTTGTTGAAGAATAAATAATCTAAAAATAATTATAAAATTAAAATAAATATATGTACATATATTTGTAATATAAGTAAAAAAATTATTTTTTTAAATTAATAAGAAGTTCGGGTTAGTTCAGTTCAACCCAAACTAATTTTTGGTGAACCCACGAACCAACCCAACCCATAAAGTTTCCATTTGTTTGAACCTAACCCAACCCAAACAAGTTGATAACCCAACCCAAACCATAAAATTGGGTTGGGTTGATCAGGTTTTTCGGGTCATCGGATTTTTTGAACACCCCTAGTCATCAGGGTGGTCAGGTCGCCAGAGCGGTCGTTGGGTGGTTGTGGTAGTGGTTTTCAAGTGTTCGGGTCGCTATAGTCGTTGTCGGAGTGGTTATTGGGGTGGTCGGGTTGCTAGATGGTCAGGGTCGCCAGGGTGGTCATTAGAGTAGTCACCAGGTGGTCATCAATGGTGGTTTTGGGTGGTTGGGTTGTCAGTTTGTCAGGGTAATCGCCGAAGTAATCATTAGGGTGGTTGAGTCATGGAGTGGTCACTAGGTGGTCGTCGATAGTGGTTGCTAGGTGGTCAGGTCTTTGGGGTGGTCATCAACTATGGTTGTCGGGTGGTTGAGTCGTCAGATGGTCGTTGTCGATGGTTTGGGCAAGTCGGGTCGCAGGGGTGGTTGGGTCATTGAGGTGTCGAGTTGTTGCGGTAGTTGAGTCGCAAGGGTGGTCGACAGACTGGTCTCTAGAGTTCACATTGCAGTGGTCACCGGAGTTCATCGTAAGTGGTGGTCGGGTAGCCGGTGTGTTCATCGGAGTTTTCGTTGTCGGTGGTCGTTGGAGTTGTCATTGGAGTTATTGTCGAAGTGGTCGCCGAAAATGGAAAACGACAAATGGAAGAGGAAAACATGGTACAAAGCCCATGGGATTGCATTGTTGTAACCCATGGAGTTGTGTTTCAAAATCAAGAGTTTTGAACACACTTTGTGCCAAACATGATTTTGGGTTTGGAACCCAAAACCATCCCAACCCAAAACCATAGACCAAACACTCCTTAAAAGTTATGTGAGATTCACCAACATTAAAAAATTATATTTAAAATATATATATATAGTATGAACAAAAGAAGTATGGTACTCTTTCTAGTACTGAAATATCCCTTTTATTCTTTGACAGTTGCATCTGATGTTTTTATTCTTCCACCCAAATTAAATCCTACCTTTTTTTTCTTAATCTAAATAAAATTAATACGATTTTGATGTATAAAAGTTATCAAATGGGTAACAACCATCTTTAGCAATGCTGATAAAAGAAATATATCATAATAATAATACAAAGATGAGAAATCTCCCTTGTTTTGAAGATAATTCACTTTGAGACTAAGAAATATACAACAATAAGAAAGAAAGATGTGAGACAAATCGATAATGTATATGAAAACATATAGGAAAATTTTGGCTTTTTTTTTTTTTTTTTAACTTCAAAATTAGTATACCTTCAAAATGTATATAAATAAATAAAATAACAACTTAAATCTTCCTATTATTTGTCCTTAAAAAAATCCACCTCTTATTAAAGGACAATTTTGGATATAAATAATTTCATTTACCTAGAAATAAATTATTCAAAATCTTCGAAATAAATTATCCTTAAAAAAAATCCATCTCTAATCATTTTTTAAAAAAGACAATTATCTAAAATATTTAATATATAACACAATTTACCTTATACTCTCGATGAAGTGATCAAATGTTTAAATTTCTCCAACTTATATGTTTTTCAACTAAAAAAAAGCAATTATTCAACAAACTAATAGAACATCTTTCACATAAACCTATCCTAAAGCTCATCTTAATTTAAAAAATCATCCTAAATTCATTCCCAATTCAATGACATTTTTATGTTTCGTTTAAAAAAAATCAATAAAATAATTTGAAGCTACATATTTAAGCATATGTTATTTTGGGGACCAAAAGAAATAATTTGGAAGAGAAACATAGGTTGTAAAGGCAGGGATTGTGACAGATAAATGTGTCTGTCGTACCAATGAAATTGTCGGACGACCTTATCCATGTTCCTTCAACATGGCTAAGAGGCGGCTGATTGGATAATCTTAAAAACAGAGAAAATGAAATTTCAAAAATCAGAGTGCTGAAGCAGCATCATCCACCATACTTATTATCCCACTCACACTTTTCTCTTTTCTTCATTTGGAATTAATTAAATATATTTTTTTTATTCTGTTGAATAATGACAAACTAACCAAACTCAATGCCAGCCTTGGAACCATCTCTTCTGCTCATTAGCTCAACACCCCCCCCCCCCCCCCCCCCCCCCCCCCCCCCTCAAAAAAAAAAAAAAAAAAAAAACTTCTTAAAATTATTTTGGATGAAATTGTACGATCAGTCTATGTCTATCTAATGAGCATAAGTTTTCAAAAATTTATAATAAATTTGTAAGATCTCGTACGATAACCCTTTCTTTATCATAATTTTCATATTTTTTAAGAAAATATTTAAATTTTTAGTCAAATTTTAAAAAAACTATTTCTTTTTTAGTTTTCAAAACTTGACTAGATTTTTGAAAATATTTGTAAATGGTAAATAACAAAACAAAGAAATATATAGGTGGAAGTAATGTTTATAAGTTTAATTTTCAAAAACCAAACGGCTATCAAAGGAACCTAGACTTTCAATGTTGTGTCCAATAGGTCATTAAATTTTAAAATGTGTTTAGTAAGTTTTTGATCTTCCATTTTTATATTTTATGGAATTCTAAACTATCAATTTTGTACGTACTAGATTTCTTATTTATGAGATTTTTTTAGAGTTTAGGGAGTGATTGGATACAATATCAAATTAGGGAATTTAGTAGAAATTTTTTAAAGTTTAAGGACCTATTAGATATATTATTGAAAGTTTAGGATATATAAATAATTTTTAAAGTTTAATGACTTATTAAAAATAACTTTCAAAATTTATGGACTAAATTCGTAATTTAGTCAATTATTTATATTTCCTTACAGAATTTCTACCCACATAGTATAATTTTATAAAATATCCAAGAAAAAAAAACAAACAAGAGAAATCTTATTAAAAAAAATAATGACTAATTTAATTTGATAGAGAGGGAGAATATTACATTGAAAAGAAGAACAAAATTAATAATAATAATAATTGATGGACAAAAGTGTTTGTTCGTATGATAAATTAATGGTTAAATTATCAAAAATATCCCTGAATTATGGGGTTGGTTTCAATTATACTCCTAAATTTTGAAAGTTTCATTTTAACCATTGAACTTTGAAGTTTGTTTCAAAACAAACATTGAAGGTTTTTTCCGTTAAAATTTATGGACGAAAAATAACGTATTTGCATATGTTTTGATTTTTTTTTCAATGTATATGTTCACATAAGCAACAATACAAACGCAAAAATATCATTTTCCGACCATGAATTTAATGAAAAAAAGCATTCAATGATATTTTTGAAACAATTATCAAAGTTCAAGTGTTAAAATGAAACTTTTCAAAGTTTGAGGGTATAATTGAAACCAACTCCATAATTTAGGGATATTTTTGATAATTTAACCTGAATTAATCTAGTATACTTGATTTATTATTTTATTGTTATACATATATTTTTTGAGATCAACTTGATTATCTCTCTTCTTCATACATTGGCATGCAAAAGAAAACAAATAAAAATATTTGGCTAACAAATAAAAATAATAAACTAGGCAGAGTTATAATATAAAGTTGAATTCCCCCTTTTGATTATAATAATAGTTATTATTATTATAATTTCATAATGATGATATGGTCCACAAGCAATTGAAAATGGTGTGTAATAATTAAGTGCATTGAAATTTTTTTATTATTGTTTTTGGTAATCCAAATTATACCCATCATTGCTTTTTTTGTATAACGGGGGTGCATATTTGTCTTAGCCTCCTAAAAATTAGAATATAAATTTCACATTTTTCGAAAGTGCTTTTTAATTCTTTTTCATATCTTTTTTCTTTTGGCGATTATAAAATTAATGATAACTTTTAGTCTTTACAACTCATTCATATTGTTATAATATAATAATATCGTCCACGTTATTTACTTTAAACATTTAAGTTTTTTTTGAAGAATAATTTATGCTAATGAAAATATTGTTTTTTTACATATAACCTTCAAATATTTTCGACTTTTAATTTATTTGAAACTATATTTGCATCAACTCATACGTATAGAAATGTTGGTACTTCCATATAGAGTCCCTAACATTAGGATTTCATTAATAATGCTCATGTGATATACCAGAATTTTTGTACTAAAACTGAGGTTATATAATAGAAGGCTAATTGATAAGTATGGGGGATACAAGATTTCACAATTACGGTTAAAAGTTATCAGGTTGAATGAGTAAATATGGCCAAAGTGAGTATAGCTTAACAATAATTGACATATACTACTTCCCTTGATGTCGGAAGTTCAAATCTCTATATTGTACTAAAAAGGAAAAAAAAATGAGTATAGAGTGGAAGACTGAAACTAATAGTATTTTTTTCCTAGTTTTTAAAATAAATAGCTATTTGCGATCACTTTCTTTTAGATTTTTTTTTTTAAAAAAAAGTTAAATTATAAGTTTGGGCGCTAATGTTTTTAGGATGATGTAATATAAAACATCTAATAAATTCTTAAACTTTAAAAGTATCTAATAGATCCATGAACTTCCAATTTTTTTTTGTCAAGACTTATTAGACTTTTTTTAAAAAAAAAATCACAACTTTATTAGACACAATTTGAAAGGCAATGATCTTATTTGTCTAATAAATTTGTGAATTAAAAACAAAACAAAACATTCCTCTTAACCAGTCATCACATTCTTCTTACTCACAACTAGTAAAAATTTGACAACAATTTATTTATTTATTTTTCTTAAAAAAACTTTTTTTTCTCTAATTCTATGTACATTCTCATCTCTTATGTGTCGAAGACTAAATGAATGGTTAGTAAGAGTTACCAATCAGTACGAAACTTTTTCCTTTAAAAAAATATGGAATATTGGTCAAGTATTTACTAAACACAAAATTAAAATTTTTAAGGAGTACTTTTAGATATTTTTTCAATTCAAAAAATTATTAAACACAAAATTAAAAGTTTAAAAATTTATTAAATACTTGCTCAAATTAAAAGATACAAATTAAAAACTTTAGACATAAAGAAAAACAAAATTTGGGGATGTGATAGAGTGGAAGCTTTCATCTTTGTACCAAAGGTCAAGAAAAGGAAAAAGAAAGAGGGAGGTGGAATGAGAGAGAGACAAGACAAGGTTAGAAAAAGTTAATTGTACAGCAATCGTAGAAAGAAAAAAAGAAAAAGTTAAATTGCAATTTTGATCCTCCTAATTTTGAAAAAGTTAAAATTCAGTCCTTATGAAATTTTATCAAAATATAACTTTTTTCGAATACCAAATTCATAATTTAATAAAATAAAAAAAGAAAAAAGGAAAATTCAGAGAGTTGAGAGAGAGAAAAGAAAAAAGGGGAAAAGACAGGATGTAACCGTTATGGAGAGAAAGGGAGGGGGGGTTTAGTTGGATGCCAGGCTGCGCCTTGTGGGTGTTGCCCAATCGCCTGCCCCCTCTTAGATCATTACCCTCACATGGTCTTGCTGTACTACCCTACCTACTTTCTCTCTCTCCTCTCTCTTTTTCTCTCTCTCTAGAATTTGAATCTTTGATATTATTTTTTAAGCTCATGGGTTTAGTTTAGTGAACACTAGTATCGTTTGAATCGGATAAATTTAAATTTGTCAATCTAAGTATAGCTCAACTGAATAATAGATATAATACTTTTGATCTAGAGGTCGGATGAAGTTCGAATTTTTCCACCCTTGTTTATTGTTGAACTCTATAAAAAAAAGTAAGTTTGAATTTATGAAATTTGAGATTGATGTGTAATTAGAGGACGTATATCATTAGCTTAGTACTAGTTTTTCAAAGCAAAAGAATTGTCTATTTAGTAATGAAAGTATATGATTAACTTAGTACTACCCTCCAAAATGGTTAATTAGTATGAATATTCCTCTTGATTACTATTAAAATGTGATGGTTATTTATTATTATTTTTTAAAAATATCTCTTTTAATTTCTCTCTCCTACTTGTTAAAAAATTAATTGTTATCGGACCATATGATGACACTAAAAAATGACGGTTATGAAATCGATATCATGGTATACGATATGATTAGTTTAGAACTATCATCGGAAGATTGAATTTGTTAGAATTTGTTAGAGTGTAGTTTAAACTCAATCTCTCACAATTCACAAAATGGTGCAATATCATTCAAATACTAGAGTAGCCAATTTATTACCTAATTTTGTGCCACAAGTTTCCGTTAAATTTGTGCGATTAATGTAAAAATGGTGAATTTACAATTTGTATAAGTTAGCAACTTAGTATGTAGTACGAATATGAGTTTATGATGTGAAAATTAATTTGTATCAACATATACTCATAAAAAGAAATAGTATCAACATTGCCTAGAAAAAATAGACTCACATATATTAGATATATGTATACAATAAAATTAGTACATGTACTTTACATATAAACTTGAAGTTGAGAGACTAAGGGTAGAATGTAAATAATTATCCAATATTATGAACAAAAATTGACTAACTTACAAATTTGTTCTTTGAACTTTTAGGATTGCAAAATTTTTAATAAGTATTAGAATTTTTAATTTTGTATCTAATACGACCTAAACTAAAAAAAAAAAAAAAAGTAATTTGTATTTATCTTCATGAAAAAAAGGTGGTGGTGCTCAATGCTCATACATGATTAACGCTTTTTTTTTTTTGATAAAGGCTTATACATAATTATCAAATATTAACTGAGATTAATAAATGCCAATTTTGTTCAAACCCCAAAGCTTCACTTTTAAAACAAAACTCAACAAACACAAAATCCCAAAAATACCCCTTGGCCCTTTGGCCTTATCCATAAAAAGCACCCATTTCCCCGTCTCCTCACCTTGCTACAAAACCACTTTCACAGAAACCAGAGGCAAAAAAAAACCAAAAAAAAACCTCCCAGTAAACTTTCCCCGTTCCCTCGCCGGAGTTTCAGTTCTAAGAAATCAAAAATGTCGAAAGAGGTGACAGAAGAGGGACAGTCCGGCCTCAGAAAGGACTACGTCGACCCACCGCCGGCGCCGCTCATAGACGTCGCCGAACTCACCCTCTGGTCCTTCTACAGAGCACTAATCGCCGAATTCATCGCCACTCTCCTCTTCCTCTACGTCACCGTCGCCACCGTCATCGGCAACAACAAACAGACCAAGATTTGCGACGGCGTCGGAATACTCGGAATCGCCTGGGCCTTCGGCGGCATGATCTTCGTCCTCGTCTACTGCACCGCCGGAATCTCCGGTAAACTTACCAAAACCTAATTTTCCTTTTTTTTTTAATTATAATTTTGTGTGATTTATTTAGAGGTTTTGTATTTGTTTGTAGGCGGGCACATTAATCCGGCGGTGACATTTGGGCTATTTCTGGCGAGGAAGGTGTCGCTGATCAGAGCGGTGGGTTACATGGTGGCGCAGTGCGCCGGAGCCATCGTCGGCGTCGGGTTGGTTAAGGCTTTCATGAAGCATGATTATAACGGCAACGGCGGCGGAGCCAACTCCGTTCAGTCTGGTTACAGTAGGGGTACGGCTCTTGGAGCTGAGATTATTGGAACTTTCGTTCTTGTTTACACTGTTTTCTCTGCCACTGACCCCAAGAGAAGCGCACGTGACTCTCACATTCCTGTAAGTTTCTTCTTCTTCCTTTCTTCTTTATCCTTTCTTAGATCACCATGGATCTTGGATTTTCATGGTGGGATTTGGCATGAAATATAGTTACCAAATGTTACGTATTAAAGTTTTTTAACTATATAGTTTTTAAATTTTAAGTTCAAATTTCATTTTAGTCCTTAGTTTTTGAACTATTAAAATATAACAGTGTTTTTTTGTCTTTATTATATTATTATTTTTATCTAATATTCTTGAATGGTTCGAAATTATGTTCATACTAGTACACATTTTAGATGTTATGTAAATATAGGTAGGATTTAAAATAGTTTTTTTTTTTTTTTTTTTTTTAATTTAAGAACTAAATTAGATACTTTAAAAGTTTAGAGATGAAAATAAAATAAATCTTCTTCAATAAAATCATAGAATAAGTATATTTTGTTTTTAAGCATATGGAATGACTTTCTATAGCCTAAAATTTGTAGCAGAAAAATCTCGGCAAAATAACGTGTAGATTTAAACGTATTTGGTCCATTTTACAGGTTTTGGCTCCATTGCCCATCGGCTTCGCGGTGTTCATGGTTCATTTGGCAACCATCCCCATCACGGGAACCGGAATCAACCCAGCCAGAAGCTTCGGCGCCGCCGTCATCTACAACAACCAGAAAGCCTGGAACGACCACGTAAGTTGTCTTCGCCGGCGAGAGATTTTCAATTAATTGATAATATATTCCGATTGAAAAATGATTAATGAACCCTTTTTTCGGATTTTTTACAGTGGATCTTCTGGGTCGGTCCGTTCGTCGGAGCACTGGCGGCGGCGGCGTACCACCAGTACATTCTCCGGGCAGCCGCCATAAAAGCTTTGGGATCATTCCGCAGCAACCCCACTAACTGAGAACTGAGGAAGAAGAAGTTGGTTTCTGAAGCATGTTTTTAATTATTCATTATTATTTGTTTGGTTGTGTGTGATGAGAGAGAGATTATGAGAGGAAGGATGATGATGGTCTTTGAACGTTTTATGTTTTATTTTATTTAATTTTTAATCTTTTGTTTCTTAGTTTATTTTTGGGCTGTGTAATATTTATGTTTTCTCTCTTGTTCATGAGAAGATTCTAGTGGTTGGCCTTCTATTTTTTTTTTCTGACTTATTCTCCCTCCTCTCTCCTCAATTTTGAATATGCTAATTGTTTTGTTTTGGTTTTTTTATTCAACTTGATCAACGGTATATATCTTAAGTCTTATTTGAGATTAGTCTATTTGGTAAAGCAAATTTATGTACAAAAGCTGATAGATGACAACTTTCTTAAAAATCTGTCATATTCTCTGACCGTTAATAAATCTCAAATTCATATTCTCTGACCGTTAATAAATCTCAAATTTATGCATCCAGTATCAATGAAATTTTGATTGATTCAATTTTTTATAACAATTATTTTTTCTAAACTTTTATCAAATAATTTAGATTAACAAAATTTGATTCAATTTAAATTATATAAATTTTTAAATAATTATTTTATAATAAATTATAAATTAAATATCAATATGAAAGTAATTGAGATAATGAGCTAGTTATTATATTTAAATCACAACAATTTAGTATTAATTTACCAAATTTACCAAATACCGTAATTAGTTTTTATTTCATTTCACAACACTATTTTATTTCATTTCACAACTGAGTTTTCTAAAAGCATAGTTGTCAACAATTATTTAAAAAGCTACATTAATCCTAAAATAAACTTTAACTAGTTGAGCTATACACAATTTGTCTGAATATGTCAATTGTTATAAATATCGATAGTTATAACTTCAACTTTGTCCTTTTGTTAAAAATGTGCGAACACAATATTATTATGTTATTAATTAAAATTTTCATGTTTTAAAAATACTAATATAGTGTTAAGAAGACTATTATTTCACGGGTTTCAGAAGCTTGAGTTTGTGTATGGTAATAACGTTGATAAACCTATGTTCTTAGGGAGGTCCTCGCTCATTTGTGTAGTATAGGACATTATTACATGAAGCTTACATATTTATATGTAAGAGGTCATTTGGTGCGTGAGTTATAATAACCTGTACAGTACTTTATATCCCAAACACAGATTATTATAACATAGAATAAACAATTCTACATTTTAAATAATATTTTATAATTTTACAGACTATTATAACTCATGTTATTAAAATCCACTCAGTGCTCCTAACAGCTCTTAAGTGTTTAAACTAATTTTTTTTGATAAATCTATAAATTTGAGATAAATTTTAACTTCAATTGTTATATGCAAACCCAATTCATGGAGAGACTATCTCGAGCGAGTTGAGACAATATAGTCGGCAAGTTTATACCATTCAATATATGAAAGAAAAAGAGAAATTAAAGTTTGTAATTTGAGCATGCGTTGAATGGTAGTTAAGATGTGACAACAATATTAAACAATTTCTCCAATTTCACGTAGTTTAAGAAACAAATAAATACTTTTCTTCGTAAGTATCTTTTTACTAATCACACTATTAAAAATTTGACACCTATTTGTTTTTTGGCAAAAAGTAAAAATCTCTCTCCTATCTCTTTTTGCATTTTTCTCTTATAGTTAACAAAAACACAATAAATGAAGATGAGGTAAGCATTATTCTTATACATTAGGATATTTAAAAATTGAAAATATAAAATTTACATATATATAATTGGTTAAAATACCATTTTAGTCTTTATACTTTGAGTTCTATTCCATTTTGGTCAATGTTCTTTCAAATATCCAAATTTAGTCATTGTGCTTTTAATAAAGCTTAAAATTGGTCCATACTATTAGTTTATTATTAATTTTTCTAAAAATAATTTAGTCTTTATTAGCATATTTTCTATAAATTTTGAAAATATGTTCATATTGTGTTTTTTCGTGCATGAAAATTATTATTATTATTTAACTAATTTAGATAAAAATTAACTTCAAAATAAAAGTATGAGACCAATTTTAAACTTTATTGAAAGTAAAATGACAAAATTTGAACATTTAAAAGTATAAAAATCATAATGAAATAAAGTCTAAAATATAAGTAGGAAAATGATATTTTAGCCTATATAATATTGCATTAGTGTATTTTGAAAATTGAACTTAGGATGCCTTCATTACAAACCCTAAGGAGGGGGCAAAGTTCCAATGAGGTAAAGCCACGTGTCAAAGGAGGGTAAAAAGGGTGGGGGCGCTACAAAGTAAAGTACGTGGGTGCAGTGAGAGAGCAGCTTTTTACAAAAAAGCAGGAAGGTTTAAGTAAAAAGAAAAAAGAAAAAAGAAAAAAAAGAAAAGTTGGTTGGACCAATCTTGGACTAAAGTCCAACCAAAACGGCAGAGAGAGAGAAGAATCGATTTTTGTGAGGAAGTGGGCCCCTACCACCCAATTCCTACATGTCCACGGCAGCACATGGGATGTGGGCCCCACTTCCACTTAATTTTTAATTTTATTTTTTACACCCACGCACCCGGGAAAGTCGACGAAAGTCCCACTCACAAAACAAAAACCTTTTTTTTTTTAATTATTATTTTTTGGTGACAGACAAAAATAGTTTTGTTGTCGCCTTCTCGTTGGTTAATTTTCCTTTTTCCTCCTTGCCTCGAAACTCTAGTTCGTAGTAAAATAACTAACAAGTAAACGACAAACCGATTAAAACATTTATCTTTTTTATTAGTTGTATGTTTAAATTTTTATTTTTGTACTTTCATATTTGTTGTACTTAGAAATAAAGTTAAATTATAAAAAATACTCATGAACTTTGTTATTTATTTTAAAATATCCTTATTCTTACAAAAGTTGCAATATTACTCTTGACCCTTCATAAATATTTCAAAACTACCATTGAAGTAGAAATCTATAAGAATGTTGGATGAAAAAGTCAACGTGGAGGAATAATGGTTCTTTCAGACTTGATCTAGGCAATGGTCCCAATTATCGCTATGTTGTTTTAGGTCATCGACATGTCAACTTTTTGTCCAACATTCTAACGGATTTCTACTCCAACGGTAGTTTTGAAACGTTTATGAAAGGTCAAAGGTAATATTATAACTTTTAAAAGAATACATATATTTTTTAAATAAAGGATAAAGTTCAGCGGTAATTTATATATATATATATATATATATATATATATATATATATATATATATATATATAATTTAGCCTAGAAATTAAAACTAAAGCAAAGCTTGCCAAATTCAATATAGTAATTAGTTAATGCATTATAATCTCGACGAAAAAGTTAAAGGTTTGAATCTTTTACTCATGCGTCATTGAACTCAAAAAAATGTGAGTTTAAAATTTTATAGGACATTTTATAAAAAAAAAATTAATGAACTATTAGATACAACATCAAAAATTTTGAGAGCTATTGATACTTTTTAAAGTTTAGGGTCTAAACTTGTAATAGATCTTACGTGAGGTTAAGAGTATGAATATGTACTTATTTAGGTTTACTTATTCTAGATCACCATGGAACTACAAATAAAACATTATAGGTAAAATTACAAGTTTAGCTCATGAACATTCAAATTTGTGTCTAAAAAATTCATTAACTTTCAATTTTGTATCTAACAAGTTTCTAAACCTTAAAAATGTCTAATATGTCATTGACCTATTGAATTCACAAGTCTAATATGTCCTTGACCTATTGAATTTACATATTCAAGATTTTTAAAAATTAATTGTTTTATTAAATATAAAATTCAAATAGGTCAATGACCTATTGAATTTACAAAATTGAAAGTTTAGAGACATGGTAGACATTTTTTAAAAGTTCAAAAACTTTTTGGACTAAGAATTGAAATTTCAAGAACCTATTAAATACTTTTTAAAATTTAGGGACCAACTAAATACAAACATGAAAGTTTATGGACTAAACTTGTGATTTAACCAACATTATACAACTAGAGATTTCCATAATAATCCATTCTTAAAACTTTGAACCAAACAATCACAAAAACTTGCCACTATGTCAAAGGAGTAATTTCCTTTTACATTTCTTTATGTTCTTTATTTTTATTAAAGAAAAATATATTAGTAGAATCTCTTCAATTATAAAATACATGAGATCTATCAGTTGGGTCAACCAAATAAACATCTAGTTGAATGACCAATAAACACATATATACTAGCGTGACTAACTTGAGCATAGCTCAATTGATTAATACATTATAGAACTCTTCTAAAGGTTAGAGGTCTAAATCGAATCTACCTTTTGTTTGAACTAAAAGAAAAATGTAGCGCTAATTATGGTAATAATCACAGTTCAAGCAACGTGTGTCGGGGCAACGTCCTATTTGGTAAATAACCTATCCCTTGGTTGAGGGGAATTGGGGGGGGGGGGGGGGGGGGGGGGGGGGGGGGGGGGGGCTTATTGTAAGGGTGCATTGGTTTAAAAAGGTTATACTTGAGCATGGAGGATATGAGTTAGGCAAGCCATGGCTCTAACTAGAAATGATATGAAATGCAAAGAAAAGTGAAGAGTACATCTGTTTTCCAATAGTAACAAGAAATGATATGGAATGATACTTCCAAAACCATTTTTTCTTTTGTCAAATTAAAAAACCAAAGAATGTTGCATACTTACATTACATATATCATATGACTATCAACATAAACCTAACTCAAATAGCTTTGGTTTATGAGTTATAACCTCGAATCTTCTCTCATATAATAATATTAGAAATTAGAGAAAATTTTAATTTTTACCCTCAATTTTCACTATAAGCTTTTAATTTCATCAAATTAGACCCTAGACCTATAAGTGTTGCAATTTCTACTTTTTATTCAATTTCCTCTAATTCACCCCACTAATTTGAACAAAAACAATTAATGCAAAAATTTCCATAAACTCGCCAATTTCAATAATATCTAGTTTCGCACAAATTTTAGTTTAATTAATATACAAATTAACTATTGAATAACTATGCCAAAACTCACCGGTTTTAACAAAAATTTTGCTCTAAATGTATTTTTCTTTGAAATCCTATCCATTTTATACTATATATAGGCTTTATAATTTATTGAATGCAAATGAGAATATTTTTTTTAACAATCTTTCGAACGAAAACCTATTAAAAGAAAAACATTGCAACACTTTTTCTAAGTATAAGGTTAAAATTGTAACACTTATTTACGTTTTAGGTTCAAAGTTTAGAAATTATATAAGATTAAAAAAAAACTCAAATCACAAAAAAAAATCTTGTAAAGAAAAGAACAAAAGATAATAGAAAAGGTGTGGTTCCAATTGACATATTTATTTCCTCTCTGTCTGTCATCTTGGTTCTCTTTCTGTTGGGAGCTGGTAGAGGCAACCAATTGATGGCAGACAGAGAGTGAGAAGTCACTTTCACATGAAAATAGACAGACAAAAGCTCAGCAAAACAGTGGTCCTTAGTGGGTCAAAACCCACAGAACCACAGTTGTCCCTTTGGCCCACCACTCACAAGTTTCCCTTTAAACCCCAAAAAGAAAAAAAAAAAAAGAAAAAAAAAAGGATTTTTCTAAGCAATTTTGAAGAGAGAGAAGCTAAACAAACAAAACCCAGAAGGCTTTAAGCTTTTCTAAAACATGGGAAGTGGGAGAAATCTCAAGCTACATGATATGCTTCATTATGAAATACACTTAGATGATACAGCTTATAACATTTTACCCATAAAATATGTTTACAAACTAAATGGCAGAATCAGATGATCTATAAGTGATGTTATAATCTACTACTAATCCTTCCTTAATCATAACAGATCATCAGAGATTGATTGGGATCTTAAATTTTCTACCTTGGAGTTCATGGATGTGATCATTTCTTTCAGTTGAGATGATTTGAGCTCCAATTCGGTTAGCCGAGCTTGCGTTTCTGCTACTCGTGTCTTTGCATCAGAAAACTCCTTTTCTTTCAATGCCAAATCCTCCATTTGGGATTCTAGTTCTTTCTTTGTTGATTCCAAATTCTGCTCGCAGTCTGCCTTTGCAGCTTCAGTGGCTCGATGCTGACTTCTCAGCTCGACAGCTTGTGCAATTTCGTCAAGATAACTCTTTAACCACCCTACATCGATTTGTGAGGACTCGACGTCTTTGAAAATTGCTAAGAGTTCTTTAACTTTGGATTTGGTGAGTTGATGAAACTCTGTGGATTGCAACTCTTGAATCACGTAGCACACGCATTCTAGATAGTAAGAGCGCATCGAAACCGATTCCAATTTACAGGTGGCTGCGATATCTCCATACTTTTCAAAGATCAATCTCAAAATGGAGGACAAGCTGGCTTTTACATTGTATTTTCCCACGGGAACACACATCTCAGAATTTACAGATTCGATTTCTCCCTCGTCGCTGTCTACTAAAGTTTGCTCGAAGACAGACAAGCTAAAGCTAGATTCGCTAGATGGCTTTCGAGAACCTTCTTTAGCATTGTTACCATTAGGTGTAAGATCCTCCTTATATAATGTTTCATGTTTCTCGTCCCCGTTCCTATTATTTGTCATCGGCGGGTGAATCCGAATGGGACTCTGCTTTGGAGCATCCTCTGGATAGTCAGGCTGTCAAAAAAGACAATTGCAGGTTCAACATTTTGATACAACATAAAACTGTTATCAATTAGGGGTGAAGGGAAAAGAGATCACCATTATGAGACTTTCGTATGAAGGAATTCGAGGTGTATGGGGTTGCTCTGCATTAAGACTAGGATCTTCAGGACGAATTTCTGCAGAATAAAATCTTTTGGTAGGGGAGATGTGGCCGCCATTTCTTGATTCTACATTTTTCTTAGAAGAGATACGTGAGTTGAGTGAGCGAGCTTCGGTAGAAACCGTGCTTGAGTAGCGTCCACCATCAACTTCTTTTGGAGGCTTTGGTCGGGACCCCTTCTTCCTTCCAAAAGATTTGGAAAAATCAAGCCTAAAAGATCCTGCTAGCATAAAAAGTAAAAAATGATAAGCTAGAAGAATGATCTTCAGAAGCATCGACAGAGATTCGAGAAGAAACGAAGTCTCTTGCTCATTTCATTCCATATCCAACTAAATGATCAATCAAGGGAATATCCAGGTTTTCAATAGCTATCTAATTTCCATTAAGTTCACTGTTCTAAAAAACACGGACAGGCAAAACTCTAGAATTACCTTTACAAGACTAAAGTCTACGTAAGAAGAGGAAAAGAACTAAAATTTTGTATAAGTTGTCTCATACTAAAAGGTAAAACATTAGAAACCAATCATAGTATCTGCTTGCTACCTAAAATTTAACACAAAATTGGCATTGTATATATGAACACGAATCTGTAGTTCCAAATCACATGCTAACCACAGTCTAAAAGTTGATTAGCTCTTTTCCCTATCAATGTCGAGATATCTTATATTTACAATGCTAACATTAATCTGATGCAATGAAGCATCTTTGAATGACAAATTCCATTGCCAAAGATCAACAACTAGACATCTCATCAGATATATCATACATTGAAAAGTCATCCCAAATTTATGCCAATAAATTTATATCACAACGAACTAGCAATCTCTAAAGATGAATCGTGTGAGTCTAAGAAATCTTTCCATTTAGTTTTTCAGGTTAGGGGAGAGGACACAGGTCGTCTGCATTCTCAGATGTTTTTCATGGAAACGAGAACGGTCCATCAGAAAGAAATATATTTGATGGAGTCTACATCCATCCTAGACATCTTGTTCTTTTGAGATTAGTTGTTAACCAGTCAACAACCTGCATCATGGTTCACAAGAAAACACACGAGCCTATCACTTCCTAAACAGTCGAACCTCTGAGTTATAGTATTCATCTCAGGCAAAGAAAGTTTCTTTTTTCCATTATAACTACGAAGCCTCTCGGGCCATCTTTTAAAACTTTAAAATTATGGACCTATCACCTATGCAAGAGAAGACTTCTTAATACATGAATGACTAGCTTGCAAAAGATCTCCTGCCCTGAAATTCCTGAATTACCCTCAAAGTTGTCTTGTTATAAATATCAGCAGAGTCAAATTAGAGTAATTTAATAGAACTATGCAACAAAAGTGAATTATTCTCCTAAATACTCCAAGTCTTTTTGCATGTTTCTCACTAGCACATAATAGAAGCCATTTAAGAGTTCAGAACTTCCACATTTATTCTCTGTGAGTGATATGATAATATGAAAGAAAACAGACATAGAAAGAGAGAATAATTCTATTAAATCTAGAAATAAGCAAACAAAAATGGACAAATTTCATTCCCTTTTATCGGCCTCGTCCTAGCTAGATTACTTTAGCTGAAATAGAACTTTTGATATTATTGGTGGATATTAATGCTTTAGTGCAAACTCTTTCCTCAACCACCTAGAAGTTGCACATGCTTTCTTTATCACCTTGGGAGTTATTAGAGGGAAAGTCAAGAGAAGATTGAAAGTAAATATCTATCAGAAGTTTACAAAAAAAGAGAAAAAACCATTCAGAAATTAAACACAGCAAACTCAGTCCCTTAGGCTTTATAAAAACAATTTATAAGAAAATCACTGTAACAAGAGAACTGATCATTTTGTTTAACTATTTTTTCCTTTTGTCCTTTTTGTAAGCCTAAAATGTTTATGTTATAGTCAACAATCTTGTAAATGGAATAGGAATCCAAGGAACAAAAAGTAGTCTAAAACAAAGCCTCAGTGGTTGAAATTCAGGCATATCCAAAGAATTATTAATATTACCTTTAGACTTTTCTGCCTTGCTTTCAGCTGTTTTCTTTATGCAATATTCAGTGCATTCATGAAAGGGATTAGAAGCATATATACAATCTGGGCGAACTTTTCTCCTTTCAGCCATCTCTTTGCTGAAATCTCACTACCTGTAATTTTCACAGCAACAGATTTTCACCATTTTTGTCATAATCGGAGCTTTATCACAAGGTTTTCTCAGTTCAAACTAAAAATTTCCATGTAAAAAGAGAGCAAAAGAGAGAGAGAAATGGAATATCAAAAGAATAAGCCAAACAGGAAGGTAACTAAATTCAAAATTCTACTTCTAATCATCTGATACAAGAGATGGCAAAAGGATTCAAGATCCATTGACGAATTTCAATGCCATCATTATCTGATGAACAAAACTTAACAAAAATGAACACGAAAAACAGAGGACAGACTACATATTAATGAATTAACAACCAAACTTCTTTTAGACAAAAGATGGAGAAGTTCAGAACAAAGCAAGACACAGAATCCAGCTTAAATTAGCAAAGTTACCCAAAAAAGAATCGATTAAGAGGAAACAAACTCGAACCCAGAAAAATCAAACCCAAAATAAGAAATCCCAGAAATCCAGAAATCGAAATCGAAAGCAAAATTTCCACAGAAAAAAGAGATTTCAGAATAAAAAACAATGAACGAACCTTGAAATCGAGCCTCACTTTGATGGTATCTATTCGTTTTCTCTCTCTGTGAGGGGCGTTTTGAAAAATGGAAGCGATTATTCATATGCAAAGGTAAAGTTTACAGTGGCCACTATATTCTAACGCTGCCATTAATGGGTGCTCTGGGACGACGTTGAAACATTGACTAATTAGGTGAAACACGAAAAGAAAAATAAAAAAAGTTGAAATTTTTTTGGCATTTTTCAATCCAAAAATTCCAGAAAACATGGACACTTCACATATAAAATTAAAACAATTCCGCTTTAGTCACCAAAAAATAGAAAAACGTGTATATTATTATTATTATTATATATATATAATTTCTATGAAATTTAATGGCTGAAAATCTGTTTTATATGTGAATTGGGGTTCAAAGGGTGGACTAATTGAACAATTTTGAAAATATTGTTTGCCACTTGCCAATTGTTGCTTTGTTTCTCCAGAGTTTTTAATTTAATTTAATTTATTTTTTATGGAAGTTTTTAATTTATTTTCTTTGTATGGGAGTTTGATTTTGATTTGATGTGTCGTCCACATATCCTTTTCCTTTTGTGGTTTAAAAACAATCTCCCATTAAGCATTTTTGTTGACTTTGAGAAGGAGTTCGAGTTCGAGTGGTTACATATATGTATCTTTCTTAATAGGTAGCAAAATTTGAACATCTTTTCATTTGCAAAATAATATTTAAATTGTATCTGAAAAAAGAAAAGGGATTTTTTTTTAATTTTTACTCGTAAATTTGGTAGGTAAGTCAATTTTTAGGTTGAATGACAACTTTAGTTATTGAATTTTTAGAGTTATATCTATTAAGTCTATAAACTAAAATTTAAATTAAAAAAAAAAAAAGGCAGTTCTAAACTTTTAATTTTCTTTCTAATAACTCACTCAATTTTAAAAATGTCTAATTGGTCATTAAGACTCTGGTTGATAACGAATTTGTTTTTGGTTTTATGGTTTTTGAAAATTATGCATGTTTCCTCACTATTTATTCACTATAGTTTTCATATCTCTTGAAGAAACATTTGAATTCTTTAAACAAAATAAAAAAAACTAATGAGTGAAAGTAGTATTTATAAGCTTAGTTTTCAAAAACCAAAAATAAAAAACAAATGATTATCAAACTAGTCCTAAACTATCAATTTCGTTTTGAACATTCATAGACATATTAGATACAAATTTGTTTTTGTCTTGTTTGTGAATTTTATATAAAAAAAATGTCGAATAAGTTAGGAATCTAATTGGATACAAAATTAAAACTTCAATGATCTCTAAGACACTAATCCAAGTATAGCTCAGTGGATAAAGATACCAATTACTATCCCAAAGGTTGGTGGCTTGATCCCTTACTCTCGCAATTGTTGAACTAATTTTTTTTTTAAAAAAAAAACAAAAAAATCTCTAATACACAAAATTGAAAGTTTAGGAACCTATTAGACACAATTCTAAAAGTTCATGAATTAAATTTGTAATAAAAAAAAGAATAGATTTTTGTTGAAATTGGTGAATTTAAAAAAAATTATATTCAATTGTCGATCTTGTATGTTGATTTGTTAAAATTAGTAAAAAAAAATGTAACAAAAGTCTAACATAAGGTAAAAATTATAATAATTATCCAAATTTAATGTTGAATATGATGAAATTAAAAATTTAGAGATTTATCTTACATGGTAAATTTTCATTTTTCAGAAGAAAAAAAACTACTAAAAAGTTTTTTTTTTTTAATGAAAAATCTTTTTTTTTTTTTTTTTACAAAAAAAAAAAAAAGAAAAGTTGAATAGAACATTTTTGTAGGTACACGTCATGTCACACGTCAGTGGACCCTTCCCCGTCCATATCCATACCATATGAATTGCCGAGAAGTCGTTAAAGACTTGAATTTAAAGTTGTAATAATTCTAATATGAAAAAAAGTTAATTTACAAGTTAGTTGTGAAGCTTTTAATTTTATATTTAATAGATTTCTTAATTTTTAATTTTATTTTTAATAGATTTATGATAAATTTAATTTTTTTAAAAATTAATTCATCTATTAGATATAAATATAAATTTTATGTTTAATAAGATCTTAAAAATTCAATTTTGTATGTAGTAGATTGTGAATGTTAAAAAATTCAAAACTTTAAAAATTAAATTTATAATTTTAAAATTTCAAAGGTTATAGACATAAATCTCAAAGTTCAGGATTAAATTTATAATTTAATTTATGAAAAATTTAAAAAAAAATAAAAAATAAGAAAATGAGTTTATGTCAATTTCCAAAAGAAAAAAAAACATAATGCAATCAAGTTTCTTTTTAATATATATATATAAAATAAGGTTTCCAGAAAATGAACCGACCACTACAGTGACCTCTCACACGTCATGTCCTTCTATTTTCTTGTTCAAACTCGTGTGTAGGCACATAAATTAATGGTTTTTATATAAATATAGCCTTAAAGTTATTTATTTATTATTATTTTTTTTGGAGATAAAGTTTTATGTTAAAATTGGTATGGCCATGGCCATGTGGTTGGCCGATAAGTTCATATCAAATTTAATACTCAAAATGAAAGTGCATGTGATGTCTAAAAATTGATATGAATTAATGGGGTGTCTAAAATTTATAGTAGTTTTTCATGTTTTTTTAGTCTAAAATTTAAAAAAATACTGGATTATAATCTTTGAACTTGAAGAAAATAAAGAATTATGATTATTCTACAACTTAATATTTACATACTAAATACTTGCATATAATTAATTTATGTGACTCTAATATCAGTCCATGTTAACTCATTATTATTATTATTTTGTTATCTAATATTCACCTATTCAATATTCGTCTCAGTTAACATGTATAACTCTATTACGTACTCATACATATATATATTCTTTTAATATTTTGTTTTAGTTCAACAGCATTTGAGGGTGGGGGATTCGAACCTTTAGCCTCTTAGTTGATGGTACATGTCAATTATCGTTGAGGTATGCTGACTTTGACTATTATTTTAATATCTATTTGTCCAATGCTTGTCTCAACTAATCTATATATGATTTTGCCAAAATGAGTATGACCTAGCGATAATTGGTATATATGTGTTCCTTCCTTGGAGATTGGAGATTCAAATATCCATAATCTACATTTGTTGTACTAAAAAAAATCTATATATGATTTTAATACATGTTCACTCCCACACGTCAACACATATATTTAAAACTTTGTGTTATCTATATTTTAAAAAAATAATTGCAAATTAATAGGGATGGCTATTTTAAAAAGTTTAAAAACTAAAATAGACATTTTAAAAATTATTTAAAAACTAAAATAGAATAAATTTAAAATTTTAAAAACTAAAAAGAAATATTTTGAAAGTTTAAGAATCAAAATAGAAAATTTAAGTTTAGGGATAAAAAAATATATATTTTAAAAAATAATAAAAATATATGATTTTGGGACATTTGGAATTAAGTTGTTTTTTTGACCATCAAATGTGATGAGAAGGAAAGGTTTGGTGGGTGTTTGTGGATGATAATGAATTAGGGAAGAGAAGTCCAATCCCTATTCATGATTTACACGTTTTAGGCTTGCTAATGTGCACATTTTTTCAGTTTTGTGTGTGATTCGGCAAAACGAAAATTTGTTGAATTAGGCTGCCATAATGTAGTTGTCTCATAATAATCGTTAGATTTAGATTAAGATTTGTTGCTCCTAATGACCATTGAATACAAAATCAAAGTACCTTTTGTGATATCTCTTTCCTATTTCTAATAGTGTAAAATTACCATTCACGTTATGATGACATTCTCCAATAATTTCTCCATCAAAACACTAATTTTCTAAATTAAATGCATTTAATTAGGTCACTCTATAAATTTTCAGGGGCGGGATATATATATATATATATATATATATATATATATATATATATATATATATATATATATATATATATATACATATATACTATTTTAATTTTGAAAATTTAAGAGTAAAATTAGAAAGAAAACTTTTTAAATAAGATTTTTTTTAATATATATTTTCTAATCTAACTAAGACGAGTTGTATTGTTCAAGTCTATGTCATGATGTCATTCCTTTAATTAGGAAGACCTTATGAAAGGCCAAGTATATGCTTTGATCATGCTCAACTCGAAGCACCAACTTTATTTACAAAAATAGATAAATAATAGCTCTTAAATTAAAGTTCCTAAACTAGAATATGGTAGCTTGCCTTTATCTCACGTCAACCATCTTGGCTTGAATTGTTTGATATGGCCGTATACAAACATAGATTAGGAAACTATTACTTGACTACACGTGCGATTTAATACACATTTTCTCTACTTATAACTCTACATTCACGAGTCATGGCTCATCTTAGACTCTTTCACAAGAATTTTATTTAATACACATTTTCTCTACTTATAACTCTACATTCACGAGTCATGGCTCATCTTAGACTCTTTCACAAGAATTTTATCTCTATTACTACTATTTCATCATGGTCTTTTACTTGGAAAGAATCCCTTTCACAAAGAGAGTAACCATCAAATGTGTAATGGAAAATTGTAAGTAAATAACTATAATGAAAAAAGGATAAAAATGTTTCATATTTGAGATTATGTCTACCAAATTTACAAGGAAGAATATGAATTAAAAAAGTGCCCATCCTATCCCTGGTGTATATCGCTATCTACATTCAAGCTCAATTCAACTCCAAGATCTTCTAAAAACAAATCTCCCTAACATTTCGCAACAAGTTTTGTTGATTGCTTTTTGTGTGGGGGAAAAAACTTTTGGCGGTAAATTCTCTCAAACCAAATTTTAGAATCTTTCCTCCAACCTTCAATTTGAGTTCCAACGACTTTTCGCAACAAGTTTTGTTGATTTCTTTCTGTGCATTAATGTTGGATCAAATGCAGCAGGAGCTGGGAGGATTTTTTACGAAAAAATCCCACATATGACCAAAATACGTCCTTCAAAACCTCTGCTCATACTTGTCCTATAGGTTCTTCCGTACAGTTGCCATAATTTCGCTCTTGCAACACAAGTTTATTTTTAGCGACCTGCTTCTCTTAGACACAGATATAAAGTAATCACCATCCTATGCATATAACGTCGTACATAAAGGCACAAGGGATTAACAATAAATACAGAGGTGTATATAAAGAAAGGACAACTCATAGATAATAGGTATACAAAGGATTAACAACAAATACAGAGGGTATATTAACAACATGTACACATAATCTCTTTCCAGACTAAAGGGTGTGTATATATCGTACATACAATGATGGTGTGTGTAGATTAGTCTAACAAAGACACAATGGTAAATATGATGTGCACATGCTATGTATACAATTGGTATAATTGGTATATAACAACAAATATAGAGGATTAACAGAAAATACATGGGTGTATAACAACATGTACACAACATCTCTTTCCAGACTAAAGGGTGTGTATATATTGTACATACAATGATGGCAATCGGAATGGAGAAAATGCAATCGGAAGGAGGGTTTAAACCACATGGAAACAGTTCGATGAAATGGGAGGAAGCAAGGTTTTGCGAGCCTCCTTTTTGGTTGTCAATATGAAAAATGTTCAAATGCTGGAGTTTGGTGAGTATCTCCAATTGATGCATTAAACGAAACCAGGTAAGTGTGACATGATTTGACACTTTTTCATCATTTAAAAGCAAGATAGCTTAATTAAGCAGTCATAATTATGTTCACGGAGGTAATTATGTTTTTAGGGATATATGGGTCTCTGTGATTAATAGTATTGAAAGCATGAAACTTCTATTACATCAATCGTGTTCATGGATTTTTATACTGATTGGAGTAAGGTTTCTGGGTTCTGTGTTCATTATGGATCTATGTTATTAATTATTTTGAATTGATCTTATTGACTTCTTATTTTTATTAATATCACTTGTTAATGATTTGGAAAAAAAATCCAACCACTACAAGAAATTTACCATTTGCCGACGTTATTTATCCCGACGCTTTTAAATTGGTCGAAAAAAAGAGGTACTCCCGACGGTTCGAGAAATGGTCGACAAAAAGAGGAGAAATGCTGACCATTTAATATTTGGTCGGCAAAAAGATGAGAAATGCCGACCATTTAATTTTTGGTTGGCAAAAAGAAGAAGAAATGCCGACCATTTATTATTTGGTTGGCAAAAAGAATATAAATGCCAACGGTTTCATAATCGGTCGGGAAAAAAAATGAGAAATGCCGACTATTTTTTATTTGGTCGGAAAAAATAAAGAGAAATGCCGGCTATGTTTTATTGGGTTGGTAAAAAGGAGAAATGCCGACCATTTTATTAAATGGTCGGCAAAAGGTAGGAGAAATGCCGACTGTTTAGCAAAACGATAAGCATTTGTTGGAGGAACCGCCGACCGTTTGAAAAAAGGTCGACAAGAATGGGACGAACTGCCGACCGTTTGGAAAACGGTAGGAAAAAGGGGTTCGAACCGCCGACCGTTTGAAAAACGGTCGGCAAAATTGGTTAGAAACACCGACCGTTTGAAAAACAATCTGCATAACTGGACCGAACCGCCGACGGTTCAACCGTCGGCAGTTCCTGAATATAGGGGGGCTCGAAATTGAGCCCCCCATTTCCCTCCCAAATTTCCCCCTCTCTCTCTGCTTTTCCCCTTTTTTTCTCTCCTCCCCTTCTCTCCCACCTTGTCCATACCACCACTATCCCTTCCCTTTCCACCGGCCGACCTCACCAGAAGCACCACTCACCGCCGGCGACGCCCAGCTGCCCGCCGCCTGTCGCCTGCCGCCGACAACTCCGGCGCCACCACCGCCCAATCCTTCCATTTTCTTTCTTTTTTTTTTCATTTTTTCTTCTCTTCTACACTCACCCATTCTCTCCGACGCCGCCCACCCTACCGCCAACTACCCCACACACTCCAGTGCCGCCGCCTTGCACATCGCTGCCATCGCCGGACCTTACAACCTCGTTGCCACTCTTAGATTTTGGTAATTTTGTAATTTTTTTTTTTGAGTAGTCAATATGTACATTGAAGATTATTTTGCAAATCTTTATTGTGTTTGTATTTTTGTAAACACAAGATCTGCAAGTTTGAACATTTTTGAACCAACTCCAACAAAGTTTCTAGCTTCTTTGATTAAGATAAATATGTAGAAACCCGCTTTTAAACATTTTTGAACTGTTAGTATGTTAGATCATTCATTGAATTATTTTTTTATAGTTTCGAACACTTTTCGAACTCATTCAAACACTTTTCGAACTCATTCGAACACTTTTCATCAAGTATTAAATATGTTTTGGTAAATTTTAGGTGATAAATTTATGTTTAGGCTTTCGTCGAACTGAGTTAAAATAGTTTAGATTGGTATCTAGCATTTGATTTATTTTGTTTTATCATTTGGTTTCGTTTTGGAGTAGTTTCGAATACTTTCGAACTCATTTGAACACTTTTTATCAAGTATTAAGTATGTTTCAGTGAATTTTATTTGATAAATCTATGCTTAGACATTTTTCGAACTGAGTTAAAATAGTTTAGATTGGTATCGAACATTTGAATTTTCTTTTTTAGGATTTAGTTTCGTTTTGGAGTAGTTTCGAACAATTTCGATCTCATTCGAATACTTTTAATCAAATATTGAGCATGCTTCGGTGAATTTTAGGTGATAAATCTATGTTTAGACTTTTGAGTTAAAATAGTTAAGATTGGTATCAAACCTTTGAATTATTTTGTTTTAGGATTTGGTTTCGTTTTGGAGTAGTTTTGAATATTTTCGAACTCATTCGAACACTTTTTATCAAGTATTAAGTATGTTTCGGTGAATTTTATTTGATAAGTCTATGTTTAGACATTTTTCGAACTGAGTTAAAATAGTTTAGATTGGTATCGAACATTTGAATTTTTTTTTTTAGGATTTAGTTTCATTTTGGAGTAGTTTCAAACAATTTCGATCATTCGAATAATTTTAATCAAGCATTGAGCAGCTTCGGTGAATTTTAGGTGATAAATCTATGTTTAGACTTTTGTCGAACTGAGTTAAAATAGTTAAGGTTGGTATCTAACATTTGAATTATTTTGTTTTAGGATTTGATTTCGTTTCGGAGTGTTGAAACAAAGTTTAAGCTAGGTTTGGGTTGATTTTGGTGGTGAATTCTTTTTTGAGGTGAGAATAACTCTTACTTTGAGTTTGTACTTTATACTTTATTGTAAAGAAGTAGATATATATATGTATTTTGTTTATTTGTACTTTAAAATTTATTTTTAGTTAATTTGTAATGTTAATTATAATTATTCATGGGTATGAAGTTAAAAATTACATGGTATTGGTTAGTCTCTTTAGTGCTAATTAGGTTGGTTAGACTTTTTAACTACTTCTAATTGGGTTGTGTAAACTAAGTTCTAGATGAGTTATATAATTTGGGTTGTCATACATTTATGACTTATGTTGATTAGACTTTTTATGTTGTTAGCATTTACCTAGCCTATACTTTTGATGGATTACATGGTGATGGATTGATTAATTATGCAATAATCATTGGTTAATTAGCATAAACCAATAACTAACCTATATATGATGTATGTAATGGTGGGTCATAATAAACCATTGATGCACCAACACATTAACTTATGGTTTACTTGGAGCTTCATTTTTCTATATTCGTAGTTTTATTTTTAGTTGCAAGGTTTTAATAAATTATTAAACTATATGAGTTTGTTTGTTTTGTTTTTTAGTTGGTTTTTAGCTTATTACGATTGAAATCTTAGCTTATTAATTTACTTTAGCTTATTAAGATATTGTGAAAACTTAAGAATCCAAATTTAACCTAGCTTATTTAAGGACTAAAACATATGTTTCTTTATTTGAGGTTGAAAGTTCATATCCTCACTCCCAACAAACCCATTAAGCCTTTGTATGAGTAAGTGTGGCTTGATTATCCCAAAAACCAACAAACATTTTTAAATCCAAAAACTATAAACGTTATTCCAAATGGTTATGAAATGGGGCATGTATTCAATTTAATATCCATCTTTTTTTGTCTAAGTTCTACAGGATTATTACTCACGATAAAGAAGTGGAGTTGAAAAGTGTATAATTAAGGATAAAGATGAATAAAGATTGGATTAAACTTAGAGACAAGTTGTCAACCGAATATATAGAAGGCGTAACTCAATTTATGGAAATGGCAAAGTTTCATGTTAATGACTCAGGAAAAACAAGATGTCCATGTAGAAATTGTATGAATGCAATGTGACAATCTTTAGATACAGTAGAGCGACATCTATTCACGAATGGAATATCTCCCTCTTATAGCCAATGGGTATATCATGGAGAACCTACCAACCTACCGAGGTTTGAAAGTTATACAATTGGGTCAGTAAACGATGATAGATCAAGTACTATAGAGTCTAATGATTTCAATGAAGAAAATGAGATGTTTAACCTTTTAAATGAACTTCAAGTCCCAATTGCCGAAGCAGATGTAGATGAATAAAATAATTTTGAAAATGAGATGCCCCCTAATGTCCATGATAATGATACTTCAACATTATTCGAGGATTTAATGACCGAAGCATGTAATCAATTGTATCCTGATTGTACGCGATTCTCGTCATTAAACTTTTTGGTGAGATTGATGCATATTAAGGTTCTTAACAATTGGAGTAATAAATCATTTGATATGTTATTACAATTGTTAAAGGAAGCATTTCCAATCGGTGCATGTATACCTGGTTCATTTTATGAAGCTAAGAGGAAGTTGCGTGACTTAGGGCTAGGCTATGAGTTAATTCATGTTTGCAAGTACGATTGCATATTATATTGGAAAGAATTTGTCGATTGCCAACAGTGTCCAACATGTGGTGAGTCTCGATATAAAGTCAACGATGGAAAAGGGAAGAAGATTCCACATAAAATTTTACGTCACTTTCCATTGATACCAAGATTGAAGTGATTGTTTTCATCGAAACATTTTGCTTCTGAAATGAGGTGGCATAAAGATAAGCGTGTTGAGGAAGATGGTGTGTTGCGACATCCAGCTGATGGTGAAGGGTGGAAGCATTTTGATCGTGAATTCCCCCAGTTTGCTCGGGAAGCACGAAATGTTCGTTTGGGATTAGCTTCAGATGGATTTAATCCATTCGGGAATATGAGCACTTCATACAGTATGTGGCCGGTGGTGTTAGTTCCATACAATTTGCCACCTTGGAAATTCATGAAAGAAACCAATTTCTTCATGTCTTTACTAATTCCTGGGCCAAAATCTCCTGGAAAAGAAATCGATGTTTACTTGCAACCATTGATTGAAGAGTTGAAAGAGTTATGGAATAATGGTGTGCGCACTTATGACTCAGTTAGTGGTGAGTACTTTCAACTACACGCAAGTTTGTTATGGACTATTAACGACTTTCCTGCGTACGACAACTTATCTGGGTAGAGTACGAAGGGTTACCAAGCATGTCCCATTTGTAAAGAAGACACATCATCTTTTAGGATAAGAGGTAAAATTTCTTACATGGGACATCGACGTTATCTTCTGGAGAGTCATAGTTGGCGTAGGAGTAAGCAATTTAATGGAAAGTCAGAGTATAGACATCCTCTGTCGTAATGAATGGAGATGAGATCTTACAAGAAGTTTGTATGCTAAACTTTCCTGTGCTCAGTAAACATCCAGCAAAGAAAGATAAGAAAAGGAAACGAATTGATCTTAATTGGAAGAAAAAAAGTATCTTCTTTGAACTCCCTTACTGGTCAAAACTTATGTTAAGACATAAATTGGATATAATGCACATTGAAAAAAATATTTGTGATAACTTGGTTGGCACATTGTTAAATATTGAGGGAAAAACCAAGGACACAACAAATGCTCGATTGGATCTAGAAGATCTGAATATACGGACTTGCAAAAGTTAGGCAACAAGGTTGTAAAGCCACATGCTGCGTACACGCTGACTACTAGGGAAAGGGTCGATTGCTGTAAATTTTTTAAATCAGTGAAATTTTCTGATGGATTTGTGTCGAATATATCACGATGTGTAAGTGTCAACGATGGAAAACTATGGGGGTTGAAAACTCACGACTCTCATGTTCTGCTTCAGCGACTTCTCCCTATTGGTGTTCGAGGGTATGTTCCTAAAGATATGTCCACTACTATTGTTGAGTTATGTACATTTTTTCGTGATTTATGCGCAAAACAGTATATACAAGTGATTTGGATTGATTACAATCAGATATTATATTCATACTTTGTAAGTTGGAAAAAATATTCCCACCAGCTTTTTTCGATGTAATGGTGCATCTTGCAGTTCACTTGCCATATGAAACAAGGGTTGTGGGTCCTGTTAGCTACAGTTGGATGTACCCTATTGAGAGAAGTTTACGAACATTGAAACAATACGTTCGAAACAAAGCACGTCCTGAGGGTTCCATAGCAGAAGCATTTGTAATGAATGAATCATTGAACTTTTGTTCATTGTATCTAAGTGGAATTGAAACGAGATTCAATAGAGTTGAACGAAATGATGACCAAATTCCCATGAATGAGATTTGTGGTGACTTTGAAGTGTTTAAACTGTTGGGTTTTGTGTCCTAAAACTCGTGGTTTTGTAAACTCAATGTATATTCTATTTTGCAATAAATATGTTATTGAGGTTTATTCAGTAAAGATGTTATTGGATAAAGTGAATTGCGTCCTTTTAACCCAAATCCAATGAACTAAGAGCCCTTGACTATAAGATGTAAACTTGAACTTTATGTATGACATAAAAGTGGATCAAGTTCGAGTAATAGTCAGAACGGTCTAAAGTATAGGGATAGGGCTGGGTACCTTATCCTGGGGACACTATGGACGCGGCCCACTTTGTATAGTACTAACGATGTGATCCTGAATCGTTCATGTGGATACATGAAAGTGGGGGCGTCCTATGCAATGAGTTTGCATAAGACTGGACCGCGAAATAGTCACTTAGACTTTTTAACTCCGTTTACTGTTTTAACTGACTATTTTCATACGATGACCTAGGTAACTCGATCTTAATCCTGAGTGTGCTATGAACTCCTGTTTATTGGGGATTATCCTTATATTTGCATGGGTGAGAGTGGCCCGAGATCGCCGACTCAATAAGCCTCCCATTTTGGGGATAAGACCGAGTAGATAGTTGGGAATATAGTCATGCGAGATGGAATTCACTCCTACCCACTTTAGGGTTTAGTAGAGAGGTTGTTCCCTTAAGTGCTGACTCCGGGTCTTGAACAATGGGCCCACCCTCTCATTGGCCCGAGAGGGATTCGGTTTGTTGGTCGGACCACAAACCAATTGTTCATTAGAGGGTCAGTGGGACTTAATGAACAAGAAGTAATTACAGGGGTAAAACGGTTTATTTGACCCAGCTGTAATTACGAATGACCTGTGAAGGATCGACTTACTAATCATGGTTATATTGAGTGGACAGAAATATATCTACAGTGAGGAGAGTGCAGCCACTGGGCTTTAGTGACGTGTCCCGGTGGTTAACGAATGTTGATTAGCTAGGCTAAAGAGTTTGGCCGGTTAATCTCGTATCGTTGGAGCTCATGATCTGTAGGTCCATTAGGTTCCCCTTACGAGCTCGGATTAAGCCTTGTAACAATTTGAGAGAAAAGAATTTGAATTGTTCAAATTCGGTTTTGGGAGAAAACGTTAATTATATGTGATATACTTAACGTTTCATAGCTTAATTATGAATTAAACTATGATAAAGAAGATGTGGACATATTTAAATTTGATTTAAATATTGGTTCGGTTTAAAACATGAATAAGGATTCATGTTCGAAAGTTCGATTTGAGAAATCGGGATTGGTCCAATTATTTAATTTGATATTTGATATTAAATTAAATAATTATTTAAAATTAATTAAATTGTTTAATTAATTAAAAAATTGATTTTAATTTAAAATTAATTTAATATTAATTTTGAATTAAAATTAAAGAAAAATTCAAATTCATTTAGGAATGAATTTTTGACCAAATTCACAATTTGATGAATAAGCTTTTTGCTTTTTCAAATTCATCAAAATTCCCCACCTCCTACTTGAATAATCCTTCTCATCTATGTGTTGTCAAGTTTAGCAAGCTTGATGAAGCTTGTTAATAGCTTTAAGTAGCAAAGAAACACAATGGGAAAGGAAAATTTTGCAGAAAATTGGAGTGATTCTCGGTTTTAGACCTTTGCTCTCTCTCTCAAAAATTCTCTCAATTTAGGATCCCACAATCTGTTACAAGGCCTGAGGATAGTAGGGAAGATCCTAAGGGTGATCCACGAAGTGTTCGTGATAAGAAATTGGCCAAAGATTAGGAGAATTTTGAGCATCAAAGGTAGTGTTCTTTTTCTCTATTTTTCCAGTTTTGAGCATGTTTTTTGTATGATAAAATTGATCAAATTAGAGTGCTTAAGATCAAAAATTGCTTCCGTTTTCTTAATATTAACCCTTTCAATAACAAAGCGCAAGACCATTGGGAGGTGCAACCTCAAGAACCTTATCAACTGAGGAGAAACGAATATCACATTGGTATATTTTGAACAATTGTGATGAAATAAAGTCCTATCGTATGTATGTCTCGCACACTCTAAGTCTCAATCTCAATGTTAGCATGCAATTGAGTTAAATCTGATGTGTAACTTTTTGTATCTTGTATTAATAGACAACATTTGCAACAAATTCGTCCTGAAGCACAAACTGCCAACGATTTATATAAAAGACACCAACTCCAATTTCCTAGTTGGTTCAAATCTCATGTAAGTTCAGAGTTATGAGTTTATAAATTAATTTCAATCATGATTAATATTTGTAACGTATATGCAATGAATTGACAGGTTCTCTCATTGCGTGAGAGTGGGAATATGTCTGATGATTTGTACTCAATGGCGATCAGGCCTAGTTCTCAAGTGCGCTTTTATAGTGGATGCATTGTCAATAGAATGCGCTTTCACACTATAACGCGTGATAATCGTCGGGTTACACAAAACAGTGGAGTCTTAGTGTCTGGAGAAAGTGAAAGTCAAGGCGACGAGTTGAATTTCTATGGTGTATTAACTAAGGTGTTGGACTTAGAATATATGAAGAGAAGACGTGTTATGATATTTAAATGTAAATGGTTTGACACAAACAGTAAAAAGAAAAGATCACACTTTGATTTAGGGTTAAGATCAATTAATACATCTCACTATTGGTATGTTGATGACATTTTATCCTTGCTACTCAAGCAAAACAAGTATTTTACCTTGACGATCCGAAATATGGTAATAACTGGAAGGTGGTGCAAATGGTTCAGAATAAACGATTGTGGGACGTTCCAGAGGTAGAAGATACTGGAAATGATCAACTTGAGTTGATAGAAGTTGAGGGTAGAATAAGAGTTGATGAATCTATTCAAGAGAATGCATTGTGCAGGGATGATGTTAATCCCACAATTGTGGAAGGACACCTGAGTAGAAGGGTGTTATCAAATCATGATGATGATTTCATAAATGATGAAGATGATGATGTAGAACTTTCTCTAGAGATTACTTCGAGCCCTGATGAGAATTCTGACTCAGATCATGATAGCGATTAACACTTGGAGTAACTATGTGTTTCATTTCTAGTTTTAGAAGCTTTTATCCTTATTATTTTATTTATATCACTCATATGTTTCATGTCTGCTTGTATAGAGACAATGGTGAGTTCTGTTCAGTTGGAGGACGAGGCGACTAATCTTTTTGCCAATAGCATCCCTAGCGCCAACCCTAGCGCCGCTGCAGTGTCTTCTACCGGCGAGACTTCAGGTTAATCTTCTTATAAACTTTTGTAAATAATTTTGTATTTACTTATTGTCTTAATTATTTGTGTTTTAGATAAGGGGATATTCAAGGAACATAGAGTTGGATAGATATGTTCACCTCCATGGGAGAATTCCAATACAAATAACCGATTATTTGAAGAAGCCTGTGTGCGAGTTTGCCACAAAGTTTAGCAATGCGATTGGCACGATTGTCCGCAAATCATTTCCAGTACGTATATCAAAGTGGAAAGATGTGCCTACAGATCTAAAGGACCACGTGAAAAACAAACTCTTGGTAAGATTATCATTTAGTTCTTTGTGTTTATCATGTCTAATTTTATATAAAACTAAAATTATATTTTTTTTTATGCAGAACCATTTCGAGTTGGATTTTTCTAAGTACGTTGTCCATGAGTTTATCGATCATGAGATACAAACTACTTTTAAGGAGTATAGGGCGGACTTGGTCAAACACTATAGGAAATATTCTCCTGAGGAAGGACGTGCACACCCACATCCTCGAGTGGTTCATATGGATGATTGGCATTTTCTATGTGATAGGTGGGAGACTCCTAAATGGAAGGTACGTTACTAATATTTCTTAATAAGTATGTCGTCTCACATGATTCTAGATTCATTTGCTAATACTTTATTTTTTTAGAAAACTACGGAGACAAATAAAAAGAATCGATCGAAGCTACCATTCAACCATTGTACTGGGTCTAAGACGTTCATGCATATACTGCAAATACAGGTAGAGTTGGAAAAATGTTAATTATATCATTTTCTTGTTCTCCAATATTATTAGTAAATTAAAAACTTTGAATTACAGAAAGCAAAAGGTGTTGAATTAGGACCGATAGAGTTATTTGAAAAAACTAGATACAAAGAAGGCAAGGGATGGGTGAATCCGGCAGCCAGTGTTGCTCATGTAAGTTTCCTATACTTCTAAAGTTACTTTATAAACTTGTTACTCGAATAATACGTATTTTAATTTGTCTCCTAGAGTCAAATGATAGAGTTGCAAGAGACACCCACTCCAGAAGGGTCTCAACCACTTGCCCAAGGATGAGATTGTTGAAACCATTTTGGGTCGTCGATCGGGCCATGTTAAAGGCATGGATTGGGGGCCAAAGCCGAAACAAAGCAAGTGCTCATCATCCAGTGGAGAATCACAACGAGAGCATGAGTTGAGCATAGAATTGGCTCAACTACGGTCGGAAAATGCACATCAAGTGGAAGAGTTGAATGAGACAAAAGATGAGTTAAATCGTGCCAAAGCTGAAATTGTAAGTACGAGAACTAAATTGGAAGAAGTTGAAACTCGAACTACAGCCGAGTTGGCCAGCCTTCGATCAATGCTTACTCAAATCTTGAATTCACAAGGAGGACCATCTATATAGGTAATGATCTCTTTACTACTACTTTGTGCATGGCTATCCTGCAGTAAAGGTAGCCAATGAGTGAAATATTGGGGAGGGGGAGGAGGTTAATATGCTTCGAGATTTCATTGAGTTTAGGAGGGTAAACCAAAACATACTTATACGTAGTGAGACAAGTTGTATATGGCTATCCTGCAGTTATGGTAGCCAATTATTTGGTTTATATGAGTTTTATATAATTGGCTTCTTTTGAGTTCATGTTCATATGGTTGTTGAGTTTTAGATGCTATGTATGTATATTGAGAAGTTTTAGGCAAAACTCATATATGTTTTGACATGTCTAAGTCAAGTCTTTAAGTAAATGTGTTTGAAAATTGTTGTTTTGAAAAACTAGTTTCTTGTGTAATTCTTAAAGTTTGGTTAGCTTGGAAAGTTTAGAAATGATTGTGTTTTGGGTTATGCTTATAAAGTTTTGAAACTTCTAGTTTGTTGTAAATATAAATTTGATGGGTTGACTAATTGGCTTATTTTGAGTTCGTGTTCATATGGTTGTTGAGTTTTAGATGCAATGTATGTATATTGAGAAGTTTTAGGCAAAACTCATATATGTTTTGACATGTCTAAGTCAAGTCTTTAAGTAAATGTGTTTGAAAATTTTTGTTTTGAAAAACTAGTTTCTTGTGTAATTCTTAAAGTTTGGTTAGCTTGGAAAGTTTAGAAATGGTTGTGTTTTGGGTTATGCTTATAAAGTTTTGAAGCTTCTAGTTAGTTGTAAATATAAGTTTGTGGGTTGACTAATTGGCTTCTTTTGAGTTCATGTTCATATGGTTGTTGAGTTTTAGATGCAATGTATGTATATTGAGAAGTTTTAGGCAAAACTCATATATGTTTTGACATGTCTAAGTCAAGTCTTTAAGTAAATGTGTTTGAAAATTTTGTTTTGAAAAACTAGTTTCTTGTGTAATTCTTAAAGTTTGGTTAGCTTGGAAAGTTTAGAAATGGTTGTGTTTTGGGTTATGCTTATAAAGTTTTGAAGCTTCTAGTTTGTTGTAAATATAAATTTGATGGGTTGACTAATTGGCTTCTTTTGAGTTCATGTTCATATGGTTGTTGAGTTTTAGATGCTATGTATGTATATTGAGAAGTTTTAGGCAAAACTCATATATGTTTTGACATGTCTAAGTCAAGTCTTTAAGTAAATGTGTTTGAAAATTTTTGTTTTGAAAAACTAGTTTCTTGTGTAATTCTTAAAGTTTGGTTAGCTTGGAAAGTTTAGAAATGGTTGTGTTTTGGGTTATGCTTATAAAGTTTTGAAGCATCTAGTTAGTTGTAAATATAAGTTTGATGGGTTGACTAATTGGCTTCTTTTGAGTTCATGTTCATATGGTTGTTGAGTTTTAGATGCAATGTATGTATATTGAGAAGTTTTAGGCAAAACTCATATATGTTTTGACATGTCTAAGTCAAGTCGTTAAGTAAATGTGTTTGAAAATTTTGTTTTGAAAAACTAGTTTCTTGTGTAATTCTTAAAGTTTGGTTAGCTTGGAAAGTTTAGAAATGGTTGTGTTTTGGGTTATGCTTATAAAGTTTTGAAGCTTCTAGTTTGTTGTAAATATAAATTTGATGGGTTGACTAATTGGCTTCTTTTGAGTTCATGTTCATATGGTTGTTGAGTTTTAGATGCTATGTATGTATATTGAGAAGTTTTAGGCAAAACTCATATATGTTTTGACATGTCTAAGTCAAGTCTTTAAGTAAATGTGTTTGAAAATTTTTGTTTTGAAAAACTAGTTTCTTGTGTAATTCTTAAAGTTTGGTTAGCTTGGAAAGTTTAGAAATGATTATGTTTTGTGAAATTTTGGGTTATGCTTATAAATTTACACAAGAAATCTTGGAAATCTTGTATAATTCTTAAACTAGTTTCTTGTAATTTTTGTTTTGAAATAGGTGCTTGTGTAATTTTGCAACTATGATTTGCTTGAAAACTTAGATTAATTTGTAAAGTTTTGATTGTGTTATTAGGAAATAGTTACTTATTATACACATAGGTTTAACCTTTGCAAGTTATTTTAAAATTTTGATTATTTTTGCTAAGTTTGAATGAGTTTAGGTGTGAATATATTAAGTTTTAAGTTTAAGGTTGGATTGTTTTAGTTCCTTATAATTCATTATAAGTTAGATGATTTCGTTGGTATATATATTGTTCATTAATTTCAATATTGGATCCTTTTAAGTAATTTTAGTTGTTATGTGTGTTTTGAGTTTGGTGACTTAATTAATAATTTTGATATTATTGTTTATTACTTTTGAAATGTTAGTTGAATTCGGTTGTTACTTGATCATTCATATTATTGTCTTTGTTTTTCTTAGGTGGGTTGAGTAGATGATATTATTCTGAAAGCAGACGGACGATTACATGAAGATAATGGAAGCTTGAGAAGATTTTACTTCTAGATTGGATTTTATTTGTGTTAAAGTTATACTTCTATCATGTACAAATTTATGAGAACAAAATGTAATTGAACTTGGTTTGTTTAATATAAAGGTTTTATTCAAGTTAACTTTTGTGTACAATTTGTTTTAGGTACAATAAATTTGAAATTATAGTGAAATTAATAAAAATAAATATTGCAAATAGAAATATTGTAAACACAAAATTTTGCCGATGCTTTTAGGTATTTTGGTCGGCATTTCCAAGAAACGCCGACCAAAATTAGTTTGGTCGGCATTGCTTAGAAAGCCCCACCAAACCATTTTGGTCGAAATTTCATGCTTTTGCCGACCAAATTTTGTTTAGTCGACATTACTTGAAAAGCCCGACCAAAAAGTTTTAGTCAGCATTTCCATCTTTTGCCAACCAAAATTAGTTTGGTCGGCATTTATTGGAAAGCCCGACCAAACAATTTTGGTCGAAATTTCCTGCTTTTGCCCACCAAATTGATTTTGGTCGGCATTCCTTGGAAAGCCCGACCAAACTATTTTGGTCGGCATTTCCTGCTTTTGCCCACCAAATTTAGTTTGGTCGACATTCCTTGGAAAGCCTGACCAAACGATTTTGGTCGGCATTTTCGGCATTTGCCAACCAAAATTAGTTTGGTCGGCATTTCTTGGAAAGCCCGACCAAACGGTTTTGGTCGGCAAAAGCCGGAAATGTCGATCGTAAATAAAAAACGTCGGCAAAAGTTACCCTGACGAGGATTTGCCGACCAATTTGCCAACGATTTTTTTTTCTTCGGCAAAGCCTATGCCGACGTTTTTGTGGCTTTTCCCAACCAATTTGGACGTCGGCAAAACTTGAAATTCTTGTAGTGAACGTATTTCTCTCCTCAATGCACCGCTTTTTATTAGCTACTCTTGTAAATATCCAACATGGGTATTTTTGTCCTAATATAGTTTATAGATTTTAGTTAAAAACGGTTTTAGCCATATTTACAAATTAAAATTTGTTTAGACATTTTTCAAGTTGGGTGGGTTAAATTTAGACATTCTGCTTATTGCCCCATATGTAATTCTATAATTTAAAAACAAAGACATTTATAACCTGTTGAGATACATATTTCTCACAACATATACTTTGTTCCTTGGTAAATTTTGACCAAGTTATAAAGTTTAAAGATGTAATTGAAAATTTTAAAACTAAGTACTAAATAGACAACAAAACATTCGAAGTATAGATACCAAATTTATAATTTAACCACGTTTAAGATACTTGTTTATATGTTTGTAAGATTCAAGGATGAGAAGATTTAAGTTTGAGCAACTTCAATAATGCTATTGATTTAAAAATATTATATATGTTATGCACAAATTTAATCTTAATTAATATTTGCATGGTTTAACAAATTGAATTTGTTTATAAAACTATTTTAGGTTGACTAGGTATATCAAACTTTGTTTTTTTTTAAAATAAAATTCATATATAATTTAAGTGAATGAAATTTATAATATAATCTAACCTAGCTTAGGTTGACTAGGCATACATTTATTTTATATGTTATATAACAATCTTTAAAGGGCACGAAAGTTAACTGTATTATTACTATTATTTAAATATCGACCTAATTTAACACTTAATTGAGTTATATAAAAAGATCACTTTCTTTTTAAAATATTAAATTACAAATAATATGAGTTAAAGAATTTAAACGGTTGATGCACAAATCAAAGAAAACGTACATGATTTGCACCTGATTCAATAGTGAATTTGTATTTCGAAGGAAAAGAAATGGCATGCAAAATAAAGAAAATTATACCAGCGTGGTGCTTGCCACACACTCCAATGCTTAAGCCAGACAGGTAAAAGTATAGCAAACTTTAGATTTAGAAAGTGAGGCTAAAGTTATCTCCAATGGAGTTATAATAAGGTATTTGTAGAATCCTTTGACTTAGATTTTTCATATTTCTTTTAGGATAAGGATTCGAAGAGATTTCCTCTTCTATTTATGAATTGTATTTGAAAGATTAATTTGGCCTTGCAGGGTTTCTTTGGGCCTGTTTCTTTTTGGATTCTTATCATTTTGACTCTTATCTAATTTCGAGGTATTTGATTAAGTCTAAATTTTATCAATAACATAAACCTACAACTTAAAGGAAGTAGAGATGAGCTTACTTTTACTTGCATATTAATTTCCACATGTCTTTGATACATTTATAAAGAACAAAATGAAACAAATAAATTCGTAACAATCAAAATACTAGTTTTCTAGCCAAAGTGAGATATCTTAATAGTAATTGACATATATTCCTCTTAAAATCGGAGGTTCAAATTTCCTTAAAAAAAAAAAAAGTAGTTTTCTTTCTTTCTCTCTTAAAAAAAAAAAAAACAGATAAAAATAATAGTTGAGGTAAAGAACATAGACTGAGAACTGAATTAGACAGCAACTTTATGGTAATTCTTGATCAATTTTATTACGGATGAAACAGCTGGATTGATATTCCAGCGCACAAATCTCAAAAAAATAATAATAATAATAAATAAATAAAACAGCTCAATAAATAACAACTATAAATTAAAGTACCTTTTTTTCAAAAGAGAAAAAAAAAACTATTAAATTAAAGTACTATAATTAATAATTGAATGACTTCGTACTAGAAAAAATAAATAACAATAATTATAATTCAATAACTTAACATCTGTCTATTGAGCATATTTCTTTTTGTCAACTTAAGCATAATTTAACTATAATTTAACTGATTAAACCATATATTTTCGATCCGTCAGAAGTTCGAATCCTCTCACCCCACATGTTGTTGAACTCTATAAAACAAAATATTTTAAGGTAAAAATTTGATTTATATCAATTAATTAAATTCGCCAACTCAAAGGCAAACTCCATTATTATTATTTTTGTTCGAGAAAAAAAAACTATTTTATTTCATAAGAAACTATTTTATTTCATAAGTAAAGAACAATCCAAACAAAATTTAAACTTGATCAAGAGGGTTTAAATACTATTTTGGTATTTGAACTTTTATTTAATTTGGTCCATATACTTTCAAAATATCTATTTTAAGTACTTTTAGCTTAGGCCTGTTTTAGTCTATGTACTTTCAAAATATTTGTTTTGGTCTCTTTATTTTCTTTCTTGTCTCATTTTTTTCAATCACAATTTTAGCACAAGAATTTCTTGAAATATAGCTATAACTTTGTATGAACGAGTTATATATATATATATATATAATTTATATTAGAAATTTGAACATAGAGATCAAAACAATCCATTTTTAAAAGCATAAAAATCAAAATAAACATTTTGAAAATGCAGACACTAAAATGGATATAAAGCTAAAAGTACAAGAACTAAAATGTACATTTTAAAAGTACAAGAGCTAAAATGAATCAAAACCGAAAGTATAAGACCAAAATAGTATTAAAACCATGAAATTATGGGGGGCGTTTGGAGCACCATTTCGAAATCATAACCCTGGGAGGTTTGTTCTAGGGGGTTTGAAAGCATGAAAATCAAAAAACAATGTTTGAGGTGCAGTGTTTTGAAGCTTGAGAATTAGAAAACAGTATTTGGAGTGCACTGTTCAAAATCATGAGGCTGTGTTTCAAACCCATTGAATTTTGAACACAGTAGCCCAAACAACGTTTTGGGTTTGAATTCCAAAACCATCCGAATCCAACATGGTACTCCAAACACTCCTATAAATTTAAGCTCAAACAATGAGGCCACTAAGGCTTGGGCCATGTGGGCTTGGGCCTTATGGGACAACATCCTTGATTGTGTCTATGTATTGTTTATATATTATTTTTCCTTTTCTTTTTTTTTTTTTTTTTTTTGAAAAGGATTCTTTTTCCTTTTCTTTCTTCTAGGTAAACCAAAGTATACATGTTTATTTATAGTTTTTACTGACCAAACATAGTAGTTTGTTAATCAATACTACTTGATTTGAATGTTATTTGTATAAAAACAAATATATATTTTACATTAATATATTTAAAATTATATGTATATGAATTTGTGTATCCTCTAATGTAAAGTTCTAGAACCACTACTACTAACAATATTACACAAATGTGATGAAACCTTCGTTTCAATTTATAAAATTGAAAATGCTCAAACCTCACTTGATAGCCATTTTATTTTTGTATTCTATCTTTGAAAATTAAGCTTATAAACAAACACTACTTCCATCCATGTGTTCCTTTTTTTTTACCATCTACCTTAAATTCTCAAAGTTTAAGAAAAAATTTGAAAATTAAAAAAAAAAAAAAAAAGAAGTAATGTTTAAACCCTGTTTTCGTTTTATTAAATTTAGCTAAGAATTCAAATATACTTTTAAAAAAAAGGTAAAAAAATATACCAAAGAAAAAAAATACATGTATAACTTTGAAACAGAAAACTAAAAACAAAATCATTATCAACGATACTGCAATAATCGCTTACAAAATTCCAATAAAAGTCCATGACCTCAGATAAAAACTCCCATTCAAAAGAAATACATATACATGTGTCAATGTGTGTGCCTACTTTGATATACAAAGCATCATGTAGATGTAAGCATGTTTGTGAGTACTTAAAATTGTTTACATACAACACAAACACATCCTTAAGATTGATGACATGTTAGCATTCAGTTGTGGGTCAAGCTATAGAGTAGTTGAGAGTCATGAAAGAAGATGCAAAAACTAAAAAGAATGCATAAAACTTAGCAAGGCAGTTAGGGTATCTTAGGTCATGCAATCTGTTCCTCCCATCATTACCAACTCATATATATTTTTCTTTCCTCCCTCTTCCACTAATCCATCTTACTTACTTTTAAGAAACTTACAGGAAAAAAATACGTTAAATTACGACTTTAATCCTCGAACTTTCATGCTTGTGTCTAAAATAGGTATCTGAACTTCCAATTCTGTCAAATAAGTCCTTAAACTTTCAATTTTGTGTCTAATAGGACTCCGCCACATTCAACATTTTTTTAAAAAATGAACGAATCTTTTAAACATACAATTGAATTTTGTGTCTAATACAACATTAAACTTTCAATTTTATGTCTAATAGATCCTTGACCTATTGAACATAAAATTGAAAGTTTATGAGCTTATTAGATATAAAATTGAAAGTCTAGAAACTTATTTGACATAAAGTTGAAAGTTCAAAAACTTATTAGACACTTTTTAAAGTTTAAGAACATATTTGACACGAAATCCTGAAAGTCCAGGCACTAAATTTGTAATTAACCAAAAAAAAAACTTAAAAAACCTCTCTCTCTCATGCATGGACTGCAGTTCACCTACCGAAATTTGAACCAACAACCAATTATATAAAAAGAAACAATTGTAGAACAAAAAGTACTACTTCAGCTGATTGTTTGTATTCTCTCTCTGTTTCTAAAAAGATGCCAATAAAAGGTGGAAATTTGGTTGGCCCTTAATCTGATGATGGTTTATCAGTATACAAACTGAGGTGGGCTTTTGTCTGATAAACTTTAGGAGTATGATGCCATTGCTATGGTCCAGTAGTTAACTATTGCTGTCATTGAACTGTTTATGAAATCTTTATCTTTGTTTTTCTCTGCCTTCCATCATCCTTAAGGCTTTGAGAGCAATTCAGAGGGGATCCTTACTGTCGTCTTCTAGGTCCTCGGCAGTCTCTGTTGTGCCTGTGAATGTAATTGAGGAAACTGTTTCATTCAAAACTGTACACTGGATAAAAAATTTTCACTTTCCTGTACATAATTCTTTTGAGTATGATTCTCTGACCAAATCTATCTATTATTGAGAGATTTTTGGCATGTTCCAATGCTATTTCCAATTATCCTCTGCCTTCTATCAATCAATGCAGGTGATATTAATCATAGTACTGTCATCATGCAAAACCTGATGCAGAGGCTAAGACCCCTTGTGGGCAGTAAAAGCTGGGACTACTGTGTTCTCTGGAAATTGAGCCAAGACCAGAGGTAGAGTTACATTCTCTCTCTCTCTCTCCCCCCCAACTTACTACTTTGTTTCTCTCTCATTCTGTTTCAGCCTTTCAGGATCCAACCCATTTCTCTCTCACTCACTCACTCTAAGCTTTCTGTTCTGTTTCAGATGTATTGAATGGATGAACTGCTGTTGTGCTGGGACTGAGAATAATCAAAATGGTGGAGAAGAACTTGTCTTTCCTGTTTCTCAAGTCATTCCATGTAGGGACACCGTATGTCCACACCCAAGAGCAAGTTCTTGTGATCTTCTTGCTCAGCTGCCATGTTCAGTACCTCTGAATTCTGGGTATTTCACTGATATTTATCATCTCCACATACCCTCCTTCCCCTCCTCATCTCTTTCTCTCAATTGTTCTCTGTTGAACAGGGTTTATATACAGACATTGTTATCAAATGAACCCAAATGGCTACTCTTCTCCAATGGCACGGATTCATCTGCAATGGAAGTGAGTAGCATTTGCAGGGGAAACAGTCCATACTACTGCATATTGCAGCAAACAGCTTACACCTTTTTCATTCTCTTTGCAGGAAACAGTGGGGACCAGGGTATTAATTCCATTTCCATTTGGACTAGTGGAGCTGTTTGTTGCTAAACATGTATAGACACTTCTAGTAATCTCATTCTTCTTTTGGAGGGGTTGAATTCAAAAAATAACTAAACTGCAGCAACATGTATTTTATTTGTTTGAGTTGAAGGCTAGCAAAATGGTTTTTCTACAATATGCTTAAACAGATTCTCCCTGTTCTTACAGGCATCTGAAGATCAGCATGTCATAGACTTTGTTACAACTCAATGCAGCATTTCGATTGAGCAAGAAGCCATTATTAATTCAAGCAACATGGATACAAGTTTCTCTGTTGATGTAAATGCAACAAACGAAATCCAATCAAAGCCATTTGTAGCAGATCAGAATGTTGTTCTAAAAGATCCTGAAAATCAATTTGGGGCACCAGGTTCAGCTGCACCAGCATTAGAAAACGCCAATGTGGGTTATGACATCTCATTAGACAGAATCCGCCTCTGCAGTTCTCCTATGAACTTCTTGCAACAGTTCAATTACAGCTCAGAAAACAGAAACAAGAACGAAATCTTCCATGAATGTTCACAGGATTCATTCCTTAATGATAAGCAGGGAAACCCTTACAAGTTTTCAGCTGAAAATGAGTTCCAAGAGGTGGATATAATGCAGGGGTCCTTAATGAACAACGCGTCAAACATTCATATGCAGTTCAAGGAGAACACTGAATGTAAAGAGCAGCAAGGGGAAGAAAAGGACTTAGTCAAACATGAAAATGGAAGGTCTGATTCAATCTCTGATTGCAGTGATCAGATTGACGACGAAGATGATGCAATTGCAAAGTACCGCCGGAGGACTGGGCAGGGTCCTCAATCAAAGAACCTTGTTGCTGAGAGGAAGAGAAGAAAGAAACTTAATGAGCGGCTGTATAACCTACGAGCATTGGTTCCCAAAATTTCTAAGGTGATCACCACTAAACCCTTGTTTGGATCACTGGAAATCATCAAGGAAAATGAAATAAAGTAGCTTCCTATGCACTTAAATCAGTTAACTCCTTTTCCTCACATAATTCTTTAGAATTAAATACAGCCCAAAATAACAACTGATGTTTACATTATCTTCTAATGAATAGTTTCTGTGGATTTCTCAGATGGACAAAGCCTCAATACTTGGTGATGCAATTGATTTTGTGAAGGAGTTGCAAAAGCAAGTCAAGGATCTCCAAGATGAACTGGAAGAACATTCAGATGATGAAAATGGTAAGATTGTAGTGACAGGCAACAATGGAAACCAAAATAGCGTCCAGCTACCTGAGTTTCTGAGCCAAAATGATAAAGCTCAAAACAGTTACCATATGGGAGTACTAGGAAGTGGAAGCCTTTTGAAGCAAAATCATCAGGACACTGAAGGTACTAACAATGACAAGACACAACAGATGGAGGTATATATAAGAAGTTAATTGTAGGAAAAAGAAACTGCGGTATGTTTCCTTTTATAATGCCACTACAGATGCTAAAACAGAAGTGAAAGTAAATAATTGCAGCCGCAAGTGGAAGTGGCTCAGATTGACGGGAACGAGTTCTTTGTAAAGGTTTTCTGTGAGAACAAGCGAGGTGGGTTTATGAGGTTAATGGAGGCCTTAAATGCTCTTGGCTTGGAAGTAACAAATGCAAATGTGACCAGCTATAGAGGCCTCGTATCTAATGTTTTCAAAGTTGGGGTAAGCAAACTTTTCATCTCCCAAATATTTGCAAACTTTCTACAAATCCAAACAATAAAACAAACAAACAAATCATTCAAACTAATCAAAATTTTCACAAAACTAGATCACTTCAAGTTCACCAAATATCCTATCAAGTGTGATACAATGATTCAATAATGAGTTTCTTGAGTACTATTTTGGTGGCAGAAAAAGGACAGCGAAATGGTTCTAGCGGATGATGTAAGAGATTCCTTGCTGGAGATAACAAAGTACCCATGCAGAGGGTGGTCTGAAATGGTCAAGGCACCAGAGTGCATTGGAAGCCGCATGGACTACCAGCCGCACCCCCATCCCCACCAGATCCAGCATCCATTTCAAGATAAAGCTATCAATTCACGCCTCCACCTCCTTGATGATTAATTCATAGTTCTTTTTCCCTCTTTATACTTAAGCAAAAGCACCAAATATAGACTATATTTATTTGTTTTCTCTTGTAATTGGTAATAAAGAACGATGAACACGCAAATTCCACAATCATATGGTGTCGAGTATTCAAAATCAATTACCTCCCAGTGACGACATAGGGAGGCCGTGTAGGATAATGTGTGGCGATATGAACTCTAGCCCAAGTTGGCTCTGCTCGGCCTTGAAATGAGTTTATTGCAGTAGATGAGAACTCCGTCTACATAATAGCAGAAATTTGCAGAAAGAAAAAGTAAGAACATCAACATCGCTAGTATGTTTGTTAAGTTAATGAGAAAATCAAAAGATTCAGGGAGTTATTCAATCGGTATAAAGCCACAATCCGAGCACGATAAACGAATTGTATTGAAAATTGCAGAAATGAAAATCAAATAGGATACCAATCAAGAACGTCGAGAATCTGAAAATGTTGGAAAAGAAAAAGCGTCACTTACATTTGCGTAAGAATTAACGATCCGAAGGATTATGAGAAGCTTTGGGAACTGCAAATTTCTCCATCCACGAAGCGCGATTCTGGTTTTGAAGAAAGAAAATGAAGATGAGCAAACTTAACGGCATGATTTTTTATTTTAATTTTTATTTTTTGGTAAAAAAACCATCTTTTTTTATTTAAAAAATATTTATATCTCTAAACTTTAGACGTTTGTATTAATAAAAAGTTGTTACTATTCATATGATTCTAGCATTTTTCTCTAATATTACGTTAATTTTTGTATTTAAAGAAATCTTATACACGTATAAAAGTTATGCACTAACGAATTTAAAATGAAATTTTAATGGAAGGTCTAAATTAATTTACTTATAAAAATTTAAAATTTTAGTTATTTTTTTAATAATAGATAAACTCCCAAATTTTAGAGTATAAATTGATTTTTTTTAGTTCAATAATTGCAGAGTGAGGATCGAACTATCGACCTTTGAGATGGAAGATGGTTGGTTATATTCATTTCATAAGAAATGACATTCTTATTTAGACTCGAACGCCTAGATAAGAAAATTCATGGTGAGAAAAAATAAATATACTATAGAAATAAAACATTTGGTTGAACTATGCATTTCTACAAAACTTCTCAGCACACACAATGGTAAAATCTAATCCTAATGTGGGAATAGGCTCTAATTTTGTAGATATGAGTAAATTAGAAAATGATTTTATATAAATCAATAGATAATCGATTGTATTAAATAATCAACCATTTGCTTCGTGAACTAATAAATGAGAATGACTTCTAACCTATTTGATATTAGACAACTATCATTTTAAGTACTTTAGAGTCTTATTCTAAATAATCTAAACATTATTTTAGTTAAATGATGAATAATTTTTATTAACTACATGTCATCTAAACTCATTAATCATAAGTTTAAAAATACTTTTAGTCTCCAAACTTTCATAGAAATAACAACTTAGTCCTTAAACTCTAGTTTGTAATAGTTTAGTACCTGTACTTTCAATTCAATTTTATAACAATTTAGTTTTAAACTTTAGTATGTTATAGGATTGTAATTTAAAATTTGTAACAATAGAGTCCTTATGAAAAATATTGTTAAGATATAATAGGATTTCTTACATATATAGTTCGATAAATTGATTAGGGATTAAATGTGTTTATAAACTACAAAGGTTAAGTCATTATATAATAAAAATTGACACTTCATTTTGATATAATTTTTCATGCTAGGAATTAAATTGTTACAAATTTTAAAATATAAAGACTAAATTATTAAAATTGCATTAAAGTTGAAAGACAAAAAGTGTTTTTTTTGTAACCTTAATCATATTAACTCGTGTCAAACCTACTAAAAAATGTCCAATTAATCATTATCTCAAAAAAAAAAAAAAAAACAAAAAGCTTTACCTAATCTTTTTTTTTCTTTCAATAGAAACAAATTAAACAAAAGAATAAAAGTGGGTAGTGGAGAGACCAACTTTAGAAAGGTCAACTTCCTCCCTACATATCAAGTTCTTTGCTGCAAACAACCGGTCTCGACATAGTTATCTTTTGGCTAAATTATAAAAAATATTCTTGAACTTTCAGTCTCGTTTCAATATTACTCTTGCACTTTAAAAAATTTCAAAAATACCTTTGACCTATAAAAAACATTCAATAATATCCTTGTCTTTTTTATTCCAACTATCTAGCAAAATTAAATTTCTCTCGAACAATTAACAATTCTAGATGAAGAGATTATTATGGTACCTGATCCAAATTGCAATATTTATTACTTTATCTTTCTCACCATGCTTCTAAATGAAACTCTAACAATGAAAGGACATATTCCAATTGAAGATACTCGTGTTGCACATGAACGCTTGCTTGAATAGGGTCTTCATTGACCTCGGTTTATATAAGTACATGGCACTAAAGGGAAGAATGACAACTTCACATCTCTCTCCATCTCTTTAGAGGTGTTGAGAATTAATAATATTTTCTATGTGGGAAAGAGGTCCTTTGCATATAAAAGCTGAGTGTGGCTATGGGTATAACTATTGGCAACGTTGTTTCTTTCATATTCAATGCACTACATGTAACCACAACAATCAAATATTTTTGTACATGGCACTAAAGGGGAGAATGACAACTTCATATCTCTCTTCTTCTCTTTAGAGTGTTGAGAATTAATAATATTTTCTATGTGGGAAAGAGGTTCTTTACAAATAAAATTTGAGTGTGGCTATGGGTATAGCTATTGTCAACGACTTAACTTTGTTTCTTTCATATTCAATGTACTACACGTAAGTACAACTATCAGATATTTTTTTCACTCTCTCCCATTTTCAAAAACTCTCGGTGAGAGGGAACAATGATGTCTATGATAATTTGATTTCAGCACAATTCAGGATGGCTTGTAAGGCTCTCTCATCTTTCTTATGGCAGATTGGGAAAACCACCCTGACTAATTCTAACACCTATAGGAACCAAGTTAAGATATAAATGATATGATAAAATGTCCGTCAAGATCTTAACCTCATTAGGAATTTGAAGTTTCCTCTATCAATTAGTTAGATAGTTGATTTTCACTTTAGTTGCCACATACCACAAGATACTTAAATTTAATTTAATCGCATAAGAAAAGACTATTTTCTCTATCAATGGAGTTAGAGGGGCATAAAGAGATAGCCCAAACAAGCTTAGTTTTTGTTTTTATTTTATTATTATTATTTTAATTTAGCAAACGACCTTTTTTGTAAGCTCAAGAAGAAATTCAAAGTACTTGACATTAAACAATGAATAATATCCAAGCCAATAAGGAGCTAGAATGACTTATAGTTCTCCACAATTATTTGGCTAGGAGGAGAAAGAGAATTACAGGATAAGGATAAGAAACCAAGTTTATGATGGTTACGTGGGTTCAAAGATTTCTAAAACCAAAATTTTAAGTTCAATATTATCGTATATAAAATCACATATCCACAAAACGATAAATAGATTACAAATTTCAGCATGGTTTAATGATAAGATATATATTATCTTCAACATCCTCACTATCACATTTGTTGAACTAAAAGAAATTAGATGAAGTCTAGTTTTATAATACTCAATCCATTTATTATGGGCCAACATGAGTATGACTCAACTGACATAAATATATACACTTGACCAAGAGGTCAGAGGTTCAAATTTCTTACTTTACATGTTGTCAAAAAAAAAAATTACATCTAGTAGAGGTCAATTTAAGTACAACTTAGTAGACAATGCATTTCTTAACATTTCAAATTTAGTGGTTTGATCTAAACTCCACAATTTTTTAAACTAAAAAAATTCATGTGCTAGGCCATATAAGGGTATGATAAAGCCATTTTCTCAAGTAAGAATTTCCTTTTTCTTTCTTTTTTGGTTTAATTACAAGGTTAGTCTCTCAACTTTCGTGTTAGTATTTAATAGGTCCCTAAACTTTAAAAAGTATTTAACAGATTCTCGAACATTCAATTTTGTGTTTAATAGATTTCTAAACTTAAAAAATGTCAAATAGGTTTTTGAATCTTTTAGGTTAAATTACAAGTTTAGTCACTAAAGCCCCATTTGATAACCATTTGATTTTTTGTTTTTGATTTTTGAAAATTATGCTTGCTTTCTTACAATTTCTCTAGCATGGTTTTCATCTTTCTTAAAGAAACATTTGAGTTTTAGCCAAATTCAAAAAACAAAAACAAGTTTTTGAAAATTACGGCCTCGTTTGATAACCATTTGGTTTTTGGTTTTTAGTTTTTGAAAATTAAGCTTGTTTTCTATCAATTTCTCTACAATAGTTTTCATATCTCTTAAGGAAGCATTTGAATTCTTAGCCAAATTCTAAAAACAAAAATAAGTTTTTGAAAACTACTTTTTTTAGTTTTCAAAACATGGCTTGGTTTTTGAAAACATAGATAAAAAGTAGATAACAAAATAAGTAAAACCATAGGTGAGAGTAAAATTTATAGGCTTAATTTTCAAAAACCAAAAACCAAAAGCCAAATGGCTATCAAACGGGGCTTACTTTTCTTAGTTATCAAAACTTGGCTTGATTTTTGAAAACGTATGTAAAAAGTAGGAATAAAACAAGGAAACTCATAAGTGGTAGTAGTATTTATAGGCCTAATTTTAAAAAACCAAAAATCAAATGGTTATCAAATGGGGTCTAAACTTTCAAGTTTATATCTAAAAGTTTCTAAACTTTAAAAAGTGTCTAATAAGCCTCTAAGCTTTCAATTTTATGTTTAATAAGTCTCTAAATTTTAAAAATGTCTAACAAATCTCTAAACTTTCAATTTTGGGTCTAATAGGTTCCTGACATATTCAAAAATTTTAAAAATTAATCAATTTATCATATATAAAATTGAAGTTTAGGTCAAATAGAACCATAACTTTCAATTTTGTATATAGTAGATTCGTGAATTTTAAAAAACGCCAAATAAGTCAAGAACCTGTTAAACACAAAATTAAAAATTTATGGACTTATTAAATATAAAATTGAAAGTTTAAGGATCTATTAGACACTTTATAAAGTTTATAAACCAAATAGACACAAATCTAAAAGTTCTGAGACTTATTAGACACTTTTTAAAGTTTAGTGATCAAATAGACACAAACTTGAAAGTTCAAGGACTAAATTTGTAATTTAACTAATGTTTAATTTTGTGTCTAATAGAACCTTAGCATATTCAACATTTTTAAAAATTAAAAAATCCATTAGATATAAAATTGAATTTTGTATCTAATAGGATATTAAATTTTCAATTTTATATCCAATAGTTCATGAATTTTAAAGAAATGTAAAATAACTTTAGGACATATTGTATACAAAATTGAAAGTTGAAAAATTTATTAATACAAAATTAAAAGTTAAAAGACTTTTATTAGATGTTGGAAAACCTAATGGCACACAAATTTGAAAATGGGTTAAATTTAGGGCCTATTTCACAAAGTGTGAAAGTTCAAGTTGTAATTTAATTTTGGTTAAATTACACATTTAGGCCCTGAACTTTGATATTTGTATCTATTTAGTCCATGAACTATCAAAATTACAAACTTAGTCCTTGGACTTTCAAAAATTTTTAAAATTCACAGGTCTAATAGACACAAAATTGAAATTTTAGGATTTCATTAGACATAAAATTCAAATTTATATCTAATAGATTAATTAAATTTTAAAAATTTCAAGTTTGATAGGACTTAATAGACACAAACCTAAAAATTCAAGAACTAAACTTGTAATTCAACCTTTAATTTTTTAACTCTCTTTTTTTTTTTGGGAAAAAAGCATTTTTGACCCCTAAACTTTGCATGATGTATCAATTTTAACCCTAAACTTTCAATTTCATCAATTTAAACCTCAAGCTTTACAAATTGTATCAATTTTAACTCTAAACTTTTAATTTCATCAATTTAAACCTCAAACTTATATAAGTGTATCAATTTACACCCTCGGTTAAGTTTCCATTTCAATCCTTATTAGAAAAGTTTTCCACACATGTCCAAAGTCACGTGTTGCTCTATAATAGGTACGTATTTGTTATTTTTAAAAAAAAATTAAAATTGTTGAAAAAAATTGGAGTAGACTCTCCATAATGTCTTTCAATTTAGAGCATGACTTTTTTTCACTTTTTTTTACTTCTTATCTTATCTGATTCTGCTGCTTTTTTTTTTCCATTTAATTAATTGAGGGTATTTCAATTGTAAGACATGATTCTACTCAATCCATCGGCTTTTAATAGAAACAAAGCTTATTTGCACCATATTTTTTCTCAATGGAGTACTCTCCTTTTTTAATCGTTTGCCAATATTTTTTTTAATTCCTCATTGGCCTTTAGCTTGATATGTCCTCCATCCACTACAATGGACGTGGGACTTTCAAAATCATCACCCTCGTTAAAATTTTTGTCTTTTTTCTCTCCGGCATCGATGTCACTTTAATCCCTTGTAAGATTGTCAACGGGGCCGACAAGGTCGACTAGACCAGTTTATTGTGTTTATGGGCGTCATTTTGTTTGTCATTGCCTTTCTTGTTCTCTCTTGCATTTTAGTTGAGCTCAATTTTCTTTATACTTGTCGTCATTGGTATCGACACCAATGGCGAGAGAGACACACAAGTGTTCATTTTGTATGAGTCCTACTTTCGAAAGTCGAGTTCGTAGTTTTCATGATGGTGGCTATTCGATCTGGAATTGTTTAATTATTCTTTTAGTAAATTTATTTTTTAAAAAATAACAAATAAGTACCTATCATAGAGCAAAATGTGGCTTTGGACATATGTGGGAAATCTTTCTAATGGTGATGGAAACGAAAACTTGAACGAATGTGTAAATTGATACATTTATTCAAGTTTTAAGTTTAAATTGATGAAATTAAAACTTTAGGGTTAAAATTGATACAATTTACAAAGTTTGAGGTTTACATTGATGAAATTAAAACTTTAGAGTTAAAATTGATATAATTTGTAAAGTTTGAGGTTTAAATTGATGAAATTAAAAGTTTATGGTTAAAATTGATATAACATGCAAAGTTTAGGGGTCAAAAATGCTTTTTTTCCCTTTTTTTTTCTTCACTCCTTTTATAAGATCCGACCTTCTTCATGATATCGCAACCGGGAATTTCGCATTGCCCAAGTTTTGGCCCAATCCCGCAGAAGAAAACCGACCGGCCACCGTCGAAGATGATCGTCTGCGTCGCCGTCGTCGGCCACCAGGTGCGACCTCCATGAATACCATATTTTATGGAACCGAAAAGAATTTCATATATGTTTATACGAAAAGATTTGTGATCCTTTTTCGATTCGGGCCGAGCTAACAGAACAACCCCCTTTACATTCAAAGCTTCACGGAGGCCGACGATGCTCTCAAGCTCCACCACATTGTTCACTGTTCGCTGGATGTCGTCGATGAGCGAGGTATGTTTCTTGCTTGTAATTTGATCTTTCAAGGACGATCGGATCCAGGAATCGTGCCTGGTGTTGTAATCAACTAGTAGGATTTATGATTTTGACTTGTTTAATTTAATTTTGTGATGATTTTTAATTCTTTCTTCTGATATTGTTTGTGGTTTTGCTGCCAGTGAACAATCCGAGAAAATCTGGACCGACCTTGAATGAGACCTTTCTCGGTCTTCTTTATCCGACCGAAAATTACAAAGTGTGAGTACAAATGATTTCTGTGGATATTACAAATTAGTGGAGGGGTATTTCATTTTCATATCAAGTAGGATCAGAATTAGGCTTCCTTTCTATTTGAATTGGAGTGGACCTTTAATGTTCTGTACAATTGAAATCATTTCCAGGTATGGCTATTTGACTAATACCAAAGTGAAGTTTATTATGGTGACCACAGATCTAGATGTTAGAGATGCTGATGTGAGAAATGTGAGTACCATTGTGGGTTTGCAATTTTCTACAGTATTATAGATCTTTAATTTTCACTTGTGAACTCTCACTGTAAGTTAACTCTGAAGATGAAAAATTTCAGAGTGTTGCCTGTTTGTGAAGATGTTAGTGATGCAAACACTTAATGAGTGCCTCCTATTATTCAGTTGTCTTTTAGAATTTTTCTTTCAATGATATAGGGCAACTTTTCCATGGTAGCTGTTTTAGTAGTGATGTGAACGTGATTTATACTTCCTTCACGGCCAGCTGAAACCAGAATTTTTTTTTTTTTTTGGATAAGAAACAAGAACATGTATTAATCACAAAATGACAGCCTAAAGGCCGAGGGAAGAGAAAACCCCGTCCAAGGATCTACAAGAAAGTCTTCTCATCCAAAGAAATCATTAGAAGACTATAATTACAAAAGAATTTCTTGTGATTTGAACACTACCGAGAAGATGTATGTTGTACATTAGCCCCAAAAAGTCCTCTATAACTGACTTATCTTCGAAGATCCATTGGTTCCTTTCTTTCCATGTGAGCCAAAGAAGTGCTCTAGTCACAGAACACCAGAAAATTTTAGCTTCTTAAACAAGCTTCTTATGCTCGAAATACACATGCCCTTTGATCTCTAGATACAAATAGTAGTAATAGAAGATATGAAGATGAGACATTTCAGTATATGGTCTCTGTCAAGATGATGGTGGTGCAGACACCATAATTCACCATGTATTCAGTGACTTCTCTTAATGATAGTTGATAGAAGTCATCACAGGGTAGCAATTTTAGTAAGATACTTATATGTACATAACATATTCTAGAGAGGCGCACTATTATAAATATTTATTCTCCCCTCACAAGTCACAGCCAGCTGAAGCCAGAATTGATGTCCATTAAAATCTCAAATAAGCTTCTTATCTCGAAATATTTATGTTAAAAAATTTCTTAGAACACAACATAGCAGCAAGATATCAGACTAATGTGCAATCGTTGATTCTTTGTTTTCATATAAGAAAGCATCATTGCCAACTTAAGCATAGCTTAACTGGTTAAGGGATATATTCTTGATCAAAAGGTCAAAGATTCGAATCCCTACCCCACATGTTGAACTCCAAAATATAAGGATGCATCATTGTGCACTATAAATTGATAGTTCAAGTTTGCTTGACTGTATTTTTGACGACCCTTGCTGTTTTAGGGAGCTTTGGTTCATGAATTTGAAAAGTCTGAGTTTGATAGTTCGGATTACGAAGTCTAGTATTGTGTAGCCTTTGTTTGGATGGAGTTTAAGAAATTTGAGCTTTTGTACAGCTTGTGTTTGGTCTGTGGGTTGGTATAAGTTTACGTAGTCCATGAAATTTGCAAATTTTGTAGTTCGAGATAAGTAAAGTCACATAATAGTTAGGTTCAACCTCTTTATTCCAAGTCAATACAAATTCCAGAAATAGTTATTCCACTTCGTTGTTGCAATTGATTCACCTTCTTTCTCACATAGTATATATCATTTACAACTGTTCCTTTTCTGAAAAAGAATTGTAAACGCAGGCAATTTTGGTTCTGCCTTGCGTATTTGTACACTATGTTGCATACACGAAACTTCTTAATATTACATCTGACACGTTCTTCGAATTCGTGTCCAGTTCTTCCGGAGATTTCATGCTGCATATGTGGATGCAGTTTCAAACCCATTTCATGTGCCAGGTAAGAAAATTACTTCCAAAACTTTTGCAGAAAGTGTGAGCACCATAGTCAAGTCGTTTGGGTTCAGTTCAGCTATTTGAGTGACCGTCCAGGAAGCCACTGACCTGTAGAAGTGAAAACTTCAATACCGAGTCTGAAGCAGTTCTTTTACTGTTGTGTTTACTGTCTTCTTTCTTGTTTTCTTGATAGTATTTGATTTTTTGTTTTCTCGAATTGTAGTAAGAAAGATGAAACAAACGGTTTGTGGTCTTTTTCTAGTTTTTTGTAAAACGATTCAACTTTTTTGATTGACATTTACTGTTTCTATTAGCTAGTCTTACATGACAGTTTCAATAACTGGATTGTGCTTCAAGGTGCAATTTACTCCACATGAAATATGCAAGATTGAAAGGTGAGAATGAAGGGGTCGTTGCCTCATGTTTTTAATAAGTTTGTATTATCAAGTTTAGAGTTGGTTAGTCTTAATTTGTGTAGTTTGAGTTTAGATTGCGTAAATAATTGAGTTGTACAAATTTAGATCATTGTAACTTTTTATTTGGTTCGTTAGTTATGGTTTATAAAAGTTAGTTAAATTATAAATTTGGTTCCTATGGTTTTGAAAAAGTTTGAATTTAGTTCCTATGTTTTTAAATGTTAGAATTAGTCCTTATGGTTGGGACTATTTAGGAGAGTTTTATCAAATCATAGAAACTATTTATGAGGTTTTATCAAACTATAAGGGCAAAATTTCAACTTTTAAAACCATAAGGATTAAATTCTAACTTTCTTCAAAACATGACTAAATTCGTAATTTAACTTGAAAGTTAATACATACTTTAATTTATATATTTGGCATTTGAACTTTCAAGATTATATGTATTTACTTAAATTTTAAACCATTTCTGATAGGTCTCTAAATTTGTAAGAAGGCACATATTTAGTCTATATAATTAAAAAATTCTTGTGTTTATGCTTTCTATATATATATTTTTTTTAATTCAACAAGTGCAAGGTTTGAAAATGGAACAATTGATTTAGAATGATAATTGGTGCTTACACTGAGTCATGCTAGACTTTCAATAGACTCTTGTTAATGCGTTTGCCACAAAATACTTACATTTATTTGAAATTAGTTCATCACGTAATTCTTAATCATAAAAGCTTTCAATTTTGTGTGTAAAAGGCTCTGGCTGTTAATGCATATGCCACCAAATGTTTGTATTTATTTTAAATTAATTTGTTAAATAACCTTTAATATTAAAATTAGAAACCTTTTAAGGTATAAAAACTAAATAGACACTAACTCTTAAATTTCAATACCTCAATAACCTGCCAGAGTTTAGATAGAGATTAGAAAAACATCATTTAGAAAATAAAAGCAACTAAACTTATAATTACAAAATGTAGGCTTTGGGATTCATGTAACCAATCCATGAGTTTAGTAGAAAACCCATGACTTCAAATAATAAGGCATAACTATAAGCATAAGTTCGATTCTGTTCTCAAAAGTTGAACGTTTTGGACATTTACCAGTGGCCATCCACATTGCACAAATGTAAAACAATAAAGGCTCCCATAAATATCAACTACGAATGCCATAAAATTTCCACTTTCGCAAGATGAGATTCAACAGCTCATGTTACAATTTAGAAGAGTAGCACTAAATAAGATAGGCATCTCAAGTACTTTCTATGAATGAAACAGCCGGCATATTACAAACACAACAAATTCATGATAACATAAAAGGGGAAGAGCCGTTTGAACCAATGCATCAAAAACTTTCTGCCCAGCGGCATACCTGGGTAAACTTGTATATCTGATTAGTGCACTGAGGACGAGAATCGTGTTGAGTTTCACGTTGAATCCGTTAAAAGTCGTCATCGTCTTCTTCAGCTATATGCTTAGCAAGTTCTTGCTCCTGCTGCTGTCTTTCTCTCCTTTTTTCACCACTTTCTTTCTCTTTGTGGGAGTTTGGTGGAAACCTAAGAGCACAAACTGCCTCGTTATGCATATTCAGGCAGAATGCAATCCTTGAGTTAAAGGCAATTTGAGGTTCATTGGTGGAGTAGATGTCTCCTGTCTCCTTGGATACCATCCATCCGTTCGCATGATCAACTGTGGCATCAATTGCTCCATCTCGGATTGCCTTGGAGACGATACTCTCAGCATCAGCAATAGGATTTTCAGAGTCCAGTCTCAGCTTTTTAGCAACATCAGCCAGAGAAATGCGCGAATAAGAGATGCTAATGTTGCGAAGCCCAGTCCTAATTACATTATGTCGCAGCCTCACGATCAAATTGTTGGTCCGATCTGAGCTGAAAGTACTAGAGAACTTCTCGGCAACAGTTCTGAAAAGCTCCAAGTCACCAATTCTCACAGCCTGAAAAATGAGCATTGTTAATAGATGGAACAGAATAGACTGGAATCCAATAGACCTTATCTTGACTTATTATTGACATGGGAGTTCACTATAATTCATATGAAAAGGCCAATTCAAGTCGCATTGATTTATTTTTTTTTTCCTTTACAGAGAAAAAGGAGGAAGAGAGGAAAGATCGAGGAGGGAGCTGTGGGAAGTATGGAGCCAACGTGTTAATAACATTCTACAACTAGAAATGAAGCAGTACTATTGGTAATTGGATTTCTCCCAGTAAAGCAATCACCAAACTTACCTTTTTTGAAAACAAAATTACCTTTATTTTTGTTAAAGGAAATGAAATGGTTGATGACTAATGGAAGAAATAAACAGGAACGTGTCAAATTTGACCAATAAAACTTACATTTGTAAGTTCAAAGTATGGCCTCAGAGCTGTCTCCATGCCTTTCTGCATGAAAACAGTCCTCTCAGGGATTTCTCCTAACAACAAGCGAACAATGATAGCCCATTTGTTGCATTGCACTCGGAAACCAAGAGCTGCAATTGGGGCTTTCCGAGCAGCCTGTAGAAGAGACTCCTTTGCATCTGTATATTCCAGCTGAATGGTCCTGATCTTGCCAAGGTAAAACAGGTACCTACAGAACTGTAAGAGAAAAAAATCATTATGAGATATGTAGCTAAAAATTAAAATTCTAATTTTACAACAGTGAAGAAATTTATACGAGCAAAACATCACTAAAAATACAAAATATGATGCCTGGATTCTTCTTATGTATAGACATTCCAAACAAATGCAATTATCTAGAACTTCAGAAGCTTTGTCAAATTAGCAAATAGCAATTTCAAAGCTCATTGCATAAACTATTTAAGGGATAGCCAGGTATTCAGGTAATATTTGTTACAAGCATTTCTACTGGGAAGAATGCCAACATCTCATGGAACTTCTTTAAATCCACAGGCACTTGTATTCTTCAAAGATAGAAAAATAAAAAGAAAAGCAAAAAACTAAAACGCTTATACTTGCCTGCTGATTTGAGTGAGCTTCAAATCGAGGTGCCTTGGACCTTAACTTCTCTGCTTGATCATAAAGATTGTAGTGGAGGTAATTGCGAAGTAGTAGGTTGAGGAGGGTTTCCTACATCACATTGTTATCAATACATAAGGCACCATAATATGGTCAATGTGGTGTACACTCACAAGAAGTGAAGAAAGCTACCTGACCCAATTCGTCATGGCGTAAGGTTGCTATGCGATGCAGGGCTAGGAGGTTACTGTCAATCAAAGTTCTCCATGTTAACAAATGAAAATCAATACATAATAAAGAAAGCCATTTGATTTCACATTTATCCTCACTCCTCCACTCTAGAATAAAACCACCAGAATCATACAAAATTAACTACATATCTCTCATAAAATCTTAAATTATAAACCTACCCTCTTATTTCAGCAAGATCACCAGTGAGTTCATAGCTAAGCGAGTAATAGAAGTAGAGCCTAGATGCTAGCACATCAACTGTTCTCCTATTCACGTTCTTCAGTCGGGCGATGCTTGCTGAAGCACAAGCCTTAGCCTGAAAAATATCCAACTAGTGTTCAGTTCAGCCAAAGTTTAGGCCAAATGGGAAAAACCCAGAAAGTTTTGCTTTATACATCACCTCATCATATTTCTTCTGATCAATCAGAAATATTAGCACAATCAAATAGCAGAATATCTCAATCTCGGGTAAGGGGTGTTTTACAGGTGCCTGCGTTGCCGAGTCAACCTCCATTTCGTAGTCATCCTCCTAAGCAATTGTTCAAGAATTTTAATAATCAGAACACTAGCACCATGAAACAAAAACAACATTGGTCATAGTCATACCCTCTCAAAGACAGAGAAACCTAGTCTTGTGGCTTTTTACGCTTGTTTAGGACAGGGGATTGCATAATGCAGAAAAATATCAATGTTTCCATTAAATTTCAAATTACCTTCGGAATAAATGAAGATAACCTTGTATGCACATCGGATCCTGGCGGGAGAGCAAAATTCAGGAATGAAGAAAGGACAGACGCCTTCAACTTCCGCCTTAACGCCATAGTCAGACGAATAGCTCGAACAATTCGCCGGACTTCCCGGGCATAAGCGCCGGTTTCAATGTGCGACACAATCTCTTTCAAATCTGATTGAAAGAAATCGTTAACAAATTTCAAAATCAAGTCCTCTAAGAATTCAACAAGCCATAACAAAATGCAGATAAAATTTCTCACGCTGTAAAGTTGAAGGAGAAGTTGGAGCAGAAGAAGAAGAAACGGGAGCAGGAAGCTCCTTCATCTCAGCGTCTTGCGTCATCTTCGCAAATTCTGTATGAAATCCAAAAACTACACAACTGAGTCGACAAAAATTCCAACGGAGAAACAAAGGGAAGAAACTAGATCGAAAGCGCAAAGAAATTGAACCTCGAATTCAGAGAAGGCCCGAGATTTTGCTGTATAAAGCAATCGGAGATGGAACAAGGGTTTGTTCAGGTTGCCTCCGGAGCAAGACAAACCAGTAAAAGTGAGAAGCAAGGTAATATTACGGGGTTTTTGTACAATATAAGCCTAGAAACCATGCTAAAGTTTGGTTAAAGTTTACACTAAAATAATATATATTAGGATAAAATCAACTTTTACCTAGAATTTAGCTCAACTGGTATAAAATATAGATTTATGATCAAAAAATCATAGGTTCGAATTCCTCAACTTTCAAATATTGTTGAACTAAAAAACATCAATAATAAGCTAAATCGACAATATAAACATAGTTCAACTGTTATAAAGTATGTACTATCGACTAAGAAGTCAAAGGTTCACTTTGACAAATCAACTATAGAATAAATCTATTAAATCTTACAAATTTCAAAAAAAAAAAAAAGGAATGCTGATGTGGCAAACAATGAATGGGATTAGCAAGAAAAATTTTCTGCACTACTGTAGTATTAGAATTTTTTCCTTGATTGAACTAAAAAGTATTAATTTGACATTGTTGTTAACAAGATAGCAAGGTCTATTGAAATTGTAATATCTACCTTAAAAAAAAGTTTTATGGAATATTTGACTCATGTTTTTAATAAGCCTAGACTTTATAGCATGAAGTTGAACATTTTGAATCCATGAATGTTAAATTTGGATCATGCAAATAAAGGAGTTGTAGAAACCTAATGTGTAGTTTATGTTTGGCTTAGAAATTCATGCTTTGTAAAAGTTATTGTGTAACTTAAGAAGGTGAATTGCCAACATGAACATAAAGTTTGTACCCTCGACCAAGAGGTTTGAGGTTCAAATCCCTCATCTCATATATTGTCAAAAAAAAAAAAAAAACTTAAAGAAGGTGAATTTTACAAGTCTAAGTATCATAAATTTGAGTTTCATCACAAATGTAGGGTTAAAAATTTAACTTTTGACCGATATATAAGAAAAGTTTCTTATGTCATAATTAGTCTAATCATGTTCAAGTTAGTCATATAGGCTAAATTTCATGACTTTGAATTAGACAAGTTTAACTTTCTTAACTTTGAACTAATTGCCAAATGAGCATAGTTTAGCGGTAATTGGCATGTACCATCGACTGAAAGGTCAGAGGTTCAAATTCCTCCACCCTCAAATGTTGTTAAACTCAACAAAAAAAAAAACTTTAAATTAACTTGTGAGTCAAATGTCAAGATGAGAAGCAAAATAAAAATATAATTTAGCACTTATATATATATAATGAACCAAAACAAAACTTTATTTAACTAGTACCGTTCAATTTTATATATCTTAAAATTTTATAAAATTAATTTTTTTGAAATATTACTTCACTAATAAAAATGCAAAATTTCATAGATACAATCATAAAAAATGGTGTCAATTCGAGCATAGCTTAGTGAATAAAACACAAATTATCATCCCAAAAATTAATAGTCCACCCCCCCACCTTGCAATTGTTGAACTAAAAAAAACATAAAAAATGATAAAGAATGGTAAAGAAGATGTTAGTACCTAACCATTTGTACTAGATTAGAATGGCAAAAGCCTCTATTCATATCAATTCAAAACAACTTTAATTTACTTGGCCAATTCCGATAACTATGGTTGTTTCTTGAAATTTGTAAATTCAATCGACTTCTTTTTAAGAAAGTTGGTTTTCCTTCGATTCTTTTCCTTTTTTTCCTTTAAAAAACTCGAAATATTAGTTTTGAGGTTAGTTTTTCCCTAAAAAAAACTCAGTGGAACTTAGCACCCCATCAAAGAAAATACATACTAGTGTGTTTATTTATGGACAGACACAAAACCAGATACACAAATGGCTGAATTCATCAGCTGAGTGTCCCACAATCAAAAGAAGAGATCTTCATCAATATACCAACAAGAAAATCAGCCAAGATCTTATCCCTCAAGTAGTTCATCACTTTCCCTTCACTCTCTTGAATTGAACCAACCACATAAGATGTAGTTATTAGCCTAATGCTTCTCCATCTCCTCTCTTTTGCATATTTCTCCAACCCCTTCTCAATTCTCTTATATTCCTCCTTGTCCTCTACTTCCCCACTTGAATTCCTCGACATAGCTTCGGCTAAACATCGGGCGAGAACGACACCGTCTTCCAATGCAGAACAACCTCCTTGGCCGAGATCTGGAGTCATCGGGTGGAGCGCATCTCCTGCTATGCAAACATTATCTCGAAAAAAATTATTCCAAACAAGCTCCCAAGGGTGTCTATATCTCAATGGTAGCGACACAAAAGAATCAACTTCAGTGTCTTCAACAACAGCCCTTATTTGATCAGGTACCTTTCCAAGCTTGCTCAAAATATATTGCTTCATTCTTAATGGATTCTCTTCAAGCTCCTCCTCTTCAAGTTTCACAATGTGTTAGGAGTATAAGGAAATCATATTAAGAGTATTATTAAGGACATTATAAAGTAGGTCTCTTGAACTACTTGGGTATTATAGTTTTTCTTTTATCATTTCAATACTATCTTTTTGTTATTTGTTATCACAATTTTGGGTTCCCTATCAAAATGCATATAACTATATAGTTGCATCATGCTCAAAGAAATTATTAGAGCAGCTATGGCAAACAGTTTTCTCTACACCATTAGATGTATGAGAGAGATACTACAAATGTATTTCGAGTTTATATCCAATGATTATTAGGGGCATGTAGATTTTATAGATCTATATGTAACAGTTATTAGGGAACAGTTAGGAGACAGTCACATTGTAGTGGCCTTATGCTCGGAGTGAGTTTGAGACGCGGGAGTGAAAAGACTAACCTTGTTTGGAAGGACGCCAAGTGCTAAACCAATAGACAGTGTTGGCATTACATGGCATAACACCAAAGCGAAGGCCTTTGCTGAAAAACCACATGAACTTATTCTCAAATCCATGACCATCTTCATATGTTACAATCCCTCTTGTAGCATTTCTTCCTGATAAAGCAGGCTTCTTCAAGCCAAGCCACTTAGCAACCACTGAGTTCACTCCATCACACCCAATCAACACCTTTTTTTTCCACAAAGAGTTAGAATATTATGATAAGGCTCAACAAAAATGAGAAAAATTATAGTAACCATACTCCCTTCATTCCCACCATAAATTTTTCATTTTAAATAATTCTTTAATACCCTCTTTCTTGGAGCTACCTAACAAAAGACCTTTTCTCTCTACACTTTTACTTTTAGGCTTTATTTACTTATCAAGAATCGAAATGAAATCAATCGGAATGAGATTGTTGTTCTTTTTACATTGTTTACTAGAAGTTGTTTAGAATCAAAATTAGAAACATCTTGATGTTTACTTCTAACATTTTGGTCGATGATATATCCCTTAACCAGTTAAATTATGCTCAGATTGGCAGAAACACATTGATGTTGTGTTTACTAGAAATTGTTAGGAATTAAAATAGGGATTAGATATATTATGATTACTAAAACAAACCTTTAATATTTTTAACTAATTAAAATGTATTACGAAATAATATGCTAATATCCTTTTTAATTAAATCAATAATAAATTTTAATTTTTTTTCTTACTTTTTTATAGTACTATTTTTTTCAATTATTTAATATTAAAAAATAATAACTAATTAGATAAAAGTATATCAACTAACAAGTATTAATATAATTATTATTAGGAAACCATTATTAATATAAAATATTATTAAATTTTCTATTTTGATATTTAATAATAATTAATTCTATTTGAAAAATATATTTGACATTAAGTAATAATATCCAACTAAAATGACTCCAAAAAAATAGCTAACTAAAATAAAATTACATATACTAAAAAAATTAAAATATTTTTTATTAGACGAGTATAGATATTTTTTTTTTGTTTATATTATCTAATAAAAATACTTTATTTTAACAAATTAAATAATAAATAAATACTAATAAAAATTAAATAGAAAATTTTAATTTTATAAGAAAATTGCATGTAATAAAAGAATAGATTTATATGATTTTTTTATTAGAAGAAAAATTATTAGTACCATAAGAAATAGAGTAAAAGTTATAAAATAATTAAAAAAAAAAGGAAATAAAGAAATAGAAAAGGACAAAATTTGTAATGTAATTAACGGAAAAACTATGGGGCTAATGGAATTATAAAGAATAAGAATGAAATTGATGAGAGTTTTAGAAAGAAATGAGATTCCCCTTTTACAAGAGAGTGATTTCTAATTAGGTCTCGCTAATTGATTTCATTTTAGCATTTTAGCAAACATTGTTAAATGAAATAGAAAATTTTCATTTTCATCATTTGATTTCTATTCCCTTAAAATAAAGGTTAAATTATAAAAAATAAACTTTGCCCTTTATTTCAAAAGTTGCAATATTACATTTGATCTTTTATAAATGTTTCAAAACTATTCTCGAAATTGAAATGCATATGAATGTTGGATGAAAAGTCGACGTGACGGTGACTAAGACACTTGCTTGAATTAAATTTGAAAGGTCAACATTCAAAAACGTTCCTATTTATGAAAGAATATGGCTATTTTCTAAACAAATGACAAAGTTCGGAGGTATTTTTTATAGTTTAGCCTAAAATAAATGGACCTTGGAGAAGCAAATTTCAATTATTAAACAGGGCGGCTGTGGCTGTCTCTATCTCTCTCCATCACACTCAATCAACACCATTTTTTTTCCACCAGAGGCAGCATCATAACAGGGCCCAAAAAAAGAAAAAAAAAATCTTATCTCTCTCTGTTCAGCTACCAGACACTTCTACTTTTAGACAAATAATTCGATCAAACATGGCGGCTATGGCTTGAAAACTACTTCGAGTAAAAGCATTTGATTTATGTTTACCTTGGTTTTGAGAAGTGTTCCATCAGCAAGATGCAGCACCTTAAGAAAGCCTGATTCTTCAATGGAAACAACCTTTGAGGAGTATCGAATGGTGCCCTTTGGAAGGTCCATTGCAAGTGCTTCTAATAATGACTTTCTCATCAAAGTTCTGGCTTCCTGCTCTCTGCTGTTCACAAGATTCTATTTCATCAACTATCCAATATACTTTATAAAAACATAAAAGTGATTTTCCTCATCTCAAAAGGATAATACTTGGCTGCATACCGTATACACCCAAGTATTATTCATCTCAATAAAGAATTAGAAGTTCCAAAACAGGCTCCAAGTTTCTACCAATAATCTAATTTATCTTGCAGTTGGATTGTTCTTAGAAGAATGAAGGAAAAAAAAAAGCCTTTCATGGAAAAAGTAAGTCATTATTGGGAATGTTTCCTTTTTTTTTTCCCTTATTTCTCGTTTTGTGTTTCCTCTTTTTTTAATAGGGAAAACATAATTGAGTTTGGTAACTATTTCTTGTTTATGACAAAATGAAGATGTACCATTGACCAAGAAATCAAATGCTCGAATCCCTCCATCCCAAAATGTGGTTGAACTCAAAAAAAAAAAAAAAAACTATTTCTTGTTTCTTTTTTTTAAATTAAAGAAATAAGATTAAATTATAAATTTAGTCTCTAAACCTTGAAGTTTGTGTCTATTTAGTTCCTAAACTTTCAGAAGTATTTAATAAGTCCTTACACTTTTAATTTTATGTCTAATAAGTCCTAACAAATTTAAAATTTTTAAAAATTAATTGATCTATTAAATATAAATATAAATTTTATGTTTAATAAAATCCTAAAATTTTAATTTTGTGTTAAGTAGATTCGTAAATTTTAAAAAATTCAAAGACTAAATTTGTAATTTTGAAAGTATAGGAACCAAATTGACACAAACCTCAAAGTTTAAGGACTAAATTTGTAATTTAACGAAAAAAAAAATATATGTTTGATAATTATTTCTATTTTTTGTTTTCTAAAATTTTAAATTAAAAATGTAAAAGTTTTATAAGAAAACTAATTTTAAAATTAAATATTCAAATTTTTTTATGCTGAAATATTTATTAGGCATTTTATAAGTAAAAGAAGGATAAAATAATGACCTTATTTATGTTTTGCAACAAACTAAAAATAAGAAAAAACAAAAGCAAAAATATGTTGTTGTTTCTAAAGTTTCTGCATAAAATTGGGAGCGTTGGAGAAATATGAACAATTACTAAATACTTGTGTTTCTGAAGAGTTGAAAATAAAAAAGAGATTAAAATATTATTTTGGTCCATGTACTTTGAACTTTATTTCATTTTGGTCCATGTATTTTTAAATGTCTAATTTTAGTCCCTATAATTTTAATAAATCTTAAAATTGGTTCATATGATAAGTTTGAAGTTAATTTTTATCAAAATTGATTAAATAATAATAATAATATCAATATAAAAAAAGACACAATGTGAACATACTTCTAAAATTTATAGAGGAAAGGCTAATAGAGACTAATTTTTTTTAAAGAAAAATTAATAATAAACTAATAGTATGAACCAATTTTAAGCTTTATTGAAAGTACATGGATTAAAACTGAACATTTGAAAATAGGTTAAATTATCAAAAATACCCCTGAACTATGAGGTTGGTTTCAATTATACCTCTAAACTTTGAAAAGTTTCATTTTAACCCTTAAACTTTGAAGTTTGTTTCAAAATAACTCTTAAAGGTTTTTTCCGTTAAATTTATAGAAGAAAAATGACGTATTTGCATATGTTTTGATTTTTTTTCAACGTATATGTTCAAATATGTTCACATAAGCAACAATATAAATGCAAAAACATCATTTTTCGACCATGAATTTAATGAAAAAAAGCCTTTAAGGGTATTTTTGAAACAAATATCAAAGTTTAAGGGTTAAAATGAAACTTTTCAAAGTTTGGAGGTATAATTGAAACCAACCCCATAGTTCAGGGGTATTTTTGATAATTTAACCTTTGAAAATATAAGAACCAAAATGAAACAAAACTTAAAGCATGCGCACCAAAATGATATTTTAACCTAAATAATGGAAAATTAGAAATAGTAACGTTAACAAATGGGTCGTCCAATATTTGAGAAGAAATCTGGAATCCCCTGAGAATTGTGGAGAAGAAAGTACAGAGATCTCACCCGTGAGCCGTAAAGAGCAAATCCGAAGTTCGAAGCCCCGAAACCGCCGAGAAAGTCAGGTTTCTACAATGGACGAAACAAAATCCAGTCTCAAAATCAAGCAAAACCTCTCTGAAATGAACGAATTACCGAAACGAAATTAAGCGCAAGAGTTACCCAGCGAGGCGATCGTGGCGGCGGCGGAGGGAATCGGCGATTCCCAAGGCGTCGAGAGTCTTCCAAGCGTTGTTCCATGTCGTCAAAGCATATCCGGCGGCCCTCAGAGAATCGGAAGTTTCCAACACTAAGCTTCGAATTCCTAACCTGTGAAGCCCTAAGGCAGTTGCGAGGCCTGCGATTCCTGCTCCGACGATCACTATGTCTTCAACAGATTCTTCCATGATTGCAGCCGGTTAATGTTTCTGGTCTTGAAATTATGGCGAAACGATTTTGAATTCTTTGCCGCCTAATTCTGGATTGATTGAAGAAATGAAGAAGCTCCTCTGTTTAGTTTTTGAGTTGGTGAGGAGATTCTACAAAAACGAACAATTTGAGAAAGATTTTATAGAGAGAAAGAAATCATTAGAGGAGGCCGCCAGCCTCATACAATTATTTTGTGGCGGGCTCTTTCCATGATTCTTCTTTGATAAATGGTTGGAGAGTATCCGCAAATTATTCAATTCAATGCGGTCGCCACAACGTAGCTATTTCTTTAAAATTATCGAATGTAAATCTTAAAATTTATTTACTATATTATAACTACTAGATATAAAATCGAAGTACTTTTATAATTTTACTTTCATACATTCAATAGTACAAAACCAATAGTACAAAACAGTTTTATTGTAGCAGTTTCATCTAATATATCCTCAAAATCATTTACAAAATCAATTTTTTTACGCATCAACTGTCATGTCAATTTACGTGAATGATGCTACGTATGTCTTCTAATTTTTATACATTAGTTGTCCCATCAATTTTTATCTTACTCTAACGAAGAAAAAATAAAAAGAAAAACTCTCCAAAAGTATTTTTTGGAATAAATTTTAAAGTTCAAGAGTGAACAAAACTTTTTAAAGTCTAGAAGCATAATTGAAACCTACTCTAAAATTTAGAGGTATTTTGTATAATTTAACCGAAGAGAAAATTAATTTTATTTTGGGAAAAAAAAAAACAATTCTCACCTTTTTTTTTTAATAATTAATTCTCACACCTGTAGAGTTGTAGTTTTGCAACTCTTTCGAAGAAAAAAGGGGGAAGGCTACTTAGGGGCTGTTTGGCGCGCTGGTTTGGAATCAGAAACCCTGGGGTTTTGGAACCCTGGGGTTTCTTGGCTGGAATCAGAAACCCTAGGGTTTCTGATTCCTGTGTTTGGGGTGCAGGGTTGGGTTGCGCTGGGTTTGTTTAGTCTGTTTTTTTTTTTTTATAATTTTTCAAACTGTTTATTATTTTTTTTTAAAAATCTTACACTGTTTTTTTTCCTACTCCATTTTTTTAACTTCATAATTTTTTTGGTGTGTTACATACCAACTATTTAACCAATTATGTAGAGCAATTGTTACAACTATAGTTCAATTTGAATTATACTATGTGTAGTTTGTATAACTATATGCTATCTCATTCATTCCACTCATGATGACATAAAATTGAAGATTATGCGTAGCAACAGATAATTAATAGGTGCAATGTAAGAATGGTGTTGCCAATGGTAAAGTAAAACCAAAAATTAGAACTAAGATCTAGTTCTAAAAATATCATAACACACATTCAAGATGAAATGACAAGAAAGTAGAAGTAGTTGTCCAAACACAAATGTAAGTCATAAGAGTGGTAGATGAAAGTGATGAAAAAAGAGTCAGGTTCTAGGTGCTTTCCTCAAAATTTTCACGTAATAATCATACTTCCAATCTGGGGTGAATGTAAAGAAGGAGTTCAACATCATACTATCCGAGAGAATAGTCTTTGCAACAGCCATTCAGTCTTGTCTTGTCATCCCTGGGATCGCCTTTAGTTTTGTATATAGCTCGTCCACGCTGGCCCTTTTAAAATATTGACAAGGTGGTTGGGTCGCTAAGGTGATTGTTGGAGTGGTCGTTGGGGTGGTTGGACTGATGGGGTGTTTGGGTATGCCAAGGTGGTCGCGGGTTGTGATTGCACGGTGGTCAGGTCGCCGGAATGGTCGTTGGGTGGTTTTCAGCAGTAGTTGTCGGGTCGCTGGAGTGGTCATCAGGGTGGTCATGTCACCAGAGTGGTCACTGGGTGGTTGTGGCAGTGGTTGGGTTGTTGGAGTATCCAGGGTGATCACCAGGTGGTCGTCAACAGTGGTTTTGGGTGGTTGGGTTACCAGGTCGTCGGGGTAATCGTCAAAGTAGTCATCAGGGTGGTCAGGTCATCGGAGTGGTCACTAGGTGGTTGTCTACGGTGGTTGCTAGGTGGTCAGGTTTTCGAGGTGATCGTCAACTATGGTTGTCGGGTGATCGGGTCATTGAAGTGGTTGTTGTCGGTGGTTCGGGCAAGTCGGGTTGTTTGAGTGGTTGGGTTATCGGGGTGTCTAGTTGTTGGGGTGGTCGAGTTGCAGGGGTAATCGTCATACTAGTCTCTCGAGTTCTCATCGCAGTGGTTGTCTGAGGTAATTGTCAGCGGTGGTCGGGTCACCGTTGTAGTCGTCGGAGTTGTTGTTACCGGTGGTTGTCGGGTGGTCACCGGAGTTGTCATCAGAGTTGTTGTCGAAGTAGTCGCTAGAAATGGAAAATGGTAAATGGAACTGGTCTCTAGAGTTCTCATCGCAGTGGTCGTAGGAGGTAATCGTTAGAGGTGGTCGGGTCGCCGATGTGGTCGCCGGAGTTGTCATCGGAGTGGTAGCCGGAAATGGAAAACGGAAAATGGAAAAGGAAAACATGGCACAAACCCCATGGGGTTGCACTGTTGTAACCCATGGGGTTGTGTTTCAAAACCAAGGGTTTTGAAACACCTTGTGCCAAACATGGTTTTGGGTTTGGAACCCAAACCCATCCCAACCCAAACCCATGGCCAAACGGCCCCTTAGGTTTTCCTGAAAGCTAAAAGCGGTGGCACCAACGAACATTGATTGGAAGAGAGAGACGTTGGCACTGGCAAAGGTCACCGAAAGAGAAGGACGAAAAAGAGCTAAGAAAACGACGAAGCCAATACAGACTATTATAACCCTAGATTAAATAACTCTGCATTTTAAATAATATCATATAATTTTATAGATTATTATAACTCATGTTATTATAATCCACTCAACATTTCTAACGGCCTTTTAATGTAAAATTAATATAATTTGTCAAATCATCCAATCCAATCAACTAATAACAGTTACGTCATATTTTCACAAGTCAATCAATTTGAACTTAAAAAATATTTAGAACTATTTTTTCAAATTCGTACCTTTTAAAACATGGTGAACCAAATGGACACTAACTCCAAATCTCATAAATCAAAAGTGAATTTTGCTTACCAACCTGGGCATATTTCACACTCAATTAGAGGCCGTTTGAATGGAGGGAAACATTGATGGAAATGGGTAAGGGTTTTAGATTTCTTTGTTTGGAACAAGGTTTGCAAGCATGAGCATGAATATCACTTATTCTCATGCATCACTTTTTTTCATGATTGATGAGTTTTATATGCCCTTCAAGAAGTGTGGGTTTTCTTTATACTCACCCACTCTCTCTCTTTCTCTCTCTCTTCTTTATTAATATTTAGTATATATAATTTAATTTAAAATATTTATAATTTATTTATTTATTTATATTGGTTGAAATTAATTTTGATTAGTTCATAAAATAATGTACCAAAATAATATTTTTAGGATTAATTTCATAAAACAAGCATAACATCCGTTATAAAATCCATTATGAAAATATTAAGTCACTAATTAATATTACATTTAATCAATTAATTATAAATATTATTAATTTATGGTGAGGATAATCATTATAATTAATTCTTCGAGAGTTATTTGTTATCAATTAACAAGTAATTATTACTTTTTAAAAAAAATATATTCTTTTTTGAAATTCATTTTTATTGTTTTATTAATAATAGATAATAATTATATTAAGATTTATAAGATCAATCTCATAAAAAAATTTGCACATTATTTATAGAATGTAATTGCCTATTTGAATATTTTTTGTGGTTGAAACATGCCTACCTCTCATGAAACAAACTTGCAAAATATTGACTTAACATGTTTATTGTCTACTTCATCTATTTCTTATAATTAATTAAACTATATTGTTTTTTAGTACAACAAAAATGAGAATATGAAGATCTGAACTTCCGACCCCAAAGAAGAAATATATGTCAATTAAACTATATTGTTAGTACATTAATGGAATTGTATTTATTTATTGAAATATTAATTCATTATTTAATGTATCACAATTACATCATATTTATATATTAATTTCATAAAAAATATATAAATATCATTTGTTTAAAAATTCCCTTTTCTTTTTTTTTGGGAGGGGGGACAAGCAAGTGCTGCACTTGAAATTATTTTATTCAAACTTTATAAAAGGCTACTATTTTACAAGAAAGAGGATCAATGAAGTTGCTCTCTCTGTCTCTCTACATATTTGCACACAAGCAAGTTCTACACCTGCAATTATTCTAACTTATCAAGAGGCTAAAATTTTACAAGGAAGAGAATCAATGACAATGACTTATGAGGTTGATAGGCTACAAAGAAGGGGCCAGTTTCCCACAGTCAAAATTTGCATTTCTCAGTAGGAGGCCAACCAAAAACTGAGACAAAATCTTATCCCTCAAAAACTTAGCAAACACCCCACTGCTCTGTTGCATCCTTCCCACCATATAAGATGTGCTGATCAGCTCAATGCCCCTCCATTTCCTCTCCGCCGCGTACTTCCTCAGCCCCATCTCAACGTTCTCGTGCCGCTCTCTTTCCGCCTTCTCCTCCATCTGACTGCTGGGTTTCTTCAGCAGGGCCTCTGCAACACATCTGGCTAAAACAACCCCATCTTCCAAAGCAGCACAGCCACCTTGCCCTAGGTCTGGGGTCATTGGATGCAGTGCATCACCAGCCACACATACACTGCCTTTCACAATGTTGCCCCACATGAGCTCCCATGGAGGTCTGTATCTCAATGCTGCTGATTGGAAACAACCGACCTCTGTTTCTTCTATCACTGCCCTTGCTGCATCAGGCATCTCTCCAAGCTTGCTTAGTACAAGTTGCTTCAGTTTTGCTGGATTCTCTTCCATTTCCTTCTCTGGGAGAAGAAATGAGACGAGACCATGATAAAAAAAAAATTACAAGGCATATTTGATTAGGTCGCTGTCTATCAGTATCGGTAATAAATTTATCCTACCCAACATGTTGAGTTGATTTTTTCAGTTGAAATTAACGCTGAACTGAGGATGGGGACTGCTTTTAAGATTTATTGAAACTATAGAGACTAAATTTAGATATTTCAAAGTGTTAAAACTTAAAATAGAACAAGTACAAAAGTACATAGACCGAAATGGTATTTAAATCAAGTTTAAATCTCCATAATATTTTTTCTTCTTTACTTTATATTCAGAATTCATGTGTTAGATTAGATCTCATGAACAAAGTTAATATCAGAAATCGCATGTGGAGAGAGTGTTATATTTCCGATTTATGTGATTTAACCATGATAGACTCACCTTCGGCTGAGGGGGTCCAAGTGAAAAACCAATAGAGAGTCTTGTCATCGCAAGGAATGATACCAGCTCGAACTCCTTCACCGACAAATTGGCTCATCTTTGGTTCAAAACTATGGTTGGACTTGAGTTCTAAACAACCTCTTACAGCACATCTCCCTGTAAACGCTGGTGCCTTGAAGCCTAGCCATTTTGCCACCACTGATTTCACCCCATCACATCCTATCAGCACCTTTTCAATCATAACCAACAGTATTAAAATGATGCAAATCAATACAAAAGATAGATCATGTCTGAGAAATAAGAGACACAATTTACCGTGGTCTTGATTGAGGTTCCATCAGCAAGATGCACAAGTTTAAGCAAGCCAAACTCCTCAATGGAAACCACCTTGGAGGAGAATTTGATGGTTCCACTTGGAAGTTCCTTGGCCAGAAATTCCAGCAAAAACTTTCTTCTGACACAGCGAACTCCACTGCCCATCAAAACAAGCTTACACATCTCAACAAAACTCCATTTCAGCAGAATGATTATACCGTTTTCTTGCTATAAAAACGACATATATCTTACTGACCGTTCTTCTGGGGCTGAAAACAAAAGCTCTGATGTTTTATGCCCTGATATCATTGACGTAGTCATAATCCTGCATTTTGGTGTAGACAATTAACAACAATATTCTAAATCACAGTCATGATTCTTATCGCAACACAGTCGTTACATCGCAGAAAATGGAGATAATGGACATTATATGACGGGTTGCAGCTATTCCAGGTGTAAATTTTCTTTATATAACTAGCAAAATTAAAATTATATATTAAGATTTGTAATGATATATAACAAATTTTAATGGAATGTAACTACCATTACCCACAGATTGTAAATCTTATTAGAATGGCTTGTAATGCTATCAATAGTGATCAATACTATTAAATAACACCATCACATTGATATAATGACCGTCTTTTGAAATCATAATTAATAGACTTTTCAAACATTTGCATAAAGCTGTGAACCAAAGTACATTTACTGTCTGAAAAATCAACTTGGAAAGAAATGATTGGTTCTAGAACTAAATAAACACAAGATGACAAGAATAGTTGAAAGTTGAATCCATTTTGGAGAAAAAAACATTCAGACTAGCCTATACGAAGGATGGTTTTCAGTCATTTAAAGTTCTACTGAACTGGCATAAGAACAAACACCATGAATGCAAGCAGATTTGAAGGCAAAATTAAACTAGTTTTAAAAGACAAGAAAATGAAAGGGTATTAAAGGCTTAATGAACTTTGATTACCCGTCAAGTTGGTCATGGATTTGCCGAAGTGAATCGCCAATTCCAACGGCATCCAACGCCTTCCAACCATTCGTCCACAACGAAAAGGCAAATCCAGTGATCCTCAAATCATCGGACGACTCCAAAACCAAGCTTCGAATACCCAATCTGCATGATTCGAACAGAAATCAAGAACCATCGATTCAACATTTCATACGCAGAAATTAAAGAGAGTTCGTTCACCTGTGAAGTCCCAATGCAGTAGTGAGACCACTGATTCCGGCTCCCACAATCAGAACATCAACCACATTTTCCATATCTTCCTATTCCAGTCGCTGCAACCCGTTGCTGAGTTCTGGGGAAAGAAGAGGCAGAAATTGGCGAGGAATATATGCAGAAAAGTGAGGATGAAAAGGATGGAAAAATGTTGCAGACGGAAGCCATTAGGTAAGCAAGTCTTATCTGGATGGAAAATTGACCCAATGGGGAGACAGGGAAACGGCGACAAATTCTTGCAGCCGCCTCCATGAAAGTTTGAGCAGAACATGTGTAATGCAATCTCTTGGTAATTGTATTTTTTAAGTGAAAAAGGAAAACACCTTGTTCAAGGCTGCTTTTTTTTTTTTTTTTAAAGGTTTTTGTGTTAAAGTTTGGTTTTTTTCTAAACCATTCTTAAACTATAGAGTTTGTTATAATCGCATCTTTGAACTTTTAGTTTGGTCCATCAGTATTCTTAAACTATAGAGTTTGTTATAATCGCACCTTTGAACTTTTAGTTTGATCCATCAGTTTCCTGTATTTTGTTAAGTGTTAGAGTCACACTTTGAACTTTTAATTTGATCAATCAGTCTCATATATTTTGTTAAGTATTGAAATCAACTCTTATATTTCTTTTTTTCTCTTTTTTTTTCTTCAGATCTGTCAATAACAAATTTGCTCTTTCATACTAACGTGTGAGTCACACACGTGTGAAGTCCAATGAAACAGTAATTTAACAACAACTAACAAAAGAATCTGATTGCAACACTTAACAAAAAAAACAAGGGGCTGATTTATCAAATTAAAAGTGTAGGAGTGTGATTGTAACAAACTTCATAGTTCATAGATGGTTTGTGCAATTTTTCATTCATTTTAACAAAGATTTTTTTTTAATATAAGCATTTTTTTAATTATATCTTAATCATTTCATTTGATGAAAAATACGGTTGGCTCTTGAGATTTATTAGTTCCATGAGATTTCAAAACAAACATTTTAGTTTATAAAATTTGTAAAATTGACTAATGGAAAAATGAGGTGGAAATGTTAGTGGTATGACAAAAACGTATTAATAAATCTCATCGATCTCCTTCATGGATCTCTCCTTTTTCCTTCAACTTCATTTTTCATTCTCCTCCTCTCCATCAAACTACTTCTCGCTTTCATGGCAGTCATCGTCGTCACACCACTAATTATAGTTTAAAGCAAAGGTAGAAGTGAATATGGAATGAAGGCACTTTCATGCCTTCGTTCCACATCTAGGCAAATTTGTGAACTATTTAAAGTTATTCTACAAAATCTTAGAGACCAAATAAATACTAAACTTTTAATTTTATGACCAAACTTAAACTAGAGTTTTAATCAAGACATTATCTCTTTTTTAAGTTTCGTACGTGATCAAAAATCGCCTTGTCTCCAAAATTTGAACTATGAGTACACTTTTGACCCGCTCAAGGGCTTCATTCCTAGCCACATTTGTATTTAGTTTCCACTAGTGAAATGGTGATTATATTGATTGAAAAACATGAATTTGAATTCAATTTTAAGACATTCATTATTTGATTGAAAAACATATTTGAGTTGGGATAAATCATTCCTTTTTAGTGCCAAAAATAATAAGCGATGAATCCAATGACTATTTCTAGAGAGTCCAACTAAATTAACATGTTTACATCCAATTTTCGTCACTTCCGACGGATAGCAAGAACATTTAGGGATTGTTTGGAGTGTGAGTTATAATAGTCTGAGTTATAATAATATGTGGAGTACTCTACATCTCAAATACAGACTATTATAATCCAGACTAAATAACTATGCATCATAAACACAAATTATATAACTTCACAGATTATTATAACCCACCCAACACTCCAAACGGCCACTTAGGGTTTGTTGTTTGGTAGAGAATTTGAATTATGTTTTATGTTTTCGGATTCACTGAGTTCAATGAATATGCGTATGACAGATGTATTTTTGAAAACTATTTTCAGATTCTGTAATCTAGAAAGTGGAAATTCTGGAAACAACAAATATTTTCAGTATATCCAAATTTTGAATTTGAATTTTAAAATGCAGAATTATATTTAAAAATATTAAAACTTTAATAAATATAGTATTTCATGTTATAAACTCAATTAATATTTGTTAAACTAAATATGTATTAATATAGGTATATTATAAATTATATGATATTGTAAAATAATAATTATACAAAATTTATAACATGAAACACGTTAATAAATTAATTAATAATAATTTATATTCAACCTATAGCTACAACTAGTTTTATGATTTATAAATATATTATGAAACACATTTTAAACAATTATTTAAATTAAAATTCAATTTCTAAATTTGCTACCAAACACTTATCTCAAACATGAAATACAACTTTGTTTTCATTGAATTCTTTGTTTTCATATCACCAATCAAACGCACCTCAGTAAACTTTACCAAAATGATGTGAACAGTAATAAACATAATCTTATAATATCTTGTTGATTATTGCTTGGTGGGACCCTGAATAATTACCAATAAACAACAGTTCAACAAAAATTGAAATTATTTAATACAAAAGGAGTAGGTTGATTAAACATCAATATAGAAAATGATCTTTTTTTTCCTTTTTTTTTTAAATTGTTTTCATCCACTTTAATCCTATAAAGTAATGTAATTGATATTTATCATCAGTTTACCTAATTAATTGATATTTATCGATAGTTTAACTAGTTAAGATCCTTAACTAAAAGGTCATCCATTTTAATCCTATAATTAATATTTATCGATAGGTTAACTAGTTAATTGATATTTATCAATAGTTTAACTAGTTAAGATCCTTAACTAAAACGTTAGACGTTCAAATCCCTATTTCATATGTTGAACTAAAAAAAAAATAACTTTATTAGTTTAAAAATATAATATAAAAGGATATAAATTTAAAAATATATATATAATAGTCCACTCTTAGAAATGTACAAAAGTAAATTGATTCAATAATCGAAACAAAAACAAATAAGACATTGGTTAATTCCTTTTTCAAATTATTTTATGAATTTAGTCTGTGCTCTGAAATATTTGTAACGAGTCTTTAAATTTTTGAAAAATGACTATAGAACCTCAAACTACTTTATTTAAGAAAATGGTTCACAAGTGTTACAAAATTAAAAATCCAAGAATTCAATAAAATCAAGCAACCAAACTGACAACCCTGAAAAGTTAGGAAGCCATTAAAAACTCAAGTACAAGAAATTAATATTCACCATTCCTTAGGTTCAAAAACCAAAATTATAGGTTCCAAATTTATAATTCAATTTTTTTTCTCTTTTCTTGTTCTGTTCGATTCAATCGAAGTATAAACCAATCTACCAATCAAACTTGATTCAAATCCTTAGAATATAAAGGTAAAGTTGATTCTCGTTCTACAAGAAATAAAATCAGTAAGAAGAGAATTCAAATTTGAAGATGCATAGGATCTTTCCATGGTGCACATGAATATTTTAAATAAATTTGAAAGATGCAATAGCAGATGCATGGCATCTTTTCCATATTTTATATAAATATTCGTTTGGATGGAAAATGACAAACCATTTGACGATGGGCATTTGCAAAAGCAGGATTCTTGCAGATCTGATGCTTGGACTGCAAGTTCAACTCCATACAGAAAAAAAAGTTGGTATTCAGAACATCAAGTTTGAAATCTCATATGTTCCAAAATCAATTAAGACTAAGCATAAAATAATATCCATAACTTTAACAGCATTACAACATTGAATCTCATGGGATGTCTTAAGATGTAAATCGAGCGGGTTGACGAATCGGCACTGAATTTCCTAGGTCAAATCATATTTAGATATAAACTACTCCCGGTAGAACATATAAAAGGGCCATATCTCAGCTACACTACAATCAACTTTTCAATATTCATATTGAACAATGGATTCTATATTTGAGCAATGCTATTTGTTTCACCGTCTTCGTTCGCAGGGCGCCATTGTGCTCGTAAATTGTAAATAGCATACCTTTCAGTGACATACAAAATCATCTTCTGACCCTGGCACCTTTAAGCCACTGTAGAATAATCTCAAAACGGATGAACAGGCCAGTAACTGTTTCAGAGTAGAGCATTCGAACTAAATAAATCTGGAGTACTATCTGCTGTCGGGAAATTTCGCTTCGTAGCTCGGGATGTCCTGAAATTATGAAAGAGATTCCGTAAAAAGTTAATAACATTAGTTCTAACAGATATGGCAAAAAGATTTACCATGAAAGTTGCACCGATCATTTTCCCAGCAAACCATCTTCCATTAAGGGCATGCTGTGCATCCATTGCAGACTCTGAATTTTCAAATCTCAAATATACAAAACCGGAGCTATTCCTGTCCATGAAGAAGAAAATAAACAAACTACATTGGTGGAAAAGGGGGAGGAATTAAAACCTAAACCATGAAACGTAAAGACCGAAACTTACTTGTCAACATATATGTGTCTCAATTTTCCAAACCTAGAGCATTCCTCCTCAACGTCGTCTCTGATATCCAGGTCAAAATTTGGTTCAGACTGCCGAACATTAGGGAGAACCCAGTTAAACTTAAAACATAAACAGAAAATCTAACAGAAACTGAATGATGCAGTATACCTCAGCTGTAGGATCAAACATATTCTTCAATAGCAAGCATTCACTTGAAGTACCAACACCAAGTAAATTGGCAGTAACAGTGGAAACCTGAACGCCTGCACCAAGTCCAGGAAAAGCAGGGACGGTGGCCAAAGAAGTAGCAAGGGAAGGGATAGTTGGAGCTCCAAGAATCGGCGCCATTGGCAAAGTAGCGCCTGTGTTATTAACGACATGTGTACCTAAAGAACCAGCAATGCTGCAGAGAAAACAGACATAAGACCAACATTCAAATTTTCAAATGGTGATAAGGTCAACAAAGACAAACCTAGATGCGGTGCCAGTACGGTCCAGCTTCTGCATCAGAGATGCTCGAGAACTTGCGTTTAAGGACTGAAAAATTGCAGCATGTTGGTTAATGTAGTGGCTAAAGCACATACAAAGAACTCTTCAGCTGAAGTCTCAACCAGAAACTTACAAAAGCGTTAGGGGAGTGTAAAAGAGGGTAGATAACATCCATGATGAAACGTAGTTACTAGCACATGTTACCTCGTATGTATCAAGCTTTTACATTCAGTAGTGAAAATATATATACTTTCCAAAAAGAAAGTAAAAAATATATCACCACATCCAATGAATATAACTAAAAACGTGAAGGCAGTGAGAGCAGCAAACTTTTTTCGTATTCAAAGAAATCACAGGGAAGGAGTTCTATTCTTACTCTCCGTTGGTCTATGAATGTTAAGCTTTTAGATTTTGATATTACTTTGACTTTCATATACTCTAATTGGGAAATTTTTTAAAAAGTAATTTTCTATACGTCCTTTCAGTAAGAATTTTGTGTTAAAAACAAGAACACAAAAATAAACATACCTAGGTAAGACCAATTATGATTCAATGGTGACATCCCAAATATCACAAAGGACCAAATTCAAATAACAACGGACTAAAACAAATAAAATGATATGAAAAAATAATGAAAACGGAGAAACAAAGAGCTGGAAAGCATGCTTGCAGATGGTTCATGTCCAAGAAACCGGGTATATTGAACATTACCAATGCAGCAAGAACAAACAATAAAGAAATAAATACGAGCGTATTCTTCCAAACAATAAAAGGAGCAATGGCTCGGGTACTCTTATAACTTGACATAAATCCGTCTCTTTCAACTTCTTGGTGATTTTTTTTTATTAATGATGCAGTATTACTTTGCTTCATTTATTAGGGAAGCAGAGAGGAACAGAGATAGAAGACTCATTTACCAAGCCACCTCCATCTTCATCATCAAGGTCTCCAGCACTAGCTCCAATATCTAGCAGTCCAGGCTGATCTGTGACTGTGGACACCTGTATAAGGTGATAATAAGAAATCATGATATTATTCCAGCCAGAAAGTCGACTGTACTTGATTAGCCATATTACCATACTACAGTTAAGTGAAAAGAGCAGTGGGAACCTTGCCATATTCTTACTAGCTTTCCAGTCGTCTATCTGTTTGTTAATTACCACTTCCCTTTCAACAATATTATTTATTGTATTAGAATCCTAAATGTTGCTCCGACAAGAAAATTATTTCTTGTAATATTTGTTAATTGTTATGTATTGATCCCTTTTCTTAGCTCATCACCAACTATTCCACATTTTTTAATTAAAAATCTTCTTGCATTAAAAAGAATGAAAATGCAAAGAGAAACCAACCATATAAAACACACAGGCTGAAGACAAACAAAACAACCACAAAAAGGGGAAAAACTACAAGGAGCTCTTCTTTGTAATCAAGAAGCAAGAACAAATATAGAAGAGAGGCAATGAGGTGAGCTACACTCCAAATCTCCACCCAGAATCCCTCAAAATATTCTTACTACTTTCTAACCAAATATTCCATACGATCACAAAAGCCACCTCAATTTTGAAAAGGAGGTTGTGAGATAACCTCCTCCAACTTTGCACATCAAACACTGACCCAGAGCTAATAGCGCCCAGCAAACCTAGAAAAACTTAAACCAGGTCTTCTCAACAAAAGGACATATTGAGAAGATGTAATATCCAATCCTTGCAGGCCTGTTTAACAAAAACAAATCAATGAAGCCAAAAGAGAAGAAGACCTCTCGATCAAATTAATGGTACTAATCTGTTAGGATCCCACATCGGAAGATGTGGGAGGAAATGATATGAATATATGGGGGGGCACTTCCCCACCTACCAGCCAAGGTTTTAAAGGGAGTCGCCAGCCCATGAGTGGGTGCTTGACCAACCATTGGGCCTTAGTTACAGCTAGCCCATGCGTGGGTGTCAGTTGGGCTTTGGTTGGTAGTGGGTTTGGGTCAGTTGGGCTTATGTATGGGCATGGGCTTGGCCCAATTATGTATGGGCATGGTTGGTTCCTAACATATTGGTATCAGAGCCTCTCTTTCCTCGGGTGGCGGGGCCTAATAAAAAATATATATATATATATATATATTCTTGAGCCTGTTGGGGTCTTACCTGCGGAGTGGCCGGCCATGGACAAGGAGAGGCCTTGTGCCATGGTGCTCGACCAACTTGGGCGTTGGTCTTAAAAGGGGAAGGTATTGTTAGGATCCCACATCGGAAGATGTGGGAGGAAATGATATGAATATATGGGGGGGCATTTCCCCACCTACCAGCCAAGGTTTTAATGGGAGTGGCCAGCCCATGAGTGGGTGCTTGACCAACCATTGGGCCTTAGTTACAGCTAGCCCATGCGTGGGTGTCAGTTGGGCTTTGGTTGGTAGTGGGTTTGGGTCAGTTGGGCTTATGTATGGGCATGGGCTTGGCCCAATTATGTATGGGCATGGTTGGTTCCTAACATAATCCTCCCAAACACAACAATCAAGAGAAAAATTAAATCTTATTTGGGATTTTAATCTTCCAAAGCTTGGAAAGAAGGGGGAGGCAGACTAAACAGAAGGGGGGAAGGGAGAAGAGAAGACAAAAACTGATAGGCCTCCTATAAAACATGTGTAGGAGCCACGTGAGGAAGATGAATGGGGAACAGATGCTGTAAATAGTCAGTTAGAAGGGGACCCACTGGAATGTAACTAGATGGGGCTGATGTATGGGAGAAAAATATTTAGAGAGAAAGCTGTGAGGGGGTACGTTTTTGGTTTAGTCCGAAGGTGGATAGTATTTGGGAGAGAGCCAGAGGGAAAGCTCTCTAATTCTTACCTTGACTTAGTACCTTATCGATCAATAAATTCACCTCTTATAAAAAAAAAAAGGAAAAAAAAAATAAGAGTTTTACTAGAAAAGGAGCCACGTGACTTGATAGACCAAACACACCTATCTCGAACTAAAATGCGAGCAACCTAAACTCATGAATGACAGAGGAAATAGAATAAGTCAGTGGTTACCCTATGGTTCGTTTGAAAATAAAATGGTAACCGCGGCCAGGGAGAAATTATAGACATGAAAAAATCACTGAAAAGGTCCATCACCAATACAATAATCCCCATGAAAATAAACCTAAGACCCACCTTCACCTGGGAAATTGATGAACATGAAGAAATAAAGAAAAAATAAGCACTAAAATTAGCTTTTCAACGATTCCCAATTGGGTACTTGATAACCACATTAATATTCCACCCATACCACAATTTTATGCCAAGAATACATCAAACTCATGAAACACATTAATTAAAAGAAGTACCTAGGAATTCAAAGGGAATTCGATTCGATCTTTTAGGTCCTGTTATTGTGAGATCAAATATGAGAGTTTTCACTTTCATTCTATACAATAGAGCCAAATATATATAGGCATACATGGAAGCCCTAAACTAGTGAAAGTAAAATTACAATAAAGGACAAAGGATTAATAAGCTCCTAACTCTACATATATACTATAACACTCCCCCTCAAGCTGGAGCATATATGTTAATCATGCCCAGCTTGTTACAAAGGTAATCTATTCGAACTCCATTTAAAGCTTTCGTGAAAATATCTCCTAATTGTTCTCCAGTCTTCACATATCCAGTAGACACTAAACCTTGTTGTATTTTCTCACGAACAAAATGACAATCAATTTCGATATGTTTAGTTCGCTCATGAAATACTGGGTTGGATGCAATATGAAGGGCAGCTTGGTTGTCACACCACAACTTGATTGGAACAGTAGTATTGAAGCCTAATTCGATCAATAGTTGATGTACCCACATTATTTCACATACTGATTGTGCCATAGCTCTGTATTCTGATTCAGCACTCGATCGAGAGACTACATTTTGTTTCTTACTTTTCCATGAGACCAAATTGCCTCCAACAAAAACACAATAGCCAGAAGTCGATCTTCTATCTTCTCTTGATCCTGCCCAATCGGCGTCTGAAAAACACTCGATCTTCATATGACCATGATCTTTATATAAGATCCCACGTCCAGGTGCAGCTTTCAAATAACATAGAATATGTTGTACTGCGGCCCAATGATCCACTGTAGGTGAAGACATAAACTGACTCACAATGCTTACTGAATAAGCTATGTCTGGTCGTGTCACTGTAAGATAATTCAACTTTCCAACCAATCTTCTATATCTCTCAGGATCTTTAAATGGTTCTCCATCTTTTGTAAGTTGCATATTAGGCATCATTGGAGTACTACATGGCTTGGCTCCCAATTTTCCGGTCTCAGATAGCAAATCAAGCACATATTTCCTTTGTGACATAAAGATACCTCTCTTACTTCTCATTACTTCAATGCCCAAGAAGTACTTTAACGTTCCCAAGTCTTTAGTATGAAACTGACTTTGGAGGAAAGTTTTGAGAGATAAAATGCCTGATGTATCATTTCCAGTGATAACAATATCATCAACATATAGAACAAGCAGAATGATACCACTCTTAGTTCGTCGGTAGAAGACAGAGTGATCCGACTTGCTTTTCTTCATTCCAAATTGCTCAAGTGCTTGACTAAATTTTCCAAACCATGCTCGTGGACTTTGTTTCAACCCATACAAAGATTTGCGAAGGCGACAAACTTTATCATTCTCCCCCTGAGCAACAAACCCTGGTGGTTGCTCCATATAAACTTCCTCCTGAAGATCACCATGGAGAAATGCATTTTTAATGTCAAGCTGATGCAAAGGCCAACATTGAGAAGCAGCCATGGAAATGAATAACCTGACAGAAGTTAATTTAGCGACAGGAGAAAATGTATCAAAGTAATCAACCCCATAGGTCTGAGCATAGCCTTTGGCAACAAGGCGGGCTTTTAATCGAGCAACTGAACCATCCGAATTGACCTTAACTGCAAACACCCATTTACATCCAATAGCTTTATTTCCTACAGGACGAGATACTAAATCCCAAGTACCATTATCATCTAAGGCATTCATCTCTTCTATCATTGCATTGCGCCAACCAGGATGGGACAAGGCTTCATGAATAGTTTTAGGGACCGAGATAGATTCAAGAGATGCAATAAACGAACATGTAGAAGATGACAAGTGGTCATAAGAGACAAAAGAAGAAATAGGAAAAGTACATGAACGTTTACCTTTACGAAGAGCAATAGGAAGCTCGTCACTTGGTCCTGGATCTGATGACGAAGAATCTTTTGGTACAAGACATTCACTTGGAGGTTGTTGCCGTCTAGAGTAGACTTGAGTAATAGGTGGGCGAGTAGGGGCAGATGTCAAAGGCGATGGATCGGAAGAAGGTGTAGGAGACACAAGTGTGTAGATAAAAAGATCGTCATCCTCCCCCTGACTCGTACTGGGCAAAGATGAACCGAAAGGTTTGTCCTCAAAGAAAGTAACATCGCGAGATACAAGATACCTATTCGAACTAGGACAAAAGCATCTATATCCTTTTTGAACACGAGAATAGCCTAAGAAGATGCACTTCAAAGATTTGGGGTCTAATTTTGTCAGATTAGGACGAACATCTCGAACAAAACAAGTACAACCAAATATTTTCGGCTCAAGAGGAAACAAAGGTTTTGTTGGGAATAAAACATGATAGGGAATTTGACCTTTAAGAACAGATGAAGGCATACGATTAATCAAGAAGCAGGCAGTGGAAATTGCATCAACCCAAAAATGCTTTGGAACATGCATTTGAAATGATAATGCTCTTGCAGTTTCAAGAAGATGCCTATTCTTTCGTTCAGCAACTCCATTTTGTGATGGAGTATCAGCACAAGATGATTGATGAAGAATTCCATGCTTACAAAGGTATGCACTAAGTGCTTCAGAAAAGTACTCACCAGCATTGTCACTTCTCAAGATTTTAAGGGAAACACCAAACTGAGTTCGAATTTCAGCATGAAAGTTACAAAAATGAGAAAGTAACTCAGAACGATTCTTCATAAAATATAACCAAGTCATGCGAGAGTAATCATCAACAAAGGTAACGAAATATCGAAATCCAGATTTGGACACAACTAGACAAGGACCCCAAATATCAGAATGAACTAATTCGAAAGGTGCACTTGCTCGGTTATCGATTCTAGGGTTCGAACTGAGACGATGAAGTTTGGCAAATTGACATGAGTCACAATTTAATGAAGACAAGTTATGAAATTGAGGACAAAGCTTTCTTAGTACTGAAAGAGATGGATGACCTAAACGACAATGGGCATCAAAAGGAGAAACGACTCCAGAGCAGACAACTTTTGGTACTTGATGATCAAAAGTGTAAAGTCCTCCAGATTCATGTCCTTTACCAATAATCCTCTTCGTCACAAGATCCTGAAACAAGCAATAGCCGGGATAGAATAAGACAACAATTAAGGTCACGAGTGAGTTTACTAATAGAGATCAAATTAAAAGAAAGTTGAGGTAAATGTAGAACAGATGATAAAGAAAGAGATGAGGTTAGATTTACTGTGCCAGATCCAAGGATAGACGACTTTGATCCATCTGCCAAAGTAACATTAGCAAGGGATGTAGATGAAGAAAGGGTGGAAAACAAATTGGGATTACCTGTCATATGATCGGTAGCACCAGAGTCTATGACCCATTTGGTAGAAGATGAGAGAAGACAATGATTCATGTTACCTGACCCAGCAATGGTTGTAATAGGGGTAAACGCAAATGATGAAGAAGATGCTTTCGATGATTTCTGGTATTGTTGAAATTTAGCAAACTCGGCAATAGAATTAACAAATGGCTTCTTAGATGAACCATAGGTGGATTGAGGCTGCGATTGAACCACATTAGACATCACTTCGAGTTCTCGTTCTGCCATAGATCAATGACGAATGTAAAACCACAAAATCAAATCTGAAACCACGTAATCAGACCCAAATGACTGCAAAACTTCTGAAAAACTGCTGAAAAACTGATCTGAAAGCAGTGCCCAATCAAAAAACCTCTAATTCTTTTCCAAATCAACTTCTAACACGAGCCAATTATGACCAAAATAACCCCATAAACAGGTCGGGAGTTAGACAAACGGCAAGCCAAAATAACCCCATAAACAGGCCGGCGCGTGGGAATAACGCCAAAACCTTCAATCGGAGAGTGAGGTCCACGCGCAGGGATTTTTCCGGCCAAATTTCACGTACCTGCTGATCGGAAAATGGGCTTTCGTTTGGTCTGGGCGGTGACAAAAAATTCGCCGGAGACGGGCGGCGCCGGCGGCGGATTCCGGCGGCGGCGGATTCCGGTGACGGCGCCGGCGGATTTCGGCGGCGGAGGCGGATTCCGGTGACGGTGGCGACGGCGGACCTTGGCAGCGGTGGTGAAACACAAAACCTAAGGTAGAAGACCAAACACTCCAAAAAGGTGTTCCAAACCTCAAACCCTAATTGTTCCCAATTCTCAAAAACTCACAAAACCCTAATTGCCTAGGAAAAACCTAGTGTCTCTGATACCATGTTATTGTGAGATCAAATATGAGAGTTTTCACTTTCATTCTATACAATAGAGCCAAATATATATAGGCATACATGGAAGCCCTAAACTAGTGAAAGTAAAATTACAATAAAGGACAAAGGATTAATAAGCTCCTAACTCTACATATACACTATAACAGGTCCCTCTAATGAGAAGTAAGACACCATTTGGCTAGGATGGAAATATTAACCTAGATGCCCAACCCCAAGCATCTCACGTCTTTATTTAATCCAAAGCCATCCACATAACCTAATTCAAAAACTCCCAATCCATATGATCATATGCATGCCTTTCCAAAATCAGTTTTAAATTTAGCACCTTTTTGTCTACAAGTTTTATAGTCCTCAATAGCAGTAAGAAGTTCATCAATAGTCTGTCTGCCAACTACAAAGCACTCTGATGGTTATTAGAAATAATCTGGAATGATGCTGATCGAATTCTTTGGATTTTAAAGGGATCTGGAAATTATTCTAGCAAGTCAGCTTGTCAAAACCTCTCTCAAAAGCCCACTAAGATCAGTACAGTTCTGTCTAGCTTGATTTGGAGACACAAAAGTCCAAAGAAAACTAAAATTTTCTCTGGTCCTTGGCTTTTAAAAGTCTTAATACTGATGAAAGGTTGCAAAGGAAGTTTAGAGGTTGGTCTCTTTTGCCATCGGGTTGCAGATTGTGTTTAAAGGAAGGCAAGTCTATTGATCATCTCTTCCTTCATTGTGACTTCGCTTATCAGGCTTGGAAGTATTTAGCGGGGCTGCTCGGTTTATCCTTTTGCTCCCTCAAAAAGTGGATGATTGGCAGATGGAAGGCCTTAATGCCTGGAATTTGAAAAGGAAAGCAAAGGTGGTTGGTAGTTGTGCTTTCAGAGCACTGTTATGGCACTTGTGGAAAGAAAGAAATGCTAAAGCCTTTGAAGATAATTTTTTGTAATCATGTACAAAATACGGCCTCTTGATGGATTACTTTACACAAAAAATTCTTTTGTAACTACAGTTTGTTGATGATCACAAATGATTGGCAGGTTCTTATGGTGTAGTTTGTGGGAGGGGGTTTTCTCCACCCCCAGCCCCTTAGGCTATATTTGCCTTTGGAATATATTCCTTTTTGTTTACTATAAAAAAAAAAAAAAAAGAAAGAAATAATCTGTGGCAACACCTTCCTCATCCTGCGTGCAATACTCTTGGAATTGATTTTATACAAGCAAGTCATATAACTTATGGTCTAAGGTCCCTGATTCTGCATGAATTTATCTTTGTGGAGAGAAGACATCGAAGCATAAAATTATACCCCTTTCCAAGAACCATTAAACACCTTGAGCAATCTAACTTAATGATATTTCATCATTCCTTAAAGAAAGCTATCAGGCTCAAGCGTCTTGCAACCCTTGAAACCTAAGTGTCAATCCGAGCATAGTTTAGTGGATAAGACACTAATTACCATCCCAAAGGTCGATGGTTTGATCCCCACCCCGTAATTGTTGAGCTCAAAAAAAAAGTGTAATTTAAAAAATCCTTGAAACTCAAGTGATCAGGACCTCGGGAACCTCCCCTAGTCTATCAGTCATGAGATGCCACAACCTAACCGATAGATGAAAGGCCCATAATTCTGGAGGCATGTAAAAAGCATCAAAGAATGACAAAAGTTTATGCTCAAAGCTCTTGCCATAAAAAGATTAAAAGTAAATTTTTTAAAGTCTATCCTTCTAAGAAATCCCAATTCTTACAAATGAGAAGAAGATTCTCACAACTAATGCAGTATGGTATAGGGGATTAGCATTTGACTGCTATTCAACGCAACAACAAAAAAAAAGCATGCTAGCAAAAAAAAATTGCACGTAAGACTACATGCATGTGAAAACATGATGAATATGCATCACCTTTATCGTTCGACCAGCAATCTCCAGTTGTCCATTCAAACTCAGTGCATTTCTAGCATCTTCAAGACGTGTGAACTGCAGTCAAACAGATTTGATTAGCTTATGCCCTAACATTCCTGCCGCACTTCTCAAAGAATAAAATATTTTCTAGATATATATTTACCTGAACAAAACCAAAACCCTTGCAATGCCCAGTTTCATCAACGGGCATCTGAACCAGTTCCACAGTGCCAAAAGCTCCAAAAACCTGGAAGCCGAGGAAAGGCAATCATTTTATCCAAGCAAGGCACCAATATTACAAGGACAATTTTTTAGCAATAGACAGACGAAAAGTAAGTCTGAAAGATTTCACAGAACATGGTATTCTGCACGAGTTGATTCTAGAAACATATGCCACTAAGAATCATTAGTACTGTGTAACATATGCATTATGTCCCATGACATTCATCTACACACCTGACGAAGGTTATCTTCTGTTATGTTGGGGTGCAGATTGCCAACATATAACCTTCTGGCACCACCAGAGTAGGGGCCCATTACTCCACCTACTCCACCGGCAGCAGAAGTTGACTGAACCTGGTTCTTCTCAGCTTCAGATGGCTTTACCATCACAGGTTGACCAAGCAGGAGCTGGCCTGAGAGTGCTATAGCCATGGGCACAGACATTGCATCTACAAATTCAACATACCTGCACATATAGGGACAATATTAAATCCACGGGAAAGAAAGAATAAACTACATATACTGATATACATACAACAAGTGAAATTCCCTTTAGTTGGGCTTGTTTATTTGTATGCCCTTGTAACTTTAATTTTTCTCAATGAAAGCTCAGGTTCTCTAAAAAGAAAAAAAAGGTGAAATTATGTTCCTTTCATAAGAAACCAGCTTGATTTTGAAACAGTCAAGTTTTACTTCAAATTCTCACAGAATCAAAACTATAGTAAACAGACCACTCAAACTGTTGATGCCTATTACATCAACTCATGTGAAGTGAAGTGATCACCTAAAATATGTATATAATTGTCCTTACTCATCATAAAACATCAACTTCAAACTTACTTCACCCAAACGGGTGTGACCAGTGTTTTTAAAGGCTCAAGGCGCACTAAGGCGCAAGGCGCAAAAAAAGGCGCGGGCTTTTTTTTGTAAGGCGCACTATATATAAAAAGCCATAAAAATGTATATATACATGTAGCAATGCCTTGAATTTGTTATCAAGCGCTTCGAATGACCAAGTACGGGGGTCTCGCTGGCGCACGCCTAGGCCGCGCCTTCTTACAAGCGCCTCGCACCTAGGCGTGCCTAGGCGCGCACCTGGGCGCGCCTTTTAAAACACTGGGTGTGACTACTACAAACCCAAGATTCAAATTCCAGATGGCAAACTGCCTTTCACATCAATTGTCTCTATCTCCATCTAAACCAGCCGCCTCTAGCTACTTCCAAAGAGTAAGAACTATACAATACCAGCAACATGTTGCTCATATTCTATAGATGTAAAAGAAGTGCTCACTACATAACCAATTTCCATAAATATCTAGCACGTGTATTTTATATGCAACATTGTGTTATTATATACTATTCTTTTTTGTATGCCCTTGTTCTTCTTTCATTTTTTCTCAATGAAAGTTCAGTTTCTTACCCAAAAAATAAATAAAAAATAAAAAATACAAACTGTCATGTTTTTATAAAATACCTTTTGGTAAAAAGTAGAAAGGGAATACATGAAGTTTAAAGAATTGTTTAATGGGTTCCCTCAGAATAGTTCGGAGGCTCTCTTCCAACTCGTAGCAGGTAAGCTTTCTTAGAGCAACAGCCAGTATTCTTTGGTTCAACGCTGTGGTGGCTCTTCTTTGGCGGTTATGGTTTGAGAGGAACAACATGGGGGGTTTAAAGGGAAGGAATCTAGCTGGGTGTCCTTTTGGGATCGTGGTAGGTTGTTTGCTTCTACTTCGTGCCCTCTATTTTGTAATTATGACTTAAAGCAAATCCTTGCTATGGTGGAGATATCTCATCTCCCCTTTTGTTGTTCGCTCCTTGTTAATAATACGTGTCTCGTGTCCTATTGAAAAAAAGATCAGTTTAATGGGTACTTCAACAATGAATAAAGCAAATCAGATGAACTAAAAATTCTTTCAGTAGTGGCAGCCTGTTTGATTCAGGAACTTCCCGTGGGCAACTAATGATTTTTTTTTTTGTGGGATTGGGGGGGGGGGGGGGGGGGGGGGGGGGGGGGGGGGGGGGGGGGGGCGGGGTCTCAAAATAAACAGGAATTCACTCTTATTTTTTCTTTTTGTGTTTATTCATAGGTGTTAGGATTGGCTGAAGCCCACCTCAACTAATCTTAGAGAACAACCACCTAACCCTATCGCAAGGAGCATGTGAAAGTACTAATATGAGATATGTGGGGAAAATTAGTAGTATATTAATAAAGGGCATAGTGGTAATTAGTTAGGGGTGCCTTCGTTATAAATAAGGAGGGTTAGGGACCTTAGAGGGTGTGGATCATTTTAGTGGAATAGTCCATCGTGGTTTTGGGAGAAATATAGCCCTCTTGAAAGGCTACTATTATATTGTAATTGTCTTTGATATTGCAATATATTACTATCTTGTGTTTACTGTGTTTGGGTACCTAACAAATTGGTATCAGAGCTTTGATTATGGCCATGGAAGAGTTGGATCTGGAGCGTCTAATAGAGTTGGTGTCGGCAGTTCAACAAAGGTTCGAGAAAATAGAGAGAGAAATGCGAGAAGGTTTTGAGGAAATTGATCGCCGCCAAAAGATAGAAAGAGATCAGAAATTAAAGAAGGAAGATGAAGAAGTAGTGAAAGGAAAAAAAGCAAGGAAAATTTGATTAGATCAAAGATGAGCAGTAAACTTGTTCAGAAATTACCAGGTCGTAAGCAGGGTCGAATAGTGGCAGGGAGGCGTCGATCTTGCACAAGGGTATCTCTAAAAATGTGAGGGAAAACTGTTCGAGAAATTCCAAAAGTGTTTTCAAGCACGGAATCTTTGGCTGCATACAATAAGAACTATCAATGGGAGGCTTGGTGGTCAAACGGAAGAGAAAGAAGGCGACAGCATCGCGGACAACGTCGAGGTTGGGAGACGAAGCTAGTGCGACGATCGAGGAAGAAAGTGGTCGAAGAGAAGAGATCAAGGGGAGGTCAATCTGTTTTCTGCTGGAGTTTGAAGATCGTGCGCGAACGAGCTGGAATGGTATTTAGCATGTCAAAGGCTGGATTTCTAAAACAGAATCATCGACCATTATGGAGGGGCAACGTATCAGTAGCCACAAGGTCCGAAAGAAAAGAAGAGAAAAGGCCAATGGAGACCGTTGTCAGCAACGCTGGCGAGTGTGGCGGGAAGTGAAGCTCCGAGGAAGGCATTGTTGCAAGTTCCGTGCGCCGGCGGGTCTCAGGTTGGTTGATCACAAAAGAAGAGAAGAAGATGTATGGGTCATAAACCCTAACCCTAATGTGAACTATCATGGGAATGAAGATAATTCTAGAAGGTTATAGGACTATGGGCTTAGGAAACTTTATTTGAGTAGGCTTAGTTTAAATAAATGGGATGCGGCTCATTGCCTTGTAGTGGAAGGATGTGAGTTTTGGGCCCAATTGACTTCATTTTTAAACTAAAAAATTGACCCATTTTTACAAGATCCTACCCACGTGAAGAAAAACTCTAACTGCTGCAGTCAAATATCGCCAACCGCCGCCGCATTGGACCATCGAAGCGCCGACCAACTAGGTTGAATTATGTGGATTTGTTATTATTATTAAAAAAAGAAAAAAGTTCATTACCCAATTTTGGGGTTGTCTTGTTAACCACACCTTATAGGACAAGATGTTGTTAAAGGGTGGGGTAATGTGAGAGTACTAATATGAGATATGTGGGGGAGATTAGTAGTATATTAGTAAAGGGCATAGTGGTTATTCGTTAGGGGTGCCTTGGTTATAAATAAGGAGGACTTAGAGGGTGTGGATCATTTTAGTGGAATAGTCCATTGTAGTTTTGGGGGAGAGATAGCCCTCAAAAGACTATTGTTATATTGTAATATATTACTATCTTGTGTTTACTATGTTTGGGTACCTAATAGAGTAGTCAAGAAAATTATAGGATTTATACTAAGTAGGTGGCAACCATGGAGTTTGAACCCATTTTCTCGAAGTTTCTTTACTCTTTACACTTGCCACAATAACCACTAGATCAACTAATAGAGGTTTGCTCGCAACTTACTACCTTTTCAGCAAAAGTTTGTGTGTGGGCCCAAGCTCTATAGGAAAGAAAATAGCATAGACATTGAAGAAGATTGTGGGATCAAACTAGATGTTAAAAATTTCCATGGGATAAGGTCGTGGGATCAAAGTTGATAGCTAAGTTTATCTTCTGTCTTGACCAATTGGAGGTGGAGGTGCTTTTTATATCCTCCCTTAGCATGGGATTGATTTCCCCAATATTTTGTATTATTTCATCTTATCAATGAAATGATTAACATTTCTCTCTTTTTTTTTTTTTAAAAAAAAAAGAAGTAATTTCGTAGCCAATTGCCCTGAGGACTTTCTTGGTTGAAAAAGTAGCTTGGAAAGTTGTTAGGCCCTCGATTGTTAAAACATATTCTAGGAGGGGTAATAAGGAAAATCCTTAAAATGTTTTATTAGCCGTTAATTAGCCGTTATTGTATGCTTTGTGGCTGGGGGATCATATCTTTTGTGTTCTTGGTTGTAAGGCAGTGTCAAGGAGAGTAAAGCCCTCACGAGAAGGCTTACAGTAGTGTATTTGCCCTTTGTGGCTCTTTTAAATCAATATCACTGACTTGTGAGGAAGTTACCTCATAAATTGGTATCAGAACGGATTTCGAACTGGTGAGGACTCGCGCCATGGCACAACGACAGCTCGAAGAACGCTGTGATAGCAACAAAAAAGAAATAGGAGGAATCAAAGAAAGCATCGAAAAACTAACAGACCAACTGGCAAACACTCAAAAGGCAATCGCACTGTTGGTAACAGGGGTTTCCAATGGACAAGGAAATAGATAGGGGCAACCCTCCGACGGTGTCTCATTTCCAAAGCAAAGGGATTCTGAAGATAAACCAAAGGAAGAATCAACATGTATAGGGGTCGCGGAAGTAATGCCAAATGATCGAAGTCGTTTCAAGAGGGTGGAAATGCCTGTCTTCTCAGGGGTCGATCCAGATGCGTGGTTATTCCGGGCAGAAAGGTACTTTGAAATCCACCGACTCACGAAATTAGAAAAATTAACTGTCTCAGTGGTGAGTTTTGAAGGGGAAGCCCTATCATGGTACCGATGGGATGTAGATTGGAGAAAATTTCATGATTGGAATGACTTAAAGCTGAGAGTGTTCGTTTGATTCAGACCAACTTTGGAAGAAAGTTTGTGTGCTCGTTTCCTGGCTATTAAGCAAGAAGGAACGGTGGGAGAATTCCGCTAGACGTTCAAAGAACTATCAGCGCCACTCCCTGATTTAGCAGAAGACGTCCTTGAAAGCACGTTCCTCAATGGGTTGGACCCTAGTGTTCGCGCAGAGGTGCTATGTATGGAACCTATGGGCTTAGAGCAAATAATGAAGATGGCCCAGTTGGTGGAAGATAAGAGCATGGTCCCAAGCCCAAGGGGAGCTAAATAAAGTTTCTAGGGCGGCCCACAACGTGGTGAGAGCCCAACTTAATGGGCGCAACATAGAAAACCTAGTGACTCGGATAATCACGCTTGGACCAAAAAACGCCATGCTGCCCCTACTACCAAGAGCCACGTCAACCCCTACGTTGCAAACGAATAGAAAAGACTTGGGATTCAAAAGACTAACACGAGCGGAGTTCCTCTCGCATAAGGAAAAAGGCCTCTGTTTTCATTGTGACGAGAAATTCACCGTGGGTCACCGCTGTAAGAGTAAGGAACTTCGGGTCCTTTTAGCCCACGACGACGAGATTATGGAGCCATTCACGCCAGACACGAGGGAGTACGAAGAGCTACCCATCTTGGAGAAAGTCAAAGGCACCATTGAGCTATCGATTAATACGGTGGTGGGTTTCTCCTCACCGGGGACAATGTAACAGGAGAAATCAAAGGAATTGACGTGATAGTGCTCATCGACTGAGGGCCACACATAATTTTTTATCGCACAAAAATTGGTGGGGGCATTGCAATTACCCCTTTTCAAAACTTCCAACTATGGAGTGATAGTAGGCACTAGAGCCGCAGTGAAGGGGAAGGGAATCTGCAAGGGGGTGGTTCTCGGCCTACCCAGGGTTACGATCAAGGAGAACTTCCTACCCTTGGAGCTAGGAGGTATCAACATAATTTTGGGAATATAGTGGCTAAGATCGGTAGGGTTGATGGAGGTCGACTGACATTCTCTTACTATGACATTTGGCACAAAAGCTGGAAAAATTATCCTCAGGGAGATCCTTCCCTCACTAAGGCGGTAGTTTCTCTCAAAAACCTCTCGAGGAAGTGGGATGAGAGGGATCATGGATTCTTAGTCAAGCTACAAGCCCTCATAGCCACACCAGCCAGCCTCGAGGAGACTTCGACTACCCCTCCCGTCTTATTTTCCAGGTCAGTTGATAATTTAATTACTGAGTATCAGTGTGTGTTTCAAATTCTGCAGGGATTACCTCCCAGTAGAGACATCAACCACCGTATCTCTCTCAAGAATGGAAAAGGTCTAGTAAATCTGTGCCCCTATCGTTACCCGCACGCCCAGAAAAATGAAATTGAGAGGCTCATCAGGGAGATGCTCATCGCAGGCATTATACGGCCAAGTGTCAGTCCCTATGCTAGCCCTGTGTTACTTGTAAAAAAGAAAGATGGCAGTTGGAGGTTCTGTGTTGACTACAGGGCGCTTAACAACGCGACAATCCCGGATAAGTTCCCTATTCCAATGGTGGAGGAATTATTAGATGAGATGCACGGGTCAACGATTTACTCGAAGATTGACCTTAAATCAGGGTACCACCAAATTCAAATGCACGATGAGGATATTCCAAAAACTACGTTCAGGATGCACGATGGCCACTACGAATTTCTGGTGATGCCTTTTGGGCTCACAAACGCACCGGCTACGTTCCAGGCATTAATGAACCACATTTTCAGGTCATTTCTGAGAAGGTTTGTGCTGGTTTTTTTTTTTGACAATATCCTAATTTATAGCCTAGACTTTGACTCACATCTGACACACTTGTCGATGGTTTTTGAGATGTTGAAGGATAACCACCTACACGCCAACCTCAAGAAGTGCTCTTTCACGAGGGAGAGAATCGAGTACCTAGGGCACTGGGTATCAACCGAGGGCGTAGAGGCAAATCCAAAAAAGGTTAGCACAATGATGAGATGGTCGATTCCCACCAACCTCAAGGAGCTTCGGGGATTCTTGGGCCTTACCGGTTACTATCGCCGGTTTGTAGCAAACTATGGTGCGATGGCCGCCCCCTTATCTGACCTAAAAAAGGGGGGTTTTGCTTGGAATTCGACAGCAACTGAGGCCTTCGAGAGGCTGAAACACGCCATGGTGACACTGCCCGTGTTGGCACTACCAAATTTTGATCAGCCCTTCGTAATCGAGACTGACGCATCCGAAAAAGGACTTGAAGCTGTTCTATCCCAGAATCACAGGCCCATTGCATTTTTCAGTCAAACTTTTGAAATCCGCCCAAACCAAACCAATTTATGAGCGAGAGATGATGTCCTCTCAGTGCAAAAATGGCACCCCTATTTACTGGGTCAGAAATTCTTGGTAAGAACAAACCAACAGTCTTTCAAGGACTTACTTGAAGAGAGCACCGTCCAACCTAAATATTAGAAATGGGTATCCAAGCTTCTAGGATATAGTTTCGAGATTCAATATAAGCCTGAGCTGGAGAATAAAGCGGCGGATGCTCTTTCGCAAATGCCTTTTGAAGCCCAGCTCCGAATGTTCATCGTACCACATGTGTTAGATGTGGAGAAAGTGCAAGAGGAGGTTAGGCGTGACCCGAAATTAATCAAGATTATTCAACAGTTGGAGGAGGATCCGGACAGCGTGCCTAGGTACTCGTTGCAACAGGGCAACCTCTTGTATAAAAATCGATTGGTCCTCAAAACACTCTAAATTGTTGGGAACGATTCTCCACACTTATCATGATTCGATTCTTAGGGGACACTCGGGGTTCTTGTGAACCAATAAGCGCCTCACGGGGGAGTTATGTTGGGCAGGGATGAAAAACAACGTGAAGGAGTATGTGGTGCAGTGTGTTACATGTCAGAGGAACAATAGCCTAGGCACATCACCTGTGGGACTTTTGCAGCCCCTACCTAGTCCGGAGCGCATTTGGAAAGACATTAGTATGGACTTTATTAAAAGCCTTCCAAGATCGGGCGGGCATGACGCATCCTTGTAGTAGTGGATTGCCTCAGCAAATATGCACATTTTATTCCTCTGTCCCACCCGTTTAATGCCAAGGTAGTGGCAGCGGCCTTTGTCAGAGAAGTTGTCCGGCTACACGGTTTCCCGCGATCGATCGTATCCGACAGGGATCGAATATTTCTTAGTAATTTTTGGCAGGAGTTGTTCCGCTGTCAGGATACTCGACTACACCCAGTACGGCTTACCCCCCTAATCGAACGGGCAAACCAAGGTCATTAACAAATGTTTGGAGACGTATCTTTGCTGTTTTTGCAATGAGAAACCAAAACACTGGATTAATTGGGTAACATGGGCAGAATTTTGGTACAACACGACCTTCCATTCATCTATTAACACTACCCCTTTCCAAGTAGTTTATGGGAGGCCCCCTCCCCCACTGTTTTTTTTTTTTTTTTGATGAATAACCGAGCTTTCATTGAGAAAAAATGAAAGAATACAAGGGCATACAAAAAAAGCAGCCCACAAAAAAGGGAGCCAGCTAAAAGAAGGGACTCCAGTCAAGCAAAATAATCCTTAAAGAATAGTTACAAAAACTTCTCGACACCGAAGCCCAAAGAGAAACATAGAATCTAACAAGGGACCATACGTCAATATAAGAACTCTCTCTCCCCCGAAAAATTCTATTATTTCTCTCCCGCCACAGGCTCCACAAAATAGCACAAACCCCGGCCTGCCACAAAAACAACCCTTTCTCCCGAAAAGGCAAACTAAGGAGAAGATCTGTGAACCTCTCTCTACTATCCTGTTGACCCACAAAACTGAAGTTGAATTGCCGAAAGAAACAGTTCCACACATCTCGGGCGAAGTCACAAGTCCAGAGCATATGATCAAGGTCCTCAGCTGCCCGCCTGCACAGAATACAACAAAAAGGCCCAACCAAGGGGTACCCCCTGGCCAACAAACGATCCAGGGTGTTAACCCTTCCGTGCCAAACCTGCCACGCAAAGAACTTGACCTTCTTTGGAATCTTGACCTTCCACAAAGAGGATAACACTGAGCCATCCGCCGAACTAGGCCTGACTAAACAATGAAAGAAAGATTTGCACGAAAAGTCTTTGGAAGGTGAAGGACTCCAAAGGCGGACGTCCCTCCTATGAGGAGAAAACTGAAACTGACTGATCAGAGATAACAAAGAGGTAGCTTCGGTCGTTTCCCTATTGGTCAACGCCCGACAGAACCCAAGGGAGATAGAAGGAATGGCTTCATGATGATAGGAGGAAAAGGAAAGGATCGACGCCACCGAATGGTTCTTCAAAGATGACAAGTGATATAACCGAGGAAACAAGGAGCAGAGGGGTCTATCCCCCAACCACTGATCCTCCCAAAAGTAAGTGTCCCTCCCATCCCCCACTACACAGAGAACAAACTGAGAAATAAAAGGAACCTCCGACGAAATATCTTTCCACGGGTTTCTGGACGTGCCTAAAACCCCACCAACGGTCCACTCGAAAGGGTGAGGACCATATTTGCTTACAATGACCTTATGCCAGAGGGTATCGGTTTCATGATGGAATCGCCAGATCCACTTAGCCAGAAGAGTCTTGTTTCTCACCCTCACGTTACCAATCCCTAATCCTCCCAGATCTAGTGGCCTAGAAACCACCTCCCAACTCACAAGGTACGAGCCTTTACCTTCATCCACCCATTCCAAGAGGAAGTCCCTCATAAGCTTCTCGATCCCCTTACTGACAGAACTTGGAATTCTAAAAAGGGACAAGAAGTAGATCGGGATACCGCTCAAAACAGACTGAATAAGATAAAGTCTCCCACCTTTAGAGAAGAAACACTTCCTCCAAGACGCCAACCTTTTACGGACTTTATCATAGACCCGATCCCAAAACGAGATAATTCTAGGATTATGACCTAAAGTTAGGATGAAGATTTCATCCCTATTAGAGCAGCATCCCCCACTGTTGTTATATGGAACCCAAAAAACTAGCAATGCAACTTTGGACCAACAATTGTTGGAGAGGGATGCTGCTCTAATAGGGATGAAAGGGAAATTGACCCTAGCCCAAGACCGAATGAAAAAATTTGCAGATCGAAGAAGGACCAAGTTGGAACTTGACAAGGGAAATTGGGTGTATTTGAAGCTCCGACCCTATAGACAGTAGACTGTGGCCCGGCAGACAAGTGAAAAATTATCACCAAAATACTTCGGACCTTCCCAGATCAAAAAAAGGGTGGGCGATGTGGCATACGAGTTAGAGCTTCCTCCAATCGCTACAATTCACCCAGTGTTCCATATCTCCCAACTAAAAAGGGCAGTCAGTACGATTCACCAAATTCAACCCATGAGCCCTGTGTTGATTGACGACTTCGAATGGGTGGCTGAACCACATAATCTTCTGGGATATCGAACAAATACGGCAATGGGCGAGTATGAACTTTTGGTCGAATGGAAGAACTTACCAACGCACGAGTCAACTTGGGAACCGTTAGAAGACCTGCATCAGCGATTTCCTAGATTACACCTTGAGGACACAGTGTTTGAAACCCCCCGAGGTGATGTTAGGCCCCCGATTGTTAAAACATATTCTAGGAGGGGTAATAAGGGAAATCCTTAAAATGTTTTATTAGCCATTAGTTAGCCGTTTAATTTCTGTTTCTGTCCTTTTGGGGGGATCATATCTTTTGTCTTCTTGGTTGTAAGGCGGTGTCAAGGAGAGTAAAGCCCTCTAGAAAAGGCTTACAGTAGTGTATTTTCCCTTTGTGGCTCTTTTAAATCAATATCACTAACTTGTGAGGAAGTTACCTCACAAAAGTTCTTTAATTAGAAAGAACAATACGAGGTTTGTGAAGATGAATTCTTGAGCATTGGTTATATCACAATTTGGTGGAATCAAGTCCAAGTAAGGCATCAGCATAAAGGCAAAGGGAAGCGCAAATGGAAGCACATCTGACAAGACAAGATGTGAATCAACGTTGTGGGATACCAAAAATATGTGTAGTAAAGATTGGACTAATTTCCTTCAAAAAAGAGCACGGGTTGTTCATTTTATATTGCTATATATCTATGAAGACTCAACTCATGTAAATTATTGAACCTCTTCATACCTCTCATCCTATTTACCTCTAGAGATTTCTCCAATGACCATCTTGGGATGTAGAAGACTCCCTTATACACCAACACCTTATTGTCCGACCAAAATGGTGTTTCTACCTCGTTGCAAAGTTCTTTTTAATCATGGTAAGAAAGACCATACATTCTTGAGACCCTAACCCCAATGAGCCATATTCCAAGGATACCTCAATAACCCAATTGACAATGTGAATGCCCCCCTCACAACATCTAAGTCACAAAATGATATTTTATCCTAAGCCACAAGAATTAAGAAATGTCCATTAAGTCTTGTTGGAATTCCACTAGACGTAACCATCCCTTTATCTCTTACTTCATCTCTGGGAGAATCAACACAGATGGATCCATTTTCTATTAAAAAAAAAAATTCACTTTTTTTTTTTAAATAAACCGAGCTTTCATTAAGAAAAAATGAAAGAATACAAGGGCATACAAAAAGAGAGCCCCCAAAAAAAGGAGGCAACCGACAAGAAAGGCCTCTAGTCAAGCAAAATAAGACCTAAAATATAATTATAAAAAGGCTTTGCCACCAAAGCCCAAAGAGAAACATAGATTCTAATAAGGGGCCACACATCACAAGGAGACCTCTCGAACCCTCCAAAGATTCTATTGTTTCTCTCACCCCAAAGCCCCCACAAGATAACACACACCCCAACTTGCCACAAAAACTTTCCTCTCTCGTGAAAATGATGATAAAGGATAAACTCTTTGATCATCTCTCTACAATCCCTCTGTCTAGCAAGAACAAAACCAAACTCCACCAAGAAACGACTCCACACATCATAAGCCACCTCACAACTCCAGAGCACATGATTGATATCCTCAACAACCCTCCTACAAAGAATGCAACACCACGGCCCCACCAAGGTAGGCGCCTTTCTCACCACCCTATCTAAGGTATTAACTCTTCCGTGCAAAACCCGCCAAGCACAAAACTTAACCTTCTTTGGGATTTTAACCTTCCACAATAAGGCGAAGACATAATCCCCCAAAGAAGAGGGAGGAGAGGGATTAACCAGGCAAAGAAAAAAGGACCTACACAAAAAACCAGTAAATGGACCAAGCCTCCACCAGCGAATATCCCTCCTCCCCGAAACACAACGAAACTCCCCCAACAAAGAAAGGAGGTCGACGCATCCCCCGTTTCCCTATCGAACAAAGGACGTCGAAAACCCAACAAAGGCGAGGGGCAAGGCCCAGAATTAGATAGAACATCGGCCACCGAATGACTCTTCATCGTAGATAAATGATAAAGGCAAGTAAACACAGAGAAGATGTGATCTATCCCCCAACCACTTGTCTTCCCAGAAAAAAGTATCCCTCCCATCCCCCCACGGAATAATGGACAAAGTAAGAAAAGAAGGGATATTCCTCAGCAATGTCTTTCTAAGGGTTCCTATACGTGCCTCGACCTCCACACGAAGTCCACTTGAAAGGGGACTGCCCATACTTACTCACAATAACCTTATGCCAAAGAGAAGAAGAATCAAGATGAAAACACCACAACCATTTCGCCAAAAGGGCCTTGTTATAGGATCTCAAGTTACCTATACCTAATCCCCCAAGATCCACGGGCTTCATCACCTCCTACCATTTAACAAGGTGAGCCTTTTTCCCCTCCTTAACACCCTCTCAAAGGAAATCCCTCATAAGCTTCCCCAGACCCTTACTCACTGACGCAAGGATCCTGAAGAGAGAAGAAATAAGTGGGGATCCCACTCAAGACTGATTGAATAAGAGTAAGTCTACCACCTTTCGAAAAGAAACTCCTCTTCCAGGATGAAAGCCTCTTGTGAACCTTCCCCACAACAGGATCCCAAAACGAGATAGACTTAGGTTTGTGCCCAAGAGGAAGACCTAAGTACGAAGAAGGAAACGACCCAACTTCACCAGACCAAGGCACAACCCACCTTTCTAACTTCTGCGACTCGTGATTCACCCCCAACAATTGACACTTGCCCCTGTCAATCTTCAACCCATAAATGGCCTCAAAGAAAGCTAAAAAGTTCTTCGAAGGGAAGAACGACTCTTCCTTACCTAAACAAAAAAAGATAGTATCATCAGCAAACTGGAGATGAGACAATGGCAAATTATCTTTCCTGAACTTAAAACCCTCGAGAGCCCTACACTGGACCCCTCGCAAAATAATCTTACTTAAAACATCCACCACGAGCAGGAAAAGAAAGGGCGAAAAAGGATCCCCTGTTGAAGCCCTCTTGAAGCCTAAATCCTACCACTCGGTCTCCCATCCACCATAATTGAATACCTAACCAATCTAACACAACTCCAAATCCAAGATCTCCATTTATACCCAAAACCCTTCTTAGCCAAGACTCAATCCAAGAAATTCCAATCCACATGGTTGTAAGCCTTTTCAAAGTCAATCTTGAAAGTAATCTCTTCCTTATTGCACGCTCTATAATCCACAATAACATCATTCGCAATAAGGGCTTGGTCTAAGATTTGTCAACCAACAATAAAAGCCCCCCGAGAATCTGCAACGGTTAAAGGAAGAACCCTTCTCAATCTATTGGCCAACAGCTTGGCAATAATCTTATACACACTCGTTACCAGGCTAAATGGCCTAAAGTCCCCAACCTTCCTCGCCATATCCTTCTTAGAAATTAAGCAGACGAAGGAGATAAGATCCTTATTAGCAATATTCTTATCTCCTCTAATCTGTTGTTTATACAGCAAGAATGAGAGACCCTGGATCACCTTTTTATCCATTGCTCTTCGACTATTGCACCTAGTCCTGCATTTTGTCTGAATTTGGCATGGACTTTTGCCTTCCTCTAAAGGTGAATTAGTTGTTTTCAGAATCATCTGGAGACTCCATGTTAAAAGGCAAAGCCAAGGTTTTGTGGAATTGGGCAGTGCGTACTCTCCTTTGTCTAACATGAAAGGAAAGAAACCAAAGGATTTTAGGAGATAAGATGGTCTCCGTGGATTCCTTTTGTAAGGGTTCAACAATTACTTCGTGGTGCTCAAACCACAAGTCCTTTTGTAATTATAGACCTTTTATGATTATTAATGATTGGAAGGCTCTCTTCTTTTTTTTTTTTTTTTTTTGAGTTCAAAATTGTGGAGGTAGAGGATCGAACCATCTACCTTTGGAAGGCTCTCCTTTTGTAGTTCTAGGCAAGGGTTTTCTCCACCCCTGGCCTATAAGTTGTTTTGTTCCCCTTCCTTTTGTCTATAATACACCGTCTCTAAAAATAAAAAATAAATTACTAAATAAAGCCGCTCAAACTCAACTTCTTGTTCCAGAACATACTCAATGGTCTATCACATTTTGTCTTAAACATTATTGCTCCAGTCATTGAACTTTGAAAAATTAATGGCATTTGATTTAAGACATAATGAAATATGAGGCAACGTGAATCAAAAGTGTTCAGACTCCAATCAACCCAAGTGAACATCATCAAGCACATTAATCTTACCCAACGCCTTTAGAACGTCTTGAATTACGATCCATTATGAGGCGTACATCTCGCACCTGTAAGTTGTGTTCCATCAATTAGAGAGATTTGTAATGAAGGAAATTACAAAACAACAAACGAAAAGAAAATTTGGGCAGCAGAAGGACTTGCCCGGCTGACAACCTTTTTTTTCTATGGATATAAGAAACTCAACTTAAAGAAATTAAAATTAATTTTTTTTAAAAAAAAGAAAAAGAAAGAAAGAAGAAGAAGAAGAAGAAGAGAGAGGGAGAGTTGCCAGGCTGATCACTTTTTCTTTCTATAGATATAAGAAAGTCAACTTTCATTAAGAAGTAATTAGAAATAATTTAAAATAGAGAGAGATAGAGAGCTTTTCTATAGATATAACTTATACGAAACTCAACTTTTTTTTGGATAGGAAACTGTTTCAATGATAGAATGAAACTTTACAAAAAAAAAAAAAGAAATCTCATCCAACGAAGTGTTGAGACTATAGTTGCAAAAGGGAGAAACATGTTTATGCCAATAAAAAGCTAAAAATAGAATAAGTTCAGTCATATCTTCTATAGGCCTTTCTTTGTCTTGGAAAATTCTAGCATTGCGTTCAGTCCAAATAAATCCAATAACTCCAAAGTAGGCTCCGATTATGTGAAGCCAAATTATCCTTTTCTCAGCTCTGAAGAGGTGATCAATAAGTATAAGGGAGCCAATTTGACTTCACATAATTAGAGCCTACTTTGGCGTTATTTGGACTGAACGCAATGCTAGAATCTTCCAAGACAAAGAAAGGTCTATAGAAGATATGACTGAACTTATTCTATTTTTAGCTTTTTATTGGCGTAAACATGTTTCAATAGGGCAGTAACCGACCAATTGAAAGCAGTTAAAAAAACTCAACTTTCATTAAGAAGAAATTGAGAATAAATTTTCTTAGAGAGAGGGAGAGAAACAATAATGGCCTGACTTGAGCCAACCAAAAGAGCACCAAACATATTGTTGAAAAGTTGCTATCAGCCAATCAGATATTACCAAATAAAAAGATCCTTCCGAAAATGTATCAAAGATCCTTCACCAACCAAAAGTAATGTACAAGAAAATAAGACAAACATGACCGAATAGCATTCCACAAGTTCCTAGAAGTGTCAATACCCACCAACACTAAATCCTACCCATTAGTGCATTGTCTGTATTTACTCACGATAATCTTATGCCACAAAGAATCCAGCTCTAAGGAAAGCTGCCACAGGGAATCCCAAATTCCCAAAACCCAACCCCATGGTCTCAGACTCTCAGTAACTTTAGAGACAGACCCCTACCTGTCGAGTTGAGAACCCCATCTTCCCCTACACCTCATAGAAAGTCTCGTAATTTTCTCAAACCTAGCACAAATGTTGGAGAGGCCTCAAAAATATAAAGAATAGGAAATACAGAGGATGAATTGCCAATGTCACATAGCCTCCCCCACCCCATCATAAAAGATTCTAAATATAGAAGCATATTTATCATTTTTTTTGTAATTATTCGTTAGAAGCATATTTATCATAGGCACCCAATTTCTTATACCATACATGAGATGTTACTTAGCACAAAGACTGTTAATGATGTATAATTTGAATTTCTATGGATAATTTTGTTTTACTATGCAAAATAGTAGATGGAGGGGTTTCAATATAAAGGATGCAGCTAAAACCTCCCATAGAGTAGGAGTCAAATAAAGCACCTTGGTTTGATCAATTGCAAACATTCTATCTTAAAAGAAGTTTAAAAAGAGCTGAAAATGTGGTAGAGGCGATATGACGAGCATACAAACCTTACCGGCCCTGGAGAAGAATTCGTACACGTCTCTTTCAGTTGCCTTTAAACTTATCTGGCCAAGAAATCACACAAAATGTCAGTTAACATTATTAAAAGTATGCAACAAGGAAAAAAAATAATAAAAAAGCCTGGAGTATCTCGTGTCTCAGTAGAAGGTTTACCTGATAGGCAAAAACAGTCCTCTGATCCCTTTCAGGATCAGCTTCTGGTTCTGCTGCTTCTTCCTTTTTCTCTTTATTATATCTTCTGTGGGGAGGGAAAAAAACATTGGTCAGAGACATCCTTTGTTATTAGCTGGCCAAATTATAACCACACCCTTCGGATGCACGATTAAGTCATGAGAGACCACCCATAAGTAAACTATAAACAACGCCATTTAAAAGGGTGAAAAAAAAACACCCATTGAAATGGAAAAAAAAATTACAACGAGATGATTACACCCTTAATTCTGACAACAGTAGAAGAATAATCCAGAAAACATATCTTTCCACTTTTTATGAAAAGCTTATAAAATTACAAAGTCCCGTGGGCATTTTAACAAGGTTAGAATCAACAGAGAGATGTGAAAAATCCCTTTCCACACATTTGACAAAGAAAGATGGGACATACACGGGTACTTAATGGGAAAGTTAAGAATCAGACTAAAATAGTCACACAATGGAATCGATTGACCACAGATTTTGTACCTTCCATAAATAACAAAATCTTAAATGACAACAGCGTCATCAAGTTGAATTGATGCAGTAGCAAAGAACCTAATTGCATTAACACAGAACACGTTAAAAGTTTATACTACAGAGAAAGGATTAACCACACAAAAGGTGAAAGAAATAATTATCACACTCTTATATTTGTATGATACTACATGTAAAACATCAACTGGAGTATGCATGGGAAGCAGTGAATATTCAACCTCAATAAGTGATATTGGTGATGAAGACAACTTATTTTCAAAACTAATAGTCAAAGATCTGCAAGATTTTTTGAAATACACCTTTCAAAAAACTGTAATAATTAAAATATATATATTAAAAAAAGGAGTGTTGAGAATGTCTGAAAATAGACAGAGAGAACAAGATTACAATCAATGGTTGCCAAAAAAAAAAAGTTCAATTACTATAAATTCTGCAAAACAATTATTTCTACAACTAAATATAAGAGATCATTAACCGTGAATCTAAAAACCTTTAAAATATAGAAAGACAATCAGCAAAAAATAATAATTTCATGTATGATAAGAATCCAGTAGTCACTGAATATTGAATTTCCCACAAGCATCAGAAGATGGTATTCATCTCTTAAGAAAAGCCCACAACTCCCTCACCAGCATTTCTGCAATAGAATAAATAAAAATTAAATATTGGATTTCAATGTGGTGGTGGTGAAAAAAATGTCATGTCACCACCACTATTTATGACCTCCATTACTGAAACACACAACGCTCCAAAGCAAACTTAATAGTTGATTTGCAGGAACACTAGAAATGGATTGAATTTCTCTGCCATAAAAATTGCTAAAATGACAGCCAAGACAGTCTTGCACATCTGAGGTTTCCTAATTACTAAGATTGTAAGAGAAATTCTGGAAAACCAGAAAACTGAAGACACTTGCATACTATGAGGGTGAATTTCCATTTATCAACATTTTTTTACCCAAGTATGCCACCGGAGGGGCCGTTCCATTTATCAACATTACAAACCTTAATTGGGAAAGAAATGGGTAAAACCTTATCAATGACGTGTGCTTCCACATTTCATACCAAACCTAATTGAAGTTCACTTAAGAATGATTAACAATCAAAATAAGCTAGTATGAAACAGGGTACAAGTATGTCCTTAAAACACCATATATCATGATGGGCTGCAATTGAAGATACACAGGTTTTCTCAGACCACACCAAGAACACCAAGTGACAAAGTTCTCCCATTGGCCATATCTTAACCTACTCATTCGCCTTTCAAAACGAGGTCATCGTTTATATGGTTTATGGTTTTGGATCTCATGAAAATCTATATTCACGATGGATGATGTATAAAGAACAAGAAAAAGAGATTGGACCATTGGACAGAGACTTACAGCTTCCCTACAAGCCAAGTCCAAAGTCCAATAAGTTTATTCCTGGAAGCAATTCGACTGTAATATGACTCATACATACTTATCATTTCATGACTCATACATACTGATCATTTCATGATCATACAACATCATACAAGAGTTGATTTTTTTAATGGTGAATGAACATCATCGACCATCATTTAGAATGCTCGTGAGTCCTATCTAATCCAAATCATAAAGTGTAGCAAAGCAGCACAACAATAATCCACCAACATAATATGCAAATTGAATTACTCAATGAAAGAATTTTGTCATTAGAGTCTGCATGAGAATTTACAAGTTTTATGCAGGTTATTATCAGAACAACGCGAAAAACTCTCTTGGTTGTCTCTCATTCTAAATACCAAAAAACATGATACGAGAATATAAATGCACAAAATACCTGCCATCTCTGCCTCGCTCTCTTGACTCTCTCTCCTTTTCCCTTTCTATGAATTCATTATCTCGGCTTCTCTCTCTTATGCTTTCATCTCGATCACTGCGATGTCTTTCTGAACGACTTCTACTTCGACGTGACTGTTCTCTTTCCCTATCCCTTTCACCATCTCTACCTTGTCTATCACGATCATGAGCACGTTCTTTATCTCTGTCTGCATCTCTGTCCTTACTGCTCCTCTCTTCCAGATTCCTTTCTCTGTCCTCTTTTCCCCTATATTCCTTACTGCTTCTGTGCCGATCACGATCTCTATCTCTGGACCTAGACCGGTGCCGGGAAGAAGTCCTATCTCTATGTCGATCATCTTCTGATTTTGAACGCTTAGACCTATGTTCCCCATCATCTTTACCATCACTCTTATACTTTGAACTTCGACTACGATGTTTATCTCCAGACTTCATTTCTGCATCACCGCCATTGGCAGTTTCCTTCACTTTCTGTCCCTCGGGATTTTCAACTGTTTTCTCTAAATAATCATACTCATCAAAATCCATAACTACTCTCTCTAAAGCAAGCAATGCAACATACGGCAGTTAAACTGCGAAAACCTGTGAGCAAAAGAAAAGAAAATTTTCTAAACGAAAAAATCTATAAAGCAACAACTATCTCAGTTCTCAAGAACTTCACAATCATATACCGACTCCATAACGCAATTGTCTTCCAGCTAAACAAGAACTCCACTCAACTTGCTAATCCTAATCGCAAACTCACGTAAGTTCTGTCCCAACGGCCAAAGACATGAGACGATACAGTAATTCAAAAATTAAAGCTACGGGAAAAATGAAGCCCTAATTACGAATGAAGAAGAAGATTCCTTCAGTTCTCAATGCCAAACATTACATTCCACTTCGCCACCATTCTCGGACGCTAACGAAAGCAATTGTTTCATAGAAATGTTGAAGTACCTCCACAGCGCGAACAAATTTGAGCTCTGCTCACCAGCTCCAGCCTCCAGGGGCTCAGTACAAGCGCCAAAAACCCGCAGCACGAGGATAACTGGATTGGTGCTGGTGCTGGTGCTTCCCCCCGCTCGATACGCTGTGGTACGGAATTTGGGTTCTGATTTACTGTCGAGCGTCTGCTTGTGCGCTGAACTGAAAGCCCATCAGCCCAAAGGTCTGCCTTTTTGCTAAGAGTAGTCAATGATTAGCTCAAATTGCAAAGCGTGGGAGTTGGATTTGTTTATTTATGAGTTTTTCTTCCTCTCTCTCTCTCTCTCTTTCTTCTTCTTTCGTTGAACAATTGTGAAGATGGTTCAATCGGTTCAATCATAGAGATTGTAATAATGGTAATTGATGTCTTATCTATTGAATTTGGATTGACAATTTATTTATAAATGAACAAATATTTTTATTGTATTTAATCGTAGTTTAGTTTTTAAATTTTAATATATAACGATTTAGTTTACATATTTTAAAATTTTGATAATTTAATGGTCGTGGTAAAAAAATCTTATCAATGTAAAGTGTCAATTTTTGTTATAGTATGATATATTACTCTCCCAAATCTAGGAAGACGGAATTACTAGTTGGGTTGGTCCGTCTAACCAAGAAAAGCATGGTAGCCTTTGGGCATTACTTGGACCGAGTTAAGTAATGGTTGGCTGCCTAGTGATTTTTCCATAAATATGCATCGACACCGACCTTTTTATTGAGGTTTCCATTGACATTTCCACGACATCGAAACCTCAATAAATATGTTTTTTTATGACCTCAACAATTATGTTGATATCAACATTTAAAACATTTTTTACAACCACCCTTGATAAGATATCAAGTAATAGGAAGTAAGTTATAAACACGTTTGGTCTCTAAGTAGTTTATTGATCTACATATGTAAAAAAATTCTATTAAATCTTAATAATCTTTTATGTGGTAGAAGCTAAATCTTTACAAATTCAAAACTAAGGGACTAAATTATTGCTTGCTGAAATTCAATGACTTTATTATTTACAAATTTCAAAGTACTAAATTGTTACATATTTAAAACCTATTATGTTTGTCTCACTCTATCAAATATCTTGTCCACCTCGTATTCCTCCCATCAAGTGTGAAGGATGGAGATTTATCACAATCAAAATTGAAAGTTGAAATTTGTTTTGTTAAATTATGTAATATACCCATAAACTTTGAGGTAGATTTCAATTATGCCCTTAGACTTTGAAAAGTTTTATTTTGACCCTTGAACTTTGAAATTGGTTTCAAAACATACCATTGGAGAGTTTTTTTTTTTTTTTTTTTTTTTTTTTTTTTGTAAAATAAGATACAAATTGACACGACGGCTAATTTTGTAAAAATTGAAAGAAATACGTGACATCATTTACAAGTGATGTAATTTACGTGATAGTTAATGAGTGAAAATTGATTATATAAATAATTTTAAAGATTAAGTAAATGGTAAAAACAATCATAATCTTCTATATAATTATAAATAACATAACCTACATCTTCTAATTTTTATACATTAACTGCCACATCAAATATCGTAATTTATTTTAATGAAAAATATATTATTTTTGGATAAAATTTAAAGTAAGAGTATTTTTTGGAACAAATTTCAAAGTTTAAATAGTAAAAATGAAACTTTTCAAAATTGCAGTCTATAATTAAAATTTATTCTAAAGTTTGGGAATATTTTGTATAATTTAACCAAAAAATTTAGATTATAATGAAGTGTAATTTGTAATTTGTAATTTTATTTTATCAGGCAACTAATACGAAACGACGCCGCTTTAGTAACTTCAACTCCAACGGACGGCGCCGTTTCATCCTTTCTTTAACAGCCAAGAACTAAACTACATTGTGTGCACTTCATTGTTCATTCTGAAGGCGCACTCATTGTAGTGCAGCACCCTGCTCGCCCAGTTGCAGTCCACAAGAAGCCTGAAATTTTCGAGGTACACACTTCTCCATGAATCTTCATCATTATTCGAATTCAGAGTTCAGATTTCATTACATGAATGCTTCATCTTCATCGCTTATTCAAACCCCCTTTGGTCGAGCTCATGTTGCTTTGCCGCCAAGGGTTGCTGACAGTGTAGAAGCCCCGTTTTTCAAATTTTCAATTGTTGTGTTGTGTGCAATATGCACAAAATGTTCGAATCACGAGTGGATATTAAGATTGAAAATGCTGGGGCAGAGAATTAGTTTGGATTTTTATAGAAGTTTCTTCCGATACCCCACATTGCGCTGGTTCTGTTTGTTAAAATGTCTAGCCGAACAACTACTCGGTAGTCTTCAATTCTTTCTCATGGGTTATGTCTGCTATAACGTTTTTGTTCATTTGTCTTAAATTTTGCTGTTCTTTGGTTGCCGTCCTTAATGTTTTTGGAGCTCAAGTATCATAATCTATCTTATTCAAGGAAACAATTAAGCTGTTTGATTGAGTTTCGAGCAACTGGGAAATATTGTAATGACTCTTATGTTTGTTTGTTTTACATTGATTTTGTAAATGGATCAATATTAAACATTTTTCTCTTGTTGCAGTGGGCGTTATTAAACTCTTGCTCTAAGATGGTGATCGCTTCTGCACTTGGGGCTAATCATATTGGTTAATCCCTTTTCTGTCTCTCAGAATATATTTGTATCACTGTGAAAACAGGGAATTTGCTTAATCTTTCTCTTAAATCCATAGGTATGACTTGTCTTCCTCATTCAAAGCAACCATTCCACGTTCAGTACTACACAGCCAGATTCAACAAGGCCAATATCTTTCAGAGACTGCCCACAAGAGTACTTTCTATTATTTGCGACTTTTGAATTTGATTGCTCTTACAATCTGATCATTTCAATTTTGGGTTTGTTGCTTTAGATTTCCAAAAGGGGTGGACATCTCTATGCTGGTCAAATGGGCTTTAACCATGCTGCATCTGGAAGAGATGATCAGCAACTGAGCTTTAATGATGAATGGCCTCCTGAACCTTTCTTCTTGAGTCTAATTAAAGAAACCGTTTGGTAATCTTTCACAACTCCTTCCCGCGTCTCTATCATGAATCTTGGATCATTATGTTTAGGATGGTTTTGTTTTGAACTTCAGGGGATTGAGATCGTTGTTAATATTTCTGGCTGAGCAGCCCAGTCAACTGAAGTACATTGAGTGGCCTAGCTTCCAAAGCACGGTATGTAGGCAAGATTAGTATGTTAAACATTGCATGTGCACTGTCTTCTTGTAGGTGTAAGATTCATATTTGATAAAATACTTAATTTATTATGGGAATTCACTGAATATTCTCTTTAAACTTTGGTTTTTATTCTGAATTTATCCAATTTAATGCGTAAAATTTTTACTTTTGCTCTCATGTTGCTGCAGCTGAAGACTGCCACATTGGCTCTTGTTCTCGTTGCACTGTTGATTGTAGCACTCTCATCAGTGGACTCGGCGCTCAGCTACATTTTAACTTTAATTCTCAGAAGAACCTCATAATAAATTCTGGTACTTTTTACTTAATTGTTACAACAGATTCTCAGAAGTTTAACTTCTCTTTCCCATTTTTAAATTGATGGTTGAGAATGAGAGTTCTTGGTATATTAAAGTAGTTGGAGATGTTCTGAATAAGGTAATACATAAGCATCTCTTTGAAATTGTGCAACCGTAAGGAAAGTAGAGAATGTTGTCTTCCATGATTCTGGCATACGTACAATTATCACCGTCCCCATACGCACAAATAGGACTGTCGTAAGTGACTACCATACACTTCCTTGTAGTAAAAGACATAATTTGTCATCCCCTTCCCTTTTTTTTCCTTTGTTGAGTTTCTGGAAGGTTCCTAAAGTAGTAGTGTGTATCATTGAAACTAGGTCATCTCGCTCTTTCCTTTATTTGGTGCTACCTTTTTCTTTTCAAGGAGTATGGGCCGCAGGGAACCGTAGCATGGGGGGACGTCTAAATCACACTATCTAAACTCCTACAGCGTCTCCAACTCCCGTCGAGCTCACCAATAGACACCCTGCATCTCTTCCTGATGATCTCCAACTTCTAGAAAAACACACTTCCAAATACCTATCACATACTCATATCTGAGTGTGCCCTTTTCCTCTCTGTTATAATTGAGACGGGACTCAACTAAATTGTATGTACTTCATTCTAGTACCCAATCTCAAGAACCACATGATACTTGAACATCCAAGAACTGTTAGCTGCTGATAAGAATTGTTAAAGTAGATCTGGAATGACCGTGTCTTGCTTAATGAAAGCTTTTTCTTCACAATGGACCTGCAAGTTACTGTTTTGCAATGTATCACCATTGTAAGTGTTATTTCTGCAATATTTTTTCTCCAGGAACTGTATGTGGCTACAGAATCAAACCCTTTTTTTTTTGTAGTAAACAATTTTTATTCCACAAAATGACCAAGTACAAGGGATGATAGGGATTCCTCCAATTTGGCACTCACTCCAAATTTCCCTTTTTGTTTTCTTAATTTAATTATGGCATATGGGAATGAGAAAATGGTTAGGCTAGTGGGCTTACCTTTAATTTTAAAAAAATTATTAACTTATTTACAGATATAATAAATATTTATAAATTCTTAGTAATTTTTAAAATTTGTATCTTAGAAATAACACATTTGATTAGACCATCTCTATTTTCATATTACTTTTTTTTTCTGGTATGTTATGTTTTGTTATTAAACTTTTTTATTAAATCATTTTGGCGTATACTATTAATTTTTGTATTGTATTTGGAATAATTTTTACACTACAAGTGTATGGGACATTCAAACCTTGTAATTATCGTTGAACACAATCATCTACTGTAGACACGTATTTGCTTAGCTAATATTCAATGTGATACATCAATTTAAACATGAACGATACATCCCTGCCTCAAAATAACAATTGATTCACCTTTTGCGTAGCACATGTCAAATGGTTAAAATACTCTTTAGCATCCATATGGTTGAACTAAGATACCTTGGCTAACAAGTCATTTATCTGGTACACGATCAATACTAAGAAAATCAACCTACCTAATCTTGTGGTCAAAGCTCATCACAACTAACCTTCGTGATCAATGTATGTTCTAGTGGAGGCTATGAACATTCACCTCACATTCTCTACTACATTTGACTACTCTAAAAATTATAACTCAACCATCATATCTCATTTAGCTCACATTACAACCATGTCAAAAACTCAAGTTGTCCCATCTTTTTTAATTATTATGGTGTAGTTCTTCGAACTTTTAAACTTTAATACCATATCTGATACGTGTGGTTTAAATTAAAACACATATAAACACGCGTAAAACATAATTAAGATTTCTAGGGTACAAAAATTGAATGACAAGCACTAAAATCAACCCATCATACCTATAATACATTGTTAACCTTTTAAAAAATGAATGGTCATGAAAAAAATGTCACATAAAACGGGCAAGAAAAATGTCTCCACCATTGAAATTGCAAGAGAGAGAGAGATTGAATTAAAACGCAAGTTTCAACTTTGAATACTTGAACGCAAATTTAATGAACCCTAACTTCTTCTCTTACAAGTAATGAGGCCAATTAAACTAACATGACCACATTTGACTTTCCTCCAAATATTTTACTCTGTTAAAATATATATGTAGATGCCACCTCCCTCATATTCCCCATTTGATTTTTTTTTGGGGTTTTTTTCTTTGTAAAAAGACCTATTTAAGTGATGGTTTTTTTCTTTTCCGTTCAATAACATGCAAGGTGGAGATTTGAGATTATAATATCTTACCTAATTAAATTATACAACTTGAATATAATTCAACTGGTTAGCACGTGTCATCGATTTAGAGGTCAAATGTTTGAATATGTTGAACTAAGGGGTTGTTTGGCGCGCTGGTTTGGAATCAGAAACCCTGGGGTTTCTTGGCTGGAATCAGAAACCCTGGGGTTTCTGAATCCTGTGTTTGGGGTGCAGGGTTGTGTTGGGCTGGTTTGCTGAAACCTGTGTTTGGGGTGCATGGTTGGGTTGGGCTGGGTTTGTTTAGTCTGTTTTTTTTTATAATTTTTCAAACTGTTTATTATTTTTAAAAAAATCTTACACTGTTTTTTTTCCTACTCCATTTTTTTAACTTCATAATTTTTTTGGTGTGTTACATACCAACTATTTAACCAATTATGTAGAGCAATTGTTACAACTATAGTTCAATTTGAATTATACTATGTGTAGTTTGTATAACTATATGCTATCTCATTCACTCCACTCATGATGACATACAATTGAAGATTATGCGTAGCAACATATAATTAATAGGTGCAATGTAAGAATGGTGTTGCCAATGGTAAAGTAAAACCAAAAATTAGAACTAAGATCTAGTTCTAAAAATATCATAACACACATTCCAGATGAAATGATAAGAAAGTAGAAGTAGTTGTCCAAATATAAATGTAAGTCATAAGAGTGGTAAATGAAAGTGATGAAAAGAGAGTCAGGTTCTAGGTGCTTTCCCCAAAATTTTCACGTAGTAATCATTCTTCCAATCTGAGGTGAATGTAAAGAAGGAGTTCAACATCATACTATCCGAGAGAATAGTCTTTGCAACAGCCATTCAATCTTGCCTTGTCATCCTTGGGATCGCCTTTAGTTTTGCATATAGCTCGTCCACTCTGGCCCTTTTAAAATATTGACTAGGTGGTTGGGTCGCTAGGGTGATTGTTGGAGTGGTTGTTGGGGTGGTTAGATTGATGGGGTCTTTGGGTATGCCGAGGTGGTTGCCGGTGGTGATTGGATGGTGGTCAAGTCGTCGGAATGGTTGTTGGGTGGTTTTCAGCAGTAGTTGTCGGGTCACTAGAGTCGTCATCAGGGTGGTCATGTCGCCGGAGTGGTCGCTAGGTGGTTGTGGCAGTGGTTGGGTTGTTGGAGTAGCCAGAGTGGTCACCAAGTGGTCGTCAACAGTAGTTTTGGGTGGTTGGGTTATCAGGTCGTCAGGGTAATCGTCGAAGTTGTCATTAGGGTGGTCAGATCACGAAGTGTTCACTAGGTGGTTGTCTACGGTGGTTGCTAGATGGTCAGGTTTTCGAGGTGATCATCAACTATGGTTGTCGGGTGATCGGGTCAGTGAAGTGGTTGTTGTCGGTGGTTCGGGCAAGTCGGGTTGTTTGAGTGGTTGGGTTATCGGGGTGTCGAGTTGTTGGGGTGGTCGAGTCGTAGGGGTAATCGTCAAACTGGTCTCTCGAGTTCTCATCGCAGTGGTTGTTTGAGGTAATCGTCAGCGGTGGTCGGGTCACCGTTGTGGTCGTCGAAGTTGTCGTTATCAGTGGTTGTCGGGTGGTCACCGGAGTTGTCATCAGAGTTGTTGTCGAAGTAGTCGGAGGTAATCGTTAGCGGTGGTCGGGTCGCCAATGTGGTCTTCGAAGTTGTCATCGGAGTGTCGCCGGAGTTGTCGCCGGAGTTGTCGTCGGAGTGGTCGCCGGAGTTGTCATCCGAGTGGTCATCGAAGTTGTTGTCGGAGTGGTCGCCGGAGTTGTATCGGAGTGGTCACCGGAGTTGTTGTCGGAGTGGTCGCCGAAAATGGAAAATGGAAGAGGAAAACATGGCACAAACCCCATGGGGTTGTGTTTCAAAACCAAGGGTTTTGAAACACCTTGTGCCAAACATGGTTTTGGGTTTGGAACCCAAACCCATCCCAACCCAAACCCATGGGCCAAACGGCCCCTAAAAGAAAAAGGTTAAACTATGCTCGCCTGATCTTTAAAAAAGAAACCAGATTCCAACATATATATATATATATATATATATATATATATATATATATATATATATATATATATATATATATATATATATATATATATATATATATATATATATATATAATTTATTTATTTAGTTATTTATTTATTTATATTTATTTATTTATTTATAACTTAAGAATAATTCAATTGGTTAAAGCACGTGTCATCAATTAAGAGGTCACATGTTTGAATATGTTGAACTAAAAGAAAAAGGTTAAACTATGCTCGCCTGATCTTTAAAAAAGAAACCAGATTCATATATATATATATATCTTGAATCTTCACCTCACATATTTTTGAAGAACTTTTTTGGTTTTTAATATATCTTGAATCTTCACCTCACATATTTTTGAAGAAAATGTTTGGTCTTTAATTTGATGATAGATTGGATAATGAAACTTTTAGAAGTGCAAAGACTAAATTAAAATTAATAGTTAAATATATAGACTAAAAATATATTTTAATCTTTTTTTAGATGGTGATGAATGTGACATTTAAAGCTTAATCTTACGCCAAACACTTGGAACCAATAACATTTAGCATTAAGAAATTCATATGATATTTATTATTTTAGATGGATGATCACCATGGTTTGAAGAATTTATTATTATTATTATTATTTTGAAAGACATATGTCGTGCCTACGATGCGGAGCAGCCAACGTCCTCAAAAAGGGAGATTTGAAAAATGAGTCGCCACCAATTTTTTTTATGGTGTGATTGGGCACCAAAATAAAATAAAACAACTTTTTTTGAAAGAAAAAAAAAGAAAAAAAATATGCGAAAACTAGATTTGGGCTCGGGAGTTACGTATGGGGAAGGTGTTGTTGGATTTTATAGTAAAATTTTGTGAAAGAAAGTGTTGGTTTGAAACATAAAAAATGAATTGATGTTTCATTTGTTGTTGTTACTTGACTTGAAATTCAAATGTTTCAAAATGGTTTGAAACATCAAAATGTGTTGATGTTTCTTTTACAAATTTAACTTAAAAGTTAAATTTGTGAGTTATGTTTGAATTTTTACAAATAACTACACAATTGAGTTACTTTTTATGTATGTTTCATATTATTTATATTAACTTTATTTTTGGAGAGTTACTAAGTTGCTAGCCTATAAATAGCAATTTGTTTCTTCATTTGCAGCATCTCATTCCATTTTGGAGTTTCTCATTCTAATTGAAAAGTTCTTCTCTCCACTTTTTCTTCTCTTTAATCTTGAGTCAAGTTGAGAGCAAGTATCAAAGAGTTCTGTCATATCCGAGTAGTTCAAGGTTGCTGTTCTATCGGAGTTAGTCGTTGTATCCTATTGAGACAATCGTTGTAGCCTGCTTGCAACTCATGTAGAGCGAATAATTGTCTTCAGGACAACGCTTTGTAAGCGTGCCTCGACTACTTATTATCTTTTATTCTTGAGTTTTGAAATTGTTGTTACATACAGTGTCTGTATTATTGTTTACACTGTAATTGTTTGTTGCCAGTTAAGTTGTAATCAAATTTGCTAGTGTTACTCGGTTCTTATACACAGCGAATTATTATTTCCAACGGGTGTTAGCACCCAACAACACCTGTTAAAAATGGTGGCTAAATTTTAATCTCGAATTGCAAAAGATTTTATAAGAAAAACTTATTTAGGGAAAAAGAGATTTTTAAAACAATGTCTTATTTTACCTTTTATTCCTCCAATATTTGAAATCATGATCCCATAAAATAAGTAGATGAATATCCATCAATTTGATTATATTATAAATATTCCCAAAAAAAAAAACTTAGGAAAAATTCTCCACCTCAAGAATATGAGAAATTTTACAATTTCTCAACTCCGACATAGAATAGCATTTTATAAAAGAAAGTTTTTTAAAAAAAAAAAACAAAAAATAATTTTTTTGTTTTAATTAAATTCATTTTTTCTTGGGAAATCTCGGATTCCCAAAGATAATGATCCCTAATTCTAGAAAATCGGACTCCCAAATACTTCTAGATTCCGTCGTAGAATTTTTTTTTTTTAAAAAAAGCTTTGAAAATCACCTTTTAAGAAAAAGATGGAAAAAAAAAACTCAAGAAATAACACCTTAATTATAAAGCTTGTATAAACTCAAAAAGAGTAATTTTAAAGACTTGGAAATAATTTTATGAAAAGAGAATAGAATTTTAAAAAAATAGAAAAAACATTAAGAAAACCAAAGTTAAGCATAATAAATAAGTGCAATATAAAAATAAATTAAACATGCATAATAATCTATTCATAGCAAATAAGTGAACAAACATAACATACATAATAGGAAAAAAAATCAATTTTTCAAACCAAAACAAAAACAAACAACATTAAACAAAATGCAACACTAAAAATAAATAAATAAATAAAAAGAAGAAAAAAGCTTGTTTCAAACAAAGATATAACAATGATAATAATAATAATAAAAATATTAAAAAAAAAAGTTGCATTAGTACAGTGCATTGACGCGACAACTCAGTACACATAAAAAAAATGTCAGACTTCTTTCAATCTCACACGAAAACACACAAATATAATAATAATAATAAGAAGAATAATAACATGTTTCAACAATTCACATGTATATATTATTATTATATTAAAAAAATAAAAGAAATAAAAGAAAACAAAGGTTATTTTTTTTTTTTAAACAAATCTAAAACTCACCTTCTTTCACTCTCTTATTTTTTTCTAGAACTTCATTCTTTCTTCCTCTTTTCTCACTTCTCTTCTTCGCTCCACTCACCCAATCTAAAGTATGTTATACAACTTTTCTTTTGATTTCATAATATTTTACTTCCTTTTTCTTTTGCTTTGTTTTTCTTTTCTTTTTGTTGTTTGCTCCTCATGTTTTTGTAAATAAAACTCATAAGAGTTGAGAAAGAAGAGAGAGATAGGTAAGAGTAACAACGTGAGATCTATAACAAATGTAAAATGAGTATGAGTTCATATTGCAAACAAAGTAAAGAGATTAGTACTTGTTAAATCACCAATCAACCCAAAAGCTTAAGCTGATAGGTTATGGTAAATTTAATTATATCAACACTCTAACACTCCCCCTCACTTGTGGGCTTGGAAATTTGTAAGAGACTCAACAAGTGGAAATCAATATTAATTGGGAAGGAAATGACTTCACAGGGGTTCGAACTCAAGACCTCATGCTCTGATACTATGTTAAATCACCAATCAACCCAAAAGCTTAAGCTGATGGGATATGGTAAATTTAATTATATCAACACTCTAACAGTACTAAAGAACGAAATAAAGCAAAACTCGTAATACCCTTATTATACTACTGTTTTTCAAGGCATTTCGAGATAGAGACGAAGATCTAGAGGTTGGAATCAAGAACAACCAACTAGTTTGTTGTTTGAGATGCGGATCCTTAAGACAAAGCCCTACCAAATGCAACCTCCAACTAACTTAGGGTTATTTTTTTGTGTTATGGATTTTTTTTGATTTTGTATAAAGCTCACTGTTTTTGTTCTCTATCTCTCAGTTGTATGTGTGGCTGTGATATATGTTTAGATGTGTATATGGATATGGGGCTTGTAGAGTTTTTTTGTGAGTGGACGGATGTAGTGGTGTGTGTTGTGTGTGAGTGTGGCTCCCCTTAGAAGAAGGAAATGAGAGGTATAAAAAGCCTAAATCACTTCCTCTTTTGTGTATTATTCCAATACCATTTTTTTGCAATTTGAAACCATGCTAAAAGGAGCTTAGCACCAAAATAGACCAACAACCTTTAGTCAAGCAAAACAAAAATACAAAACTTACTCACTTAACCAAAATTTTATTTTTATCCAAAAAAAACTATGGTTTCTCCAACTTAAAAGAAAAAAAATAAAAGGTATAAAAAAGTAAAATTAGTAAATGACAAACAAATATCAAAGTGAAGATATTCTAATAATGAGTAAATTTAATAACAAACATAAAATAAATGTATAAAAAAAAAAAACTAACAACCAAAAAGAAATCGGACAAAAATAAGTGGCTACTACATAGTTTGAAGAATTCACGATTTCAAATATATCTGATTTGCAACTTTGCTCGTTTAACAAAATGGGCAACTTCGGGTGGGTTAGTCAATTTTGATAATTAAAATTGGTATATAGTAAGTAATTATTGATAAGTTATATAATTTTCACTTAAGATTTTTATTGGCTTGAAAGATAGTTTGGATCCAACTCAGGTTACTTTATTTACAAATTTGTCGAATTATTTTCTGGGGGTAAATGTTGGATATTGTTGGATTGGAAATTTGGAATTATATCCTCCGTTCATTAAGGGAGGGAAAAAAAGGTCAAAAAGTAGGAACTAGAAATTTATTTACTTTTTATTTTACAATTTCATTAAAAATAATTCTTTGAAGTTATCTTTTTTCTTATGGGAAATAACACTTTGATTTCTTGAATTAATTATTATATAAAAAATTTTATAGGGTTAAAAAAAAATCACTAGGTATATAATATGTTTGGAATAACTTTTAAAAAAAAACTTTTGAAATCAAATTAATTTTTCTATAAGCATCTTTGAATTTTTTTTTAATAATTTAAAGTGTGTCTAGTATACTTTATTGAGTGATTTTAGATTATCAAGAGTGGTTTTTTTGTTTTTAAATCTTAATAAATAAAAAGTGCTTAAAAAATTGAACTAATTTAAAAACCTTTTTTGCTGGAGAGATGGATTATTAAAAAATGATTTTAAAGTGTTTAACCAAAAATCCTCCAAATATGTAGTAAAAAATAAAAACATGTTTATAATTAATAGAAACACTTTTAAGTAAATGCAACCAATCTAATTTGTTATTTAAAACACTTTTGATAAAATGTAAGACATAATAACATTTTTATTGAAAATATTTTTTTCAAGAGTGTTTTAAACTATAAGGTATTTGAATGCGAGAGATGCATGTACAACCTTAATCTCCATTTAAATAGCCTAAATTATTTTCATCATGGTTGAGCACGGTTCAAATGATTAGATATTAAAGTATCTCATCGTGAATTGTATGTTGAAATATATTTTCCTAATTTGTAATGTAATATATTGTAAGTTAAATTATAACAATAACTTTATTATTGGACTCTACTTGGAAAAATATTAAAGTATAATAAATAAAATATGATTCCATATATCGAATTTATTTATAAATCACTAGTTAAATATATATTTTAAGTTGATGTAATGTGTGTGGATGTGTTAATCATTTGACTCGTATTATTAATATGTTTCGGTCTTATTTAATAATTACTAAAAATATTTTATTGGGTATAGTTCAATAACTATTGAAAATATTAATATTTTTTTGTTATATTTTAAATTTAAAGATAGTTATTGTATACGAGAATTTCAATGTAAATTGTCTTTTTAATAATAATAATAATAAACCCTTGAAAGCGATAGGTAGATTGTGTTGTGTTCTATTTTCAAAAAATAAAAATAAAAAATAAAAAAGATTGTGTTGTGTTCTTATTTCTGCCTCGCGTCGGGTTTCAAATTTTCTATTTATGTCTTCTCCACATTTGACTTTACTCAATTTGTCGAAAATGCAAAAATGAATATTAATAATTCTAAAAACCACACATGTTGTTTTCAAAAAAAAAAAAAAAAACCACACGTGTTATTTGAACAATTTTATTCAACCATCTAAGTTATTAAGATTTTTCCCATAGTAAAAAACATAAGGTTAAATTATACTGTTGCTTCCGAATTTTTTTAGTTATTATATTTTAAGAAGTCTCCAATGGCTAATTATATATTTTAAAAATTGTGTTTATTTAATTTCTATACTTAAAAAAAATTAATAGGTCACTGAACTTTCAATTTTATATTTAATAATTTTTTTGTCGTTGAGTTGGTTAGTTTAAAGCTTATTTGACACATTAATTATATTATTTAGTAATAATATGACAAGTTAATTTCATTCAATTTTAACCGTTTGTTAGCAAAAATATTATATTGATGAAATTAATGAAACAAATATAGTGTCCTACTAAAAAAATTTCTAAATATTGTTTATTAAAATAAAACATACGATCTAGAATCAAAATGTGTACGAGGTCCAAAGTTTTGATTATTCCTTTGTGTGGCAGATTCAATTAATACAATGAAAATTTTTAATTCATTTCATAGTTTTCATCATGGCACACATCATTCTGAATAAAGGACAGGACAAAGTATTTATGGTGTGACATTTTACCAAACATGTACATTCATATCTATGATTGACCAATTTGGCTAAGTCAATTTAAACATAATTTAATTGATCAAGGTATTAATAATATATGACATTTTAGCTTTTAAGTTTGAATTTCAAAGTCAAACAATATGTTCCTTAACTTTTGGTCATTCCTATTTACAATATTTATAGGATTGAATGATAAATTATTGCATATTTTAAACTATGATGTGACATTTTACCAAACTAACTTAAAGTATTCATATTTTGAACTCAATTGACCGTAACCAATCTTCTTGATGAGTTGCAAACATGAGCATAACTCAACTAGCATAAAGTATGTACTATCGACTAAGAGGGGAGAGATTCGAATCTCCCACTCCACATTTTGTTAAAAAAAAAAAAAATCCTCTTGATGAGTTATTACAAATTTGTTAGGTTATAATTTTATTTTATTTCTAAAGTTTGTCGATATCAATATTCTTATCCGTTATTTATATTTTAAAATTTTAGATAAATTTAGAAATGAAAAATGACCATTTAAAAATATTATATCTACATACTGAAACCAAAATTATGGTCAAAAACTAATTTTTATCACAAAACTTTGAGATGGTATCAATTAACTAATAATTATTATCAATTTAAACTCTAAACTTTCATAATGAATCAATTTATAATTATTTTCACTTGATTCCATTTAAAATAACTTTAAAATCAATTGAATAAAATTATTCATCTCCCAAAGTCCTACAAAGTAACAAGAAAAATTATTACTTAATTCTTTTTTAATAAGTAGATTAATAGATGAAGACAAAAAGATGAAAAACCATTTAAATTAATGAAAAACTACTACTATCAATTTTTTCCAACATTTCTTTCTAATTTACGTTAATCCTTATATTTAGGAAGTCATATGCACGTGTGAAAGTTATGCTTTAACGGTTTTAGAACAAAATTCTAACGGAAAGTCTAAATTGATTCACTTAATAGTTTAAGATTTTAATTGATGCAATTATTAATTTGAGGTTTTAAGTGATAAAATTTCCAAAAGTGACCCCGTTTGGTAATCATTTGGTTTTTAAAAATTAAGCTTACAAATACTACTTCTACCTATAGAGTTCATTGTTTTGTTATTTACTTTTTGCTTATGTTTTCAAAAATCAAGCCAAGTTTTGAAAACTAAAAAAAGTAGTTTTAAAAAACATGTTTTTGTTTTTTAAATTTAGATAAAAATTCAATTATTTTGTTAAAAAAGATGAAACTCATGGTAGAAAATTCATAAGAAAACCAGCACAATTTCTAAAAATCAAAAACCAAAACTTAAATGGTTATCAAATGGAGCCGATATAAATTGATTTACCCCCCAAATTATCTAGTTACAACAGTGTAAGGACCCAACTTTTTCTTATTAGACTTTCTAGGGACGTTACTACATGCAAGCTAGTAGAATTTAGAAATCTTTGGTAAAAGACAAAAAGAATTAAACTTTTTTTGCTAAACAATCAAAATCTTTTAGTTCGGGATCCCTTTAAAAACCATTGCAAAACATAATGTGAATCAAAACGTTAAATCAAATGAAATAGTTCACTTCAATTAAGTTTACTTAACAAAATAATTTGAGTTAAAACATAAACTAGATGCGGAAGCTATACTTCTCATGACACCCATGACCCTTTTAGCAAACCACCTTGCCACTCGCCTAAAATATGTTCTTGCCTTTACCTGAAAAGAAAAAAACATTTTGAAAAAGGATGAGTATTTAAAATACTCAGTAAGTGACCTCACTACCGGGTCAGGATATGCATACACATACATAATGAGTTTTCGAAAACATTTTCTTTCTTTCCTTTGGTGGGACCTAAATTCCTTTCATAGTGGAAACGTTTCTCTTTCAACTTTTTCTCTTCGGCTTAATGTGGACAATTAACCCAACCTCACCTTTCCTTTTCATTTAACCTTTTCAGGTTTCTTTTCATTTAACTTTTTCAGGTTCCTTTTCATATAGCCTCGTAAGGCTCCTTTTCATATAGCCTCGTAAGGCTCCTTTTCATATAGCCTCGTAAGGCTCATTTTCATATAGATGTACATCAATAATGTTAGGGGGTAATTGCCACAGCCTTCGAAATCATTTTTATCATGAAAACATAATGTATGCATGAGGTCCCAAAGCATTTTCAATTTTTCATTTCATGATGCAACATAAAACAAAGTTCTCATGTCATTCATCACATCATAAATCATATAACATGCATCACACTCATAAGAACATACATGTGAGAATTATTTTTCATACATAGCATTTCAAAATTCATTAACAATCATAACTAAAACATTTATGAAAATCCTTTTATTTCAAAAGTAAATTCTTTTTTTTTTTTTTTTCAGTTCCCGACTTGCATTTAAGCATACCGGCATAAAGTCCCTTACCTTGGCTAAGCTCAAGAATCCAATCACCCAATTGCTCACTAATATTCCTTCGCCTTGAACCTCAACCAAATAATTTGGAGCCTAAATCAAACCATCCCTAAGGTTAGAAACAATTCCTAAAATCCATAATTAAATTCCAAAGTTCCTTCCACCAACTAAAGTTCCAAAATTTAGAATAAATTCCTTAACATTTAACTTAATCTCAAATTGGTGGTTAAACTCAATTCAAAACACAAGGTTCTTGATTTAATTGAACTCTCAAATTTAATCTACCAAAAATCCAAAACTCCAAGGATTTGCTTGATTTTAGGATGGAAAATTTACCTCCGTTCTTTCTCCAAACCGACCCAAGCTTTACTAAATAAATGGTGGTTTGATTCGATCTTGTCACACCAACCTTCACCTACAATGGGTATTCCAAAATAGAGCCCAAAAATCAATGGGTAAATCTCCAAACTTCCATATCAATGCCCAAAACTACATCTATTATTTGAAAACCGTAAGATTATAGCGAAAATAAGTTTACCCACGTGCAAAAGGAGTCGAAACAGCGCTGTGCAGTACCAAAAACCCGCCAGAAAAATCAAACTGCAGCAGATCGGCGTCGTGAACAGTACCTGCGGTATGAACAGTACTCGCGGTATGAACAGTACCGCGCGTGAACAGTACCCCAATGAACAGTACCGCCCCCCCCCCCCCCCCCGTGAACAGTAATCGCCGTGAACAGTATCACGTTCGTGAACAGTACCCTCACGTGAAGAACAAATCCGGCGATTGATGTTTGTTGAAGGAGAAGAAACTTTCGAATGGATGGGTCTTTTGGTGGTGAAAGAGAGAGAGAGGGATTGATGGTGGATGTTGTTTTTCATGGAGGAAGAGGAAAAGGTTGGAGAAGATGATGGCTTGGCTTGACCTAGGGCTAGTATAAAAATAATAGAGAGGGATATTTGGGCTTGACTTCTCCTTGGGCTTGGGCTTGGCTTAAATGTCCCTTGATTTACAAGAATGCCCCCAAATTAAATAAATCCCATTTTTCCCTCAATTCTTCTCAAATTACCCTCAAATTTTCCAATTTAAATTTTGCTAAACCTCAAAATTAAATTCAATACAACCTTAAGCATGAAATTAACCTTACTATAAATTTTAAATTCCACAATTAAAGCCTTAATTAATACCTGAAAGTGCCGGTCGTTACATAACAATTTTTTTTTTCTTTCCTTTTTTTATAAGAGAAGCACTCCGATTTTCAGGGTTCATATTAAACTTCCAAAAAAAAAATAGTTCAAACAGTATAGCATCCAACTACTCGGATGGGTTGCTTGTGTCGCTTAAAAACCATGGTATTGACAAAGGGCTAGCTTAGATCACAAATTACATCGTTGAGATACGAAACATTATTTCATTTATAGCTTTCCTGATGAATGAATTTGATATGTCCTTTAAGGCTCGATTGCATTTGCAAGCGTAAAAAGAGAGAATCTTAACCGTCTAGGTTGTTGGGTAAAAAAAATATATTTATTAATCTATCAAGAATCATTTTTCAATTTACTTAGTCATGCAAAAGCGGATGAATACCATCTTTTAGATTTAACTTTCTTAACAATTTGCCACATTGATGAGTACCAGATTTTAGATTTAACTTTCTTAAAAATCTGCCACATTTTCTAATGATTTAGAAATCAAATTTACATTTCATATATATATATATATATATATATATATATATATATATATATATTTCACATTTATTGTCTCTTATATGGTAAAATTTTGATTGTTTCAATTCTTTATAACAATTATTTTTCTTAAATTTTTATCAAATAATTTAGTTTAAAAAAAATTAGATGTAATTTATATCATATAAAATTTTAAATAATTATCTTATAAAAAATTATAAATTAAATAGCAATATGAGAATAATTGAAATAATTAGGTTACTTTAGTCATTATAACTAAGTCACAACAATTTAGTATTAATTTACCAAATAACTAGTTTTTTCTCATTTAAATTGAAACTTACCAAACACTATTTTACTTAATTTCACATCTGATTTTTCTAAAAGCACACTTGACAGTAATTATTTTTAAAACTACAACAATCTCAAACCATGCCTAAGTATCATATTATTGGAAATTTTGAGACCTTGTTCCAGTAGAAGGTTTAAAGATTTTTTTTTAAAGATGTTGATACCTGATTTTGGTCGGAGAATGAATGATGAATTTGTATTGTTGTGGAACAGAACAATGCCTGCAATACAAAAGAGATGAACTAAGAGGGGTGGTTCTACGCCATCTTCACTCCGACTCTCAAGTCAGTATCAAATTTGCATATGCTTAAAGAGTAGTAGGCGAGTATTTTGACGTGTCTTTCTAACTATTGAATCGTAGTATTTATAAAATGGTTTAAAAACTGTCATCATAATGGATTGCTACAATCTTGTCATGATTCTCGCGAGGCGTTAAATATGAGAAACGGTTTCAAGATTGGACCATTGCTCTTACCACAACTGAGACTTTGCACCTAAATCTTCTCAACCTTTGGTCGACCCCCACTCGAGTCGGCTTCATAGAGCTTTGGTCGGCCTCATGAAGGTTGGCCGACCCCCTCTTGGCAGGGGTAGATGTACATTGGGCCCGGGGAGCTCGAGCCCCCCTCAACTTTTTAACTAATATCTATTAGTATTAAAAGCTACAGTTCCATCTCTAGTCTTCTTGTTGGCTTGATGGATGAAGCTCCTTCTGATATTCTCAATTCCTTGGTTCAAACCCAACGAGAGCATCGTTTTCGCTTTTAGCTTATTTTCTTTTCATTTTTCTGTGTTTTTTTCCGTTATTTTTTTTCCTCTTTTCATTTTCTTTTTTTCTTTTGTTTGTTTTTCCAGTTTCTTTCTTCGTTTTTTTCCCTCGTTTTTCTTATTGTTTTTGGGATTTTTTTCTTTGCAAAGTAATATTTATTTTTTATATATTTAAAATAACTTAAATTTCTTTCTTTCTTTCTTTGTTAGTTCAAAATTTCTTTCTAATAACAAATATATGATATTATAATTCTTTTTTCAATTTCATTTTTAAATTTGAATTCTTTTAGTGAAATCGAGATGGAACAATAAAAATATTTTTGAATTTTAGTAAATTATTTTTATTAAATTCATGATATAAAAAGAATTTATAATCCTATGAAAGAGAAAAAATAATCTAATTGTTAATTGTTATTTCAAGTTTCATTTTTTTTATACACTTATAAATTTGATCTATTTTAATAGGCTTTTGAATTATCAATTGGTTTTTAAACTTTAAATTTTGTATTTAATAGGTTCTCGAGTTTTGAATTTAATGTTTATAATAGATCTGTAACCTAATGGATTTTTTTAAAGTTCAATGATCTATTAGATAAATTGAAAATTCATGAACCTGTTAGACAGAAATTGAAAGTTTAGTGACTTAGTAGAAACTTTTTAATGTCAATAACTTCTTAAACAAAATCTTGAAAATTTAGGCCTCGTTTGATAACCATTTGATTTTTGAAAAATCTACTTGTTTTCTCACAATTTCTCTAAAATGACTTTCATTTTCTCTACAATAGTTTCCATCTTTTTTAAAAAAATACTTGAATTCTTAGCCAAATTCCAAATTCCAAAAAACAACTTTTTGAAAATATTTTTTTTTTAGTTTTCAAAACTTGGCTTGGTTTTTGAAAACACATCTAAAAAGTAGATTCAAACATGGAAAACTGTAGGTGGAAGAGTATTTATTTATAGGCTTAATTTTCAAAAACCAAAAACCAAAAACCAAATGGTTATCAAATTGAGCCTTAAGGACCAAATTTTTAATTTAGTCAATTTAATATCAAAATATACGAATTGATATCAATATATATCAATATATCAATGTGTTCAAAATCATTTCTACATAGCCCACCCGACATAAAATTCTGGATCCGCCACTACCTCTTGGGTCGGCCTCATGTAGGCATGGCTAACCTAGGGCTCGGCCTTATGAAGGTTGGTCGACCCCCACATGGGTCAACCTCATGTAGCATGGTTGACCCAAGGGTCAACCTCATGTAAGCAGGTCGACACCCACCTAAGTCAGCCTTGTGAGGATCGGCCAACTCGAGGATCTCAGGATCGACCTCCTGGGTTCTCGAGTGCTTGCTTCCTTGGGCTCCTATTTGTGGTGGGCTTCCGGCCTTGTTGACAATTTCACCCATAACAAAAAAATATTATTGATTTCAATTTTTAAAATTTCACTAATTTTTTTAAAATATAGAAAACTTAATTCTAGCCAATATGAACATGACTCAATTGGCATACAATGTATACTCTATCAAGAGATCAGATGTTCGAATTCTTCAATCCACACGTATTCGAAAAGAAAAGTTAATACTGAATAAGCTTGATTTTCAAACCGTCCTAACGTATCTCTGTCAAATTAGTTTTTTTCACATGAACTTTTATTTATTTTAAATAGATGACATACAAATGACGAAATTTTCAAGTCATCAATTTTATTCAAGCATAACCTTTTTTCTTCAAAATTTCCGTGCCCTTTCAGCCATTGAAAAAGCCGTTTAATATAACATATTTTCTATTATCAAAAATTTTATTGATCTATATATATAGATAATAGGAGCAATGCTACAATTATTTCATAGATGATGTAAGAGCTAATTATATTTTAAAACAACATTATAAATTTTTTTATTGATCTATATATAAATCATAGGAGCAATGCTACAATTATTTCTTAGATGATGTTAGAGCTAATTATATTTTAAAACAAGGGCTGAAAATATTGTTTTTTTTAAATTCAAATTTAAAACATAAAACTAAATATCGTTTGATTTTTTATAGTGCAACAAATACGGAAGTGGAGACTTAAATCTCTGGTCTTAAGAAAATAAGTAGATACATTAACCATTAAGTCGATGCTTATATTGGCAACTAAATATGTTTGATAACACTTCTATTTTTAGTTTTTGAATTTTAAAGACCGTGTTTACTTATTTAACAACTTTATTTTTAAAGGTTTTGAATAATATAACCAAATTTTAAAAATTAATAAAAGGTGCTCAAAATATGTTTTTTATTTGTAAGTTTTTGGCTTTTTTTATTATTTTTTTATTTTTTAAATTCTATAAAATCTATCCCCCAAAAAGCTCATTTGATTACCACTGTTTTGTATTTTTGGTTCTTAACGAGTGAGTTTGTTTACAGAACATTTATTTGTTCTATTATTTGGTTTCTAATAACATTTTTAATTTTTCTGTCAAATTTTGAAAATGAAAAAAAAAAAAAAAGTTTCCATAAGTTTACTTTTGAAAGTAATTGGCTAATGATTTAAAATAAAATTACAGATATTTTTTTTAAGGAATTGTGGGGATTAACAATCTAAAATTTTAAAATATATAATCACATTATGATGCCTGATTATGATATCTTAAATAACTTGAGCATGACTCAACTGGTTAGGACATAATTTTTTTATCAAGAATTTTGGAGTTCGAATCTCCACTCCTACTTATTGAATTAAAAAAAGAATATAATAATAATATCTTAAATTATCATATTTTATAACAATTCTATTATTTCAAATATTTTGAACAATTTCTCAATAAAATGAAGCATGAAAATTTCAAAAACATATTAATATTTTAAATAAAGTATCCATTTAAAAACATACATTTGAGAATTTTTCACATGAGCCAAACCATGCTTTTTCACCCATATAGCATATAAACTTCATGAACAAAAGCCTTTTCAGAAGAAGAAGAAGAAGGGAAAAAAAAAAAAAAAAACTTCATGAACAAAGCGTTTTATTTTTCTTGTGGGGAGTTGGGGAACATTGGAAAAAAAAGTCTTCAATATTTGCAGATATATGGAATAAGATTATTAAATTGGTATACCAAACAATATGATATGTTGAAATTTAATTCAATTCACGTGGAATTGTAGCCAAAAAACATTTTTTTTTTACTATTATGGGTAAGAAAAGATAAATAACTTTAACCATATGTTATTGCTACATCATCTAGATTGATTGGACATTTAATTCATATAGTAGGTAGGATATATATATATATATATATATATATATATATATATATATATATATATATATATATATATATATTGAATAAGATTATTAAATTGGTATACCAAACAATATGATATGTTGAAATTTAATTCAATTCACGTGGAATTGTAGCCAAAAAATCTTTTTTTATTATTTGTGCAAGAAGAGATAAATAACTCTAACCATATGGTATTGTTACATCAACTAGATTGATTGGACATTTAATTCATATAGTAAGTATGATTTGTATCTCTAATATATATATATATATATTTCCTCTGACTTCATTTGTTGGTTCTCTTGCTTATTTTCACCATGCCACATTTTTCTAAGGTAAGTTTTAAAAATACCATACATTAATTCTACATATTTATCTATGAATTATTTATAATATAGTTTCCACATTTGAAATTAAATAAAAAAATTAACGTGTTTTCATAATTCATAATAAAATTGCTTGCTTGACTGCATAAGAGAGTTTGGACGAGAGAAGAGTCTATCGTGATAAAATGAAGGTACAAAATGGATATTTTAGTTAAAACAAGTAACCATTGCATCTATTTATAAAGTAACAGTAAGTAGTTTTAGTGGGTTTTTTTTTCTTTTGTGAAATTATATCTTTAGTTATTCACATGTATGAAAGAGGTTAATAATACCTTAATTAGTTGAAATAAAATACGATTGTAGTTTAATAGTGTTATTAAAAATGATAATAGAAGTCATTATATATTAAAACATCTTCATTGAAAAAAAAAGTTTATTATACATTTTTTTAAAAATTATCGATGAGATAAATTAATAAATATACATGTTCATCCCATTGGGATAACATCTAAAAAAATTACTTTAAAGTGAAACATCATTTTTAACGAAATAAGAAGTGTTTTTAATCGTTTTTTAAAACTTTCAAAATTAATTTTATATACATAAACAAACACCACGAAAATTTTGAAACATCAAACTTTATTTTGTTCTCTCACGGTCCAATAGAAACATTATGTTTATTGTTTAGTTAATGGTGTTAGTGACAATAACTACATGGTATCACAAATTCAAATTTCAAAAAGATAATTAACATCTATATAAAATTCAAGAATTAAATAAACATGTCAACTTAAACATAACTCAATTGATTAAATTATTGTAACTTCTTATACAAGGCATTTGAGGTACATGTTTGATATCTTTAGGCCCGATAATGTTAAGCTTAGGTTTTAAGTAGAGAGTTTAGGAAGCGTGTGTTTAGGACAAACATAAGTTTAAACGAAACTGGTAAAATAGTAGGTTCTCATATTATTGAAATCCATGGATTTGTCCAACAAATTCTAAGCTTGACAAACACAACAAACATGGATTCAACATCCAGGGCAAAGTTAGAAATTTTTATTGGAAGGGACAAAATTTTACATTTTGTATTTTGAACATTTGGGAGAAAGAGGAAATTAGTGAAGAAACGTAGAAATCTTCAAGTCTTTACATAATTTTTTAAATCTAAGAAAATCCGAGAGGGGGCAATTGACTGCCCCCTTCTATTCTTATGCCCTTATCAACTAGGAATTATTCGGTGAAACTACCACAATAATGTTGTTGACAATTTTTCACCGTTGGATGGAAAGAGAAAAGTAACTCGAATTTATATCCTGTAGTTATTAGGGACACGAAAATTATTGAATACACACCAAACATTTATTATGAAACAATCACATTTCATTGAATAATTTGTCCCATCAATATCTTAAATTGAATCCACTCAAACCCAACAAACACGAGTTCGTGCCCATGTACGACTTTGGATTATATTATAGCTTTCACTAAATAATATTGGCATTGAATTAGAGGCCTAAATTTTTCCTCTTGTGAAGACTTTTTCGTTCCAGTTCCATTCCCACCCATCAACAATATTCTTTGCCTCAACTTTTTGTGGTCATTGCCCAAATCATTAGAAAGAAAGAGGCAAATTCTGTGGCTGTCCCGGAAATGGGAAAAGGAATCGAATCCTTCCCGCCGCCGGCCGCCGGGCTTAGTGCTCATCTGGCGGCGGCGACGGTGAATTTGGCCTTTGATTTCTGGCTTTTCTGGTAAACATTCCTTTCATCTCGCGGCGGCGCACGATTTAAAAACTTTTCTTTCATCCGTGGCCTCTCTCTGTGGATGGTGGTTTCTTTTTCTTAAAACTTTGATTGATTGAAGATCAAATTGGTGTTATTTTAGTATTTAGTCAAAATCTGTCAAAAGAAAAGTGGTAATACTATTTAATTTTTTTCCCATTTCCAATTTTAATATTTTGGTCATTGAAATTTCAAAAGGTAAACTTTTAATTTGTGGAATTTGGGAGATAGTTCTAAATGATCTCTAACCTCATTTGACCTTTATTTGACTAACACTAAAGATCATTTGCAATTTTAATATTTTGGCTATTTAGATTTCAAAGGTACATTTTTAGTTTGTGAAATTTGGGAGATGATTCTAAATAGTCTTTGAGCTTATTTGATCTTTAGTTGACCAACACTAAAGGTGATTTACAATTTTAATATTTTGGTGATTGAGATTTCAAAAGGTACACTTTTACTTTGTGAAATTTGAAAAATAGTTCTAAATGGTCTATGAGCTCATTTGACCTTTAGTTGACTAATTAAGATGATTTGATTGTTAAACTACTGATAGTATTTGGTAAAAATATGTTCCTTTAATAATTAAATGCTAAATATCTCACCGTTAGCAACTAACGGTTAAAGAACCTTAGGGACAATTTATAATCATTTCTAAAACTCTGATGACTAAAAGTGTTCCTTTTGAAACCTCATAGACCAAATAGGCACCAACTTCAAACTTCATGAACCAAAAGTATATTTTGCCCAAAAAATTAATTATGTCCATGGACTTGTAATACCTATTATTAACCATAGATGATGTGCAATTGTTGGCTCATTTTATATAATCTAGTAGATAAATGATAGAATAAAATAGACAATTAAGATCCCGTTTGATAATAATTTGGTTTTTGAAAATTAAACCTATAAATATTACTTCTACCTATAGGTTTTCTTGTTTTGTTATCTACTTTTTACATATATTTTCAAAAATCAAGCCAAGTTTTGAAAACTAAAAAAAGTAGTTTTCAAAAACTTGTTTTTGTTTTTGGAATTTAGATAAGAATTCAAATGTTTTTTTAAAGAAGATGAAACTCATGTAGAGAAATGATGAGAAAAACAAGCACAATTTTAAAAAATCAAAACCAAAAGTCAAATGGTTATCAAACGAGCCTAAACAGGACTAATTTAACACAAGTAATAAAAGTGGACTAATGGAAAAAAAAGTTATCTACAAAAATAATTTAATATGTTACCTAAAAAGAAAAAAAAAAGGACGAAACATAAATTAACTAGTTAAAGCTTAAAGATTTGAGTCTCAACCTCCTCTCCCTGTTTGAACTAGAAGATAGGATATGTTGCTTGTGACATATGTCTTGTCACATTTAATTTTGGTTTTTTTTTTAAAAAATAGTGCAATTCAAACAATAAGTGTAGATTTAAACGTACGACGTATAAAATATGTTATTAATATGTTGACAATATGTTTGGGCCAAGATTTATATAAAATTACTATTTTATGTTTTAGATAAAAATAGATACAAAACACCTTTTAAGTTTGCCTTGGATTTTAAAAAAATGATATAAAAAAGTTCATAATTTAAAATTTTATCTTTAAGAGGTTATTTGGGACAAAGAATTGCAGGAGTAGGAATTGCAAGGAGTAAGAGTTAGTAAGTCTTGAGAAGTTAGGAAGTCTATGTTTGAGTTGATTTTAGCTTCTTTTTTTTTGTACAATTTTTTTTTTCTATAAGTTCTCAAAATTTCATTATTAAGAATTTGTTCTCATGAATTCTAAGATTGAGATTTTTTGTTATTATTAATTTATGTATATTTTACAAATTTCCTTTAAAGATTTTTTTTTAACAAAATACCCCATATCCTTTTTTCAATATCTCTCACACTAATTATTAATTTGTCTTAGATAATTTTCAAATAAAAGAAAGTCTTACAATACTTAAATATTACATGTGATTCGAAAAGATTTCAATCCGTTAATTTAAAGGGATTATTCAAAATAAACTTCAAGATTTTCATGTTTTTATTCTCTCAATTCAAAAAATAATATAGATTTGTTTCTGTCAATCCTAAAATTGAGATTTTAAATTATATTATCTTATGAATATTTTACAATTTTGTTAAAGACTTGTTTTCGTCAAATTTAAAATTTTAATTTAAGATTTGTTTTTCAAGCTTAATAAAATATATTTTTTTTTTGTATAATTTAAGATTTTATTTTTCTAACTAATAAATGTAATGGACTATCTAAAGTTTGATTAATTTGAAAATAGTATATTCTTTGAAGTTTTAAAATAACTAAGTTAAAAATAAAATATCAAATATTTATGCTATTTTAAAATAATTAAGTTCAAAATGAATATATATTTTTAACATCATTCAAAATGAATATCATACATACTTTTGTTCAAAAAATACAATATATTTATGTTATTTATTGTAATAATTTGCACCCCAAACACAGACTTTTAAACTTCTACTCCTTGCAATAACTCATTGCCCCAACACAGACTTTCTAACTCTAGACTAAACAACTCTGCACCCCAAACACAGACTTCCTAACTCCTCAGATTTTCTAACTCTCCAGACTTACTAACTCTTACTCCTTGCAATTCCTTGTCCCAAACAGCCCTTAAAAATTAAAATTCAACTTTGCATTTTAAACAATATTATATAATTCTACAAACTATTATAGTCCACATATTATTATAACTCATGTTATTATAACTCACTCACTACCCCAAACAACTCGTTATAGTTTTTCCTCTCTTTTAATCAAAGTCAAGAAGCCCCCAACTAGCTAGAAGTTTCGCTTGGCCAATCAAGCCTCAAGTCAACAACATATATACAAAGTTAAAAAGTAAAATTCAACTTCTTTTTGTTCAAATTTTACCAGTGCCTGCAATTATAACCATCAAATTTCAAAACCCAAATTGTAATTCAACTCCTAAAAAAATCAAAGTGTCTCCTTCAAAACCCTTCCCCACTCATCATAATCAACTACTACATCTCCTCCTTTACCATAGTGTGAAACACAGAGAAAGATAGGGCAGTAAAATATTTTAGGGCTTCACAAGTCCCCACCATTGCGCTGTCGCCCACCAACTGTTCGAGAAAATGACAACAACAACAACAAAGGGTTAATTTATTTCCCTTTTTCACTGTTTCAATTCGCAAATCGCAGGTCTCAAAAACGTCCAAAGCCCTAATAAATTAGGGCAGAGGGGGACAAAAAATGAGTTGTTTCCTCAGAGCGATTCTATTCTCCTTCTGAACCAAAATCAATCCTCTGCAAGTTTCGAATCTCGCTGCTGCACTGCAGATTTTGAATCTAAAGCTTTCTGAAATCATTGAATCGGATAGCCAATCGGCAGTGGTTCACTGGCTTTTATAGGATGACGGGGCCCTGTGGATCGTACGATTCTTGACGACCAGTCGTTCGTTTAATTCACATTTTGCATGTTGAATTATTTCTGTTTGTAGTTCTGTTCATCTTTGGCTGATCGAAGCCGCACTGGCTTGTGGGCGCCATTGATCTGAGAATTGGTCGATTGACTTGGTCTTTGGTTTCTTTTCTTGCACGAGGACTTTGGGATTTTGTGACTGTAACTAGTAGTACTTGCCCTAAAGTGGGTTTGAATTTTAAATCATTTTGATTTGATGTTGGTGATTTCCAACCCCAATATTGCTTTCAAGGTTGGTTATGAAAAATTGCTCGAAACGACTTAAATTCAAAATTTTTATCAAGAATGGTCCTACTTTTTGAAACCTACTTTTTTTTTTTTTTTTTGAGTAAAATTTCGCCTATGCCCATGAAAATTATAAACATCAAATGCCCAATAGTTCTCTCTCCTCTCTCATCTTTGTCTTCTTTTTTCTCTTTCCGTGTTCTTTTTCTTCTCTCTCTTTTCTTATCCCACAATGGCTTGTGCACCGATGATCTATCTCCAATGCCCTTGCCATCTTTCATTTACAATCAGTTACGATCATTTTTAGGTTAAAGGGTTGAACAAGCTATCTTCTAGCACGTAGATGTCGAAAAGTTACACGAAGAAAAAAAAATATCACCCAATTTAGTCAATGTAGCTCAAAGTCATGACATCTTAAAGTTTAAACTTAGATTATTTTAGCTTTTGGAGGCATTAAAAGTCAAGATCCTTTAAAATTTTGCTAAGTTTATGAGAACTATATAAAGTGAGTGGTCATTTAGCTAAAACGGATTTATATTGAAGAAGATTTGACTAAAATACGATCGCAACATGCGTGATCACACAATACAAAGGACTAAGAGATGGGTCATCGGTGCTCAAGCCATGGTTAGAGATGTTCATTTTTCCCGCGGGGATAGGGACCAGCCCCTAACGGGGCAGGGAATTCCTGTGTTAGGTAGGAAATGTATTCTCCGTCTCCGTCCCTGCCCTAATTTCTTTATTTATTTTTAATATATATAAAATAAAATTTAAACTTTTATGGAATATTATTTTGTTGGTTAAAATACCATTTTGGACCTTGTACTTTGGGCTTTGTTCCATGTTGGTCCTTGTACTTTCAAATGTCCAAATTGAGTCCATGTACTTTCAATAAAAGCTTAAAATTGGTCTCTACTATTAGTTTATTGTTAATTTGTCTTAAAAAAAGTTAGTCTCTATCAACTTTTCCTCTATAAATTTTGAAAGTATGTTCACATTGTCTCTTTTCTTGTATTAAAATTATTAGGTTCAATTACAAGTTTAGTCCCTAAACTTTGAGGTTTGTGTCTATTTGGCCCATAAACTTTCAAAATGTCTAATAAGTCCATAAACTTTCAATTTTGTATCTAATAAGTCCCTGTCAAATTCAAAATTTTTAAAAATTAATTGATCTATTAGATATAAATTTAAATTTTATGTCTAAATGGAACCCTAAAATTTCAATTTTGTGTCTATTAAACTCGCGAATTTTAAAAAATTTGAAAGTCCAAGGACTGAATTTGTAATTTTGAAAGTTCAGGGACTTAGATATAAACTACAAAGTTCATGGACTAAAGGTGTAATTTAACCAAATTATTATTATTATTTAACCAATTTTGTTAAAATTAACTTCAAACTTATCATATGGACCAATTTTAAGCTTTATTGAAAGTACATGAACTAAAATGGACATTTGAAAGTGCATGAACAAAACCCAAAGTACAGAGACCAAAATGATATTTTAACTTTTTCTTTCCTAAGGAAATTAAAAAGTTTCTCTTTAAATAGAAATTTCTCATTAGGAATTAAAAATTTAAATAGAAAATTTCTTTTAAAAAATATTTTATTTAATTAAAATTTAAAAACAAATTCTAAATGAAGAATAATTCCCCATGGGGAACCTGATCCCCATGAGTTTCTGACGGGGGATCCTTGCCTCGATCCCCATGAAATTAAATGAAAATTTTTGTGGGGACAAGAAATGAAATGGGGGGTAGGGACAGGGATGGGGAAGCCATCCCCTACCTTGCCCCACCCTGTAGACATCTTTAGCCATGGTGGGATGAGAGGGGAGAGGGATAAGAAAAAGAACACAGAGGAGAGAAGAAGATATAGAGAGAAGAAATGAGAGAAAAATTTTGGGCATTTAATGTTTCTTAAAAAAGCAGGTTTCTAAAAGTCAGGTCATTTTTTTATAAAGTTTTTGGTTTTAGGTTAGTTTCAGCAATTTTCCGTATTTGAGAGGGTTTGGAGTGTAGATTTGACATTTTAAGTTTGGAGTTCAAAAAGTTGAGATTTAGAAAAATTGTATTTGGGAAGCAAGTTTAGGAAGCTTGGTTATTTCAAGCATGTTGGTTTTCCCAACTAAACTAGAGCATAACTCAATAAATAAGGCACTTATTAATCATTTCAAAGGTTGATAGTTTGATCTTTATTTCAACCCCACAATTGTTAAACTCGAAAAAAAAAACTCGAGTTTGGCAACGCTTCTCCTAAATGCTCTAATTAGTTCAACCCATGCTTGAAATAACGTTGTATTAGAGTTCTTGGTTTGAGTCCTCTAGATTTTTTATTTTTATTTATTTACAATTGCAAGGTGAAAGATTGAACCATCACCTATGGAATGATAATTAGCGTCTTATCCACTAAGCTATGCTCTTATTGACAACTAACTATATGATTTGATGACATAATTAGTCGTTAGTGATTTTTTAAAAAATTAAATTATAATTTGTCAACCCGAGCAATTAAAACATTTATTTCTTATCTTGAAGTTTGAAGTTCAAAAACCCTGTATCCACACTTGTACCAAAAAAAAAAGTTAAATAATAATTGTAACTTTAATTTCAATCTTGACATCTTTACTTTCAAATTTTATTATTATTCTAATGTTTTGATTAAGACTTCCTAGATGTGCTTCAATGAAGAACCATAAAAGTTATGAAAAAAAAAAAAAATAATTTTTACCCTTGAACTTGGTAAGTTGTATCAATTTTCACCATAAATTTTCAATTTCGACAATTTGAACCCCAAACTTAGATAAATGTTTGTAATTTTCACCTTATATTCAAATTCCACTAATTTTAACAAATAATAATGTAAAAACTCCAAAAACTCACTAATTTAATAAAAATCAAGTTTTGCACAAAATGAAATTTGATTAATGCACAAATTTGGCCACTAAATAACTTCACCAAAACTTACAAATTTCAATAAAAACTAACTCTTTCGTCGTATTTGTCTAAATCCTATCAATTGCATACAAAATATATGTTTTATAATCCATTAAACGTACATGAGAATACTTTTTTCAATGATTTCTCAAACGAAAACTTACTATAAGGTATAAATTGCAACATTTTAAAAAGTTTAAGATGAAAATGGCAGCACTAATCAAAGTTTAGGATACAATTTGATGAAATTGAAAAGTTTAAAGAAAAAATTGATACACCTAATCAAGTTTAGGGTTAAAAATGAAATTTCCTAAAAGTTACGACCAATGAATTTTATGACGGCGACATTTTAATTTTGATGACACATAAGTTTGACAAGTCTTTTCTTTAATTCAACATATAAATGGGTGAAGATTTCAACCTCCTATCTTTAAAAAGGCAAGTAATGCATCTATATACTAGTTGAATTGTGCTCATATTAGCAAGAGTTTGACAAATTAAGTGCCTGTTTGGAATGACTTTTCAAATGTTTAAAATCGAATTTTTAAGTGTTAAAAAAATATTTTTAAACACTTAAAAAGTGATTTCAAATGGACCTTAAATTAGTTGAAAAACATGAATTTGATTTATAATTTAAATATTATTTCAATTGAAAAATGGAACTAGTGCTAGGATCTATATATATTTTTTTTGGAGTAACATACAACTAATAAAGAAATGCTCTAGTTGGATTAGGGTGAGCTACATATAACTTGTCGTGTTTGATTTTCATTATTTTTCACTAATGACGAAGATGTTTGACTTTTAATTTAATTGTGGAACCGACAATGAAGAGTTTAAAAGCATAATTTAATCTTACACCAAATACTTGAAACCTACAACATTTAACGTAAAGAAATCCATATAATATTTATTATTTTAGATGGATGGTCACCCTAGTTTGGAGAATCCATGATTTCAAATATATCTAATTTGCAGCAGGCTCATTTAGCTACATGGGCAACTTAGGATGGTTTAATCTATTTAAAAAAAAAACATAGGGTGGTTTAATCAATTTTGATAATTGAAATTGGTATAGTGTAAGTAATTATTGTTCATACAATTTTCACTTGTATTTTAATTGGCTTGAAAGATAGTGTGAATCCAACTCAGGTTGCTTTATTTACGAATTTTTCCAATTAATTTTTGGGTAAATGTTGGACTAATTTAACCCTAATCATATGATATTTGGATAATGTTTGATTTGAATTATATCCTCCATTCAATTTTAAGAATAATAAAAAAAAAGTAAAAATTAATAATTAATTGACTCAATTGACATAAATATGTACTTTAGACTAAGAAGTCAAATGTGCGAATTTCCCTCCCCACATATATTGTCAAACAAAAAGAATTGACCTTTTCTTTTACAACTTCAATAAAAATAGTTGTTGGAAGTTATATTTTTTCTTATGGAAAATAACACTTTGATTTCTGGAATTAATTATTATAAAAAATTGTTATATCCTTATAGAGTTAAAACACCGAAAAAATCACCGGTGAATGAAATTAAGACTAAGAGAGATGCATGCACAAATAATTTTATTTATTTATTTTTAAATCAAACACAGTTCAACATTAACAAATAATTTTATTTGAAGTACTAGGTTTTTTTTTTAAAAATAAATTTGAACTGGTTTGATTTATTCTATATTAATTTTCAATAAAACTATATATAAATCCAATTCAATTCATACTAGTTCAATTTATTCAAACTTAACTCATTTGGATTAGATTAATTATATTTTTTTGAAGCATAACTAAATGAAGTCTCATCTTCTACAGAACAAGAGAGTTCGAGAATGTGAAAGAACCTTTGAGGGTTGAATGTTCCTCCAAAGACAAAAATATGTCTTTGGCATGCATGTGTTTTGCTTTACCTACAAAGGCAAATTTACAAAGGCGGAGTATTGTTGAAAGCGGTGCTTGTCCATCTTGTGGTCATGCAAACGAAATTGAAATCGATGCTCTTTGGGCTTGCAAGAATATCCAAAAAATATGGAAAAAATGGCTTCTTGTATTGAGGCTTGTGATCATCATTGACACTGATTTGGCTTCTTTGTTTTGCAGGGCTACTCAGGATCTGGACCAAATAGTAATGAGAATTTTCGCACTTACATTGGTGGAAATTTGGAATCAGCGAATACTAACATATTTTAGGAAAAGAAGAAGAGACAGAATCAAGATCTAGTCCAATGGGCGTTGGATTTCATTGATGAGATGGATGGCTATGCTAACCCAGAAAGCTTTCGATCAATTCAGTCTTCTCGATCAACTACAGTAGACCCTTCTACAAGCTTTTCGAACATAAACAACAATGCTAGATGGATGCCTCCAGATGATGATGACTCTTTCAAACTTAATTCAAATGCATCTATATCTTTGGGTGTTGTGGGCTTTGGAGTGATGGTCAGAAATTCTAATGGCGAAACTATGTTAACGGTACAACATGTTAAAAAATTGTTCAGACCTGTGGAACTCCCTGAAGCCTTAGCTCTAGCTTTTGGTACTAAAACATCTCTTGAAGTAGGACTTCGATCATTATGGGTTGAAATAGATTCGTTAATTTTGTGGAAACTTCTTGAAGGGAGGGAACGATTTAATAATGAAGTACAACCTATAGTTGATGAAATTCGCTTTTATCGTCAGCAAGATCTTGTTAGAGGCTTCCTTTTTGCTCCAAGATGTTGCAACACAGTGGGTCATATTTTGGCTAACCATGTGAGGAAGAACAATTATGTAATAACCCGTATTTTCCAATACGGTCATTCTAACAATAATGCGAAAACGTAACAATTACAAACTAAAACAAACTTAAACAAATTCAGCGTATGCAATTTCTTACAAAGAATTTCTAAAATAAACTATCAAATCCTTAACAACAGCTTTCTAAGTCTTGTACCAGAATGCTAAACTTCACTTCTTTCAAGATTATCAATTGATCTTTCGTTTGGAAACATTTTGAAAAAACAAAAATGAGTACAGAAATACTCAATAAGCAATTTAAACATTAAGTTCAAAAATTCATTTTCTTCAAAACAAAACATAGAAATTCAGTTTAACAAATTATTTCAATAGTTGAATCAAAGTCAAATATTCATTCGATCATTTTCTTTCAAAATAATCGTAAACAAAATACCAATATTCTTGCAAAATTTTTAATACAACTATTAAAACTTCTAGTCAAAACTTTTAGAAAACAAAAATCTTTCAATCATACAACAAAACTTTCAAAAAACAAAAATCTTTCAATCATACAAACTTTCAAAACAAAACTTTCATTTTACCAAAACTTTCAAATATTGAAACTTTCAATTCAAATAGTACTTTCAATCAATCAATACTTTCAAATATCAGAGTGAGAATATGCATTATTTATGTAGCCTTCAGAACATATATGATGGTTACCCGTCGATAATACCAATTAATCAATCATAACATTCAATCAAAGTTGTCAATAAAAATCGCAAGAACATTCAATACAATTACTTAAATGTGAAGTCATGTGGTGAAACACACACATGAATAGTCATTCCAAAAGAATGCCAATCCACAATTGTGTATTCTCATAAATAAGCATCAATCAGTCAGAGCTTTCAATCAGAGATGTCGATAAGATCGACTAGAACAATCAATAATTACTTAAGTGTGAAGCCACGTGAGTGAATAACACACATGAATCTTCATTCCAAAGGAATAACAAACCACAAATGTGTCTTCCCATAAATGTGTTTTCTTACAAATAAGTCAGAAAAACACTTTAAAACATATAAAACAATTTCGACGAATTTCAAATCATACAAAACATACTTTCAAACATTTATCAAATAAACAATATTCAAAACATAATTGTACCAAAATTGCTATTTTGGAAGGGATGTGGAAACTACTTACCTCGATCGAAAATCCTACAGTCCTCAATCTCAATTTTCCACAATTCCAACTCCTTGAACTAACGTCAAACTTCTAGAAGCCTATATATATCCAATACTTTATACTCAAAAACCAAATTCTATCTTCTAAAACTTATCTAAAGCATACACCATCTTATCTACCCAATTTTTCCATTCAAAACAATTTTCTACATAAAAAGTTAGAAAAATAGGGTTATTGGGTTGCAAAAATAGATCTGAAACTGAATTTTAAAATACCTTAAAACTCACTAAAAACATACTAAAAAACAGTAAAACCAACACTTTTTCAATACATAATAAAATATCAAACAATTTTTCAAATAACTTTTAAAACCTTCAAAACTATCATAAATTATGGACAATCATACCAGACAAATTTATGCTTCATAAAACAAAACTCCCCAAGATTTTAACACTAAAAGAATCAAAATTTGCCACTTTTTTAACACAAAAATCAGATCTAAAAAGTTTAATAAAACTTCTATAAAAACCATAGAAACATACTATTTTCATATAAAAATAAGAGCTATACATTATACTTAAAGTAGCAATCATTTGGTAAACTTTTGGTGCAAAAAGAATCTAAAATACACTTAGAACAGTCCCAATTTTAAAGAAATTTAAAGTTGAAAAATTCTGAAAAATTTTCCATATTAAAACCTTCAATTTAATCCAAAAGCACTAAGAGGAAACTCTCTGATGAAAATTCCAGCAAATTAAAAATCTAAAACATTGCAAGAAAACTTCAATAACCAAGAAAAAAAAAGAAATCAACAATATCTATAAAGAAAACTTACTGTCTTCCTTGTTAGAGAAGGTCCAGAGCGTTTCTTCTTCCTTTTTTTTTTTTTTTTTGCCATTAAAACTTTTGATCAAAAAAGTTAGAGCTTAGAAGACCATTTTTCTTAAAGAACACTAATTTAAACCCTTAAAAGATTATCTTCTTTTTTAAAAAAATATTAATAAAAATTTATCTCCTATTTTAAAAAGAAGATAAAATCCTAATTCAAAAAGGTTGTAGAAATTAATAAAACAAATAAAATGAAAACAATTCCCTTTTTATTTTCTTTTCGCGAATGTTACAAATTATGTTGGCATTTGGGTAGAAGAACATCTTTTGTGGGTGTCTGAGGCTGTTTTAAGGTATCTTTTCCCATTTTAATTCGTTTTTGTTTTTCCTTCTTTGTACTAAAAAAATATAGTTTTTTTGAGTGTATCCAAACACCTCTAATTACAAATACAAAAATATTTAAAGATGTTTCTCTTACTCCGTTTGCATATTTAGGATTATACAATGGAAGATTGTAATGCCTTTTCAAAAGAAGAAGAAGAAGATTATAATGTCAAAATTCTACATAAATTGTAATTAAAGTCTCATTCATTTTTCGATCAACAATTTTCGCAAGTAATTGACCGAAATAAATTTAATACATTAATAAATGTTTTTTAGTAGTTTTATCACTTTTGGTTTTATTCAAAAAAGAAAAAACTCTTGGTTGTAAAAGATTCTAGTAGTTTAACACAATTTGGTGTGCTATTAGTTGAAAACAAAAAAAGTTTAGAACTTTTTTACTTTCCTACTTCAAACCTTTTAATATATTAATCTGGATCCTAACATTTAAAAGGCCAAAAATCAAATTATACCCCTAAATTTTGGAGGTTGCATCAATTTAAATCATGAACTTTCATAAGTGTATCAATTGAACTCTCTGTTAGATTTCGTTTGAAAAACATTAGTTTACATGTGTGCAAACTTATAATTGTATCAATTAAACTATTCAACTTTCATAAGTGAATCAATTTAGACTCTCCATTAAAAAATCGTCCATGCAGTTAAAACAGAGGGTCTAAATTGATTCACTTACAAAAGTTCAAGAGTTTAATTGATACAATTATAAGTTTGCACATGTGTGAACTAACTTTTTTCAAACAGAATTTAATGGAGGGTATAAATTGATACACTTATGAAATTTTAAAGTTTAAATTGATACAATTATTAGTTTAGGGTTTTAATAGATGCAACCTCAAAATTTAGGTGTATAAATTGATTTTTGCTCAATTTAAAATAAGTGTTAAAACTAATACCTTGTGAGAATTGAATTGGAAATTTGCTATGAACCAACTAATATACACAAATTTAACTACAAAATTTCAAAAATGAAATCTAAAACATGCCCAAATTGACTAAACTAAATCACAAAGTTATGTCAAGAAGACTAATATGAACATAACTCATCAGTAATTGGCATGTACTTCTATTGAAGTTAGAGGTTCAAATCTCGATACTCCACATTCGTTGTACTAAGAAACAAAAAACAAAAGAGGAAAACTACAGCTTAGAGACTCACGTTTTTGTTATAAGGGCCTCAATAATCAAAAGGGTGAAAGAAACCCTAGTACAGATTGTGATCATATGTAACAACGTAATACAATCGATCAGAGTGAATTAAGGAGGCGTTTGGCGTGTAGAGTTGAGTTAGATAGAGTTAGTTTGTCATTGAGTTCAGAAGTCTGTATTTGGGGTGCATAATTGGGTTGAGTTGAGTCAGAAAGTTTGTGTTTGGAATGCAAAGTTGAGTTAAGTTGTTAGGGATATCTAATACAGTTTTTTGTAATCCGAAGTAGACTGATTTTTAGTTGACTATTTTTGTTTCCTTTATTTTTATTTTTTCCAATCATTCATCTAGAAACATATTTTTCCAAATTTCCAACACTAAATTTAGATGTCTACTTCAAAAAAAAAAAAAAAAAAAAAAAAAAAAAAAAAAAAATATATATATATATATATATATATATATATATATTTCAACATTGATCTTTTTTTAAAAAAACATCATTCTTTATCTTTCTTTTTTTAGAAATTGACTTCTTCCAAACTATAGGCAATGTATAATTGTTTTCTCTTTCTACTACACATTGAACTTTTTTCAATTTATAGAAATCAAATATTTGCGTTATACATTAAACTTCTTTCAATTTATAGAAATCAAATGTTACATTCTTTATAACAACAAATAGGCAATTGATGAATGGAAAAAAAATGCAATGTACATGTATTTTTTTTCTTTAAACACAAATTGAACTTCTATCAAAATATAAAAATATAAGGTTTCATTTTCTAAACACACATTGAACTTCTTTGAAACTTACAAATGAGGACCTTCTTATGATTTTTTTCAATTACTAATAGAGTTTTCATTATGAGGAAGTTTAAAAAAAAAAAAACATGTTTTTTTTTTGGGCAAAGGAACATTGTTTGTTTACATTTGTTTAAACACATGTACTAAATTGAACATCTTTGGAAAAGAGAATGCCAATATTTTACTTTTTCAAGATGATAAGAAAACGACAATATATTTTAATATTAGTGTCATGTAGGAGTGGAATATTCATAAAATATTAGTAGGTCATCAAGGGTCTATTTACATGATTCACAAAACATAATTATGGTTCACAAAATATAAGTAATGGCCAACAATGGGTCGAGTTCGTAAGTCCGAAGAAAGATTGTTGGAGCAAAGAGTCAGACCAACTAAGTACATGTGTATTTCATATTATTTTGAACTATGGGAGTGCCGTTGGTCGCTGGAAATTGTTGCTGGTGATAGTCATCGGAGACGATACCACCGGTTATAGGATATGGTCGCCAATCGTCGGAGAAGGTAGGCGGCAGTGGCCGTCAGTTGCCGCATATGGTTGTCGGTCATCAGAGAAGTCGCCGGCAGTGGCCGCTAGTCGTTGGAGAAGCGATGATAAAATATGTTAATGGGGTTATTGTACAAGTTGGTGGAGTTAATATCCTAACATTATAGCAAGTCGGTAAAATTGAATTTTTTTTATTGGGAGTTAATTTCTCTATGGACCAAACAGTGAGTTGGGTTTAAAACTCAACTCAGGGGGGCCAAACGCCCCCTTAAGAAGTACACATGTACATTGGGAAATAAATTATCACTAATACAAGGAATAATATCTAATGAATATAAATTGAACATTGACGCCCTATTTGATAACTATTTAGTTTTTTATTTTTGAAAATTAAGCCTATAAATACTACTTTCACCTATGAATTTCCATATATTATTATCTACTTTTTACATATATTTTCAAAAACCAAGCCAAGTTTTAAAAACTAAAAAAAATAATTTTCAAAAACTTATTTTTGTTTTTAGAATTTGGCTATAAACTCAAATATTTTCTCAAGAAAGATGAAAACTATTGTAGATAAAATGAAAATCGTTGTAGAGAGAAATTGTAAGAAAACAAGCACAATTTTCAAAAATCAAATGGTTATCAAACATGACATAAAATATCCGAATTTAACTTTAAAACACCTTTCTTTTAGGAGAAAGATCGGTCTAATACAAATCAATTCGAACATAGCTTAGTAGATAAGATACTAATTATTATTCTAAAAGTTGATAGTTCAATCTCACTCTACAATTATTGAACTCTCACACACCCAAGAAAAAAAATAAATTCTAACACAGCAGCAAGAATAATTGACATTGGAAAAGCAACTCTCTTCATAATACCTACAAATATTGGTATTTTTCTTTAAAAAAAAAATTAAGTCAAATTCTGAAAAAGAATTATGCTTCTTGACAGGAAGATAAATTTTGGGTTAAATTACCATATTTGTTCATGTAATTTAGGACTTGTTCCATTTTAATCTTTGTACGTTTAAATATCTAGATTTTAAATTTAATTTTTATACTTTTAATATATCTTAAAATTCATCACTACTGTTAATTTATTATTAACTTTTTAAAAAACAAAAATTTATTATCTATTAGTCTTCTATAAATTTTAAAAATATATTCATCTTATATCTTTTCTAAATAAAAATTATTATTATTATTTTACTAGACTCCATAAAAATTAGCTTTAAACTAACACTAACAACTAAAGGTCTTTTCTAAATGAAAATTATTGTTATTATTTTACTAAATTTGATAAAAATTAACTTCTAACTAACAATAAAAACTAATTTTAAGATTTATTAAAAATGCATATACTAAATATTTGAAAGTAAAATGGTATTTTAAAGGGTAAAAGAAAACATCAATTTTCTTTAAAAAGCCCAAAATATAACCAGTAGAAACAGTGATCAATTGGGGGCAAGATCGTAATTGAACTTTTAATTTTTTTTTAAATCTTTATCCCTTCTACTGCGCCTTTTGTCGCAATCCGACGCGTTCACACGTGAGTTCTAGTCCACGGAAGTTCCACTGTACCACCGTACCTCACATCTCACGGTCACTGTCCAACATGACCCCATCCATGTGACCGACCCTTCGAGGAAACTGTTACAATGTAACTGACAGTTTTATACTATTAGATGTAGAAAAAAAATGCAAAATTATAATTTCATCGTGCATGCAAGAATTTACAGGGGTCGGGACAGCTACAATATGGCGACCACATTGAATAATTTTATATTTCTAACCATCCTTATTTGAAAAGGTAAAACAATGTAGCTGACGATTTTATACGTTTGGATGTATAAGAAATTTTAAAATTATAGGTTTAAATCTCATCTTCATCCTTCAATTATAAACTTTGTTCTATTTTAGTCCTCAAAAATTTTAAAACTAACTATATTGATTTTTGGTATATTATTTTGCCATGTATCATTCATTTATTCAATAATCATCTCCAACTTGTGTGATCAAATACATGCTCACGTTAATACATAAGCATAGAAACTCAAATCCAGGATACTAATTTGATAAAAGAAAAATAAAAGTAAGGATCAAAATGATTAGTTTTCTAAAGTTGATGAACTAAAGTCTCGTTTGACTTTTTTTTTTTTAAATTTTTTGAAAATTAAGCTTATAAACACTATTTCTACTTATAAGTTTTTATGTTTTGTTATCTATTTTTACAAAAGTTTTCAAAATTCAATATAACTTTTGAAAAGAGTTAAACACTTGTTTTTATTTTTGGAATTTGACTAAAAATTTAAATGTTTTCTTAAGAAGATAAACACTTTTTTCTTTTATTTCAACAATTTGAGATGAGAGATCGAATTATCGAACTTTGTGACGGTAATTAGTGTCTTATCCACCAAATTATATTCGGATTGACATGAAAGATGAATAAGCACCATTTTTAAAAGTTAAAAACTATGATCAAACTAGGCCTAAAATGCACGTTTGAAAAGCTCAACAACGAAAAATAGAACAAACACAAAAGCATAGAGACCAGAATAAACATTTTGAAAGTTCAAAACTTGCAATTTAAATTTCAAAACCGTGTTGAATGAAGTTAAGAAACGAAGACGAATTTTGAACCCACATTCAACGGTGACGATAAAATGGTGCGACGGCCAGGCCACGTTAAACAAAAATGGCCACTTTCTTTCTGAAAAGGGTGTAGGGGGGATGAATAGTCTCTGTTCTATTTCTCTCAAACGCGTCTGTGTGCTGACTGTTTGCTTAGGGAAGGGACCCTCGCTTCGCTGGCCTCAAAAGTTAACCCTCGTCACTCTTTAACGGGGGACCGCCCGCTCTGCTCCGTCTCCCTTCCGCCAGGCTTGCCTCCGCCTCCATTTTCAGCCAAACCCATCTTCTTCTTCTTCCTCGTCAAATTCCATCGAGGAGCAACCAAAAACCAAAACCCTCCTAGATCTCCCTCTATATAACCTCTGCAATTCATCCCTTTTCTCAGATCTCCCTACTTTTCTTCTTCTTCTCGACTGTACTTGAATTTCTTGGCCCCTTTGTTTGTTTTTCTTCCATTTTGGTTTAGCTTTTGACTGATTCTGCTGATTGGGGTTAATTGGGGTTTTGGGTTGTTTTCTTTTTTTGAATTTGATGATTCGTTTGTGGGTCTAATTTGTTGAATGTGAATTGGTAGACTTGGTTGTAGATTTGATAAAGTTTCTTCTGACCAATCCGTTTAGGAATCTGGTTTTGGAAGTGGGTTTGGCTTTGACCATTCAAAAACCTCTTTGATCTTTTTGACTTCTGACTTTGATTTCGTTCTTTCTTTCTTTTTTCTTTGCTCAATGTTTGCGACTCTGCTTGGATAAGAAGCAGAAAGGGGTTTTGGAAGATATCTCTTTTTCCCCGATTGTTATGATTAGAGGAGGAATAAAGAATGAGAAGTCAGTCCAGTTGTACGGTGCGGTAATGTTTTATTAATACATTATCTACGTTGTGTTTGACTGAGAAAGACGACGGATATATAAAATAAGGGAGGGGGGAAAAACAAAACCTTCCGTAATTTGGGAATTCTGGGTTTAAATAGAATCACTTGGAGGGTGATTTCTCTTTTAGATGCGGAGGATTCTTTGGTGAGATGAGGGATGTTATCGGAGTTGATGAACTTTTTGAGGGCCTGTTTTCGGCCGAGCTCCGGTAGGTATGTGGCGGGAGATATCAGGGGGCGGCAGGACGGGCTGCTGTGGTACAAAGACAGTGGACAACACTTGAATGGTGAGTTCTCAATGTCTGTGGTTCAGGCTAACAATTTGCTTGAAGATCAGAGCCAGATTGAGTCAGGCAGTTTGAGCTCAGACGAGTCTGGTACCAGAGGGACATTTGTTGGTGTGTATGATGGCCATGGAGGCCCTGAGACTTCTCGGTATATCTGTGATCATCTTTTCCAGCATCTCAAGAGTGAGACATCTACTTTCTGCAGGAATTCAAAACTCAGAATTTTCTTATTGCAGCTTTATATTTTCTGTTCATTCCTATTTGATCATGGAGAGAGGGGAAAGAAACTAGTTTGTGAATCATTTAGGTATATTCCCTGTTTTTTAGTGAAAATTTTCACTGATCTCTCTCTCTCCTGTTTTCTTTTCTCATGAAGTATTTGCTTGAAGATATGCTTTTGTCAATGAGTTTGTAAGGTATTGTTAACATCAATGCTTCTGTGAAGTTTCTTAATAAAAAGAGTAACTTGGAATAAACTACTACTAGTTCATGTAAAAGTTGACAGACAATTGGAAGATCAGGATCTGTTATATAAGTTGTACAACTGTGTCCTTGAGTTCTAAGGAAACTTGGAACCCTGGTTATGGTTACTAGGATAGTAGATTCTAGTTTGCACTTGTAGTTTTCTGAATTAAAATACTCACTTCATATGTGGTTCAAGGAATGTTTCTCTGTCATAGATTTTGGGTTGATACATCATTGGTATTCAAAAGTTTTGTTGATATGTTTTGTGTAGGATTTACTTCTGAGCAAGATTCAATGTCTGCCGATGTAATTCGCAAGGCATTCCAAGCAACAGAAGAGGGTTTTCTTTCTATAGTCCGAAGACAATGGTCAACAAATCCACAAATTGCAGCTGTTGGTTCATGCTGTCTAGTTGGTGTAATCTGTAATGGGACTCTCTATGTTGCAAATCTAGGTGATTCCCGTGCTGTTTTGGGTAGAGTAGTGAAGGCAACTGGCGAGGTTCTAGCCATTCAGTTATCAACAGAACACAATGTTTCTAACGAGTCCGTGAGGGAAGAGCTGCAATCTTTGCACCCTGAAGACTCACAAATTGTGGTTTTAAAGCATAATGTTTGGCGAGTAAAGGGCATAATACAGGTTAGTTAGTGAAGATCTTTGCACTTCTCTAGTCTGTTGTAAGTAATTGATTGATTGGTTTTGTGGCTGCTTTTCCTTTTCTGTATTGCTCCTATCTTCTATGAGCCAAAGCATAGGTTGAAATTTTCTTGTGCTCGTTGCTTCAACTAATTTCTTCCTGCTCCACTCTTTGAACAGAATGAAATACCTGGATTCTGTAACCTAAAGGGCATGCAATGAATGAGACCAGATCGGTTCTTTGGCATTGAAAATTTCCGCCTCATATTTTCAATAGCAGTTCAGTTAGAACAGACAGCCATTATTTATCCTTTTAAGTTCTTTCAGATTCCATATCCTTCTCATCCTGGCTCAAGCCTTCAACTCCACAAATTGCGCTTCCTTCTAGAAATGTAATGAATACTTATTTGGATTAATTTTGGAGGGAAAATGGAAGTAACTTAGGATGTGGACTGCATATTTATGGTTTTGGTGTACTGTGGTTTAGAAAGAACATGGAGCATCCCTTTGATGAATAAAAGTTAATAACTTGAGAGTTGATAAAGCCTATGCCTTTAGCCAATTGAGCATAGCTCAACAGTAATTGACATGTACCCTTGACTAAGAGGTAAGAGGTTCGAATCTCTCCACCCCCAAATGTTGTTGAACTAAAAAAAAAATGATAAAGCCTACGCCTTTAAGGATCGAACTGCTTTCTGAAGCTCAATCATCACACAATCTAAAAGTTAACTGGGTTTAGACTTTAGAGTTGTTAGTCCTTTGCATTGAATGGTATCGATCATCATCTTCTCCATAGTTAGCCAGTTATGGGAGAAAATAGACATAGCACCTCCATCTTTCATTTTGGAGAAAATAGAACATCAAGGCAGGTCTTCTCTTCTCTGATTTCTCTTTCTGTTGTATTTTTAAAGATTAAATTACTTTAGAGACAAATGAATGTGGCTGTTTTTATCATTGAACGCTATACACTAGTATGAGGAAGCTCGTCTAACTATAAATGCCTCTCATAATTCTTAGACACATATCTGGAGAACTTGCTGTCTTGTCCAGGTTATGGTTTGAATTCAATATGAGATTTTAATCTTCAGAGGCTTTAATTTTACAGATTTCCAGATCTATTGGCGATGTGTACTTGAAAAAAGCTGAGTTCAATAGAGAACCTCTGTATTTAAAGTTTCGAGTTCGGGAACCCTTCAAAAAGCCAATTTTGAGCTCTGAACCAGCCATTTCTGAGACCCAGTTGAAGCCAGATGATCAATTTGTTATATTTGCATCAGATGGGTTGTGGGAGCACCTTAGCAATCAGGAAGCAGTTGATATAGTTCATAAGCATTCTCAAAGTGTGAGATTTCAAACTAATTTTTACTGTTTCATCACCTTTTCCATTAAACAATATATACATATTTTTTCCTTGTGCTCATGCAGAGAATTAGAGTTCAACCATGCTTAAATTTAACTTCGGTCTCCATATCAATTCACTATTACTCTTCTTTTTCACATAAGTAGTCTTTTCCTGCTCTGTTCATTGTGGTTTGAAGGGATGTTGCTTGAAGGGTCTTGGATGTGATGAAGTTTATTTTCCATCATGATGGCTACCTTGAATATGCATTTCATTTCTATTGTTTATAAATATGCACGAATTGATTCTGAGTTACATGTATTGCCCATAGATTTTCGTCTCCTATTTCCATTCTCTTTTGCCTGTGATACAAAGGACTGATATTTAGAATGATTTCACTGTGGTGGATGAACTTTATTGGTTTCTCAGCCACAAAAATCTCTAGAACTTTTAAACTTGCAATTTCGTCGAGAATTTTTTTTTTACCAATATCAGATGATTGTCAAATGAAAGCTTCCATTTAGAGGTAATAAAATGGAGAAGATATAAAAAATGCTTTGTGGTAAAAGTTCCATGGATTTTTATTTACCCAATTCTCCACTCTCCCCTATTTTACCCAATTGTTTTTAAAAATTCAAGACTTTTTTTTTTTGCTTCTCATGCTTTTGCTGAATAAAATTATAGCCAATGCACCATTATATCCTTTTCCCGTCATGTCATTACATGCTGACCATTTTAGGGGTAACAGGAGAGGGAAGCTAAGAGCCATGTTTCACATAAACTATTACTTTTTCAGGGAAGTGCAAGAAGACTGGTCAAATCTGCTCTTCAAGTAGCTGCAAAGAAAAGAGAAATGAGGTACTCAGACTTGAAGAAGATTGACCGTGGCGTTCGTCGCCATTTCCATGACGACATCACTGTGGTGGTTGTGTTTCTCGACACAAATCTGCTCTTCAGAGCCAGCCCCACAAAGAGCTCGAGTGTCTCACTACGAGGGGGTGGAGTCAACCGGCTTCCTAACTCTTTAGCGTCTGTCACTACGCCCATGTAGAACCCGGAAATCCTTGATTGTTGAAAGGCATTGGTATGGATCTTCTGCTGTATTTTTCCCCTATGTGAATACTTTAGTAGCTTCCAGTAGAGAGAAAGAGTTCATTGTTCTAGATTACAAGCTCTCAACTGAATCTTTTCATGTAAAAGAAGAGTGAACTTAAGAAGGGTGGTACAAACAGGACATTTATAGTGGGTTTTTAATAAACCTTGTAATGTAAAACTCTTATGTAACTCTGCCTGTTCCACCCCTTTTGGTATATTTCAGGTCTGTAAGTTCTGTACTCAGTGTCTTAAACTTTTGCCCTCTTCCACTTGGAGAAAATGCAATGAACTTTTGTAACTAGCCTCAATTTGAAAGACCCTAGTTTTGAATAATTGCCATGTAAATGCATATCATGTCTTAACAGGGAAACCTTATGGCTAGAAAGAACTCTAGTTTCCTTATAAGGGGATTGATCCAATCACTGTGTTTCCACCTTTCCAGCCTCAGCAGCCAGACTGGAAATGATCACTGCTTCTATTGTTTCAGCCATGGGAACTGTCCCCAATTCTCTACCTAGGAGTCTAGCTTTAGATTTGTGTGGGGTTGTTTTTAGTACAACAAATATGGGTCAGAGAGATTTGAATCTCCAACCTCAAGAGAAAGAGTACATGTCAATTATTGTTAAGCTAGGCTCATTTTGGCAATTTGTGTGGTATTGTTGGCTTAGGTTTGTGTAGCTCAAGATTAAAAAACTGAGCTAATGTTTGGTGCGTTAGTTTGATCTTTAGGTTATGAGCTCGTTAAGATATAGATTATACGAATTAATGATATGTAACCTCAAGCTTATAAAATCTTCTTTTTATATTACATGTTTACATTTACAAATTATAAACCTACAAATTAAATATAGGTTTTTAACTTGAGTATATCTTAATAAATAAAATATTTAAGAAAAAATCAATTTATACTTTTGAACTTTGCTGGTTCAATTAATTAAAATCTTAAATTAATAAATTTATCAATTAAAATTCTAAACTTATATGCGTGAATCTATTTAGACTCTATTAGTGATTCATAAGTAGTTTTACTCGATTCCATTTAAAATCAATTTAAATCACAATCTAACCAAAATATCAAGAAAAATTATCATGTAATTCTTCTTAAATAAGTAGAGAAGAGTAGAGGAAGAAGAGAAGATGAAAAATTGTTCATATTAATGAAAGTTGATATTATTCATTTGATTATAACATTTCACTCATTTGATATCACGTGTGAAAATTATGCATTAACAATTTTAAAGCAGAATCCTAACAAATAGTCTAAATTAATTAGTTTTAATGATACAATTATTAATTTGAGGTATTAATTGTTTCAACTCAAAAATTTAGGGATATAAATTGTTTTCTTTTTCCAAACATTTATTACTATTCCCAAGGTTGAAGGTTAGATCAAACTCACATATGTTTGAAGTAAAAAAAAATTATATAAATTTAGGTTTTTATAATCTATTGTTTGCACAGTTTGAATACATATCACACAAATTAAATTAGGGTTGAAATTTCTACACTATTCTTTACATAATTTGAATACAGATTACACAAACTTGGTGATCTAATCTCATGCTGATTAAATACTCATGTAGACATGGCACGTTGCTAACTTTTTTTTTTTTTGAGTTCAACATTTGGAGGTGGAAAGATTTAAATCTCTAACCTCTTGGTCGATGATACATATCAATTACTGCAGAGTTATGCTCACTTTGGCACATTGCTAACTTAGACGTTAGCATAGATAGCGAGCTTTTAAACACTAATACATTTGCTTCCAAAAAATAAAAAATAAATAAACACTAATACACAACTGTCTTGAGGAACATTGACATGAAACTATCTACGTGGAACTTAAACAGAACTTAAAACAGGTAAAATTGGAAGCTACAAACATAAAGATGTAGGCCTGATTCCAAATCCATCCCGATGCTTTGTCGGATAGAAATCTTGTGAACATGAAGCGGAATCAAATACTTTACATCTTTTTTGCTTTCATTGAGAAAAAAATGCAATGTCACAAGCGACATACAAAAAACCCACCCTCAAAAAGAGTCAAGCTAAAGAAGAGGACTCCAATCAAGCAAGATCAAGCCTGATGGATAATTACAAAAGTCCTTACATACCAACGTCCAAAGGGAGGCATGGAACATAATAAGGGACCAAACACGTCAAATAACATGGCGTTTTAACTGTAGAGTTGATAAGCTTCAAAAACTTCCATGGAGAGATAACAATGACATCTAGATCTACCAGAACACTTTCTAAATAGTAAGTTGTTCATAACTATGTCAAGAATATGTTTTAGTGGTGAATTACAAGAGACATTCTGTTTCGCCTTTGTACAATATGCATAATACACATCCTTAAAAAAGCTAACGTATGATTATGTGAATGAATTTACATTGTTGTGGTGTTTTAACTTTAAATCCAATGGCTATCTCACCCCTAGCCCAAGTAAAGAGAGACCAAAAATTGAGAGAAGAGGATAAATTCACTTATCACAGCGGCAGGAGAGTGTAAGCCAAGAAAAGGAACGATGTCTACTTGCAACCAATTCTCAACTGCTGAACCGACTACTGCACCTGCCACAACCCCACCTATGACTATGATGGATGCTTTTCCTGCAAAGATAAGCAGCAGAGCCAATTGAAAATATTCTCATATGAAAATTGCACAATCTATATATGGCTCCAAGATGTCAGATCTGTATATCTCAGCATAATTTGTGCACAAGAATCAAAATAACTTCATTTAGGTCAGGATTCCTGAATATATGTAATAAAAACAGTTTAAATATCACATGTAGCATAAAATAACGTATTTTGAATCGAGAGGAAATGCGCCCAGTTTATAGAGGGAAAAGCCCGTTCCCCCTCAACAATAACTGAAGTTTTATTTCACAAAACCACAACAGCATTTGCAAGCAGAAATCAGTGCAATTCCTTCAATTATTCTCCAAATTCTTGAAGATTTAGTTATTTTCAATCTTGTAAGAAAGAACTAAAAGCGCAAAGAATTAGCATTAGCAAAACTCCTTACCAAGTTTCACGTTCCTTTTGGTCATGAAATACAAGGAAGCTCCAAAGCTACTTGCTAAGATTAGTCCAGGAACATCAGCCCCATCATATGTCATCGTAGTAGATGAGGCTGCTCCATTTACATAAGTTAAAACCATCAAAGCTCCATATACACCTGCTTGTATGCCAAAATCACTAATGGTTGGTGTTTCAACAGACAATTGTGTGTTCTTCATTGTAGCCTGCAGCCACTGGGGCGTTGAGCCAGTCTGTGCCTCATTGATGGGTTTGACATCGGCATAAAGGATCCGGCTACTTACAACTTTTCCTGCTCGTCGCCGAGTCAAGCTCCGCATTAGTAACATGTCATATGCAGCCTCAACCTAAAACACACAACAGCAGCAATGACCAACAATGGAGACAGATGGTTCTGGATACTTGAGTGAATCAAAGACCAGCACAAATGATTGAGATTATAGTCAAAAACAGAGATTCAATTTCATTCATGGAACAAAACTAAATCAAAGACGCACAAAAACAGAATTTCCAATAACTCTAAGATTGCGTAACAGAGGTAATCTAAGGTACTAACACCTGTACTCAATCTGCAGCAGCATTATAAATGAAACAACTTTGATAAAGTTTTAGGTCCAGTGCCGTTAAAAAAAACAACTGGACTGCAAATAAATCTAATAATCCATGCACAATATTTTGTGCATAACCATAACTGCGTCCTCTTGTAGTAACAAGTATCTGAATACAACGTTCGAATCTAATTGCAGAGTCATGCACATTTCCTTAACTCCCCAACATAGCCTAGCCAATTCATTCTACTTCCCTTTTTTCTGGTTCAATTTACAGTTTAAGAACAGAACATTTCTCACACTTACAAACTTCAAGCGCATAAATTGCACCATGTCGCAGGAGTCAGAGATTAATTGACAATAAACAGGTTCAAATGCCTAAAGTGGTGACAGGCATCCTAAAGAGTGTAGGCAAAACAAAAGGAAAGTTTTACTCACTCAAGAAATTCACAAGCTCCATGGCGATCATATTTGTACACAAAAAAAAACCAGAAAGATCATACGAACAATAACCAAATCAATCGGACTTCGAAATTCCCAATGCCAATACTCAAATCAGGGATGCAATAGTTCGATCCCTAATTTACCAAAATTCCCCAAACGAAGTAGAAAAATCGAACTCCTTCTACCTGCGCCACTGTTTCTTGGTCGTCCTTGCAAGCGGCCAGAGTCGAATTCCTAGCACGAAGAATGTCATCAAACGAGGCCCCATCGGAAACTCCGAGAACCTTGAGAGCGTTTTCCACGGACATCTCGAAGGGCGCAGAGTCATCGGCTCTCGAGCCGGCTTGCACCGGCGAGGCCGTCATCGCCGGTGTTCGAGAGATTTGTGAAATGCTAAGGCCCTTCCATGGACTCAATTTTCCGATGAAGTTTGAACCGGGCCGGTGAGCCGTCGGCGTCGGAAAGGCCGCGCCGCCGGACAGACGGTTGGGGCCGACGGAAAGAGTGGCTGCCATTGTTTTGAATTGAATAAAAATGTGAGGCTTTTCTTTTGGGAAGTGTCCGTGCGTGGTTTACAGAAGCGGGGACGGTCATACTAGGATGCGCCAATCTTATAGTAAGCTATTGTGAGCTCTTTTGAACAGTAGATTTCAGAGAGTTCTGTAGCCTGAATTTCGGTAGTGTGATTTTTTTTCATTAACCCTTTATATAATCTAATTACATATTTAGACAATTTTGTATGAGGTAATCAATCCATTCATTTTCAATCCTTGATATAATCTATTAACAATATTTATTTTATAAAAATAATACTGATTTATCATTTTTTTTATTTGTATGTATATTGTAGTCCATATTAAAATAGCTAAGCTTGTATTAAAAGGTAAGGATTATTTTTGGATAATTTTACCCTAACTATTCAATTGATAATTTTAATAATTTAAATAATGTTTAATAATCAATTATATAATTTTTTTTAACTCTACTATATTAACCTAGGGGATAATTGAAAATTATTTTTAGTTTCAATTTGAGAATTATTTTTAGATGCATTGTTGTTTATATCATTTAAAAATTTTAAACCTACCCTTAATAATAATAGCTTATATTTGAATACTTCCATTATGTTTATTAAAATTAAAATAATATTTATGTTAGGAAAAAATACACTTTTAGTTCATGAGATTTGGATTTGGTTACATTTGGGTTCTTGAGTTTTCAAACTCAACAAATATACCCCGAATTTTGGATTTGGTTTTATTTTGGATCATCCGTCCATTTTTCCGTTAATTACTAATGGTTTGTTATTATTATTATTACTATATATAATTTTTTTCTATTTTAATTAAAATAACATATTTTTATTTCTTTTTCTTCTTCTTCCACCACAACCATCTGCATCGACCATCACTCGCCAACGACCACCACCGTCCGCCTCCGCAGCTTATTTTTTTTTATTTTTTTTATTTTTTTCTCCTGTTTTCCTTCCTTTTTCTTCTCTTTTCTTTCTCTTTTCTTTCTCTGTTCTTCCTCTTTTCTTTTTCTCTTCTTCTTCCCTCTCATTTTCTTCTTCTTCTCTTTCCCTTTCTCTCTTTCTTCCTCATGCTTTAAAAAAACTATAAATCAAAGGGGATTTTCCCTTCGATTCATATCTAGAATGAAGGAAAAACCTCCTTCGATTTTTTTTTTTTGAAGTATGGGGAAGAGGGGGAGAAAAGAAAAGAGAAGAATAAGGAAATGAGAGGAAAGAAGAAGAGAAAAAGAAAAGAGAAAGAAAAGAGAAGAAAAAAAGGGAGAAGAAGGAAAGAAAATGAAAAAAAAATTCAGGCAGTGGCAGCAAACGATGGTGGTCGAAGGCAACAATTGTGGTGGAAGAAGAAGAAGAAAAAAAGAAAAGGAAAAAGAAAAAGAAATAAAAAAAAATGCTATTTTAATTAAAAATAGAAAATAATAAAAAAATATTTTTAATAAAAACCTTTAGTAATTAATGGAAAAATGTATAGAGGAACCAAAATAAAACCAAATCCAAAACTTATGGATATATTTGTTGAATTAGAAAACTTAGAGACTCAAATGCAACTAAACTCAAACTACTAAGAGTGTATTTTTCCTTTATGTAATAAATCACATTGAATTAAAAATGTTTTGAAAATCTTAATTATAAATTTTAAATAAAAAAATTAGTTTTCAAATCCTATTTGCTTCTCCTACTAATTGATTAAGATTTATGAGGAGAAATTTTTAAAACAAAACATAAAATCATGTTAAAAAAACCAACACACACACACACACACGCACACACGCACACACGCACACGCACACGCACACGCACACGCGCACGCGCACGCGCACGCACACATTCACACGCGCACGCGCGCGCGCGCTCGCGCGCACACACCCACACACGCACACACGCACGCGCGCACACACGCGCGCGCGCACACACGCGCGCGCGCACACACACACGCGCACGCGCACGCGCACGCGCGCGCACACACACAGGGGCATTAGAGAGAACCATCAGAAAAGGATAGAAGAGTAAGGGAAAGAAAGAGAGAGAGAGTATTTAAATTATTAAAAAGTTAAAAAAGTCAAACTATATATAAAAATTAAATTTTAAAAATTAAAAAGAGAAGAATATATAAGATAACCCAATTTCTTTTTCTATAAAAAGAAAAGAGAAATATTGATAAGGAGAGGTAAAATCCAAGGAAAGGTAAGGGAGGAGAAATTATTTGATGAGACTGCCACAATGTAGTTGTCAGTTTTTCACCATTGGATGAAAGAGAAAAGTACCTCAAATTTATATATGGTGGTTATTAAGGAGACATGAAAATTATTAAATCTACATCCAATGGTTATTATGAGGCAGCCACATTGTAATGCCCTCGTCGAAGGGAGAGGAGAGAAATCATAGTGAAGCAAAAAAAGCGACGAGAGATTTGGTGTGGAACTAAGAGTTGGAATAGTAAATGGAGGGTTTGAATAGTGTGTACTATTAAAACCTATGGCTTTTAAGCAAGCCCACCCGGCGCCCCATTAAGACTTGACCCAATTAATTTTTTGGAAAAACAATCAATTTTTACCTTAAAGACATATCATTTTCAATGTAAACTTTTAATTTCATTGAATTGATTCCTAACTTAGATAGAACATTTCAATCTTTATCTTTTGTAATGTATTGTTACATTCACCCATTAGTCTTATAAGGAAAAAAAAAAGACGATGGAAATCTTCATAAGCTCGTTTATTACGGCACAAATTAAAATTTGCACAAAATTAAGCTTGATCAATTCACAAAATTAAGCATAATCAATGTACAAAATTGATCTTTGAATCAATATCTAAAAACTCATAAATTTTCAATAAAAAATCAAACTCTAGCATGATTTTTCTTTAAAGTCACATTCATTTCATATTAGATATGTGTTTTATAATTCATTGAACACATGAGATAATATTATTTTGGTAAAATTACAAGTTTAGTCCATAAATTTTCAAGTTTGTTCAAATCGATCCTTAAACTTTACAATGTTTCTAATGTATCTCTAAATTTTTAATTTTGTATCTAATAGGTTCTTGAACTTTAAAAAGTATATAATAAGTTCATAAAATTAGTTTTTGTCTAATAAGTCCTTGAAATTTCAATTATGTATCTACTAGGTCATTGACCTATTCAATATTTTTTAAAATTTGCAAACTTATTAGGCACAAAACTAAAATTTTATTATGCTATTCGACACATAATTCAATTTCATGTCTAATAGATTAGTTAATTTTAGAAAAATTTGAATATGTCAAGAACCTATTAGTCACAAAATTAAAAGCTCTTGGACATATTTGACATTTTGTTCAAATACCTATTAGACACAAAATTAATCGTTCAAATACTTTATTAGAAAATTTAAAGTTCATGGACCTATTAGACACAATCATGAAAGTTTGTAATTAACCTATTACTTTTGTAAATTTTCAAACAGAACTCCGTTTGAAGGTAAAAATAATAACATTTATTCAAGTTTAAGGTAAAAATTGCAACAACATCTAAGTTTAAGGTCCAATTTGATAAAATTGAAAGTATATGGTAAAATTTGATATATCTTACTTAGTTTTGGTGAAAGTTGATTATTTTTTTTTCTAGATCTTTTCATTAAATTAAAATTCAATCCATGAATTTTAATAGACGATTGTGTTTATTTAGGTTGAAGTTTAAAACTTAATCTAACATTTTTATTCTATTGTTGATGTAACCCAGATTAATGGAATTAATCGGGTGATGATTTGACAATATGGTACAAGAGATTAGAGAATTGAATTGAATGAGGGCAAGCAAGCCAAAAAAATAATTTGATGAGGCCATTTAAAGATGTCTTTTTTTTCCAACCAATTGTTGGCTTAACCGATTAATCTACTCTCATATGTTACTCGTTGTAACTTTGTGTCGATTTACTAGGTTGGTATTTAAATAAAGGAGTCAATAAATTAAACATTTAGAAATGTAATTAAAATTTGATTAAAATATCATTTGGGTCCCTAAACTTTAAGACTCATTCCTTTTTAATTATTGTACTTTCAAAGGTTCAAATTTAGTCCCTATACTTTCAATAATTCTTAAAGTTAATCCTTATTGTTAGTTTGAAGTTAATGTTTATCAAATTTGGTAAAATAATAAGGTAAAATTATAAAAAAGTACCCCTAAACTTTGCCCATTTGTTTAAAAAATACTCATAATTCTTTCAAAAGTTGCAATATTATCCTTGATCTTTCATAAACGTTTCAAAATTACTAACCTTGAAGTAGAAAATATGTTATAATGTTGGACGAAAAGTCTACATAGTTGAATGCAATTTTTTTAGAGTTAATCCAGTCAAACGTCCCAGTCTTAGTTCAACATTCTAATAGATTTCTATTGCAAGGATTGTTTTAAAATGTTTATGAAAATTCAATGATACTATTGCGAGTTTTGAAAGAATATGGATATTTTTTAAACATAGGGCAAAGTTTAGGGGTATTTTTTTTAATAATTTAGCCAAATAATAATTTTAATTTCCATTCAAGAAAAGACACAATGTGAATATCTTTTCAAAATTTATAGAGGAAAACTAATAGAGACTAAATTGTTAACAGTAAGGACTAATTTTAAGATTCATTAAGAGTACAACAACTAAAATAGAACACGATTCAAAGTATAAGGACCAAAATGGTATTTTAACCTCAAAACTTTTAAATTTTAAAAATTAAATAGGTACCACTATTGCATTTTGGAGAATAAATTTCTAATTTAATTTAACATTTACAAAAACAAAAAATATCAACCATATATATATATATATATATTTTCTACCGCAAATGTGGGGTATGAGGATTTTGAACCTCGCCGACTTTAAGGGAGAATTCTATTTATATTTTTTCTCTTCTTAGATTATATATAAACCCATGAAAAATATGATTTTTAAAAAATTTTAAAAACTTTTTGAGTATAAATTACAAATGTGGCCCTTGAAATTTCAAAATCATCTCTAATAGCTTTCTATACTATCAAAGTGTTTAATATGTCCTTAAATTTTTAATTTTGTGCCTAATAAATTTATAATTTATAATAGGTTTTAGACCTATCAAATACAAAATTAAAAATTCAAGGACCTATTAAATAATTTTAAAATTTAAAGATCTATTGGTAAAAAAAATTGAGAGGTTAAGGACTTGTTTGACACAAATATGAAAGTTAGGAACTAACCTTCTAATTTAACAACACTTTATTTATTTATTTTTATTTTAGTGTTTAGCAACATGTTGGAGGGAGAAATTGACCCTGACCTTTTAGTAAGTGATGGTGCCTTAACCAATTAAAGTGGTCTTTAACTAATCAAAATGAATGCTATGCTCAGATTGACCTAATTTAACCACTTTCCAAATATGATTTTTAATCAATATAATCTTATAATCTCTCTAGAAGATTTCCTTAAAAGATACTTTTTGGTGCGTTTTACAATCCTCCAAAGAGAATTATTCTGAGAAGTCAAATAGCTGAGTTCATACACTTTTGAAAAGGAGATTTAGGAGAGAAAAAAGTCGAAGAAATTTGATAATGATTTTATGTTTAGTTTTCTATTTTTGAAAATGGTGCTTATTTTATTACCATTTATTTACCATGTATTATCATCTTAAAAAGAAAAAAAATAAAAATCAACCAAATTCTAAAAATAAAAACTATTTTTTTTTTAGTTTTTAAAATTTTACTTGGATTTTAAAAACAATTTTAAAAAGTACTTATAAGTGAAAGTAGTGTTTATAAGTTTAATTTTAAAAATCAAGTAGTTATCAGATGAGGCATTGTTTTTTGTTTATATTTTTCTTTTGTTGAGAATAATGTTAATAGATGAGCGATAAAATTTTGGCCAACCTTTTTCTTTTCAGTAAAACAAATAATTTAACAAACAACGGTTTAAATCTTATTTTGATATATGTACTTTTAACTTTGTTCATTTTGGTTCTTACCTCCAAAAATATATGTTGTAGTCCTTATATTTTTAGTTTTTGTTCATTTTCGTTCATGCACTTTCAACACGTTCTTTTGGTTGCTATATACTTTTAAAAAATGACCATTTTAGTCCTTGTTTGCAAAATTCTAACACAAATTTTATACACAACAAAAGCTCTTTAATACAAATCTATGACCATATTTTTTAAAAAATATATTGGATGAATGTTTATATTCAAATTATAATAGAAAAATGAGATTAAAAAAGGGGGAAAAAAGGGAACAAAATTAACACTTTTTAAAAGTACAAGATAAAAATAGATGTTTTGAAAGTACATGGATTAAAATGGACAAAAGCTAAAAGTATATGTACCAAAATGAAAGTAGAAGGACTAAAGTAGGATTTAAAACTTAACAAATGCATAATTTAATTGGTTGATATATTACACATCTATTTCGAAGGTTAAATGTTTAAATCTGTTGATTAAATAACAATTAAACAAAAGAGGGAAAAACAAAAAAAAAAAAAAAAAAAAAAAGAGAAGGTTTTATTTTAGGAAGGTTGATTGAATTGTGCTGAAAATTTCAAAGCTGAATTATCCCATTTGGGGAAGTCACGGTTAACGACGTAATGAAAGTTTAATTAATTGTATATATCTTTGTACATATAAACAATCAATTGGATATTAATAAAGTCAACATTATTCAAAATTGATAGAATTGGTTTTATATTTTTAAATAATTTTGTGAAGACACGAAAGTTTCTATTGACTATATATATATATATATGCAAATTGACGTGGGAGAATTCAGACTCGACATTTTAAACTAATTTTTTGTTACATTGAAATTATTTTTTTCCCCTCTCTATCTCAAAAGACCAAAAACTAGAAAGAAACTAATTAGAATTATCTTAAAAAAACTTTATTTACTGAGTTGAACATAGTTGAATCAGTTAATATATTATAATTTGAATCAAAAAGTCCAGAGTATGAGTTCATTTAGCCTTGGATATTGGGGTTTTTGCAAACTTTTTGATGGTGTGACTAATTAAGTGGTAGTGTTTGGATGAATTTATTTAGTTTTTGAAGCATATTTATCTTTTTAAAAAGTTCAAATTCACATTAAATACAACACAACACTTTATCTTTTTCTTTTCTTTTTTTTTAACATAAACAACACAAGTTAAAGCCTTTAAAAAGACATAAGTTTTCACAATTCAAACATTACAAAAGATTTGTAATTCTAAACTTTGACGAATATCCATCACAATGTTATAATTTAATTGGTTAACATATTAATAACCTCCTTAAGGAGGACGTTTGGAGTAGAGTTCCACTTCCTAAGCTTCACTCACGTTTAGAGGAAGAGTTGCCAAATTAAAGTTAACTAACAAACTTCAACAATAAGCTTACTATTCAAGTGCTCCATTATACAGTTTTTTCTAAATCCAAACTTCATAAACCTACATTCTAGACACAATTTTTAAAACTCAAACTTGCATTTAATAATTTGAAAACCCTAGTGATTTGTAATTAGGAACCCTTTGGTTACGTGAACACCCCTAACTAACAAATACTAAAACTCCCAAATCAACTTAATTCAATCCCAAGAGAATGATTAGATAAGGATTACCTTGATGATCGAAGACCAAGAGGTAAGGAGAACTAATTCCCTATTCAAGGTTTGAACACTCCACAAGCAAATTGATCAGACTTACTTGAATGTTCAAGCATGCAACCCTAGAACAAGAATTGCAAAGTGACGAGGTTCATGGCTCGCAAATGTAAAAACACTATAGTTTTATTCAAACTCAACCTGCATACATTGAAATAACTTAGGCTTTAAATAGCCAATTTTATGGCTCAACTAACCCTAATAATGATGGCTAGAAATGAAACCCTAATTTGATGCCTAAATAATCACTCTAAACAAAAAGACTAAAATACCCTTACTTAAACATGCTTAGAATGGTAAAAATGAAAAACAGCCAAAACTCTTAAATAAAAATGTGGATCATAATTTAAAGCCATTTATTGGTTCATATCATCTCTACTTAGATTAGTGGAAAATTTACCAGCCTCAAGCCCCCTTCAACTTTCAGATTTACTTGTTTTTTTTTTTAAATGAACTTTCAGATTTACTTATTACTAAAAAAAACCTAAATGGGACCAATTAACACTATTTCCCTTTGGCTTGGTGGCAAATGCGCCTCCAGTCCCTGAAGATCCACGATCAAGTCTTCTTCTATCCTTTCATCATATTAGTTGGATACTACGTGCGTTGCACGTGTTTCATGATGTTGGAAATGTAATGTACATATAAAAGTTGAATATATGGTCTTATCTATATGGAAAATAAAGAATTATACTTTAATATTATTATTTTTTAATTAGCATCATTTGATTACCCACTTATTTTCAAACTTTAATTTAAACCAAAATATTATTTTTTTTCCTATTTTTTAAAAATTTTGTATTATCTAATAATTGAAAAAATCTTTTTTGCAATGAACTTTTCAAATTCAAGGGAATCGTTAATTAGATAGTGGTTCTCAATTTTATAACTCTTTAAATCTAGGAAAGAAGCTTCAAGAATATCCATTGGTTAATTTATTTTTGTTTACAAAAGTTCACTAAATCGAGAATCTCTATTAATAAATTTATTTTTGTTTACAAAAATTTAATTTCAAACTTTAATTTAAACCAAAATATTATTTTTTATTTTGATTTGCATCATTTGATTACCCACTTAATTTCAAATTTTAATTTAAACCAAAATATTATATTTATTATTATTTTAAAAATCGTATTAATTATCTAGTAATTGAAAAATATATTTTTTGCACTAATTTTTTTAAATTCAAGGGAATCATTAATTATATACGTAGTTCTCAATTTTAGAACTCTTCAAATCTATGCAAGAAGTTTCGAGGAGATCTATTAGTCAATTTATTTTTGTTAACAAAAGTTCAATGAATTCGAGAAGATCTATTAATAGATTAATTTAAACAAAAATATTATTTTTTATTTCAAACTTTAATAATAATAAGTAAGAAGCATTGAGTTTATTTTTTATCATAAAACTGCAAGATAGAAGATTCAATCTTCCATCAAATAAAATAATTTTTAGAATTTGAATATTAATTGTTACCATAATATTGAAAATTACAATGATATTATATTTTTAATAACTATTAATAATTATATTTAAATATAATAAATTACATAAATAGAAAAAAAAATACAAAAATAAGACTTTCCTAAATCCTAGCCTAGTAAACTCCAATTTATCCAAAACAAAAAAAAGAAAAAGAAAACAAAAATAAAGAAAAATAAAGAAAAAAAATAATACAATTACATCACATTGTCGGCTGCCTTTTGCTTCCTTAACGAAGCAAATTTGCAATCGTTTTCTTCTTCACCCTCCTCAATATGCCAAGGATCAGTAGATGAATTGGTGTTTATTTACAAATTTGAAAAGAGAAAAAGAAAACTACAAAAACAGTAAATTACATTAATTATTCCCCTTATACCATTTGTCAAAAAAAAAAAAAAAAAAGAAGAAATAAAACTATACAAAAGCCGTAAATTATATTAAATCACTCTCTTTCTTTACCATTTGCATAAAAAAAAAACTACAAAAACACATAAAAAGCAATAAATTACATTAAATCACTTCCTCTCTTTATCTGCCATTTGCAAAACACAATTGGAGAGGGAGCTCATTCATGACTTGTCGATCCCTAATATCACTATAACGAAGTCTCTTTAATAATAAATTGCTTGAACCTTGAGAATTGGAAAATTGGATATGAATGATTTGATTTATTAAAAAAAATTAGGTTTATATAGCTATACCCATCAAATAAAAAGGGAGAAATCAAATTTTCTCCCCTACATGGTTTTTAGAATCACCGTAGAAGACATGGAAGAATTCAATTGTAGGATGCACTATATATAAATATTTAATTGATCAGAATCTAATATTTTGTTAATATATTTATTCAAAAAATCTTATCTTTATTTAAAATTAAAATATTAAAATATTATTTTAATTTCATATTCTCGAAAAATAATTGTTCAATTTTTTTTTAAAGTTTTTGTTCTTAACTTTTTAAATATGCATTAAAAAATCTTTAAATATTAGTTTATTTAAAAAAATAAACTTTTTAAATATGCAGTAAATATTGTTTAATATTAATAAATAAATAAGTATTGTTGTATCATTTAATTATTCAAATATACATTAGTTAGTTGGAAGATTGGATATAAATATTATTGTATCATTTTATTATTCAAATATGTTTAATATTAGATTTTTATTATTTAATTATTCAAATATGTTTAGTTTCTCAATTTATTATTCAAAATTCAAATATGTTTAATTTATCATTTTATTATTCAGATAATTCAAATATGCATTAGTTAGTTGGATGATTGGAGATCGTAGAAATCTTTATTCAAATTAGAGACTACATGCATAGAGATTTTAGAACTTTTATTCAAATTGAGGACATATGGGAAAATCTTTCAATTAAGAAGGTCATAATGGGAAATCTTCAAATTAAGGAGCAAAAAAGGAAATCAAAAGTTTCTCCCCTCAAACGCCATTTATATAATATAGATATATTCATTGCCATATATATTTTAAACAAAAATAATTTAATATTTTTAATATTTTTAAAAATATATAAAAAAATTATTTTATTTAGAGTAAATAGTTTAGACTTTTATATTTTAAGTTATATGATATCTTCTTTAAAAATTTCTATATCTAAAAATATGAAAGGATAATAGGCATTATATACTATTATTTTTGTTTTTAATTTTTTCTTTACATTTATTTTTTCCCTCAATCAATTATAAATGAAAATTAATAAAAATATTTTAAAATTGCTAGTAAATTATTTTTAATAAAGAAACTATAATTTTTATAAGTGAAAAAAAAATATACTTATTATTTCTTTCTTATATATTTATATAGAAAAATTAGTTATACTTCCTATTAAACGAACTAATATCAAAATATATAAATTAATATTAATATATATTAGTGGGTTGAAAATGATCTTTATATGGTTTCGTGGCTATGATAAAAAGTTATAGAATCTGCCCACTGTATTTCAATGTGTTTAAAATTATCTGCATATGAATTTAAGCCCCCAACATAAAGTTTTGAATCCGTCATTGACCTTAGATCCCAAGCTTACTAAATTTAGATATTGAATTCATGCTTCATACACTATACTTAACCCTTTGTTTTGAATCGACAGATTTCAAATCATAACTGATTTGAAATCCTTTTATTTGTTTGGATGCACAAAAAAGGTAAGGAATTTGAAATCACAACTAATTTCAAATCGTGTTTTCTTGAAAAAAAATCCATTCCAAAATGGTCGAATTTGATGAGATTTTCAACTTAAAAAAAATTGTTTCCAATTTTATCCATAGAGATTTGTTTTTTAATTTACACTTCCATACGATAATTTCCTTCCATACACCTCTCTACGCAGTTCATAACTATTGATTGTTTCTTCTGCATTCAGACTCAAAGTCAAGTAAACCTAAGGTTAGGTTTCTATTTTGTTTGTTTATTGTATTTTGCTCTTTTTGTTTTTAACTAATAACAATAATTTAAATCTTTTTTCAACACAACTTTTTTATTCAAACAAGTTTTTTTTTTTTTTTTTAATTTTTTTTTTAATTTTTAGCCAAGCAAACTTCTTTATTTGTCTACTTAAACATTTTTTTTCTTCTTATTTATTGATTGGAGCATGCGGGCAATAATTGATGGGCTTTATTTAGATTCGACTGAGTTCAACTTTTATTTTTCTTTATTTGCAACTTTTTTTTTAACTTTTCTTTTTTACAATAACGATGACATTTGCATATTTTAATTTAATTTAATAAGTTCATTTGTTTTGATTAATGGTATGTTTTCGTAGTTATAAGTATTTGGCATTTTAATTTAATATTAAAATATTTTGTTATCAATTAAAATAATCTCATGCAAAATTATAAGGGCATAACAATAAAATGTTATACTTTCTTTTTATTTTTCGTGAGCATCCAAACAAGAAATTTTAATTTCAATGATTTCAAATTAATTTAGTTCCAAACGCAAATAAAAATTTGAAATCATTTCCATATCTTAAAATACTGAAATTTAAAATAATTTCTTACTAAATTCATCTGCCAAACAGAACATAAAAAGTAAGTTTTGAATCTCTACTTACGATTTTTGTTTTAAAAAAAGTTAAAATATCATTGATGCTCATTCCATTTTAGATAACGTACTTTCTATAAATCTTAAAATTAGTCATCATTGTTAGTTTGAAATAATTATTATTTTTCAAAATTAGCAAAATAATAACAACAATTTCAATACAAGAAAATACACAATGCGAATATGTTTTTAAGTTTTATAGAGAGAAGACTAATAGAGATTAATTTGTTTTTGAAAAAGTTAACCATAAACTAGCAATAAGGACTAAGTTTAAGATTTATTGAAAATACGAAAACTAAATTTAGACATTTAAAAGTACATGGATAGAGAACAAGTTCGAAAGTAGGGGGCGGAGCTATAGTAGGCCTGGGGGGCTCGAGCCCCCCTGAACTTGAAAATAATTTTATATTAGTATATCTTTGGTCCATATTTTGTAAAGAAAACACTTTTGGCCTGGTGGTTTGAGTGTGAAGCCCCTCATGTTTAAGTTGAGTGCCAAGGTACGCATGCATACAGATCTTTTTGTTTCCTTTCAAACAGACCAACGTTTTTTTTTTTTTTTTTTTTTTTTTTTTTTTTAACTTTTTGGTAACATTTTATTGTGTTCTTTTTTTTAAAGATATTTTATTGTTTCTTTTTACACAGGTTTTTCTTTTTCATTTTCATTTTCTCTTTTTCATTTTCTTCTCTGTAAATATTAATGTTTTTTTTAATTAAAACGTTAGCTTTTTCTTTTATATTTTTTTAAAATAAAACGCTGATGTTTCCTAAATTCTTTTTTCTTGATATCAAATATAAATAAAAATAAAAAATATATATTTTTAAATTATAGTAAATGGTTTTTAAGAAATTAATTCCATAAAAACTATTATAACTCTTATAAAGAAAAATATTATATTTATTATTCCAAGTTTTATTCTCTTTTTGTATATTTATATACAAAATGTTAGAAATTAATTTTAGTCCCAAAACTTTCATGGAAGTAACAATTTAGTCAATGAATTATAGTTTGTAACGATTCAATTATGTATTTTTAATTTTGTAACAATTTAGTCCCTATGGTGAAAAATATTAAAGATTTAACAAGATTTGATACTTGTATAGATCAATATACAAATTAGGGACTCGATGCGTTTATAAATAACAAAGACTAGGTTATCACACAATTAAAATTGACACTTAATTTTGACGAAGTAATTTTTCACACTAAGGTTAAATTGTTAAAAATTTTAAAGTACAAGGGCTAAATTGTTATATACTAAAGTTTAAGGACTAATTATTATAAATTTGAAAGTTGAAAGACTAAATTGTTACAATCCATAGTTTAATGACTAAATTGTTACTTCTATGAAATGCTAGGGACTAATGTTTTTTAACCTATAAAAAATATTAGCTATACATTTTATTAAATAAACTAATATTAAAAATATATGTCAAGCCCCCCTAACATAAAATTCTGAATCCGCCCCTTTTCGAAAGCACAAATATCAAAATGGTATTTTAACGAAAAAGAAATCATGCCCTTTGAATCTACAAACCAAATGCCAACAAAAATAATGGAGCTATAAAGGAGAAGATTCACGAATTGCCCCTGGCCAACGTGCACCCATGCAGATCACGATGTTGAGATAAAGATAATAACTTAAAATACAGATACTGAAGCGGGATCCTTTATAGGGCATTTTTGTCATTTCACTCTCTCCAAAAGTAATGAAAAAAAATTCCCCACCATCTGTAAATCGTGGACCAATACTTTCCCGCCACGACACAACGACAAATTTTACCCCCTCAAAAAACACTACGCAAGAATCTCTTTTTCTTAATATTACCATTAATTTATTTTTCATCATTCCATAATTAAATTACCAAATAATTACTTTTTAAGTTTTTTTATGACGATTTCTTTTAAATTTAAAGTTAAATTACGAATTTTGTGTCTATGATTTTAAGAAAGTTAAAATTTAATTTCTATAGTTTTAAATGTTATAATTATTCTCTATAATTTGATAAAATCAATATAAATAATCCCTACGTTAGAGACTATTTATGAAATTTTTATCAAACCATAGAAACTATTTATGAAGTTTTATCTAAAGACAAAATTCTAATTTTTAAATCCATATGGTTTAAATTCTAACTTTTTCCGGAACCAAATTTGTTATTTAATCCAAGTTAAAATACCATTTTTTTAAATGTATTTTGAAACTCGTTTTATTTTAATTTTTATACTTTTAAATATTCAAATTTAGAGATATATTTTTAATAAATTTTAAACTTAGTCTTTACTATTGGTTTATTTTTGAACTTTTTAAAAAACAATTTAGTTTTTATTAACTCTATAAATTTTGGGAGCACATTCACATTGTATTTTTTTTTAGTGAAAATTACTGTTATTATTTTTCCAAATTCATAAGAGGAATGTCAATTTAGAATAGATAAAACATCAATTACTATCTCGAAGGTCAATGGTTTAATTTTTACTCTTGCAATTGTTGAACTCAAAATATTAATTTTAAAATTTATTGAAAATATATAATCTAAATTTAGACATTTAAAAGTATAAGTACTAAAATATAATAAGTTTGAAAGTACCGAGATCTAAATGATATTGTAACGTTAATTTTTATTTCAATATTTCGTCGACGAACTGTTTAAAGAAAAAAAGAAAAAGAAAATCGATATTCCGAGTGAAATTTAGTTTCTTCTATTAATAATAATAATATTTCCAGTCCGTCAGATCCCAGTTTACATCTTCTCGCTGCTGTCCACATCCTCTCCTCGCCCTCGGTTCCGCTATCAGATCAGGAGAAGCAAAAACAACAGGTTTGAATCTTCGTGTTCTCTTTCAGATCCGTCAGGAATTTGGAAAGTTTCTTAATCGTTATTTTGATCGATTCGGATTCTCCTTCTCGTTAGGAATATGTATTTATTTGCCTCTTCAGGGCTGTAGTTGAATACGCTTGATTGATCCGAACTTGGTTTTTTCTGTGGACGCGAATTGTAGCCATTTGATTTCGAGGAGACTTTTGTGTTTTTGTTGTTCTGTGGTGATTGGTTTGTGTTAAGGAAGTTGAAGGTGATTTGAGTCATTGTGCAGTGATACATTCAATTGAGTTCTTTTGTTAATTTGTTCTAATCAACTTTTGGGGTTTTGTTCTTTTTGGTTTTTGGTGTGTTAGTGCTTGAAGTATGGGTGTGGAACAAAACAATCACGATGCAGAGGAGGGAACGCTGGAGATTGGCATGGGTAGGTTTTTCAATGGCTTATCTTTGCTTTCATTTGTCAATTAGCTTTATTGTGAGCAATTGGATATAAGCTTGAGTTGCAGAAATCATGGAACTTTTGTGCTGTGTAAATGATTTTTCGATTGGTTTTCATGTTGCAGAATATAGAACAGTCTCTGGTGTTGCTGGTCCGTTGGTTATTCTGGACAAAGTCAAGGTTTGAATCCTCTCTCTCTAGTTCTTCAAGTATATTTTATAGAGGTTCTAGTGACTGACTCTTTTTCTCCAATTGCCAGGGACCTAAATTTCAGGAGATTGTTAATATTCGTCTAGGAGATGGAACAATCAGGCGTGGTCAAGTCCTGGAAGTTGATGGGGAGAAAGCTGTTGTCCAGGTTATTTTCTTCAGCGTTTTTCTGTCTTATTTCCAGTTTCACTATCAGACTGGTTTCCTACTTAAGATTGAGGTTCAGGGAATAATGTGTCCCGTTTGAGTGGGTGCTTGTCTCCAGTCTATGTACTGGTTTTGATCAAGTTGATACGATCAGTTCTTGCTATTTTTCTACTGAGATTGTACTGTCTCACTTCCTTTTATGTTGTTTATTCATGGAAAGCAGTTCATCTACTTATAATATTTTTATTTGTCTTTTGTTGTTTTCAATTGCCAGGTATTTGAAGGGACATCTGGAATTGATAACAAATATACAACCGTGCAATTTACCGGAGAGGTACAAAACCCAATTAGAATACATGGCTAAATTTATCTTGTCAAATGACTTTATTCAAATCTCTCTGTTTTTGTTGTGAACTATCAGTCTTGTGTAAAGGGATTGAATAGAAAACAAATTGCCAAGAGACTTGTATAAAGGAAAAACCATACTTGGTTAATCACTGAAGCCCATAAAGGGACTATACATCGGTTCAACTGCATAGCTTTTCAATGTCCAAGGCTTTATCTTTAAAAATATGCCTTTTACTTTTTAACTAAATGTTCCAAAGGGTACTTCAATTGGTGTCTAGCAAAAAAGGTTCTTCTATATATTGTAATGGCACTATCATTACCTGTATACATGTTTGCTTGGACATCTAATTTTTGTAAATTCTGCTACCAGCCACCAGGTCATGAAAATTGAAATTGATAATGATATAGAAGAAAATCTAGGGTGAATGTTTTTTTCATTCATTGTGGTCCTTAATAATTTAACCTTGTTCCACACTTAATTTTATTGCTCATTACTTCTGTTCTATATCACATTTGCAGGTTTTGAAAACTCCAGTTTCCTTGGACATGCTTGGGAGAATTTTTAATGGTTCTGGAAAACCCATTGATAATGGTCCTCCTATCTTGCCCGAGGCTTACTTGGATATTTCTGGTGTGTTGTTGGGAATCTAGAGAAATCATTTTCCTTTTTCCATTTTGATAAATCCACAGATTATTATATTTTATTTTCCTCATGTGCTACTCTTCTTCCTTAGGGAGTTCTATAAACCCTAGTGAGAGAACTTATCCTGAAGAGATGATACAGACTGGGATTTCTACAATTGATGTTATGAATTCCATTGCTAGAGGACAAAAGATCCCACTTTTCTCAGCTGCAGGTCTTCCTCACAATGAAATTGCTGCCCAGATATGTCGTCAGGCTGGCTTGGTAAAGCGGTTGGAGAAATCTAACGATCTTCTTGAGGTACACTACAGACTATTGTTGTATAATTTTGCAGCCATGCGTTTATTTTATGTTTTGCTTTCTCAATGAGTTGGTTTGAAAAATGGATTAAATGGTAGATATGTATCCACTTTGAATTTTTTTATTTACAATTTGTAGGGGTTAATACTTCCTTTAATAAATGTGTACAATAATTTTATAATAATTAAAAAATATAATGAATTTGATCTCCAAGTTTGAAGAAGTTTTCCATTGAATTAAAAATGGATATAATCTCCAAGCATTTCCAGTCAAATTTGCAATTACATGCAAGTTTTACAATGCTGAAATATATGCGAACTGGGTAATTGATTACTGGTTCTCAATACATTTCCTTGGTGTATTAATTTGATAATCTTGATGCTTGTTTTAGCAGAGAGTTTTCTTTTATTAACTTAAGTTTTTGATTTACAGGGTGGTGAAGAGGACAACTTTGCCATCGTTTTTGCAGCTATGGGTGTTAACATGGAGACTGCTCAATTTTTTAAACGTGATTTTGAGGAAAATGGTTCAATGGAGAGAGTGACCCTATTTCTGAACCTGGTATTTTTTTTTCTACATCAACTGATGAATCTTTGTTGCGATTATTTATTCTTAAATATTGAGGTCGTGGTGTTCTACAGGCTAATGATCCTACAATTGAGCGTATTATCACTCCTCGTATTGCTCTTACCACTGCTGAATATTTGGCTTATGAATGTGGGAAGCATGTTCTCGTCATACTGACAGATATGAGTTCTTATGCTGATGCCCTTCGAGAGGTAATGCAATGATGTATTTACTTTTCAGTTTGCAGTTTCTGAAAATGTTACTTGACTGTAACCAAATACAATAATAATAAACGCAGGATGTCCTAGATGATGGCAGATCATTTTGGATTTTATTTTAATTGGAATTCGGCTGATCTATGATCAATCTTGTAGTAACTATAGTTCTTTTTCCCCTTAATAAAATTTCTTTTAGTTGATGACAACTTTGTTAAATTAACTGATATATAATCAATGAATTTTTTTAGTGAAGAAACTACCTCAATTAATTTAACTTATTGTTTTTGCTTCTCAAATTAAATTACGAAGCATTTAAATCTGTTAAAATTATTAAAATATCACTTCTAAGAGTTTCAAAATTCATGCTGAATTATAATAATTTTGATTGGGAACATTTAAGTTCAGAAGATGTTCACTGTCAAAAAGGGGGAAATAGAAGAAAATAATTTAAAAAACATATAAGACAATTGACTTCTTTTGCAGGTGTCTGCTGCACGAGAGGAAGTACCTGGAAGGCGTGGATATCCTGGTTATATGTATACTGATCTTGCTACAATCTATGAACGAGCTGGGCGTATTGAAGGACGGAAAGGATCCATCACTCAAATCCCAATCCTCACCATGCCAAACGATGGTAATGCCTTCTCAAGCTATGTTTATTGTCTTGTTAAGTGAGTGTTTTTGTTCTTTAGCATTTTAATTGATTCTTTTGTGGTTTTCGGGGGTGATCAGATATCACACATCCTACTCCCGATCTTACTGGCTATATTACCGAGGGACAGATCTACATCGATAGGCAGCTCTATAACAGACAGGTGAGTCTATGGGCTTTGGGATTTATTTATATCAACTTCTTCCCTAAATGCAGAACAAAAAAATCAACCATGAGGCGGTCTTACAGATACTCGTCAGCTAAAACGTATCATATTTATTTGGCTAGTTGTATAGCAAGCATTCTACATTATTCTAATCTTAAAGTGAATTCACCGTTAGATTTTTACAAGAAACTGAGCAAATCTAATGGAGAGAAGTTGAAATGGAATCTAGAACGCCCCATTTGTGTCCAAGTATATTCAAAATAATAGAACTCGATAAGAATATTGATGCAAACCATACCAAGAGAGTAATTCTGTTTTATTTTCCTTCAGACACAAGTTGTATATATAATCCATCCATCTTTTGGCTTGGCCGTGGCTCTTTAAGAAGAAACTAACAGTAACATACTGCCTCAATTTTGATAAGTTGTCAGTCAATCCATGAATTATTATATACCCAAATGGAAAAATATTTTACTTGTCTGCAGGTTGCCAGAAATATGAAGTTACTTTTTCATGAACTTCGAATTTGTAATCATAGTCTATGAATGATAATTGTTTACTCATGAGTATTCTTCCATTTGACTCCGAAACTGATAATTATCTTCTTGGCTTGGCCAGATATACCCACCAATTAATGTCCTTCCTTCATTGTCTCGTCTTATGAAGGTAATTTTTCTTCCACAATGTTTGATGATAGTTTAGAAGCATAGACAAATTCATGATGCACTCTAAAACTATCTTCTGTTACTGCAGAGTGCCATTGGTGAGGGAATGACCCGTAGGGATCATGCTGATGTATCCAACCAGGTTAGCTTTCTTTGTTATAGTTTTACTTATCCATCATTGAGCCAGTAATAGAAGCCATCTGACTTAAATATCCGTGCACGGCAAACCTGCAGCTCTATGCAAATTATGCAATTGGGAAGGATGTTCAGGCAATGAAAGCCGTGGTTGGAGAAGAAGCACTCTCTTCTGAGGATCTGGTATTTTATCTTTCATTTCTCCCTAGAGAATTGTTCTACAGTGAAAGTTTCCATTCTCACAACAAGCTAACTCTGCTTTCTGAAAACAGCTCTACTTGGAGTTTTTGGACAAATTTGAGAGGAAGTTTGTCGCTCAAGGAGCTTACGATACTCGAAACATTTTCCAATCACTCGATCTGGCATGGACGCTGCTTCGCATTTTCCCTCGCGAACTTCTCCACCGTATACCTGCAAAGACTCTTGATCAGTTTTACAGCCGAGAATCTGCAAATTGATGAACCAAAGGTCTTATACTTGTAAGACGCCGCGTAGATAGATCGTAATGAGCTTTGAAAAATGTTATTTCATTCCCTTCTCTCCATAATGCATAAATTCCAGAGTGAAAAATAAGAAAGTTGTGTTTCCATCTCATTCTCACAGTTGAGCTTCTCTTTCCAAGCAAAGTCAGAATGGGAACAACATTCTTTTATTTAGCAAGGACATCGAGCTCTTCCAATGTCTGTATTAATTATGTTTAATTATTTTTGTTGGTTTGTGGCATCAGCTCAACAACTAATAGGGCATCTAAGTTCTAGAAAGGCCCTAATCCAATTCCTGTTCTTGTCTATTTATTATATAAGTTGATATTATAATCTTGTATTTTGAACAGTTTTGAGAACGTCTGAGGAATTCAGTTTGATGTTATTATGAATAAGCCCCGTTTGTTGTGTTCTAATTTGCTTCTGTTGTATTATTAGGAGGCATGGTCAATAATTTTATAGAGTATGGGATGATCTCCTTAAACTTTAATTTTAAGATAAAATACCATTTTGATATCTGTACTTTGGATTTCATTCTATTTGTTTCTGAACTTTCAAATGTTTAATTTTAGTCTCTGTATTTTTAATGAAGCTTAAAATTGTTCCATACGGTTAGTTTGAAATTAATTTTTTTTAAAAAAAAATTGGTTAAATAATAATAATAATTTTTATTTAAAAAAAAATACATAATGTGAACATATTTCTAAAATTTATAGAATAAAGTTCAATGGACTTAATTTTGTTTAGAAAAGGTAGCAATAGAGATCAATTTTAAGCTTTATTGAAAGTACAAAAACTAAAATTAAACTTTTTAAAGTACCATGCTAAAATGGGATGAAACTAGAGATGTCCATGGGGCGGAGCGAGATCGGGGCCGGGGAATGGGTTCTTGTCCCTGGCCCCGCCCCCCATTTCATTCTCCGTCCCTACGAAATTCCTCATTTAATTTTGCGGGGATCGGGACGGAGATTCCCCGCGAGGAAATTTTCTCCCTTTTTTTTTATTTTTTATTTTGTTTTAATTTATTCTCAACCATAATAGAAATTCTTTCTAAATGAATAATTTTCAATATAATTTCTATTTAAAGGAAATGTTATAAAATTTCTTAATAAAAACAATAATATACCATAAGTAAAAATATTATAGTGTCGAAACAACTTAATTTCTAAAAATTCAAATTTCAATATTACAACAGTCTTTAATTTTTTTTATATAAAAAAATAGTCTTCAACTAATTCCTAATATAGTTTATTTTTTATTTTCTATTTTCTATTTATAGGTAATAAGTAGCAATAATTAGCATATATATATACACTAACTAATCGAGGCGGGGCAGAAAATTGGGGCGGGGTCGGGGACGGGGACAGGGAATATATTTCCCGTCCCCGTTTAGCCAACTGGGAGAAAACTCTTCCCACTCCCTCCCACATTCTCCGTGTAATCAGGGATTCTCCGCCTCGTTCAGGGAGGGTCCCCGGCCCAATGGACATCTCTAGATGAAACCCAAAGTATGGAGACAAAATAGTATTTTAACCTTAATTTTAAATTTAAAAATAGATCTCGAAACTAGCAAGAATAAGATGGACTTTTTATAGTATAATAAATGTGAGGTATAAGAATTCAAACCTCCGACCTAAATACATGTCAATTATTGTTGAGAATAAGATGAAGTTAGATGGGGTGAGAGAAAGTGATATGATAAAATTTAAATGACAAATAAATTTGTATAAAATTTGAAATATGATGGATAAACTAGATAAAAACAAGAGAAGTCATTTTTGTAATGTCTAACATTATTGGACATTTCTCATTTTCACCTATTTAATTTAGCCATTTCTAAAAATATCTACGGTAGTAATTTAGGTGCATTAAAGCTTGAGCCAACCCAGTCCATCAAAGTACCTTTGAATATACCATTATTAAATTACCTTTTCTTGTTTTTAATGTGTGTTTATTTACATGGCTCTGTGAAGAAATGAAATTGTACGTTCTTAAAGTCGCATATTTGCAAATACATTTCTGTGTACAATAGCTTCAGTACTACTGTTGATTATAAGCCATGTCAGTATAATTTAATATAATTTAAAAATGATGTGAGACCTATGAATTATTTTTATAAAAAGAATCATAGTGTTAGGACTCGTAGTGCCGTACCTACTCTATAATACTAGAAAATTTCCTCACTGGTTAATAATTTTAAGAGTAAAATAAATTTTTGGTCTTGCGTGACATTTGTAAAATAATAAAGAAGTATTATTTTTTATTTATTTTCCTTTCTTCTTCTTCGACCACAAGCACCACCACAACTGTCTCTGGTGCCGGCGTGCCCACCGCCGGTAAGTTTTTTTAATTTTTTTTTCCTTTTCTTCTTCCTCTTTATTCTCCCTCACCTTTCTTCTCCCTCTTCTTACTGTTTAATGCAAAAAAAAATCTAAATTCCCTTTGATTCAGACCGAATCAAAGGGGGTTTTCCTCTTCTCCCTCTTCTACCCTTCGACAGTAGCCGCAGACCAAAAAAAGAGGAAAATCCCCTTTGATTCAGGAGGATTTAGATTTTTTTTTTTGTTAAACAGTAAGTTTTTTCTTATTAACTAGATTTTATTTTTGCCCACTGCCGGTAGGTTTTTTAAATTTTTTTTCCTTTTCTTTTTCTTCTTCCTCTTTCTTCTCCTCTTTCCCTCCCTTCTTATTGTTTAATGCAAAAAAAAAAAAAAAAAAAAAAAAAAAAAAAAAAAAAAAAAATATATATATATATATATATATATATATATATATATATATATATATATCTAAATCCCTCTTTGATTTGGTCTTCAAAGGGGATTTTCCTCTTTTTTTGGTTCAAGGCTGCTGTCGAGAGGTAGAAGAAGGAGAAGAGGAAAATCCCCTTCGATTCGATCTAAATCGAAGGGAATTTATATATATATTTTTGTTAAACAGTAAGAAGGGAGGGAAAGAGGAGAAGAAAGGGGAGGGAGAAGAAAGAGGAGGAAGAAGAAGAAAGGAATTTTTTTAAACAAAAAACTTACTGGCAGTGGGCACGCCGGTGCCGGTGGTGGTGGTGCTTGTGGTTGAAGAAGAAAGAAAAGAGAGAGAAAAAAAAAGAAAAAATAATAATGTTTTTTTAATTAAAAAATAAAAAATATTTTTTTTTATTATTTTACAAATGCCATGTAGCATTCTGTTATTAGTTAGTAAAATTGAATGGAAGAACTAACCATGCAACTAAATTCAAAATTCAAAGGCTAAATTGTTGAGTTTGAAGACTCAATGACCAAAAGGAAACCAAATGCAGAATTGGGTGATCAAAAAGGTATTTTGCCCTAATTTAAAAATAGTTGGTCAAACACAATCCTTAAATTAAACTTATCATTCAAATTGTGATGTCCAAATTAATGAAAACATACCACAAAATCATAGATGGAGTCTATTTCTAATTCCATTGACCTCACAATACATGATGCTCTCAATTCCTCAAAATCTTTTAGACCCCGTCTGATAATCATTTGACTTCTTGTTTTTGGTTTTTGAAAATTAAGCTTATAAACACTACTTCCACCTACGAGTTCCTTTGTTTTGTTATCTACTTTTTACAATTGCTTTTAAAATTCAAGTCAAAATTTGAAAACTAAGGTCCCGTTTGATAACCATTTTGTTTTCAGTTTTTGGTTTTTGGTTTTCTGTTTTTTGTTTCCAGTTTTTAAAAAACAAAAATCAAACATGTTTGATACTATATTTGGTTTCTATTTTTTAAAAACTTAAAACCAAAAACATGTTTGATAACTGGTTTTTGTTTTTAAAAAAACAAAACAACATTTGATGATTGTTTTTAATTTTTAATTTTTTATAAAAATAAAACTGAACTATTTTTATAATATTTTCCATCTAATATACTATAATGATAAAATTATTTTTTTTCTTTTTGATTTTTTTAAATTTTATATATTTTTTAGTTTAACAATATTTGGGGGTGGGAGATTCGAATCTCTAATCTTTTGGTCGATGGTACATATCAATTACTGAGCTATGTTCACTTTGAGAAAAATTTCATGTTGTTAAAACAATATCAATGTTTTAAATTTATTGATTAGTCACTAATCAAATCAAGAAAAAATTACAACAATAAACATATCAAAAAGATACAAGTAACAATTATCATATTAATATTCATATAAACAATAAAAATGTTCATAATGTTTAATCATGACTAATCAATTCATAAAAGTGAAAGTACAAAATTAGCAAAAAAACAATATATCAACGTCGATTTGGAGTTACCATTTAAAATTGATCGGCAATTTGATCCCTCACTTGAGCCACATGATTAGAAGAACAATATTTACTAAATTTTCAAATTCAACAAAATTCCTTCTTTCCAACAACAATAAAATAAAAACTTGGAGATATTTGTGAGCATAATTAAAATTAAAAGTCATGCATGATAAAAGAATTAAAAAAAGAAAAAAAAAGGATAAAAAAAAACTCATTCTCACCTTCCTCATCCTTTTCTGCAACTTCAACCACACCTCCAACCAAAGGCCCACTCCTTTTCGAAAAAAAAAACAAAAAAAAAAAAAAAAACAAAGAGGAAACTCTCATTGCAAATTCCAAAATTAAAACAAAAGGATTAAGAATTTTTTAGTTCCATTTCAAAAAAAAAAAAACCCAAAGGAAATCACGCCTCAGTGCTTCACGCGTGTTTTTGAAAAACAAAAACGCAAAATCCGTTTTTATAAACGATTTTTTTCCGTTTTTGAAATTCCTTTACAATTTTAAAAAAGTTTTCAAAAAAATAAAAACAAGAAACTCAATTAGTTACCAAACATACCTGGTTTTTAAAAACAGAAAACCAAAAACAAAAAACTGAAAACGAATTGGTTATCAAACAGGGTCTAAGTTTTTAAATCTTATTTTTGTTTTTGGAATTTGGTTAAGAATTCAAATATTTCTTTAAAAAAGATGGAAACTATTGTAAATAATAGTGAGAAAACAAGCACAATTTTCAAAAACAAAAAACAAAAAACTAAAGCCCCGTTTGATAACCATTTGATTTTTGGGTTTTGGTTTTTAAAAATTAAGCCTATAAATACTACTCCCACCTATGGTTTTACTTGTTTTGTCATATACTTTTTGCATATGTTTTCAAAAATCAAGTCATATGTTTTGAAAACTAAAAAAAATAGTTTTCAAAAACTTATTTTTGTTTTTAGATTTTGGCTAAGAATTCAAATACTTCCTTAAGGGAGATGAAAACCATTGTAGAGAAATTGGGAGAAAACAAACTTAATTTTCAAAAACCAAAAACCAAATGGTTATCAAACGGGGCCTAAAATAGTCATCAAACGGAGTCTTAACAATCCAAAACGAGTGTAGAATTTTAACCTTCTTGAGTAGTTGACCTCAAAGGTTGTGAATCATGACAGATTAGATAAAATCCAAAAATCTTATACCACTAACCACCTTCAAAGTTCAAATCATAAAGGTCACTCAGCCACAGATAGAGGGTTGTGAATCATGACAGATTAGATAAAATCCAAAAATCTTATACCACTAACCACCTTCAAAGTTCAAATCATAAAGGTCACTCAGCCACAGATAGAGGAGTTGTGGCCAAGTCTCTGAATATTTGGCAAGGAACTAGAATGGCAAAATTTCTTCATCATTTCCTTCAGAATAAAGTCAGGTAAATAATATTATAGAGAACTGGAAGATTCTTTCCCAGAAAGGATTGTACAATTTAGAACCAATGTTCAGCCTGCTTTTGATGATCTCACCACAGTTGGGAGTACAACTGAATCAAGGTTTCCAGGGTAAGGAGTCCACAAACCTAATCCTCCCCTAGTCTCTATCAAACTAGTCGACGCGTTTTGCTGCTTCCATTGTTTATACTCTTTCATACTGCTCATATTCCCCTTAAGTTGATCCCAATCTTTAACCCACTCTATGAGGGAAGAATGCTCTCTTGTATGTGGGTGCAAAATAAAAAGTGAATAATACTCGCAATTCGGAAACATAAAGAACTTAAAAGAATCGCCTAGCCTGTATACGACGTAGCCGAAACTCAGTTGGTCTCTTGGTGTGAACATGTGGACTTCGTTGAACCACAAGCAGCTAAACAAATTACTCATTGCTGTATGTTCCCTTATAATAATAGCTCCCTCTGGAACATCTGCATTTTTATAAATTTTGATCAATACAGCATTTTTGTGCACATAAGATGTCTGAGTTAGAAAGCACGATCAGCAAACAACCACACTTTTAGAGTTGCATGGTTCATTTTAGGAATGATTAGTAGATACCAATGCCTTTGTAATATTCATAATGATCTTAGAACCCACTATGTTACAACAATCATAACCCTTCAAAAATTTTCGTTACAAAGAGTTCTGACATCTTATATATGTCACAAATGATGATTATCAAGGAACTGAATTGAGTTTTGTCAAATTCCTAATTTCAAAACCAAATGTCTTATTTCAAAGAAAAAAAAAACAATGAAATCTGATACGGATGGCCATGACTTACCACTGACAGTTTTCTTCTCTGGACTCCATGGTTCCATTCCTTCATAGCGGTATATTTTCATGTGAAGATCAATAAGAGGGCGGGCATATCGCTTCCTTCGCTTATTGGAATCAGCCTCTTCATAGATACTACGGTGATGCTTATGTTGAGCAATGGCAAAGGTATGCTTCCCACGCCACAGGTATCTGCAGAATGCATGAAAAGTAATTATGAAGAACACTTGAAAATCAGAGGAAGTATTTGCAGAAGTTCGATCACCCTGATCATAAACGGATTTCTGGAATGATTTAACATGTCTCACACTCCCACTTATAAAGTAATAAAGACTCCCCCTTAACAGTAACTAGAAAGAAATTGGATTCACCCAGTTAGGATAATTTAACACAAATGAAACCCTTCTGGCTACGCTATAATCATGTCAAATGATATCTTTGTAGGTATATTTTGAAAGGAAATGGGAATATTTTAATTAAAATAAAAGAACATGTGGAATCATAAGGCTAAAAGTTCATAAAAATTAATACCTTTCTAGAATGAGCAAAGGGTCAACTATCAGCTCCATTTTACCATCAATCCAGATACTATACTGTGCTTGAGGGAACAACCGATGAGTTAATATCTTTGGAACCTTTCCATTTCTTCTTGGCTCGTCATAGGGTGGATACTTCAGCAGAACAAGGCGCCAGATACCAACCCATTTTCCTTCATCGTTATCCTCCTCAATGGTAACATTTTCTCTTATAAATTGCATAGAAATCTCATCCACCACCATAAGGAAACAGAATAGATCCTTAGAGCGAGCACTTATATTTGAAGGCTGTCGAGGAACATCATATCCATCAAAAATTCCTGAGGCAACCACAAACCTACACTTCTTGACATACTTGATATCAGCAGGAATCATTACAGCTCCACCATTTCGCATAAAACCACAATGCACCTGATTTAGAAACATAAGTAGCGACAAACTAATCTTTCAATCAAGAAAGGCAAACCGAAGAAAAACATTGAAGCTAACATGAGAGGATATGGGCACACACAATATACATTTTCTCCCACCTTCATGGTTGGTTTTAGTTTAAAGCTTCCCTCTCTTTGAGTCCAGTTCTGGTGTCCTGCAAACAGTGGGGATGTTTGCGATCCATTTAATGAGTACTCATCTTCAGTGATGTAGACAAGTTTTTTGACAATTTCATCTGGAGTTCTTCCTTTTGGAATGACCACTCTATCGGCTTCGTCCGCCAAGGGAATTGAACAACCTAAGTAAATAACAATATAAAAATCAGTATCTTAGTTTTCTCCACTTCATTTTGATATGACAACTAAAACCCAAGTTCAAAACACAAAAGAAAAACCGATTGCATAATCTTACGGTGTTGTGCCTTTGCCATAAATCCCATTGAGTCCAAGATGGTGAAAACCTTACTTTCTTTATTACACATAGCTGTATTTCAAGAAACAAAAAATCACATTCGTCATCAAGTCACAAACTAAATGATCTTAAAACAAGACTCAAAAACACTAAAGACATAAATACAGGACTAAGTTATCTATACAAATACCGGAGAAAAAAGTGATAGAAGAATGGCAAGACCAAACATGAAAGAGGGAGGCAGTGAGAATCAGTAACATCCATAAAATTCCACCCACAAGAAATAATCGAATGAACCCCTTCTTCCAAACAATCTTCATTGGGTAATCCGCAGGCAACTTTCCAGGAGAAAAGAAACCTCCTTCAACATCTGCAACCATCACAACCAAACATCTTCATTTTTTCTTGAACAATGTCAATTTTCTCTATCGTGCAACAGAAAATATCCAGTACAAGACATCCAAAATCCAAGAAACAAAGATCTTAATCTTCAATAAAACCCCAACACAACCCACATAACATAACCGACGGATCGAATTGCACAAAAATACAGCAGAATAATTCCAAACATTTTTAAATTACCTTTAGCGTGCTGATTTTGAATATTTCGCTCTCCTCTACGGTTTACCCGCGAAGAAAACGATCTTTGAAACTCGCTATCCATAATTACTATCTCTACTTCTCATTTCTATAATAACATGACAAGCAAGAAAAATAAAAACAAATCCACATTTAAATTTGGCGTCCTCAGAATGAAGATCTCTCCGCTCGCTCAATCTTCCGTTTCAATATCTTATACGTCTACTGTTATCAAATCATTCTGAAAATGAAAACACATCAATGGAAGCGAACTCAGATCTGGAGAACACAAGGAATCAACAGAAAGTGATACAGAGCTGAAATTCAAGCAGCAAGTGTCGCCATCTCGAATCTGAAGCACAGAAAAGAAGTATGAATTTGAAGAAAACATTACCCACTACTTCGAAATGAAATTTCGATGGCTCAATCAGAAATCGATTGCCAGTAGTGAAGATTTCTTGCGTCTTTCCTTGCCCTGCCACTTCACTGTATGAATTTTTGCCGGGATTTTGATGAACAATTGCTCAAAAAATGGGGGAGTTATTTTAATGTTTGGACGAAGATACCCTTCGGATCGAAGAACTAAAATTTAAAGGTTAAATTATTAAAAATATCCAAAATTATAGAATTGGTTTCAATTATACCTCTAAATTTTAAAAAGTTTCATTTTAACCAAAATTTGAAGTTTATTTCAAAACAATTTTTAAAGGTTTGCATGTGTTTTGATTTTTTTTTTCCATATATATTCACATAAGCAACAATACAAATATAAATGTAAATACATCTTTTTTCGTCTATGAATTTAATAAAAAAAAGTTTTCGAAAATTGTTTTGAAACAAACTTCAAAGTTTAAAGGTTAAAATAAAACTTTTAAAGTTTGGGATATAATTGAAATCAACCCCATAATTTAAGGGTATCTTAAAATAATTAATAACTTTTTTATTTGGAAAAAAAAATCTCGTTATTGTATTGGTTTTTTGGGAACATTATTTTTTTGTTTAGATAATTGTAAAATGCAAATCGCATTCTTGTCTTTCCTGAAATTCATAAACATGCATTTCTATATTTAAAATTATTTTTAACAATTCTAAATTTCTACGATTCACTCCGTTCTATTTTCTATTAATTTTAGAATGTATCTTTTTTCTTTTTTAAACAAAAAAATCACCATATTAGTCTTCGTTTGTATGCATTTAGTTCATGAACTTTAAAAAGAGTCTAATAAATTTATCAACTTTCAACTTTATGTTCATTAGGTCCTTAAACTTTAAAAAGTATCTAATAAGTTTTTAAACTTTCAAATTTGTATCAAATAGGTCTCTAAATTTTTAATTTTGTATCTAATAAGTTATTGACTTATTTGGCATTGACACTAAATTGAAAGTTTAGGACCTTATTAAACACAAAATTAAATTTTATATCTAAAAGATCAATTATTTTTTAAAATTTTAAATATGTTAGGGACCTGCTAGACACGAAATTGAAAGTTTAAGGACTTTAAAATTTTTAAAGTTCAAAGGCTTTATTAGATACAAAATTAAAAATTTAAGGACTCATTAGATAATTTTTAAGGTTCAAAGACATTTTAAACACAAATTTAAAAGTTCAGAGAATAAACTTGCCGTTTAACCTAAAAATTTACACATACAGTCCATTCATACCACATGCTCCATGTAGTTTGGAAGAGTTAAAATTTAATGGTATGAGTTAAGGAAAAAGTGAACGTTGCTTTTCTGAATAGCAGTAGCTTAACTTGAAAAAATGTAAATCCTAACAATGTGTTTGGAGATTTTAGTATATGCGTAATTATTCAGTCATATCATATTTGAGCCATTTTCCAGAATTTAATGGAATGAGGCAAAATAAGACTAAAGATCACACAAAAATTAGACTTGAAAGATGAATCCTCCAAAGGCTCCTTTAATTATAACCGCATGTAGGAGGTCCTAAATTATGTATTTTGTATCTAATAGATCTTTAAATTTTCAATTTTATATCCGATCGATTTTACATATTCAAAATTTAAAAAAAAAATTAGATGTTATATTAGAAATAAATTTTAATTTTGTATCTAATAGGTCCTATTGGATATTTTTTATAATTAATGTATTTATTAGTTACAAAATTGAAAGTTTAAGTTTCAAATATACACAAAATTAATTTTTATGCATAATAAAATAGTTAATTTTTAAAACTTTTGAATATGTTTGAGACATATTAGAAATAAAATTGAAAGTTCATGATTTACTAGACATTTTTAAAAGACTTATTGGACACAAAATTAAAAGTTTAGAGAATTATTGGACACAAAGTTGAAAATTCAAAGACTAAACTTGTAATTTCTTCATATCAATAATTTTAAATGTATTGATATATAATATTTATATTATGTAACATTAATTACAAAATCATAATAAATAATTATAGAACTATCTACCTAAATATATAAGCAAATAATGAAACTTGAAATATTTATAAAATAGAATTAAGTTTCTTTGTGCTATTAATTTTTCTGAAATATTTTATCTGAGATTTAAAAATATTTGTATAATATATACACATGTGAGAAAACTGAAAACATAATTTATTTTTTTTAACCGGTTTCAATTGTAAACAAACTAAAATAATATATAAATATATGTATTGCAAAATTTAAAAAATGACAATAAAATTGAAATTTGCTCTTCTATGCAGTCTCGAACACATGGCTTTTTTAAGGCTGAGCCTCCCTCCGTACCCCCTGACCAACGAGCTAATGTAATATTTTGAAATTTCAAGCGTAAATATCCTCCGTGCCCCCTGACCAACGAGCCAATGTAATATTTTGGAATTTCAAGCGTAAATACATATACATAGACTTGAGGGGGACATGCTCCCCTTGCTCCAACGTAGATATGCCCCTAATTGTAAAGCACTTGGTCACATGACAATGTTAAGAAGAAGTAGGGTTGGACTTTTGATATTTGGTTTCTTGAGTTATTTAGCTAAAGGGATACAAAGTGTGAAGATCTCCACTTGGTGGGAATGATAAGCTTGAACATGTGGATGCATATTGACCCAATCACCCATACAACAATTATCTCAATTCCTTTTTGATAAAAAAAAAAGGTAAATAGAGTTTCGATTTTTTTGTACAACAATGTAGAAGTAGAAGATCAAATTTTCAACCTTAAAGAAAGTAATGAATGCGTCTATTCATTGAATTATGTCTTGATTGATGAAGTTTCATCTTATTTTAAAATTGCCCTCAAGTTTCTTTTTAATGACCCATATGTTTTTTTTTTAATAAAAAGAAGGTTAAATTACAAGTTTAGTTCTTAAACTTTTACGTTTGTGTCTATTTAGTCTTTGAACTTTAAAAAATGTTTAATGGGTCCATGAATTTTTAGATTTGTGTCTATTTGGTCTCTAAACTTTAAAAACTATATAATAGGTCTTTAAACTTTCAATTTTGTGTCCAATAGGTCCCTAAACTTTTAGTTTTGTGCCTAATAGATTATTGACTTATTCGACGTTTTTAAAAATTCATAAACTTACTAAATACAAAAGTAAAAGTTTAGGGTCCTATTAAATATAAAATTCAATTTTATATCTAATAAATTAGTTAATTTTTTTTAAAAAAATAAATATATCAAAGATTTACTAGACACAAAATTAAAAACTCATAGACTAATTAGGCATTTTTAAAGTTTATGAACCTATTAAATACAAAATTGAAAGTTCAAAGGTTTATTAGACAATGTCAGGACCAAATAAACACAAACTTGAAAGTTTATGGACTAAACTTACAATTTAAAAAAAAAAAAAAAAAAAGCAAGCTAGCTTTCACGTCAAGAACAACAAATTTTATCTTTTAGTACAATGAATTTCGTTACAGTAACAGCAGACAAAATCAAAAGTTCCGATTTTTATTGCAAAGCGACAATTTTTTTTTCTTTTTTTAAAAAAAAAGTGAAATACAGTTACTTTATAATAGAATTTATAGCATAGACACATTTCTCTCTTGTACATGGGAGTATGGTCGCATTTAATAGTTAACTTTTCCTGCATTTAATTTACAAGTTTGCATAGCTTAAAGTTACAAGGTCAAATATATGTCGCCAAAGTTAATATAGCTCAACGGTAATTGACAGTTACCCTTGATCAAAAGGTCAAGTTCGAATATCCCCACTTCCAAATATTGTTGAACTTAAAAAAAAATATATATTGAATATATGCCAACATGAATATAGCTCAATTGACATGAAATATTTACTCTTGCCCAAGAGGTTAAAGTTTTGAATACATATACTCTTGCTAAAGTGAACATAGCTCAATAGTAATTGACATGCATTTCTCTTGAGATAAGAATTCAAATCTTCATACATCATATTTGTTATACTAAAATATTAAAAAAAAAAAAAAAAAAAAAAAAAAAAAAAAAAAAACTCTAAACTACACAAAATTTGGCTTTCTAACATTATAGGGCCATAAAATATCCAATTCCCAAGTACAATTGGTTAGCTGGTTAGTAGATTACAGTCTTTATAATGTTATGATTTCTTACTTAAGATAACTATTCCTTTCTCAAAAATCCAAAGTTCAAATCCTCACCCCACATTTGTTGTACTAAAAAAAAAAACTATGGTTTCTAAATGCTTCCCCTATGTAATATTTGATTATATATTATTCATAATTTATATGTAAAAAAAAAAAAAAGAGATGATAATACATTAATCCAAACGACATAAATCAAAAACAATAACATAGATCATCCAAAATATTAATAATCCAAACAGTTACTTCCTTTTAGATGACAAAATAACTCATTTTTACCATGTCTTTATATATCTATATATATATTTAAAAAAAAAAAACTAATTCATGTCAATCATCCAACTGAAATTGAACAGACCTAAAACAAAATATTCTGAATTTTGTAACAGTACGACTCAATCTCAAGCGTTCAATGACTACATTTTGAGGAACAATGAATTATTCAAACTCAAACTCTATGATTTTTCCGCCATTACAATTGAAGCAGTGAATTACAGTAGACTGCAGTAACTCAAGTCATACCTAATAATCAAAGAATGGTAGTTAGCAAAACATCAACTATTTCAAAGACTAACATATGGAAGCAGCAGCCAAAATAAATGCTTGCCAATAGTTATGTCAATAGCTGCAGGATGATAAGTTTGAGGATCAAACTTAAGTTGCTAGCTCATTCTTTGTAACCAGTAATGTCAAGTAGCAAGGGTCTGTTAAACATTGTGAAACCAAGAGGAAATGTAGTTTGAAAGATGGTCGATAGTCCGGTGAAGATTCCTCCATTTCATATATCACAGTTGTACGCTCGCTCGAAACAAAACAAGACACAAAGGTCATTCTCTTTAATTTCTGAAGTTCTAGAGTGGCTAAACTAGAAAGCTGGCTGTTACTGAAACCAGATGCCAACAAACCGCAACCAAATCCACTCTTCTAGCAGGTGGAGGGATCAAAGCCAAAATATCTGAATATATCATAACGAGACCTGCCACTGAAGAACCTGAGCATAGCTCAATTCAAGTATTCTGTTCTCGAAGTAATAACTAACCATAAGCTACCAGATCGAGAACAATGATTCTAATCAGAACGCGTACGTAGAGCTTGCTATTTAACTTCCTCCAACTTTTGGCACTCCAAAATCAAATTTTGAAAACAATAAACAGAGCTGACAACTTGACAATGCCATCAAATTAATAAACAAACAACCAAGTGAACTATGCCCAATATATAGAAAGAAATAAAAACATATACATCAACGAGAGAGGGTTAGAGATGTTCAATTACACAAGTGAAGATGAGAAACTACAGTATATTGCTACTAGCTTAACTTCTAAAAGAAATAGAACCAGGTTGTTACTAGAAAACTTTTGACGCTTGTGCATCATTCGGTCTAATAAATGACCTTCAACGGAGTAATGGAATCAGATACAGCACTTACAACAAATCTTCAGCAGTATAAAGGACACTTGAGTGTTTGTCCCTACCATCGAAATTCATTAAATTGCAATAGTGAAAAGTCGGGTATTAAATAGAAACTTTTACTTGGTATCATACTCATCTGGAGCATGATTCTTATGCAGTTCTAGCATAAACCATTTTGAAGGTTACCTCTCAATGTTTTGCAGTTAAAAACAGGTATACAAATTGGTAAGGTAATTCTTTAAGTAGAGAAATGGCAGTAATACAAACTGAAAAAGTGGCAGCAAGAAAATATTCTTTTACCTCAACATTCATCACCGGGATGGTTTCAATTCATACGGTACAACTGATCTTAGTAGTGCTGATTATTGTTTTTGCTTCTCACCAGCCTGTTTTAGTCAACAGAGGAAATTAACAGAAGGGTAGAAAATGATAGAAAGAATAAAGCTTAATAAATGAAGAATACTTTAGTGCTCTTTGATACTGAAAGTATATTAGAAAGTCAAGTATTTTTGTGGATAGCCTTGATGGGAGGTAAATACGAGGTAACAAGATTCTAAACTAGGTATCAATACTATGCCCTCCAACTAACTAGTGTAGCTTTGTCGTCAACACATTGAGAATGCTGAATGAATCTTTTTAGAGTGCCCTTCACTATTCATCCTTAGTGGAAGGTATTCTGTGGTGCTATGAAGTATGAACATCATTCTTTGACAGTCAATATGGCCTCCTCTGTGGCTCTCATTTCCAAAGAAAAGCGATGAGTCTTGTGGTTGAATGCTATCAAGGCTATTTTTGGTTTGTTTGTTTAGAAATGAATAAGAGAACTTTCAAAAAGAGAGTAGAGAGTTAGGAGAAACTCAGGATATCATTATCTTCAAAGCCTCCCCCTTTGGAGCTCTTATTTAATGTCTTTTATGACTGTTCTCCCTCTTTGATTACTTTCAACCCTATGATCTTTGTAGCTTTCATTTCCAAAGAAAAGCTTCGAGTCTTGTGGTTAAGTAGTTAGGGCAATTTTCTAGTTTGTTGGTTAGAACGAAGTAAGAAATCTTCGGAATTGGGAATAGAGAGTTGGTAGAAGCTTGGAAATCATTGTTTCCAATTTCTCCTTTTAGAGCTTTTGCTCTTCGGTCTTTCATAACTATTCACCCTCTTTGATTACTTCCAATTGGAATGTTATTTTCATCATTTTTTTCTTCTTCTTACTATTTTTTTGATAAAGAATGAACTTTCATTTGAATGTTATTTTCATGATTCTTAGCCTCATTACTGGCAAAGAAATAAAAGTTAGAAGAATAACCTTTTGGAGTTTCTTTAAAATGGAATCTTCAAATGCTTGGTAACCAGCTCCTACCAAATTATTCAATCGATTATGCTCTGGTGATCTCTCAGCACTGGGCACCTCCATCGAAGAAACCGGTTGAAGAGGTAAAACTAGCAAAGGGTTAGATAGATCACCGAGCACAGATCTAGTAGAGGCAACCTGAAAGACAAAATAAAACCGAAGTATAATTACTACAACAGTTTGAGTTTAAGTTTTTAGAAAAATTAAGCTAAAAACAGAGAACATGGATGAAGGAAAAATAAATTTATGGGAAAACTCACTGCAGCCTCTTTACTTGACATTACAATGACTGCAGAACCTTTCTTCTTCTTGTTATGCCTAATAACAACATCTTCAACCTCACCAAACTTCGAAAACATCTCTCTTAATTTCTCAGCTGTGTAATCTTCGCCAATCTTCTCCCATGAAACCTTAAGCATCCTCTCTTTGTCTATTGTTGGTCCAGCATCACCATCACTGTTTTTTCCAACTCCCCCAGTCTCCTTTGGTGCAAATGTTGTAGGTGCCCCTTTCTTTGCATGCATTGCTCGAATTCTAGTAATCTCTTCCTTCAGCTTTCTGGCGATTTTTTCTTCCTCTTCTTGTTCTCTTGCAGCAGGGTCAGGAGCAAATGCAGATCGTTCTCTTGCTTCAAGGTCTGTCATCATTTTCTGGCGCTTAGAATCACGCTCCGATTGTCGGCGATGCTGCTCATGCTTGACTCTTAGAAGATCATCAAATAATTTCCTTGCCTTCTCATCCTTTAGAATCTCGTAGCATGACTTCAGCATTTGGAAATTGGCATGGGCATTTGGATCATCTGGCCTCTTGTCAGGGTGCAACTCCAAAGCCTTTGCTCTGTATGCTTTAGATATCTCTTTCTCTGTGAGCTTGGCACCTTGCTCTCCCGAAGGTAGCCCAAGAACAGCATAATGATCAACGTCCATGTCTAAAAAAAATTAACAACCAATAAATTTGAGATAAACCATAACCAAAAAACACACACACACATGAATGAATAACAACATAGGATAAATATCATATGATTAGCAAGAGTCAGAAAAGAAAAACTTCAAAATATGCAAACAAACTTTTAACTTCATTTAAATCTTATAATGAAGGATCAAAAGTAGAAATAAACTCATTAAAATCCAAACACTGCAGAAAGATAAAATTCAACAGGTAAAAGGAAAAAAAGATTCACCCATATCCCACTCGCAAGTAAGCAATTTACATCACATTACCTCAACTAAACTAAATGGTACTACCATGTCCACCCAAAACTGAAAAGATTGGATCGACATATTAAACAAATGGAATGGTTAATGGAACACTCGTGTGGCTATTGCTGGTAGTCAAAGAATTTAATCATTCAATAAACAGAAATATACCGCACATATATCATATATTTCTGCAGGCGGCCTTCATGTTTCAGTAATTTTGCAATGTCCTATTTAAAATTTTTAATATCCAATTCAGGCATCAGATCTGTTACGGGAAAAAATTAGCCTTTGACCGGCCTTGGCCGACCCCTCGAGGGGTCAGCCAAGAGTTCTCTTTGGTCGACCCCTCGATGGGTTGGCCTAGACCGACCTGGGGGTCGGCCAAGAGGCCTCTTTGGCCAACCCCTCGAGGGGTCGGCCTAGACCGGCCTTGGCCGATCCCTCGAGGGGTCAGCCAAGAGGCCGAACCGGCCTTGGTCGACTCCCCGAGCGGTCGGCCTAGACTGGCCTTGACCGACCCCTCTAAGGGTCGCCAAAGAGGCCTCTTTTGCTGATCTACTCACGAAGATTCGTATAGTTCGTATAGTTCTCTTTGCTGATCTACTCATTTTAATTAAATGAGAAACGATCAGAGCAATGAAAACGATCCATAATCGAGCTAAATTCTCAGAGATCGTAATAATACAGGATTGACGGTTACAATTGCATGAAAATATAAAATGCTAAGGGCAGCAATGTTGAGAGGTACACAATTATCACTTAGCTCTTACAGTCTAAGTTTTCTAAGTAAGAACCCCGACTTCTAACTTGAGCGTCGGAGTTTAAGTGGCTTAGCACCACACCGGTGTTAGTTCTCTATTTTGCAGGCATCTTCAGCTCCCGGTGATACAAATTTACCGTTGATCCGGCGATCCAAATTCCGGCATCAACAAACCTAAACCGAAAATGCCTTATGCAACCATAGAGTAAGTACTAAGTATCAAATCAAGAACCGTAAGAACCTTACCAAATCTAAGAAGTACCAAAACCTAGACATATTCAAACCAGCCCCACCATTCCCTCAGTTCCAGAACTCGCACTAAACAAAACACAATAGAAAATAAATTATTGAAATTCAGTAGAATATCTACCAATAAGCATAAACTTCAAGGATACGAGGTAATCAAAGTTCCAATCTACGAATATGAACTTCAATCAAACAAGTGTCAGAAAGACTGCTCAGATGTCCTGAACGCGTAATCTTTCCAGGTTTCAGATTCTTCTCTCCCTCACCAACAATTTCTTTCTTAGTTCAATAATTAGGTTAAATCGTAACATTCAATGAACAGAGATATAGAGAGCAATCAATACAAGCAAAGCCAAGATAACTAGAATATCTCATTCAGTAACTAATTTTACCCGAAAAATTCTGATTTCTCCAAGTATCTGATTCAATTGCTTCTTTCAGGTGATGTTTCTAGCCTCGAATTGAAGAAAATTTGTTGTTACTTATTCCTTTGCTCCGGGGCGCACCGAGATTCAGTTCTCAAGAAATTCCGAGAGCAAAGCAGGACGGAAGTGAAGGAAAACGGTGAGGGGGTCGAAAGAGATGATGAGAGTGTAGAAAGAAGATTTCGGGAGAGAGAATTGGACAGATCCGGCGAGGGAGGTAGCGCCACCGTCTTCCCAGTCCCGATTTCAGGGCAGTTGTCTCTGTACGAAACGTATAAGCTGGAGTCGACATTTATTGAGAATCTTTTAGGCCTTTGAAGCCTTTCTCTTTTTTTAATATCATTTTTGCCCTTGTAATTTGTATTTCAATTCATTTAGTTTCGCAGTTCAATAAATCTTAAAATTGGTCATTTAAAATTATTTAATTTGATCGATCGTCTTCCTAAAATTCGATAAGTGATTATCTTTTTACATTAAATTTGAGTGACTGCAGACGTATAGGAAAAGGGTAAATTCGTCATCCAACAAAAAAAAAAAATTTGCTTATTAAAAAAGAAGCTTGTAGAGTAACCCCTATTTGGAATCCCTGAAGTTGGGATTATTTCAAATTAGTTATGATTTGAAATCATTTCACACGTTTGGATGTTAAAAAAAATTAAGGTATGATTTCAAATCTTGTTTTTTTGAAAAAATTTTCCATTCCAAATAGGTCGGATTGGGTAGGATTTGAAGTTTCAAAAAATATGTTTTCAATTTTACCTCAACCTACGATAGTTTCTTCACGATAGTTTTTTTCTATTAAATTTCATGCTATCAATATTTTTTTATATTCAGACTTTTAAAACGAATTCAAGGTTGAGATTCTATTTTGTTTCTCTATTGTATTTTACTATTTTCAAAAAAATTGATAACAATAATTTCAATATTTTCAATGCAGCTTTTACATTTTCAACAAGTTTTTTTTTTATAGACAAACAAACTAGAAGTGAGTTTTTTTTTTTTTTTTTTTTTTTTTTGCTTTGTTCATCTTCTTAAACATTTATTTATTTGATAAGAATAATATGTTTTTTTCCCTTTATATATTGATTCAATCAATTTTTTTCTTGTATATTTTTTAGCTTTATGTTTTCATACATTGGGTTGAAGAAGAAATCAACAAAAAAAAATGATTCTTTTGATTTTTTTTCTTCATAGCTGGACAAAACAAATCAAATTTCTTTTGATGGATTTTGTTTAGATCCAGTTGGGTTCAATCTTTTTTTTTTTTTTCATTTAAATTAAGACATTTGTAATTTTCTTATTTTTGTTTTTAACAATAATGATAACATTTGTAAATTTTAATTTCATATGTTGATTTGTTTTGATTATTGGTATGTTTTCATGATGATATGTATTTGATAATGTTATTTGATTTGTTATTAATTAAAATAATCTCCTACAAAATTCATATGGGCATAACATTAAAATGTTATACTTTCTTTTAATTTCTCGTGAGCATCCAAACAAGAAATTTTAATTTCGATGATTTCAAATCAATTTAGTTTCAAACGCAAATAAAATTTTGAAATCATTCCATATTTTAAAATCCTAAGATTTGAAATCATTTCTTACCAAATTCATCTGCTAAACAAAACATTTTTTGAGAAATTATTCAGTGAGACCATCACAATGTAGTTGACAATTTTTCACCATTGGATGTAGCGAGAGGAATACCTTAAATTTATATCTAGTGATTATTAAGAGGTATGAAACTCGAATAATTTGGTGTCATGAAGAGGCCAGGGAAAGGAAGAATGGTTTGAATTCCATGTTTTTTCATGGAAGTGAATCATGTGCAGGGCAAAATTGCCATCTGCTTCACACTTTCACATGGACAAAGAACAAAACCTAACAAAGCAAACATCTACATCTTCGCCCAAACATTTTTCTCAATAAAATGAAAACACAGCAAAGAAAAAAGCAAACAGCTTGGCAAAGAAAGAGATAAGAGAAGTTCAATACCTGTTTGTATTGGATTTCAATGGTGTAAGATAACAACAAGGGACTAAAATCTCCAGTATCCGGCGGCGAAACCGATATAATGGAAGCAATCGGCTGCTCCTCAAAGACCCTAGCCGGTTCTCCACATTGCCAGAACGAATGCGACGCTGAAGCCAACCTCAGCAGCTATGCTTCTGACGAAGTTGTCCATTGGATTTGGGAATCAGTTCTCCCCATCGACATATCAAATCAACATAGTCAATTAAAGAGAATTCATGAAGAAAACGCAACCCCCCCCCCCCCCCCCCCCCCCCCCCCCCCCCCTTTTTTTTCTTTTATGACAATTTTGCCCGAGTTAACTCAAATTTAACCTAAGAACTTATATTACTATCATCGTCTAAATGTCTTTATACTAAATAGCAACCATAAAATTTAAATGATTATATTACTATCATCATCTAAATGTCTAAATGTCTTTATACTAAAAAAGCAGTCATCTCAAAGCAAAAATATATTGCCAAAATTGACAATGAACACAACAAATATTCTGTTTCATTTGGAACAAACATTTCGAAACCAAACCGGCTAGTCAACCTAAAACAAACATCGAATCAACTAGAACTGAACTAAACAGATTCAACAAAACCTATCCAAAACGTCAACTAAATGTTTTGGTTTTGAAATTTAAGAAACCAAACCAACCAAAAACAAAAATACAAACCCAACAAATAAACTCAGTTCAATAGCTTTCTTGGTTCAAAGTTCCATCAAGCAAAGAAGAAAAGATTCAATTATCCCAAATCATCAGCTCAACTATAAGCAATAGTAACAGCCCATCCCATCTCACCTCAAAAACAGTTATCCCATCCCTGAAGGCCAAAATATGAAAAAAGCAAGCAAATGAAGTTGATTCGACCCGTTTGACCAATAAACATCAGTTAATTCAATTAGTTTTAGGCTTTTAGCCAAGGGATCAGGCAGGTTACCAAAAGGTTCGTTTAAACATCGGTTTTAATTTTCCCTTGAACCAATACTAATAGCTAATCGATCTAACAAAAAAGACACAAACTGTCCATACAAGTACTTATGCATAAAAGTTACTCTTAACAAACTTCGACCAATTCAACTTAAATTCAACAGAAGGAAATGTAATTTGAGAAAGCTGTGAAAGATCTTCTCAAGAGAGGTAAGAACAAGGCTTACTGAAGAAGAAATTTTGAATTTTGAAGAAGAAATTTTGAATTTTCTCATATGCAGACGATAGGGAGAGAGAGGGGAGGGATAAGTTTAAAAAAAAAAACTGAAGAAGAATACTCACAGTCACCGGAAGCTTAGATGCCGACGACGGGGAGAAAGAGAGGAGCGACGGCCAGAGAGGGAGAGGAGCGACGGCCGGAGTGTTGCGATTGCGTGTGTGAGGTGAGCGACCGTGTGAACTGCGAAGAGAGGGACAGAGGGCGAACTGCAAAGTGCAAAGAGAGGGCAGAGGGTGAAGTCGAACTGCGAAGAGAGGGGATGATGACGAAGTCGAACTGCAAAGCGAAGAGAGGGGCTGAGGGCTGCGTGAATTGAGGATTGAGAGCAGCTAGGGTTTTCAGTTTTTACTTTTATATATATTTAAATTTAAAAAAAAAAAAAAAAAAAAAAAAAAAAAAACCTTAAGTTCGATTCGGTTCGGGTTGAACCGAACCAAACTTAAATTTCGATTCTCCCAAATTTTAACCCAACCCAACCCTTCTAATTTGGGTTGGGTAAGCCGAGTTGGTCGGGTTATCGGTTCATTTGTACACCTCTAGTGAAGATTAGAGTTACTAGCACTCGGGCGTTGATACAATTTTCTTTGTAAGCATTAGTTGAAAACAAATATATGTAGTTTATTAGTGATAGACTAGTACAACAACACCCAATTAGCAATAATTGCAACTGTGATTGAAATCTATCATTGTGATTGAAATCTATCAGTGATAAATTTCTATCATCTATCACTGATAGACTTCAATCACAACACATGTATTCTATCAATGATATAGACTTTAATCATAATGCATGTAGTTTATCAGTGATAGACTGCTATCACTAATAGACTTAGCACCTTATCAGCAATAATTGCAACTGTGATTAAAGTCTATTTGTGATAAGTTTCTATCATTGATATACTTCACTCACAATGGTAATCTATCAATAATAGACTCTTATAAGTGAAAATAGGGGTTTTTAGTCTTTATGCATGGGTTGGATTTAATTTTTGTCACATTCGCAAATAATTTTAGGAAGTTTTTGTACAGACGACCCATTTCCCAGTGCTTTAATCACTGATGACCTACGTTCTGAAAATAATGAAATATGACTCATTCTAACGTGGCAATGCACGCAAAATTACCCATGAGGGCAGTATGAGGTAGTCTTGCTCTTTCATGCTCTCGTACTTGGAAACGTTATAGTTCTAGCTCTCTCGTTCTTGCTCAAATGAGTGGTCGAAAATCTTGAGGAAAAAAAAAAGACAAGAAAAAATAAAGTCAGAGAAGAGCTAGAGCAAGAATTAGAGAGCGATTTTGATATGAACTACTAGAGACATCAAATTTTTATTTTATAATTTTTATGTAATTTTATTATTTTCCAATTTTTTATCCTTTTTATGACATTTAAGTAGGGGCATTTTTGTCATTTTACTATGATCATTGATGTGGCATTTAGGGTTTAGTGAAGCTATCTAAAGCTTGGCCATTGGGTTGTACAAAACAGTTTTTTACGATGAATTGAATTTTAGTCTTGAGCTTGTTCTTTCAAGATTAGCCAAGAGAGCTTCTTGATCCCTTTGCAATTCATGTCTTAAGTTGCATGCCAATAACATTTAGGTATGATTGATCATCCTATCTTGTGGAGTGTTCGACTCTTAGGCAAGAAATTTGTTCTTTGTCTTAAGAGCTTTGATCTTAAGGTAATCCAGTATCTATTCCTTCCCTTGGAATTGAAATCAATTGATTTGGGGGTTTTAGAATTTTATAATTAGGTGTTCATATAACCAAAGGGTTCCTAATTTTCAAAATTCTAGGGTTTTCGCATAAGATTTTCCTTGTCTCTTTCTTTTCTCCAAAATTTCGACCACTCTTTACTATCATGAGCAAGAGCGAGAGCGAGAACTAGAGAGTGATTTTCCTTGTCTCTTTCTTTTCTCTAGATTTTCGACAACTCATTACTATCATAAGCGAGAGCGAGAGAGCGAAAGAGCTAGATCGAGAACTAGAGAGCTAGAGTTAGAGCAAGAGTGAGAGTACGGTGCACTCACAGTAATTTGGAGGGGATGCAAAGTACGAAAATGGTCATATGTCATTAATTTCAGAAAACTGGTCAAATGGCATTAAGGCGCGTGAAAATGAGTCTTCTGTGCAAATTCCCCATAGTTTTAAGGTTTGTTATCTTTGTTACTATTTTGACTAATTTTGCTACATTTGCAACCACTTCTTATTTTAACTGCTATAATTAGAAAACACTTATTTTTTCTTATAAATGTAAGTTTTAAGTTGTGAGTGTGCTCCGCAAATATTTAGGTTCCATTTGATAATAAATTCATTTTTAGTTTCTTTTTTTCAAAGTTGTGCTCATTTTCTTATCATTTATTAACTATGGTTTTCATCTTTTTAAAGAAAACATTAGAATTTTTAGTCAAATTTCAAATTTAAAAAAAAAAATAGCTTTTAAAAACTACTAGGCCTTGTTTGATAACCATTTAGTTTTTTGTTTTAAAAATTAAGCTTATAAACACTACTTACATCTATGAGTTTCTTTGTTTTATTATCTACATTTTACACATGTTTTCAAAAATCAAGCTAAGTTTTGAAAACTAAAAAACAAATAGTTTTTAAAATTTTTTGTCTTGTTTTTGGAATTTTCCTAAGAATTCAAATGTTTTCTTAAGAAAGATGAAAACCAACCATTTATAGAAAAATGGTGAAAAAACAAGCACAATTTTTAAAAACCAAAAACCATAAATCAAATGGTTAGTAATGGGGCCTTAGTTTTTAAATTTTATCTTGGATTTTGAAAACATGTTTAAAAAGTAGATAATAAAATAAATAAACTTATAAGTAGAAGTAATGCTTGTAGGCTTAATTTTCAAAAACCAACTATCAAACGGGGCCTTTAATTATCGAATATGCTTTCTAATGTTTCCTTTCTAAATATATGATAGTAATAGCTTAGACAGAGTATCTTAGCTACATACCATACCTACTACATGCTACAACTTGCATCAAACTCCTTTGTATTCAAGCATTTGCAAAAGGTTTTTTTTTTTTTTTTTTAAATGACTTTATTTGCTAATTTGTTCAAAACCTAGCTAAAGGAGAGCCAAACACTTTAACTTTTGCTTCCGTTAAATTTTTGCACCACTTTTTAAGTATATTGCTCCTACGACATATAGGATTGATTGAATGCTCTAACTTTATTCAAATTTCGAAAAATTTTGCTGCAAACCTTGAATTCTTCAAGGCAAAGGATTCAACCTACCAATTTTTGAAACATTGTTTACTAACAATCAAGATATCATTGACTTAATGTATCCAAAAAAAAAAAAAATCATTGACTTAAAAGTAAACACTACTACAAAATCAAATCTTAAAAATCTTTTGCACAAATACACAATAGTCATCTCTAGCATGTCAAAGTGTAGCATAACCCAATGGTAATTGACATACTCTCGACTAAGAGGTCAAGAATTGGAATCTTTCTACCCCAAATATTGTTGAACTAAAAAAAATGTCATCTCTAACTTACTCAAATTAAACATCTTATAATATTGTCAAAGTGAGCATAGTTCAACGGTAATTGACATGTACTTTTTTTCTTGAGGTCAAAGGTTTAAATCTTCATACCTCACGTTTGTTGTATTAAAAAAAATCATCTTATAGTATTGTCTAGTCTAGCTAGGTGCCTATTTTAAGTTATAAATGTTTTTCTTCATATGGTTATTTTGTATAAAGAAGAAAAGTAGTCTTTGCACACATTTCTACGTCAAGACCAACCATCCAATTCAATACTTCATAGACATAGAAGACCTCTTAATAATAGGGAGTAAATATTTAATCAAAATCAATACCCTTGGTGTTTGACTAAATCTTTTGATAGTTAGCTAGTTTAATTTTAGGTTAAAATACTATTTTGGTCCCTATACTTTGCGCTTTATTCTATTTTGGCTTTTGTATTTTCAAATGTCCAATTTTGGTCCCTGTATTTTTAATAAAACTTAAAATTGGTCCCTACTATTAGTTTATGGTTAATTTTTCTTAAAAAAGTTAGTCCCTCTTAGCTTTTCCTCTATAAATTTTGGAAGTATGCTCACATTGTGTCTTTTCTTGTATTAAAATTATTATTATTATTTAACCAATTTTGATAAAAATTAACTTCAAACTTGTCATATGGACCAATTTTAAGCTTTATTGAAAGTATAGGGACTAAAAATGAACATTTGAAAGTACAAGGACCAAAATGGAACAAAGCCCAAAGTACAGGGACCAAAATGGTATTTTAACCTTAATTTTATAACGTAACCGTGAGTGTGAGGTGTGATCTTCTTATTTTACTTTGTAAATCATTTATTTATTTTTTTAATAATTATTTTGATGTAAATTAACAAGCTCAAAAAGCGAAACTATTTGATATGCGATGATTTTATTGACCTTTAGGATGATCATAGGGTAACTTATTTACTAGATTATGTCTGAATTTTATTTAATTTTCAATGGCATAAAACTATTCCTTCTTGTGCTAATTTCCTTTAATTCTCTTATAACTCTCTCTATATATATTAAATTTCCATCAATACATAGAATTTCAATATATTAAATTTCCTTTAATTCTCTTATAGGATGACCCTGGTAACTTATTTACTAGGTTATGCTTGAATTTTGTTTAATTTTCAATGGCATAAAACTATTCCTTCTTATGCTAATTTCCTTTAATTCTCTTATAACTCTCTCTATATATATTAAATTTCCATCGATACATAAAATTTCAATATGACATTTTCATATATCTAGAAGTTTGACATCGACATAAATAATTAATCTATACTTTCATTACATCCTAAATATATAATATAATAACAAAATGTCAACTCAATAGCACTGCACATAATATTAATAATAATGGTTTTTAAATAATAATGATTTTTAACTTATTTAAAAGCGTCAAATGTTTATTCATTAATTTAAATATTTTTTTTAATGAATTCTTGATTACTATGGTTTTTTTTTCCACCCCACTTTTGTTGTACTAAATAACAAAAAAAACAAATGATTTTTTTAATAAAATAATTGAAAGCTTTCATTACACAAACAACAATGTGCCTTCCTCCTCAAATTAGCTACACACAGTACATTCAAACATTTATTTCGTGAAGAAATAAACCGTAAAAAAAAAAAGGGAAATCAAATCCATTTCCATAAAAGAAAAGGATAGATAAAAAAAAGAATTAAGTGGAGAAAGGGCAAAATAATTTACAGTAAAGAAATTAAAATAGTAGCAAAAAAAAACCGAAATTAGTTACGACGATCGTTTTTTCTTCAGATCGAATCGATCTCTTCAGGAATGCTCTGCAGCGCCGGACTCCAAGTCACCGCCGCTAGTTTCGCTCGGAGAAGTTGCTTTCGACTCGCAAGAGCCAACCGGTGTTTGACGTAGACCGACATCGGAGCAACTCCGCCGCCGCCGCCGCCCATGGCTTCCAGAAATTGAGCCAAATCTGTCTTCTTCACCACCATCTTAATTCGTACGACTCCGTCTTCTTCGATCTGAGAAACAGAACCAGTTCCTTCTCTGCTTGCTTTGGCAATGGCTTCCAATAGATTATTGGCTCTGGGATTTTTCCGGCACCGAGCTCTGAAAAGTCGCCTGAAAGCTCCGTTCAGCGACGCAATCTGCTTCCCGTCGATCATATTATTGATCGGGTTTCGGTTTAAATTGGAGGGAATTGGAATCGGCGATGTTTATATAGAGAGAGGAAGTAAAGTGGTTATGAAGATTTTGCGAATATTTAAATTATACGGACGCGGCTGGAAAGCTGGATTGAATTCAGAGACTGTGTTGGTTCAAAACTGAAGATTCCTGACTCTAGAATATGAGAATATGAAGTTTCATTCTTAGTGGCAATTACCCAAAAAAAAAAAAAAAAAAAAAAAAGCAATAAAAAAAAAGCTAGTGAATTGTATATTTTATAACACTATTGAATAATATTTGGCCTTATTTTCTTTGAATATAATGTTCGATATGTTTTTTAATTAAAAAAAGTAGATAGAGGAACTCAAAAAAAAAATTATATATATATATAAGAAGTAGACAGAGAAGAGATAATAAGGGGTTAAATGACAAGTGATTTTACGTAGTTTGGTACTATCATCCTTGTTAACTAAATAACAATATGATATATATTTGTTAGATAAAGGTATTGATTTTTTTTTTGAGTTCAACAATAAATTAAAAAATTATTCAGTGAGGCTGCCACAATATGGTGTGTAGTTTTTCACCGTTGGATGTAGAGAGAGAAGTATCTCGAATTTATATTTAACAGTTATTAGGGGGCATGAAAATTATTGAATCAATGTGGAAAGGTTATTATGAGGCTGAACCTTGACCTCTTAATCGACTGCTAACTGACACGATATAATTAATACAAATGAGTGGTAACGGGATGAAATAGAATAGGTTTAAATTTTCTTTAGTCCTTAAATTTAGGTTTATTACATTTTGGTATTAGAACTTTCAAAACATTTATCATAGTTCTTAAGCTTTTAAAAAATAATCATTTTAAGTAATTGTTGTTATTTTTCATCAATGGTTTAAAAAATTGATTGTGAACTTTGAATATGTATTTTAATGTATTAATATGAGCATGTATTTTGAGAGTCATGTATAATGGTTGACATGAGGGTGAAAATTGCCAAAAAATAATAGTAATTGTTGTTGCCAAAATTCGGTCAAGCAAACTCATCTAGCCTTCATGTGACAATGACGTTAAATTTGTTTAAAGGGGGGAAGAACGTGACCTGCAAAATAAGAAAGATCTGAACATCGGTGTGGTTCTACCACACAGGCTTTGATGCTTAAGTCAAAAAGTGAATGAGTGTGACAAGTTAGGGTTTTTAGAATGAGGAACAACTTACCTTCTCTTCAATAAGAAGAATATTTATTTGACTTTTCTGGGGCATAAACCCTAATCCATGGCGAATTAGGAAGAGGAGAGGGCTCATCGAGGGTTGGATCGAGACTAGGAAGAGAGAGGAGGATGGCCTGACCCCATAGTGGGGTTGGCCTTTGAGGTCGGCCTCGGCCCAGGGAATTTGGGCCTTCGTGCCCAAATTCTCGCCTCCCCTGTTGTCTGGAGGCCTGGTCCCTTTTTTCTTTTAGCCCAATTGGATCCATTTTTGGCATATTTTGGGTCCTTCTTTTTCATATTTTCCCTTCCATTTCCTTTGTATTTTAAATTTGTTCTTATGGTCGAATTTCACCCATAACAGTAATGATCCAAAATCGTGGTCTTTTGAGAGTTGAAGAACTAAAGAAATTAAGAGACCAAAGTAGAATATCAACTTCAACATAGTTTACCTGGTTGAGCATTATAATCTTGATCAAAAAGTTAATGGTTTGAATCTCTATCTTAACATTTGTGGAGAAAAAAACAAAGAGTAAAATAGTATACTTTGAAAGGTAGAGGATTTAAAATGGTATAGAATATATGAACTAAAAAGGAAAATTTGTATATTGTAAAGGGAATTTGACACATTGTAATTGTTCATTTAAATAATGATAATGACAATAATAATAATAAGGCTAACAAAAAAAAAAGTTTAGTCCCCTCAACTTTTAAGTTTGTGTCTATAAGATTTATGAACTTTAAAAAACATCTAATATAATAAGTCCTTAAGCTTTCAATTTTTTGCCCAATAAAGTCTCTAAATTTCAATTTTGTATCTAATAAGTCTCTACATATTCAAAACTTTAAAATTTAATTGATGTATTAGATATAAAATTGAATTATTTTATGTCTAATAAGATCTTAAACTTTTAATTTTGTGTCTAATAGGTCTATGAATTTTATAAAATATCGAATAAGTCTAACATGAAATTAAAAATTTATTGATCATATTGGACACAAAATTGAAAGTTTAAGGACTTATTAGACACTTTTTAAAATTTAAGAACTTATATAACACAAAATTGAAAGTTCATGCATCAATTAGATATTTTTTTATAATAATAAAAATAAAATAATAATAATAAGAAGCCGTGAGATCAGACGTGGAATTAGCCTACCTTCCACATGCAAATCCTATTTCTACGGATATTGGAATAATAATATATTGCCAATAAATGAAGGGATGGCGATATTTTCATGACATATTTTAATGAGGCCAAAGTGACTGGTCAAGGAAGGAATTAAACCTTCTGTTTTTTTTTTTTTTTGGACTTAAATTGAACATTCTGTTTTAAACTATATAGTATATATGTATTTTGTTATGTTGGTAGTGGAAAAGAATTGGGGTGGCATTCTTTTGGGGAGATTAAATTTGATCCTAAATAAAATAACAATTTTGACCTAAAACTTATAATGTTGGTATGAAATATTTTAGATTGTCAAATATAGGCTAGCTGTTCAAAAAGGTTTTGTTTATACTTGTTGAAAAAATGCGATATACCTAATCATATCATTTAATTGACCTATATAATTCAATCATTTTTATGATATACTTTAATATCTAGAGTTGGTAGCTTGTTAATTTATAGGTCATATCTCTTGTATTATATATTGGGTTTGAGAGTGAACATAATCTTATATATAAGGTTAAAAGTGAAGAAGATCTCGACTACATACGTAGAGATCAGTACCTTCTTGGTGGCTTTAGCTATAGATATTTTTAATTGAGTTCAAAAGCAAAATTAATAATACAAATTTCTGCTCAAAGTGAACTTCATATCATCTTACATTGTAAAAATATAAAGATGTCTCTATAATTCTAACATGTCAAGGTCAACTGATTGGAATATATTTTGTTGGATGTGGTGTGAGTTATATGAAAGAGAAATCTATGCATGCATGACAACAATTCCGACCTTCCATATATAATAATTGTGCGTTGTCATTATTTACATAAAATGATGTTGACCGATCGTCATTTTTCTGGATATCATTGTATATTACAATGGTCGTTGATAGTGCAAAGGAATCCTTTTCTTCCTTAGGGATATTATTGTAGGGAATCTCCAATTCCTTCCTCTAGTTTGTTGGAGAATGATAAGTGTGCGGACAAATTTGGGAATGGTTTCAAATAGTATAGCGATTAACAAAGACATAGCCTCTTGGGACTTCTTGCCATATTCCCTTATAGAAATTCAGAGCTTTATTTAATAATGCTTTTGTTTCTTGTTTCTTGTTCCTATTTTTTATTTTTTAAAAAACATATACTTGTTTGATAACTATTCTCATCTCTTGTTTATAAATTTTAAGAAACATTTCTAAAAAAGGAGCAAAATTTGAAAATTTTGTCTCTGTTTTTTTTTTCAATTTTCATGCGTGTACCATATTTCTTTCTCTTCCCTTTTCTACTCTCTCTTTCTCCCCCTTTCTAGCCATCTCTCCTATTTCTCTCTTTTTTTCATGCGTCTACCCATATTTCTCTCTCTCTCTCACTTTCTACTTCCTCTCTCTCTTTATTTTTTTTGGGGGCAAAATACATATTTGGTCCCTGAGGTTTGAGTTACGTTTGATGTCTATTTGTTTCTGTTCTCAATTGCCTAACTTGAGGCTCAACATATGCGCAAAGTCGAAGGTGGATTGGAGAGAAAATGACATTACAGGGTTTTGAACTCAAGACTTCTTGCTCTGATACCATATTAAATCACCAATCAACCCAAAAATTTAAGTTGATGGGTTAAGATAAATTTAATTATATCAATACTCTAACAACCTTTTTACCTCTTCTGCATGAAAAAACAATTGGAGATGGGTAGAGGAGAGGGAAAATTGGAACGAAGAGAAAGGCGAAAGCGTTGTAGATCAAATCAGATTGAAGGAATACAAATTTGTTGAAGAAATTGAAGGATTTTGCGATTAGATGTTGGATTTTGTGTTGTATCATCTGAATCCATTGAAGACTAGACTGTGAGAGATTGAAAGGGAGAGATTGAAAGGGGAAATCGAGGAAAATGAAAACAGAGCCACTTAAATCAATAAAAAAAAATTAATAAAAATTGTAGTATCATTTAAATATTGCCCTTGAGCATATCATATCATTTTTCCATTAGTCAACTAACAATCAACTTAACTTAGAGACCATTTAAAACCATTTTTCAAATCTCAGAGACTAAAATACCACTTTTAAAACTTTAGAACAAATAGACATCAAATTCAACCCAAATCTCAGAGACGACCAAAAGTGTATTTTGCCCTTTCTTCTTTTAATACTTCCTAATGCAGTTGTAGTTTTCATTTTTTTTCCTTTTCTTCTCTTTTTTGATTTTAATTCTTTTTTCCCTCTCCTTTCTTTTTCCTTTTTTTTAATCTATCATTTTCTATTTTTTCTTTTCATTCACGGACCTTTAATTATTATTATTATTTTTAAATCTCTATTATTTTCTCTCAATTTTGGTAGAGTTTTGATTTATTTTTATTAAAAATTAATAAAATATTTCATGTTTACCATTAGTTTGAAAGAAATAAATCTTTCTTCTCTCTTTTTTAGATTTTATTTGTGTGTTTTTTTAGTACGATTTTATTCGTGTATATGATTGGCTAATTAGAAATACATGCATTTTTAAAGAAAAAATAAAATTTATTATTGAATTAAATTAAAGATATGTGCGTATGTTCGATTGTCTAACTTTAAATAAATATTTCATTACCAAGTCGACAAAATATATATATATATATATATATATCAATAGCATGTTATGCAATAATTAATGATCGTTGAAAATTTACAAAATTTGTCAGACAATTTACAAATTAATCTAAATTGAACTAACTAATGTTAAGCCGACATCATTTAAGTTGAATTGGCTGAAGTGAGAAATAACATTTCCAAATCAAATTTGAACAACATTTGAAGAAAAAAATTATTATTATTACTTATTTATTTTACTTTGGGCTGAAGTTCTATTAAATATTATAAACTCTTTATAATGGTTTCATAGTTGTTTTAATGCATGTTATATATTTCATAATATTATATGTACAAAATTTTATTTCAATTAAAAAACAAGAAACAAGAAATAGTTATCAAACACATTTTTGTTTCTTATTTTGTAAAAAAAAAAAATCAAACATTTCTTTTTTTTATTCTTTTTTTTTTTTAAGAAACAAAAATCAGAAGTAGATATCAAACATGTTTTTGTTTCTAATTCTTAAAAAACAAGAAATAGGAAACAGGAAGCGAGAAATAGAAAATGGAAAACGAGAACGTTATCAAACTGACCTTTAGTTTTTGCTAGACTTTTGTTCATCCCTCAATAAAATTTGATTAAACTACTGATTTGGTTTTTGGGTATGTAGTTTGAATTTATTATCTAAGTTTTAAGAGTTACAATTTGATGTTTATAATTTGTGTTTAGTTTCAATTTTTTTTAGTACAACAAATGTTAGGGTAATGGAGATTTGAACCTTCGACCTCAAGAAAAAGAATACATATCAATTACCATTGAGCTATACTCACTTTGGTGTGTTTAGTTTCAATTTATCCTCTAAGTTTTAAAATTTATAATTTGGTTCATATAATCATATGACTTGGTTAAACCTTATAAATCGTCTCTACTCTACTTGTTACCTACATGAAAAGCTCACTTCTTTTTCCTTGTTTACTACTCACCCCTAAACTTCAATATATAGTCAACCAATACAATATATCACTTTACAAATATAACTTATTGTCACGTAAATAGAAAATGTGTCACACATTCAATATCGTAACAACTTATAATTAATGACGTAAATAATTTGTGAAATTTGACTAAATTCTAAAAACCAAATTGAAATTCAACTTGTAAAACTATAAAGGGGTGGATTGAAATAAGCCAAGACGATAAAAATCAAATTAAAACTTTTAAAACCACACATAAAGTAAACTAAAACTAAATTCAATTCAAATTGCATGTACCAAACTAGTAGTTTAAGCATAAAATTTCATATTTGGGTTCTCATAAATTTGGTGTGTTGTTAACTGTTATTTGAAACTTGCACTCAAAAGTTGTTATAAGGACAAAAATTATTGGAATTTGGGCTCATTTAGATACTAACCTATCACATTTGCATGACTGATAATTTAAAATTTAAATAATTATTGGCTATTATGCACTTGCACACGGCAGACCAAGCTAGTTGGTTCAAGCTCTTTGTGTGATTATGAAACTTTTTCTAAATGTCATGTTTACTTACAAGTTACAACTAACTATATATCTCTTGAATGTTCCCGATCCTTAAGTTGATACATTATAATAAATTAAAATTTTTAATATATTATTAAGTTTGGACATTAGAACAAAACTGAGTAAGTTGTCTAATTGATATCAGTAAACGAAAGCTTTGATACTGTTTTAAATCACTTCTTATTAAGTTTAAGAAAATATTTGACTTGTTTAAGAGAATATTTCACTCTAGATTAGATTAATATAGTTCTTTTTTTTTTTTTTTTGAATTTAACAATATGTAGAATAGGAAAATTTGAACATATGATCTCTTGATTTAGGATATATGTCTTAATCAGTTGAACGATACTTAAGTTGGTAACATAATTTAAAGTTAAAGAAGTTAAACTTATACTCTAGTATATGACTAATTTGCTTATAATTAATTTGAAGCTTATACAAGTTTGTTAACCACATGATGACTATAAAAACTTCCGTCGATGAAACCCAACCTTTTCTACTGCACATATATTAAGGCTTGTTTGGATTACATTTTAAATTTAAGTGTTTTTCAAAAATGTATTTTATAACCATTTTTTGTAAAAGCTGTTTAGAATTAAAACACTTATATGTTTCGTTACATTTTCTTAAAAGTGTTTTTATACACAAATTTATTTCGTTTGCTCTACACTCAAAATGCAAACTAATGTATAATTACTAAAAAAGATGACTACTAAACACTATGAATGATCGCTAACTAACATGCTGACAATCGCTGGAGGGGGTCGCCATAGGGATCGCTAGCGGTGGGCGGTGACAGCCATGGCCCATGGTTGAAGTGAAGGTGGGAAGGAGAGGGAAAGATAAGAGAGATTTGGGAGGGGTACTATTAGGGTATTTTGGTCATTTTTATATATCATGAAAAGTTGGGAGAGATTTCAAGTTAAACATCTTAAAAATCCTATTTTAAAAATTTGGCTTCAAGTACGTTCCACTAAAAAAACAACTTATTTTTTAAAAATTCATTTTGAATGGTTGTCTTGTCAAAGTTAAACACTACAAATCTTATTAACATAACTTTTTCTATAAAGAAATAAATATTTGAAAAGTTAATCCAAATGGACTCTAACTTATATACATTTGTATACTTAACAACCAAATAGAGTTACACAAGCTTGTATTTCTATATAACTCATTCATACACACAACTCCAAATGTATTAAATTCATGAACCAAACATAGGTTAAATTACACAAATTTAATCCCTGAACTTTTAGAGATGTCCATAAATTTTCAATTTTGTATTAAATAGGTTCTTAAGGTACCATTTGATAACCATTTTTTTTTTAATTTTTAAATTAAGCTTATAAACACTACTTCAACTTATAAATTTTTTTTGTTATGTTACCTATTTTTTACAAATGTTTTCAAAATTCAAGTCAAGTTTTGAAAACTAAAAAAAGTAGTTTTAAAAAACTCTATTTTTTTGGAATTTGGCTAAAAATTTAAATGTTTCTTTAAGAAAGATGAAAATCATTGTAAAGAAATAGTGAGAAAACAAACACAATTTTCAAAAATCAAATAGTTATCAAATGAAACCTAAACTTTCAATTTTGTGCCTAAATGTCCGAACCTATTTAACATTTTCAAAATTGATTTTTGTGTTTAACATGGCCTTATCTTTAAAAAAAAAATATGTCAATGAACTCATGAGTTTTTTTAATTTAAAAAAAATGTCAAATAAGTCAAAGACCTATTAAATATAAAATTGAAAGTTAATGTATTATATACAAAGTAAAAAATTTAGAAATTTATTAGATACACTTTTAAAAGTTTAAAGACTTACTAGATACAATCATATCACTGAGTAAAAAAAAAAATTTAACTTATAATTTAACGAAAGAGATTATTTTATTTAAATTATTTTCACAATACATATGGTTAACAAAGCTCATAATTAATCTATACTTTACCAAATCACCATTATTTGATTATTTCTCTCTCTCCCTTCAACAATAATGTGTATCAGTTTAATTTCTCTCACCTTTGCCCCACCACCCAAACATCCCAAACCATCCCAAACCATCCCATCTCCCCAAACACCACCCATTCATCTTCATCCCCAAGGCCACACTAAAGAAGAACAAAACCCCACCAAGTTCTCAAAAAGTACAAGAAGTTCACAGCATTAAAGAATTTGATTCCACTCTTATCCAGGCCAGGGACAACCTCGTCCTAGTCGAGTACATCTCCAATCGCCGCAGCCAAACACCCCCCTCACCGTCCAACTCAGCCGGAGCCACAAAAACCACGACGTTCGCTTCGTGCTGGTGAAGGCCGACATGTCGGAAGAGACAAAAGAGCTCTGTTTAAGAGAGAGCGTGAAAGAAGTTCCACATTACAACTTCTACAAGAACAGGGACAAAGTCCACGAGAAATCGAATCTGAAGGCGGAGGAATTTATCCGGTACGTGCAGTAGTACGGGAACTCCCATGGGTCCGTGATTCAGATCCGTTGTGCGGACCAGATTGAAAGGCTGATGGATGATCGGACGGCTGGTGGATGTGATGGGCTTGTGGTGTTGAATTTCGGCCTGAAGAATTGTGAGCCCTGCGTGAAGATTTATCCGACAGTGATTCGGCTGTCGGCTCGGTTGAGAGACGACGTCGTTTTCATGAGGTTGATTGGAGACGACAATGGCGGTAAGAATTTGGAGTTTTTGAGGAAGAATTGTGTTGTTCGAGTGCCTGCCTATTAGAAATTGGGAGATTATTGGAAGGTATGTGGGTTCTGAGAAAGCTATATTTGTGAGGGAAGTGTTTCGATACAATGAACGTTCTTGATCATCAGGATCTAATGTAATAAGTTATTTGCTACTGACTTTGTTCGAGCAGGAACGATAACTGAATAAATACTTTGTCTGTTGAGTAATGCTCTGAAACTTTATCTAAATTAATATTTTTCGACTAATCTCAAATTTTGTTAGAATAAAGTGTTTTTTTTTTTTTGAATTCAATAACATTTAGGGTGGGAGGATTCGAACTCGACCTTTTGGTCAGAAGCACATATTTCATGCCAGTTGAGTTATGTTCTTGTTGGCAGTTATAATAAAGTTAACGTTACATAATGAAGCTCATTTTGTCACATTAATAAATAAATTTCTTAATGTTGAATTTCTTCATAAAAACATGTGGTAGGCTTTTAATTAAAAGATAAAAAGTCTTAGCTTGATAAGTTTGTTAAATTGATCGTCTTTTTTCTGTATTGGAAAATAATTACCTACAAATTAGTTTTTGACACCATTTAAGTTTTTTGACTAGTAAGAGAGAAGAATGTAAAATCACTTTGCTTTTGGACCCACTAAAAAGGTCTTGTACCAATGAAGATAATTATCTTCACTTATATATTCCATGATCACTCATTTTCCTAGTAAATGTAGGATTTTGTTTGCACTCTTAATAAACTTGTCAACTTAAACATAACTTAATTGGTTAAGGCATATTAAATCTTCGACCAAGAGATTAGAAGTTTGAATCCTCCTACCACACATATTAAATTAAAAAAAAAAAAACTTAGATAAATTTTAATCGAAAGATCACACGTGTAATAAGAATTCTTCTTTCTTTCTTTCTTTTTTTCTTCCTTTAAATAGTGTAGTAAGAATCTTTAAAAATACGAGGAAGAGAGAATAAAAAAATAATATAATATAATCTAACCTTTTTCTTTTTGAACAAAATATAATCTAACCTTTTGATTCAATGTATATACCAAAAGAAAAATAATAACAAAAATAAAGAAACCTTGATTCCTAAGCAATCAAACTTTTGCTGTGTCTTTGTCTTTTAGGAAGAAGCGTAGGTTTGAAAAAAGCAGTCCACTGTAGCTGTACATTTCAAGAAAATTAACAAAGATTAATAAAGGTTAAATTAGACTGAAATTCAGGAAAGATTTCAATTATGCTCCTTTAACTTTAAAAAATTTCATTTTAATTCTTGAATTTTAAATTGTTCTAAAATTTTTTTGAAAATTATTCCATTAAAATTAAGGATGAAAATATAGCCGATCAAATATCTGAAGATACTGACATGAATATGAGGGGTAAATTCTTTTTTACCCCATAGCCGATAATGGCGATATTTCGTCGATATCGTCGATATATAGACGAAATATTTCTTTTTTTTAAAACAAAAAATTATTATCATGTAGCATAATTGTATTTGTAATATAACACACATTTAATCGTCTCTGGTCCAGGCAGTTTAGGGCGTGACATTGGCATGCTCCTAGCCGTGGTTCGATCCATGGAATTGTCCTTTTAACCCAAGATTGCCACGTCATTATCCAAAATTGATGACGAAATTATATTTAATTAGAGATTAATTAAATTCGCAAGGATCTCTAAATTAAATTATTGCAAATCCAAGTACACAATTTGATTCTTCGAAATTTGGAAGACAAAAGCCCGAATGGAAGGCCCCAATTAGCAAAGTCCAAGCCCAATCTAGAGACTAGGCCCCAAAGTCAACCAGGCCCCGTCCAAAAGAGTTGGCCCAAAGTCAACCAAGCCCAGTTCAAAATGGGGCTGGCCCAAAATCAACCAGACCCAGTCTAATAAGCCCAAGCCCACCAGAAGGCCCTGAGAAACTCTATAATGGTTAAATATTTGAATTATATGTATGGATAATTAGATAATTTGATATGGAATATTATTTTGCTTCTATTAGGAGGTTTAATAATTTTATCTTTAAATAGAGTTTTTTTTAAAAAAGAAAATTAACTATTTAAATGAAGATTTCTCGTGAATAATTAACTTCTAATTGAAAATTAATTGATATTTCCCATGAAAAGTTAACTATTTGAAAATTTATTAAAAGAATTATTTAATTCAATTGAGATTAAAAAAGAAAAACTAAACAGAGAATAATTCTCCATGGAGAATTCGATCCCTGCAAAATCTCCACCCCGATCCCCACTAAATTTAACAAAAAATTTTGCAGGAATGAGGATTAAAATGGGGGCGGGGATGTGGACGAAGAAGCCATCCTCGTCTCCGCTCCGCCCCGTAAACATCCCTAGCGGCAATCTCTAAGGACCACTGTTGGAGATTCTTTCCAGCGACCACTCTGGCAGTGGTCGGGCGGTCATAGTGTTTTAATACAAATATGAACTTATTAGTTTATAGTGTTTAATAGTCGTCCTTTATGGTAATTGGACATTGGTAAAAACATTTTGAATGTAGAGCAAACTAAACAAACTTGTGTTGAAAAACACTTTTAAGAAAGTGTAGTCAAACGTATGAGTGTTTTAATTCTAAACGGTTTTTATAAAAACTGCTTAAAAAATGTATTTTTTTTTTAAAAAAAACACTTAAATTAAAAGGTGATCCAAAACATGCCCTACATCGCCGAAGTGAGCATTACCAACGGTAATTGGCTCAACCGAGATGTTAGAGGTTTGAATCCCCCACCCCTAAATATTGTTGAACTAAAAAAAAAAATTCTTATAAAAAAAACACACAAAATTATTCTTATACAATCCTTTATATATGGAGAGATAGAGAGATTATAGGCATGTTCGAGAGTTATTTTTCTTAGAGTTTAACAACATGTGGGGTAGAGAATTTGAAACCTATGACATTTTGGCCGAAGATATATATCTTAACCAGTTAAGCTATGCTCATATTGGTTGTTTGTGAGTGATTTTAAAATGGTTAAAATTACTTTTGTTATATTCAAAATCACTCTGAAACATGTTTTAAATCATTTAAAATCAATTTTGATTTTATGAAAATCACTTTAAAAGTGTAAACCAAACATTAAAATTATTATATGAAAATTACTTTTAATAAATCACTTATAAACAAATTATTTTCACTAAAATCACTATTTCTAAAATCACCTCCAAACATGACCAAATAACTATGTAAATTCAAAGCATATTAAAACACATCGGTGTGTAGGTATCTTCCCACACACCACCATTAAATTCTTTACAACTAGGAGAATGACAGTGTGTATGAAGATACCTACACACCAATATGCAACCAAATATTGTTCTTAAAATAATTGGTAAAATATACTTTTAGTTCCTAAGATTTAGTATGAGTTTTTAAAACTAACACTTTTGGTTCTTGAGATTTAAATTTTGTTTCTATTTGGTCCTTGAGGTTTCAAAAGTGATATGTTGAGTCCTTAAAGTTCGAATTTGATTTCTAATTAGTCTCTGACATTTAAAATTGGTTTCTAAATTGTCCCTAGTAAAGTTGATGTTAATTGAACTAATGGAATGATGACGTGGTAGTTGACATATGCTAACTAGACTTTGATGATATGTATTTTTAAATGAGTTGAATTTTTTTTATATATTTTTTATTTTTTATACTTAGGGACCAATTAGGAACCAATTTTAATCTTCAAAGACCAATTAGAAATAAATTTCAATTTTGAAGGATCATTTAGAAATTAAATTTAAATCTTGAAAACCAAACATGTCACTTTTTAAATCTCAAGGACCAAATTGAAATTATATTTAAATCTCAAAGACCAAAAATGTTAGTTTTGAAAATTTAGAGATTAAATAAAAATTAAATTCAATTCCAAAGATCAAAGATCAAAAATGTATTTTACCCTAAAATAATTAGGTAGGGAATTTCCTTCTTTGCCCTTGCGCAACCTCGAGGATTACAACTCGGGAATTGGTCGACATCGGACAAAAAAAAGTTCTAATAAAATAATTTTCTGAATTTGGAATATTAGATGACCAAAAAATAAAAAAAAAGATTCTCACATTTCGAGCCCCAATGCCAACTAAAGGGTATGGCATTGTGGGGTCGGATCAACCTAAACCGAGAAAACTAGGCCATTGTCCTTTGGGGAAAGATTCATGTTGCCAACTTTTGAATGGAAAGTTTTCTAATATTATGGTGGTTTGGAAAATTTTGGTTTAATTACAAATTTAGTCATTCAATTTTCATGTTTATATTTAATACGTCGTTGAATTTTTTAAGTTATTTAGGTCCATGAACTTTCAATGGTGTGTCTAATAGATTTCTCACAAATTCAACATTTTTTTAAAATTTACGAATCCATTAGATCTAGAATTAAATTTTGTATTTAACAAAGAATTAACTTTCAATTTTGCGTCCAATTAAGTTCTTGAATTTTTTAAAATGTTGAATATGTCAAATGATCTATTAAAGTTCGCAACAACTCTAACAACCAACTCTTCATTAATAGCAGAGGATAACCAACAAGGAAAATCAAAATCCCCCCAAAAATTACACTCTTTTGAAGAGGAAGGATTTATCATGAACAAAAAAACCATCTAGACCTGTTACTGCTCGAGCCAGACGATATGCAATTGTATTGCACGAAAGCGAGCAGAAAGAGAACACACAGTCGTTATTAGATTAAATTTACCATAACCCATAAGCTTAAGCTTTTTGGTTGATTGGTGATTTAAAAATGTATAAACTCTTCAATTTCGTTGGCTTTTCGATGTGGATCCTCAATATGCTCCTTCAAAATGATGCTTCTTTGGGTTCACCATTCTTGATGGATCCCAATTTTAATTTTTGGACCGAATATCTGTTTGGATTTTATGGACTATGATAGCATATTAGATTACATGAGGTTCCATCTCAAAATCAATTGACAATGAGAGGAGTAGCTTATATATCTTATAAATTGTGAGGTATCTTTTATCTTTTCGATGTGGGATCCTCAATAGCCTTCAAGAACCTTCATCGAACACTTTTGATTGACAGACAGGAAACCAACACAATCGGAGATCCGACTGACTTGTGGACGATCCAATCTAAACCTCCCTTATCGTAAGTATTATTCCAAGACGCATCAACATATTTAATTTCCACACATTTGGAGGCAGAATCCGATCAACCTGACTAATTAGGGGCCATTTGGCCCATGGGTTTGGGTTGGGATGAGTTTGGGTTCCAAACCCAAAACCATGTTTGGCACAAGGTGTTTCAAAACCCTTGGTTTTGAAACACAACCCCATGGGTTACAACAGTGCAACCCCATGGGGTTTGTGCCATGTTTTCCTCTTCCATTTGTCGTTTTCCATTTCCGTCGACCACTCCGACAACAACTCAGGCGACCACTCCGATCCGATGACAACTCCGGCGACCACTCCGACAACAACTCCGGCGACCACACCTATGACAACTCCGGCGACCACTCCAATGACAACTCCGGCGACCACTCCGACAACAACTCCGGAGACCACTCCGATGACAACTCCGACGACAACTCCGGCGACCACTCCGATGACAACTCCGACGACCACTCCGACGACAACTCCGGCGACCACTCCGATGACAACTCCGGCGACCCGACCACCGCTAATGATTACCTCCAACGACCACTGCGATGAGAACTCTAGAGACCAGTTCCATTTACCATTCTCCATTTCTAGCGACTACTTCGACAACAACTCTGATGACAACTCCGGTGACCACCCAACAACCACCGATAACAAACAACTCTGACGACTACAACGGTGACCCGACCACCGCTGACGATTACCTCAAATAACCACTGCGATGAGAACTCGAGAGACCAGTCTGACGATTACCTCAGATAACCACTGCGATGAGAACTCGAGAGACCAGTCTGACGATTACCCCTGCGACTCGACAACCCCAACAACTAGACACCCCGATAACCCAATCACTCAAACAACCCAACTTGCCCGAACCACTAACAACAACCACTTCAATGACCCGATCACCAGACAACCATAGTTGACGATCACCTCGAAAACCTGACCACCTAGCAACCACCGTAGACAACCACCTAGTGACCACTCCGATGACCTGACCACCCTGATGACTACTTCGACGATTACCCCGACGACCTGGTAACCCAACCACCCAAAACCACTGTTGACAACCACCTAATGACCACCCTAGTGACTCCAACAACCCAATCACTGCCACAACCACCCAGCGACCACAACAGCGACATGACCACCCTGATGACCACTCCAGCGACCCGACAACTACTGCTGAAAACCACCCAATGACCATTTCGGCGATCTGACCACCGTGCAATCACCACCGGCGACCACCTCGGCATACCCAAACACCCCATCAACCCAACCACCCCAACAACCACTCCAACAATCACCCTAGCGACCCAACCACCTAGTCAATATTTTAAAAGGGTCAGCGTGGACGAGCTATATGCAAAACTAAAGGCGATCCCAGGGATGACAAGGCAAGACTGAATGGTTGTTGCAAAGATTATTCTCTCGGATAGTATGATGTTGAACTCCTTCTTTACATCACCCCAGATTGGAAGTATGATTACTACGTGAAAATTTTGGGGAAAGCACCTAGAACCTGACTCTCTTTTCATCACTTTCATCTACCACTCTTATGACTTACATTTGTGTTTGGACAACTACTTCTACTTTCTTGTCATTTCATCTGGAATGTGTGTTATGATATTTTTAGAACTAGATCTTAGTTCTAATTTTTTATTTTACTTTACCATTGGCAACACCATTCTTACATTGCACCTATTAATTATCTGTTGTTACGCATAATCTTTAATTTTATGTCATCATGAGTGGAGTGAATGAGATAGCATATAGTTATACAAACTACACATAGTATAATTCAAATTGAAACTATAGTTGTAACAATTGCTCTACATAATTGGTTAAATAGTTGGTATGTAACACACCAAAAAAATTATGAAGTTAAAAAAATGGAGTAGGAAAAAAAACAGTGTAAGATTTTTTAAAAAAATAATAAACAGTTTGAAAAATTATAAAAAAAAAAACAAACTAAACAAACCCAGCCCAACCCAACCTTGCACTCCAAACACAGGTTTCAGCAAACCAGCCCAACACAACCCTGCACCCCAAACACAAGAATCAGAAACCCCAGGGTTTCTGATTCCAGCCAAGAAACCCCAGGGTTCCAGAACCCTAGGGTTTCTGATTCCAAACCAGCGCGCCAAATAGCCCCTTAACGTCTTGGCTCTCCATCTGGGCGGTATTTGTATCTCTTCCCATTTGCTTTTGCTTTTTCTTCTATGTGGCTATTGATGTGGATTAATTAGAATCAGGTTTAATATAGCCCTGTCTTACTTGATGTTCAATGAGTTCCTACACTTCCAGATACACCAAATCACTATAACCGCTTCTTTTAACTCCTGATCACCGAGCTTCTTTGCCATCCAATCCCATTTCATACATGCACGGTTTCCAAGATTCCCTACAAGTTTCAAATAATACGACTACAAAATAAATACAGTGGATTAATATCAATGCTTTTCTTAAAAAGTTGTAATTTAAAATCCCAACATCTTAATAACATTTGTGATGTCATAGTCTTATATATATATATATATAAAGCCTAATCAAATTGTAATTGCTTCCACGTATTGTGTTTCTAAACTATGCAAATTTAGTCATTGTCAAACTTACAAGCTACGTTTTTATTCCTTCTTCCTCCTTTTTACTTTGTTTTTACTTTTCCCCATCGCCTCCTCGTTGTTAGTGTGTTCGCTCGTCCAAGTTCTCTTCTATTAGACAAATTATTCAATGATGTGGTCATAATTGATTATCTCTTAATAACTATCAGATGTAGATTCAAACATATGTTTGCACTCTAATAACCTTGGGATGCAAAAGTAAAGTACATTTATAATTTATCTCCCCCACATCAAATGGCGCAAAACTGCTTGTCACAGTGTAGTGCCCTCATCAAATAACTCCTCCCTCCATAAAAACCTTTCTCTCTATGTTTCCAAGTTCATCCTGTATCCTCTCCCCTTTATTTTAATTTTTTTTTAAAAGTAAAATAATGAACTTGTTGCTTTTATAAGAAATATTGGGGGGTGCTTGGCCTACCAACTTGGAGCTGAGTGGAGTGAGCTAAAATATCTCACTCCCTGTTTGGCCCACATACTTCATAATATAGTGGGTAAATCACTCCACTTCACCAACTTCAACAATGTTCACTATTGAAGTCTGCACATTTATCGAAGAATCCCATCTTCCTCTCTTTCCCTCTTTCCCTCTCTCCATCTTCCTCTCTTTCCCCCCTCCTATGCTAACAGTAAGTATTTTAACATATTTAAAAAGTGTAAAATATTTATTTATTATTAATTTAAATATTTTTTGGGATTTTTTGTTTTATAATTTTTCTAGAATTTTCCATTGACATTGATATTTCCATCAATATTTCTATAAAATTGAGACCTTGATATTTCTGCCGACATTGATATTTTAAACATTGATGTTAAATAACTTACTTCGAAATTCTAAGCAATCTTGCAAATTATGACTATTTTGGTAGCAATCTTTTTTGACAGAAAATATCATTCAATTTCATATGATAATAAACAACAAAATTTACTTAAAATTTGTTAGAATTTGAAATCACTCAAAATCCTACACACAAACAGACCAAAAAATATGAAGCTACAATAGAGACAAAGTTTGACTATAAAGATGCTAAGAGGTGTGTTTAATCAGTGAGTATTACAAGAATGAAATATTTGCACATCAAGTGTTAAAATTTGTGTTTAAATGATAATTTTAAAATTATAGGAAAACTAGCAAAATATGATTGTCCTTGTCATAATTTTTCTTATATAAAAATATTATTTAATTTCATATGATAATAATCAACAAAATTTACTTATAACTCGTTAAGTTTTGAAATCATAGATAAACAAACCATCCATAAAAGATTGAGTTACAATAGAGACTAAGTTTAACCATAAAATGCTAAATTTCTATGAGCTATAGGCAATAGATATGCAATGGCCTAAAAAATGTGTGTGTATATATATACACACACACACTTTTTAGGTCTTTAAAACAAATGTCTTTAATAAAATGTATATTAAAAAAAAACAATAGAATTAATTAAAAACAAGGATGGTTTATTAGGATAATTTCGAAGGAAAAATCCTTGAAAAATGTCTCTAGCTATCTAAATCAGATAATAGATGAAAATGGAAATGAAAAAAATATTTCTTTTGATGGGAACAAATCTTTATTATTTAAATGTTGAAAAATTGATATCTAAATCTAATCTAGCTCTAATTTTAGTAGTAAAAAAATAGCGAGCATAAACACAGGCTTCAGAACTCTATGTTAAACAACTCTACATTCACTTTCTAAACCCAGACTAAACAACTCTGCACCCCAAACTAGGGATGTCCACGGGGTGGGGTGGGGTGGGGATGACTTCTCCATCCCCACCCCCCATTTTAATCCCATCCCTGCAAAAAAAAAATATTAGATTTCGTGGGGATCGAGGCAGAGATTCCCCACGAAAAATTTGCAGAGATCGAGTTCCCCGCATGGAATTACTCCTCGTTTAATTTTTTTCTTTTTTTAATCTCAATTGAATCAAATAATTCTTTTGATAAATTTTCAAATAGTTAACTTTTCATGGGAAATATTAATTAGTTTTCAATTAAAGAGTAAATTATTCATATAAAATCTTCATTTAAATAGTTAATTTCCTACAAAAAAAAAAGTCTCTATTCAAAGATAAAATTCTTAAACCTCCTAATAGAAACAAACTAATATTTTTTTTATGAAATTATCTAATTATCCATACATATAATTCAAATATTCAACTATATAATTCAAAAATATCCAATTAGCTAAATCATTAACAATAAAACTTTAAATATATAATAACAATAATAATAATAGAAAAATAAATCGGGCAAGGAATGGGGAACGGGGATATGAAATACATTTCCCATCCCCGTTTCTATTTAGCTAGCGGGGAATTTTTTTTTCCACGTTAGGGGCGGTTCCTCGTAAGGAAAATAAGCACCTCTACCCCAAACATAGATTTCCTTAACCCAGACTAAACAACTCAGCACCTCAAACACAAATCATTTAACTCCACAGACTAAATAACTCCACATAGTAAACAATTTCAGACTTAATAACTCTACTATCAGCGCCCCAAATGCCCCCATAGAGGTTTCATTTTTTCAAGCATTGAGTGTGAAAGATAAACCATTAATCTTTAAGAGAGAAGGTGTTAAGACGTTGGTCGCACTACTAACAGAATTTTACATGTTAACTTTTTACCTACATATTCTTTCAATTCTAAAAATCCACAAAGAGACAAATTCAAAAAAAAAAAAAAAAAAAGCACTATTTATATACTTTTTGAATTACGACAAACTAAGTCCCTCTATTTCCTTCCTTTTGCTCCATTTATGCTCCAAGTTTCACTTTCTTCTTCCATCTTTGAGCCGGTCTCCATTTTCCTTTAAGCCCCTCTTCTATCTCTAAGTGAAAAGCAAGTTAATAAATTGTGAGGTCACTCTTCATCTTTTAGATGTGGGATCCTCTAGATGGTGTCTCTTTGAGTTCACCATTCTTAAATGAGATCCTAATTTTATTTTTTATTTTTTTATTTTTATTTTATTTTTATTTGAGACCGAATACCCGTTGGGTTTAATGGGCTCTGATACCATATTAAAATTACATGGGGTTCCATCAAAAAACCAATTGGCAATGGGAGAAGTAACTCATATATCTTATAAATTGTGAGGTCACTCTTCATCTTTCATATGTGAGATTCTCAATAAATGCATCCAATTCTATGTGTGTTTGTGCGTGCGTATTTCTTTTTCTTCGAAAACACCCTCTCAATACGCAGTCTTATTTAATATACATAAGACAAGAAGAAGAGGAAGAAAAAAAAAACACTACAATAACTTGTGAGAGTGCGAGAGAAATTCTTTAATTTTTTTTATGCTACTACAAATTACAATAACGTGCGTGTTTCTTTTTTCCCCATCACTTTTCCGTTTGTAAATTTTTAGGCCCCGTTTGATAACCATTTGATTTTTAGTTTTTTTTTTTTTGAAAATTAAGCCTATAAATACTATTTTCACCCATGAGTTTCATGTTTTATTATCTACTTTTTAGATATGTTTTCAAAAACCAAGCCAAGTTTTGAAAAATAAAAAAAGTAGTTTTCAAAAACTTGTTTTTGTTTTTGGAATTTGGCTATGTTTCTTTAAGAAAGATGAAAATCATTGTAGAGAAATGAAAATCATTGCAAAGAAATTGTGAGAAAATTAAACAAGCATAATTTTCAAAAACCAAATGGATATCAAACGTGGCCTTAATCTTTTTTTTTTTTTTTTTAATTATTGCTATTATTGTTATTATATATACATATAATATTTAAATTTAAAGTTTTATTGTTCAATGACTTAAGTAATTTGATTTATTTGAACATTTAAGACTACGTATGGATAATTATATAATTTGATAGCTAATATTATTTTGTTTCTATGAGGAGGGTTAATAAATTTCTTTTTAAATGGAGATTTTACGTAGGAAGTAATATTTGATGAAAATTTTCAATAGGAAATTAACTATTTAATTAAAAATTTTCAAAAAAATCTATTGATTTAAAAAAAAAAAACTAAATGAGAAATATTTCTTGTGAGAACTCGATCCCCATAAATTCTCTAAAGGGAATCCCCACCCCGATTCCCACAAAATATAACGAAATTTTTTGCAAGAATGGATAATTAAATGGGGAGCAGAGACAGGGACGAGGAAGCCATCGCCCCATCTTTGCTTCGCTCCATGGACATCTCTACACAATCCATAACTAATTTCCATTAGTATACATTTGTACAAGAAAAATAGCTAAAAGCTAGGGAAAGTGTGATAAAGTATGTGTTAAGCATTTTTTTTGTGAAGCCAAAATAACAATGTTTTTTTGACAGACGAAGACCTAAACACCAACACGTGCGTACACAATTTTTCTTCTTCAGATGATGCTTTGGGCCCTTAAGGCCCATTAGATCTTGAACTTCACACACACACACACACACACACACACGTACTTTTTTGTGGCTGGAGGGTTACCACAGGGTTACCACACACACACACACACACACACGTACTTTTTTGTGGCTGGAGGGTTACCACACACACACACACACACACACACACACACACACGTACTTTTTTGTGGCTGGAGGGTTACTAACTGAGAGTGGCAAGTCTTGCTTCTTCGATAAATTATACAATGAGAGTATTTTCAGAGTGTGTGGCTGTGAGTGCATTATTGTGAGAGACAAAAGTGTTTTTCTCTTGTGGGTTTGAGGGTTTTATTCTTTGTTTATATCAAGCTACTGAATTGTGGTACTTGGAAGTCAATAATCATAGTTATCCCAAGTTTGGATGCAATCTCTCATTTTAGTAAAACCTGCAGTTGCAGAAGACTGGATGTAATCCCAAGTTTGGAGAGAATTAGTATAAATTCTGGTGTTGTCTTTTTTTTTTTTGTTAGTCTCTTTTTTTCCTATCTCTTTATTTATTATTTGTGACTCTTGTTTGGTTGACTTATCCTGTGGAATGGGAGAATTAATATTTTAGTTTTATCGCTCTGCTCGCATATTATTATTATATTATTTTTCTCACAACAATATGGCCATGAAAAATGTATATACATGGTACACGGACACACGCATCCATACGTTTTAGGTTAAATTATAGTTTAAATCTTATTTTGATTCTTGAATTAGTTATTCTATTTTGGTCCATAAACTTTTAAAACGTTCATTTTGATCCTTAAATTTTTATTTTTGTTCTATTTTGATTTCTAGACTTTCCAAAGGACAATTTTAGTCCTTGAACTTCTAAAAGATAATTATTTTGGTTCTTACTTTTTCATTTTTACTTTCAAGTTTTCAACATTTTGATAGAATAGCTTCGAGCATTATTGTACTAATGTGTTAATGTAAGCATGTATTGCCTCATAGGTTAGAGGCGAGTATTGAGTAAGCATATATTAATTAGGTAAAAAGATAATATAGCAAGCATCAAAATGGTCATATTTTTAAAGTTCAAGAATTGAAATAAATATTTTGAAAGTTAAGAGACCAAAATAAAATAAAGCATGAAAGTTTAGGGACCAAAATAGACATTTTGAAGTTCAATAACCAAAATAAAATAAACCTAAAAATTCATGGACTAAAATATGATTTAAACCTAAAATTATTTATTTTAATCAAGTTTTAAATATGGATGGCCATGAAAATGTCAAAATTTCAATTTTATAAAATTATCTATAAAATCTTGATGTCAATAAATATATATGAAAATAAATAATTAAATAATTAAATAAATAAAAAAAAATCTTTATTATTAGGATTATATTCACATAATGATATTTCTGAACATTTTTATCTATTATGTCTATATTTTCAAATATAATGAAAATATTAATTAATTTTTATGTCAATATCAAACCGTTTGGTATTTGAAAATATCATCATGTTAATAGAAATTTAATACATAATTTTGCCCTCTAAACTTAGCTTAATAGTTAAGGTCTTGGGACAACCATTTTGTTTTTGATTTTTTATTTTTGAAAATTAAGCTTATAAACACTACTTTCACGCCTAGTTTTCTTGATTTTCACCTATTTTTTAAAAACATTTTCAAAAACCAAAATTTTTTTGAAAACTAAGGTCTTGTTTGATAACTATTTAATTTTTGTTTTTGAAAATTAACAGTACTTTTACAAATGAGATTATTTGTTTTGTTATCTACTTTTTACCAATGTTTTCAAAAATCAAGCAAAGTTTTGAAAATTAAAAAAAAAATAGTTTTTAAAAACTTGTTTGTATTTTTGGAATTTGATTAAGAATTCAAATGTTTCTTTAAGAAATGTGAAAACGGCTATAAAAAAGAAATTGTAGGAAAACAAGCATACATTTCAAAACGGAGCCTAAAAGAAGTAGTTTTAAAAAACTTGATTTTGTTTTTAAAATTTGACTTAAAATTCAAATGTGTTTTTAAGAAAAGTGAAAAGCTAACAAAAAAAAAATAGTGAGGAAAATAAGTATAATTTTCAAAAACAGAAAATAGAAAATAAAATAATTATTAAATGGGGCCTAAGATATCAATATTTTCTTTAAAAAGTTGTAATTTAAAATTCCCACATCTTAATAACATTTGTGATGTCATAGTCTTTTTTATATATAAAAAAACCCCAATCAAATTGTAATTGCTTCTTCGTATTGTGTTTCTAAAACTATGCAAATTTAGTCATTGCCATACTTACAAGCTACGTTTTTATTCCTTCTTCCTCCTTTTTACTTTGTTTTACTTTTCCCCATCACCTCCTCGTTGTCAGTGTGGTCGCTCATTCAAGTTCCTCTTCCATAAACACCTTTCTCTTTTTGTTTCCAATTAAATTCATCCTGTATTCTCTCTCCTTCCTTTTATGTTTTTTTTCAATGTAAAATAATGAACTTGTTGCTTTTATAAGAAAAATAGAGGTTTTATTTTTTCAACCAATGAGTGTGTGACAGATAATTAACCATGGATCTTTCAGAGAGAAATTATTGGAAAAAGCTACGACACTATGACCCCTGACAATTTTGCGTCGTTGTATGTATGAAAGAAAAACAACAAAAGTACTTCGAATTTGTATTCATTGCTTTATTAAGGATTTCGATTTTCGAATCCATATCCAACGATTAGATAGCCACGTTGTGATGACCTCATTCAATAATTTTCTCCCTTTAAAATGGCTATATATGTTTTATACATTGAGCTATTTTAGATTGACAAAAATATAATAAAAATACTTTTTTTTTTCTTTTTTGAAAAATAAATTACATTGTATGTGGGTGAGATTTGAACCTAGGACTCAGAAAAAGTAGAGATGTTTCCACCACTAAACTCAAAAAATTTTAACGGAGGATTAGAATTTGTGAGAATTATTGATTCCAAATTTATCAATTTAATTTTTACCATTATTGTCTTTTATTAAGTTCAATTTGAATTTAATTGGACTTAATTATTTGTTGGTGTTCAAAATTAATTTTGTGAGTTTTTCACTCATTAGGGACAATGAATCTTCTCCTTATCTAACCAATGTGAGACATTGGTCGCACTCCCAACAGAATTTTACACACTTTACCTATATATTCTTTCTAATTAAATTCACAGAGAGACATATTAAAAAAAAAAACTACAAAATCTAAAACATTATTTATATACTTTTTTGAATTACGACAAACTAAGTCCCTCTCTTTTCTTCCCTTTGCTCCGTTTATGCTCCAAGTAATTTCACTTTCTTCTTCCATCTTTGAGCCAGCCTCGATTTTCCTCTAGCCCCTATTCTCTCTATTAAACAAAAAGCAAGTTATAAATTCAACGCGCAACCAATCCTCTGTGTGTCTGTGTTTGTGGGTGTTTCCTTTTTCTTTGGGAACACCCTCTCAGTACACAATCTTATTTATATATAGAAGACTAGAAGAAGAGAAAAAAAAAGCTACAATAACTTTGTGAGAGAGAGAGAGAGAGAAAAATAATGGAGAAGTTGTTGAGTAGTGGAGTAAGTCATCTGTTTGTGACGGCGTTTCTGTCGACGGCGGCGGGGGTAATGGTGATGCCGGCGATCACCGACGTCACCATGGCGGCGCTTTGCCCTGGCCGTGATGAATGCTCCCTCGCCATTTATCTCAGTGGCTTCCAACAGGCGGTAGCTTTCTAACTTAAACAACCTTGCTTTTTTTTTTTTTACTATCTTTCACTTTTTACTCTTCTTCTTACAGCTTTTTCTTTTCCTTTTCTTTTTTCTTTTTCTTTTTTGGGTTTGCATCTTTCATTTCTTTTCCTTTTCTTCTTTATGTTCCAAGTTTTTGCAATGTGCATGGATTTGGCAACTGCTTTTGTTTTCGAATTTTGAATTTGGATGGATCTTTTAGTTAATTCTCAATTGGATCTTTAATTTTTTTTTTTTTAAAATTCTCAATCTTACTCATAGTATATTAGACATTATTTTAAGTCATTTTGTTTGTTAAAAATTGTTAATGGAAATGTGTCATGTTAAATTATTTTGCTTTTGGAAATATTTGGGCACATATAGACTTTTGCTATTTGAAAGCAATGAACTTTGTTAATGGTAGTGTTGAATTTTGTTGATAATAGGATTGAATTTCATGAGGTGCCATGCGCATGTGACTAAATATATGAATGAAACAATAGTTCAATGATATATCAACTTTTTGTTAATAAATTTTAACCGTTTTTTATGAAATAACCTAGTTGAGATTCTTTTTATTTCATTAAGGGTAAAATTGAGGTTTTTAAAAAATTAAGGACTAAATTGAGAATTATCTAAAATATTATGAACCATTATGTATATTTAGCGTTAATGTATTTCAAGTGATTATCAGTATTAATCAATGGAAGAAAATATCATTCAGGAGTTACTGAACACAAGAATTAATAGCGTAGCTAGACTAAAAACTTAAGTTCACTAATAATATATTTACTTTTATACATTTCTTTACAACATATATATTAAACTTTAAAAAAAAATTGAATAGCTTTGATCAATCTAAAAAACCTAGACTATAGCGCTAAACTGAATAACAAAATATAAATATTTAGAGTGTTTTTCCATAGGTTGGTTTAGTTCTGTAGTTAAAAGTAGGTTAATAAGTAATCAAGCTTTATAATCTTACCAACTACCTATAATGTAAATTTAGCTATATAAGTTAATATTTCTAAAACTCATTTTTCTACGCAATCTAAATTTATATTATATTGTGTCAACTTGAGCATAACTCAATTAGTTAAAGTACGTATCTTTGATCAAAAGATTAAAGGTTCAAATATCTACTTTCACATATTGTTGAACTCAAAAGCTTAAATTATATAATCAATTTGAGCAAAGTGTTCAACCGATTTAAGTCATTATACATCTATTTCAAATGTGAAAATTTTCGAATCTTTAACCATATTTTTTTTCCACTAATATATAAAGCAAATAAAAACACAAAATGGAGAAAGTAATGTCCAGAAATAATTGGCCCCACATGCTTTTTGTTGCTTTCACTCTCCCCACCGGCCACCCCCTAATTGCCTTTTGTGTCAATTCGTCAGAGAAAAAGAATCCCCGAGGTGAAGTGAACTTGTTAACCTTCATAAGCATGGGAGAAGTTTAATTCCTTCTTTCTCATTTCCAACTAGTGCTCCACTTTCAATCTTGAAGTGGACATCCCATCTTTATTTTTCCTTTTAGGAAACCATAACAAATAAATAAAGAGATTATAAAAGTAGATAACTACATTTTCGACAATCCTGACGTAACCAACATGCAGAGATGGAGATTCGAACTTTTGGCCTCTTGATTTAGGACATCTGTCTTAACCAGTTGATGTATACTTAAATTGATACGTAACTTTGTTTTTTAGTTAACAACATATAGGGGGAGCATTCGAACCTCTGACCTTTTAGTCAGAGGTATATGTTTTAATTAGTTGAGTTATGCTCAGGTTTACGATTGACATGTAACTTATCTAGTTAAGGTATTGGTGACCTTTCTTTAAATGTTGTAAGTTTGGATCTTTATCGTCATATTTGAATTGAAATACAAAAGGACAATTACCTTTTTTTTTTTGTTTGTTTATATTAATTTTCAACTATGTTTGAGAGTGTTTTTGACATGATTCATAGTACATACTTCTTGAAATCATCTTTTTTTTAGTAATATAAAAGTATGTTGTAGGAAAAAAATAAAAAACACTTGCGCCCTTTTTGGCCAAGTATTTTACTAAGAAGCACTTTGGTACTCTTTAAAAGTACCAATGTAAGTATTTTTCTTAACAATGCTTATTCTAGAAGCAATCTCAAATACACTTTACTCCTCTAAGTTATCTCTATTTTTCATTTGGTCTATAGAATTTTTAAAATTTTCTATGTTAGTAGGTCTAGTCATGGTTAGTGATTTTATTACTTTTTTTTTTTAGTGCAATAAAATGTGAGGGTTATGGAGATTTAAACCTTCAACCTCAAGAGCAGGAGTACATGTCAATTACCATAGAGTTATACTCAAGTTGACGACTTATTAGTTATTTGGTTTCATTTAAGTTTGAATATTTTTATAGTTAAAAGTTTAGATATTTTTGTAGCTTGCATTTTAAATTTTAAGTTAGTCAAATTACGTATAATATAATTTAGAGCAAAAATTAATTTATATTCCTAACATTTGAGAATTATATCAATAAAATTAATATTTGCAGGTAACCGGTTTTGGAGCGGTCGTGATAACGCCACTAGTTGGGAATCTGTCGGACAAGTACGGAAGGAAAGCGCTGCTCACATTACCGATGACAGCCTCCATTATCCCACTCGGTAATTTCGCATCTAAGATCTGACTAACCGTTTTTTTTTTTTTTTTTTTTTTTTTTTTTTTTTGAGAAAAAGAAAATTCTTTGGGTTTAATGATGGTTGTTGTTTGGGATTGGGGAGTGTTTGTTTACTGTGCCAACTTTATCTCGTTCCTCGTTAGTGCCAACTTTATCTTGTTCTTTGTTAGTGCCAACTTCCACGTAGCTTTGTGATTTGTTTAAAAAGTATTTACATTCTTTCAAAAATTATAATATTATCTTTGACATTTTATAGACATTTTAAAACTATCTTTAAAGTAGAGATCTATTGAAATATTGGATAGAAAATCGATATGACGGTAACGTAGAGCGATATGTCAGTGATAGAGCACTTGTCTAGATTAAGTCTACAAAAATGACATTCTGTCACGTTGGCTTTTTATCCAAAATTCTAACGAATTTATACTTCAATGGTAGTTTTGAAATGTTTTTAAAAAGTCAAGGATAATATTACAACTTTTATTTTTGAAACAAATGATAAAGTTCAGGAATATTTCCTTATAATTTAGCCTTATTATTACTTTTGTTGGGTTAAAAGCATTCTTCTCATCAGTTGCTTTTGTTTGGAGAGCAAGACTTTGGGTGCATATTTGGTTGCACCTATCTTTTGCAGCTCACTCCAACCACATAGCATGAAAAATTCAAAAATATTTTTTAAAAAAGAAGAAAAAAGAGTTTGTCATGTGGTAAATTGTGGATGGACAACTAAGTGGGCTGTAAAAAGATGAGTGCAGCCCATGATGCACCAAAATTTTCTCCTTATTTGGATTCTTCCCAAACTACCCCTCAAGTTCGGTGGTCCACGTATCGTGTGCATGCCTTTGTGGTAAAAAAGATTTTGAAATTAAGCTGTTTCTATTTTAGTTCTCATAAATTTAATTTTAGAGTTAAATTACTATTTAAGTTCTCATACATTTAAGTAATGTCTGGGTTAAGTTACAAATTTAGTTTTATAAGTTAGACCATGGTTTCAATTTGGTTCTTACGAGTTTAAAAATTTTAATTTTGTTCCTATAATTTAGATATTGTTTTAATTTCATCTCTAGAATTTAGTCAAACCTCATAAACCAGTTTTTACTCAATGAGCATATGTTTCTGTTGGAAATGTCACCGATGTCTCACATTGGCTAGATAAGAAGACTATCATGGATATATAAGTGAGGACAAACATCTCCATTTTTATGAGGCCTTTTGAGTGAAACAAAAAGTAAAACTATGAGAGCCTAAAAATGGACAGTACCATACCATTGTGAACATATGTAGAGGTCCATTGTTCCTAACAACTTTTTGTTTGGTTAACTATGTTATTTGACTATACTAGAGTTTAGGACAATGATACTAACTCATTTGAATAGTGACCTTTGACACACTCACTCATACACTTAAATATGACTCAAAGGAAGGTCAAGGAGAAGTTAACTTTGATTGATCAATCAAGTAAAAGGAGTACTAGTACTTTACTCAAGGCTTGAAATAATTCATAAGTTTGGTGCACAGTCCAACTTGTTTTCTGCTTTAGCAACCAATTCTATGAATTGCAAAAGGCTGAGACTCTTGGTTCTTTCGAGCTCACAAAGAGGGAGAGATCTCTCACACAATTTTCATTCATAAATCTATGATAAAACAACCTATCTTCAAAAGTTGAAAAAATTGGCTTATATATGCCTACATTAGAAACCCTAATAGCTAATGAAAGAATAAAACTAATCTAGTACTAATTACATGTAAATAAAGAATAATAAAAAGAAGGTTAAAATACCATTTTGGTTCATGAACTTTAGGTCTCATTTCATTTTAGTCTTTGTACTTTCAAATGTCCAAATTTAGTCATTGTACTTTTAATAATGATAAAATTGGTTTTTATTGTTAGTTTATTGTTAATTTTTCTAAAAAAAAATAGTCTCTATTAGTCTTTCTTCTATAAATCTTAGAAATATGTTCATATTGTATATTTTCTTGCATGGAAATTATTATTATTATTTAATAATTTGTTATAAAATTAACTTCAAACTAACAATATGGACTAATTTTAATGTTTAAGTATATGACTAAATTTGGATTTTTGAAAGTACATAAACTAAAATGAATTGATTAAAAAAATATAATAAAATGAATTGGACATAAAGTATAGAGACCAAAATTATATTTTAACCTAAAAGAAAGGTTTGGGCCCAAATATAAAGAATTGACTTACTAGTTATGCCCTTGCAAGAAACATGGATCACAAATTACAAGAGTTCCAAAAACAAATACAAAAGAAATGGATAAAAAGAAAGAATCAAATCCTATTCTTAGGCACTTGAATTGCCCAAATGATTTTCCTTGTGAAATTCTATTTTTCATAGGTTATATATTAGGCCTCTTTCTTTTCCTCCCTGCTTTTCTCCTCCTCCTCACCCTAATTTATCATCCCTTTGACTTGTTGGATCATGACCCTTTGGACCTTATCTTGGCCTTGGAGTTTGTGATTGATTGGGCATGAGGAATCGAGACTAGGCTAAAAATGCCAACTCACCATCTCCTTTTTACCTCTCAAGAAAAACATGTGACATAAAGAAAAATGTTAACATTTGGTAAAGAGAAGAATGATAAAGATCCCTTTAAATTATAGGGACTAAATTAATACGTGTTCAAATGAAAGAGGAGAATGATATTTTAATCTATAAATTATACATACTTACATACATGTACATATGTGTGTTCCTTGTGAAATGATTAAGGATGTGTTTGGTGAAAAATTATTTAGTGTGGCTTTCACATTCCTACTGCTCTACTATAAATTTTTAGATGCATGATTAAATTATAACTTTTAGAAGGCGTTTAGAGCACTGTGTTGGGTTTGGATGATTTTAGAATCCAAATCCAAAATGTTGTTTGGGCCACTGTGTTTAAAACCCAATGAGTTTGAAATACAACCCCCATGGTTTTGAACAGTTGATGTGAGATCAAAGGCATCGAGAAAGCTCCAATACCAAATGATGTACTCAACCCTACCACAAGTGGCTTAAGCAACTCTTGTATGAACAAGCACCTCCTAAACACACACGGTAACACCTAGTACACACACAAAGAATCACTCAAGAGAAAGAAGAAATGACTAACCTTGATAGTCAGGCCTTTGGAAAAGAAAACTCGTTCTCAATCCAAAGTTGAAACACTTCACAAGTTTGATGACCAATCAAACTTGAATGTTTCTAAGGAACATGCAAACCTAAACTAGGATGCAACATGCTCTCGGTTGGAAGGAAAGAGAGGAACTCTCACCATTTTCATTCACCAAAATGTCTAATCTCTTCACATTTACAAATAAAGGCTTTAAATAACCTCATGTGGTTGGCAAACTAAAGAAACTAAAAGCAAATAAACTAAACCCTAAAACTAACCTAACATGAATAGTGTTTAGTTACAAGTTGAATGAGAGTTTAGTCCATAAACTTGATTTGTACGATTTAGTCCATGTACTTTCATTTTTGTAATAATTTAGTCTATTAAATTTAGTATGTAATAAATTAGTTCCTGTACTTTAAAATTTGTAACAAATTAGTCTCTATCGTAAAAATTATTGTTAAGATTTAATGAGATTTGTTACATAGGTATATCAATAATTGCCAATCTGTTTATCAGCTACAAGTTTAAATCATTAAATAATAAAAATCGATATTTAATTTTGACGAAATTTTTTACGGTATGAATTAAATTGTATAAATCTGAAAGTATAAAGACTGAATTGTTACAAAATAAAGTTTAGGGACTAAAATATTATTTCATGAAAATTCACCACAAAAAATGTTGATTATTTAAAAAAAAAACGCTTTATAAAGAACTTAGCTTTAAAAGTCTGAAGGCGCGCTAAGGGCGATTTGATCATTCGCGCGCAGCGATATTGACATACAGCAGGGAGAGAAACTTCTTTTATGCATATTACGGTGTGAGAACTCTCACGGCCATGGTCTCCGAGGGCACCACCAGTTGCCTCGCTCTCGCTTATCTGGTAATTTCTTCACTCACGACTTCCAATTTCGTGCAAGTTTCCGCCCATTCTTCTCAATCTGATCCTCCGATTTCATTCTCAGGCAGACAACACTTCTCCGGAAAATCGAGCGTCCGCATTTGGTTTGCTTGCTGGAGTATGCTCTGCTGCTTTTGTGTGCGGAACCTTAGCCTCTCGCTTCCTCGTCACTGACTACATTTTTCCGGTACTTATAATCTTCATTCGCGAAATGAAATGGATCTCTTGTTCTGTAGTTCTATGTTTCGAGATTCAATGCGTAGTGGTGGTGTTATTGCTCTCCTGTTTAATTCCATCAGATTGCTGCGATTTGAACTACAATCGCGACTGTATACATGAGAATGTTCCTCCATGATCGCAACTGTTTACTGATCTCTAGTTCTGTAGTATATGTTTTGAGATTCAATGGTAGTGATTTTGTTATTGCTCTGCTGTTCATTTCGATCAGATTGCTGCGATTTCGTCTGTATACATGAGAATGTTCCTTTCTGATCACAACCGTCTACTGGTCTCTTGTTTTATAGTATATGTTTCGAGATTCAATTGTAGAGATATTGTTAGTGTTCTGCTATGTATTCCGATCAAATTGCTGCGATTTTCTTTATAATCGTGAATGTATATACATGAGAATGTTCCTCTATAATCGCAATTGTCTACTGATGTCTTGTTCTGTAGTTTATGTTTCGAGATTCAATGGTAAGGTTATTGTTATTATTCTGCTGTATATTTCGATCAGATTGCTAACATTTCCTCTATAATCGCTACTATATACATGAGAATGTTCGTATATGATCGCAGCTGTCTACCGATCTCTTGTTCTAGTTTATGTTTTCAGATGCAATGGTAGTGATATTGTTATTGTTCTGCTGTGTGTTTTGATCAGATTGCTGCAATTTCCTCTATGGTCGCAATTGTATACATGAGAATCTTTCTCGAGGATCGTTTGCCAGGTGGAGATGATTTAGTGCAGCCAATGTTGAAGGAGGATGTGCCAGAATTGACCAGCTGTGAAGACGACAGTGGTGAGTTGCCGAAACCGACGCCGGGTTTCAGAAAGATGCCGACTCTGAATGATGTTATTACCTTACTAAAGAGCAGGTAAGTGAGAGTTGTCGGCTATCTGCTTGTGCATTTTACTGTGAGAGCTTTTCCTTCTTCCTATGATTTTGCAGTAGGCCATTCTATTTAATAACCATAGGATACAACTTCATGGTTTGCAGTACACTACTTTCACTAGCGGCAGTTGTTGTATTCTTCACCGGCCTCGGTGAAGGAGGATTGCAAGCCTCGATATTGGTATATCAGTATTTCTCTTCACTATTGGATCTTAATGAGATTTAAGGCCAGTAGTAGTTGCTTTGAAATATTTGAAAGAAAAATACTAGGCTTTTTAAGTCGACTAATGGAAATCCTACTCAAGCTTGACATATGTAATTGTTGACAGATTAATGAAACAGAGACGTGAAGAGATACATCATGTCACGAAATTTTTTCATCTTCAAATGCCTCTACAAATTAGGACTTTGTCAGGCAGTTAGAGTGTGCTGAAAATAGTATACTAGTTTAGAATAAAAATAGGTTTAGATGGGATAACTAAAAGTTAATCTTGAAAATAGTTTTAGAAACAGAACAAACAATTGTTTGTGAGAACATCGGGAATAGAACCTCTAACTCTTTCTCTCCCATAATTAAATTGTTTTGCATTGCAGTATTATTTGAAAGCTCGATTTCACTTCGACAAGAACCAGTTTGCAGATTTGATGCTAGTTTCTGGGGTTGCAGGAACCATATCACAGGTAGAATCTACGTGCTTTAGTAGAAGGATCGGGTACTCTATACTCTGTCTTCTGCTCTTCCTTCGTTTTTTTTGCTTTTAATACACTGCTTTATACATATTTGCAGCTTGTTTTGATGCCCCTGTTGACTCCTGTTCTATCAGAAGAAAAATTACTTTCAATTGGGCTTTTGGTGGGCAGCACAGGGGTAACCACCTCGAACTCATTACTTAGTTTTCATTAACTTTTTGTCCTTCCTGTCTACTACATATATCAGCCAAGAATTTATTCACATAACCAACACTGCTCACTAAAAGTCGATTGATTGCAGATGATCATTAACAGCATTGCCTGGGCAATTTGGGTAAATCCCTCTACCATTATCAAGAATTTCTTAAAGTCCTCTGCAGAAACCTTTTTTTTTTTCTAGGCTTGGTGTGCAAAATTGACATCACATGAAAGAACCAGTGTTTTGTGTGATTGTATATTTGAGATATAATTACCTCCTTTGTTTTTCAATTCTCATGATTTTTCTTTCTTGTCCAGGTCCCTTATGCTGCAACTATATTTTCTATTTTCTCTGTTTTCGTGAATCCATGTGTAAGCTTTAAATTTATTCCCTTCTGTATGTTTTTTCTGACCGATGCATGACAATTGCTTATTGGTTCTCGAATTTATACAGCTACGCAGCATTGTATCAAAACAAGTCGGGCAACATGAGCAGGTAAATAAAGATTTATTTACTAGCGACATTCTCATATTTATCAACCATTAAATCATCCATCTCATTTAACTGTTCATCATAGTTTCTAGGATCTCACAATTTATTTACTCCATTAGACTAATAATAACCCATTTCAGGGAAAGGTTCAAGGATGCCTTTCAGGGTTAAACTCTCTCGCTCAAATTGTAGCTCCCTTCATTTTCAGTCCTCTCACAGGTATAGACTAATAAATTCTTCTTTGAAACACAAGGAGATTCGATTTGACTGTTTTCTTTGATTCATTGATATCCAGCTTCATTCTTGTCCGACCATCCACCCTTCAACTTTCCTGGCTTCAGCCTTTTGTGCATTGCCATCACTTCTGTAAGTACCTAAACTTATAGCCTAAGAAGCACAGATAGGACACAACACAACACGGACACAGTGACACATCATTTTTTAAAAATCGACATGTTTATTAAATATTAATTTTTTAGAATATATATCAATTTTAAACTAGAAGGAAATTAAGTCAATAAGTTTATACATTTATATGCTTAAACAATGAGTTTGATGTATTTCACTCTCAAAATTTATTATTTTTATTCTATATAATTATGTCAGTTAGTATACTTAACAAGTGTTTGATACATGTCTAACAAATGTTGGACCTATATTGACTTTGTACAATTGGTGTCTAACACATATCTCGATTGTGCTAATAAGTGTCCGATATGTGTCCAATAAGTGTCGAACGTGTCGGACACTATCCATGCTTCTTAGCTTATAGTGGCTTGAAATCTTCTCCCGATGGCTTAACTTCGGAATGAAATGTTATGCAGATGATTGCTTTAGTTCTAAGCCTCATGATGATGGCGTCCCCAAGTAGTTCAAGTCAACAAGCCAGTAGCAGCAGCAGCACAGAAGCGTCGCCGTTGGAATCTGAGAATTTGGTATGTCCATAATTTATTAGCTATTGAAGATGAAGCCACTCCTATATAATCTAAGCTGAGCATTTGAGAAAGTGGTATCCATTTTGAAGAAATTTTGTTCAGCCTCACATTTCAAGTTGGCAATAGATCTTTGAGAAAATGGCTGACAAGAGCAAGAGTATTGCAGTCTGCATAGCCCAAAAAGGATGCAACACGTCTTGGATTGTGCTGGTGTGTTATTCCAACTCTTAAAATTTTGCATTATAGGAGTGTAATTAAACTAGGATTTTGGACTTGGGCATGGCTAGAGATATATTATGAATAGCTTAAATATTTCATTATGTTTTGAACTCTTCACTGAAATTGTTTAGCGTCGAGAAACCATATGTTGAAGAATGAAGTGGGTGTAATCCAAGAGGTGAATTAGTGAACTTTTGAACACCCTCATTTTTTTATTTTTTTTTTACCTTAATGTCTCAAAATTTAAATTTTGTCTCAACATTTTTTTATGTAACTAATTTAGACTCTTTCACGAACTAATTTTAACATAATTCAACTGGTTAAGGCATATGTCTTCGACCAAGAGGTCAAAAGTTCAAATCTCTCACCTCCACTTATTGTTGAACTCAAAAAAGACTTTCACGTAGCATTATCTTATATTTATAATTTTAATTTTAAATGTAGTTTAACTTCTGTCAATCAATTTTGCATTTTGAGCCTCAAATTTTGAAGAAGTTTAATTTTGGTGCTTATACTTTTACCTACTTTCCATATAGTTTCTTTCGCTTTAAAAATCTCAAATTCAGTCTTTATTAGACAGATGTTATCTAATTTATTGAAAATATGAGATGGTAGCCAAAGTGAGCATAATTGAGTGGTAATTGACATGTACTTCTTTTCTTGAGGTCGGAGGTTCAAATTTTCATACTCCACACTTGTTGTACTAAAATTATTATTAAAAAAAAAAAGTACGAGAAGGTAAACTATAATTTTTTTTCCTTTAGCCCATTTTGGGTTACGAGCAAGGGTTTAACGGAGTCCATTGAGAATTTTGACCAAAAATCAATTCTAGGTCGACACATCAATTCAAGAAAATTAAAACACTAACGTCAAAACTAATTTTTTAAGAAAAATGAACTAAATGCTAGATAGAAACTAATTGAAACTAACAAAAAAAAAATTTAGGATTTGATCAATCTCATAGTTTTTGTGATTTTGGCTTGCACATCCTGGCAAGGAAGGATTAAGAAAACCAGTCATGTCTAATTATTGCCCTTTATAATGACCAATTGAGATTTTAAATAGTAAAGAACAAAAAAGAAAAGGCGAATTCAAGTACAAAACTATAAAAAAAAATTCAGACTAGCACATTTTAGAACAAGTCCCATATTTAAACAAATTTAGTTTACAAACTTATCACAAATACTTCCCAAATAACAAGAATTCCAAAATAGCACTCCTATATTTTAGGGTAACAATCACAAAATAACACAAATACTTCAGTTCATAAAAAGAGTTTAAATTATTTGACTCAATACATTGTGTGCACACTTAAAAAGAGATTTTTCATGGATAAATCTCTATAAGAGACCTTACGCCCATAATTGGAAATATCTTGTAGCCACTAAATCCAGCTTCTTTAATCAATTGAGCCCACTCCTTTTCTTCTCTCTCTTTTCCACCTACTAAATTCATCATCAACATGTCGAAGAGAAGTTGAGTCTCAATTGAGTCATCCTTTTTTTCATTGCCAACCACCATATCAATTACAATAACTTTTCCTTTGTTACCATTGCTTGTGATTGCCTCTTTGCACTTCTTCAGAATCTTCACACATTCTTCATTGCTCCAATTGTGTAATATCCACTATTTTTATCACATGCAGATATCATATTTCACAATATACAATATTAGATTTTATAAGCACATAGAAAAATCCTTTGGGCATATTAAAAAACATGATGTGATCATAATATAATGGTTGCATATATGTAATGGGGGAATTTTTCAAGGGTATAGAATTTTCTATTATAGAAAAGATAATCAAATTGGATCCTTCCTAAACATGCAGTGAAAAAGCATCTAATCAGATTGAACCATTCCTAGCTAAGATACATGTTTGATAAGATAAATCACCAAAGATTTTTTTTCCCATGGGGGTGGTAAAAAAAATATTTTAATCTCTATCTCAAAATCAAATAGTATAAAAGTTGACAGCCACTCACCCCAAGGATCCATTTTAGGTTAAAATATCATTTTGGTTTCCATACTTTGAGATTTGTTTCATTTAAAAATATAGGGACTAAAATATAACAAATTCCAAAGTAGTATCAAAAATAGTACGAGCAAAACTCAAGTGCATTCTGACTTGAGTGGATTTTGAGTTGCACTCATCTTTTTGCAGTCTACTCCAATCACACAACAAAAAAAATTCAAAAATATTTTTAAAATAAAGAAGAAAAAAAGGTTTTGAAAAATAGTAGATGGACAACTGGATAGACTGGAAAAAGAGAAGTGCAGCTGGATGCACCCAAGTTTTCTCTAAATAGTATGAACAAGACTATTATAATCTCCTTTTTGATATATGAACTCTTCAAATATGCATAGAAACAATAAAATTTAGGTTCACCTTCAAGAGAAGTGCATCAGCAGGAGGAATAGCTTCAAACATATCCCCTTCAACATACTTTAAATTTCCTTCTCCTTTCAAGTCAGCCACAACTTGGGGAAGATCAAACACAGTGCATTCAATTTCTGGAAAAGCCTCAGCAATGGCTTTGGCCACAGTTCCAGTGCCACCACCAACATCAACCAACGAACCAAGTCCATCAAAAACACCTTTATTATATTTTCCCAATAAAACACTCGTCACCAACCTCGCATCACTCGCCATGCCCACATTAAAATCCTCACCATCTTTCAAATTATTCCCCAGGTACTCCCAAAACGACATTCCATGAGCCGTATCGAACGGCGTTCGATCCTCATTTTGGAACCAAACAGAGAGGAACTGCCACGGCTCCACAAGGGTCGAGCTGAGCACAAAAAGCAAGAGAGGAGTTACAGCAAAAGGGTTGTCTTTAAGAAGAAGACGAGACGAATTCGTCAGCAAATATCCTTCTTCTTCTTCTTCTTCTTCTTCTTCTTCTTCTTCTTCTTCTTTCTCTGTGCCATTTTTGGTCACTTTTTGTATTACGAAGAAGCCCGAGTGAGTCAATATGCGCATTAAGCGGTAAATGAAAGGGGTTTTCATAGGATGGAGTTGGAGGGTTGAAACAAGTTGAGAGAGCGGCATGGGGTGAGGGCCATGGCGGTGGACGGCGTCTGGTATTCCAAGCTGAACGGCACATTTCAGAGACATGGAGTTGATGAAGCTCAAGAAGTGCTTCCATATGTGGGCTTGAGCTTCGAGCAGCTCATTTTCAGCAACTACTTTCATGTTTCCACCCTCCAAATCCATATTCTCATAACGATGAATGAATCCAAGTGTGATTTGGGTTCTCCCTATTGATAAACAAATGCATAGACATCAGTATGGAAAAGGAAATTGAGATTAAAGTCACTATAAGCTTGTATTAAATTATGAGTTCATATCTAATCTATTTTCATTATGGTTTAATTACAAATTCCATTTTTTATGGTTTCGACATAGTTTCAATTTGGTCCCAATGATTTGATTCAAGCTTAGTTTTAGTTTGGTGAGCAATACTTGAGTGCATCTTGGGCCGCACATATTTTTTTGCAGCCCACTCCAACCATACATCAAAAAAAAGAAAAATATTTTTTTAAAAAAAAGACAAAAAGAGTTTGCCCTGTAGCAAACTGTGCACTGAAGTGGGCTGTAACTAAAAAGATGAACTGAGAACCTAAGTTTTTTCCTTAGTTTGGTCTTTATGGTTTAGTCATATGTGGCAATGCGTACATGTCTTCTATTTAGGTAACTATATATTAGTTGTTACGTTGATTGTAATATTGATTTAGCGGCTATGTAAAAAAAGGGGGAAGAAAACAAGTAAACTTTACAAGTTGGTAAAATACAATTTTTTTTACATGGTAAAATACAATTTATGAATAAATTTTGCGAGTAACTAAATCAAATAGGGATTGAAGTGAAAAGTGAAGACCAAATCCAAACTATATGGACTAAATTAAAACTTTTTAAATCATAAAACTCGAATTGGACAAACTATGTCCATAAGACCAAAAAGTTAGAAAGAGACACAAAACTTTTAGAGAAAAAAGTTAGGGTAAGAAGTAAAACATTTTAGAGAAAAAGGTGGAGAGAGAGATAAAATTTTTGGAGAAAACAAGTAAGAGAGCAGAGGTAAAGAGAGTTAGAAAAAGAGAGGGACAAAAACTTTTATAGGAGGAAAATTTAAAGAGAAAAAGGAACAAATTTATAGAGAAAATTTTGACAATAAGAAATGAACTTTTAAGAAATAGTGGAAAAAAATTTATACAAAAATCACTATGAATTTTCCAAAAAGTTTTTAAAACCGCAAGTAAATTTAAGGATTATTTGCACAAACTACTCCAAATATAGTAGTTGTAACAATTGTACCTAAAACAAAAATGTAAAAATTAAACCCTCAAACTTAACTGCACACTTAAACTTTCAATGATAAAATTAAATCTTCAAGCTATTGTAAATGTAAATATTGAATCAATTTTACTCTATTTCTCTTTCATATTTCCTCCTCTCTCTACTTGCTAGTTTCTCTCCCTCTCCCTCTCTATTTCCTCCATTTCCTTCCCTTTTTCTAACCTCAACTCCAAGGTGAAATCTTGAACTACTCTTTGATCGACACACTCAGATTCAGCCACATCGTCGAGCCCTAAATCGACAACGATCAAGTTCGAGAAATCTCCAACAATGAACGACGGTCGATTTCCATAGGCATTGAAGTCATTCATGCCCCAAAGTGTTTATTCTCGATGAACCCACTTCTGACCTCGACAACACTTCTGCTTTTTTGAACATTGACATGTTGAAGACCACCATGGCGGAAGCTCGACGAAGGACCATCATTCTTAGCATATCCACTAGCCTGATTTTAGAATCGTGAATCTTTTTTATTCCATTATTAATGATTATCAATAAGCTCAGACTCAACCTCACTCTAATGAGGGTCTCGATCCTCCCCATCATGTTCATATGGTTGAATTGACCATTGAAGCCATCGAAACCACTCAACAGACAGTAGAGATTGGAAGAAATATGAAAGGTAAATAAAGTAAAATATTGGATCTAATTTTACGTTTATGCTAGTTTGAGCGTTTAATTTTACTATTGAAAGTTCAAGGGTGCAATTTTTTCACTTTTGAAAATTTGAAGCTTTAATTTTTATACTTTGAAAATTTAGGGGTATAATTATTACAATCACTATACTTCTGATTGGTTTGTGCAATTCTCCCTAAATTAAAAAAAAAAAAACTTAGATAGCGAGATGGGAAAAACTTTTAAAAGGGCTGAACAGAATTTTGATGGAAAATATTGTTGGGAATAATAATTCGCTGTGTATAAAAATTGAGTAACACTAGCAAATTTGATTATAACTTAACTAACAACAAACAATTATAGTGTAAACAATAGTACAGACACTGTATGTAACAACAATTTTAAAACTCCAGAACAAAAGATAATAAGTAGTCGAGGCACGCTTACAAAGCACTGTCCTAAAGACAATTATTCGCTCCGCACAGGTTGCAAGCAGACTACAACGATCGTCGCAGCAGGATACAACGACTAACTGCAGTAGAACAACAACTTCGAACTTCCAGAATATGGCAGAACTTTTGGATACTTGCTCTCAACTTGACTCAAGATTAAAGAGAAGAAAGAGAGGAAAGAAGAACTCTTCAATTGGAATGATATATTCCAAAATGGAATGAGATACTCTAAAATGAAATGAGATGCTCCAAGAAGAAACAAGTTGCTATTTACAGACTAGCAACTTAGTAACTCTCCAAAAATAAAATTAATATAAACAATATGAAACATACATCAAAGGTAACTCAATTGTATAGTTACTTGTAAAATTTCTAACATAACTCACAAATTTAACTTTTAAGTTAAATTCGTAAAAGAAACATCAATACATTTTGATGTTTCAAACCATTTTGAAACTTTTGAATTTCAAGTCAAGTAACAACAACATAAATGAAACATCAATTCATTTTGATGTTTCAAACCAACACTTTCTTTAACAAAATTTTGCTATAAAATCCAATAATCCCCCACATGAAAGAAAGTTTGAAAATCAAAACAAAATCGTTGAGAGCAAATAAACAAGCTATGCATCAGGATAGGTGTCTTTTGGACTTGAACCTTCCTTGGTGAATATCCATCGAACTTATCGAAGAAATAGTGAGACCAGCTCTGGAACTATCATTCCAATTGGTAAATTGAGACAATAGACATCACACATAACTTATCTTGTATCTTTGAGTTCTATACGTTTGTGTCCATTTTGATCCTGGACAAAATCCCGAATTCATGATAGCTTTAAAGAATATAAGCCATTTAAAAAGTTTTCATAGAAGCGATCCCACTTTTAGAAGCGATCCCACTTTTACTCTCACATAGGTGATATTGATTAAGAGTATTTTGTCATTACTCTTCTTGTAAACAAGATATCAACATGACCTTAACATCAACTTATCACAGTACACTCTACAACATCATAGAAATGGGAAGAAAACTATAAATTTATTAGTTTTTCAACTATAAATTATCCAGTCAGTTTGCCTATTGAACCTAGATCTTGGGATCTCTAGTCAACTAAGTTAGGTTACCATCAGATAATTCATTTCATAGGCTTTAGCCCCATTTTCCTCAATGTATATGTTACTTGCTCTCTTGACAATCCTTTCATTAAAGGATTTGCAACATTCTCTTTTAATTTCACATAATCAATGGAAATAATTCCATTAGAGAACAATTGCCTTATCGAATTATGTCTATGTCTTATATGTCGCTACTTCCCATTGTAGACATTATTCTTGGCCCTCATAGAAGCCATCAAACTGTCACAATAAATACATATTGCGCTTACAGGCTTTGACCATAATAGAATATCTTCAAGAAAATTTTTAAACCATTCAGCTACTTCTCTAGCTTTATCAAGAGCTATAAACTCTGATTCCATGGTAGAACATGCTATACATGTCTGTTTTGAAGATTTCCATGATATAGTTGCTCCACCTAAGGTAAATATATACCCACTGGTTGATTTAGTCTCCATGTTATCAGAAATCCAATTAGCATCACTAAATCCTTCCAGTACATGTGGATCCCCCGTATAATGCAATCCATAGTCTAGAGTGTACTTCAAGTGCCTTAGAACTCTGACTAAAGCAATTCAATGATCATGCCCAGGATTGCTGGTGTATCTTGATAACCTTCCTACTGAATAGGCAATATCAGGTCTTGTACAATTCAATATGTACATTAAGCTACCAACAACTCTAGAGTATTCTAGAGAAGACACACCTTCATTACTGTTCTTCTTTAACTTACAATTTGGATCAAATTGAGTAACAAATGGTTTACTCTCAAATTGATTAAATTTTCTCAACACTTTCTCTATAGAGTGAGATTAAGAAAGTACGTATCCACTTGAATTCCTGTTATACGGATGCCAAGTATAACATCAGTAAGATCAAGGTATTTCATATCAAAGTTGGATTTTAACAACTTTTTAGTGGAATCAATGACACTTCTATTTGTGCCCATTATTAACATATCACCCACATACAAGCAAATAATGACACAATGTTGATCTATGATTTTAACATAGACACATTTATCACACTCATTTATCTTGAATCCATTCGATAACATAGTGTGATCAAACTTTTCATGCCATTGTTTGGGTGCTTGTTTCTACCCATAAAGAGACTTAATCAGTTTACAAACTTTGTCTCCAAGTCCATTTACAACAAACTCTTCAGGTTGTTTCATATATATTTCCTCATTTAATTAAATCTCCATTTAAAAATGCAGTTTTTACATCCATTTGGTGTATTTCCAATTTTGTAAAGCTGCTATTGCGATTAACATCATTATAAATGTAATCCTTGTCACTGGAGAATTGATATCAAAGAAATCTAGCCATTATTTTTGACGAAAGCCTTTAGCTACTAAACGGGCTTTATATTTATCAATGGTGTCATCAGCCTTTAGCTTTATTTTAAAAATCCATTTGCTTACAATTGGTTTACTTCCATGAGGTAAATCAACAAATACCCATGTATTGTTTTGCAAAATGGATTCTATTTCATTATTGATAGCTTCCTTCCAATAAGGTGCATCCGGAGATGACATGGCTTCTTGAAAAGTTTGAGACTCACTTACAATCATATAAGTTATGAAATTAAGTCCAAAAAGGAAGTAGCTTTCTTAGCTCTTTTGCTTCATCTAGGTTCAGACTTTGTTTTATGATCGCCTTGACCTTTTGAAAAGCTAACATCATAATTTCTTTTGACACTACTACTTCTGTGTCTTTCCTCTTTTAAAGGAAATATATCCTTGAAGAATTCAACTTCAATAGATTCCATAATAGTATTATTGTTAATATCAGGTATTTCTGATTTAATTACCATGAACCTATAAGTAGCACTATGCATTTCATAGCCTATAAAAATACAATCAATTGTCTTAGGTCCCAGTATGATCCTTTTTGATAAAGGAACTTGTACCTTTGCCAAACACCCCTACACTTTCAACATTTTATATGAGGGTAATTTTCTATTCCACACTTCATATGGCGACTTATCAGTCTTCTTATATGGAATTCTGTTTAGAATAAAATTTATTGTAAGCAAAGCCCCCCTCCTCACAAATTATAGGATAAACTTGAACTATTTAACATGCAATTAACCATGTCTTTTAAAGTTCAATTATTTCTTTCAGCTACACCATTTTGCTGTACTGTATAAGGTTCTGTGTTTGTGGATTATATCATTAACTTCACATAATTCATAAAGTGATGATGATTCATAGTTAGCACCTCTATCTGATCTAAGCACATTTACTTTTTTCTCAAGTTGATTTTTAACTTTTGCCTTATATGCTTTAAAAATATCTAAGGTTTCATCTTTACTATGTAATAAATATACATAGCAATATTTACTACAATCATCAATGAATGTAACAAAATATTTCTTACTTCCTCTTGTAGGGGTACTTTTTATGTCACATACATCACCGTGGATTAAATCAATAACCTCATTACTTCTTTTGACAGATGAAAATGACTTTTTAGCAAACTTTGATTCAACACAAACTTCGCATTTGTGTCGATTATCAATGTTGAAATTAGGCAATAGTCCTAAATTTGTCATTCTATGTAAAGAATGATAATTGACATGCCCCAGCCTAGAATGTCATGCATCACACAACTCAACAATATAAGCAAAAAAGTTGTTATTATTATTCTTGGGCATTTGTGCCAATACATTCAGTTTGAACATACCATCATTCAGATAGCCTTTTCTCACATACATACCCCTCTTTGTCAGAATAAATTTATCTGACTCAAATACAAGTTTGAACTCATTCTTATTAAGTAGAGTTCTTGACACTAGATTATTTTGAATCTCTGGCACATGCCACATATCATTGAGGGGTAAGTATCTTTCCAGAAGTCTATTTCAGCAAGATCTTCCCTTTTCCTTCCACATAGGCAATTGAAGCATTTCTCATGTATAGCTTATCGCTACCATTTAGCTTTTCATATGAGGTGAACAATAACTTGTCTTTGCAAATGTGCCTAGTAGCACCAGTATTAATCCACCAACCTTTGGTGTTAGAAGCCATATTTATCTTAGAATGACAGCAACTAGATCGTCATTTTCCACAACATTGGCTTGATGGTTTGAGCTTTGTCCCTTTTTGTGTCGACAAGTTGCAGCCGTATGGCCACTCTTACCACAGACCCAATAATTTCCACGAATGTGTTTGTTGACGTCATTCCTTAGTCCAAGATTCACATTTTTCTTCTTGGATGTTGTTTCTTAGGTTCACGCCTTAAAGCTTCAGCAACATGAGCTTTGGCTTCAACTTCTAGTGGAACTTTGTCTCATTTTCTATTATCCTCTTCTAGGCGGAGTTTAACAGCAAGATTCTCCATGGACAATTACTTTCGCTTGTGTTTGAGATAGCATTTGAAGTCCTTTTAGGAATGAGGTAACTTTTCAATCACAGCAGCAACTTAAAAAGGTTCACTAATGTTCAAGCCTTCACCTTGCAAATCACTAATGATAATTTGTAATTCTTTCATCTGATTGACTACCAATTTGGCATCAATCATCTTATAATCTAAGAATTTTCCTACAAGAAATTTCTTAATACCAGCATTTTCCAACTTATACTTCTTGTCTAATACCTCCCACAATTGCCTTGAAGTATTGTAGGCATTGCAATAGATATTAGACAATGTGTCTTCAAGACCACTAAGTATATAATTGCAGCATAAGAAGTCTGAATGGATCCATTCTTGCTTGGCAACTTCAGTTTCAGGAGTGACAGCTTCTGGTGGGGTAATTGGGCATTCTTCATTCAAGATGTGAGCAAGGTTCAACGTAATGAGATAAAAGATCATCTTTTGTTGCCATCTTTTAAAGTTTTCTCCCTTGAATTTTTCTAGTTTTTCAGCATGAGTTTTGAAGATGGTTGATCCCATCATGGTAAAAACAGTACCATTAGTAGATGAGTTTGCATCCATTAGCTCAAATAATTGTCTTCAGATTGATGGAAATAATAATTCGTTGTGTATAAGAACTGAGTAACACTAGCAAATTTGATTACAACTTAACTGGCAACAAACAATTATAGTGCAAACAATTGTACAGACACTATATGTAACAACAATTTCAAAACTCAAGAACAAAAGATAATAAGTAGTAGAGGCACGCTTACAAAGCGTTGTCTTAAAGACAATTATTCGCTTTGCACGGGTTGCAAGCAGACTATAGCGATCGTCTCAGCATGATACAACGACTAGCTCCGATAGAACAACAACCTCGAACTTCCCAAATCTGGCAAAACTCTTGGATACTTGCTCTCAACTTGACTCAAGATTAAAGAGAAGAACTCTTTAATTAGAATGATATATTCCAAAATGGAATGAGATACTCCAAAATGGAATGAGGTGCTCCAAATGAAAAAACAAGTTGCTATTTATAGGCTAGCGACTTAGTAACTCTTTAAAAATAAAATTAATATAAACAATATGAAACATACATCAAAAGTAACTCAATTGTATAGTTACTTGTAAAATCTCAAACATAACTCACAAATTTAACTTTTAAGTTAAAATTGTAAAAGAAACATCAACACATTTTGATATTTCAAACCATTTTGAAATTTTTGAATTTCAAGTCAAGTAATAACAACATATGTTTCAAACCAACACTTTCTTTAAGAAAATTTTACTATAAAATCCAACAAATATTTTAAAACAAAAATGACATAAATATTGTTTTAAATATTAGTGATAGAGGTTGGGATGGTTTAAAAAAATCAAAATCAAAATCAAAATCAATGGGAAAAAGTAAGAAAATAGAGGTAAATATTTATAAAGAATTAGAGGGGAAAAAAAAATCTAAAAAGAGAACATAAAAGTTAGACAGAGAGACAAATTTTTGGAGAGGAAAAAGTTAAAGTAAAAGGTAAAACGTTTTAGAGGAAAAGATCGAGAGACAAAAAAATTTGGAGGGAAAACAATAAGTTCCCGTTTACTTGCAAAAGAAAAGAATCAGAATGAGATCAATGACAATATAAATGCTATTTATTTTGTTTACTTGAAATTATCTAAAATCAGAATCAAAAACTAATTCATGTTGTTTACTTCCCTCTAGAATTAGAATAAGATATATAATAATTATTATAATATTCCTTTATATTTCTAATCTATATCTATACTATACTATATTAAAAAGCAGCAATTTTTGAAAAATATTTTTAGACGAAAATATCCCTTTACATTTAAGTTAATTACATCAATAAAATCACATACTTATTCTAATTTGATTTAATTTCAAATTCAAACAAATTTGGAGATAATTTGATTCAAAATAAAATTAAAATATTTTATTTTAATCGAATATATGATTTGATTCAAAATCAAATCAAATTACGATTTGAATCTAAATTTCATCTATATTTTTTTTCTTCTCCATTTTTGTATTTTCGCCTACCAGTCCTCACATTTTTTTGCTGTTTTTCTTCTTCTTCATAAAACACTCAATACGTTAAATTGATATTTATTATTTAAAAGAAAAAAAAATATTTTTGACCAATATTAAACATATAAAATTAAAATATACTAAAACTAATTTCATTTTTTAAGTCAAATTATATGTTAATATAATTATTTATTATGCATAACTATAAAATTATGTATTGGATCAGTTCTTTGATTATAATTAATAATGGCATTCAGAAGTTTTGGAAATTTAAATGTTAAATCATTTTTAAAAATAACATATATATATATATATATATATATATCAAGATTAGTAATTTAAATGCGTTAATAGAATTGACAAGAAAATAATGTAGAAATTAGAATTGAAATTAGAATTTGAAAAAGTTTGAATATAAAAAGTTTTATCAATTTATTTATAAAACTTAATTCTAAAATTTATAATTTAGATATAATTAATAATGGAATGCCAACAATTTTTAATATTTAAAAGTTAAATAATTTTTTTAAAATAAAAGCTAAAAAATACATTGAAACTAATTATTTAAATGCATTCATAAAATTAAATGAAAAGAAAGTGAAAAGTAAAAGTATGAAAAATAAACCAAACTTAATTTGCATGTAAGTTTGAATGTAAAAATTATAAAATTGACAAATGACAATAATATGAAAAGTTAGATTATGAAAAACTTAAAATAAGAAAGTTTGTCGAATTATTTCTAAAATTTATGATTTTACTTTTCCTTATGATTAATAATTAATAATGAAAATTTAAAAGTTATTGAAATTTAATAGTTCGATCATCTAATGAAAATTTAAATGTACTCATAAAATTGACAAATGAGAAAAAATGTGAAAATTTATAATACAAACAATTTTAACAAGAAAGATTTGTTAATTCACTTCTAAAAAATAATTCTAAAATTTATAACTTTATATCTAATTATAATTAATGATGAATTTTTAAAGGTTATAGAATTTTAATAGTCAATTCTTAAAAATAAAGGTCTAAAATGGTAGGCATACAATTGACAAATGAGAACGAATGTGAAAGTTAAAATCTAAACATTTTGAATATTAAAAGTTTTGTCAACTTATTCCTAAAATTGAATTAAAAAATTTATCTTTAATTATATAACGAAAACTTAAAAGTTAATTTTATTTAATTAAAAAATATCTTTAATTATTTAACGAAAATTTAAAAGTTTTCAAATTTTAATAAATTTAAACTTCTACAACTATATAAGAACATTTTCCTTTATGTTTTCTATACTTTTTTTTTTTTTTGCTTGATCTAAGTCAAAATAGTGTTGTTTAAAATATTATATATTATTTTATGATTCATGGATTCTATTGTAAGTATAAATGACCAGAGTATCAGATACCTACTCTACCTACTCAACTTTCTTTATAAATATTAGGTTAAAATACTATTTTGGTCCCTGTACTTTGAAGATTGTTTGATTTTAGTCCCTGTACATTGAAATGTTTAAATTTGGTCACTGTACTTTTAACAAATCTCAAAAATCGTCCCCACCGTTAGTTTGGGGTTAGATTGACGTTAAAATTTAATAAAAAAAATATTTTCTCTTTCCTCCTGCTTTCTCTCTCCCCGAGTCGCCGCCCTTCGCCGGCAGCATGCCCTTATTCGTTTTTCTCTTTCCCCACTTCCCCCCTTATTGCAGCCTCCTCCTTCCCCCTTTCCAGTTCCTCCCCCCTCTCTGCCTGTTTTTTTTTTTTTTCGATTTCTTCTACTTGTTCCTGTAAAAGTATATTCTGCATGTTACAAAATGATAGCAACACTCGCGGGTGACGAAAATCGAAAATCTAATGCATTATAAATTGAAACTGAGCTCACTTCTCCAACCCTTTTTTTCCAGGTTCTGAAGCTGAGATTTATCCCATTTTCACTTCAACTCACAAACAAAAAGGTTTGTTCTAAACTTAGTCAAAACTACCCCCCCCCCCCCCCCCCCAAAAAAAAAAAAAAAAAAACCTTTCAATTTTCATCTCTGTCCTGAAAAAAGAAGACCCAATTTTTCTTCTTTTTTTTTTTTGGCCTAATTTTGGAGTGGGAAAAGCCAAAAAGGAAATGGAATTATAACGTATAGAATTTGCTAACCTACACCACGCAGTTTTATTTAATATTTTGCAGACTTGTCAAACGAGGCCTTTAGTTAACTTAAAATACAGAGCCCCTGATCATCTTCTTACAATTTTTGTTTTTTTTTTCTTCTTCATTGACTCATTTCTTTTTGCTGCTCTTTTTTTTCAGAAAAGAAAAAAAAAATCGAAAATAACTTTGTTGACGAGATAGATTGCGGCAGTTTCTTCGACCACATTGACGACCTCCTCGATTTTCCAGTGGAGGATGTCGACGCTGGCTTGTCGCCGGCGAAGGGCGGCGACTCGGGGAGAGAGAAAGCAGGAGGAAAGAGAAAATATTTTTTTTATTAAATTTTAACGTCAATCTAACCCCAAACTAACGGTGGGGACGATTTTTGAGATTTGTTAAAAGTACAGGGACTAAAATCAAACAACCTTCAAAGTACAGGGAACAAAAGAGTATTTTAACCTAAATATTATTCTTAATATATATTAAAATGAAATGAAAATACTCTCAATATAATAAAATAATTGAAAATACCATGTGCAGGGCACGTGTTAAAAAACTAGTAAAGTAAAAATGCATTAACCAAAGAATTTGCTTTGAGAATTTTTAAAATAAAAAATAAATACCATAATATGTTACCGTTCTACTTTATATTATTTTACTTAATAATAATAAATTTTATCTTTACAATTTATTTGATAGTAATAAATAAATAAAATTACATCAACTAATAAAATATATTGGTATACTCTTTTTCATTTATTAAAAGAACAATTGTTAATAGAGAACCTTATTCAATTTTATTATTATGTTATTTGTTAATAATGAATTTTATCTTACTTTAATTCAAAATTAAATAATTACAAAGAAAAAAAAAAAAATCTCCATAGCAGTGTCTACATCTTCAGTTTATCTTCCATCTTTGTAAATCGGAAAGTAAAGAAATTATAGGGAAGAAATAAAATATATTTTTGAACAAAATTTTAAATACAAAACAAGAGACCACAATGAAGTAAAAAAGCAACATGATATTTAAACAAAAATGAAAGTTGAAGCACTTGAATTAGAAGAAAAAGTGAGAGAATTGGTACCTGAAATTAGGAAATAAATGACGTGCCCAACTTTGAAAAAAAAACCCTAACAAAAGGCAGACAGAATCATGAGATTAAATGAGAGAAAAAGAGAAAAAATATAGAAATTGTCGATTTATGAACATCGTTTGCAAGAGTTCTCAAAAAAAAAAAAAAAAAAGCGTTTTAATGGGTTTTCAAGATAGGGGGAAAAAAGGGTTTTCAAAGTGGAGAAAAGGGGAGAGATTGGTACCTGAAATTTGAGAGAATATGATCGCAAATCATTAGAAGAATCCTAGGAAAATGCAGATGTGAAATCGTGAAATATTAACAAAAAGATAGGGTAAAGAAAATGTGGGCCAAATTGATCATTTGGCGAAAGAGATAGTCCTTTTCAAGGACAGTGACTCCCAAAATTTCAAGAATTAAAAAAAAAAAAAATTTTTTTAAATGTAAGTAAAAGTGTAAAACAAAGATATAGAAAGCTTATAGGGAAACACTGTTAAAAAGGCTGAAAAAAAAGCTTGATGGAAAAATATTTTTGCAAGAAAAACGACAAAGATAGCGTTTAAAATATTTTAACGAAAGGTAGGTAGGGATGAAAAAATTTAGAAAGTAAGAAAATAGAGGTAAATATTTAGAAAAAGTTAATAAAAAAAAAATATCTAAAAAGAGATTAAAAAAAAGGTTAGAAAGATAGATATTTTTTTTTGGAGAGAAAGGTGTTAAGAGGTAAAGCATTTTAGAGAAAAAAGTTGAGAGACAAAAAAAAATATTCGAGAGAAAACATTAAGGGGGTGTTTGGTTCCCTGTTTTGGAAGTGGGGAGTATGTTTAAACAAACCCAAGTTTGTTTACTACAGTACTGTATCAATACTTCCCAAACCTACTGTAGTACATATTTTATCTTCAATTATGCTTTTGAAATGCATTAAATTTTTAATAAAAATATATTAGTTAAATAAAAATAATTAATTAATGATAACTTTATAATAAATAAATAAATAGATTTAGTTCAAATTTCAAATAGTAATAATTAATTCGTAGACCAATATGTCGACTTTGTTATACTTCATGCTTTAGAGCAATTATAATGATAAATTTATAAGATGGAATTTCTTTGTATTTTGTTCCTACATTGATAAATATTAGAAAAAAAATAATTACAAAACTAACTAAATATTTGTTTTACAAAATAATTATTCAAAAAGTGTTCAAATTAACAATAATATTAAAAAATAAATTATTCATTTACAAATTAATAGTTCATAATTTTTAAGAAACTTAATACTATATTTTAAAATTTTTATTAACATATAAATTATAATAAAAATTATTTTATTATAAACTCCAAACCACACACGTTATATAAACCTAAATTTAATATGTCAATTTCCCTTTGATAAAAAAAAAGTCCATTTCTTTAAATCCACAACTTTCCTAAACTTCTTTTCTTGTGAAAATGTAAAAAACATGTTATCATAGTCAATTAAAGACATAATATTTGTAAAATTAATTAATGAAACTATTTTGGTTAGTGTATCTTGAAGTTAATAGCTTTTAAAATAATATGATTTAAAATACTTTTACTTTATAACATTATGAATTAGTTAAATATAGAAAGTTAAGTTCAATAGTAATTTGGATGATAGTATTAAATAACTTTTCTTAGCATAGCAAGTTATAAATCATTAAATAAATAATTGATAACATTTTCTTTATGGTTAACTTCACGTTGGATATATTTGCATAAAAAAATTTGTTTATATTTGTTCACACTTTGGTAAATGGTCTGAAAATATTTTTATAAACAATTAAATATTTATTCTATAAAATAATTATTAGAAGAAAATTGAGTGGACAAATGTATTAAAAATATTTTATTTATTAGTAAAATAATACTCTCTAATTTCATCATAAAAGTTACATTTTATATATAATTTTATGTACAGTTTTTATTACTTTAATTAAATAATTTCTATTATTTATACAAATTTTAAATGTACCAACCAAATACACTTTTAATAAACCAGGTTTAACATATTAGAATTCAAGCACAGAGCTAACAAACCCAGACTTGACACCATCCAAACACTGGTTTAACAAACTCAGACTTAACAAACCTATTTTCTATACCATCTAAACATAGACTTAACAAACACAGACTTAATAATCTTAGGCTTAATAAACTCATGCTTAACAAACCACCCAAACCTGCTATCCAAACGACCCCTTAAGGGCGCGTTTATCTACCCGTAATTGTAATAAATCAAACGCAATTTGCATTGTGGGTCCTACATGATTACGATTGATGGTGTTTACCATATTCTACCATAGTAATCAATTGTGGACCCCACGTTATTCTACCCCATAATTACATCTAAAAGGGTCGATTACTATGGAACATTATGTGGGACTCACCCATCTTTTTTGTTTACTTTCCATGCGTTGCCCTTTCTCCCTCTTCTAATCTCGATTATTTTTTCTTTCTTCTTCCTCCTCTCTCCTTCTTTCTTCTTAATTTCTTCAAGTTGATAAAGAGCATTAAAACCCATAATTATTTTTAAGGCCTTATTAAAAAATTTCTTATCCATTTTCTGGACCATCGTCTTGTCCATGATCTCATATTTTTAGTTGGATGAAAAGAAGGGATTCGTTCTTCTGTGATTTTTGGCCATATTTAAATTTTTTAGATCGATAAAATATTTTTTTATGCTTGAGTTTTGGCCATTCATGCATGAGTTTTGGCCATATAATATTATGATCGATATTTTTACATGGGTTTGGCCAGGCCCAGTGGCGGATCCAGAATTTTTATCTAGTGGGGCTTAATATAAAATTCAATAAAACTAATTTATTAGTGAACAATTCCAAAAATTCATAAAAATTCGTAAATAAACTACACTATTAATTTCATACATCACAATTGTCCTCTACGAGATTTCATATTATGAAATCGTTGCATAATAACTTCATTATCTATCTTATCAAATAAATCTTTCTCAACATATGTTATAAGACTATCCTTCATCCATTGGTCTCCCATCCGATTACGCAGTTGAGTCTTTACAATATTCATAGCAGAAAATGTTCACTCTACAGTAACTGTTGCAACCGGTAAGATGAATGTTAGGGTGAGCAACTAATAAACTAATGGGTAGACTTTATCTTTAGTTGTCACCACCATTTTGAGTGCAAGATCACCAATACTTGTTAGTTCAACAAACATATTATCTAAACTCATATCAATGATGTAATTTTGAAGTTGTTCCTCAAGAACAACAAGTTCAATTGTTGAAAAAACTCTAGGATAAAATTGGTTAAGACAGATAAGTCTTTGTCTGTCAAAAGCAGCAAATGAATTGCTTGGATTTAGGCATGTCACACTAAGAAATAGTTCAATACTCGTTTCAGTAAAACAATTATTCAACTCCTTAAGTTGCATACCAATAATTGTATAAAAAACCTCAACACGGTAATGGTTCATATTTGTGATTTCTTGAGATTTTCACCTTTGCCTCCCTCAATTAAAAAACACACCATCCATCTTAAGTATTAGAATATCATGCTTATCACAAAAATTTGAAACTTCATCTAGCAATGAATCCCAACCTGATTCTCTCATTGGTTGTAATCTTTCTTTACAAATCTTGACTAGATTCATTGCATTCATAATATCTTGATCTTTTCTCTATAGTGCTTGAGACAAATCATTTGTGATTCACAAGATAGTTTTCATAAGATGCATATGAAAAACATAGTCAAACGATTAAATTGAATTTATTAGAACCTTTGTTTCATATTTTTGTTCAGAATTTGACCCATCATCCATAATTGTCTCAAGTACATCACAAATTGATGAGAACATTAAAATAAAACTCAGTATAGTATTATAATGTGATCCCATCGTGTATCTCCTGGACGTTTAATCATTGTTTCCTGATTTAATCCTCGCCCACATGACAATTCACCATTATTCAAAGCTTCAAAAGTTATAGCCCTATGTTTTCTCTTAAAATATCTCAACGTATTGCCAATGCTCCAATAACATTGACCACATTTGCAACTAAAAAAAAAAAGACTAGTGATCTCTACATGACTTTTTGCAATAGCTACTAAAACTAATTGAAGCTAATGAGAAAAACAATGAATGTAAAATGCACATTCATTTACTCTCAAAATTAATGCTTTTTATCCATTGAATTCTCCCTACATATTGCTCCATCATATCATTGTCCTTGCAAACTAGCTATGTTTAATCTTAGAAAATAATTCATCAATAGCTTCCTTGAGTGATAGAGAACTTGTGTTAGTAACATGTACAATACCTACAAATCGTTCAATCACATGTCCTTTGTCCACATATCTCAACACAATTTCCATTTGCTCCTTTGAAGATATATCCTTCAATTCATCAATTAAAATTGAAAATAACTTATCACCAATATTGATAAGTATTAATTAATTGCATTTATTGTGTCTAATTTTCCTTTACTTTGATTAAATATTGTGCTTAATTGTTGAAATTGTGTTTAATTTGATTTAGGTAGTGAATTACCAAAGATTTGGTGAAATTTAGCCTAAAAACACGTTTTAGTTGAAAATAATATAAAAATAAAATAAAAGGAAGGGTAAAATGATTTGAAAGAAAAAAATAACAATAAAATAAAAAAGGAAAATCAAAATAAGAAACCAAAAAAAAAAAAAAAAAATACTGGCAGCAGGTTTTAAAGAAGTTAATAAAATATATAGGGCTGACTACGCAAATGGCCATTTTTTATTTCACGTTTTGAAAAATGGCCGAGCCATCTTAATTTTTTAAAAATGGCCAAATCATTATTCATAATTTTAATTAGTAATTATTAAATGACCAGACTACCTCTAACCACTTCCATGACTAAGATTCCCTAATTATCGGATAATTAAATTTAATTTAAAATTAAAATCTAAATTTGAATAGATAAATTTGGTAATCTAAACAACAAAAGTTGTTAGGATTCATAAACCAAACAAAAATTCAAAATTCAAACAGATTATCTACAATTCAAACAAAAATACACATCAATTAAAAATTGATTGCATAACAAAAAGATTAAAAAAGTAGTTAAAATAATAGATTAACAAACCAATAAAATGACATGCAATATGAAATACTAAACTAAAGAATAAAAGTAACCCAAAAACAACGAAGATTAACGTATTTACACATTTTTTAAAATATAATCCGATATTTTGAGAAGATACAAGGTACAAATATAATAAAATATAAATAGATTCGGTTTCTTTATTCTAGAGTTTAAATTAGATAGTTTGTTATACCTAAACCTACCATTGTCATCTATCTCTTGAGTTGTGTATGTGCCTGAAAAAATATAGAGTAAAAATCAACTGAACAAAATACCTAATTCAAACAGATTATCTACAATTCAAACAAAAATACATAGCAATTAAAAATTGATTGCATAACAAAAAGATTAAAAAATTAGTTAAAACAATAGATTAACAAACCAATAAAATGACATGCAATATGAAATACTAAAAATAAAAGTAACCCAAAAATAACGAAGATTAACGTATTTACACATTTTTTTAAAATATAATCCGATATTTTGAGAAGATACAAGGTACAAATATAATAAAATATAAATAGATTCAGTTTCTTTATTCTAGAGTTTAAATTAGATAGTTTGTTATACCTAAACCTACCATTGTTATCTATCTCTTGAGTTGTGTATGTGTATGAAATAAATATAGAGTAAAAATCAACGGAACAAAATACCTACAGAGAAATACACTGTACATAAAAAAAATAAAAACTTTGAACACTACCACGAACTCATCTACCTCTTGAGCTATGTATGTGTCTTAAATAAATATAGAGTAAAAATCAAATACCTACAGAGAAATACACCGTACATAAAAAAAAATAAAAAGTTCGAACACAACCACGAACTCATCTACCTCTTGAGCTATGTATGTGTTTGAAATAAATATAGAGTAAAAATCAACAGAACAAAATACCTACAGAGAAATACACTATAAATAAAAAAAAATAATAATAAGTACGAACATTCCACGAACCTGGATTTTTATCAATAAGAGCAACAGAACAGACATGAATAATAAGCGAATAGAAAGCTGCAGGTGGACCATGAATAGAATCCAAGGCAAGTTCGCGACCCCTCTATGCCTTCCCCATCAATGGAACCAACAACCACCTTGTCCCTTACTAACACTTTGCTCTTCATCTTCTTCAACACTGCCTTCACCACGCATAGAAACTCAACTCCAAGCCTCGAAGATTCCTACGAATCACCTTCTAAGCTTCCAAAAAGCTCTGAATCGTTGTTCGAATTGTCAGAAAGTTGAGAAGTAAGCGACTGAACAATTACTGAAATTGGCTTGTCCAGTAGCGACGGTGCCGATGGCTTGAGATTTGAGATTCAGAGAGAGGAGGATTGTCTTGGAGAGAGAAAATCGAAAAAATACCGATGGCTTAAGATTTAGAGAGAGGAGAGAGGAGGATTGTCTTAGGGAGAGAGAATTTCGGAGAATGGAGAAGGAAGCAACTGAACAATTACGCACATGAAATTAACTTCTGCAGCAGCGATGGTTACCGAAAAAATACCAATGGCTTAAGATTCGAAGAGAGGAGGATTGTCTTGGGGAGAGAGAATTGAAAAAATAAGTATAAAGATACTAACTGCAATGTAAATCTTTCAAAATAAAAATTAGATATAGTTTAAATAAAATAGGAGAGAGATACTTAGATTTGAAGAGAAAAAGATTGTCTTGGGGAGAGAGAATTTCGAAGAGAAGAAGATTTTCTTGGAGAGAGAGAATTGGAAAAATAAATATAAAGATAATAACTGCAATGTAAATATTTCAAAATACAGATTAGATACAGTTTAAATAAAATAAGAGAGAGGGAGATTTAGTGTACGAGGACAAAATGGGGATTTGAAAAAAGAAACGCCACACGTGCACCTCACGTGTGGCCATAATTAAAAAGAAAAATCGGATGGCCATTAACCAAAATAACCCATTCTTTTTAGCCATTCTTAGAATTTTCCCAAATATATATATATGAAATCATAATTATATGTTTAAGTTAATGGGCCAAAAGGCCCATCAACAAACAAAACTCTGATTTTTTTTCTTCTTCGTGCAAGGTGGCATGTGTGGACTTTTTCAGCAATAGAAATTAATGGTGCAGTCTTCTTCTTCTTTCTTCACGGCAAGTGATTAGCAGTTCACCTCTCCTTGCGGCAAAAAATAAGAAGAGAGCCAGGATAGAAGAAGGTTTCTTCTCAGTCTTTTCAGCATTCAAAGCCTATTTTTAGTAAAAAAATCTATCTTCTTCAAGTATAAAAAGGGGGCAGTGCAGTGGGTGAAGGTAGTGAAGAGTTTTATATTTTCTTCTTAGTACAAAGTGATTTATGTTTAGTTTCTTTGTAGTGCAGTAATTTTTTTTTCTTTTCTTCTTTGAGTTTTGTTTTGTTTTGTTTTTTTTTTTATGTTGCTTCCCTTTCATAGTTTTTATTACTTTTCCACCATGTGTGGCTAAGTTTTAATTTCTAGTTTAAGGGTGATTTAATTTTCAATTGTAATTTTGTGAGGCTTTGGGCCAAATTGAAATTTTATTTTTAATTCAAGAATTCTTTGTTTCTTGTTCTTATTTTTATGATTGATTGTTATTAAATTAAATTGATGCCTGAATTTAGTATCAATTGATTTATTTTTATTTATGATTTGTGATCCGTAATTGTCACAATTGATTAAAATATGTAGCAAAGAGTTGGCTTATGTGTGTGTAATTATGGCTTTTCCATTTTACATAGCTTGCATAATAGACTCTAGGGAAACAAAGAAACAAAATTAATTAATTTGTAGCTATCTCGATTAGTTAGTTTTGGTTTAGTCATTCTCATTGTTTTTAATGCTATTATTTAATCGATATGGAACGCTATCGTGCCCAATTGATTAAATGGTAAGGTTTGATTTTGATGCTTGGTCAGAGTCAGTTAAAATAAGAGAATTTTCACTTGTTATGGCTTTTCCAAATAAGTAGACTAAGTTCTTGAATTTGAGAAATTGAAATTGATTTTTTTTAAAGCCTATGATCAAAATTACAATTGGAAGAAATTTATACCCTTGAATTGGAAGTTTCATAAAATTGATTTTTTTATTTGTTTTTTTAATTCATTATTTAATTAATTACAATTTTTGTTCAAAACAATTCAAACCCCCCCTTTTATTTTATCTTATTTTTATTTTTATTTTTATTTTTTAAACTTTGAGAAATTAATTCGATTGGTTCCTTTGGGATTCGACCTGGTCCACTATTTCTACAAGTTAGATCTAGAGAATCAGTAATTATTTTGGAGGGCTTCGACAACCCGACCAAATATCTCTTATGATTCCGTCAACATGCAATCAGTTTCAAGTTTTTAGGAGCATTTCTCAAAGAAACACCTTCAATGTTCTTATTATGGTTGCATAACCATCGTAGGGGCTCAAGAAAATTACCTTGGTTCTTTGAATCTTCAGTTTCATCGTGTCCACGAAATGGACGACCTTGTCTTAACAGAAATCAAACACAATCAATGGTTGCACCCAATCAAGTTCAATATTCAATTCTTGCTTGGTCAGACATCTTATTAAAAAATGTTTCAATTTGTTGTTTTTGCTTCAAAAGAGCTTCACATTTACCCCAAGCTTGATTGTGTGCACTATTTGGTCCTCCAACATGAGTTTGTAATTTCTCTTTTTTTCTTCCAATTTGAAAATCCTTCACCAACAAAATGGTCACCTCCAGATTGTTCTCCAACTTCTGGTTTGAATAAATAACAACATAAACAAAATACAGCATCTTTTGAAATACTATATTCCAACCAATTAGGATATTCAGCAAACCAGGATGGATTGAACCGTCTTGATTGTAACCCAAATTTCTTCAATGGAAAAATATGATTTTGAGGCTAGAAAGGTCCTTTCTATAAATATGCTTTGTGAACTTGGTCTCGAATATTACAATTGTAATCAAGAATTCTAGTTTTTAGTCCAGGATTTGCTGGTAAATCTTCTAAATTTACTTATGTGAAATATCTATCAGAACTACTATTACTTTTCTTCAATGGAGATTATGACTCCATCGATTTTCTTTTGTAATACCTCTCCATTTAGATTTCAAATTAAATCTACAATACAATAATAAAAATATAGAAAATAAAGAAACTAAAACATAAAATAAGAAAGATAAAATTAAAGGTATAATTTATATGAGTAATTGAAACATGAAAACTAAATGTATATGAGTAATTGAAACATGAAAACTAAGTGTACCTTAGAAAATTATTCTCCAAATCCTCGACTTCATAAACTTGCCAGCAACAATTAGATTTGAAAGATGACAAATGTACATGTATGTAATTGAAAAAGTTTCTTTTAGGTTTAAAACCTTATAGGCGGTGGCTGCATCATTTGAAAGTGGTTAAAAACAATATTAGGTTTATAGAATTATGGTTTGAATATCCCACCAATATATTTTCTTCTCTTTTTTTTCATTTTTTTCCTAATTAAGATATTTATATAAAGTAATTTTATAAAAATAAAACTTGAATATATTACAAAAGAGATACTATTTCAATCTAAAAGGAACAAAGAGCATTTGAACTTATTATATATAATGAAATTTAGAAAATTTAAAATGAGGAATGAGTCACACTAAATGTTTTGAATTAAAAAGGAAAGTAAGGCTACAATCTTTTTTTTGTAATTCAGCCGCATGTATATTACGTGAAACACACAGTTTTTTTTTTTTAAAAAAAACAAAATGTATACAAAACACACGGTTTTAAAAAAAACAAACAAAATGAATATGCTGAAATTTGATCTCGAGACATTAGAGGAGGCTAGAGGCAAGTAGACCACCAAGCCATTGGACTTTTTTAGTATTTACATTGGTTTCAACTATATATATTATTTAAAGTAAAAAAATTGAGGGGTAGGCCTTAACTAAATTCGCCCCTGGCCAGGCCATATTTTGATCGGTATCATATTTTTTTATGCATGAGTTTTGGCCAGACATATTTTGATCGATATCGATATATTATCGATAATCGATATTTTTGTTTGCATGAGTTTTGGCCATGCCATATTTTGATTATTGAAATCGATAATCCATAACAAAAAAATCATTTTAGAAATTTTGAACAAGTAAATTAAATTGAAGAATGGTATCTTAATTATGGTAGTATAGTTACTGCATTTTAATTAATTATAAATATAAAAGGGCATCATGGTAATCATACATATTTTATTACAGTTCTAGAGGTAGGTAAAGTAAACACAATCGATCGTAATTCTATTGCATTACATCCCGTTTTATCCCAATTACGTTTGTGCCACAATCTCATTATGATTGCGCCCAAATTCGATACGTTTAGTAAACGCGCCCTAAAAGAATAGAGGTAAAAAAGTTAGAAAAAGGGAGAGATAAAAAATTTAGAAAGAGAAGAGGAGACAAATTTTAGAGATAAAAAAAATTTGGAAATAAGAAATAAAAGTTAAGTGACCATTTTATTTTCATATCATTTTTTAACTTTTTTATCCTTTCTTTTTGAAGATAACTGAAGAGAGGTTGTAGTGACAGATTCTTTTGAAATAGCCTTGGTATTCTTCATTTCTTTCTTCATGTTAAGAACTAAAAGGGTGTTATAATCTTCCCAACTAGCAATATTTAGCTCTATATATCATGAACATGATTTGCTAATTCTTCGAATGTACAAATTTTATGTAGAAAAGCCCCTGTTGAATGAGGAATTTCAGCCAATCCCTAATTGTCACGTCATTTTGCCAAGTTAATGACAAAATTACAAATAATTAAATTTGAGACCAATTATAAATTTACACGTGTCCCAAATTTAATTTAAAGATAAAAATTGACAAATTCTTCTTTATAACCATTTGACCAAATAATTAAACTTAATTTGGTCAAATTGGTTATATGAAATTTAGGTCAAAGTTAGACAAAACACAAATCTAAATGGTTAGGCCCAAAACTAACAAAGCCCAAGTTCAATGGTTTGACCCAAAAGCCATTATGGCCTAAACCCATATACAAATGGAAAGCTCTATAAATAGAGGAGTTCTCATTCATTTGAAGGATTCAGAAATTTTATTCTCTAGATAACTTATAAACATTTCAGAACAAAGTTCTTAGGTGTTGAACACTCTCTAGCTAAAGTCCCTAGGTGTCAAATACTACTTGAAGTCCTTTGGTGCTGAACATTCCTTGAAAACCAAAGACTCTTCAAGACTTGAAAACTCTAAAGATTGATTGAAATTTTAACCTAGAGAACAAACGCTCCAGCCCTCGAGTGAAACACACATACAAGAGAGATAATTCAATCAGAAAATTATCTCTTAAAGACTGAAGACTCTCCGAAACCCTTAAAGACTAAAGACTTTTCGAAGAATAAAGATGCTTTAAAGATTAAAAGACTTCATGACTTGAAGACTTTGAAGACCAAAATATCTTTGAAGATCTGAGGACTTTGAAGACAAGTCAAAGACATTCAAAGCGTATTAGACTTCGATTGTTTCTTCAAGAGGATTAACAAACCAAGGGTCGATCAAATGATTAACAAGCTAAGGGTCAATCCAAAGATCAGCAAGCCAAGGGTCGATCCAACGATCAACAAGCCAAGGGTCGATCCAAAGATCAACAAGTCAAGGGTCAATCTAAAGATCAGCAAGCCAAGGGTCGATCCAACTATCAACAAGCCAAGGGTCGATGCAAAGATTAAGAAGCCAAAGGCCAATCAAACAAGATCAACAAGCCAAAGGCCGATCTAACAAGATCAACAAACCAAGGGCCAATCCAACAAAATCAACAAGTCAAAGCCCAATCGAAAAAGACCAACAAGCGCACTCGAGAACAAGTTGTCCAAGGCTTCGAGACATTTGTACATTTGAGAGAAAGAATCAGAGGAGCACATTAGAAGTTATACCACACTCACGAAATAAATAAAAATATAAGTTCATTCCACGTTTCTCATTTATTTCTTTGTTGAAATTACACCTGAACAGCCCCCAATGGATGCATTGGATCCACATTTTGACAACAAATACTTAGATGAGCCAATATTTGCAATATAGACTCGTGACTCTTCTTTATTTTTTGTAATTAACAACGAGTTTACCTTTTCGTTATTAGTATTATTGGTAAGCTCAAACATCATAACAATTCATCTTGTGCTTTAAAAGAGATTAAAAAATTATTTTTCAAACTGTTACCAATTGTCTACTGACTCAAGCTCTAGTTAGATGTATTAGTAAAAAAAATCCCCCTTAACATTTTGATGAACTGCTTGACCAATAGATCTATTTGTGAACTAGTATTATTTTCACATGTTTTGATGAAATGAGCAACGTGTTGCTCAAAATTGCTATTCCTATCAAATTGTTAAAATTTTGGTGGTCGATATCTATTTAACATTCTCAAATTATCAATTCTCTTGGAATATGGTTTGGAATACAAGAGAGTATTTTGAGAACCTTCGTCATATTGAGCTCTAATGGAGTATGCGATCATGTCTAAAGTTGTTGGATAGATAGTGAAGAGATCAAAGTGGAGTGATGTGGTATATCTTTTTGCATAATAGTTTTTTCTTTGTTGTGATCTTTGACAACAAGGGTATGACTTAATTCAGCAACATCTTGGCTCTCAATTTTATTCTTTAGATAAATTTAAGAATCTCTTTCTTCAACCACCTTTGTCAGAATGTTGATCTACGTTTGTGTCTCTACCATTTTTTCTTCCATAGTGCTTGTTTCACGAATGCTACGTCAGAATTGAGATTGAAGAAGGGGTTATACTTAACAAGAAACCTATCCTTAATAGATGTTTCTAGCAACTTCATTACTTTACCCGCAACAATAGGAGGAATTTGACTTCCTGTAGCTTGAATTCATTAGAGCAATGATAATCCTATAAAATAAGATTATTTTAGCACTTTTCATAGCTTCTTATGAGACAAAGTATGAGTGATTTGCATTATTTTTCCGTGATTTGTGTGGTTTGTTCGGTGGTATCTTAAAAGTTAAGTCGATGTTGTTTTTAGTTTTGTTTGCTTTTATTTTACTAGTTTTTGCCCCTATTCTAGTGTTTTCAAGAAGGTTTCTCTTATCCTTAATATTGCTTTTGAAGGTGGAAAGCAGAACGTCGAGAATTGCATTTTGCTATGGGATTGCTATAGCAAAGCTGTAGCGTTGCGTGCGTAAATTTGGCTTATGACTCAACGACACCTATTTTTTTAAATGGACAAAACAGCCCTTAAATGGGTGACCTAACCCTCGATATAAATAGAAAAGAGAAAGAGAAGCAAAAGGGAAGAAGAAGGGGGAAGCAGCAGTCGATTTTTTGGGAAAAGAGAAGAGAGTTGCAGAGAAGTTCGTGAGAAGGAGAAGACACTCTCTGCTGCAACATTTCTTGCCTTAAAACTGTTCTTCCTTCTATTTTTAGTTTTATCTCTTCTTAGATTTCACTCTAGATTGTAGTTTTTGATAGCTGGTTTGTTCTAATCGTTCTATGGATTATTGTAGCTTTGATTTTCTGTATCTAAGGTTTAATTTCAGCATGAACTAATTTCTTAAGAGTTGGGATTTATGGAGCCCTAACATTTTGTGGAAGCCTTTTTGTTATAGCTATTGCAAATGTTGAGCATTTCATTTGTGGGTGTTTATTTATCTCTTTCTTGCTTAAGATTGATCACCTTAGGTAGGATTCTAGTTAGTTTTTGATACTGGAAGGGTTGAAAACTAGTGGAAAGGCACAAATGATGCAAGTTCATTCATTATTATTTTGTTAATGAATTTAAGAGTATAGACATATATTCTTAGCTTGTAAAACAAATGAAATAGGGGCTTATTGTTGGGTTTTATGTCCTAAAACTCGTGGTTTTGTAAACTGAATGTATATTCTATTTTACTATAAAGATGTTATTGAGGTTTATTCAGTAAATGTGTTATTGAATAAAGTGAATTGTGTATTCAATAACCCAAATCCAATGAACTAAGTACCCTTGGCTATAATATGTATACTTGAACTTTATGTATGACATAAAAGTGGATCAAGTTCGAGTTATAACCAGAACGGTCTATAGTATAGGGATAGGGCTGGGTACCTTATCCTGGGGACACTATGGACGCGGCCCACTTTGTATAGTACTAACGATGTGATCCTAAATCGTTCATGTGGAGACATGCGAGTGGGGGCGTCCTATGCAATGAGTTTGCATAAGACTGGACCGCGAAATAGTCACTTAGACTTTTTAACTCCGTTTACTGTTTTAACTGACTATATTCATACGATAACCTAGGTAACTCGATCTTAATCCTGAGCGTGCTATGAACTCATGTTTATTCGAGATTATCCTTAGATTTGCATGGGTGAAAGTGGCCCGAGATCGCCGACTCAATAAGCCTCCCATTTTGGGGATAAGACCGGATAGATAGTTAGGAACATAGTCATGCGAGATGGAATTCACTCCTACCCGCTTTAGGGTTTAGTAGAGAGGTTGTTCCCTTAAGTACTGACTCCAGGTCTTGAACAATGGGCCCATCCTCTCGTTGGCCCGAGAGGGATACGGTTTGTTGGTTGGACCACAAACCAAATTGTTCATTAGAGGATCAGTGGGACTTAAGGAACAAGAAGTAATTACAGGGGTAAAACGGTTTATTTGACCCAGCTGTAATTACGAACAACCTGTGAAGGATCGACTTACTAATCATGGTTATATCGAGTGGACAGAAATATATCTACAGTGAGGAGAGTGCAGCCACTGGGCTTTAGTGGAGTGTCCCGATGGTTAACGAATGTTGATTAGCTAGGCTAAAGAGTTTGGCCGGTTAATCTCGTATCGTTGGAGCTCATGATCTGTAGGTCCATTAGGTCTCCTTACTAGCTCAGACTAAGCCTTGGAATAATTTGAGAGAAAAGAATTTGAATTGTTCAAATTCGAATTTGGGAGAAAAAGTTAATTATATGCGATATACTTAACGTATCATAACTTAATTATGAATTAAACTATGATAAAGAAGAGGTGGAAATATTTAAATATGATTTAAATATTCGTTCGGTTTAAAACATGAATAGGGATTCATGTTCGAACGTTCGTTTTGAGAAATTAGGATTGGTCCAATTATTTAATTTGATATTTGATATTAAATTAAATATTTATTTAAAATTAATTAAATTGTTTAATTAATTAAAAATTGATTTTAATTTAAAATTAATTTTATATTAATTTTGAATTAAAATTAAAAAAGAATTCAAATTCATTTGGAAATGAAATATGGACCAAGTTCATAACTTCTTCACCAAGCTTATTGTTTGAAGCATATCTTCTTTCAATTGGCTTCTTCACAAAGCTTCTTGTTTGAAGTTTATCTTCATTCAATTGGCTTCTTCACTAAGCTTGTGACTTTCTATAAATAGAGAAGAAACACAATGGAGAAAGTAGATTAGAAAATCAAGAGATTTTTGTAGAAAACTCTTTAGCTTTTTTATTTAGATCATTACTCATTCTTCTCCCAATTTCTCTCAATCAAAGATCCCACAATCCATTCCAAGGGCTGAGAATAGTAGGGAAGACTCTAGTGGTGGTCCAAGTAGTGTTGGTGATCCAAGATTTGCAAAGAATTTGGAGATTTTGAGCTACAAAGGTATGTGTTCATACTTTCCAGTTTTTTCCAGTTTTGAGCATGTTTTTGTATGATAAAATTGATCAAATTAGAGTGCTCAAGATCCAAAATTGCTTCCGCATTCTTAATATTCACCCTTTCCCTTAATTGTGTTTATATGGCCGGGTTTTCATAGGAATATGTTGAACTTAGTCTATAAACCACAGTTCGTGATTTTGGAAGAAGTTTCGGGCACAAATCAGCCATTTCTGTTTACTGCTTGAACTTTGCTATGACTTTGCTATAGCAAATTGGGTTAAAACATAATTCAAGTTAGGAGTGCATAAATCCCAACTCGCTTCTCTTTATCATTTTTAGTTTCGTTTAATTTGTCGTTTGGAACCCTTAATTCTAGTGTTAAGTTGTTATTATTGCTTACTTTATTTTTAGTCGTTCGTTGCCTAATCTTTCCTTCAGTTTCTTTACTTCTTTTTCTTTAGCATTAGTTTTTAGTGAGTCTCAATTTAACAAACTTTGCTTACTTTAGTCCTCGTGGGATCGACCTTGTCCACCAATTACTACCTACGATTGCGTATGCTTGCGTAGTGAGTTTTTGCACAACAAGTTTTTGAACTAGAAGTAGTAAAACTCGTATAAAAATTGCTTGTGCAACAGTCGTTTAAGAATTTTTTTTTAATGCTATTACTTTCTTTGGAAAAGTTTAATTCTTGAGAAAGAGATGAAAGATAGAGATGTACCATTGGGCAAGCCAATTTGTTCACACAAGATTTTCAAAGAAATTTAATTCGTGAAAATGAACTTGTATTTGTTTTGATTTGTGGTTGTAGTATAATATCTAATGTAAAGTCTTCTGATTCTTTCTCTTGAACATGTGCTTGACTTGAGGGCTAAAATATTTGTTCTTGAGGTTGAATCTTCAGCTTCATGCTTCTTACGTCTTTAACTTGTCTTCAGAGTTTTTAGGTCTTCAAAAGGAGATTGAGATTTCAATCTCCGAAGTCTTCTAATCTTTAAAGTCTTCAAATCTTCAAGTCTTGATCTTCTCAAAGGATCAGTCGATATCTTGAAGCCTTGTACGCTTTAGACATACGAGATGGTTAAACTTTTTTTTTTTCTTTAGCCCATTTTGGGTAAAGAGCACAGGTTTATTCGAGTCCATTGAGAATTTTGACCAAAAATCAATACTAAGTCGACATCAATTCAAGAAAATTAAAACACTAACGTCAAAACTATTGTAAAATTGAGAGGCGAAACCGGGCACCAAAACTTTACCAAAACATATAATAATAATAATAATAATAATAATAATAATACAAGTGTTGGAATATAAAGGGAGTATATATATATATATAATATAAAGAAAAGAAAGTGGAGATTTATGGCAAATTAAAAAACAAATGAAATTAGAGAAAGTGGGAGAGAAAAAAGAAGATTGGAGAGATTTCTTTACCAAATGTGTGTTATTTATTTATCCATCAAGAACCACTATTTATAGGCAATTAGGAGAGCATGATGTGGTCCATTTGGACACCAATCTATGGTCTTTGTTGGACACATGGAAGACACTTTGGCTATGGATAAAATGCCACTTGGTATGGATATTAAATGGGCATGTGGAATGGGCATTTATATTTACAATACTCCCCCTTAAATGCCCATTTATATAAAATATGCCTCGTTAAAAACCTTACTAGGGAAAAACCCAATGGGAAGAAAAAAAAACCCTAGTGAAGGAAAAGAGTACATATTTTATATAGTTTACTATAATACATTCACTCCCCCTCATGGAGACATTACTTAAAGTCTTTGAGTCGCCGCATTCCAATGCTATATACTAATTTATCGAAGGTTGCCGTTGGTAATGCCTTCGTAAATAAGTCAGCCAGGTTATCTTTCGAACAAATTTGTTGTACAGTGATATCGCCATTTTCTTCAAGATCATGAGTATAGAAGAGCTTTGGTGAGATATGCTTTGTTCTATCTCCTTTGATATATCCTCCCTTGATTTGAGCTATACATGCTGTGTTGTCTTCGTATAACATCGTTGGAAGAAGTTTACTTGAAGACAAGCCACATGTCTCATGAATGTGTTGTGTCATCGATCTTAGCCATACACATTCTCGACTTGCTTCATGAATAGCGAGGATTTCAGCATGATTTGAAGAAGTGGCCGTTATAGTCTGTTTCACTGATCGCCACGATATAGCAGTTCCTCCACATGTGAATAGATAACCTGTCTGAGATCTAGCTTTGTGTGGATCAGATAGATAACCAGAATCTGCATAACCAACTAGATCATACTTTGATTTGTTAGAATAAAATAAACCCATATCAATTGTCCCTCGAAGATATCGGAGTACATGCTTAACTCCGTTCCAATGTCTTTTTGTAGGACATGAACTATATCTAGCTAATAAATTTACTGAAAATGCAATATCTGGTCTTGTGTTATTAGCCAAATACATAAGTGCACCAATTGCACTAAGATATGGTACTTCAGGACCAAGTAGTTCTTCATTGTCATCTCGAGGTCGAAATATATCTTTCTTTATATCCAGTGAACGAACTTCCATTGGAATGTTCAATGGATGTGCTTTATCCATATAGAATATTTTTAAGATTTTCTCTGTATAAGTTGATTGATGAACAAATATCTCATCTGCTAAATGTTCAATTTGCAAACCAAGGCAAAATTTTGTTTTTCCAAGATCTTTCATCTCGAATTCTTTCTTAAGATATTCTATTGCCTTGGATAACTCTTCAGGAGTTCCAATTATATTTAAGTCATCAACATATACAGTTATAATAGCAAATCTTGACTGAGATTTCTTTATAAAAACGCACGGACATATTGGATTATTTTGGTATCATTCTTTCAACAGATATTCACTCAGGCGATTATACCACATTCGTCCTGATTGTTTTAATCCATATAATGATCTCTGTAACTTTATTGAATACAATTCCCGAGAACTTGATTCATATGTTTCTGGTATTTTAAATCCTTCCGGGATTTTCATATAAATGTCATTATCCAGAGATCCATATAAATACGCCGTGACTACATCCATTAGATGCATATCAAGCTTTTCATATACAGTCAGACCAATCAAATATCTTAGCGTTATTGCATCCACCACAGGAGAATATGTCTCCTCATAATCAATACTAGGCCTTTGCGAGAATCCTTGTGCAACAAGTCTCGCATTATATCTTGTGACTTCATTCTTTTCATTTCTTTTCCTTACAAATACCCATTTATATCCCACAGGTTTGACGTTTTCCGGTGTTGGGACTACTGGTCCAAAAACCTCACGTTTTGAAAGTGAGTTCAACTCTGCTTGGATTGCTTCTTTCCACTTCGGCCAATCCTTTCTACTTTGACATTCTTTGATAGATTTTGGGTCAAAATCGTCACTTTCATGAATAATATCGTGAGCAACATTATAAGAAAAAATGTTGTCAATAATGATATCATTTTAGTTCCATCTCTTTCCTGTTGTAACATAGTTTATAGAAATTTCATTATTATCCTCAAGCGTTTGATTTTCACCAATACTCTTTTGAGTAGTTGTATTCTGGATTTCTTCTGGAACATCCATACATTTTATTGAATCATTTTGATTCTCAACTACTTTTCTTTTTCGAGGATTTTTATCTTTAGAACCTATTGGTCTACCACACTTCTGGCGTGCTCCAGACTCATTATTGACAACTTGTTCATTTGGGTTATCAACTTTTGATGGAGCATTTGCAGCTGGTATATATGATTTAGTCACACTTTTAGTATCTGTGAATGCATCTGGTAGTTGATTTGCTACATTTTGCAAATGAATTATCTTTTGAACTTCAAGTTCACATTGATTTCTACGAGAATCAAAATGAGATAATAACGATGCATTCCATGTAATTTCTTTTTCCAACTTCTTAATTCCTCCCCCTAATGTTGGAAAATTTGTCTCATTAAAATGACAATCAGCCAATCGTGCAGTAAATACATCACCCGTCAGGGGTTCAAGATATTTAATAATTGATGGGGAATCAAAACCAACATATATTCCTAACCTCCTTTGAGGACCCATCTTAGTACGTTGTGGTGGAGCAATCAGTACATATACTGCACATCCAAAAATTCTTAGATGGGAAATATTTGGCTGCTGGCCATAAGCTAATTGCATCGGGGAGTATTTATTATAAGCTACTGGCCTAATACGTGCCAGTGATGCAGCATGCAAAATAGCATGACCCCATACCGATGTAGGAAGTTTAGCTCTCATAAGCAATGGTCTTGCAATTAGTTGCAGACGTTTTATAAATGATTATGCTAGACCATTTTGTGTATGAACGTGAGCTACAGGATGTTCAACACTTATCCCAATTGACATACAATAATTATTAAAAGTTTGGGATGTAAATTCACCAGCATTATCAAGTCGAATGGTCTTAATTGTATTATCAGGAAATTGTGCTTTTAACTTAATTATTTGAGCAAGTAATCTTGCAAATGCAAGATTTCGACTTGATAATAAGCATACATGTGACCATATGCTGGATGCGTCAATTAATACCATAAAATATCTAAATGGACCACTTGGTGGGTTAATAGGTCCACAAATATCACATTGAATTCGTTCTAAAAATGCAGGTGATTCAATCCCCACTTTAGCTGGTGATGGTCTAATAATTAATTTCCCTTGAGAACAAGCATCACATGAAAACTCATTGGATTGAAGAATCTTCTGGCTCTTTAAAGGATGTCCATGTGAATTCTCAATAATTTTTCTCATCATTATTGACCCTGGATGACCCAATCGATCATGCCAAACACTGAATATTTCTGGATTCATGAACTTCGGGTTCATTATTGCATAACTTTCGATTACTCGTATATGAGTATAGTATAATCCAGAAGAAAAAGCAGGCAGTGTTTCTAATATACGTTTTTCAGGTGAAACAATAGATGTTATATAGAGACACTCTATATTATTTTTACAATCAGTTTCAACATAATAATCATTTTCACGTATATCTTTAAAACTTAATAAGTTTCTTTTTGATTTGCTAGAGAACAGAGCATTATTAATTGTAAATCTTGTTCCTCTAGGCAAAATAAAGTTTGCATTTCCAAAACCTTCAATCAGATTTGCAGAACCTGATATAGTATTGACTTTTGCTTCCAGCATTGTCAATCTAGTAAAATATTTTCTATTTATGAGTATCGTGTGCGTAGTTGCGCAGTCTGCCAGACATAAATCCTCATTGCTCATTTTCGAGTTACTCAACATATTGAAATTGTTCATATTTCTTCATTGAAAAGAAAAAAAAAACAATTACAAAGAGTCTTAAATATATATACAAACAAAACAACAACAAAAACATACTAAACAGTATTTAATTATATTTTTTCATACAAATCATCATCTACTTGTTTGATTGCATCAATTCTCTCTCCAGGAGATTCAAAATAATCAGCTACATCAAGATGCATCATATTGGAGGGGTCAAACACATCATCTTCTTGAATGGCAAGATTTACCTCTACATTCTTTCCTTTTCCTTTTTCCTTCAGGGAAGCTTGATAGAGATCAACAAGGTGTTTTGACGTACGACAGGTACGTGACCAGTGCCCAGTCATTCCGCACCGGAAACATTTATGTTCATCACCTTTCGAACTTCTATCTTGTGGAACATTTCCTTTATGATCATCACTTCGTGTGGGTTTCTTAAAATTATAATGCCCACCACGAAAATAGGTATTTCTTCCTCTACCGCGGTCCCGACCTCGACCACGACCACGACCTCGACCACGGTTATTAAAATTCACAGCATTCACTTCAGGGAATGGTGTTGCTCCAGTTGGTCGGGATTCGTGATTTTTCATCAATAACTCGTTATTTTGTTCAGCAACGAGAAGACATGAGATAAGTTCAGAATATTTTGCAAAACCCTTCTCTCGATATTGCTGCTGCAGGAGCATATTCGAGACATGAAAAGTGGAAAATGTCTTCTCTAACATATCAACATCAGTAATCTTTTCTCCGCATAATTTTAATTTTGAACTAATTCTGAAGAGTGCGGAATTATACTCACTTACAGATTTAAAGTCCTGCAACCTCAGGTGCATCCAATCATAACGAGCTTTTGGAAGAATAACTGTTTTTTGATGATCGTACCTTTCTTTCAAACCTTGCCATAGAACGTAGGGATTTTTTATTGTAAGATACTCCATTTTCAATCCCTCGTGAAGATGATGGCGAAGGAAGATCAGGGCTTTTGCTTTTTCTTGATTTGATGCATCATTTCCTTCTTTAATTGTTTCTCCAAGATTCATAGAATCTAAATGGATCTCAGCGTCAAGGACCCATGACAAGTAGTTATTTCCATTAATATCCAGGGCCGCAAATTCTAGCTTTGTAAGGTTTGTCATAATAACACTATCAAAAATAATAATATATTCATATTAGAAATTTAACATAAACCAAATGCGTAAAAATGGCTTACCTATAAGACTTACCTTTAGCGGGAAAAATGACAGAGTCTCGTGCTGATAACGTGTTGTAAAATTGAGAGGCAAAACCGGGCACCAATCTATGGCCTTTGTTGGACACATAGAAGACACTTTGGCTATGGAGAAAATGCCACTTGGCATGGATATTAAGTGGGCATGTGGAATTGGCATTTACATGTGCCATATTTACAATAAAAGTAACAAAAATCAAATTTAGGATTTGGTCAATCTCATGGTTTTTATGATTTTGGCTTGCACTTCCTAGGAAGAAAGGATTAAGAAAACCAGTCATGTCTATATTATTGCATTTATAATGACCAATTGAGATTTTAAATAGTAAAGAACAAAAAAGAAAAATCGAATTCAAGTACAAAACTAAAATAAAAATTTCAGACTAGCACATTTTCAGAACAAGTCCCATATTAAACAAATTTAGTTTACAAACATATCACAAATACTTCCCAAATAACAAGAATTCTAAAACAGCTCTCTTATTTTTGGGTAACAATCACACAAATACTTTATAGTTCATAAAAATAGTTTAAATTATTTGACTCGATACATTGGATGCACATTTACAAAGAGACTTGTCATGGGTAAATCTCTATAAGAGACCTTACGCCCATAATTGGGAAGATCTTGTAGCCATCAAATCCAGCTTCTTTAATTAATCGAGCCCACTCTTTTTCTTCTCTCTCTTTTCCACCAACTACATTCATCATCAACATGTCGAAGAGAAGTTGAGTCTCAATTGAATCATCCCTTTTTTCATTGCCAACCACCATATCAATTACAATAACTTTTCCTTTGTTACCATTGCTTGTGATTGCCTCTTTGCACTTCTTCAGAATCTTCACACATTCTTCATCGCTCCAAGCGTGTAATATCCACTATTTTTATCACATGCATATATCATATTTCACAATATATAATATTAGATTTTATAAGCACATAGAAAAATCCTTTGGGAATATTAAAAAGCTGATGTGATCATAATATAATATTTGCATATATGTAATGGGGGAATTTTTCTAGGCTATATATGTGCAACTTGCCTTAACTTTTTCTTTTCCTGAATCATTTTCTAAACCCATTCAGCTCTTATTTTATTTATGCTTCATCATCAGTGGACTAATGTGGGAAAAAATTATTGTTGAGAGCGTAGATGATATCTAAATTTGACTGTTGCCTACTCTATATAGTTGGAAGATTGAAAAATTTATTAATTGTCATAATGTGATTATTATTATTATTCTTATGACCATTAGATAAATGCAGGGATGCACAAAAAGAAACATCATAAATAATTGAACTTAATTCAATCAACCGAAATTAAAATTAAAATAAATAAATTGAATCGAATTGAAAAAACTTAAAATTAAAATGAAAAAATAAATAGAAAAATAAATTTAAGTTTAAATAGCTATCCATACCTTTTAATTCTTTTAAACTATTTGAATTTTGAAGATTTTTCGAACATCATAAGTTATCTTATCTTTTAATGAATGAAGAAGGAAGAAGAAAAAAAATTAAACAAATAAACTAGAAGTTGATCGTAAATGACAAAACAATTGAAATCAAACTCGAAATTAGGCTTAGAATTAAATATTTGAATGATGGATGGCGTGATACCTAAAAAAAACCTAAAGAAAAAAAGTTCATTTAAAACAAATCAAAAATATCAATTTGCACAAAAAGAAAAAAAAAAGGAAAAATCTAATTTTCAAATAGTAGAATTTACTATTATAGAAAAGATGCATCAAATCAAATTGGACCATTCCTAAACATGCAGTAAAAAAGCATCTAATCAGATTGAACCATTCCTAGCTAAGATACATGTTTGATAAATCACCAAAGATTTTTTTTTCCGGGGGGTGGTAAAAAAATATTTTAATATCTCAAAATCAAATAGTATAAAAGTTGATAGCCACTCACCCAATAATCATTTTTAGGTTAAAATATCATTTTAGTTTCCATACTTTGAGATTTGTCTCATTTAAAAATATAGGGACTAAAATATAACAAATTCTAAACTAGTACCAAAAATAGTAGGAGCAAGACTTAAAAGTGCATTCTGACTTGAGTGCATCCTGAGTTGCACTCATCTTTTTGCAGCCTACTCCAACCACACAACAGAAAATATTCAAAGATATTTTTAAAATAAAGAAGAAAAAAAAAGGCTTGTCGTCGTGTGAAAAATAGTGGATGGACAACTGAATAGACTGGAAAAAGACAGGTGCAGCTGGATGCACCCAAGTTTTCTCTAAACAGTATGAACAAGACTATTCTAATCTCCTTTTTGATATACGAACTCTTCAAATATGCATAGAAAACAATAAAATTTAGGTTTACCTTCAAGAGAAGTGCGTCAGCAGGAGGAATAGCTTCAAACATATCCCCTTCAACATACTTTAAATTTCCTTCTCCTTTCAAGTCAGCCACAACTTGGGGAAGATCAAACACAGTGCATTCAATTTCTGGAAAAGCCTCAGCAATGGCTTTGGCCACAGTTCCAGTGCCACCACCAACATCAACCAACGAGCCAAGTCCATCAAAAACACCTTTATTATATTTTCCCAATAAAACACTCGTCACCAACCTCGCATCACTCGCCATGCCCACATTAAAATCCTCACCATCTTTCAAATTATTCCCCATGTACTCCCAAAACGACATTCCATGAGCCGTATCGAACGGCGTTGGATCCTCATTTTGGAACCAAACAGAGAGGAACTGCCACGGCTCCACAAGGGTCGAGCTGAGCATAGCAAGCAAGAAAGGAGTTACAGCAAAAGGGTTGTCTTTAAGAAGAAGACGAGACGAATTCGTCAGCGCATATCCTTCTTCTTCTTCTTCTTTCTCTGTGCCATTTTTGGTCACTTTTTGTATTACGAAGAAGCCCGAGTGAGTCAATATGCGCATTAAGCGGTAAATGAAAGGGGTTTTCTTAGGATGGAGTTGGAGGGTTGAAACAAGTTGAGAGAGCGGCATGGGGTGAGGGCCATGGCGGTGGATGGTGTCTGGTATTCCAAGCTGAACGGCGCATTTCAGAGACATGGAGTTGATGAAGCTCAAAAAGTGCTTCCATATGTGGGCTTGAGCTTCGAGGAGTTGATCATTGCCTTCAACTAATGCCATCTTTCCACTCTCCAAATCCATATTCATAACGATGAGAAATCTCTTTGAATGAGTCCAAAGTGTTATTTGGGTGTTCTCCCTATTGATAAACAAATGCATAGACATTAGTATGGAAAAGGAAATTGAGATTAAAGTCACTATAAGCTTGTATTAAATTATGAGTTCATATCTAATCTATTTTCATTATGGTTTAATTACAAATTCTGTTTTTTATGGTTTCGACGTAGTTTCAATTTGGTCCCAATGATTTGAAAAGTTTCAGTTCTACTTTATGGTTCAAGCTTAGTTTTAGTTTGGTGAGCAATATTTGGGTGCATTTTGGGCTGCACATATTTTTTTCCAGCCCACTCCAACCATACATCAAGAAAACAGAAAAAATATTTTTTTAAAAAAAAGAAAAAAGAGTTTGCCCCGTGAAAAATGGTGCAATGAAGTGGGCTATAATTAAAAAGATGAACTGAGAACCTAAGTTTTTTCCTTAGTTTGGTCTTTATAGTTTAGTCAAATTTTATGTGGCCATATTGACATTTTTTTTACGTGGCAATGAGTACATGTTTTCTACTTAGATAACTATATATTAGTTGTTACTGTTACTGAGATAGTTACTTTTATGTTAAAATTGTTAAAATAGAGTTAGCATACTGTTATTTGTTACTTCAGAAGTCTATAAATAGAATATTGTAAGCTCATATTATAAATACATAAAAAGAGCTCTTTCACTTTTGTGAAAGATTATTTCATGGTATCAGAGCACTTTTTTTTTTGACTCACGTCCTCGATCCACGCATTTTTTTTTCGTCTTACGTGCCCACACTTTCTTCTACATACCTTTGCTTTCTTGATACAGCTTCAATGGCTGACTCTGCTTCTTGTGAATTCAATTCCCCGATTTTTCTTCTCTCTAACATTTGTAATCTTGTGTCTATTCGTCTCGATTCTTCCAACTTTGTTCTCTGGAAATTCCAATTGCACAAAATTCTGAGGGCTCATAAACTTTTTGGGTTTATCGATGGTTCTATTCCACAACCTGCGAAATTTCTGCACTCCATGACACCGTCTGACGATTCGTCTTCATCTTCCTCAACTCTTCAAGCAAATCCGCAGTATGAAGACTGGATCACCAAAGATCATGCACTTATGACGTTACTCAACTCCACTCTCTCACCACCAGCCCTCGCCTATGTTGTTGGCTGTGAAACTGCTAAACAAATGTGGGAAACTTTGGAAAAACATTATTCCTCCACATCGCGTACCAATGTTGTCAATTTGAAGTCAGATCTTCAATCAATTACCAAAAAACCTGGTGAATCAATTTCTCTGTATATTCAACGAATCAAAGAACTCAAAGACAAGTTGTCTAATGTTTCGATCACGATTGATTCTGAAGACCTGGTAATCTATGCTCTTAACGGCTTGCCAACCGAATACAACACCTTCAGAACATCGATGCGAACTCGTTCACAATCAGTCTCGTTTGAAGAACTTCATGTTCTTTTGATTTCTGAAGAAGCGGCCATCGAAAGGCAGATAAAGAGGGATGAATCTTTCCCTCAACCAATGGCTTTGGTTGCCCAGAATGGTCAGATTCGAAACCAGAGTTTTCATCCGCATGTTTCTCGTGGGCGTGGAAATAATGGAAGAGGAAGATACTCGAGCTCTGGTGGTAGATTTCCTGGAAATTCCGAGAGAGGCAGAGGTGATTCTTTCAATACTCCGTCACATTATTTTCCTCCAAAGGTTGAATGTCAGATCTGTCATCGTCTGGGACATAGTGCAATCGGCTGCTACAATCGAATGAACTATAATTACCAGGGTCGTCACCCTCCTGCTCAACTTGCCGCCATGGTTGCAACTCAAAACTTCAACACTATTGCCAATACTTCTGGTCAGAATTCATCATGGTTGGCTGACTCTGGTTGTAACTCTCATGTTACATCTGATTTGGGGCATTTCACTACTACTGCTGCGTATAATGGAGATGATCAAATTACTGTTGGTAGTGGGCAATCCCTCCCTATAACACACTCAGGTTGTGGAGTTCTTTCCACTTCTTCTACCTCTTTTAAACTTCTTGATTTACTTCGAGTTCCTAATATTTCTTCAAATCTTCTTTCAGTCAATAGAATCTGTGCTGATAATAACTGTGTTTTTATTTTTGATTCTGACTTTTTCCTCATTCAGGACAAGTCTTCCGGCAAGATCCTCTTCCGCGGCCCCAGCATTAATGGCCTTTATCCCATTACTCCACTCCAAAAATCAGCATCCTCTTCTTCATTGTCACGGCCTATTGCTCATGTTGGAACTCAAACATCCACCTCAATCTGGCATAACCGGTTAGGTCATCCTAGTGATCCTATTCTTATCTCTGTTCTTAAAACAATGAATTTACCTTCCGTTCATTCTAAATGTATCTGCTATCCCTGTCTTCAAGGGAAAATACATAAGCTACCCTTTAATTGTTCTGTTTCTACTTCCTTGTATCCATTAGACCTAGTTCATACTGATGTATGGGGACCTTCCCCTGAAATTTCTATCAATGGATTTAACTACTACGTTTCCTTTGTTGATGATATGTCTAAATACACCTGGCTTTATCCCATTAGGCATAAATCTGATGTTCCTCATATCTTTAAACGTTTTAAACCCCTTGTTGAAAATCTATTGACTACTCGCATTAAGACTCTTCGAAGTGATATGGGTGGCGAATTTATAAATCACTCTCTCGGTTCTTTTCTTCAAGAACATGGAATATCTCATTAGAAATCTTGTGCCTATACCCCTCAACAAAACAGAGTTGTTGAACGAAAGCATAGACATATTATTGAAGTTGCTCTCACTTTAATGTCTCAATCCTCTCTTCCTCTTAATCTGTGGCCCTTTGCTTTTGATACAGCGGTCTACTTAATAAACCGACTACCATCTCCCACTTTGAACCACAAATCTCCCTTTGAAATCCTTTTTCATAAGCTCCCTGATTACTCCATTCTCAAAACTTTTGGATGTGCTTGCTACCCTCTTCTCAAACCATACACTTCTCATAAGCTACAACCTAAAACTACTAGGTGTGTCTTTCTTGGTTATTCCCATGATTCAAAGGGATACTTGTGTTACAACATGAGCAATGGTCAACTCTATACCTCTAGACATGTCCTCTTTGATGAGATCATATTCCCTTTTTCTTCTGCTCCTTCTCCTTCTTCATCAACTGACACTCCTTCACCGTCTCCCTCTTACCATCTTCCTTACACCCTTTTTTTCCCTTCTCCCTCCCCGGTTACTTCACAAACTGTGTCCACTTCTTTTGAATTGCCCATTACTAACAATCTTACTGCATCTCTTGATGATAATGCTCCCTTTTTGGATAATACTACTGCTGATATTCTGCCCTCTCCAGATGGTTATACAACTATTGAAACAGGAGGTTCAATAAGTACAGGTGCTGGTCCAGTTCTTAACACACATCCTATGCAGACTCGCAGTAAATCTGGTATTCATAAGCCAAAGGTCTTTGTTGCCTCTGTTTCCAATGCACCAGACACTGAACCAACCTCATTTACAAAAGCTGCTTTAGCAACAGTCTGGCAAAAAGCCATGTGTGAAGAGTATGATGCTCTAGTCAAACAGAAAACTTGGGTTCTAACTTCTTTACCTCCAGGAAAAACTGCCATAGGTTGTAAATGGGTATATAGAATCAAGAGAAACCCGGACGGAGGTGTTGCTAGATATAAAGCCCGTTTAGTGGCTAAGGGATATCATCAAGATGAGGGTCTCGATTACGATGAAACATTTAGCCCAGTTGTCAAGAAGCCCACTGTTCGCATTATTCTTTCTCTGGCCTCTCAGTTTGATTGGGAAATGAGACAGCTTGATGTAAAGAATGCATTTCTCCATGGAGAACTTAGTGAGGAAGTTTATATGCAGCAGCCACAGGTGTTCGTTGATCCTTCTAATCCTCAGTTGGTTTGTAAGCTTGTCAAGTCATTATATGGGCTCAAACAAGCTCCTCGAGCTTGGTTTGAGTGTTTTACATCCCATTTACTAACCCTTGGATTTGTGGCCTCTCAAGCTGATTCTTCTCTGTTTATTCGAATCAGTGGACAGTCTGTTACCTATCTATTGCTTTACGTCGATGATATAATTGTCACGGGCAATGATTCTTCATATATCACTGAATTGGTAACACAGTTGCGAAATCGTTTTGACATGACTGATCTTGGTCATCTAAAATATTTCCTTGGGCTGGAAATCAATAGAACAAAACAAGGAATCCTTGTTACTCAGACCAAATACACATGGGATCTTCTGTTCAAATATGGGATGTCTAATGCCAAATGCTGCAACAGTCCGATTGCCTTGCAAACCTCCTCGGATGATGGTTTACCTTGTTCAAAGGATGATGCTCAGTCTTATCGTGCAATTGTAGGTGGTCTTCATTACCTTACTTTCAGTCGGCCGGATATAGCATTCTCTGTCAGTAGATTGTCTCAAGCTATGCACTCTCCTTGTGCTTCTCACCTAGTTGCTGCAAAAAGAGTTCTTCGGTATCTTTGTGGTACTTTAACAAAAGGCTTGTTGTTTCAAAAGACATCTCAAGATCCGTTTCAGCTTTTAGCCTACTCCGACTCTGATTGGGCAGGTGATCATACAACTCGTCGTTCAACAACTGGTTATGTTATCTTTTTGGGATCCAATCCAATTTCATGGGTAGCTAAGAAACAGACAATTGTTTTTAGAAGTTCCACTGAGGCTGAGTACCGCGCTCTTGCAACTACAGCTGCTGAAGTTTTTTGGATTCGTCAACTTCTCAAAGATCTTCACATCTTTGGTTCTAAACCTCCTCTGATGTATTGTGATAACAAATCAGCAATCCCGTTGGCTCATAACCCTGTCTTTCACGGCCGAACAAAGCATGTAGAAATCCATTTTCACTTCATCAGGGAACGAGTTGTTCGAAAGGATATTGATTTGCGCTATGTGTCAACAACTTTTCAACTTGCTGACCTATTTACCAAGCCGCTCACCACTGCTCGAATAAATTTTCTATGTGACAAACTCATGCCTTATCAAGCATGTGTTTGAAGGGGGATGTTACTGAGATAGTTATTTTGTTACTGAGATAGTTACTTTTCTGTTAAAATTGTTAAAATAGAGTTAGCATACTGTTATTTGTTACTTTAGAAGTCTATAAATAGAATCTTGTAAGCTCATATTATAAATACATAAAAAGAGCTATTTCACTTTTTGTGAAAGATTATTTCAGTTACGTTGATTGTATTATTGATTTAGCAGCTATGTAAAAAAATGAGAAGAAAACAAGTAAACTTTACAAGTCGGTAAAATACAATTTTTTTTACATGGTAAAATTCAATTTATGAATAAATTTTGCGAGTAACTAAATCAAATAGGGATCGAATTGAAAAGTGATGACCAAATCCAAACTATATGAACTAAATTGAAACTTTTTAAATCATAAAAATCAAATTGGACAAATTATGTCCATAAGATCAAAAAGTTAGAAAGAGACACGAAACTTTTAGAGAAAAAAGTTAGGGTAAGAAGTAAAACATTTTAGAGAAAAAGGTAGAGAGAGAGAGATAAAAATTTTGGAGGAAACGAGTAAGGGAACAGAGGTAAAAAAAGTTAGAAAAAGAGAGGGACAAAAACTTTTAGAGGAAAATTTAAAGAGAAAAAGGAACAAATTTATAGAGAAAATTTTGACAATGAGAAATGAACTTTTAAGAAATAGTGGAAAAAAATTTATACAAAAATCACTATGAATTTTCCAAAAAGTTTTTAAAAACACAAGTAAATTTAAGGATTATTTGCGCAAACTACTCTAAATATAGTAGTTGTAACAATTGTACCAAAAACGAAAGTGTAAAAATTAAACCCTCAAACTTAACTGCACACTTAAACTTTCAATGATAAAATTAAATCTTCAAGCTATTGTAAATGTAAATATTGAATCTATTTTACTCTATTTCTCTTTCATATTTCCTCCTCTCTCTACTTGCTAGTTTATCTCCCTCTCCCTCTCTATTTCCTCCATCTCCTTCCCTTTTTCTAACCTAAGCTCCAAGGTGAACTCTTGAACTACTCTTTGGTCCACAAACTCAGATTCAGCCACATCGTCGAGTCCTGAGTCGACAATGATCGAGTCCGAGAAATCTCCAACAATGAATGACGGTGGATTTCCATAGGCATTGAAGTGATTCATGACCCCAAAGTGTTTATTCTCGATGAACCCACTTCCGACCTCGACAACACTTCTGCTATTTTGAACATTGACATGTTGAAGACCACCATGGCAGAAGCTCGACGAAGGACCATCATTCTTAGCATATCCACCAGCCTGGGTTCAGAATCGTGAATCTTTTCTATTCCATTATTAATGACTATCAATAAGCTCGGACTCAACCTCACTCTAATGAGGGTCTCGATCCTCTCCATCATGTTCATATGGTCGAATTGACCATTGAAGCCATCGAAACCACTCAACAGACAGTAGAGATTGGAGGAAATATGAAAGGTAAATAAAGTAAAATATTGGATCTAATTTTACATTTATGCTAGTTTGATGATTTAATGTTACTATTGAAAGTTCAAGGGTGCAATTTTTTCACTTTTGAAAATTTGAAGCTTTAATTTTTACACTTCGAAAATTTAGGAGTATAATTATTACAATCACTATACTTCTGAATGGTTTGTGCAATTCTCACTAAATTTAAAACATAAAAACTTAGATAGCGAGATGGGAAAAACTTTTAAAAGGGCTGAAAAGTTTGATGGAAAATATTGTTGGGAATAATAATTCGCTGTGTATAAAAATTGAGTAACACTAACAAATATTTGATTACAACTTAACTGACAACAAACAATTATAGTGTAAACAATAGTACAGACACTACATGTAACAACAATAATTTCAAAACTCAAGAACAGAAGATAATAAGTAGTCAAGGAACGCTTGCAAAACACTATCCTAAAGACAATTATTCCCTCTGCACGGGGTTGCAAGAAGACTACAACGATCGTCGCAGCAGGATACAACGACTAACTGCAGTAGAAAAACAACGTCGAACTTCCAGAATCTGGCAGAACTCTTGGATACTTGCTCTCAACTTGACTCAAGATTAAAGAGAAGAAAGAGAGGAGTGAAGAACTCTTCAATTGGAATGATATATTCCAAAATGGAATGAGATATTCCAAAATGAAATGAGATGCTCCAAGAAGAAACAAGTTGCTATTTATAGACTAGCAACTTAGTAACTCTCCAAAAATAAAATAATTAATATAAACAAGATGAAACATACATCAAAGGTAACTCAATTGTGTAGTTAGTTGTAAAATTTGAAACATAACTCACAAATTTAACTTTTAAGTTACATTCGTAAAAGAAACATCAATACATTTTGATGTTTCAAACCATTTTGAAACTTTTGAATTTCAAGTCAAGTAACAACAACATAAATGAAACATCAATTCATTTTGATGTTTCAAACCAACACTTTCTTTCACAAAATTTTACTATAAAATCCAATAATTCCCCACATGAAAGAAAGTTTGAAAATCAAAACAAAATCGTTGAAAGCAAACAAACAAGCTATGCATCAGGATAGGTGTCTTCTGGACTTGAACCTTCCTTAGTGAATATCCATCGAACTTATCGAAGAAATAGTGAGACCAGCTCTGGAACTATCATTCTCATTGGTAAATTCAGACAACAGACATCACACATAACTTATCTTGTATCTCTGAGTTCTATACGTTTGTGTCCATTTTGATCCTGGACAAAATCCCAAATTCATGAGAGCTTTAGAGAATATAAGCCATTTAAAAAGTCTTCATAGAAGCAACCCCACTTTTACTCTAACATAGGTGATATTGATTAAGAGTATTTTCTCATTACTCCTCTTGTAAACAAGATATCAACATGACCTTAACATTAACATATCACAGTACACTCTACAACATCATAGAAATGGGAAGAAACTATAAATTTATTAGTTTTTCAATTATAAATTATCCAACCAATTTGCATATTGAACCTAGATCTTGGGATCTCCAGTCAACTAGGTTAGGTTACCATCAGATAATTCATTTCATAGGCTTTAGCCCCATTTTCCTCGATGTATATGTTATTTGCTCTCTTGACAATCCTTTCATTAAAGGATTTGCAATATTCTCTTTTAATTTCACATAATCAATGGAAATAATTCCGTTAGAGAACAATTGCCTTATCAAATTATGTCTATGTCTTATATGTCGCGACTTCCTATTGTAGACATTATTCTTGGCCCTTATAGAAGCCGTCAAACTGTCACAATAAATACGTATTGCACTTACAGGCTTTGACCATAATAGAATATCTTCAAGAAAATTTCTAAACCATTCAGCTACTTCTCTAGCTTTATCAAGAGCTATAAACTCTGATTCCATGGTAGAACGTGCTATACACGTATGTTTTGAAGATTTTCATGATACAACTGCTCCACCTAAGGTAAATATATACCCACTGGTTGATTTAGTCTCCATGTTATCAGAAATCCAATTAGCATCACTAAATCCTTCCAGTACATGTGGATCCCTCGTATAATGCAATCCATAGTCTAGAGTGTACTTCAAGTGCCTTAGAACTCTGACTAAAGCATTCCAATGATCATGCCCAGGATTGCTGGTGTATCTTGATAACCTTCCTACTGAATAGGCAATATCAGGTCTTATACAATTCAATATGTACATTAAGCTACCAACAACTCTAGAGTATTCTAGAGAAGACACACCTTCATCATTGTTCTCCTTTAACTTACAATTTGGATCAAATGGAGTAACGACTGGTTTACTCTCAAATTGATCAAATTTTCTCAACACTTTCTCTATAAAGTGAGATTAAGAAAGTACATATCCACTTGAATTTCTTGTTATATGGATGCCAAGTATAACATCAATAAGACCAAGGTCTTTCATATCAAAGTTGGATTTTAACATCTTTTTAGTAGAATCCATGACACTTCTATTTGTGCCCATTATTAACATATCACCCACATACAAGCAAATAATGACACAATGTTGATCTATGGCTTTAACATAGACACATTTATTACACTCATTTATCTTGAATCGATTTGATAACATAGCGTGATCAAACTTTTCATGCCATTGTTTGGGTGCTTGTTTCAACCCATAAAGAGACTTAATTAGTTTACAAACTTTGTCTTCAAGTCCATTTACAACAAACCCTTCATGTTGTTTCATATATATTTCTTCATCTAATTAAATCTCCATTTAAAAATGCAGTTTTTACATCCATTTGGTGTACTTCCAAATTTTGTAAAGTTGCTATTGCGATTAACATCATTATAGATGTAATCCTCGTCACTGGAGAATAGATATCAAAGAAATCTAGCCTTTCTTTTTTACGAAAGCCTTTAGCTACTAAACGGGCTTTATATTTATCAATAGTGTCATTAGCCTTTAGCTTTCTTTTAAAAATCCATTTGCATACAATTGGGTTACTTCCATGAGGTAAATCAACAAATACCCATGTATTGTTTTGCAAAATGGATTCTATTTCATTATTGATAGCTTCCTTCCAATAAGGTGCATCCGGGGATGACACAGCTTCTTGAAAAGTTTGAGACTCACCTACAATCATATAGGTCCAAAGGAAGTAGCTTTCTTAGCTCTTTTGCTTCATCTAGGTTCAAACTTTGTTTTCTGATCGCCTTGACCTTTTGAAAAGCTAATCTCATAATTTCTTTTGACACCACTACTTCTATGTCTTTCCTCTTTCAAAGGAAATATATCCTCATAGAATTCAACTTCAATAGATTCCATAATAGTATTATTGTTAATATCAAGTATTTCTGATTTAATTACTAGGAATCTATAAGTAGCACTATGCATTGCATAGCCTATAAAAATACAATCAACTGTCTTAGGTCCCAGTATGGTCCTTTTTGATAAAGGAACTTGTACCTTTTCCAAACACCCCTACACTTTCAACATTTTATATGAGGGTAATTTTCTATTCCACACTTCATAAGGCGACTTATTAGTCTTCTTATATGGAATTCTGTTTAGAATAAAATTTGTTGTAAGCAAAGCCCCCCCCCCCCCCCCCCCCCAAACAAATTATGGGGTAAACCTAAACTATTTAACATGCAATTAACCATATCTTTTAAAGTTCGGTTATTTCTTTCAACTACACCATTTTGTTGTGGTGTATAAGGTGATGTAGTTTGATGGATTATACCATTAACTTCACATAATTCATAAAGTGATGATGATTCATAGTTAGCACCTCTATCTGATCTAAGCACCTTTACTTTCTTCTCAAATTGATTTTTAACTTTTTCCTTATATGCTTTAAAAATATCTAAGGTTTCATCTTTACTATGTAATAAATATACATAGCAATATTTACTACAATCATCAATGAATGTGACAAAATACTTCTTACCACATCTTGTAGGGGTACTTTTCATGTGACATACATCATTGTGGATTAAATCAATAACCTCATTACTTATTTCGACAGATGAAAATGACTTTTTAGCAAACTTTGATTCAACACAAACTTCGCATTTGTGTCGATTATCAATGTTGAAATTAGGCAATAGTCCTAAATTTGCCATTCTATGTAAAGAATGATAATTGACATGCCACAGTCTAGAATGTCATACATCACACAACTCAACAATATAAGCAGAATAGTTGTTATTATTATTCTTTGGCATTTGTGCCAATACATTCAGTTTGAGCATACCATCATTCATATAGCCTTTTCTCACATACATACCTCTTTTTGTCATAATAAATTTATTTAGCTCAAATACAAGTTTGAACTCATTCTTATTAAGTAGAGTTCCTGACACTAGATTATTTCGAATCTCTGGCACATGCCACATATCATTGAGGTGTAAGTATCTTTCCAGAAGTCCATTTCAGCAAGATCTTCCATTTTCCCTCCACATAGGCAATTGAAGCATTTCCCATGTATAGTTTATCGCTACCATTTAGCTTATCATATGAGGTGAACAATAACTTGTCTTTACAAATGTGCCTAGTAGCACCAGTATTAATACACCAACCTTTGGTGTTATAAGCCATATTTACCTTAGAAATGACAGCAACTAGATCGTCATTTTCCACAACATTGGCTTGATGGTTTGAGCTTTGTTCCTTTTTGTGTCCACAAGTTACAGTCGTATGGTCACTCTTACCACAAACCCAATAGTTTCCACGAATGTGCTTGTTGACGTCATTCCTTGGTCCAAGATTCACATTTTTCTTCTTGGATTGTTGTTTCTTAGGTTCACACCTTGAAGCTTCAGCAACATGAGCTTTGGCTTCAACTTCTAGTGGAACTTTGTCTCCTTTTCTATTATCCTCTTCTATGCGGAGTTTAACAGCAAGATTCTCCATGGACAATTCCTTTCGCTTGTGTTTGAGATAGCATTTGAAGACCTTCCAGGAATGAGGCAACTTTTCGATCACAGCAGCAACTTGAAATGGTTCACTGATGTTCAATCCTTCACTTTGCAAATCGCTAATGATAATTTGTAATTCTTTCATCTGATTGACTACCAATTTGGCATAATCATCTTATAATCTAAGAATTTTCTTACAAGGAATTTCTTAGTACCAACATTTTCCAACTTACACTTCTTGTCTAATGTCTCCCACAATTGCCTTGAAGAATTGTAGGCATTGCAATAGATATTAGACCAGGTGTCTTCAAGAGCACTAAGTATATAATTGCGGCATAAGAAGTTTGAATAGATCCATTCTAGCTTGGCAGCTTCAGTTTCAGGAGTGATAGCTTCTGGTGGGGTAATTGGGCAATCTTTATTCAAGATGTGATCAAGGTTCAATGTAATGAGATAAAAGATCATCTTTTGTTGCCATCTTTTGAATTTTTCTCCCTTGAATTTTTCTAGTTTTTCAGCATGAGTTTTGAAAATGGTCGATCCCATCATGGTAAAAAAAATACCATTAGTAGATGAGTTTGCATCCATTAGTTCAAATAATTGTCTTCATATTGTTGTGTATAAGAACTGAGTAACACTAGCAAATTTGATTACAACTTAACTAGCAACAAACAATTACAATGTAAACAATTGTGCAGACACTATATGTAACAACAATTTCCAAACTCAAGAACAAAAGATAATAAGTAGTTGAGGCATGCTTACAAAGCGTTGTCCTAAAGACAATTATTCGCTTTGCACGGGTTGCAAGCAGACTACAACGATCGTCTCAGCATGATACAACGACTAACTCTGATAGAACAACAACCTCGAAATTCCCAAATATGGCAAAACTTTTGGATACTTGCTCTCAACTTGACTCAAGATTAGAGAGAAGAACTCTTTAATTAGAATGATATATTCCAAAATGGAAGGAGATACTCCAAAATGGAAGGAGGTGCTCCAAATGAAAAAACAAGTTGCTATTTATAGGCTAGCAACTTAGTAAATCTCTAAAAATAAAATTAATATAAACAATATGAAACATACATCAAAAGTAACTCAATTGTGTAGTTACTTGTAAAATTTCAAACATAACTCACAAATTTAACTTTTACAAGTAACTACACAATTGAGTTACTTTTGATGTATGTTTCAAATTTCAAAAGTTGAATACTTTATTTAAAATTTTCTTAAATAAAGTATTGGTTTGAAACATCAAAATGAATTGATGTTTCATTTATGTTGTTGTTACTTGACTTGAAAATTTTGAATTTGAAATTTTACAAGTAACTACACAATTGAAACATACATCAAAATGAATTAATTAATATAAACAATTTGAAACATACATCAAAATGAATTAATTAATATAAACAATATGAAACATACATCAAAATGAATTGATGTTTCATTTATGTTGATGTTTCAAACCATTTTGAAAAATTTGAATTTCAAGTCAAGTAACAACAACATAAATGAAACATCAATTCATTTTGATGTTTCAAACCAATACTTTATTTAAGAAAATTTTACTATAAAATCCAACAAATATTTTTAAACAAAAATGACATAGATACTGTTTTAAATATTAGCGAAAGAGGTGGGCATGATTTAAAAAAATAAAAATAAAAATCAACAGGAAAAAGTAAGAAAATAGAGGTAAATATTTAGAAAGAGTTAGAGGGGAAAAAAAATCTAAAAAGAGAACATAAAAGTTAGAAAGAGAGAAAAATTTTGGGAGAGGAAAAAGCTAAAGTAAAAGGTAAAACATTTTAGAGGAAAAGATCGAGAGACAAAAAAGTTCCCGTTTACTTACTTGCAAAAGAAAAGAATCAGAATGAGATCAATGACAATATAAATGCTATTTATTTTGTTTACTTGAAATTGTCTGAAATCAGAATCAGAAACTAATTCATGTTGTTTACTTCCCTCTAGAATTAGAATAAGATATATAATAATTATTAGAATATTCCTTTATATTTCTAATCTATATCTATACTATACTATATTAAAAAGCAGCGATTTTTTTAAAACATTTTTAGACGAAAATACCCCTTTACGTTTAAGTTAATTACATCAATAAAATCACATACTTATTCTAATTTGATTTAATTTCAAATTCAAACAAATTTGGAGATAATTTGATTCAAAATGAAATTCAAATATTTTATTTTAATCAACGATATGATTTTATTCAAAATCAAATCAAATTAGGATTAGAATCTAAATTTCATTTATATTTTTTTTCTTCCCCATTTTTGTATTTTCGCGCACCAGTCCTCACATTTTTTTGCTGTTTTTTGTTCTTCATAAAACACTCAATACGTTAAATTGATATTTATTATTTAAAAGAAAAACAAATCTTTTTGAACAATATTAAACATATAAAATTAAAATATATTAAAACTAATTTCGTTTTTTAAGTCAAATTATATGTTAATATAATTATTTATTATGCATAACTATAAAATTTTGTATTGGATCAGTTCTTTGATTATAATTAATAATGACATTCAGAAGTTTTGAAAATTTAAATGTTAAATCATTTTAAAAAATAACATATATATATATATATATATATATATATATATATATATATATATATATATATATATATCAAGATTAGTAATTTAAACGCGTTACTAGAATTGACAAGAAAATAATGTAGAAATTAGAATTTGAAAAAGTTTGAATATAAAAAGTTTTGTCCATCTATTTATAAAACTTAATTCTAAAATTTATAATTTAGTTCTAATTAATAATGGAATGTCAACAATTTTTAATATTTAAAAGTTAAATAATTTTTTAAAAATAAAAGCTAAAAAATACATTGAAACTAATTATTTAAATGCATTCATAAAATTAAATGAAAAGAAAGTGAAAAGTAAAAGTATGAAAAATAAACCAAACTTAATTTGCATGTAACTTTGAATGTAAAAATTATAAAATTGACAAATGACAATAATATGAAAAGTTAGATTATGAAAAACTTAAAATAATAAAATTTGTTGAATTATTTCTAAAATTTATGATTTTACTTTTCCTTTTGATTAATAATTAATAATGAAAATTTAAAAGTTGTTACGGGCAAAAACTAGCCTTAGACCGGCCTTGGTTGACCCCTCGAGGGGTCGGACAAGAGGCCGAATCGGGAGGGGTCGGCCAAAAGTTCGAACCGGGAGGGGTCGGCCCCTTGAGGGGTCAGCCAAGAGGCTGAATCGGCCTTGGCCGACCCTTCAAGGGGTCGACTTAGACCAGCCTTGGTCGGCCCCTTGATGGGTCGGCCAAGAGGCCTATTTGGCTGACCCCTCAAGGGGTCGGCCTAGACCGGCATTGGCTGGCCCCTCGAGGGGTCGGCTAAGAGGCCTATTTGGCCTACCCTTCAAGGGATAGGCCTAGACTGGCCTTGGCCGGCCCCTCAAAGGGAGGGGTCTACCAAGAGGCCTTTTTGGCCAACCCCTCAAGGGGTCGGCCTAGTCCGGTCAGACCATCGGACCGGCTCCTAGGGTTGACCGAAAGGCAACAAGGACAAAATTGTCGAGGGAGTAGCCTGGTCCAACCTTGATTTATCCCGGATGAACAAGCAAGAGTCTTGAATTGGGAGAGTCATTCGGGAGAGCATTGAATGATCCATTAAAGATTCGAATTAAACGAGTATCTAAAAGTAACAGTCGGAACAGTAAAAACGATCCATAAGTTGTCGGAGATCATAATAATGTGGGACGGAACGTTACAATTACATAAAAATATAAAAGGCAAAGGACAACGACATTGAGAGGGATGCATTACTTAGCTTTTACAGTCTAAGCTTTCTAAGTGAGAAACCTCGATTTCTAACTTGAGCGTCAGAGTTTAAGTGACTTAGCACCACACCGGTGTGAGTTCTCTATTTTGCAGGAATTTTCAGCTCCCGGTGATTCAAATTTACCGTTGATCCGGTGATCCAAATTTCGGCATCAACAGTTGGCGCCGTCTGTGGGGATAACGATTTGCTGCTTGTCTGAGAATTAAAACATTGGGAAGATCATGAATACCGACATGAACCGTGAAAACTGAATGATAGATAGAAACGATTCAGACCGGGAACACCACCCAAGGTGATCACTTGAGCAAGCTACACCAGTTAAGGAAACCCGCCTGCAAACGGTTAGGCAAGAGGAAGCGCGGGTAATGCAGGAGCATGTGGAATTAGCAGAGAATGTCCAAAAGATAGATCAGGATTTGACTAGTATCATCGATATCTTGAGCAAGCCCAATGCCATCAGGAGGCACTGGCAAAGATTGCTGGGGAAATTTCAAGACCTAGCAAAGGAAAATAAGGTGTGTGCTTGAATCTACCTTTGCTAGGCAACAACTCTGCCCCGGTCGTACCTGATCAAACCAAAGGGAAGGGACCTGCAAAAGAAGAGGTAGGTGAATCCCAAGTTAGGGGTCCGTAAACGAGGAAAAGGCTGAAGATAGGAGGGAATGACAAAAGGCCAGCACGCCTTGATTTGAAGAAACCAGAAGTAACGGCCCATCAGTTCTAGGCGCGTACGGTTCGACTCCTATGTGAAATAAGGGGCTCTGTTAGAGAGTCGCGTGGACATCATGATCACTCTATGGCTCGAAAGGCCGGTCAACAAGAAAAATATGACCTTGGCACGGACCTGCGAGACTTGATCAATCACAAGAGAAAGGAGCAAGCTAACGACAAAGAGGTAGAGAGTTAGCCATAGGCAATTGAGTTACGAAGAATCCAAAACGAGCTTGGAGACATGAAGAAAGCTCAAGATGTGAGGGGTTGGATCTGGAGAACTTGCTAGACAAGGTTGACCCACCTTTCACTGATGAGATTATGCAAGAAAAGGTACCTCCCAAGTTTAAGTTGTCTACCATGAAGGCGTATGATGGATCCAAAGATCCTGTAGAGCATTTAGATACCTTCCGGTCGTGGATGGAACTCCACGGAGTTTGGGATGCTATTAAGTGCCGAGCATTTTCATTTACTCTCGCAGCACCAGCCCGAAAGTGGTTCAGACTGTCACACCCCACTCCAGATTAACTCTACCAAATCTAGGATGAGCTGTGATGGCAGTAGACTTCAAATGTGCAATGGAATCTATTGCCAAATCTTTATTTATTCTCTCATTATATAACTTTATATGGGGAAATCCCATAAACAACACAGTCAAGATTTCTCTTAACTTACAATATATGATATGCAATGACTTGATAAAAACTAGTGGCAGATTCTGATTAGCTAACTCCGGTTGAAACTCATTAGCAACCTGGTGGAAAAATTAAAAACAAAAGAATGAGCTAAAAAGCCTAGTGAGTGGTAAGTCAATAAGAAAAATTAGCTTTTAAGAAAATCTCTTTACATGGAAAACAAAATTCAAACTCTATAAAAAAAATGTAAATCATGAAAATTTTTGAACTTCTCAAGATCATGAAAATAGAGTGAAATTTGTAGCAAGGTCACTCTTTCGAAATCCCTTAGAAACATAAGCTGCACAAAATGAGATTTCAATTCTTGGAAACAACAACTCTTTAAACAATAACTCTTGAAACATAAATACGGGCCAATAAAAACATGTATAAAGAAATCTCATAATTTCAACTCTTGAAATGTAAGCATAAGCTCTAATCACCAAATTTGTACCCAAAACTCTGTCATACTGGCGTAGAGTAATCTCCATACGCACAGCAGAGCAATCTCTATCATACGTATATGCAGAGTAAACTCTATCATCTGTAATGCTTCAAGACCAGGATTTGGACCAGGATTCGGAATCCGGATTCGGCACCTAATGGCCCCGGCATTCCCCTGCATCCCCTGCGACCTGAGCACGCTGCATACTATGGAAACACATTCTCATAGCATATGGGTAATCACCATGGGTACAAAAATCTAGTGGTTTAAAAATCCACTTTTAACATAAAATTCTTAATTCTCAAACTCTTTCTTAAAAACCATGCTCTTTCTTTAAACGTCTCATAAACTTGAGAGATTTCTGAAATATTTATATTTTCTCGAATAATCATAAATTTTCTCAAATAATATAAAACATTTTCAAAGTCTTATTTCTCTAAGATCACATCTCAAAAATCTCATACATTTCTCAATAAACATTAAAACTCCTCAAATTCAAATATGCTAAATCATGAGTTCAATTTAGTGATCATATGTCACTCTCTTATCAAATTAGTAAATCATCAATCTCAAAAAATAAACAATTTGTGAAATACAAGTAATTTCATCCAAATTTTCAAATAACTAAATCATTTGCATTAATATTAATTGCAATTGATTTCAAATCTCACAAAAATATCATCAATTACTTAAATAATTGAAATACTTTATAAAATAACCACTCACAGAAATATCAACGTCGGCTCTTCAGATCATATACTAGTCCAATTTCTGTCCAATCTGAAATTTTCAATAACCATACCATAGATTATGAATTCTTTCTAAGAGAAATAAACATAAACTTCCTATTAATCAATTAAATTAATTTCCAATTTCTTTCTCTTCCATCTTAATCCAAATTCTCAAATTAAACTTTCTCTCTCATTCCAATAATGTAGACAACATATTTGTCTTTTCTCCAATCAACTAATATTTTCTTCTCTCTCTTCCACAATCCATCTTTTTCTTAAAATCAAATAACATTTATTTATTTATTTATTTCCAAACTACCTCTCTCCTCATTTACATCTCCTCCTTTCATATTACAAATTGTCAATAGAATAATGGTTTATCTACTCCAATTCAATTCTCTCTCTCACGTGGGCACCCATCTCAACCAAAACTTTCTCCCTCTTCATAATACCCTTGTACTAACCATCAAATTCTTCTAATTTCTTTTATTACCAATGTACCTTTAATGATAAAATAATCTATCACTTATTTTCACTATTCATCATCTTCTTCCTTAAACTCACAAAACATTTCTTCCATTTCACAAATCTACAACTTCCAATCTAGCCCTTTCATTTCTTTCTTTTCATGATCATAAATTTTTCCATTGATTTTTCCACACCAACTATTCCTTTCTTGGAAATCTCCCTCTCTCTCTAGAATTTATATTGCAATAGTCTACCAAAAACAACATGATTTGCTCATTCACAAATTTCTTCATACAACCAAACCGAGCAAGAACACAATAAATTAGTAAACCTCATACAAGCTTTCAAAAAGTAGAGAAATCAAAGAGATCCACAACATAAATCTCAACCTTTCATGGTTATCCTTGTACAATACTCCACAAAGAAAATTCATGGAAACTTTTAAACAAAAGGAATCAAAACCCCACTTTAAAAAGTCTCCAATACTTCCATATTTCTTAATCTTTCAACTTTCAGAGAAAACAAAACTTACCCGGCTTGAAATCTTGCCTAATAAACTTTCTCTTCTTATGTAACTCTCCTTCTCTTTCTCTTCCTCTCTCCTTTCTTTTCCTCCTCTCCTTCTCTGTTTTTCGTGAACCCATCTTCTTTTCTTTTCTTTTCTTTTCTTTTTTTCTTTCTTTCTTTTTAAAACCAAAATAATGTATGTGGCTTGCAATCTATCAAATAAGCATACATGTGGCTTCTTTGAAGCCACACATTATTTCTTTTATTTATTATTATTATTATATTATTATTTTCCTAATCCAAAGCTTCAAACGAAGCTTCCCCAATTTTTATTTTTTTTATTTTAAAAAAAAACTCTTCCAATATATATATATATCAAAACCAATTCTCTTCACTTTTCTATTTATTTTAAACTTTCTTTTCTTTCCAAATAATCCAAAATCAAATAATCACTATCACATATATATAACCAAAAGTTAGAAGACCAAATGTAGGTCTTACAAATTATTACCACCTTTTAAGAATTTCGTCCTCGAAATTCAATCAAGAAGTGTATTTCAACTTCACTTTTTCATGTTGCCTTTTTCACTTCATGATATATTTTTCCCATGCTTAACGATAAAAGATGGTGTTACACAGACAGTTGAAGCGAAGATCAATAGGTTCTTTCTGCGAACTAGCACGAGCGTTTATTACCCAGTTTTGGGGGGGACGAGATCAGCGAAAGCCCCCAACGCACCTGCTTACTATCAAGCAAGGAAGAAATGAAACATTGAGAGAATATGTCACAAGGTTCAATAGTGAAGCTCTCCAAATTGAGGGTTACACTGATGGAGCGGCTCTCACTGCTATAGTAGCAGGTCTCAGAGATGAGAAGTTCCTTTGGTCCTTAGGTAAGAAAGCTGCAACTACTTATGTGGATCTTCTTTCGAGGACACAGAAATACGTGAGTGCAGGGGAATTACTTCTTTCTAGAGGAGCTCCAGAAGAGAAGATTACTCGCCCCGATCATCAATGGGTCAGGGGACGAAATGAAGAGGAGTGCTCTGAATCGAAGAAAAGAAGATTAGAGAAACACAATACCTCGCAAGAGCGGATGGGTCGCAAAGATCTACCACCAAGCAAGTTTGAGCGGTATACGCCAACAGTAGTTCCTACGAAGCAGATCCTAATGGAGATCCAGGACAAAGAAATACTAAAGTGGCCAGCCAAATTGAAAGCATGTTCGCATTGAAGAAACAAGGATAAGTATTGTCTCTTTCATAGAGATCACGGTCACACCAATGCTGATTGCTTCGATTTAAAGGAGGCAATAAAGTCTCTAATCCAGAGAGGACATCTAAAGGAATATGTGGGAGGAAGGAATGCACCAGATGCTGATTGACCATCACGGAGTAAAAAAGATCGAACCCCGATGCCACCCAGAGAGATAAGGACAATTTTTGGGGGCCCAGCAGGTGGAGAATCTGGAAGGAAGCTGAAGGCAAAAGTAAGAAAGGCTCGGGTTACCCTAGAGAATTACGAGGTATGTTCTACTTGGTCGGCTACTCAAGTTGTGAGCTTTTTAGAGGAAGATACAATGAACCTGCATCAAGCTCATAATGATGCTTTAGTTGTGTCTCTGGTAATAGCAAATGTCAAGGTGCATCGCATCTTGGTAGACGGTGGAAGTTCAGCCGATATACTTTCCATGTATGCATACTATGAAGATAGGACGGGAATGATTGAAAAGTCGTCCAGACCCACTAATTAGATTTGGAGGCCAGGTCGTATACTCAGAACGAAGTATAGAGTTACCAGTAACCGTTGGCGATGGCATGACCAACGTAACGGCGATGGTAAACTTCCTAGTGGTGGATGATAAGTCAATCCACAATGCCATCCTAGGGAGATCGGCTCTACACCAATTGAAGGCTGTTCCATCTACCTATCATCAGGTAATGAAGTTTCCTACCCCTAATGGGATTGGAGTGATACGAGGAGAACAATTGACTTCACGAGAATGTTATCAGACGACCTTAAAAGATTCGACCAGCAATGTTGGAGATGTGCAGGTCATTCAGGGAAATCCACAGGTTGAGGGAGAGGTCGAGGTCGATTTTCAAACCTTGGCACCCGAGATAGTGGAAAACAGACAGTCGATATGGAAGCGGAAGAGATGGTTGAACTCGGAGATAAGACTGAACAACGAGGTAAACCGACGTATTCATTGGAGTCAGTCCTGTTACTGTCGAACACTCAAAGAGTCAATATCGGAGCCAAGCTAGAAGCCACCGAAAGGGAGAGTCTTATATCTTTCTTGAGGAAAAATGCAGATGTCTTCGCCTGGTTAGCAAATGATATGCCTGGAGTAGACCCGCAAGTAATGGTGCACCGACTTAATATCATCCTAGATTTTAAGCCGGTTCTTCAAAAAAGACGAGCTTTTAACCATGACCAAAATGAGGTGATTGCCGAGCAGGTTGAGGAGTTGCTGCAAACCAAATTTATACGCGAGGTCGACTATACACAATGGCTTTCCAACGTCGTACTAGTCAAGAAGGCTAATGGAAAGTGGAGAATGTGTATCGACTTCATAGATTTGAATAAAGCATGCCCAAAGGATAATTTTCCATTACCACGAATAGACCAACTGGTAGATGCAACAGCTGATCATGAACTGCTAAGCTTCACGGACGCTTATTCAGGGTATAATCAAATCCGAATGCATGTTTCGAATCAAGAAAAAACTTCATTTGTCACCAGTAGAGGATTATATTGCTACAATGTTATGCCTTTCGGTTTGAAAAACGCTGGTGCCACTTACCAACGTTTAGTTAATCAAATGTTTGCTCATCTTATCGGCAGGAATATGGAGGTATACGTCGACGACATGTTGGTAAAGAGCAAGAAATCTTATCAACATCAAGATGACTTAACCGACGCGTTTGAAGCTCTACGAAAATACCATATGAAGTTAAATCCAAACAAGTGTGCTTTCGGAGTCACTTCAGGTAAATTCTTAGGTTTCATGGTCAACCAGCATGGTATTGAAGCAAATCCAGACAAGATCCGGGCTGTACTCGAGATGGAATCTCCGAAGACAATGAAGCAGTTGCAAAGCTTGAATGGGAAAATTGCTGCTTTAAACCGATTTGTAAGTAGAGCAACTGATAAATGTCTTCCATTTTTCAAACTGCTAAGGAAAAAGGCTAACTTCGAATGGACGGAGGAGTGTGAGCAGGCTTTCAAACTATTGAAAATATACCTTAGTTCGGCCCCACTCCTCTCCAAGCCTGTTCCAAGAGAAGAGCTTTTCCTGTACTTGGCGACTTCTGACTCTATAGTCAGCTCGGTGCTGATTAATGAAGCTAATGGATGACAATCGCCTATCTACTACACGAGCAAAGCTATGATGGGAGCAGAGTCAAGATACCCACAGGTAGAAAAGTTGGCTTTAGCTCTCGTGGTCTCGACCCACAGGTTACGCCCGTATTTCCAGGCACATAAGGTAATTGTCTTAACCAATTTTCCATTGAGACATGTGTTGCAAAAGCCTAAGACGTCAGGTCGGTTAATAAAGTGGGCGATAGAGCTAGGAGAGTATGATATTCAATTCCGACCCCAAACAGCAGTGAAAGGGCAAGCAGTAGCCGATTTCGTGGCTGAGATGACTCCTTAAGCAAAAGTATGTGTAGCGCAATTCCAGTCCCAAAGTTTAACTAAGGATAACCTCCCTTGGACACTCTATGTGGATGGGTCATCCAGTCGTCGAGGGTGCAGAGCTGGGTTGTTGTTAGTGTCGCTAGATGGAGAGAGATTCGAGTATGCACTGAGGTTTAAATTTTGAGCTTCCAATAATGAGGCCGAGTATGAGGTGTTACTAGCTAGTTTGAGGATTGCTAAGATATTTGAGATCAGCAATTTGATTATTCTTAGTCCTCAACTCATCGTGAACCAAGTGGTAGAACGTATCAGGCCAAAAATCAGCAGATGGCTGTGTATTTGGCGAAAGTGAAGTAACACTTGGGATCCTTTGTCAAGTTTGAGATCAAGCAGATCCCTCGATCTCAAAATGTTAATGCAACTCATTAGCTAAGTTGGCAGCCACTTATGAGACAGAATTGGGACGAACTGTCCCTGTCGAGATCCTAGATGAGCCAAGTGTTCGAGAGAGTGAAGTGATGGAACTCGATGACCCTCTGCTAGGTAATGAGCGCACTTGGATTGATCCATTAGTTGATTTCCTCACTAGTGGCGAACTCCCTTATGATAAAAATGATGCGCGACGACTATGGTACAATGCAGCCAGATATGTCTTGCGAGAAATACACGAGGGCGTATGTGGAAATCACTCAGGCGCACGGTCTCTCACGCAGAAGGTGGTAAGACAGGGGTATTATTGGTCAACTATATTTGCAGATGCACGTATTTTTGTTAGGTCATGCGACCGATATCAACGTTTTACTACAATACAGAGACAACCTCCTGAACCGCTCACAGGCGTTATGAGCCCATGGCCGTTCGCGCAATGGGGAGTAGACCTCATCGGACCCCTACCTCAAGGTCAAGGGCAAACAAAGTTTGCTATAGTGACGGTTGATTATTTCACAAAATGGGCAGAGGCTGAGGCCTTATCAACCATAACAGAGAAGAAAGTTACCGACTTCGTTTGGAGAGGTATAATATGTCGTTTTGGTATACCATATGCTCTTGTCACTGATAATGGTCGACAATTTGATAATGCAGCTTTTCGAAAATTTTGTGTTGATTTGAGAATCAAGCATTTCTTCTCTTCTCCAACTCATCCGCAAGCGAATGGTCAAGTGGAAGCAGTGAATAAAATCATTAAGCGAAATCTGAAGACCAAATTGGAAGGGCTAAAAGGGCTTTAGGCAGAAGAATTACCAAATGTTTTGTGGACCTATAGGACAACCCCTTGGACTTCGACTGGTGAGACTCCTTTCTCACTTTCATTTGGATCAGAAGCAGTCATTCCAGTAGAAGTCAGCCTCCCGTCACCAAGAGTTGAACAGTTCAATCCTGAGGATAACACTGATTCACTTAACTTACACCTCGACTTGTTAAAGGAGCGAAGAGAGACAACAAGATTAAGGATAGCTTAGTACAAGAATAGAGTAGCTCGATACTACAATTCTCGTGTGAAGCGACGAAGTTTTAAAGAAGGGAATTTAGTTCTTCGGAGGGTTATTCCAAACACTAAAGGCTCGAATAGTGGAGTATTAGGCCCAACGTGGGAAGGTCCGTATCGAGTTACGAAAATTGTTCGGCCAGGAACATATGAGATAGCTGATCTTGGAGGTCGACAGATGCCTCATCCATGGAATGCTGAACATTTGAAAAATTACTTTCAGTAAAGTTGGTGTTTTAATTTTTCATTGTAAGTTCTGAGTTGGGGGTCAGTTTTTTAATTTCAATTTTTAATGAAGGCGTATTTTTTACTCAAGCAAGTTGTTTATAAAATAAAACCAACCCTACGTGAGTGGGGGGAATGATCCATCAAGCAACAAACAAGCAACTAGATTAATCTTTGAAGATTCGTGAGTAGATCAGCAAAGCAATATAACATAAATGATCATTAATACATAAGTACGTAAAGTCATCAATCCATTAAAGTCGAAGAGCTTGCTCATCATCTGAGAGAATACCATGAAGAAAACCTTCTCCTAGAACTTTGTTCTCCAGTCCGGAAGTCTGACCAAGATCGAAGCCTCCTCCTAAGGCTTCGGGTCTAGAGGTTTGACCAAGATCAAACCCTGGAGGATTGCAATATTCTTTGAAAGAAGTTTTGAGCCATCTAAGATCCAAGTCAGGGTGACGTTCCTTAGTAGTCTGGATTGACCAATTCACTCCACAACGCATAGCTTGATTCTGAAAAACGACATATTCGTCGGAAAGTTTGAATGCCTCGGTCAAATATTTGAAGTCAACAAGCTTAGCTTCGGCCTCTCTCAATTTAGCATGAGTCTCTGACCCGAGAAGCGGGAGAGCAGATATATCACTCTCGAAGCGAGCATGTAGAGCCAACGTTTGGTTCAATTCTTCTCTAGGTACGTGATTTTGGCGAAGATGAGTGAGTTCTACAGACATCCGACTATAAGCTAAAGTTGCATGACCAAAAGCCTACACGCAGAACACACAATGAGAAAATTAAGGCTTACAACAATCAGTTTTGAAGACTAGATAAGTGTTTCACCTCGCGAAGATGAAACATCATGGCTTTGATAGCAAGTTGGGGGTCCCGTAAACTACAACGACAGTCAACCCGTTCTTGAGAAGAACTACTTTCGGATAAACCAGCCCACATAGAAAATGAGAGCTCAAGCTCAGCAGCCTCGTCAATAGGAGAATCAAAAGGGCCAGTATAGTCAAAAGGGTTAAATAGATTAATGACTGGACCCGCCAAATGATGGAGGAGCATTATGGTTGGCCCCTCCTACACAATGAGTAGTAGGGAGCATCGAAGTTGGAGAAATGCCTAGTCTGCCGGATCCTCGAGGAGGGGTTTGAAAAGTCGTACTCCTAAGAGAGGCCCTAGTGCACTGTCTCCGAGAAGGTCATCTTTCGTGCCCTTCATTGTTAATGGGAGAGGTGACCATGGGGGCAATCTCTACAGGTTCAAAATCTGAGTTGTCAGACAACATTTCCAACTCACGGTCCATGGCTCTGAATTGGGGGCGTGAAGTCATATCTAAAAATAAAAAAAAAACAAAAAAAAAAACAAAGTTAAAGTCTGAACTTGACCGACAAGGTATTTATGACTTAATATCCAAGTCAGAAAATAATACCTAAAGAGTTCGACGAAGGGGTTGGGATGAGGTGATATTCAGCAAGGAGATCGGGATGAACTTCAAGACCCCAACGCAGAAGTCCACTAATCCTCCAAGCAATGTCACGAAAGGCGATAGCCACAGGCGATGGCTCTGGATTGATGTTAGCTACAAAAACAATAGTAAAATAAGAACAGTATGATATATACACATATAAGAAAAAAAACGTTTCGATCGGGAGGGAAAAGCGGACTCGCCTATCACCCTGAAATCAGTTGGAACTGGGAGAGTAGAGCCAAATTATCAGGAACAAGCCATGAACCACTAATAAAGAACCAATACTTCTTCCAGTTTTTCACTAACGAAGGTTCTCTCACTATACGTTCATGGACGGACTGCGGACGGGTATAATAAAATAGTTGGAATTTATCTTTTTGCTTAAAAGTGTGCAAGGATAAAAAATCAAGGGCGGTCATGGGTGTACGGTTCCCAACCTGAAGCCAAAGGATATAACACCCGACAAAAGAACACCAAGCGTTGGGAAGAAGCTGACAGGGGCAAGATTGAAAAGGGTCAAGAAATTTTGGATCACAGGTAGCAAAGGGAGTCGAACGCCACTAGTGAACATGTCGGGATAGAATTCCACTTCTCCAGGAGGGGGAGAGGTTGGATTTTCTCCACAATTTAGGACTCTCATGTTGATGGAATTAGGAACGTTAAACTGAAGCCTAAGGTCATCTAGGGTCGCTTGAATCAGAGGCCCTCTCAAACGGATCTTAGATGGCTCCTTCCGTGTTCAGGACCTGGATTTGCGCCGACCATGGACCGGTTGAGGGGGATTAGGGACGAAATCTTCGTCATTAGGATCAGAAGAGTCACCCGTTTCGAAGTGGATAGCTCTAGAACAACCCGTCATGTGGAAAATAAGTCAAAGGAAGAGAAGTTACCTGAAAAATGAAGGAATGACTAAGACTTCAAAACAAGGAAGTGAGGAAAGGAAGAGTTCGAGAAGCTGTGAGAGTTTTGAATTCAGAATGAGCCCTTATATAAACCTGGGTTAGCACGATTTTCGAGACATAGAATGGTGTCGACAATGGAATACCGATGAGTGATACCTGTAGACTTCCAAGTGAAACCCAAGCGAATACGCTTAGAGGGTTCACATTGGAAGTGGGGGCAACTATTACGGGAAAAAACTAGCCTTAGACCAGCCTTGATTGACCCCCTCGAGGGAACGGCCTAGACCGGCCTTGGCAGGCCCCTCGAGGGGTCGGCAAAGAGACCAAACCGGCCTTGGCCGACCCCAAGTCTCTTTGGCCAACCCTTCGAGGGGTCGGCCTAGACCGGCATTGGTCGGCCCCTCGAGGGGTCGGCTAAGAGGCCTATTTAACCGACCCCTCAAGGGGTCGACCTAAACCGGCCTTGGCAAGCCACTCAAAGGGAATGGTCGGCCAAGAGGCCTTTTTGGCCAACCCCTCAGGGGGTCAGCCTAGTCCAGTGAGACCATCAGACCGGCTCCTAGGGTTGACCGAAAGGCAACAAGGACATAACCGTCGAGGGAGTAGCGTGGTCCAACCTTGATTTATCCTGGATGAACAAGCAAGAGTCTTGAATTGGGAAAGTCATTCGGGAGAGCATTGAAGGATCCATTAAAGATTCGAATTAAACGAGTATCTAAAAGTAACGGTCGGAACAGTAAAAACGATCCATAAATTCTCGGAGATCATAATAATGTGGGACGGAACATTACAATTACATAAAAATATAAAAGGCAAAGGACAACGACGTTGAGAGGGATGCGATCATTACTTAGCTTTTACAGTCTAAGCTTTCTAAGTGAGAAACCTCGATTTCTAACTTCAGCATTGGAGTTTAAGTGGCTTAGCATCACACCTATTTTGCAGGAATCTTCAGCTCCCGGTGATTCAAATTTACCGTTGATTCGGCGATCCAAATTCCGGCCTCAACAAAAGTTATTGAAATTTAATAGTTCGATCATTTAATGAAAATTTAAATGTACTCATAAAATTGACAAATGAGAAAAAATGTGAAAATTTATAATACAAACAATTTTAACAAGAAAGATTTGTTAATTCACTTCTAAAAAATAATTCTAAAATTTCTAACTTTATATATAATTATAATTAATGATGAATTTTTAAACGTTATAGAATTTTAATAGTCAATTCTTAAAAATAAAGGTCTAAAATGGTAGGCATACAATTGACAAATGAGAAGAATGTGAAAGTTAAAATCTAAACATTTTGAATATTAAAAGTTTTGTCAACTTATTCCTAAAATTGACTTAAAGTTTATCTTTAATTATATAACGAAAACTTAAAAGTTCAAATTTATTTAATTAAAAAATATCTTTAATTATATAACGAAAATTTAAAAGTTTTCAAATTTTAATAAATTTAAACTTCTACAACTATATAAAGAACATTTTCCTTATGTTTTCTACACAATTTTAGGAATAAGTTGCCCACTTTACAACCACAGAATTTTCTAAAAAAAAAAAACTAAAAGTTAAATTTGTGTGGTTGTAAAGCGAGCAGCACTATATTTGGGTGCAGCCTAGGCTGCACCTAAGTTTTTTCCTTTTTTTTTTTTTTTTGCTTGATCTAAGTCAAAATAGTGTTGTTTAAAATATTATATAGGTTCAATTACAAGTTTAGTCCCTAAACTTTGAGGTTTGTGTTTATTTGGTCCCTAAACTTTCAAAAGTGTCTAATAGGTCCCTAAACTTTCAATTTTGTATCTAATAGGTCCCTGACAAATTTGAAATTTTTGAAAATTAATTTATCTATTAGATATAAAGTTAAATTTTATGTCTAATGGAATCCTAAAATTTCAATTTTGTGTCTATTAGACCCATGAGTTTTAAAAAAATCGAAATTTCAAAGACTAAATTTGTAATTTGGAAAGTTCAGGGACTAAATAGATACAAACTTCAAAGTTCATGGACTAAATGTGTAATTTAACCTATTATATATTATTTTATGATTCATGTATTCTATTGTAAGTATAAAGGACCAGCGTATTAGATACCTACTCTACCTACCAACTTTCTTTATAAATATTATTCTTAATATATATTAAAATGAAATGAAAATATATACTCCCAATATGATAAAATAATTGAAGATACCATGTGCATGGCACATGTTAAAAAACTAGTAAAGTAAAAGTGCATTAACTAAAGAATTTGCTTTGAGAATTTTTAAAATAAAAAATAAACACAATAATATGTTACCGTTCTACTTTATATTATTTTACTTAATAATAATAAATTTTATCGTTACAATTTATTTGATAGTAATAAATAAATAAAATTACATCAATTAATAAAATATATTGGTATACTCTTTTTCATTTATTAAAAGAACAATTATTAATAGAGAACCTTATTCAATTTTATTATTATGTTATTTATTAATAATGAATTTTATCTTACTTTAATTCAAAATTAAATAATTACAAAGAAAAAAAGAAACTCCATAGCAGTGTCTGCATCTTCAGTTTATCTTCCATCTTTGTAAATCGGAAAGTAAAGAAAATATAGGGAACAAAATAAAATATATTTTTGAACAAAAATTTAAATACAAAACAAGAGACCACAATAAAGTAAAAAAGCAACATGATATTTAAACAGAAATGAAAGTTGAAGCACTTGAATTAGAAGAAAAAGTGAGAGAATTGGTACCAGAAATTAGGAAATAAATGACGTGCCCAACTTTGAAAAAAAAACCCTAACAAAAGGCAGACAGAATCATGAGATTAAATGAGAAAAAAAAGAGAAAAAAATATAGAAATTGTCGATTTATGAACATCGTTTGCAAGAGTTCTCAAAAAAAAAAAAAAGCATTTTAATGGGTTTTCAAGATAGGGGAAAAAAAAAGGTTTTCAAAGAGGAGAAAAGGGGAGAGATTGGTACCTGAAATTTGAGAGAATATGATCGCAAATCATTAGAAGAATCCTAGGAAACTGCAGATATGAAATCGTGAAATGTTAACAAAAAGATAGGGTAAAGAAAATGTGGACCAAATTGATCATGGCAAAAGAGATTGTCCTTTTTAAGAACCGTGATTCCCAAATTTTCAAGAATTTTAAAAAAAAAAGTTTTTAAAATGTAAGTAATAGTGTAAAACAAAGATATAGAAAGCTATAGGGAAAAACTGTTTAAAAGCCTGAAAAAAAAGCTTGATGGAAAAATAATTTTGAAAGAAAAATGACAAAGATAGCGTTTAAAATATTTTAAGGAAAGGTAGGTAGGGATGAAAAAATTTTGTGAAAATAAAGTACGAAAATAGAGGTAAATATTTAGAAAGAGTTAATAAAAAAAATCTAAAAAGAGATAAAAAAAAAAGGTTAGAAAGATAGATAATTTTTTTGGAGCGACAGGTGTTAGAGTAAGAGGTAAAGCATTTTAGAGAAAAAGGTTTAGAGACAAAAAAAAATTGGAGAGAAAACATTAAAGGCGCGTTTACCTATCTATAATCGTAATAAATTAAACGCAATTTGCATTGTGGGTTGATTACGATTGATCGTGTTTACCGTATTTTTTGTTTACTTTCTATGCTTTGTCCTTTCTCTTTCTTCTAATCTCTATTTTTTTTTCTTCTTCTTCCTCCTCTCTCCTTCTTTCTTCTTAATTTCTTCAAGTTGATAAAGAACATTAAAACCAAGGTTCGAAATGTTGGTGTCGATGGAAATGTCGAGGTCCAAAATTTATGGAAATATAGATGGAAATTTCGAAAAAATTTACGAAAATCATGGAAATTGATGGAAATTGTTTGAATTAGCCAATATTCCATTCATGAATGGATGACCCATCGAATGAACTGCCCATAATATGGTTTCGGTCTTCAATGGTCAGATCTGGGTGAGTAGCCCTGGGATAATAAGTCATTGGGTTACTTTTTGAGTGCATAGAGATTCTATTTATTTCTCTAGGCTCTTCATCTGAGATTACTGCTTGCTGCATTTTTGCAATTATCTCAGCTATCTCGTCATCATTGAGTACGTTGATTTGAGGAGACTTTCCATTAAGCTTGTTGAGCTCTTGTTGAATTGATTCAAGCAAGATCTCTTCTTTGCTTTTTAATAATGGAACTGACCCTCCTGGAATCCTTCCAAAATTTGAGAGAGTATCCTCAATGATTGGGATTCCAGATGATCCTATCCGGAGAGGCTTTTGAATCTTTGGAGGAGTGAAAACCTTCTCCTCAATACGATCCATTTGTTCTGCCATAGTGGATAGCATTTTGTTTGTGAAGTTGTTTTGAGCAAAAACTCCTCGAATTCCTTTAGAGGGGTTTTTGTTTTCCTCTTCCAAAGTCAATTGCTTGAATGGAGAGACAACAACTAGATTTCCCTTGGAATTTCTGAATTCAATTTGTTCCATGGGTGGATGAGTACTAGAAACTTCTCCTTCTTGAGTTTTTCAGAGAGTTTCTTTTATAACGTTCACCTGCTCATCATAATTTTCTCGGCTGGCGAACCATTGAAAGAAAGGAATATTTTGTTCAAGGGCTACCATGGTAGAGATCCACGTAGCTTTGAACTCTTCTCTTTCTTCTTTTTCATATGCCTTGAAGAAAAACTTCCTAGGCATTTTCCATTTCAGGTCCATGAAATCCCTTTTTAAGAATTCCATGTTTACCTTGAATTCTTCAGATATGACGTTGAGCTCATTGAATTGGCTTCTGGCATCCATATATGATTGAGTAGGAGAATTTGTCCTCACATATGTTGTTTCTGGTATGCGATGAGCAAAATCCACTGAGTTAATCTTTGCAGATAAAGATCTTCTCAATGGTTCTTGATGTTCGAAGCTTCTGGAGGATGAAGCTTCTCCTTCAAAATCTGAAGTACTTTGCCTGGATGGGGCAAAGGTTGAGACTTTTGGAACCGATGGAGTTTCTTGGGTGAAACTTATCTCAACAGTTCCATCTGGATGCTCAACCAGTTGAGTGGCAGACTTCGGAGGTGGTACTGTAGGAGCGATAGCCCGTTCGAGTACCCAATGAGAATTCCGAGTTATGTCTGACCAGTGTAATGTTTTTGGGACCTGAATATTAGATCTCGCAACATTAGCTTCAAGGAGTATAGTTTTGCCTTTAGGGGAACCCCTTAAGGCTCTTGGAGCTATCTCTGTCTTCATTAGGCGATAGCATAACATGAATATGACAACGAATGCATGAGCATCTGGTTGCATGTTCAGATCTTTGAAGTAAACATCCAGAATCAATGAATTTAAAATTCTGGGATCTTGAAGAGATAGCGGATAGCATGGATAACAATTGAAGTATGCCGGTCCGCTTTCCAAGTTGGTTTCAACCATCGCTAGAAGGGAGTCTTGAAACCATAGAAATCTCTTATCCCTCAAGGTGAGAAGGATAGAAGTATTAAGGCCGGTTCTGAACAACGGCTTGATCGCAACCTGGACTAATCCAAGATGCATATATGAGTAATCCTCTCTGTGTGAAAGGATTTGATTCCTGGTGAGGAGGTTCAGAGACTCAGGATTGTTGTGGACAGCAATCTTGTCTTCAACAATCTTTACTCCCCATTCTTGAGTAAAATTGAAAGTAGATTTGTAATAGACCGTTGTTGGGTCTAATTTTGGAATATTCCGGTTTGCTAATTGTTGCTCCACTTTAGCTATCTGGAGTAATTCATTTGTAGTGCTGGCAAGTTCGTCAGCATTTGATTCTGCTTTATGAGTATCATCTTCTTGAGTAGATTGAGCCAATTGAGTAGATGAAGAAGAACTCTCTCCTTTGAGTAATTTTCTTGGTAACAAAGATTTGAGTAACTTAGACATAATTCATAAAATCAAATTAAAGATTAAAGATAAAAATAATATTGTTTAAGAACAATAAAATCCTTCAAACATTTCTCTCTCCACGAACTACCCAACTGTAGGCTGGAACACGCGGCTTACCAACGGTCTTACGCCTTGCTGCCTGGAACACCTTACTCTTACCAACGCCTACCGACAGAAGGGCTGACGGAATGACCACAGAGAGAAACTTGAGAAGAATCGTATTGAATTTAATCAATACTAATTTTAACTCTAAAGTTTAAAAAGATTTAACAAATTAAATCAAAGAAACGCAAAAATTTGAAACAAAGGAAATTGCTTCAAAGATTGGAGTGTATATTGAATAATGAGTAAGGCTCTGATACCAATTGCTCCCAAATCCCACAATCTATGCTCAGATTGCTAAAAGGATAGGAGAATTAGGATCTTTGCAGAATACATGTGTTTTGCGAATAGATAGCTTAGAGAGATTTTTGCTTCTTCTCTTTTGCTAGATTATTCGCTTATGCCTATTGAATACAAGTTGGAGCTCTTTTATAGAGTCCGGACTCCAAACTGAAATTGAAACTAGTTGAGTAGCGGATATGGATGAGAGGATAAGACAAGCCCTTATCTCAATCATCGTCCACAAAGGTCAAGGTAATAAATACCGAAACCTAACTTTGAAAATAAAATACTAAAAGACAAAAGGTAATAAATACCTTGTCTCAAAAGTCTAAAACATAAAAGTCAAAAGTAGAACCTAACTTTTACCTAACTTAGAAAAGGAATAAAACAAAACGTGCGTAAACATAAATGTACTTATTACAAAGTTTGAAAAAGAAAAAGTAAAGTTGAAAAAGTAAAGTTGAAAAAGAAAAAGTGTTGTCGGATGGTGGCAGAGGATGTGAAGATGGATGTGGAGACTGTTGTTGAAGCTTTGCACATGCATACTCCCCCCTTATTAAAGATATTTTGAAAAATAACTTTAATAAAGTGTCGTGTATTTTCTTCCATGAAACGAATCTTGAAATCTTGAATTGATAGCTTCTCAGGCAAGGAGGCAAGGAGGCAAGGCCATGGCTTACCAACGGACTTACAATACTGCCTGGAACACCAAATGGCCGCAACGGTCCTCCGCAGCAGGTCCTTTGAAGAAAGCGCCGCAAGATTTAAAGTTCGAATCCGGATGAAATGATTCTTCGTGTGTCTTTTATTGTGCAAAGCATGTATTTACTGAAGAAATCTGACTGGAATTTACATGGATTTCTTCGAAACTGTACGAATTTAAGAATTTACAAGGAAATAAAATTTACAGATGAAAAATATACATCTAAATATATATATATATATATATATATATATATATATATATATATATATATGTTGGGTTTTGTGTCCTAAAACTCGTGGTTTTGTAAACTGAATGTATATTCTATTTTACTATAAATATGTTATTGAGGTTTATTCAGTAAATGTGTTATTGAATAAAGTGAATTGTGTATTCTATAATCCAAATCCAATGAACTAAGAACCCTTGGCTATAGTATGTATACTTGAACTTTATGTATGACATAAAAGTGGATCAAGTTCGAGTAATAGCCAAAATGGTCTATAGTATAAGGATAAGGCTGGGTACCTTATTCTGGGGACACTATGGACGCGGCCCACTTTGTATAGTACTAACGATGTGATCCTGAATCGTTCATGTGGAGACATGCGAGTGGGGGCGTCCTATGCAATGAGTTTGCATAAGACCGGACCGCGAAATAGTCACTTAGACTTTATAACTCCGTTTACTGTTTTAACTGACTATATTCATACGATGACCTAGGTAACTCGATCTTAATCCTGAGCGTGCTATGAACTCCTGTTTATTTGGGATTATCCTTAGATTTGCATGGGTGAGAGTGGCCCGAGATCGCCGACTCAATAAGCCTCCCATTTTGGGGATAAGACCGGATAGATAGTTGGGAACATAGTCATGCGAGATGGAATTCACTCCTACCTGCTTTAAGGATTAGTAGAGAGGTTGTTCCCTTAAGTGCTGACTCCAGGTCTTGAACAATGGGCCCACCCTCTCATTGGCCCGAGAGGGATTCGGTTTGTTGGTTGGACCACAAACTAATTGTTCATTAGAGGATCAGTGGGACTTAAGGAACAAGAAGTAATTACAGGGGTAAAACGGTTTATTTGACCCAGCTGTAATTACGAACGACCTGTGAAGGATCGACTTACTAATCATGGTTATATCGAGTGGACAGAAATATATCTACAGTGAGGAGAGTGCAGCCACTGGGCTTTAGTGGAGTGTCCCGGTGGTTAACGAATGTTGATTAGCTAGGCTAAAGAGTTTGGCCGGTTAAATCTCGTATCGTTGGAGCTCATGATCTGTAGGTCCATTAGGTCCCCTTACTAGCTCAGACTAAGCCTTGGAATAATTTGAGAGAAAAGAATTTGAATTGTTCAAATTCGGTTTTGGGAGTAAACGTTAATTATATGCGATATACTTAACGTACTATAATTATGAATTAAAACCACAAGAAAGAGAGAGGAACATATTTAAATGTGATTTAAATATTTGTTCGGTTTAATACGTGAATAGGGATTCATGTACAAACGATTGGTCATAAAAGAGAGGGATTGGTCTAATTATTTAATTAATATTTGATATTAAATTAAATAATTAAATTAATTAAATGGTTTAATTAATTAATCAAGTTTTAAATTAATTTTGATTTAAACTTGACTAATTCCAACCAAGTGTTGTCTTCCAAAAGAAGACAAGTGTTGTCTTCCATGGGAAGACAAGTGTTGTCTTCCATGGGAAGACAAATGTTGTCTTCCATAGGAAGCCTAATGAGGTTTCATTAGTGCCTATAAATGGGATGAAACACAAAAGGATGGTGGGAATTTTCTTTGATAGTTTTTTTTTTAAAACTATCTTGAGCTCTCTAAAAATTCTCTTAACAAAGGATCCCACAATCCATTCCAAGGGCTGAGAATAGTAGGGAAGACTCTAGTGGTGGTCCAAGTATTGTTGGTGATCCAAGATTTGCAAAGAATTTGGAGAATTTGAGCTACAAAGGTATGTGTTCATACTTTCTGGTTTTTTCCAGTTTAGAGCATGTTTTTGTTTGGTTAAATTGATGTACTTTGAGTGCTCGAGATCCGAAATTGCTTCCGCTTTCTTAATATTAACTCCATCAATATATATATATATATATATATATATATATATATATATATATATATATATATATTTAGGTTCAACGGGAACCATGCCGTCCTTTCTGGAGAAGGACCTCCGTTTGAATAAAGATATCTGCTTGCAGATATCCACTTGAGTATTTTTGAGTAAATTCGTAGTTTAATGTCATTGCGGACGCTTGGTAGTTTAAAGACTATTCCGGTCTATAATTTGAGTAATTGTTTAGTTTAACGACTTTTCGGTCTTTAGTGATTAAGGATCACTAAGATTGATGTCGTCATCGTCTTCATCAATGATGGAAAGTGGTGGTGATGACGATCTGTTTGAGTTTGAGTTCTGGAGGAGAACTCTTTGAAGATCAACTTCTGTGGCTGTTTGAGCAAGGGAAGCAAGCAAGGCAGACTTATTTTTCTGGAATTCTTGCTGTGCTTTCTTTGAAAAATCTTGATTTTCTGGTATGTTGATAAACCAAGATTTAATTTGAGGAAGATTAATGTTGGTGACATTGAATTTGTCCCACCATTTAATTTTGAGAGTCTTCACCAGATATTTATGATTAAGGTGAAGGCTTTGAGTAGTTAAGTTCCAGCAAAAAATCCATGGAACTTGGAAATGAAGGGAAAACCGAAAGGTTAATGGATAAATATTTTTGAATATATTTTGAGAAAAATAATGGAATGATTCCTGAACAGGAGCAGGAAAAATTTCTGGAGAAAGGCCAAAGTTATGCCACCAAGTCATAAACCATATAGGGTATTGGTGTTTATGACCTGTCGGCAGAACTGGATGAACCAAGAGTGGTTGTAAGCACGGTACCAAAGGACGGTTGTCCATGCTCTTACGTAGTCTCGGTATGAGTAAGATGGTGGATCATACCGAATTGAGAATCTTTTTTCGGTATAAATTTTTTGATTCCACCTTTGAGAAGTAATAACTCTAAAGATTTTGAGTTTTGAGTAAGAAATTACGGAAGGAGTGTTCTTGTCCGGTATATGAGTAATTTCAGCAGATTTTGAATCAATAAGAATCAATTCATAAAACTGCCGTGTTTTTGAAAGGATTTCCGGCATGAAACAACAATCGCCCGGATAGATATGGGAGGTTAGCTCAGCAAAGTTTTCAGAGTCCCATTCTGGTTCGATCGGGATCTCAGTTATTACATGAGCTTTTTGGAAATATCCTGAAATTTCAGGTTTTGGAATAAAACGTGTCGGTGGAGACACAACAGAGTTGTCGGTTGAAGAACCTGCAACAGATGGAGTAGCCGGTGGAGTAGAAGGCTCCTGTATTCTTATTCCGGCAGAACGACGTTGAGCAGGTGTTCTTACTGGAGTAAAGGAAGTATCAGGAAGAGCAAAATCCTCGATACGGACTGGAGTAGATCTTTGAGTATTTGAGGAGGAGGCGTTAGCCTTTCCCTTTGAAGGGGAAGAGGAAGCAATTCCTTTTCCTTTTCTTGAACTCATGACGAGTTTTTGAAGATGGAAACTTGAATATGAAATTAAGTTTTCTGATGAGGAAGATCAGACTAAGCTGCAACCTCAGAGCATATTAACTTTCTTTCAGAGTTTTGAGAAGAGGGAGGCTCTCTAGAGAGAGGAATTCTCTCGGGAGGAGAGAGAGTGTTCTTTGAGAGATGTTCTCTCGAAAGATAATCTGCAAGAGGGTTTTGAGACCCTTTTATAGACAAAATTTGAAAATCAAAACAGGATAATATTGCTTGCCAATGGGCAAAAATCTGTTTTGAAACCAAATTTTTGACATCTTTTTCTAAAATAAATTTAGAACTTTGAGAATCGGTTTTTATTAAAAACGATTTATTGATTAAATCACCTTGAAATTTCTGGACACATAAAACTATAGCCAGAATTTCTTTTTTGACTGTTGAGTAATTTTGCTGAGTACTGTTCCATACTCCATAGTGGAAACGTACTATTGATTCCCTCTTATCGAGACACTGTTTAAGGATTCCTCCATATCCAATGTCAGACGCATCGGTTTCAACGATAAGGTCTGCTTTTTCGTCTATAAGACTTAAGCAGGGAATACTTTTGACTAACTCTTTGATTTTTTGGACCGCTGTTGTTTGAGTGGGTCCCCATTGAATAGTTTCTTTCTTCAACCTTTGAAAAAGTGGTTTGCAAATAGGTCGAAGATCCTTGATAAAGTCCGAAACATAATTTAGACATCCCAAAAATCTTTGTAACTAGGTTTTGTCTAAAATTTCGTCAGAAAAATTTTGAGTAAAATCTAGAGATCTTTGAATAGGTTTTAATAATCCTAGATGGATATCAAAACCAAGAAATCTAATATTTGTTTGAAAAAGTTTTAGCTTTTTGGCTGAAACTACTAAACCATTATGCTTTATGGTTTGAATAAAGCTTTTTAAATGGCTAAAATGTTGATCTATATTTGATGAAAAGATTAAAACATCATCAATATAGATAATCGAAAATTCTTGAATAGGTTCCAAAATATCATTCATGATCTTTTGGAATTCGGATGGAGCATTTTTTAACCCGAAGGGCATAACGTTCCATTCGTATTGACCAAAAGGTACATTAAATGTTGTTTTGTACCTATCTTGTTCGACAATCTGTATTTGCCAAAATCCAGATTTCATATCGAACTTTGAAAATAATTTCGCATTGGAAATTCGTTTGAGTAAATCATTTTTGTTAGGAATTGGATACCTAATCCATTCCAAAACCTTGTTTAAGGGTTTATAGTTGATTACCAGCCTCGGGACACCACGCTCCTTTTCGGCCTGGTTATTGACATAGAAAGCAGCACATGACTATGGGCTTTTGGATGGCCTTATCAGCTTTGTTTTGAGTAATTCATCGATCTCCTTTCGGCAGTGGCTTAATAATTCAGAATTCATCTGGATTGGTCGCGCCTTTGTGGGAATATTCGATTCTTTGAAATCTTTTTCATATGGTAAAGTCACCATATGTTTCTTCCTTGACCAGAAAGCATCTGGATGAGTGGAGCAAATTTGTTGTTCAATTTGCTTTTGAATTGTCTGGATTCGTCTCTGGACTTCAGGTAGTTGAAGTTGTTCTTCAATTTTCTTGAAGCTGACTTCTTCTTTCAGATAGTCAATCTGCTTCTTTTTGAGGTTGATTTTATCAACAACATTAAGATTACTTTCTCTTAATGGGTCGATAAATCTGAATATAATCTCTTTATCCAAGATTGTTGAACAGATTCCATTGTCTGTTACCTGTAATGGATATAATTGAGTAATAAATGGCGTACCTAAAATCACTGCTTGATTTAGGTTTTTGACTAATAGGAATGAGGTCACAAAGCAGACTCCTTCGTTGCATATATGAACTTCTGGAAGCTTGTGCCTGATGAATAGAGGCTGATTATTTGCCCCTTTCAAGACTTCCATAGTCTTTTTGAAGTACCTTGAAGGAATGATGCCTTCATGAATGCAATTCTGATATGCTCCCGAATCAACTAGAGCAATTGCATTAATTGAAAAGTCTTGTACCCGTAATGATATTTTAACATACCATTTCTGATACTGGACTTTTTGCAAGGTGGATAAGAACTGTTCTTCTTCTGCTGAAGATTCTGAAAGTTCCCCATCTACTCGAGCTGTTGAAGTAGTTGCCTGATTTGACTTGATCATGGCAACTTCGACGGACAATAGTGCTACGTCCTTTTGATAATCAAGGCGAAGCTTTTTAACTTCCTCCTTGAGTTTATTGATTTCAGACTTCAAATCTGAAGCTTTGATTTCTTGTCTTTCCTTTTTGAAGAGAGAAAAGACATCTTCGATGTTTGGATAATGAGTTTCATCCAAAGCATGCTCTTTTTCTTTCTGAAGAGATTCCTTCAGACGAATGAGTATATTCTTTTTGAGGTTGGCATCTGTAATCTGCTCTGCCGCCTCAAATAGTAATTCATGATCTTTAGTTAGGACATTTATGCAGTTAAACAACCGCAAAATCTCCCTCCTTTGCAGTCAGGTTCATGAGGTAACTCTCCTTCGGAAATATCTGTATCAAATTCTTCCAGGAGTTGAAGTACTTGATCTTCTTCTGAATCTTCATAAATGGAATCTTCAGAGTCTGTTCGTACTATTTGTAGTAGTTCATTCTTAATATCTTCTTCGATACTAAGTTCATTGATTCTCTTCTTTATTGGACATTTTGGAGCATAATGCCCAAATCCTCTGCATTTATAGCACTGGACTTTTGAAGAAGGTCTTCTTGAAAAATTTCTACTAACAGTAGGATTCTTCCTACTATATTGAACTCTTCGGTATGGACCCTTAGCATATGGTTTGCTAGTCTTGGATCTTTGCCGATAGTTTGAGTAATGAACTTTGGCTTGATTAAGCCTCTTTTTCTTCCTGACAGATGGAGCTTCAGGATAATAGTAGTACGTCTTGCAAAACTGCCCAAATTCTTGTTTTCTTTCTTTGGACTTGTTTTGCTTTTCGTGCCGAGCAGCTTCAAGGCATTGCTTTCCTGCTTGGCTAATAACAAAATGACAAAGCTCGCCATAAGTGACCGAGCTCCATGGAATTTCTCCTTTATAAAATTCTCGGAGATGGAGTAGAAGTTCGGAGCCAAATATTCTTGGTAATCCGACTATAAATCTTTCTTTCCAGAACGGGCTGTGGGCATCCGTTCTCTTGTAGACTTCTGTTAGGAAAGTCTGCTTGTACCATTCAAAGTCCTGGAGCTTTGGACAAGTCAGTCTTTGAAGGTATACTCCTGCTTGATTAACATATTCATTGTTGTCTCCGACAAAGGCTTTGATTATGCTAAAACAGAGAGTAGTTACGGCATCATCTTTATACCCTCTTCTTGTGGGTGATGTAGCCGTTAGTGCCGATGAAAGAGCTGCAGCAGTGACGCCAGTTGCTCTACTTTGAGCAGTAGAAGAAGATTCTCCAACTTCTCTTACTGTTCTTGTGGTATCTGATTCTTCGATAGAAGATCTATGAGTAAGAATTTGATTCCTTTCTTCATCAGAAAACGTATTTTGCCACCATCCTCTTAGAATGCCAAGAAATGCAGCAAGCAGTAATCTCAGATGAAGAGCCTAGAGAAATAAATAGAATCTCTATGCACTCAAAAAGTAACCCAAGGACTTATTATCCCAGGGCTACTCACCCAGATCTGACCATTGAAGACCGAAACCATATTATGGGCAGTTCATTCGATGGGTCATCCATTCATGAATGGAATATTGATGGTCTTTCTCAATATTTGATCATGAATCTCGTCCAAGAAATGTTTGTTGCCAACGCAGCATACACTTCAAAAGGCGCAACTGTCAAATATTTCTATTGCAATACAATTCACAACATCTTTTTGGATATCTAGTGCAATCAGTTTCAAGTTTTCAGGAGCATTTCTCAAAGAAACACCTTCAATATCCTTATTATGGTTGCATAACCATGAGCTCAAGAAAATTACCTTGGTTCTTTGAATCTTCAGTTTCATCGTGTCCACGAAATGGAAGACCTCGTCTTAACAGAAATCAAGCACAATCACTAGTTGCACCTAATCGAGTTCGATATTCAATTCTTGCTTGGTCATACATCTTATCAAAAATTGTTTCAATTTGTTGTTATTGCTTCAAAAGAGCTTCACATTTACCCAAGCTTGATTATGTGCACTATTTGGTCCTCCAACATGAGTTTGTAATTTCTCTTTTTTCTTCCAATTTGAAAATCCTTCACCAACAAAATGGTCACCTCCAGATTGTTCTCCAACTTCTGGTTTGAATAAATAACAACATAAACAAAATGCAGCATCTTTTGAAATACTATATTCCAACCAATTAGGATATTCAGCAAACCACGCTGGATTGAACCGTCTTGATTGTAACCCAAATTTCTTCAATAGAAAAATATGATTTCGAGGTTGGAAAGGTCCTTTCTGTAAATATGCTTTGCGAACTTGGTCTCGAATATTACATTTGTAATCAAGAATTCTAGTTCTTAGTCCAGGATCTGCTGGTAAGTCTTCTAAATTTACTTCTGTGAAATATCTATCAGAACTACTATTACTTTTCTTCAATGGAGATGATGACTCCATCGATTTTCTTTTGTAATACCTCTCCATTTAGATTTCAAATTAAATCTACAATACAATAATAAAAATATAGAAAATAAAGAAACTAAAACATAAAATAAGAAAGATAAAATTAAATGCATAATTTATATGAGTAATTGAAACATGAAAACTAGGTGTACCTTAGAAAATTATTCTCCAAATCCTCGACTTCTTAAAATTATTAGCAACAATTAGATTTGAGAGATGACAAATGTACATGTATGTAATTGAAAAAGTTTCTTTTAGGTTTAAAACCTTATAGGCGGTGGCTACATCATTTGAAAGTGATTAAAAACAATATTAGGTTTAGAGAATTATGGTTTTCATATCCCACCAATATATTTTCTTCTCTTTTTTTCATTTTTTTTCTAATTGAGATATTATATATAAAGTAATTTTATAAAAATAAAACTTGAATATATTACAAAAGAGATATTATTTCAATCTAAAAGGAAAAAAGAGCATTTGAACTTCTTATATATAATGAAATTTAGAAAAATTAAAATGAGGAATGAGCCAGGAACAAAATGTATATGAAACACACGATTTAAAAAAAAACAAAATGAATATGCTAAAACTTGATCTCGAGATACTGGGAGGCTAGAGGTAGGTAGACCACCAAGCCATGGACTTTTTTAGTTTTTACATTGGTTCCAGCTATATATACTATTTAAAGTAAAAACAATTGAGGGGGGGCTTAAGTCCCCCTGTGCCTTAACTAAATCCGCCCCTGGCCAGACCATATTTTGATCGGTATCGATATTGAAATCGATAATTGATATTTTTTTATGCATGAGTTTTGGCTAGACATATTTTGATCGATATCGATATATTATTGATAATCGATATTTTTTTATGCGTGAGTTTTGGCCATGCCATATTTTGATTATTGGAATCGATAATCCATAACGAAAAAATCATTTTAGAAATTTTGAATAAGTAAATAAAATTGAAGAATGATATCTTAATTATGGTAGCATAGTTACTGCATTTTAATTAATTATAAATATAAAAGAGCATCATGGTAATCATACCTATGTCATTCCAGTTCCAGAGGTAGGTAAAGTAAACACAATTGATCGTATTTCTATTGCGTTACATCTCATTTTATCCCAATTATGTTTGCACCACAATCTCATTATAATTGCGCCCAAATTCGATACGGTTTAGTAAACGCACCCTAAAAGAATAGAGGTAAAAAAGTTAGAAAAATGGAGAGAAAAAGTTTTAGAAAGAGAAGAGGAGACAAATTTTAGAGATAAAAAAAATTGAAAATAAGAAATAAAAGTTAAGTGACCATTTTATTTTCTTATCATTTTTTAACCTTTTTATCCTTTCTTTTTTAAGATAACTAAAGAGAGATTGTAGTGACAGATTCTTTTGAAATAGCCTCGGTATTCTTCATGTTAAGAACTAAAAGGGTGTTATAATCTTCCCAACTAGCAATATGTAACATCCTCTTATGTCTTTATGAACTTGAAGAAAAAAAAACGTGCAATGAAACGGCAACATAGAAAAGTGAAGTTCAAATGTACTTCTTCTTCTTCGTTGAATTTTGAGGACAAAATTCTCAAAATGGAGTAATAATTTGTTACACCCGACTTTAGTCTTCTAGTATTTGGTTATGGCATTTGTTATATGTGTTATTTGATTTTGAAATTTTTGAAGGAAAATAATGTTTGGAATAAGATAGAAATAAAAGGAATTTGAAAATGGTGGAATACAAGTGGAATAAGTTGGAAAAAAAATAAATTATTAAAAGAAAAGAAACTTATGAGGGAAGCTTTTAAATAAAATATATAGATAGTTATATATTTATATAAAAGAAAATTTATGTGGCTTGTGTTAAGGCATACAAAAAGAGAAGATTTAAAAAAAAAAAAAAAGAAAAATAAAAAAGAGGGGAAAGAAGGATTATCAGAAGAAAAAAAATGAAGGAGTGGGAGAAGGAAGCAAAGAGAAAAGAGAAAGAAGAAGAAGAAGATGGTTGTTGGATTGATCGTGTAGCACCGAAATTGTCGGAGAAACCCATAGACAAAGTTTTCAAGTTTGGTAAGTTATTTTTTAGTTGGTTAACTAAGAAAAAGAATGGAGAAAGTGAAACTGTTATGTGTGTTTCTTTACTTTTATTTTTGCTCAACACCTTTGAGGAATTTTCTAGTATGTTTTCATTTGGTGTAGACTTGAAAAGAAAGAATGAAAAAAAAAAAAAAAAAGACTTTTATATTTTTACAAGAACTTGTTGGGAGTTTTGATTGTTGTGTTTCATAATTATTGTTAGTATGGAAAATCCAGAAGAAAAGTGATGGTGAAAATAAAGAAATCAAAGGTCTAGAATGGAGGATGGAAATAGGTAAAAGGAAAGAAGTGTTTGTGGATTAAGGGAGGAAGAAGAACATGAATAGTTGAGGGAAAGGATAGACTATTTTATCATTAAAAGTACAATCAAAGTACATGAGAATTAAGAATGAGAGAGAAATGTTATTTGTGAACTTGGGGCTATGCACGTGGGAGTTGTAGTTTGTTGGTAAAAAAAAAAAGATTATTTTTATTATAGAAAATAAAAGAAATGGTTATGAGGAGGAAAGAGAAGGAGGTTATTAAGTTGGATTGGACAAAAAAAAATGACAAAAGTACTTGGCAATAAATGGATGAGAATGTGTAAGGATGGAGAATTGGGTTAATTGATATTTAGTTGGTATTATTGGGTTTCTAAATTACATAGTTTGAAGAATTAAATTGTGATATGATTATTGAAATTCTAGGTCGAGCGAAGTTCGGAATGACTAATAACAACTCGAAATTCTTGCGTCGATAATTTTGTGAGTGGCTTATTTCTACGAATGTTTTCATTATGGAATTATTATTATGGAATTTCAAGTATTCAATAATTTGATATGATTTTAGAGTAATTGTTATGAGATATTCAGAAACTTTTTTTTGAATTTTCAGTAATCTTATGATTTTAGTTCCGATTATCGTTTTAGATATGTATTTGAGATATTTCATGATTATTGAGGAACATATGAGGTTTATAAAATGTGGTTTTAAAGAAAGAATGACTTTGGAAATGTTTTATATTATTTGAGAAATTATAAATGTTTAATGTTATTTCAGAAATCTCTCAAGTTTATGAAAAGTTGTTTAGAGCAAGAGAACACGATTTTAAGCAAGAGTTTGAGAATTAAGAATTTTATGTTACAAGTGGATTTTTAAACCACTAGATTTTTGTACCCATGGTGATTACCTATATGCTATGAGAATGTGTTTCCATGGTATACCCGTGTGCTCAGGTCGCAGGGGATGTAGGCGAATGCTGGGGCCATTAGGTGCCGAATTCGGATTCCGAATCCTGGTCCAAATCCTGGTCCTGAAGCATTACATATGATGGAGTTTGCTCTGCGTGCACGTATGATAGAGATTGCTCTGCTGTGCGTATGGAGATTACTCTACGCCAGTATAACAGAGTTTTGGGTACAAATTTGGTGATTAGAGGTTATGTTTACATTTCAAGAGTTGAAATTATGAGATTTCTTTATACACATTTTTATTGGTTCGTATTTATGTTTCAAGAGTTATTGTTTAAAAAGTTGTTTCCAAGAGTCGAAATCTCAGTTTGTGCAGCTTATGTTTCTAAGAGATTTCGTAACAGTGACCTTGCTACAAATTTCACTCTATTTTCATGATCTTGAGAAGTTCAAAAATTTTCATGATTTACATTTTTTTTATATAGAGTTTGAATTATGTTTTCCATGTAAAGAGATTTTCCTAAAAGTTAATTTTTCTTATTGACTTACCACTCACTGGACTTTTTAGCTCATTCTTTTATTTTTAATTTTTCCACCAAGTTGCTCTTGAGTTTCAACCATAGTTAGCTAATCAGAATCTGTCACCTGTCTGGTCAAGTCATTGCATATCATCTATTGTAAGTAAATAGAGAAATTTTTTACTGCGTTGTTTATGGGATATCCATAGATAAAGTTAGATAATAAGAGAAAAGATAAAGACTTGGTAATAGATTCCATTGCACATTTGGGGTCTACTGTCGTCATAGCTCACCCTAGGTTTGGTAGAGTAATCTGGGGCGGGTTGTGACACAATACTTAGCTCTATCATGAACATTATTTGCTAATTCTTCGAATGTACAAATTTTATATCTTGAAGGATGTAGAAAAGCCCTTGTTGAATGAGGAATTTTGGCCAATCCCTAATTGTCACGTCATTATGCCAAGTTAATAACAAAATTACAAATAATTAAATTTGGGACCAATTATAAATTTACATGTGTCCCAAATTTAATTTAAAGACAAAAATTGGCAAATTTTAAAATTAAAAGGTCACATGTCTTCATTATAACCATTTGACCAAATAATTAAACTTAATTTGGTCAAATTGGTTATATGGAATTTAGGTCAAAGTTAGACAAAACACAAATCTAAATGGTTAGGCCCAAAACTAACAAAGTCCAAGTTCAATGGTTGGACCCAAAAGCCATTATGGCATAAGCCCATATACAAATGGAAAGCTCTATAAATAGAAGAGCTCTCATTCATTTGAAGGATTTAGAAATTTAATTCTCTAGAGAACTCATAAACAATTCAGAGCAAAGTCTTTAGGTGCTTAACACTTCCCTAAAGTCCCTAGGTGTCGAACACTTCTTGAAGTCCTTTGGTGCTGAACATTCCTTGAAAACTAAAAACTCTTCAAGACTTGAAAACTCTAAAGATTGATTGAAATTTTAACCTAGAGAACAAGCACTCCAGCCCTCGAGTGAAACACACATACAAGAGAGATAATTCAGTAAGAAAATTAAGACTGAAGACTCTCTGAAACCCTTAGGGGGTGTTTGGTTCCCTGTTTTGGAAGTGGGGAGCATGGGTTTGTTTAAACAAACCCATGTTTGGTTGGCAGTTTTGTTAACCCAGGTTTGCTACAGTACATACTATTCTACCCCCCATGTTTGCTACAGTACTTTACCTTACTCACCAGGTTTGCTACAGTACTTTATTCATACTCATCAAGTTTGCTACAGTACATATTTTGTCTTTAATTATGCTTTTAAAATGCATTAGATTTTTAATAAAAATTATTACTTAAATAAAAATAATTAATTAATGATAACTTTATAATAAATAAATAAATAAATTTAGTTCAAATTTCAAATACTAATAGTTAATTCATAAACCGATATGTCGGCTTTGTTATACTTCATGTTGTAGAGCAATTATAATGATAAATTTATAAGAAGAAATTTCTTTGTATTTTGTTCCTACATTGATAGAAAAAAACAATTACAAAACTAACTAAATATTTGTTTTACAAAATAATTATTCAAAAAGTGTTCAGATTAGCAATAATATTAAAAAATAAATTAAAAAGTGTCATAATTTATAAGAAACTTATTGTTATATTTTAAAATTTTTATTAACATATAAATTATAATAAAAATTATTTTATTATAAATTCCAAACCAACACGTTATATAAACTGAAATTTAATACGTCAATTTCCATTTGATAAAAAAAAAAGTCCATTTCTCTAAATCAACAACTTTCCTAAACTCCGTTTCTTGTGAAAATGTAAAAATCATGTTATCATAGTCAATTAAAGACATAATATTTGTAAAATTAATTAATTAAACTATTTTGGTTAGTGTATCTTGAAGTTAATAGCTTTTAAAATAATATTATTTAAAATACTTTAACTTTATAACTTTATGTATTAGTTAATATAGAAAGTTAAGTTCAATAGTAATTTTGATGATAAGTAGTAAATAATTTTTCTTAGCACAACAAGTTATAAATCATTAAATAAACAATTGGTAACATTTTATTATGGTTAATTTTATGTTGGATATATCTGCATAAAAAATTTTGTTTATATTTGTTCACACTTTGGTAAATAGTTTGAAATATTTTCATGAACAATTAAATATTTATTATGTAAAATAATTATTGGAAGAAAATTGAGTGGACAAATGTATTAAAAATCTTTTATTTATTATTAAAATAATACTCTCTAATTTCATCATAAAAGTTACATTTTATATATAATTTAATATATAGTTTTTATTACTTTAATTAAATAATTTCTATTATTTATACAAATTTTAAATGTACCAACCAAATACACTTTTAATAAACTCAGGTTTAACAAATTAGAATTCAAACACAGACTTAACAAACCTAAACTTGCACCATCCAAACACTGGTTTAACAAACTCAGACTTAACAAACCTATTTTCTGTACCATCCAAACACATACATAACAAACCCAGACTTAACAACCCCCGGCTTAATAAACTCAGGCTTAACAAACCACCCAAACCTGCGAACCAAACGACCCCTTAAAGACTAAAGACTCTTCGAAGAATAACGACGTTTTAAAGATCAAAAGACTTCATGACTTGAAGACTTTGAAGATTATAAGACTTTGAAGACCAAAATATCTTTGAAGATCTGAGGACTTTGAAGACAAATCGAAGACATTCGAAGCGTATAAGACTTCAATTGTTTCTTCAAGAGGATTAACAAACCAAGGGCCAATCAAACGATCAACAAGTTAAGGGTCGATCTAATGATCAGCAAGCCAAGGGTCGATCCAACAATCAACAAGCCAAGGGCCAATCCAAAGATTAGGAAGCCAAAGGCCAATCCAACAAGATCAACAAGCTAAGGGTCGATCTAACAAGATCAAAAAGCCAAGGGTAGATCTAACAAGATCAACAAACCAAGGGCCAATCCAACAAAATCAACAAGCCAAGGCCCGATCGGAAAAGACCAACAAGCGCACTCGAAAACAAGTTGTCCAAGCCTTCGAGACATTTGTACATTTGAGAGAAAGAATCAGAGGAGCACATTAGAAATTGTACCACACTCATGAAATAAATAAAAATATAAGTTCATTCCATGTTTCTCATTTATTTCTTTGTTGAAATTACGCTTGAACAGCCCCCAATGGATGCATTGGATGCACATTTCGACAACAAATACTTAGATGAGCCAATCTTTGCAATCTAGACTCGTGACTCTCCTTCATTTTTTGTAATTAACAACGAGTTTACCTTTTCGTTATTTAGTATTATTGGTAAGCTCAAACATGCTAACAATTCATCTTGTGCTGTAAAAGAGATTAAAAAATTATTTTTCAAATTGTTCTCAATTGTCTACTGACTCAAGCTCTAGTTAGATGTATCAGTAAAAAAAAATCCCCTTTAACATTTTGATGAACTGGTTGACCAATAGATCTCTTTGTGTACTAGTATTATTTTCACATGTTTTGATGAAATGAACAACGTGTTGCTCAAAATTGCTATTCCTATCAAATTGTTAAAACTTTGGTGGTCGATATTCTACTTAACATTCTCAAATTATCAATTCTCTTGGAATATGTTTTGAAATACAAGAGAGTATTTTGAGAACCTTCGTCATATTGAGCTCTAATGGAGTATGCTATCATGTCTAAAGTTGTTGGATAGATAGTGAAGCGATCGAAGTGGAGTGATTTGGTAGATCTTCTTGCATAATAGTTTTTCCTTTGTTGTGATCTTTGACAACAAGGGTATGACTTAATTCGGCAACATCTTGGCTCTCAATTTTATTCTTTAGGTAAATTTAAGAATCTCTTTCTTCAACCACCTTTGTGAGGATGTTGATCTACATTTGCATTTCTACCATTTTTTCTTCCATAGTGCTTGTTTCACGGATGCTACGTCAGAATTGAGATTGAAGAAGGGGTTATACTTAACAAGAAATCTATCCTTAATAGATGCTTCTAGCAACTTCATTACTTTACCCGCAACAATAGGAGGAATTTGACTTTCCTACAGCTTGAATTCATTAGAGCAACTACAAAGAGTAAAACTCGTATAAGAATTGCCTGTGCAACAATCGTTTAAGAGATTTTTTTTAATGCTATTACTTTCTTTGGAAAAGTTTAAATCTTGAGAAAGAGATGAAAGATAGAGATGTACCATTGGGTAAGCCAATTTGTTCACACAAGATTTTCAAAGAAATTTACTTCGTGAAAATGAACTTGAATTTGTACTGATTTTGTGGTTGTAGTATAACCTCTAATGTACAGTCTTATGATTCTTTCTCTTGAACATGTGCTTGACTTGAGGGCTAAAATGTTTGTTCCTGAGGTTGAATCTTCAGCTTCACGCTTCATACGTCTTTAACTTGTCTTTAGAGTCTTTAGGTCTTCAAAGGAGATTTCAATCTCCGAAATCTTATGATCTTTAAAGTCTTCAAATCTTCAGGTCTTGATCTTCTCGAAGGATCAATCGATATCTTGAAGCCTTGTACACTTTAGACGTACAAGATGGTTAAACTATTTTTTTTTTCTTTAGCCCATTTTGGTTAAAGAGCACGGGTTTAACCTAGTCCATTGAGAATTTTGACCAAAAATCAATACTAAGTCGACATCAATTCAAGAAAATTAAAACACTAACGTCAAAACTAATTTTTTTTGGAAAAATGAACTAAATGCTCGATAGGAACTAATTGAAACTAACAAAAATCAAATTTAGGATTTGATCAATCTCATGGTTTTTATGATTTTGGCTTGCACTTCCTAGGAAGAAAGGATTAAGAAAACCAGTCATGTCTATATTATTGCATTTATAATGACCAATTGAGATTTTAAATAGTAAAAGAACAAAAAAGAAAAAGCGAATTCAAGTACAAAACTAAAATAAAATTTTCAGACTAGCACATTTTCAGAACAAGTCCCATATTAAACAAATTTAGTTTACAAACATATCACAAATTCTTCCCAAATAACAAGTATTCCAAAACAGCTCTCTTATTTTAGGATAACAATCACACAATCACACAAATACTTTATAGTTCATAGAAATAGTTTAAATTATTTGACTCGATACATTGTGTGCACACTTAAAAATAGATTTTTCATGGATAAATCTCTATAAGAGACCTTACGCCCATAATTGGAAATATCTTGTAGCCACTAAATCCAGCTTCTTTAATCAATTGAGACCACTCTTTTTCTTCTCTCTCTTTTCCACCTACTACATTCATCATCAGCATGTCGAAGAGAAGTTGAGTCTCAATTGAGTCATCCTTTTTTTCATTGCCAACCACCATATCAATTACAATAACTTTTCCTTTGTTACCATTGCTTGTGACTGCCTCTTTGCACTTCTTCAAAATCTTCACACATTCTTCATCACTCCAATCGTGTAATATCCACTATTTTTATCACATGCAGATATCATATTTCACAATATACAATATTAGATTTTATAAGCACATAGAAAAATCCTTTGGGCAGATTAAAAAACATGATGTGATCATAACATAATGGTTGCATATATGTAATGGGGGAATTTTTCTAGGCTATAGAATTTACTATTATAGAAAAGATGCATCAAATAAAATTGGATCATTCCTAAACATGCAGTGAAAAAGCATCTCATCAGATTGAACCATTCCTAGCTAAGATACATGTTTGATAAATCACCAAAGATTTTTTTTCCCGTGGGGGTGGTAAAAAAAATATTTTAATCTCTATCTCAAAATCAAATAGTATAAAAGTTGACAGCCACTCACCCCAAGGATCCTTTTTAGGTTAAAATATCATTTTGGTTTCCATACTTTGAGATTTGTTTCATTTAAAAATATAGAGACTAAAATATAACAAATTCCAAAGTAGTATCAAAAATAGTACGAGCAAAACTCAAGTGCATTCTGACTTGAATGGATTTTGAGTTGCACTCATCTTTTTGCAGTCTACTCCAATCACACAACAAAAAAAATTCAAAAATATTTTTAAAATAAAGAAGAAAAAAAGGTTTTGAAAAATAGTAGATGGACAACTGGATAGACTGGAAAAAGAGAAGTGCAGCTGGATGCACCCAAGTTTTCTCTAAATAGTATGAACAAGACTATTCTAATCTCCTTTTTGATATATGAACTCTTCAAATATGCATAGAAACAATAAAATTTAGGTTCACCTTCAAGAGAAGTGCATCAGCAGGAGGAATAGCTTCAAACATATCCCCTTCAACATACTTTAAATTTCCTTCTCCTTTCAAGTCAGCCACAACTTGGGGAAGATCAAACACAGTGCATTCAATTTCTGGAAAAGCCTCAGCAATGGCTTTGGCCACAGTTCCAGTGCCACCACCAACATCAACCAACGAACCAAGTCCATCAAAAACACCTTTATTATATTTTCCCAATAAAACACTCGTCACCAACCTCGCATCACTCGCCATGCCCACATTAAAATCCTCACCATCTTTCAAATTATTCCCCAGGTACTCCCAAAACGACATTCCATGAGCCGTATCGAACGGCGTTCGATCCTCATTTTGGAACCAAACAGAGAGGAACTGCCACGGCTCCACGAGGGTCGAGCTGAGCATAGAAAGCAAGAAAGGAGTTACAGCAAAAGGGTTGTCTTTAAGAAGAAGACGAGACGAATTCGTCAGCGTATATCCTTCTTCTTCTTCTTCTTTCTCTGTGCCATTTTTGGTCACTTTTTGTATTACGAAGAAGCCCGAGTGAGTCAATATGCGCATTAAGCGATAAATGAAAGGGGTTTTCTTAGGATGGAGTTGGAGTGTTGAAACAAGTTGAGAGAGCGGCATGGGGTGAGGGCCATGGCGGTGGATGGCGTCTGGTATTCCAAGCTGAACGGCGCATTTCAGAGACATGGAGTTGATGAAGCTCAAAAAGTGCTTCCATATGTGGGCTTGAGCTTCGAGGAGTTGATCATTGCCTTCAACTAATGCCATCTTTCCACTCTCCAAATCCATATTCATAACGATGAGAAATCTCTTTGAATGAGTCCAAAGTGTTATTTGGGTGTTCTCCCTATTGATAAACAAATGCATAGACATTAGTATGGAAAAGGAAATTGAGATTAAAGTCACTATAAGCTTGTATTAAATTATTAGTTCATATCTAATCTATTTTCATTATGGTTTAATTACAAATTCAGTTTTTTATGGTTTCGACATAGTTTCAATTTGGGTTCCAATAATTTTAAAGTTTAAGTTTTGTTTGTATCGTTTTTTAATAGTTTTAATTTGTGTAGCAACGTGTTTTGTTCGGCTCGTTCATATTAACTTTCAAATAATTAGTGTGGGTAGGCATTAATTATTCAATTAATGTTTTTGTGTTAGTTTATTTTTGTCTGTACTTACTTTTTTCTAAATGTGTAGGGATAAAAGAATGTTGGAAAGTGAGGAATTTTTTACCAAGAAAGTAAGGGCGTTTAGTTCGTGATCCGTTTTCGTCTTTTATGTTTTCGAAAATAAAAATTACAAGAAAAAACAATGAAAATACATTTCGTCCACTTATTTTTAAAAATGGTTTTCAAAATTAACTCCAAAAATAGCCTATTTTCATATACGACAAATTATTATTTTCCTTGTTTTTAAAAATGATAAAAACATAAATATACTCTTCATAAAACATATTTTCATTAAACAACAAAATTGAATGTTCCAATTTTTCTTTTTTCTTCAAAATTCATAAACCCACTTCTACTTATAAAATTGATCTATCAACAAACCAAAGTTACTTAAAATATTTATAGATTATTATATCATTGATTTAACTAGCACGATATTGTATATAAACTTGAATCCTAAAAATTTGCCATATCATCCTTTCCAATAAATGATTTCTTTTGCTTTCTCTTGCTAGAAATAATTTCTTTTCTTTTCTCTTGTCAGAAAAAATTTCTTCATCTTATAAATTTTATCGCAAGAAACCAAAAATCTTTTCCACCTCTAACAATCTCTACTTTTTTCCTTACATTTTTCGGCAACAATAAGCTATAATAAAAAATAATTATATTTAATAGGATTTTTCTTGAAAAATTGATTCTATAACATACATTAATCTTTTACTACATTTTCAAATTCCAACCAAACACATTTTTCCAATTTTGAATTCAAATTTAAAGTTTTTAAATTAGAACTAAACGTGTTTTCAAATTTAGTGAAAATAAGGAATTAGTTTTGGTTTCTACTGAATTCTTTGGTTTTAAACAAATTTCCGAATCATGAACTAAACAGAGCCTATATTTTTTAGGTCCAAGTTGGTTTTTCAATTTTGTTTCCTTTTTAGGTGAGTTTTATTTGTGGCATGGTTTTCAAATTGATGCAAAATAGCTAGTCAATTGATTGCACAATTGCAGAAAGAATTTGGATTTTATAAACCCCTCTCTTCCTCAGTTAGAAAAAAACACCAACAAAGTACACATTTTCACACAAAAACACACACACACAAAAGAGTTATACAGAGAGTTTGTTCTATACAGTGAGCTTATACCCAAAAGAGAGAACAAAGAAAAACCCTAGCTTTATGTTGGAGGTTGCATGGTGTAGGGATTTTGTCCCAAGAATTCTGTTGGGCTGAAAAAATCACAAGGTCAAAAGAATAAACTAATTGAAATTGTTGATTTGACGGGTCACTACAAGAATTTTGGTTTCTCCCGACGCACTTGTTTTTGACGCACAATAACGTGTCAGGATAAGTGACCTTTCTCGACATCACTTTTAACTCGTCGGTTAATAATTCTAATTTATGAGGATTATTTGACCCTAAACTAGGTTTTTCTTATCATTTTTGTGTGTTTTGTTGAATGACGAGTAAGCTAAAAATAGTGTTTATTAGATAAATTCATAAAAGCTTGTTGGATTAATGAAAAAGAGGGAAGAAGTTGAAAAGAGATTGAAAATTATACTAATTTGTTGTTTTGTGTAGGTTTGAAGCAAGTACAAAAAATGCAATTGCATTCCATTTTGGAAATGCAATTGCATTTCTTCGGGAAAACAAGTTTGTGAACAAGCACAAAATGCAATTGCATTCCATTTTGGAAGTGCAATTGCATTCCTTCGGAAAACAAGTCTGGAAAACAAGTACAAAATGCAATTGCATTCCAAAATGGAAATGCAATTGCATTTTTGGAAAATTTTGGCAAATCTGAAAAATAATGCAACATAAATGCAATTGCATTTTCTAGAAAATCTGGAAAACGCAAGATTGACGGAAATCATGAGATTCATGGAGATTTTTGGGAGATTTGGGAGATTCTTCAACCCGATTTCATGCCTACACGTTGACCCAAGGTTGTAGAAGAGAAAATATGGAAATCTTAGCCCTTGATGCCTATAAAAACGAGAAGAACAAAGAAAAGATGCAGTTGTGTTTTTCTTCTCGCCCACAATCCGTTTGTCTTCGTTTTCTATCATTTTCCAGCAAGTTTTTCTCCATCCTAACTCTATGAAATTCTGAGTTTGAACCCTCCCCGACGAAAGTTAGAGGAGGTGAAGATCTATTTGCTTTTGAATGGATATTTCGATCGATTGAATCAATGAATGCATGAGTTTGTAGCAGTTCTCACGTTTTTATCAATTTTTAGTTTCTGTTTTTCAATTCCTTCTTCTTGTGAGTTTGTTGAATTTAGATGATGTTGAGGTTTATTGATTTCCATTTTATTCACATCAAAGACAAGTTGTTTTGTTGATCGAACTTTATTTCCATGATATTTTGAATTTTTCTTAAGTGTTGCTACTATTTTTTGGCAATTTTCATTGAATCTATTCGTGAGGTCTTAGAGTTGTGTTATTCAAATCAACTCTTAATAAAATTTCAGTTTAAGTTACCTTTCTATTATGGGTTTTTATTTCCTTTATTTCGGCTATTTAATTATGAGTTTTATAGCAATTAAATTGTTATTTTTCATTTCTTCCATAATGAGCTAATTTCTCCTTTGGGATTCAAGTTAGTGAATGCCCTAGAGGAAAGATGTAAAGCTTAAAAGCATAATCAATCTAGTTATCACTTGAGACTTTGTTTGTTTTTGTTGAAATAATGTGGTTAAACCTAGCCGGCCAACTAGTGATTGCTTGTCAAGCTCGAACTCAATATCGAGAGGGTTAAGGCAAAACGGATGTCACAAAAGCAATGGAGAAAAAGACTTAAAAATAAGTTTTGAACATCGACCTAGACATAGGGCGAGAGACTCCAAAACCACTAGAATTGTGCACGAAATTATCTAAGTTAGATTAGCTATAGAAATATAGGTTTAATCACTTAGCCTCCTAACGATTTTGATGTAAAATTGAATAGGAGTTGAATTCGATTTACTTAGTTCTCTTGTGTTGACTACAATTGCAATTGCATTTTTAGTAGCATTTCTATCCAAATGGGCATGAGTAACTTGAATTTCCTTTTTCATACTTTTTTTTTATTTTCTTTTGTCAAAAACACCTCTCAACATTTTTATAACCTTGATTACCGAAATTGCAATTTGAAAATAATTTTTGCTATTTTTTTAATTTTGTTGTATTCGTTCCCCATGGGATCGATACTCTGGAATACTTCTAGTTTTATATTACTTACATCGACAGTGTGCACTTACACTAGAATGGCGCTTGTTTTGAATTAAAAATATTTTCTTAAAAGCCCCCACATTTCAGTCTGATCATCGATAAAAGTGACCCTTTTTCATCACCAGTTTATGCGCGTTGGGGAAGTTCACTTTTCCCAACACCATTTTAAAATGGTGTCAAGAAAAGGTTTACTTCTCCCGATGCATTGAAAGTGGCGTCGGGACAAGTCACTTATCCCGATGCTACTTTAAAAACACATGTGGAAAAGTGACATTTCCCAATGCGCATAAACTGATGTCGAGAAAGGGTCACTTACAAAACGCTAAATATTTTTTTGTTTTCCTTTCGCTTCTGACTTTTCCTGACACTCTTTTAACCACGTCGGGAGAGATGACTTGTCCCGACGCAAGTTTAAGATAGTGTCAGGAGAGGTCTCTTTTCCCGACGCCATTAAAGTAGCATCGAAAAAAATCAAACTTACAAAATCCTAACTCTTTTCTTTTTCTTCATTCATTGCTCCTTCGTTTTTTTTCTTCTCCTCTCTACTCCAGCCATTACCACCCAATGTCTTCCTCCTCTCCTCCTCCTCCTCCTCCTCTTTCTTCCTACCACCACAACTGCCTAATCCATTACTCTCCGCCACAACCACTACCTCCGTTGCTCTCTACCACAACTATTGTCTCCATTGCTCTCCTCCATCGCTACCATCATCTTCGTCGCCTCCACCCCCACTATTCTCCACAGGCACCCACTCTAAGTTTTTTTTTTTAATTTTAATAATTATAATTTATGTGATTGTTTATTATTTAATTTTTGTGTTGAACTTGTATAATTTATTTAAGTATGAGTGATTGCGATAAATTTAATTTCTTGATTTAGGTTGTGATTATTGAAGTAATTTGATCATTTATATTGAGATTACTTCATTTAATTTGTTGATTTAGGTTGAGGTTAATTAATGTAGTTTGTTGAATTGTTGAAATTATTAGTTTGTTGATTTAGGTTGAGATTAATTAATGTAATTTGTTGATTTAGTTTGAAAATATTTAATTTTGGCTTCTAGTTTTTTTCTTAGAGATTATTTTGAGTGTAGGGGGTTGGGTGGGGGAGAGATGCTTTGACTATAGGTGGTGGGTGAGGGACTTATAGATTGTTTTGAGTTTAGGGATGGGTGAAGGGGATTTGTTTTGAGTATAGGGAGTGGGTTATGAATTGTTTGGAGTGTTTTTAGTATGTGGAGAAGTGAATAATTGTTTTTAGTGTTTTTAGTACAGGGGAAATAAAAAATATAGAAGTTGATTTACTTGTTTATGTTAGTTTCATTAAGTGTTTATTTAATGAGTTCAGTTTTTTGTTTATTTGTAATATGAAACCACTAGAGACATCAAATTTTTATTTTATAATTTTAATGTAATCTTATTATTTTTCAATTTTATCTTTTTTATGACATTTTAAGTATGGGCATTTTTGTCAATTTACTATGATCATTGATGTGGCATTTAGGATTTAGAGAAGCTATCTAAAGCTTGGCCATTAGGTTGTACAAAAGAGTTTTTATGATGAATTGAATTTTAGCCATGAGCTTGTTCTTTCAAGACTAGCCAAGAGAGCTTCTTGATCCCTTTGCAATTCATGACTTGAGTTGCATGCCAAGAACATTCAAGTAGGATTGATCATCCTATCTTGTGAAATGTTCGACTCTTAGGCAAGAAACTTATTTTTTGTCTTAAGAGCTTTGATCTTAAGGTAATCTAGTATCTATTCCTTCCCTTGGGATTGAAATCAGTTGATTTAGGGGTTTTAGAATTTTATAATTAGGGGTTCATATAACTAAAGGGTTCCTAATTTTCAAAATTCTAGGGTTTTCACATCAATTTGATTTGTTTTGAAAAATTTAGATGTTATGTTCAAAAGTTTAGTTAAGTTTAGTTTTGATGTTATGTTCATGTTTTGTTAAGTTTTAGTTGTTCGTAAGTTTTGAAACATTTTAGTTTAAGTTGTGATGATGTTATGTTTATTAGTTTTGAAAAGTTAGTTAAATTTGGATGTTATGTTTATTAGTTTTGAAAAGTTAGTTAAATTTGGTTGTTATGTTTATTAGTTTTGGCATGAGTTTTGATAAAATATTTGTTTCCTAGGTCTACGGTGTAACTAGTTTGGCATACAAAGTGTTAGGCACATTGTTAGTTCCTTAAGGTTAAAAATTGCCTCCTAAGTAGTTTGAACTACTTTGGCACACAAGGTGGTAGGGATTATAAGTTTATGAGTTTTGATTAGTTCGATTAGTTTAATGGCGGATATATTGCTCTTGTTTTGATTAGTTTGGTTTAGTTCTTATGTTTATAGAGTTATCTAAGTTAGTATTGCACCTAATTAAATTTTTTTTTTTTTTTAGGTACTTTGAGTTCAATGTACGAGCAAGATTATGCCAACAAGAATTATGATGCATGTACGACTAGAAGTTTTGTTTTTCTTAGGTGCTTCGTAATTTTATTTTTATCTCAAACTTATATGAACGAAAATTATATTAAAACTTTGTAATTTTGTTCATATAATGTATGAAAAAAAATTTGGTTCATCGGCTAATTCGAATGAAATTTAGAAAATATTTGATTTTGTACCCAATTTATTTTATATACAAAAAAATTTAGGTTTCAACAATATTCAAAAAGAAAAAAAAACAAAAATAAAAATAAAATAAAACACCAACCCATCACTTTTGTTGATGCCACCTCTCTAGCATCGACAGAAGTTACTTTTGCCAACGCTGGGACGTGGCTCGGCAGAAGTTATTTCTCCCGACGTTAGAGAGGCGACGTCAGCAGAAGTCACTTCTGTCGATGTCAACCTATTTTGGTGTCAGTAAAGCCTCTCCCAACAAGTTTTTGTCAACCCCAATTTTTGTGCTGGAAAAGCCTTTTCCAACATGTTTTGTGACTTTTACCGACGCCTTGCAGAATCGGTAAAGATCCAAAATCTTATAATGAATGATGGAGAAATGTTTGGCCACGTCTACGAAGTTTCTTTCACACAGACAAGGGTGAAGTTCAAGAATCAGAAAAATCAATTTGACAAAGAAAGGTTTTGTTTCTAAGAGCTTCATCTAGAAGAAGAAAATTGATCCCATGCAAGAGAAGAAGCAGAAGAAGAACACAACAAAGCAAATTTATGTGGTGACCAACAGCACGGAAAGGAGGTGATTTTCTTTTGATTAACTTGGACAAAGGCTTAAAAAAAAAAAAAAGAGATGTGTACAAATGCTCTCTGTATTTTTTACTCATACCTCTCTTGGATTAAAAATAAAAAATAAAAATCCCCTTTTTATATGTAAGGTAGATTTTTGGTTCAAATATCATTTTGGTCCCAATATTTTGAACTTTGTTCTCTTTTAGTCTCTGTACCTTCAATAAAGCTTAAAATTAGTCTTAGTTTATTGTTAATTTTTCTTTAAAAAAAAATAGTATCTATTAGTTTTTACTTTCTAAATTTTGAAAGTATGTTCATGTTGTATCTTTTTTTGTATTAAAATTATTATTATCATTTAACTAATTTTAATAAAAATTGACTTCAAATTTGACCAATTTTAAGTTTTATTGAAAGTACAATTTTAAGCATACTAAAATTGAACATTTAAAAGTACATGGACCAAAGTAACTCAACAAATTCACACCTCATATAACGAGTTGGTTTAGCCATCCCTTAGGGGGTATTTGGTTCCTTGTTTTGGAAGTGGAGAGTATGAGTTTGTTTGGCAATTTTGTTAACTCAAGTTTGCTACATTACATACTATTCAACCCTCATGTTTGCTACAGTACTTTATTCATACTCCTAAAATTTGCTACAGTACATATTTTGTCTTTAATCATGTTTTTCAAATGCATTAAATTTTTAATAAAAATAATTAATTAATGATAATTTTATAATAAATAAGTAAATAAATTTAGTTCAAATAGTAATAATTAATTCATAAACCGATATGTCAGCTTTGTCATACTTCATATTTTAGAGTAATTATAATGATAAATTTATAATAATGAATTTTTCTGTATTTTGTTCCTACATTGACAAATAGTATAAAGAAACAATTACAAAATTAATTAACTATTTGTTTTACAAAATAATTATTCAAAAAGTGTTCAGATTAACAATAATACTAAAAAATAAATTATTCATTTACAAAGTAATAGTTTCTAATTTATAAGAAACTTATTATTATATTTTAAAATTTTTATTAACATATAAATTATAATAAAAATTATTTTATTATAAATTTCAAATCACACACACGTTATATAAACTTAAATTGATTATGTCAATTTCCATTTGATAAAAAAAAAAAGTCCATTTCTCTAAATACACAACTTTCCTAAACCCTTTTTCTTGTGAAAATGTAAAAAACATGTTATCATAGTCAATTAAAGACATAATATTTATAAAATTAATGAATTAAACTATTTTGGTAAGTGTATCTTGAAGTTAATAGCTTTTAAAATAATATAATTTAAAATACTTTAACTTTATAACCCCATGTATTAGTTAAATATAGAAAGTTAAGTTTAATAGTAATTTTGATGATAAGTAGTAAATAACTTTTATCAGCACAACAAGTTATAAATCATTAAATAAACAATTGATAACATTTTTTAAGATTAATTTTATGTTTGATATATTTGCATAAAAAAATTTGTTTATATTTGTTAACACTTTGATCAATAGTATGAAAATATTTTCATGAACAATTAAATAATTATTAGAAGAAAATTGAGTGGAAAAAATGTATTAAAAATATTTTATTTATTATTAAAATAATAACCTCTAATTTCATAATTAATAAAAGTTACATTTTAAATATAATTTAATATATTATTTTTATTACTTTAATTAAATAATTTCTATTATTTATTAGAGATTTTAAATTTAACAACCAAATATACTTTTATTAAATTCAGGTTTAACAAATTAGAATTCAAATAAATTTAGATTTAACAAATTAGAATTCAAATACAAATTTAACAAATTCAAACTTAACATCATCGAAATAATGGTTCAGACTTAACAAACTTATTTTATGTACCATCGAAATACAGACTTAACAAACAGCCCAAACCTACAAATTAAATAACCCTTTAAAAGTTTAAGATAAAAACAGCAACCTTCAACTTGAGAAAAGGTTAATAGTGCAAGCGAAACTCTCCGACCAAACCCCAAAGGTATTAGGATTTTCAAGGCATTTTTTTTTTCTTCCTTCCTACGTTTTAGCTTGCTAAATGTGTGTTTGTGATTATTTCTTTATTTGCATGTTCTTATTTGTATGCTTTAAAGTTAGTGTTTTTTTTTTTTTTTTCTAGCACAGTATATTTATTCATGTCGCTCTCTCCTTTATTCACATGTTTTTCTTTTCTTCTCCTCCCTCATGCTCCCTCTTTAGATCCTTTTACTGTAAAAAAAAAAAAAAAAAACGAGAGAAGAAAAGAAAAGGGAAAAGGTGCGTGAGTAGGAAAAGAAGCATACCTTAAAAGTAAGCGAACCTTTTGTTTCTGTTACGAAGGTCTAACATAGTGAGGATGGTGGCTAAAAAAATAAGAAGAAATAAAAGGGAGTGAAGAAGAAGAAGAAGAAATAAGTGAAAAACTTAGTAAGCCAGAGAGGAGAGAAGAAAGACTAAAGGGGAGAGTCTACTGGGTTTATTTAAAAATTAGATTTTGTTTCTATCTATCTTTTACTTTTATTATTATATATATATATGTTGAACATTAATTCCATTTTTTATTTGATGTGATGGCTTGTCGCGTCAGCGGTGGTGGTTGATTTCTTTGACATTAATGTTTTTTTTTTTTGATGTGATGGCTTGTCGTGTCAGTGGCCGCGTCACTGACGTACAAAATGGGCCGGCAATTGCCGCCCTTTCTTTTTTTTTTTTTTTTTTTTAATTTCATTTTGTTTGTACTTTGTATCAATTTTTATTTTTTTGTTTTTGAGAAAAAATCAATTTTAATCCTATACTTAGTTGTATCAATTTTAACTTTGAACTTTTAATTTTATTAATTTAAACTTTAAATTTGACAAGTTGTATCAATTTTAACCCTAAACTTTCAATTTCATCAATTTAAACTACAAACTTAAATAAGTGTACCAATTTACACTATCAATTAAGTTTTCGTTTCAATTACCATTAGAAAAGTTTCTCACACATGCCTAACGTCACGTGTTGGTCTATGATATGCTCTTGTTTGTTATTTAAAAAAAAAACTTACCAAAAAAATAACTAAATCATTCCAGATCGAGTCACCACCATCTTGAAAACCATAAACACGACTCTCTAAAGTAGGACCCACACAAAAATAAATGGACTATTGTGTTCCTCTCGCCTTTAGTGTCCATACCAGTGACGATGAGTGTGGAGAAGATTCAGGCGGTGACGTCATTAAAGGGGGCGACGACCATGACAGTTTCGTCGATTTTAGTGATGAGGAGTTTGAGCTCGAATAAAGTGCAGGAGAGAACATGGCAGGCGATAGTGGACAAAGGGACACACATGAACACAATGAATTGCCGACCTTATTATCCCCGTAGACAGTAAAGGAAAAAAGAAACTAATATTGGTGACCAATTCAAAAATGAAAGTTCTTCATTGAACATGTGGTGCAAATAAACTTTGTTTCTACTAAAAGTCGATGGATCAAGTAAAATCTTGCCTTAAAATTGAAAAACACTTTGAAGCGAGCTTGTCCAGGGCTCGTCAAATTAAAATTTATAAACCGATCCTAAGCTACTTGTAGCATTGAGTGGACCGGGTCGATATCAGAGAACCAAATATTAATTTCTCAAGTTAAATTTGCAAAGGGGAAAACAATTAAAAATGGGGGGTTTTGTATTTTTTTTATAAATAAAATAAAACATAAGCAAATAAAAATAAAGATAGATCAAATCTTACCAAAATCCAATCCAGAGGTACAGTTCTACTCAATTGTAAAAATTGATCATAGGCATTCAAAATATTTAAACTTAACAATGCAAGCACTTTGTCAACTTATTAGGAAACCCTAAAAAGTGCAAATTCCCTAAAGTCATTAACTCTAACGAACATCAAGTTAACGCTAATTACCTAAACAATTTTGGCGAAACCGCTCCAAATTATTTAGATAAAGGCATTACGTGCTTTGGAAGGACCAAGACAACTAATTAGATGAAATAACTTTAATCTAATTAAGATGCTCCTTTAATTCCTAGAATTAAACATGCAAGCTATGTAATATGGAAACCCACAAAACATACACATGTAATAATCCTAATGCTACCGGTTCATTCAACATGACAATTATGGATCATGATCATGACTAGCAATAAAACATGTAGAGCGATTAAGGCGTCAATTCAATCAAAATACATGCTTATAAAATTAACACGGGAATCAAAGAATACTTGCAATTGAAAGAAAACTACATTAAGGTTCAAACCTCACAATATTGCAATTGATTACAACCGACCTCTGAACTGGAATTGCAGAAGTTTAGCCGAGCATCTCCATAGAAAACTTCGAGTGCAAACGAGCTCGATTCGACACCATGGTTTGATGAAAAACTCCTAATCTATCCTAAACTACTAAAAAATAGAGAGGAGAAAGCCTAAATTGGTCTCATGACGGCTGAAAATCGGAGACAAATGACCTAGAGGACGAAAAAATCCTTATATAAGAATCGACGGAGCGTCTAGATGCTCCCAGCGTCACAGGGGCTCTCCGCAGCGTCGAGGGAGGCTTCAGGGAACTGCCGATAGCGTCTGGACGCTACCCAGCGCGCAACACTACTTATTTTTGCTCTAACTTTTCGCTCAGGTGTCCGAATGACCTCCAGTTTGATGCGTTGGAATCGTGATTCAATGTAGAATCTCTCGAAACGTGCCTTATGCTCAAATCCCTACAAAATAATCAATTAGTTACATTAAAACCTCCAAACTAACATGATTTAAGTATGAAAATATAGAACTATGTTGTTCCTATCACGCTTAATTAATGAAATAATTTTAAGAAAATGTAGCAAAATCAGATAAGATAATAAAGTGGAAAAAAAACCATGCTTTGAAATTTAAAAATGTTATGGCGAGTCTACTCCAAGTTTCTTCAACAATTTTATTTAAAAAAAAAAAAAACAAATACATATCTGTTGTAGAGTAACACGTAGCTTTGGACATATGTGGAAAACATTTCTAACAAAAATTGAAAAGGAAACTTAACTTAAGGTATAAATTGATACACTTATTTAAGTTAGATTTAAATGGATGAAATTGAAAGTTTAAGGTTAAAATTGATACAACTTTCTAAGTTTGAGGTTTAAATTGATGAAATTAAAAATTGATACAACTTGTCAAGTTTATGGTCAAAAATTATTATTAATTTTTTTTTTAGTGAATTGGTTTTATAACTTTTTATTAGTGTGTGTTATTTTATTTTATTTCTCTTTTTGTATAATTACTCATTATTTTAGTGTATTTGTTTAAGCATGTAAAGCATGTATGTGACGTGTGGTCTAAGTATTTATTTGTAATTTTGTGAACCATATTGTCATATTCTTGTCAAGGTTTAAAATGTCGAAGTCGACGGAAATGTCGAAGTCTCAATTTTATGAAAATATCGATAGAAATATCAATAAAATGTCGATGTCAATGGATATTTCTAGAAAAAAATTTAAAAACAAAAAATTTTAAAAATATATTTAAATTAATAAATGAACATTTTACACTTTTTAAATGAGTTAAAATACTTGTTACATTATTATATTTACATTAAGTTGCATTTTCTTGCTATTTTTTGTTAATATTTCGTCAATTTTGTACGGTATAGTGGAAATATCGATTCTCCCCTTATGTCGATGTCGAACCCATGGACATGTGAAAATTTCGATGGAAACCCTGATTCTTGTGTTATATAATATATCAAACGAAATGGGCAGCACTTTTTTTTATTTAGTTTTTTCTTTTTTATTTCATTCTGTTTGTATCAGTTTTTATTTTTTTGGGAAAAAAATCAATTTTAATTCTACCCTCAAGATATTGTATCAATTTTAACTCTGAACTTTTAATTTCATCAATTTAAATTTTAAACTTGGTAGATTGTATCAATTTTAACCCTAAACTTTTAATTTCATCAATTTAAACTACAAACTTGAATAAGTGTACCAATTTACACCCTCAGTTAAGTTTCCGTTTCAATCACCATTAGAAAATTTTCTCACACATGCCCGAAGTCACGTGTTGGTCTATGATATGTACTTGTTTGTTATTTTAAAAAAAATTACTAAAAATATAACTAAATTATTCCAATCAGATCGCCACCATAATGAAAACCATGAACACGACTCTCAAAAGTAGGACCCACACAAAAACAAATAGACTATTGTGTTCCTCTCACCTTTATTGTCCATACCAGTGATGATGAGTATGGAAAAGATTCAGGTGTTGACATCATTAAAGGAGCGCGACGACTATGGCAGTTTCGTTGGTTTTAGTGGTGAGGAGTTTGAGCTCGACTAAAGTGTCAGAGAGAACAAGGAAGGCGGTGGTAGACAGAGTGACGCCCATGAACACAATGAACTGGTCATAGCTGATCTTATCATCCCTGTCGATAGTAAAGAAAAAAAAAACAATATTGGCGACTGATTCAAGAATGAAAGTTCTCCATTGAACATGTGGTGCAAATAAACTTTGTTTCTCTAAAAGTCAATGGATCAAGTAAAATCCTGCCTTAAATTGAAAAACCTTTAATTAATGAAATAAAAAAAGTAGCAGAATCAGATAAGATAATAAGTGGGAAAAAAAAATCATACTCTGAAATTGAAAAACATTATTGCAAGTCAACTACAAGTTTCTTCAACAAATTTTTTTTTTTTTAAATAACAAATACATATCTGTTGTAGAGTAACATGTAGCTTTGGACATTTGTGAAAAACTTTTCTAATGGAAATTGAAAAGGAAACTTAACTTTAGGTGTAAATTGATACACTTATTCAAGTTTGAGATTTAAATTGATGAAATTGAAAGTTTAAGGTTAAAATTGATACAATCTTCTAAGTTTGAGGTTTAAATTGATGAAATTAAAATCTAATACAACCTGTCAAGTTTATGGTCAAAAATTATTTTTTCCTTCATTTTTTTTTATTGAATTGGTTTTATAACTTTTTATTAGTGTGTGTTATTTTATTTTTTTTAATTTTATTTCTCTTTTTGTATAATTACTCATTATTTTAGTGTATTTGTTTAACCATGTTATCAATTTTTTTTTTTTAATTTCAATATTTTTTAAAGCATGTTTGTGTGTGGTCTAAGTATTTATTTGTAATTTTATTAACCATATTGTCATATTCTTGTGTTATATAATATATCGTACTAATTTTTTTAATCTATACTTCTTTTCTTTTTAAATATCCAACAATAGAATCTATAAATATTTGAAAGTTCAATGTTCTAGTTTTCCTGATGTGAGGATTCGATTCTTTAGAAGTCTAAGATCAATTCCAATATATATTCTTAAACTTTTAACATACTTGTATGTTTTACTTGCTTGCTATGAGTTAACTTATAATGCTAGTTTGATTTATCTTCAAATTTCATTATTTACTATGCTGGATTTTGGTTTTCTTCAGTTTCTTTATTGTTTTTTTCAATCTCTTTTTAACTCTTTTATCCTATTACAAAATTATTTTCAATTTTTTAAAATTGCTCCTTTGAGTTTTTAAGGGCTTGTTTGGTAGGCAATCTAGAAACGGAATTTTGAAAACAAGAGATTCAATGAAAACAGAGTTGCATTTCATGTTTTCAGATATGTGTTTGATAGCAGATTTAGAAATTGGATTCCAATTTAAACAATTGTCAACATGTGTTCAATAATATATGTATAGACCATAAAACTAGTTGTAGATGCAAAACTAAATATTAAGTTCAATATAAACTATTATTAATTAATTTATAACCATATTTTTCGTTATAAATTTTGTATAATTATTACTTTACAATATCATATAATTTGTAATATATTATATTATACATATTTTAATTTAACAAAAATAAATTGAGTTGATAACATGAAATACTATATTTATTAAAGTTTTAATCTTTTTTTAATACAATTATGCATTTTAAAATTTCAAATTCCAAATCTAGATACAATGGAAACATAAAAATGTTGTTTTTAGAATTTCCACTATTTAGATCCCATAATCTGAAAACAGTTTTCGAAAATACATATGCCAAACGCATATTCATTGAACTCATGAATCTGAAAACATAAAACATAATCCAAATTGCCTACTAGACAGACCCTAAAAGTTTTATAACCAATATGTTATTTTCAAAGCTTTTTGCATTCTTTTTTTAAGTGATTTTCAAGGCCATTTTCTTAAAAAAAAAATTCCTATGATAAAATCTATAAATATTTGAAAGTTCGATTTTCTAGAATTCTTGAGATGAGGGATCATTATCTATGGGACTCCGAGATTTTGATCCAAAAAAATAATAATAATTAAAACATTTTTTTTAATCTTTCTTTTATGAAAGGCTATCCGATGTGGAGTTGGAGAAATTGTGAAATTTTCTCATATTCTTGTGAGGTGAATAATTTTCCCTTAAGTTTTGGGAATGGTTCTAGTATAGCTAAATTGATGGATTTTTTTTACTTATTTTATGGGATCGTGTCTTCAAATATTTGAGGAATGAGAGGTAAAATAAGATTTTTTTTCTCCTAAAAAGTATTTTCTTCCGAGTCAATCTTTGCAATCTAGACTCATGGTTCTTCTTTAATTTATGAAGTCAACAACGAATTCACTTTTTCGTTGTTTAGTATTAATGAGCTCAAACATGCTGATAGTGCATCTTGTGCTATAGAAGATATTCATAAATTATTTTTCAAACAATTTCTAACTGTCTATTGACTCAAGCTCTATTTCAATATACTAATAAAAAAATTTGTTGGATCGGTATGACAACCCTGGAAGGGGTAAACAAAGTTTAATAAAACTTTTTTCCTAAGTGGGCCTAAATAAACAAATTAATACACTTTTTTTTTGTAAGAAAAAAATTTATAAATAAATTGATGCAAAATTCATACAAGCAATTTCACCTCAATAAGAAAACAACAATAATAATTTCAGGCACCCTATAAAATGCTATATAAATGATATTTTACTTAAGTTACTATTAGATGGTTGCTTGCATGTTCATTTTCTTTTAGGTTTATTATAGATATATATTATCAATAAAATAAAAATACTATATCAATAATATTTAACCTTTGTTTTCTACCCATGATTATTTGTATACTCACTTGTTATTAGGTTTATCACTGATATATCATATCAATAAAATTAAAGATGGTATATGAGTGATATTTTGAAATTATTTTCTATCCATGATTGTTTGTATACTCATTTGTTATGAAGTCTATCATTGATTTATCATATCAACATATTAAAAAAATAAATTTATGGTATTTAACTTTTTGTTTTCTATTTGTGGTTGTTTGTATACTCATTTGTTATTAGGTCTATGTTGATATATCATATCAATAAGTACAAAAAGGTATATTATCTATCAATAATTATTTGCATGCTCTTTTATATTAGGTATATCATTAATAACTATATCAATAGAATAAAAAAATGAATATAAGTAATATTTCACTTAGTTTTCTACAAATTGTTGTTTGTATGCTTATTTGATATTAAGTCTATTACTGATATGCCTTCTTAATAGGAAAAAATGGTCTATGAGTAATATTTAACTTTTTCATTTTCAATATGTGATAGTTAACATGCTCATTTTTATTAATTATATCACTGATATATTATATCAATAAGATTAAAAATGGTATATCAATGGTATTTGACCCTTTTTTTTCTTTTCTTTTTGTGATTGTTTGCATGCTCATTTGGTCTATTACAATATACCATATCAATAAATTAAAAAAAGTAAACCAATAATAACTTAATATCAATAACAAAAAAATTGATAATAAATAACATTAAATTAATAATGACAATATATCACTAATATACCCTTTTATTTTTGTCTATCAATGATAAATATCGATAGATGTGTATTAATGATGGACAAGCTAGACCATTTCTACGTCTATCAATGATAAATATGAAAATATTCTATCTATGACAAACATAAAAATAGTCTATCAAACACATAGAAATGGTTGCTAACAGACATAACAATAATCTATCAGTAGTAAAAAACTATCATTGATGGACATGTTAATGGTCTGTCGCCAATAGACATAAAAACTATTATCAACAATAAATATAACATTAGTCGATGAGTGATAGACTTCTATTAGTAATAGAGATCAATCATTAATAGTAACAGCTCAGTTTAGATCAATTACTATGCAAAACTGAAGTTGACCTGCCAAAATAAGTAAAAAAAAAGCTTAAATTATCAAAAATACCCCTGAAGTATGGGGTTAGTTTCAATTATACCCCTGAACTTTGAAAAGTTTCATTTTAACTCTTGAACTTTGAAGTTTGTTTCAAAACAACCCTTGAAATTTTTTCCGTTAAATTTATGGACGAAAAATGACGTATTTGCATATGTTTTAATTTTTTTTCAACGTATATGTTCAAATATGTTCACATAAGCAACAATACAAATGCAAAAACATCATTTTCCTTCCATGAATTTAACGAAAAAAAACCTTCAAGGGTTGTTTTGAAACAAACTTCAAAGTTCAAGGGTTAAAATGAAACTTTTCAAAGTTCATGAATATAATTGAAACCAACCTCATACTTTGAGTATTTTTGATAATTTAACCTAAAAAAAAAAAACGACAGTTTGGCCAGTTCTGTGCGCGGGTCGCAAACTGGGTGGGAGGGGCGGGTCTGTGCGTTTGCCACCCTCGTGCGCCCCATCCATTTCTCTTTTTTATTTTTATTTTTTGTTAATTTTGTTTTTTTTTTTTAATTTCTGATTTGTATTTTGTCACTTTGTGATTTACTGACTGATTTTTATATATATATTTTTTGTTTTTTTTTAAATAAATAAGTTTGTTAAAAATAAAAGTAAAAACAATACACGTTTCCCAACAGTGTCAAATCATAAACTTTTTACGTTTCCATTGAAAAACCCAAGTATTAACCTCAATACAAGTAAAATCATGGACTTTAAACTCTCGATCTCGACAAACCAAGAGCTATTCAATCGCCTCTCACGCACACCTACCACTCCCATCTCTATTTCTTCTTGTACTTGCTATTGTCCACTTTGCATTTGAGCTTTTCGTCCTATCTCCATCACTCATACATTTTGTTTGCTCTCAATGAATACACAATATTTGTAAAATTGAAAGCGGTATGCGATATAGAAGTAAAGAGAGACGGTGTGAGAATGTGTCTCATCTCCTAAAAAATCAAAATTTATGCTTGTCTCTACCGTCTTTTTACCAGCTTTTCTTATTCATGAAAGGTAAGAATATGTTCACTTTATGCATTTTTGCTTCCATTTACAAATTACACCCTCATTTTAAAATATGTAGAATGTGAAGGAGGAAAGCAAGCAGGGATAGTGGCAGCCATAATGGCAGCGAAAGCCATTCATCATCACGCTTAAATAAACCGCATATTTGCTATAATTTCCAAAATGAATTCAAAATTGAAATATAGAAAGATGTAAATTTTATCTTAGAATTGAAATACAATAATGACATTGACATCTCCATTGAAGATCTGTGTTGAAGCTACTAGAGAAGAACAGAGAAATGAAGGGTAGTGATGAGTGAAGGGATGTAATTGAGGAAAAGGGGAGGGTTTGTTTTGGGTTCAACTTTTGTGGGTTGCTTTTTTTGGGCAAAAGGGGAGGGGGAATCTCACATGAAAAAGGCATCTAATGGGTGCGTCAACGTTGAGAAATTATTCAAGAAGTTTAGTACAATATGACTGACGTGAGAAATACTAACTTGAATATAGCTCAATTAGTTAAGACATATATTGTCGATCAAAAGGTCAAAAGTTTGAATTCTCACTATATTGTTAAACTAAAAAAAGATGCACGATGGAGAAACAAAAAATCATAATCATAGTTTTAAGCCATGAATCAAACATTTGAAAGAGGACAACCAACAATGTAACAGTCATATTGAATAATTATTTGTCACTGTGAGAAACAAACATAAATAATGGGGAATTTTTATTGGGGTGATGGATTGGAGAGTGAAGAGCTTGTTGGATAGTGCCAAAACCAATGTAATGTATATGTGCCCATCAATTTCAATTAATGAGCATTTCAAGAAGGATAATTATTGAGAGTTTGAAGTTAAGTACCTAACTCATGTGTTGAGTTTTTTGGCCTTTGAAACTTTTTTCAAGTTAAAAGGAACTCATTCTTTTGGGCTACTTTCAGGTTGCTTTGTTTGACAATGTGGTCTAATTTTTCTACCTATAGCCTCTTAACATTGTCTATCTATCAATTCTTTAAAAGCCACAGGTTAAATGTCTTATATAGTAATGTCATTTTTATTTCTTGTTAAATAAATGTTGGCAGATTTGGCATTTTAGATCAAATAGATAGCAAATACAAGTAGACAACTCCAAAACTAAAGAAGCAAACAAATGAGTCAGAATGGACTTTAAAATACAAGTATTTTATTTCTTAATAATTTATTTAATGTCCCTTCAAAAAAAAAATCCATATTTCATATTTCATTTTTCTATTTCAAATCAGTGGAGACAATTAGTACAGCAACAAATATAGTTGACAATCAGCAATTAATATCGACAATGGGTGTAAAATAAAAGATGATTTTTTTTTTTGCAAATTATTTGATATCCCCATTGAAACAACAAATTTCCAACGCTTTTAGTACCGGCAACAATTATATTTGAATTTTTACTCTATGAAGGAACCTTGAGCACAATTTTAGTCTAAATGATTATTTATTATTTATTATTATTATTTTAGAAAATATTTTTAATTATGAATCGACCTTTTAAGTTCTATTTTTTTTTTATTCTTGAATATTTTTTATTTTATTTATTTATTTAATAATACATTGAAATGAGCTATACTATGACAACGCCAAAGTTATTCAAACTTAGTTGAGATATCCTTAATACACATACCTATTCTCATGACTAATAACTTTATTATATTTACAAAATCATAAATTCTCCGACCCCAAATCACAATACTTGGGTTCACCCCTAAGAATAGAGATAAAAAGAGAACGGACAAAAGTTTTTGAGAGTTCAAAATGAATAAATTTTGGAAATTTTTACATAAATAATTAGTTTAAATATACGTATTTTCATAAATATACATATTTTTAAAAAGTTTTAAATCTAGATTTAATGTGCAAATTCGGTCCATTATGTCCTTATTTCTTGTTTTTCTTTCTTTAATTAATGCATATATTAATAATAAAGATTTTTTTTATATAATATTTTCCATCAACTCTTATGATTTTAGCAATTAATGACACAAAATTATTTTTTATATAATATTTTTCATCAAATCCCATGATTTTAGCAATTAATGACACGAAATTTACCATGATTTTTATGTTTTACTTTCTCATCTTTGTCATCATCTAGCCATTTTGTCCACCCATTTTCCAGAAACCATTTTTTCCTCTTTCCTTTTGGTTCCATTGTTTCCGACGCCCATTGGATTTCAATCTTATCGTCGGTCATGTTCTGTGAACGTCCAAACAGTATGTTTCTTGTTACGAACATTTAGCCCTGTAGGAGAATGCATATAAATACCTCTTATTCTATTTAATATACCAAGGGTCATCAATCAATGTAGTTTTTTATTAACTTTAGCCCAAAACCATCATATATCATATATACATACTGATATACAAGTGTGACTATACAACATATTGCATAATATATTGTCAAACATACTTCAATATATACCGAACATTCACAACTAAATTAGTAAAAATAAGCACTTTTTACTCTATTAAACATATACGGTATTCAATGCAATAGTGATATGTATATGAAATATACAGATAAACAAAATCTCTCATAAAGCAATAGAGTTCTTTATGGTTGAATAGTTGTTACATAACAATGTATATATTTCCTAAATGTTTGAGTAAATTTAATAATATGAGTTGTATATTTGGTATACAATTTTGTTTTTCTTTTTTTGAAAAAAATATGTATATATACCTGACATATGTCTACCCAGTATATATGAAAAAAATCGTAATAGATGGAACATATGATGGCAGTGACAAACAAATATACCGAGTATATATTTGCAAATAACTAAACATATCGAGTGTATATGATGAAATTCGTTATAGGTGAGATACTTATCTCAATAAAGATGAAATTATGGATATAAACGTAGTATATATGTTAGAATATATGAATTTAACATTATCACTCTTATTGTTGTATTTGCGACTATATATATAACAAAAAAAAAACTAGTATATACAATGAGCAAACCAAAAATCGGTGTACATGATATATATGATGTATGTATTTAGTTATATACGATTTTTTAAATGGAAGTAAATATATTAAAATAATTTACTTTAATAGACAAACTCGAAAAAAGAAAAAGAAAAAAAAATAAATGGAAGACACTTTTCTTTGAAATGAGGGAAATGGATGGCAGTTACATTTCTGTGTGAGTCAAATGAGAACAAAATCATGAGAACATAAGAGATAAATGAAAAAAAAAATCGTGAGATATTTCATATCTGTATTTTCATTTTTTTTTCTTTTTTTAATAACTGTCATATAAGGGAAGAGGGCTTAATAGTAATTGGATATTAAATTTTATCTAAAAAATTAAGACCCGTTAGCTAAACTTGTAAAAAATAGTGGGTTTAGGTCAACTATGTAAAATGAGCCTATTTAATAGACTATTCATGTAGAAAGCCCTAAATTTTGAAGAGAACAAAATTCAAAAATGGGTCATAAATTTTTTTAAAAATAGAAAAAATAATATATAGAAAATCACTATAAATGTTTTAAAAAAATTAAAACCATAGATAAACTTTAAAAACAAAAATTTAGGAGTTGGAGCTTTTTTTTTAATTGAAAAAAGTAGGGGTGTACAAACAACTCAATAACCCGAGCAACTCAAACTACCTAACCTAAATCGTAAGGGTTGGGTTGGGTTAGATTTTTTTTCGGTTTGGGTTGGGTTAAAATTTTGGAGAACTGAATTTTCGAGTCAATTCTTGGGTTGGGCTTTTTAGGCTCGGGTTGACCCGACCCAACCCAACCCAACCCAAAATTTATTTATTTTTTAAATATATATACTTATAAATGAATTATTTGTGAACTTTAATGTTTTTCATCTAGGAATGTAATGAAGATTAAGATGGTATGAACTTTGAAGTTTGATATTTGAATTTTATGTGATTTTAGTTATTAATTCAAGTAAAAGTATTTTAAATAATTAAGAAAAATATTTATTTAAAAAAAAAAAAAAAAAAAAAAAAAAAAAAAAAAAAAACCCTCAACCCAGCAACCCAACCCAACCCGAAAATATAGAGTTGGATTGGGTTGGGTTGCAACCCTTGATTGGGTCATTCGGGTAGTCAACCAGACTAACCCAAATTTTTGAGTTGGTTCCAAAAAAACCCTTCAACTCAATCCAACCTAAATTTTGTTTCTTTTTTTTTTTTAAGGGTAATTGAAAAAAGAAGAGGAAAAGAAAATAGTCGTTAAAATATTGGGCCGGGGGGGGGGGGGGGGGGCGGGTGCATTACAGAGTGACCCAATGAGGTTTGATTCCGGAGGTTTCTTTGGAATCAAGGTAAATCAAGAATATTAACGAAAATCATGTTGTGAATGTGAAATTTAAAACTTGAAATTTGCTGGTAAAAAAACCTATTATGAATTATTTAAAAAAAACATATTATGATTTTTTTTTTTTTGTTTAAATTACAAATTTGGTTCCTATAGTTTGAAAAAAGTTAGAATTTAGTCCATGTAATTTTTTTTTGAAAACTAATTCCTATGGCTTTAAAAGTTAGAATTGCATTCTTAAGATTTGATCAAACCTCATATATATATAGAACCATAGGAACAAATTCTAACTTTTAAACCCATAGGAACTAAATTCTTTCTCCAAACTATAGAGACCAAATTAGTAATTTATAATAATATTATGATTGCAAATCATGATTTTTCACGATTCACACCTTTAATCGCACATGATACATCAGCTCATCATGTTTTGTACCTAGTTTTGACTCAGCAAAAAATCTCATTTTTGTCATTAGTTTGCAAATGTATCCTATTTTAAATATGAAAAACTATGACCTCGTTTGATAACCATTTGGTTTTGATTTTTGATTTTTAAAAATTAAGCTTGTTTTCTCTCATTATCTCTACAATGGTTTTTATCTCCCTTAAGGATGCATTTGAATTATTAACCAAATTCTAAAAACAAAAACTAAGTTTTTGAAAACTACTTTTTTTTAGTTTTCAAAACATGGCTTGATTTTTGAAAACATAGGTAAAAGGTAGATAACAAAACAAGTAAATTTATAAATGAAAGTAGTATTTATAGGCTTAATTTTTAAAAACTTAAAAACCAAAAATCAATTGGTTATCAAACAAGGCCTACATTATTACCCCTACTATTTTTAAATTTCCTTTTTAATTACATTATTTCTTAATTACCCCCAAAAACAACATATATTTCCGTCAATCTTTGATTCTTTCTATTTCTTTACTCCTAGAGTAAAACTGCTATATTTCATCCAATGGCCCAAATGATTCATTTCTCTTGAGAATTTGGGCCCAAATATGACTTTTGCAACCTGGTCCAATTGAAAAAGAACCTGCCAATCCTCACCACCCATTAAATTCAACGGGAAGAAATGGAAGAAATTCAAATCTAGGCTTAGCTGTAAACCAATCATTTTTCTTCTCTTCTCTTCCTCCATATGTCACAGCCATAGAAGCAATAAGGCAGAAAAGAAACAACCCTCCCCACTACTAATTACAACTCTTAAAATTAATCCAAACTGCTACATCATCCCTTTAAGTTCAAGGGCAACTAAGCTCCAACAAAGAAAACCAAGAGAAGATCAGAGTGCGTTTTAAAATTGTTTTACTGATTGCAAGATCTAGGCATTCAATTTCTATGTCCAAATTGAGTTCCTATTTGATATATAGAACAATATACAAAACAAATAGTTAATCTTGTACAGATGAATCCAGAATGTACATACTCCATGAGCACAGTATTTACCTCATTGAATCGGGAATACATCGTCGCTTCCATCTTCTTCCATGTCCAGATATTTGAAGTTCACATCGCCCCATCCATTACTCCCATAGTTAAAACTTGGGTTGACGTAGCATTTCATCTCATGAAACAGGTTTAAGTTGTCCACGAGCTTGTGGTATGCATTGCATCCACAACACTACAAGAATGAAACAAAAGATAAGCCGATTAGTTTCGGGTCAATTCGTAAATTGTTTACCCGCACATTTAAATCAGATTGTCTACTAAGCTTGCTTTAGGCAACACAATTTATTGGACCTAACAACTAAAATAGAATAGCTGAGAGAATACCAGCCAATTACATGCAGAAGCCTCATTAGGCTGCTATCTGAATTCAAAGATTAGTGTGTCCTGTTCAGATTTTGATTTCTTTTGACACCAATTCTTTTTGGATAACCGAAAGTTAGAGTTTTGCTCCCCTATACCCGGGGTATCCGCGCCTACCCCAAGGCCAGGACCAGGGAGACATCACGGGGCATTTGAGGCACCATTTTGGAATCAGAACCCTGGGATTTACAAGCTTGAAAATCAGAAAATAGTGTTTGGAGTGCAATGTTTTGAAGTCTGAGAATCAAAAAACAATGTTTGGAGTGCAGTGTTCTCAACCCTGGGAATCAGAAAACAATGTTTGGAGTGCAGTGTTTTGAACCTCAAGGTTGTGCAATTTTTGTTTTTTCCTTTTTGCCTTTGCTACTTAGGTCTTTTTTCTCCCTTTCCTTATTTTCTAGTGGCAATCTTCGGTTTTGGGTTTTTTTTTTGGACTTTTGAACAAACTTTTTAATTAGTATAAGAATGAGAACTTTTGTTACTAGAAATGCAAACATTCATTACCATTAACAACAACATAAACATATTAAAAAAAACTTATACTTCAAGGAAAACTCAATTATATATATTTTTTGAAACTATCTTTTATATATAAATTATTTAGCATAAGTTTAATATATACAATTTCTTTTTTATAATTTACATCATAGATGGTATTTAGAATGGATAAGTGTTTAAAGTGACAGGTAAGTGAGGTGTCGAATTGTAAAATAAAATTGAGTTTTCCTTTTAAGTATAAAAAAAATTGTCATAGGGTCGAAAATGGAGGAGAAGAAGTCGAAAGAAGAGAAAAGGGAGGGGAAAACGAGATCTAGAGGAGAGAGATCAAGAGAGCAGAAGGTGCGTGCGGTCAACGATGAGGGAAGCAAACGGTGGAGAGAAATCAAGAGAGATGGAGAGTCGATCAGCAATGAGGGAAGCGGATTGTGGTGAGAAATCAAGAGAGCTGGAGGAGAGTCGGTCGGCGATGAGAGAAGTAGACAGTGGAGAGAAATTCAGAGAGATTGAGAGAAGACAGGAAAGTCGATCGACGATTAGTATTTCGAATGAAAACGTGAGAGTGAGAGACGAGAGAGAAGAAAATGTGAGAATGAGCGTGTTGGAATTTCAAACTACACTGTTCAAAACCATAGGGTTGTGTTTCAAACCCATTGGGTTTTGAACACAGTGACCCAAACACTATTTTGAGTTTGGATTCCAAAACCATCCAAACCCAACATAGTGCTCCAAACGCCCCCCAAGAGTTTTTATTATTAAGCTCACCTGAGGGCTCGAACTTGAGACCTCTACGTCGGTATGACCAAGACACCCCAAGCCCTTACCAAAAGGGCCGCCCCTTGCAACATCCTATATGCTTTCAGTAAAGGACATTGACTGAAACCATTTCAGTAAAAAACTGAACAAAAAAAATGGAAACTATATGCTTCTACTCTGCAGATCAACTCAAATAGTCAAATATGCACTTCCATTAATTCATTCCATGAATGTTGTGAAATCTTACCTGCACAAACACAGTGCCATCAGTATAGGCATGGGGGTTGATCGCCCGTGTCGTTCGTTGCCCACAAATGTTACAAGTAAAAGCCACAAGCATTCTCCGCCGAGGAGATTTCGTGAAAAGAGACCATGGGAAAGTGGAGACATTCTCTGTGCCTGATTTGGCCTCCAGCCCAGCTGGAGCTGAGGGGCCTTCCATGCCAGACCCTGTCGTCCACCCTCTTCCCGTGGCTGCACTAAGCACCACTCCCATTGCAACATCCTAATGCAGAAAGGAAAACAAACAGGAAAATTTTACTCGAAGCTTCAATAAGATCAAATGGCAAACAAGACTAATATAATTCTCAATAATGTAGACTATGAATAGCATTCTTTTTATTTTCTTAATAGAGAAGTAAACTTCATTAATGTTGAAACGCCACTTGGGCTATCGATTTTTTATAATCCTCCATGGCTGACTATGATTTATGAATAGGATTCAAGCCAACGAATTGCACCTATATAAAGGTTCATGAACTCTCTTATTCCATAAACATCATTTTTCTTCTTACAGGATTTAATTAAGAAATTATCTCTAGCTTTTTTTTCTCTTTTTTTCTTGGAAAAATAATGAGTAGGAAACCACGAGATCAAAACAAGTAGTTTTATGTATAATACAATCCATAAACTTTATCTCTCGGAAAACTCTAAATAGCATGAATTCCGATCATCTCAAATTTGCAGAAACCAAACGAAGAGAGCATGAAATTAAAATAAATAATAATAATAACAAAAATACAGAGAGGATACCTTCGAAAGAGGGGAAAGGGAGAGATGGCGTTTACTGAGGATTGGAAGGTTCCTGATATTCTTCGAATCAGACTGAGAATCAGATTCGTTCTCGTTACCTAAACACGCATCTCACGGCTTAAACAGGCAACTCAAAATAAGAAAGATCAAACCAATAACACAATAAATAGCTTCGAAGACGAATCAAAATCAAACGATAAGCAGGATCGTTCAACAAGCACAAGCAACCGCTTCAACAACACGCCGATTTCGACTCTTCAAAATTTAAATAAACAAAAGACGCAAACAAACAGAAGAAACAATAACACGAAAACAATTCGGAGATGAATACCTTTGCAGGCGTGCGGAATTTGAAAAGATCTCAGAGGAAGCATCCTGTTGGAAGAAGATATAGGAAAAGACGAAGAAGAGGAGACGATCGCAGCAGAAGAAGCGTTGATTAGAGACTCCATAGCCAGGGAAATCGAAAGCTCGAGCGGAGAGAAGCGAATCGCAGAGGAGAAGCCTCTGAGAATCCGTATCAGAAACAAGACGATGAAAATGAAAAGAAGACGCAGAACTAGAAACAGAAGCCTATTTGGCACGAAAAATATCGCGGGCACGGGGCGTAGAGTTTTGAGGGCACGGATGACTTATAGCCAATGTGGGCTCAATTTTCCGTCATCCGGCCCATTTCGATTCCCCATCTTTTTGGTGAGAATTGGATCCACCAAGGGTTTTTTCTTCACAAATCTTTATTTATTTATATATATATATGTCAAGAAAGTTTACCGTTGTATCGAATTAAATCATATGCTTCATCACTTGTGCAGGTTCCATCAATTCCTTTGAGCTTCAGTCTTGCGATTGTGCTCTCTAGACGAAGTGTTTCACGCATTAGTTGGGCACTTGATCCATGTGCGTGGGTGCTTCCCTCTAAGGTGGAACGCTCTCCTATCGATGTATTTTTACATCCCACAGTTTCTATAGACCCCTTCAATTTAGGGGGAGAATCATCAAATAGCTGCTGAAAGCCATTTATGGCCGTTACTGCAACCCACATTCCAACAGTGTGGCCAAACACCTCTCGCATAAGAATGTATGTCTTAACCAGTTGAGATATGATCAACGGGACATCTACAAAGGAAATTACCACACTTTTTGTACTCAATTAGTTGATATATTTGTAATAAGTTTTTTTAGTATATATATATAATAAGTTAAATACATATTTTATACCCTGGGGTGTTTGGTTCAAGGTTTTGATAGTATAAAGTATGGGTTAGCTAAACCAAAGCCATGTTTAGTTGGCAGTTTTATAAACTCAAATTTACTACGTACATCTTAGGGGCGAATCCACAAAGGGGCCATGCCCCCCAACTTGAAAGCATATATATATAATTTAGCTTCCATATAACAAAAAGTGTCTTTCGCTTGTTGGCTCCTGCCTTGTCATCGAACTTATCTAATAGACAAGATTTTCATTCCTTTCCTAAATTTAAATTCATCTATGAGACAAAAAGAATGTTAAAATACTATTTTAATTTTTGTACTTTGAGACTCATTCTATTTTAGTTTATGTACTTTCAAATATTCAAATTTAATCCTTGTATTTTCAATAAATCTTCAAATTAGTTCTCAATATTAATTTGAAGATATTTTTTTATAGAACTTGGTACAATAATAATCATCATTTTCACTCAAGAAAAGACATCATGTTAATATGTTTTCAAAATTTATAAAGCAAAAGCTAATAAAGACTAAATTTATTTTGAGAAAGCTAACCATAGACTAACAATAAAAGACTAGTTTTTAAATTATTAAAAGTACAAGAATTATATTTGAACATTTGAAAGTATATGGACTAAAATATAATAAGTCTCAAAGAACAAGGACCAAAATGATATTTCGAACTAAAAAGAATATGAAATGAAATTATATATATATATATATATCAACAAGATTGAAATGGTTAAAAATATTTTTTAATTTTTGGTAAATTGTTTTTAGAAAACTAATTTCATATAAAGAAATTTAACTCAATTTTAGAAAAACTTTACTGCCTATTTCAAGTTTCATTTTTTTCTAGTATATTTATTTTGATGATTTAATTATATATAATTTTTAATTTAAATTTATGTATATATAAAGTCGTATTTTTAGTCTCTATATTAAACAAATCGATATCATGCCTAATGGTTTATTATAGTTTAGCAATCAATATGACATGATTTGAATATTGCATCAACGCATCTAAAATTACATTTATAAGAACTTCTTGAATTCACAACTGGTACATCTTATTGTACTCCGATCCCCATGTTTGCTAAAATACTTTATTCTTACTCCCTAAGTTTGTTAGGATATCTTATCATTACTTTCTAAATTTGCTACCATATATATTTTGTCTTTAATCTCTCCTCTAAAATGCATTAACTTTTCAATGAAACATATTAGTTAAATAAAAAAAATTAAATATAGTTCAAATTGCAAGCAATAAATAAATAATTCATATGTCGAAATTTTTTCTAAATTGTAAACTTTATAGATGAAAACTAAAATTGAAAAAGATCGAAGAAATTTGTCCAATCGAGAGTCATTTCGATTAGGATAAAAAAAATTTATTTTTATTGACTCAATTTTGGTTTGGTTTTTTTTATTAAAAATTGATTTCGATATCGATTTATTTCATAAACCAACATATCAACTTTAACCAAAACCAACCTAATCCAAAACTATTTACACGTGTTATAAACTTCATGTTTTAGAGTAATTATAATGATAAATTTATATGAAAGATTTTTTATACATTTTGTTCACATTTCAATAGATATTAAAAAAATTAATTAAATATTTATTTTACAAATTAATTATTAAAAAAGAATCTAAATCAATAATAGTTATTAAAATAAAGGGAAAAAATCAATTTATACTCCTAAACTTTGGGGGTTGTATCAATAAAAACTTTAAACTAATAATTGTATCAATTTAAACTTTGAATTTTAATAAGTGTATTAATTTACATTATTTGTCAAATTCTATTTGAAAAATGTTAGTTTACACGTGTACAAATTTATAATTATATCAATTACATTCCATAATGCTTTCATAAGTGAATCAATTTAGACCATTCGTTTCAAATAATTAACCATTTTTAAATGGAGAGTCTAGATGTTTAAGTATAAGAATTGATGCATGGACAATTTTCAAATTGAGGACCTAAATTTATTCAACCCCCAAAGTTTAAGAAATTATTTTTTACCCAAAAATAAATTATTCATCCTTAAAATATTAATTACTAATTTATAAGAAAACTATTATTATATTTTAAAATTTTATTAATATATAAATTATCTAAAAAGATTTTATGTAAATTCCAAACTCACCCACATTATACAAACCTAGGTTTAACAAATGGATCATTTATCAAAATCCATAGTTTTGCCGAACTCTCTCTCTCGTGAAAATTTAAATTCTACCCACCTAGGACACTTTTAATAAATGGTGGTTTGCAAATATAGCAAAAAATTAATAGTTAAATACAAATATAACAAAGAATTAATAGTTAATTACAAATATAGCAACTGTTTCCTAATTTGCAAATATAGAAAAAAAAAATAGAGGCCTAGCCCAAACGAAAATATGGAAAAAGTCAGTTATACACTTTAACGATCAATTTTGCTAAAGAACTAATATACTTCATGATGTTATAATCGTCCACTTAATCGTGATGTTATAAATGGCTTGCAAAAGTCGTGATGTCATAACCTCATTTTTTTTGTACAACAAATGTATAGTAGTGGAGATTTGAACATCCGACCTCAAAGAAAGTAGTATATCTCAATTATAGTTGAGTTATGCTCACTTTGGCATTATAACCTCTTTCTTTGATACTATGTTTTTTTTTAGTAAATCTTTGATACTATGTTAAACTATTATTAAACATATATGTTGAGAAGTTAAAGTATATTTGATCTTTTTAAATATATTCTTTAAAATGGGATAAAGTAGTTTAAGTTTTCTTAACATCATACAAGGTACTTAAGCCTAGTTTTTCAAATCAACTCCTAGCTCACACTATGGGAGAAAAATATTGCAAGGATCTTGGAGGTGAGCGGTATGAACTAAAAGGACCCTATACTATTTTAAAATTAGGAGGCATAGATGTCAAACAAGTATGATACCTAATCATCGTTATAAGAGTTGATCGATCATGGTTCCCAAATATTCAATTATGCAAAACTTTTAGTAGAATTATCAAATATTACTATTTCGAACACTAGAAATAAGATCAAATAATAGTTGTCTTCAAATAAATAAGATTTGAAGAACTTAGATTATATCTGATTTTGGATAAATTTATCAACTAACCACTCTGAGTTGGCCTATAGTCAATGAGGACCCACGTAAAATAATAAATGGCGGGAAGAAAATGCGTTCAAGGTGACCATTTATCCCCTTTTCTGTTTCTTATTTGTGTTGAAGGGTTATGAATTTCTTCGAAAGGTTGAAATGATTCAGTTTTTTTTTTTTTTTTTTTTTGACAATATGTAGGGTGGGGGAATCGAACATTTGACCTCGAGGTCAATAGTACAAGTTTTATGCCAATTGAGCTAAGTTCATTTTGGCAGGTTGAAATGATTCAGTTAATCTCTAGGCTAAAAATTACACAAATTGCTCCTTCTATTACTCACTTTTTTTTTCATATGGTAATTTGCTTTTTCTAAAGACCCAAGGCGGAGTCCTGTGAACTCCAGAGAATTCTAAGGGGTTGTTTGGCCCAAGGGTAGGAGTTAGGGGGAGTTGGGGGGATTTTTTTTTAACCCTTGTTTGGCCCACGGATTTGCACAGCCCACGGAGAAAAAAAAAATGCAGACTTCAACAGTGTTTACTGTTGAAGTCTGCACACGTCTCCAAATTCCTTACACGCATTTTCTCATTTCAAACTTATCCCCTTCTCTCTCTTTGTGATGCTCTCTCTTCTCTCTCCCTCAGGTTTGTCTCCGTTCATCTTCTCAGCCTCTCATCCGTAGATCTTCTCTCCCTCACCTTCGATTTTTTGCCTGTTTAGTTTGATAGTCGCCATGGGTCAACGATCTTCTTCTTCGATGAGCTCTTTTGTGGTTGTTTGGCCCAAGGTCCTCATTTCCCTACGTGTTTTCTCATTCTCATACTTATCGGCTTCTCTCTCTTTGCGATGCACTCTCTTCTCTTTCCCTCAGGTTTGTCTCTGTTCATTTATCTGCCTCTCCTCCATAGATCTTCTCCCCCTCACCTTCGATTTTTCGCCTGTTTAGTTTGATAGTCGTTGTGGGTCAGCGATCTTCTTCTTCGATTCGTCTTCTGTAAGCTTTTTTTTCTTTCCCAATCGAAACCCTAGACCTAAATGAGATCTGTGACTCACGATAGATCTGAAATCCTAAATCCACTCCCCTCTCTGATTATTCACCCATGCATGTTCTTTTTTCCCACATTAGATTGCTTAAATCAATTTTTTTTCAAGGTTGAAACCCTAACCCACACCCTTCGTCGCTTCAATCCAAATAGCCTTTGTCGCCTTCTTTATGATCCCTTTATGCACAACAACCTCCTCTTTGGGGTTGGTAGGCTTGGTAGGGGCTTTTGATGTCTTGGAGCTTGATGGTTGGTGGAGGGCTTCGCCAACAGCTATATTCTCCCTAACCCATGGTCGATGATGAGCACCCAATTATTTTTTCATTTTTTTAAATATTTTTCGATCTGTTTGTTTTCTTTGGGGTTGTTTTTGGTCGTGCGTTTAATTTTTTTTTCCTCACCTCTGTTTTGCTATGTGTTGTGTTATGTCTTCTAATACATTTTTCTTATATGTTTTCACACTTAACTCTTATTTCACTTTGCCTATTTTTCTTCACTGTGTTTTTCTCTGTTTGCTTGCTTCAAATTTCATACATTTCATCTCCTCTGGAATTTGATTCTAATGGATGAAAAATCTGTATCTCTAAAGCCAATTTGAATGTAGTACTCTTTGGTTTCTTATTTTTTATTATGAAGTTTGGTTGTGTTTGATGAAATTGGATTCTGACTTTTTATTCTGATGGATGAATTTGGATTCTGACAGTTGATTCTAATGGATGAATTCCATTTTTTCTTTAACATTTCTTTTAGTGAGGCTCTGGATTTTAATACGAAAATTGATTCATATTTTTATTTTTTACCTTCTGTGTGTTGGGATAGAGTTTAAGCTTGGTTGGTATGTTGTTTATGAAGGAATGAACGTTTCACTCCACAGCGGAAGCATTGGATCGTCTTTGATTTTATTTAAAATTAAACTAAAAAATAAGATTAAGTAAACTTACTTAGAGTAAATATGGAGATATTTTTGGCATGTCTTTATCTCATCCACAAAGTCTTCCTAGTTATGACTCAAACACAAAACTAAGGCTTGTGGGAGCCTCTTGAAAGAAAATCCACAAAGGATTGGAGAGGAAGAGGTCTAGAGAGAATTATCTAATTCTCTATTGAGGATATGTGTGTTATGTCTAATGGCTCAACCCAAGGGTCTTATTTATAGAGACCAAGGGTAAATCTTTGCCATAATTAAAATATTATATTTTAATATCTAATATATTAAAATATGTCTTATATTTATTTGAATCTCATTCAAATCTCATACGATAGATATTTATTTGAATCTTATTCAAATTTTATAAATATCTTTTATTTAATGTATTTAATATACATTAATTATTATAATATTTAATGTATCAAATATAATAAATATATTTTTCTCTTTTATATTTAATATATCTAATATATTAAATATTAATTTGAACACTTCAAATTAAATATTAATTTGAACATTTCAAATTTTAATATTTAATGTATCAAATACAATAAATATATTTTTCTCTTTTATATTTAATATATCTAATATATTAAATATTAATTTGAACATTTCAAAATTTTATTTCAACTAAATTGATCTTTTAGTGTTACTATGAGCTAGCAAGGAGACCTTATGGACCTACAAATTATAAGCTCCAATGATACAAAATTAATTAATTAAACTCTTTAATTAATTAATTTTCATTCATTAACTCTAGGGTCACTCCACTATAGACCTAGAGTTGCACTCTTATGCACTGTAGGACAAGTTGTGTCCATGGATATAATCAACACATGCAAGTCGATCTTTCACAAGTTGTTCATAATTACAACTGGGCAAAAGTTCGTTTTACCCCTGTAATTACATCAGCACCTTAAGTACCACTGATCCTCTAATGAACAATTTGTTTATGATCCAACCATAAACTAAGTCCCTCTTGGACCAATGAGAGGGTGGGGCTCCATTGTTCAAGTCCCGAAATTAGCACTTAAGGGAACTACTCACCTACTTACCCTATAAGAGAAGGAATGAATTCCATCTTGTGAGATTATGTTTCCAGCTCCCCATTTGATCAAGTCTCCAAAATGATAGGCATATTGAATCGGCTACAAAAGCCACTCTCACCCATGCAAATCAAAGGACAAGCCCTCACAGGTGGAGTTCATAACTCACTCAGGATTAAGATCGGGTCACATATGATCATCCTGATGAAATATTGATATTCTCAATTAACTGATTTATAAAGAGTGATTAAATATTTCATGGTCCAATCTTATATAAACTCATTGTATAAGATACCCCCACTCACATGTCTCCATATGAACGATTTGAATCAAATTGTTTGTAACTATTACAAAGTGGGTCGTATCAATAGCGTTACCAATATAAGACACTCAACCTTATCCATATACTATGATCCTTTAGGTTATTTCTTGAACATGATCCTTCCATATTTCAACCACCTACTATTCAAAATTACACTAATAACCTTGAATTTTTCATATAATGGATAATATTATATTGCAAATAAAATAATCAAAATTATTATTAATTATTAAATAAATCATTAATTACGAGGCTTTATGACATAAATCCCAACAGTTTAATGCTATCGATATTACATTTTTAGTTTCTGTGTGTTGTCCCTGAGGCCATAATATGTGATTTAAATGTCCTATTTGCTTTGAATGCCCTTTAATTATGGATATAATGTCTTAACCACTCTCTCTGTTTAGGTTGTTGCCATGTTTAATGATATTTTTATTGTATTTTGTATGTTTTAGGTGTTGTTCCTGAGGCCACATACTCTGCCATAAATGTCCTTATTTGATATATACTTCACCTTTCTTCCCCTTTAATTAACGTTGGTAGGTGCACTTATTACAATAAGTGCACCCAACTACATTGATAAGAACCAATGGTTTATTGATGGTTTCACTCTATAACACCCAATGCCACACTTCCAAATCCTTTGAGCATAACTCCAGGGCCTCCACACATCTCATCAAACGTGAGTCCATCCCTCTTCCTTATTTCTCTTTGTTATACAGTGTTTCTAATTTGTTTGATGTTTCTTTGTTCATTTAACCAATGTTCATCTCCATATGTTACAGTGTTCCTAGTGTTGATTTCCAGTCACATCTCCCACTTATTTCACCTGAATCTTTTAAGCGAAGGTGCTCGTTCCTTCTTCCTTTTTCCATTTTATTTTTTCTTTAAGTTCACATTGTTATACTAACATACACTTCGTTTCTACTCTTTTCAGGATGTTACGATCTACTCTTAGTACGAAGTTCGATATATATTTTCTTTACTATGTATATCATGTTGGACTTTGAACATTTTTTTTCACACTCTTGTTCACTTTGTATAATTTTTTACAGTTCAAACAGTGTTTCTTTTGTTTTGTTTGTGCATCGTTATGTATGCTATTGATCGGGCTTTTTGCTACAACACGCAAGTGCACGCGATCAAAGTAATAGGAAACTGGAGTACTCCAGAGTATCGTACCCAAGGGAACGAGTTTTAATAAAATTTATAAAAATGGCACGAAATAGTTTACAAATTGCAACTTAAGGTAACTGTGGGTGAAAATGATTTTCGAGGTGTTTTGACTAAAATAAAAATGTTTGAAAAATCAATGGAAATAAAGAGGGATTCAAGAATGCTAATGCCCCTTTGGAAAGAAATGCAACAAGAAGGCAATTGCAATCGTAGCTAACTCAAGAACTAAGTAAACCGAGTTCAACTCCTATTTGACCTTCTATGAAGTATCTTTAGAAGACTAAGTGATTAAACCTATATTTCTATGGCTAATCTAACTTAGATATTTTTGCGCACAACTCTAGTGGTTTTGGAGTCTCGCCCTATGTCTAGGGTCGATGTTTCGGACTTATGTCTAAGCCTTTTCCTCTATTAATTTTGCGACATTCGCTTCCCTTAACCCTCTCGGTATTAAGTTTAGCTTGACAAGCAACACTAGATGGCCAACTAGGATTTATCCAACATTTAACTCACCAAAAGCAAACAATAGTTCAAGAATTAGCTAGATTGTTTTTACTCTCGAGCTTTACATCTTTCCTCTAAGGCATTCACAAAATTGAATCCCAAAGGAAAATTAGCTCATCATAATAAAATTAACAAAAAACAGTAAACTTGAATTGATAAAATTCATTGGTACAACAAGAAAGACGTGCACATTGATGTAAAAGAAACTCAACTATCAAAATTTTGTTGAATCACTCAATGAAAGAATTTCCAAGATACTAAACAACTTAAGAATTTATATGAATCTATGAAAAACTTGAAGTACAGTGGTTTCCCAAAGCCAAATAAGAGAATAAAAACTTGCCAAAATTCAAATAACAGAGATTAAATTTGCAAAAACTAAAAAGAACAACCAGTAGCTATCTCTGAAGCAAATAACTTAATCAAAAATACAAAATTCTCATAAATCGAATGAGAACTTAACCCTCCTAAAAACTCATGCATCTCGGCTCAATTGAACAAGAAGTTGTTCATAACCACACCCAGAACTCCAAGTTTAAAAAATCTGCACCCCAAACAGAGATTTCAGAACTCCAGACTAAATAACTCTGCACCCCAACCACAGACTTCCTAACTCTCCAAACTTCCTAACTCCTACTCCCCGCAACTCCTTGCCCCAAATAGCCCTTAAGGGGTTGTTTGAGGTGCTGAGTGGGTTATTATAACATGGGTTATAATAGTCTGTGAGTTATAATAGTCTGTAGAGTTATATAATATTGTTTAAAATACAGAGTTGTTTAGTCTGTGTTTGGAGTGCAGAGTTATTCACAAACTATTATAACACATGTTATTATAACATGCACTTCAAACAAGCCCTAAAGGTTTATGAAAAGGCATCTAGACAAGTCATAAATAATAAATCGATGGTGGTGTTTGGTAAAAGAATGCATGATGAGCTGGAATTGAGACGGGTTGATATTATCCAAGTCAAAGTGATTCGCGATTGTGGGACATATATGGGCTCTCCCTCACACCTTTCCAAAAATAAAATGGTGTCTTAAAAAAAAAATTGAAAGAAAAGGTTTATAAGGTTCTACAGGGATACAAATGACACTTTTTCAAAGGCTAGCAAAGAAATTCTAATTAACGCAGTTGCACAAGCTGTGCCCATTTATACACTTAGTTGCTTTAAACTCTCTCTCAAATATTGTTGAGAGCTGAATCGCCTTTATGCAAATTTCTAGTGGGATAGCTATGAAACAGGGGAAAGGATTCATTAGGTCAATTGTCAAACTATGACCAAGCTAAAGAAAAAAGGCGATTTGGGATTTCAAGACTTCAATAGTTTAACAAAGCATACTTGGCGCATTCACGGCCTCTCATATCCCAAACACTTAAAGACTGTTTGGGACGTTGAGTAGGTAATAATAGTCTATTGAGTTATATAATTTGTGTTTAGAATACAAAGTTATTTAGTATGAGTTATAATAGTATGTGCTTGAGGTGCAAAGTATTCTATAGACCATTATAACCCACACTCCAAACAGTCCCTTAAAGACCAAGTATTTTCACATTGACAGCTTCTTGCAAGTAAAACTAGGTAGCGACCCTCGTATGTTTGGAGAAGTATCATATGGGGTTCGAGAAGTGGCTATTGCAGGGGTCACTGGAGAATCAAAGATGAAAACTCGATTGATGTTTATAATGATCAATGGGTGCCTCGGGAGAACTTTTCAGATTTTATCCAATCCTTGTCACAACCTCTCACTAATAACAATGTTAGTAGCCTCATTACTAATGATAGAGAATGGAACACAGAAGCTTCGAGATCTTTTCAATGAAAGATAATGTCGCTATTATATGATCTACCATACCCTTATGCAACACCATTTCTATAGATAAATTTTTCTGGCATTATGATAAGAAAGAGTTTTATTCTGTCTAGAGTGGGTATAAGTTAGCAACGGGAGAAAAGTATGAAGCTTCAACATCCAGTGGTACGAGAAATGGAGGTTGAATTTGGATATACCCACAAAGATGAAATTTTCATCCTTATGGAGAGCATATCTCAATATTCTCCCTACCAATCAAAATCTCTATAAAAGGAAGATTGTTGGAGAAGCTAGATGCCCATGGTGCAAATGTGAGAGGAAGAACCAGAAATTCATGTATTATGGTCTTGTAAATTGGCAAAAGGGGCATCGGTTTTTTTTATCCTAGTGGAAATTTTTTTGAAGACTTCCTAATTTGATTGTGCTATTATTTTTTGCAGGACCCTCAAAGATTTGAGCGAGGAATTTACAGTGTTTGGAGTAGGCGAAATGAAGATGTAGTTTTTTCTTTCTTTTTAGTGATTGGACTGTGCTGTGGCAAAATGAAGTAGCATTTTTTTTTTTTGTGATCAAAAAATAAAAAAATAAAGATCCCACTTTTTTCATCATTTTTCCAAAATTTTAGAGTTCTTTATGTTGCAAGTAAATCTCTACATTGCATCCCCTCACCCCCGGACGAGAAGCTTCCGTGAAAAAATATAGGCTAAATTATAAAAAAATACCTTTGAACTTTGTCCTTTGTTTCAAAAATACCCCTTTTCTTTCAAAAGTTACAATACTACTATTAACCTTTCATAAAGGTTTCAAAGCTACCCTTGGAGTATAAAAACCATTTGAATGTTAGACAAAAAATCAACGTGTCTGAATGTCGTTCTTTCCTAATTAATCTAAGCAAGAGTCTTAGTCACCACCACATCGTTCAAGGTCACCGTCACGTCAATTTTTCATCCAAAATTTTAGCAAATTTCAATTCTAAGGGTAATTTTGAAACATTTATGAAAGGTCAAGGATAATATTGCAACTTTTGAAAGAATATATGTATTTTAAAACAAATGACCAATTCAAGAATATTTTTTATAATTTAGCCAAAAATATATACCCCCACTGATTCCATCAGAAAATGAAACAAACAAAACGACCCAATTTACAGCCAACGCAGGAGGAATTCATATAATAAGCTAGGAGAGCTTTTAGCTATTAATTCATATAAAAATTTGATAGATCAGATTCATAATGCAAGCCTCAGTTCCTATTTTATGCACAATTAGCTATCATGTTATTCAAATTTATAGCCAAGAGGTCAGCATAAACATTCTCAATTAATTATATCAAATCATCTTCGGCAGTATTACCACCGTTGTCATCTGAAGAGTCCTGTGTTCCACTGTTGCCATTGAATGAGAATATCAACTCTAAAATTTCCCTACTTACAGTGGAGTTTTCTTCGGGGCTTGAATTCAGTCTTCGCAGTGAAAACAGTTGCATCATCAGTTCCTCTGGTAAAGCTAACCGATGCATCCATCCCCTAGACTTCGGTTTCTGCAAAATGTACGGTTGAAAACCGTAAGATTAGAAGAATGATATGAACATCGAATCAACTATCGACATCGTTTGCAATTTCATCAAATCCATTAACATTGTCATCAAAATCCATTCTATTTAATTTCAACATCACTGTCATACTAAGTTCCCCTTATCATCATTGCCTTCACCTTCTTCATTATCTTTATAATCATCATTGAAAACAATACCAATCATCATGAAACCTATGTTCTTCACCAAACGAAGGAATTGAACCAGATAATTTATAAATACCAGAAAAATAAACAACGGCTCATATTATGGCTAATATGGGTATTAGCCCTCATCCTATTCCTATATCAAATGTTGACATCAATTGCCAACTCTATGGAAACTGGATAACTATTGAGCTTCCGAGGCTATCTCAATTGCCTCGAGGTTTCTTTCTTTCTTTTCATTGAACAAGATTACCACATGCCTAAGCAACAAACTTGGTACCCACCTAGATGTTCCAAAGAACATAATCTTGTCTAATGTCTTTGGAAAAACACAAATGATTTGTTAAATAAAGCAAACCAAAATGTTATTAAGTTCATCATGCAAGATAACTTCAATTGATGATATAGAATAACACGGACATGTTCATTTTCATTCCTATGCTCTAGAAGTCCACATGCAGAAAATCAAGGGGAGAAAAACAACACAAACTCATCCACACAAGCAGAAGACAGTAACCCAAACTGATTATTGGTTTCTATTTCTAAGCTCAAGAAAGAGAGGAAATATGCTCATGTGAACATGTTTGAATAAATATAGGATACATGTTAGTTTAACCTACCATCAAGGTCTCCACATTTTCTCCCTTGCATTAAGTCAATATGTAAAGATCGAATTTTTCTGGTCAAAACAATGATGATAATGATGGCAATAGTAACAAAAGCGGTAGTAGTATGAAAAGATCAACAAATACCAGAGTGAAGAATATAAATGGCAGGTGCTATTATCTTTATGGCTGGAAAGGACATAGGATGCTTTATTCAATTTATACGATAGAAACCTCAATAACACAGAGTCAAATGCCATTCAATAAGCTAAAGAGTAAAGCATTACTATTGGCATTAAACTGAAGAATGAAGATGAAATTCCTACCTGTTCAATTTTCTCAGGCAGAGTAGCCCTTTCAAGGGCTTTTGGAGTCCATATCTTGACGTCACTTTCAATTCCACTACTAGCAAGCATGGTCATGTGAGGATGGGGCTCAATGCAGTTCACCACATCCTCATCTGCTTCCATGACTCGGATTAGCTCTCCACCCTTTTTCCTCCATATAAATATTCTGCCACAATCAGATCCACTGATGACATAATCACATTTAGGTCCAAAAAAATTGACACCTTTTACTGTCTCACAGTTTCGATGCCCTTTATAAACCTGTGGACTACCATTCTCAACTTCTTCAGTTCCGATTTCACTCGTATCACTACTCATTGATACTGGAGACGCTGGATTTGGGTTTGGGCCCAAGCCCATATCCCTATTAAAGAGATAAATAGATTCATCATTGTATGAGACAAGGAGTTCACTCAGCTCTGAGAAGGCTAAACCTGTTATTCCCACTTGTTCATCACCAATCAAGTGAGGGGGGCAATAGCAGTCTGCAGGTTGACCAAAATCAGTCGATCCTTCCCCCTTAAACTTGCGAATATCATACAACCGTGCATACTCATCTGAACCAGCAACGACAAAGAGATTTGGATTTCTTGGATCAATAGCAATTGCATTTAGCTGAATCGATGACATGTAACCTGCCCTATTGTCAACTGATTGGCAAGTGAACAGCTCAATGGCAGCCCCAGTTCTGAGATCAAACTATTAAAAAAGTAAAGTGGACAGAATCACATTGCAATTCTGCGATATTAAAGAAGAATGGTCTTTGGAAAACATCTTATTTCATGCTTAAGTTCAGGAATAAATCTTTAAAACGTATAAAGTTCTTGGTCTATGAATAAGTATTCAACTTATCAAATTGCAATAATACATGGAATGTTGGTGGAACATAATATAACAACAGAATGAACAATCAAAACTCACATGTTGCACCAATCCATCTTCACCACAAGTATAAAAAATATAAGGGCTCCCAGGTTCAATGGCCAACTTATGAGCTCGCCCTTGATGACTGCCAAGTAATGCAGTGTCCACACATCCATTAGTATCCAGAATCTGAGCATGTCTCACCTGAATTTCAGCAAATAATACTCTTTCAGGAATGAATGTTTTAGTACAGAGCACAAATAGACAAGCTTTATAGCGGGAGAAAACAAAATAAATATTCTGCTGACAGAAAATAAACAGGCAGTTTAATTTAAATTGAGAAAAAGAGACAATTTTTTTTAAATTATAATTTGATAAAACAATGTTAGTAAACAACACAATTATTGTTGTTGGGAGAAAACAAAGTAAATATTATGCTGACAGAAAATAAACACGAAGTTTTTACTAATTTTGAGAAAAAGGGACAATTCTTTTTTAAAACATAATTTCATAAATCAATGTCAGTAAACAACACAGTTGTTGTTGTTATTGTAGAGCACCAAGAACAAAACAATCTAAAGCCATAAGGACAAGGCATCAAGAAGAAATGGTTATAGGTCGAGTTTGATGGACAAGGGAGAGGCAAGTATTTTCGAGTGGAACAAAGAAAAGCAATTTAGATTGCAAATGCAATGTAAAACCTCCTTTTAATCCCACTTTATGAAAGTTATTTTGGAAGACTAACTGTGGAAATGGCTTCATTTGGATCAAGAAAATTTCAACAAGAAGGGATTTCATAAAAATTTCTTACATCCAAAGTAGGGGAAAGAGATTGAGTTTAGTGATTCCAGAGGGAGAAAATTATTCAGTTTCAGAAGAGTTTCTTTTGAGTAGAAGATTCTTTAAGGGGTAGAAAAAAGAGCTCCGTTAAGGAAAACTTTATCAGGAAGGAGAAATATTTGGCGAAGCAGCGAGATGTAGTGAAAGACTGACAATCTCCCTCTTGAATGAACAACAGCCTCTAGTGATAGTCATCACATGATGTTGCTTCAACGATAGCAAGGGAAGAATTCTTGATAATATACAAATTACAAAGACACCTGCAAAAAAACTTCTGTTATAAATCTTTACCACCCTGACAAAGCCAGTGCCTCGTTAAAGGCCTCAATAAAGGATGGTCAATATTAGGCAGTTTCAGTGTGTAAATTTGAGAAGTGGAATTAAAAGAAGCGTAGGACAGATGTCCAAACAATCAAGATAGAATTCAAAGAAGAAATTGCTTTGTCTATTACTAGCCTCAGATGTTCCCCAAAATGTAAAAAGGATGAAGAGACTACGAATCACCTCTGCGTTCATTGTGAGTTTGTGGCTAGGTGGTTATCCCTTTTGAAAACCTTTGGACTAAACTGTTGTCTCCCTAATGACATTGCCGATTGACTCCTAGAATCACCTTAGAAGGTGGCTCAAAAGCAAAGCTAAATAATGGTGGAAAGGTGCAACCGAAGCACCATAATGATCCATTTGGCTAGAGAGAAACAAACAATAGTATTTTTAATGATAATTACAAGAGCTTTGATGACTTTTAGCTAAATGTACACCTATATTATATAGAGAGAAAGAGTTCCTGACTTGAGTACTAAAATAAGAACCACGTTAGACCACAAGGGTCTAATTCCATGCCATACTGTCTAGAAAAAACCAGCCCTTCAACTAGATGATATACCTGCCCATCCGCAGCACAAGTCACAATGCTTCGGTCATCCGTGTAAGGCATGATTTTTGCTTGGAAAACATTGTTATTATGACCAGAGTGAAAAGAGAACTTGGAATGCCCGGTTTCCCAATTCCAGAGAATCACCCGCCTATCATCAGAGCCTGACACTAGAATGTCACCAGTAGCATTAAAGCTCACAGTATTTACACAACCTTTGTGCCTTTCCAGTTTCCTGTAAAGATCAAGTCGGAGCACGAGACCCTGAAATTACAGTAACAACAATAGCAATAAATCCTGCACGTATAATAATCAAAAGGGTCCATAGATTCTCAGCTACGGAAACAAAATATTAAAACACCTTAAAAAGCCCAGAAACAGTATAAATATCAAAACGAATACTCCAACGCCTTAAGCTAGTAAACTATCCACCAAAAACTGTATAATTTTTCAATCAAAACAAAACCCTTTTATAATGCAACACAATCAGATTCATTCCGCTTGTTTTATTCAGTTCTGATCAAACGACAAAATTATCACTTGTGCATACAAAAAAGCATCGATAAAAACAGAAATCGAGAGAGATAATCGGATGAGCAATACCTCCGAGGCAGCGAGACGGTGGGCAAAATTCCTGGTGGAAAGCTCGCCGAGCTCCCGCTTCCAGACATTGACCACAGCCTTATTGGCATCATCAATTCTGGGCCTCTTGTTCATTATTGAATGCAAAATAAGCTTGAAAAAGAAAGGAATCTCAGCCGATCGAGGAAGATGAGGGCGTTATGGAAAGAAGAAGGCCATGGGCATCGCAAGTTTTGGGCTGTGAACAGTTGAATTTCGTCGTTCACCGCTTTAAGTAGAAGCAGAAGAGCATCGGAGTCGCTCAAAGGATTATGTTGATGTTGATCGGCGTATTTGAGAACTCCACGTTAACGCTCACAGAGTCACAGGGACACATCTCTCTCTTTCTCTTTTTAGAATATCAGTGATTAAAAGCCACGTCTCTTATTTTGATTTTGGTTTTGTGGGTTGCCACAAGTGTACTCCTAATGGCATAAAATATGTAGTTTTGATCCATAGTTTTTAGGTTGTATCAAACCGTCACGAAATTTTAACTTTTAAAATTATACGGACTAAATTAACTTTCCTTAAATCATAGAGATCAAATTTGTAATTTAATCTAACTCTAATGAACTACATTATAATTTTGAATCATCTGCTCATATATATATATATATATATATATATACATTTTTTTATCTAAAAAAACTCAAAGCAACCCGATTAGGTTATAAGAATCTACCATCTGAACAATTAGATTGGATCTAAAAGTATTCTCTCATAAATATCGAATTAGAATTCAAAACATTAAGATTTATCTTTAAACAAATAACACTTTTTTAAGAACAATTTTATCCAAAAGGAGATACTTATTTTTATAATCTGAAAGATAATATTTTTCTTTTTGAAATCAAATCTCATTAAAAGAAAAAGTATATAGAATTTTTTTCGGATATTGCAAACACCCCCACTTTATAGAAATTTTGTCCTCAAAATTTAAGGGCCTAATTAGTAGGTAATTTTTTTTATTTTCAGATTCACTAAGTCTACCAAATATGCATTTGACATATATGTTTTTTAAAATTATTTTTGTTTTTTAAAATTGTTTTTGTATTAAAAGATACAAATTTTAATAAATATAGTATTTCATATTATAAATCCATCTCATTTTTTAAAATAAAAAATATATATTATAATACATTATAAATTATATGATATTGTAAAATAATAATTATACAAAATTTATAACATGAAACATGTTCATAAATTAATTAATAATAGTTTATATTCAACCTAATATTTAGTTGATAAGTACAACTAATTTTATGGTTTATAAATATATTATCAAACATGTTTTGAACAATGGTTTAAATTTGATAAAGGAACTATCTCAATTACGCTTGAGAACTCCCCTTATTCAAGGCGAACCCCCACAACAATAATAAGAAAACCCCATTAACAAGATGATAAACAACCCAAGAAAGTTAAACAGATTTTTACTTGGAAACTTTGATCGATGATCAAAAAGAAAGGAGAACTTGTTCCTATCTTCAAGATTTCGAACTCTCCACAATCTAATGGATCAAACTAGATTGAAAGTTCTAGACATGCATTCTAAACACAAGAATACAAAGAAAGCATAAAGCGGAGAGATACTAAACTCAAATATGAGATTTCATTCAACTTCAACTTGTTATCAAATGACAAAATTACAGCCCTATTTATACTAATTGAATAGACACCATGAAAGGATACAACCCTTCACCTATGTAGTCTAAATTCAGCCCCCAACCTTGAAATCCATACATGAACCATATTAAATGTAAATACATGAATTAAATAGGTACATGAAATCCATTCATTATGCCTCTTGGTTAAATAGGTGCCTCTTCAAGCTTGAAATGATGCAACTCTTCATAATGTGGACATCTTAGCTTGGAAGTAAGAATTAAAGTCTTCTTGTAGTATTTCAACTCCAATGATTGGACTTTGTGGCATAATAATTGCCTCATGATTGAATTGAATTTGGTGTTGACTTCCCTTGATTTTGAATATGAGCTTCATTGAGCTGATTGAGTTGGTTGAGCTGGTATTTTTCGTGTAGACTTCTCTCATGGTCTCCTTGGCCATTATTTTCTTATCATTCTCCCCTTCTTCGAGAAGATTCGTCCTCGAATCTAAAGGATCTCCTTGCAAAGCAGCTTTGTAGTCATCATCTCGAGTTAGTTCTAACACTTGGATTGCAACCTCTTCTCTCAAATCATATGCAAACTTTTTTTGTAGAGTAATCCTCTTCCTTGGTCGTTGATCAAGAACTTCAAACTTAATCCAATCCGTCTCTGATGAACAATCAAAAACACTAGGAAGACATTGGAAGAAAACATTAGTTGGAAAACAAACCTCACTCTCATGATTTTTTCGCTTAAACATTTTTTTTCCACATCCACTCTTTTGTTTTTCATTTTCTTCTTTATTTTCTACCATCTCACTTTTCACACTTTCATCTCTTCTTTTTATCGTCTCACTTTTCACACATTTTTCTAGAGATTTTGTCTCCAGCTCATTCTCCACACATACTTCAAATATCACCTCATCTTCCGTATCTACCTCAACAACCTCACCATTTGAACCTTCCTTTTGGGCTTGTGATTGATCTTCGTTATTTTGAATAGGTTGGACATCTTGAGGTATTTGGCAATCTTCCTCGTTTCGAATGGATTGTGCAGCTCGACTCTTCATGGCTTGGTCTATCAAATTCATCTCTTTACATAATTCAGCCATGTAATTTATGGATTGGCGTATCTCAGCCAAATCATTCCGAAAGTTCTTCCAAAATTGATCATCATTATTGTAGGTCTCATGATGTCTTCGTCTTCGGAGGTACATGCTGCAAAATAATGTAAAATAACAAGAAATGGACCTTACAATCACTCCCTCACGTTTTTTTTTTCTCCTTTGGGAGATGAAAGGTCACTCGTGTTTGCACTCAAAATGTAGAGATACTCTTAAGACTTCTAATTCTCAAACTTCAACAAGTCTTCTAGTATTCTTATGAGAATGCAAGAACACTTCAATAAAGCTAAGAATGTGAAAAGTCACAAAATCCCAAAGTTAGAAAACGAGTATGGAAAGATGCAATGGATATAATTTTTTTTTCTTTCTTTTATTTTTTTCCAACAAGTACAATGAAGAAAAAAAAATGAAGCAAAGATCAGAAGATGAATAGTCACAAGAAAATGAATGGATTGAAATTTGGTGTTGACTTCCCTTGATTTTGAATATCAGCTTCATTGAGCTGATTGAGTTGGTTGAGCTGGTATTTTTCGTGTAGACTTCTCTCATGTTCTCCTTGGCCATTATTTTCTTATCAAAATTGGACTCCAATTACTAAATCTGCTACCAAACACACGTATGAAAACATGAAATACAACTCAGTTTTCATTAAATCTCTTGTTTTCAAATTTTGATTTTCAGATCATGCTAATAAGCCACTCTAAAGACCAAAATAAATATTTTCTGGTCTTGGATGACAATTCATATTCTCATTTCTTAATTTTTTGCACACCTATTTAGATATTTTTATGTAATTCCCTTTTTACACCCGTATATCATTAATATACCATTTTTATAGTATATCACTGATATACTATTTTTATTGTATGTCACAAATAGACATCTATTAGTAATAACATCGATAGACTATGTGTACATCTATCAAGATTAACATTGATAGGCATTATAACTGATAGACCATTTTTACGTCTATTAGTGATATATGTCTATTACTGGTAAACTAATTGACATAAACCAATGATACACGTAAAAAATTAAAAATAAGAAAACAAACAATTATCGGTAAAAATAAAAAAAATTAAAAACAAAGCCAAATATAACTACATATCAATTTTTATTTTGTTGATTTAGCTATCAATGGTTGACCTAATAGCAAATGAATATACAAACAATCACCAATAGAAAATAAAAATTAAATACCATAGATATAAAATTTGTAGTCTATTGATATGATAAATCGATAATAGATTTAATAGTAAATGAGTGATAATAATTGACGTATATCACTAATAGACATCTATTATATAAGGGTAAAAAGAAAATTATTTTTTTGTCTAAATAGGTGCGCAAAAATCATTTAAAAAATGCTACATTTGCAAATAGATAATTTTGTTGAGAGGTGCGGGAAACGAAGGAGGGAGTGGAACAAAAAAATTTTCATTAGTTAAATGGGACGGGGACGGGAAATACATTTCCCATCTCCATCTCCAACCCCCCGTTCCCCATCCTACCCCAGTTTCTTTATTTTTTTCAATATATTTTTATATATAATAAACCATAAATTAAATTTTGTATGAAATATTATTTTGTTTTTTTAAAGAAATTATTTATAAAAAAAAATCTTTAAATGGAAATTTTTCATTAGAAATTAACCATTTAAATAGAATTTTTTAAAATATATATATATATTATATTTAATCAACATTATAAATGGAGAATAATTTTTCTCAAAGAACTCGATCCCCACAAAACTATATATATTATATTTAATCAACATTATAAATGGAGAATAATTTTTCGCAAAGAACTCGATCCCCACAAAACTAAATGGTGATTTCACCATGATAGGAAATTAAGTGGAGGCGAGGCAGGGGCGGGGACGGGGATGGCTAGCCCCGCCCCCATGAACATCCCTTGTTGCTATATTTGCTATCAATTAAACTTATTTTCCCACATATGCAAGCACTCCTATCACAAAACGCAACCTAACCCATAAATTCCTTTAGATAAAGACTTTTCTTACCTTTTAAGCAAAAGTTCAATCCCACATTTGTTAAACGTTTAGGTAGTTTTTTTTTTTTTAATGAAAAGTAATCTTAGTCAAATTTTAAGAAACTTGAAAAGTTTTATTCGCTTGCACGTGTAATTTATTTTTTAATTTAAAATTTTAAAATATCAGTTTTTAAATTTTAAAACTTAATTTGACCATAATTTTATGTTACATTTTAAAAGTTAATTTTGAAACCTTGAAAAATAAATAAATGGAATTTTAAAACTACACTTTCATTTTAAAATTTTGATTAAGATTTCAAGAATAAATATATTTTTTATCTTTCAAAACTATCTAAATCTTTTTGGTAAAAAAATTATTGATCCTAATGTTTTTTTTCCTAAAAACATTGTGTAACACCCGAGGTCATGAAGGGTACATGAATGAACCGAGACACATCCGAATGAGAGGGATCATGAGGCTATGCAAGACATGGTTAAGAAAGGCTTAAAAGAATTGATAGCTACTACCTATACCAACAAGGTGTATCTTCCTTTTCGATGGTTCAATCATAGGAACTCCAAAGTTAAGACCTGTGTTGGTTTGTGGGGACAGTCTTCACTCTCTCAAGTAGCTCAAGACAAGTAGGTAGTTAGGCCATGGGGGATGCAGGGAAATGTCGGGACGAGTCAAATTTTCAAGCATGTTGATATTTTCCTGCAATAGCTTAAATCTTATTTTAGTCTCAAAACTTTTTGTATTTATTCTATATTAATTCATACATTTTTTATATTTTTATTTTAGCATCTAAACAATTACAACTAAAAAAAGAATCCATGTCTTTCTATTTGTAAATTATTTAACAAAAAAAATTGACATAAATATATGTTTTATTGATTTATTTCATGATTAGTTTACATGAACATATATTTAGAAAACTATGTATCAAAATTCAAAAATAAATTCAAATTTATGTTATATAATTGATAAAAATTAACGATAAATATGAAACGTTTAGAAGAACAAAAAGAACCAAATGCACAATTTAATTTATCATAATAAACTTTTACATAACTATATGAGCTTTTAACTAGTACCTAACTTCTTATTCTTTTAAGTTGTATGCATGGTGATGGAAGTTAGTAAAATAATTTTGAGGATCGCTCGCAAATACATTTGAGAAAAATGAGTGTTTTCCTCTACTTCTCAAATGTAGCATCTTTCAAATGTTACACTACCACTTTTTGTAGTTATCAACTCGAATCTCATTGTCGTCATTGTTGCTACCATTGCTAACACTTTTGTCATCCATTTCAAAATCAAAGAGGATATGTACTTGTAATAAAACATGTGGGATGAATGAATTGTCTTATAAAGCTGTAAAGAAATGACAAAAGGATTTGCCTATTTATATAGAAGGTTGAGAACTAAACAAATTAAACAAAGAATTTAAAAATGGAAATGAAAAGTCTTATTCAATTTTGAAACAATTAAAAGAAGATGAAAGGTTTGTTGTCTTGGGAGAATAATAAAAACAAACAAATAAATGTTTATAAATGCTTGGTAGAAATATAGAGGGAAGAGGAAAAGTTAGAGATGTAGCACACGAAAAAATGAAGAGTGGAGAGATAGAGAGAGAAATTGTAGGAAAGTGGTGGGTGGGAGTGAAAATATATTAATCGATCAATAAAATAAATTAATAAAATAAATAATGTAGTCTATGCATGTGTATGGGTAGAGATGTCTATTTTTCTGCAGGGACAAGGCCCCATGGGGACCCGCCTCTAACGTAGTAGGGAATCCCCGTTTAGGCAAGGAATGGGGGAGGGAGTGGGAAAGATTTTTCCCTATTAGCTAAACAGGGACGGGGACGGAGAATACATTTCCCATCCCCGTTCCCCGTCCCCGCCCAATTTTTTTTTAATATATATATATATATATATATATATATATATATATATAATAAACCATAAATCCAAACTTTTATTCAATATTATTTTGTTTTTCTAAGAAAATCAAAAAAAAAATCTCTAAAATAGAAATCTCTTATTAGAAAATGACAATTAAAATAGGAATTTTTTTAAAAAAAAATTATTTAATCAAATTTAAAAAAATAAAAATTATAAATGGTGAATTATTCCTCGCAGGTAATCCCTGCCCAATTTCCTACAAAATTAAATGGAGAATTTTGCAAGGACGGTGAATGAAATGGGGGGCGGGGCTAGGGACAGGGAAGCCAATCCCCAACCTTGCCCCGTGGACATCTCAGTATGGGTCGTGGAGATGGTTACAATAAGCCAATTTTTTAATTTAAAAAATAATTGAACAAGGATAATTAAGGCAATATTTTAAAAACCAAGGATATTATGGTCAAAAAAAGTTCCTTCCACATTCACACTTTGTTAGTGGCCTAATTTGTAAATTTATAAATTAAATAAAGACAATAAATAATAGTCTAAAAATGAATTAAGGGGCATTTGAAATTATAAAATTAACATTTGGACATAATAGTCCAAAAAATGATTCTCCAAAATAAGGCACTTTTTAAGGATAATAAATAATAGTATAAAAATAAATTAAGAGACATATTTGGAATTATGAAATTAGCATTTAGACATAATAGTCCAAAAATGATTCTCTAAGGCCCCGTTTGATAACCATTTGATTTTTAGTTTTTAGTTTTTGAAAATTAAGCTTGTTTTCTCTCAATTTCTCTACAATGGTTTTCATATCCCTTAAAGAAGCATTTGAATTCTTATCCAAATTCTAAAAACAAAACAAGTTTTTGAAAACTACTTTTTTTTAGTTTTCAAAACATGGCTTGATTTTTGAAAACATAGGTAAAAAGTAGATAATAAAACAAGTAAAACCATAGGTGGGAATAGTATTTATAGGCTTAATTTTCAAAAAATAAGAACCAAATGGTTATCAAACGGGGCCTAAGTAAGTCACTTTTTAAAATAGTATGATAGTTTATTATTTTTTAAAATTGAACTAACAAAAAAAATATTCAAAATCAGAATAGAAAAGAAAATGTTTGTAAATAAAGCATGATATTGGAAATTGAAAGCAAAAACAAAAAACATTATTAAAAAGCATTAAATATATATTTTTTGAGTTTCAGTTAAGTTTTATTTTTTCATTATATAAAACTAAATAATTATAAATTAGAGATTAAGTTCTAACTTTCTCCAAATCATAAAGACTAAATTTGTAATTTAACCAAATTTATATTGGATTCAAAAATATTTTCCATCTGTCTATGACTTATATTATTTTTATATTCCTAAAAATATTATTCTTCTACTTCATACGCATATTTCATCCATAATTCGGATGATATTTCACAATCAATTCAACGCTCTAAATAATAGCACGTGCTCCTAAACATATTTGATAAGGCTTAAACCAATGACCAATATTCAAAATTATACATTTGTTCAACCATGTCCAACTCTAGATTCATTGGTTCCAACATGATAGCACGTCCTCCACATCTTGCTAGTCACCTCTATTAGACATATACATGACATTACCTATCCATCATGAACCACCTCTTCAACTTGGGCAAGTTGCTCTATTTGATCACAATAACCACATCACCACCTATTACCATTATAACTTATTAGCCAATAGACAATATAGACAATTTTCCATTTCAAACCAGCTAATTTTATAATATAATATTTAAACTAAATGCGATAGTAGAAGCTATCTTGAAGGACTCTCATTTTGTTGAGAAATTATTTCAAAAGACTGAAACAATGTGGCCAATAGTTTTATATCATTAGAGGTAGGAGAGAGTCAAAGTAAGCAGGTCAGTAGTAATTGACATGTATCCTTAACCAAGAGGTCGGATGTTCGAATCTCCTACTTCTAAATGTTGTTGAACTCAAAAAATATATATATAATAGAAAATAAAAATTATAGTTTAACCATACATTAAAGGTTTAGAAGGGACATCCATGATATAACCGCCACATCAAATATTTTTCCCACTTTGTCACATAAAACAAAAAATTCTCTCTTAAAATTTATCCAAATATTACAAAACTGCGAATTCTATGGTATAAAATCTAACCATCATTGATCAAATTCGTGTACATATGAAATATTTCGTTTATATGGTAAGAAATTTTATCAACATACAATGCTCTAATTCTCCATGATTTTGAGTCGATGAGCGATTTTCCATGAATAAGTTTCAGTGGCATTCAATTTTTTTTGAAAACTGAGATAGAAATATTTTTGAAACCATGGCATTATGCAAGAGAAAAAAATTTAAAAGAATTTACTTTCAAAAGGATTCGAAAGATGCATCTAATGAAAAAGTATTTTCTAAGTTATGAAACTGAGGATAGAAATCAATCGACTCACCCAAGCATTGGAAGCCAATGAAATATCTTTAGCAATAAGAATCCACCCGACTATATCCAGCTTCCTTTTGAATATTGTTCTTCTCCATCATCGTTCTCACTTCAGCAGCATCATTCCATCGCCCCACATCGGCATACATATTATATAGCAACACGTACGGAGCTGAGCTTTCGGGTTCAAGCTTCATTAATGCTTCAGCCGCCACTCGAGCCATTTCAACATTGTTGTGCACCCTACATGCACCAAGTAATGCACCCCACACCGCTTTATCCGGTTCACATGGCATGCTATTGATCAAACTCATTGCTTCTTCAAGCTGTCCGTGTCGACCGATGATGTCGACAAGGGCAGCGTAGTGTTCGACTCGTGGTTCAATACCGTGCGTTTTAACCATGGAGTTGAATTCTCTCCTGCCTTCCTCAATCAATCCAGCATGAGCACAAGCATTCAGAACAGAAATGAATGTGATATAAGAGGGCTGTACATTACATTGTTTCATCAATTGGAAAAGTTGAAGAGCCTCTGTTGCAAAGCCATGCGAGGCATACCCGCCGATCATTGCATTCCAAGATATGACATCTCTCTGCAGATTCATTTCATCGAAAACAGTTCGTGCCTCAACGATTGCTCCACATCTTGAGTACATCGTAACAAGAGAGTTGTTTATGGGCAAATCTGCAATCAATGCTTTTGTAACTAGTTGATGAATCTGAGTTCCCAAAGCCAGATCTACCAACCCAGCACAAGCACTGAGAATTGATGATAAAGTGTGTCTATCTGGTTTTTTACCTTCAAGTTGCATCTGCAAAAAGATGTTAATTGCTCCTTTATAGTCTTCATTTTTCTCACAGCCAGATATCATGGAATTCCATGAGACAAGGCTTTTCTCTGGCATCCTCTTGAACAAATCATGAGCTAATTTCAAACTACCTATCTCAGCAAACCCAGATATCATCATATTCCAAGAAAGGGTATCAGGATTCGGCATTCTACCGAACAGATTCGAGGCCTCCTTCATATCCAAGATCTGAACATAGCCACTGATCATAGTGTTCCATGAAAAAGTATCTCGCTCAACCATTTTGTCGAATAGTTCTCGGGCAGAGACTATGTCACCAGCTCTCACATAGCTCATAATCATAGAGTTCCAAGAAACTACATTCCTTCCAGAGTTGCCACTTTCATCTCCCTGTCGATCACGACATAAAGGGGTGCGATCAAACAGTCTCCGGGCTTCTTGGATCATTCCTTTCTGACCATATCCAGCAATTAAAGTATTATAAGCATGAACTAAATCCCCTCTACCATCACTCTCACCATATTGAAGCAGAATCCTTTCAGCTTCAACCAACTTCTCATTCTGAATCAGACCAGAAACCAATGCACTAAGAGAAGCAGAGTCTCGTTCTGGCATCATCTTGAAGAACTCAATAGCTTTCTCCACATAACCATTCATTAAATAACCAGAAACCATGGCATTCCATGAGACAACATTACGCTCAGGCATGTAATTGAAAAGCTCTTCTGCTTTATCCATCATCCGATTCTTAGCATACCCACTAACCATCGTGTTCCATGAAACACAATCTCTTTCTGGCATTTTATCGAACAGGTTCCGTCCACTCTCAATGTACCTTCCACCACAAGATATATAACCTGATAACATCAAGTTCCACGACACAATATCTCTGTTAGGCATTTCATCGAACAACTGGCGTGCTTTCATCATCTCTCTCTTTTTAACATACCCACTGATCATCGTATTCCAAGTGATCGTCTTCCGATGCTTAATGCTATCGAACAATTCCCTCGCTTCAATTATTCGGCCTGTTCGAATCAAATAAGACATCTTCTTGTTCAGAGAATAGAATTCCGGAGCCTGAAAAGAAGAGAAACAACTCTGTTTTAACTGAAAAGCAATACTGAATGTAGCTGGACGAAGATGAACATGCTGCTGAGAATTGAAGATTGTTAAAGCAGCTGCGTGAAAGGTCTTCGTTGACCAAATTCTCCGGCGAATCATCACCAAATTGGCCATGGAATGAACCAGTAAATCGTTTACTTGGCATTTGGAGAAGAAAGGAAATCTAGATTCGTTCTGTTTCTGCCTGTGGTTCGATTAAACAAGAGGAAGATATTTGGAATTCTCCGATGAAGCATTCAGCTAAGAAACGCCGACGAGATTCACTCGCACCACTGTCATTCAAAATTTCAAACAACCTAGCCATTGTATTTCACAAATCGGTAAAAAAAAAAAAAATTAATAATAATTTAGAATAGGTTTAAATACTGTCTTAGTTCTAATTCTTTCGAAAATTTTCTAACTGTTTGATTGGTAGAAGTGTCCATTTTTTCTGCAGCCCCGCCCCCTAACTGGGTGGAGAATTTTCGTTTAAGCAGAGAATGGAAGGGAGTGAGAAAAAAAATCACCCCGAGCTATATATATTAATACAAAGACATGTATATATTTACATTCACTTCTAATTATGAATTGTAATCTTTAAATTTAACGTTTTATTAATTGTTTAATAACCTATAAGATATTGTATGAATAATTTAATATGATTGATCCCTTTTAAATTCTTATATTTGGATAATTAAATAACTTAATATGAAATATTATTTTATTTCATTTACAAGCTTTAAAAAAAATTATGAGGAATTAACCATTTAAATGAACATTCATAGTGGAGATTTAACCATTTAATTGAAATTTTTCTTAAGAAATCATTTAATTAATTTTTTCTAAAAAAATTAGACAGGAGGTTCCCTACAGAGAACCGCCCCTAATCCCCACAAAATTAAAAATTAAATGAGAAATTTTGAGAGAATGAAGAATGAAATTGAGGGTGGGGATAGGAATGGAGAAGCCATCTCCATCTCCGTCCTACCCCATGAACATCTCTATTCATTGGTGGGTGAATTTTAACTTATTTTCATTTCAATCCTTTTAAAATTTTTAATTTCAATCCTTCAACCTTCTTTAAATTCTTGGTTGAAATAAGATTTTAGGGTGCTTTTGGTGGGGAATTTGAAAATAACAATGAAAAACCAAGTTGTATTTCATTTTTTCAGCATTTTCAAATATATATTTGTTTGCAAATTTAGAAATTGGATCTCAATTTAGACAATTATTCAAAATATGTTTGATAATATATTTAGGAAAAAAAATCCATTTTGACCGATAAACTTGTCAAGTTGTATCAATTTTAACCTTAAACTTTCAATTTTATCAAATTGCATCTCAAACTTAGATAAGTGTTGCAATCTTAACCTCAAACTTTAAGGGGTTGTTTGGGGCAAGGAGTTGCAGGGAGTAGTTAATATGTCTGGGGAGTTAGGAAGTCTGGGAAGTTAAAAAGTCTGGGGAGTTAGGAAGTCTGTGTTTGGGGTGCAGTGTTGTTTAGTCTGGAATTAGGAAGTCTGTGTTTGGGGCAAGGAGTTGTAGGGAGTAGAAGTTCTGAAGTATGTGTTTGGGGTGCAGATTTGTTGAACCTGGAGTTCTGAAGTCTAAGTTGATTTTATATAGTTTTTTTCTACAATTTCTCAAAATTTCATTATTAAGAATTTGTTCTCATGAATTCTAAGATTGAGATTTTTTTTGTTTTTATTAATTTATGTATATTTTACAAATTTCTTTAAAGTAAAAAAAATAATTTTGAACAAAATACCCTACATTCTTTTTTTCAATATATCTCACATTAATTATTCATTTATCTTGGATAGTTTTCAAATAAAAGAGTCTTACAATACTTTTTAAAATATTACATGTGATTTGGAAATATTTCAATCCATTAATTTAAAGGGATTCAAATAAACTTCAAGATTTTTACGTTTTTATTCTTTCAATTCTAGAAATAATATAGATTTGTTTCCGTCAATCCTAATATTGAAATTTTAAATTATATTATTTTATGAATATTTTACAATTTTATTAGAGACTTGTTTTCATCAATTTTAAATTTTAAATTTAAGATTTATTTTTCAAGCTTAATAAAATAATTTTTTTTTACATAATTTAAGATTTTATTTTTCTAACTAATCAATGTAATGAATTATCTAAAGTTTGATTAATTTGAAAATAGTATATTCTTTGAAGTTTTAAAATAACTAAGTTAAAAATAAAATATTAAATATTTATGCTATTTTAAAATAATTAAGTTCAAAATGAATATATTTTTTTTTTAACATCATTCGAAATGAATATCATACATACTTTTGTTCAAAATACTATATATTTATGTTATTTATTGTAATAATTTTATTTTATTAAGTTTGGAATGAGAAATTGTTTATCTTTTTACTTTGAATATGATTAGTTTGAAAATCAAAATTTTTTAATACGTTAATCTTTTTTAATACTAATTTTCTAAAATGTAATACGGGTTAGTTTAAAATATGTTTTTCTTATCTTCAAATCATAAAATTATATATATTTTTGAGCTATTAATAAAAAAAATAAGCTTAAAAAAGATGAGATTGTTATTTTTTATAAGTAATTTTAGTTGAAACTTAAAAAAAATTGTAGATGACAAATGGAGGAAGTGAAATAGGAAGATTTTTATCAATTAAAAAAATTGTTACGTAGTACTCTAATTTATATTAAAATTTCAATTTAAATAATAGTATCATGTCTAAAACATTCTTATATAAATTATATTTAAAAAATAAAATTATAGAATAAAAAGAAAAATATTTTTGTTAAAAAATTGATTAAAATTATAGAATAAAAAATAATTATTTATATTTAATTAGTAATTAGTAACAATGATGAGAAAATTTATATAAAAATAAAGAAAATTTTTCAAATTAAGAAATTAAAAAAAAAATAATGTAAAAAAAATAGAGAGAGAAAAGAGAGGGGAGAAGAGAGAGAGGTATGAGTGAGGTGGGGTGAAGAAAAAATGAGATAGGAAAGTTGTGGGGCCCACGATGAGGAGTTGGGAAAGGAGTTAATAAGTTTGTGGGACCCACAATGGGGAGTTGGAGAAGGAGTTAATAAATCTGTGGGGTCCACAATAGAAGTAAAATTATTCTTGGGCCAAACAAAGAGTTGGGGGAGTTATTAACTCCTCTCAACTTTACTCCCCCAACTCCTCAATCCAAACACCCCCTAAAAAGTGTTACAATTTTAAACCTCGAATAAGTTCTTACTTCAAGTATCGTTAAAAGAAGTTTTCTCTTATATGTTTAGTGAATTATAAAACATATATACGATATAAAATTGATAAACTTTTAAAGAAAAACAACATTAGAGCTCCATTTTTGGTTGAAATTTATGGGTTTTAGCAAAGTTATTTAATGGTTAATTTGTCCATTGGTTAAACTTATTTTTCTATAAAACTTTATTTTATTAAAATTAATGAATTTATGAAAATTTTTACACTGATTGTTGTTAAAATTAGTGGATGAATTAGCAATTTGAACCAAGGGTAAAAATTACAACATTTATTTAAGTTTAGGGTCCAATTTGATGAAAATGAAATTTAGGATTCAAATAGATACAATACAACCTCACAAGCTCATAATCAAATTTGATTTTTTTTCTCATATATTTATTAATCGTAAAATAGTTGTCAATCAAAATATAACTCAATAATTAAGATACTAATTACCATTTCAAAAGTCAAAAGTTCGACCTTCCATCTCACAATTGTTGAACTACTAAAAAAATTCATTTTCCATTTTAGTCCCTATGTACTCATTTTAAGATTTTAAGATTTAGTGAAAGAAATTAACGCGACAAAATGGTATTTTAACCTATAATTTATTGAAATCTCACTCCACTACCCCATTAGCTTCAAGAGTTTTCACTCATTAAACTTTTTTATATAGAGCTTCAAACCCAAAATATTCTAGGGAACTTTTCTCGAAGCATTTCAAACGTTTACCGCAAAACCGTCCCTTAGAGCTTTCTTCCCATGAATATTATACACAATATTATCAAAAACTATGCTAGTGGTAAGTTTGCTAGCATTCATTTACATTGATATACAAAAGACCTAACCCTCTCCCATAACACTGCCAAAATGAAAATTGAAATACTCAATCAAAATCAAGCACAATAAACTCAAAAGGCCATTCATGCAACTCACTACACAAGGACAACTTATAACATCAGCCAAAACATATAAAAGCAGTTGCCAGTTGCACCAGACCTTTGACTTTCGGGGGTAATAATAGCAAATGCCTGCTTGGAGAGATCATGAACTTGGATGAGATTTTAGCCCGTATCCTTTACAGAGTGTTTGCTTCACTGTTAGTCTCTAATACATCCATTAATCAAAAAGCCTGTAGCATAATCAGTAAATATATCAGATAAAGCCAAAATTAGCAGGTCCATCATCTAGCTTAAAGCAGGTTTTTTTTTTTAATATTCGTGAGTGTTCGGGCAACTTGCACACACCTCAACCATTTTCAAGAGACAACTAAATATTTGGTTGCTAAGGTAACTTGTAGGATATTAAATCCTAAACAGATGGCCATCATGGCTTGAACCATTCCCTCTAAGTCATTTATTGTTTACATAGTGCTTATTGACCACGACGTCAACCATGGTTGTTTAAAGCATGCTTTATTAGAAAAAAATTGTGAAACCAAGGATATTCTCTAAGCTCTTTTTGAACATTTAGGACTAATCTTGATTCTTGGAAATTATTGCATATCTAGGTACATTATTCTAGGAAATACAAAAATGTACTTATTTCAATGTACTGTACACGAGTATGGATCACTCTAAATTTACTTGCATGTATACTGATACATTTTTAAAAACATTAACATTTGTTCAGGTTGTCATACATACTGATATATATCTAGACATATTCTTGGGGGAAAAAACGCATCGAGGTTAAGATAAATGAATTTATATCTAGCCACTATTCTTGTATATACCAAACTACTATACTATACATGACATGAGTGATCACAAAAACTTTTATTTATACTGAAATACTACTCATAAATTTAAATACAAATACATACACATAATATTGGAAGAGAAAAAACGTAGAAAAGAAAGACTGAATGTAGAGAGAAATTAGTAAAAATAAATAAATAGATAAAACTTCTATAGGGAGAAGCTTTTGGGAGAAAATGTAGATGGAAGTAAGTGAATTGTGGGTTGAGAGATTAGATAGAAAGAAGCAACTGAGATAATGTGTGAAGAGAGTTTGGCAAGTGAGAGTATTTGCCAAAAAAAACAGTGGGAAGATGTAAATCGGTGAGAGAAGGCATACACAAGTGTATGGAAATAAATAAGTTGAAAAAAATTAGTGAGACGATGTGTCTGGAAAGAAACTGAAAGATAATGCATGTAGATCATCTTCTCAAATATTCTAAATTGTTATGAAGGAGAAGAAAGTATGAATCATATTCTCATTTATTATAACTAGGCCAGTATAGGATGGAATGCACTTTGCAGAAAGTTTTTGTACCTCTCTTAACCACTTTAGTTTAAATTAGTAGTCATTGAAACAAGTGAAAAAAGTAAAGAAGCTTTGCTTTGACGGAGCAAGTTCAAATTTCATGGGGCCTCCTACCTAAGATATTAAAGTTCTACAAGTTTTCAAACAATCAAATGTTGTAAGATCAAACAACTGTCTCATGATTGGTCGACATGTACCTAAGCTAGCCCAAATACTTACTAATAGACGTATAATCTTTTTAATTTTAAAATAAAAAAATAAAAATAAAAATAAAAAAACAAAGACAGTACCTCTCTTCTCCAAGAAGTCCTTCCAAGTTGATGGCGATTTGGAAGAATACTGGAGAAGCCATTCTTTGATCTTTGTGGAGGGAAAAGAACCACAGGATTTTTTGTGATTCCTCATCTCATCTAAAACCATGGCATCCACCATATGTACATCTTCCCAAGATTTTTGTGAGAGACTGCTTCAGCAATTAATCGACGAGCCTGACCTTCGACAGCAAGGGGCAAAGATGGTGCAGCTCCAACACCAACAACTACACCTTGTAACCTAGCCTCAATGTTACTGATGGCTCGCTGTAACAGTATCAAAAGAGCATGGCGATTAGCTTGAGCAATTCAATTAAGTGTTAAAAACGGAATGAGAAAAAGATTTTATAATCTATCAATTTCAAACTCTTAAGCTTAATACATAGTCGCAACAACTACAGAAGAAACTGTAAGAACAAATAACCAAACCTGAGCATGCGGATTCTGAACTTCAACACCACTGGATTTGTGAGATTTTGTCCACTCCACAAGCGGATCATGGATGAAAGTCTCAAGTATGCTCATCAAAGTATCCCGATGAGTCCTCAATACAGAAAGAGTAATTTCACAAACTCTCAAGAAAACGCCCTCATACCCAGTGATTCCTAATCCATCGATCATGTTCTGACGGTAAAATGGCAGCATGGAGGAGAAAAGCGAGAATTAGAGATACAAATACCATGTACTTCGATAGCTATTAAACAGATAAAAGCAAAAGGTAACTAAATTCGGCAATGATAGCATTTTGGTGAGCTCCTATTAATGAAAATCTCTACATTGACAACAGCATAACAAATATTGAACCAATTGTCAAGTATAATTTGGCTGTTCTTACGCCACACAGTAGAAATTGATGGTTGCTCATAATTCTTGAATGTAAAAATTGCGCAAGCTTATCTGGAAGTTAAATGATCAATCATGTAAAGTCTTCTTACCTGGGTTAGCCTAAAAGGCACCAATTCAGGCTTTTCAAGCTGCAGACCTTTGTCAAATAAACAACTGAAATCAACATGAACACAGTCACCCGTAGTAGAATCAAAAAGAATATTTTCACCATGCCTATCACCTAGCCCTACAATATGTCCAACCATAGACCAAACTGCAGTTGTATGTGCATAAGCTATCCGTGCCCTAAACCAAGCAGCTGGTTCTGAAAAGGTATTCAAAAACCATCTATGGAAAATGGGAGGGAACATAGGAAGAATTTTTGTCTTCAGCATCTCGTCTTCAGACATTTTACCTTGGCACTGATCATATATTCGCTTAATTTGAGGATTTGTCTTCTGCCTATCAAACTTACCACAAGTTATATATACGTCTTGCAGTATATGTCTAAGACCGCGGGTATGGGGAACCCATTCTACCATACCGCAATCCTCTGTCAGAGGTATCACAGCAAATGTGCGTATGTAGAGCTTCCTCCGGCGGCTTTCTGGATATTTGGATAATAAACGGTTTATCATTGCTGTGAACTCCATCATGCGAGCATCCTTCCGGAGATCATCCTTTGGTTTGCAGAGGAATGGTCGCTCAATACCATCACTACCCAATAGAATGATCTGAAATAAAGAAGGGTTTACAGTCATTAAGGCATGGGTAATAGATGATTAGTGATTTCATTGAATAATTATACTAATATACAAGCCCAAGAAGCAAGAGAATTTTATTTTATGCCTATACGAATAATTACATAATTAAAATTGAGATCATAGCAGGGAATATAAAATACTCTGCTTGCTTCACCTAGGCTGTGTGGGCAAGTTGACCTACTGCAGCTTTAAAAAATTTATAAAAATAAATAAATAAAGAAGAAGAAGAAGCAACCTCCTACTGCATATCTTAAACAATCAAGTAATAATTATGATGAAAAGCTACATCCTGCTTCCAAGCATAAAATTCCCAGCGCAAGACTATAATAATATCTCTAATGGGCCGTTTGGATTGCAAATATAAAATATCTGGGAGTTAAAAACCTAGGATTTAAATATTTGGATAATAAATGTATGTGTTTGGATTTGGATGATAATTAATATTTGGGAGTTTAATTATTACTTTTCTCTCTCTTCTCTCTTCTCCATTTCCCAAACTCATCTCCTACATGGATAATAAAATCTCATAGTTCATGGGTTATTTTTATCCATGGGTAATAATTACTTGGGTTTTAAAAAGTAAATATCAATAAAACAAACATTGGTTTTTTATACCATTGCCAAAACCCATCTCAAAATCAGTGAAACAAACGTGGCCTAAGAGAAGAGAAGTGACACGACAATTCCTTCCTGAGCAAAAGATATAGAAAGAAACTTGAACACGAGGCAAGAAGTAAAATAGAAAACATGATGCATACATTCAAAGCATTTTGCAGAGTCAAACACTGAAAAAACACCATACTTTCTTAGGCCGCTGAAGTGATGAAAGAATCTCAGCCTCATCTGCTATTCCTGAGATTGTAGGAAGCTCTGTGGCAGAAAAGATGTCAGACCTCAGAGAATCAGTGAGATTCACATCATATGTCGGTAGATTAACAACCAGAGATTGTTGAATTGGCATAATAATCTCCAATGGCATCATTCTCTTCAATGTGCTAAATTCCGTAGAGATATTAATGTTCCTCGCTCTTTGCTGACCAGGATGGAAGCATAACTTGATTAGGTGATCAATTAGACTGGCAAACTGAAGAAATAAATTGTTGCCACTGTTTCCTTGACTAAAATCTTTCTTTGCAGATTGGATGATCTCCATTGCTGCCTCTCGTCTTGAAGGAACGGTGGATTTGGAAACTGCAGCCATTATCCAAAGAGCTTGCTGGGGGTACTGTCGAACAACAGAGGTAATGATGTGTTTGACCAATCGAACAGTTTCTTCATTCTGATGGCAAATCCTTGAAACTAACTGAGGCAGTACAGCCAACCATTGATATGTAGGCAAATCCTTTAAACAGCCTCGCATGATGCTCAGAACCTAGAAAAACAAGTGAGCAGTAAATAATAGTAGTAAAAAATGTGCAACTCATATGATGAAAGGAAATCAAAATGACATTTCAAACTAAATTCAGAACCTTTCCATGAACACTTTTCAAATCTTTGTTGGATGATGAACCAGCTCTTTGGTAGATGTTCCCAAAGTCAAACCACAAAGTTAACAACCTTGGAAGTGCTTGAAATAGATTCTTGTGACCCCTGTGAAGTCCTTTCGCATAGAACAAGAGTACATCAGGCACATAAGACCACCAGGGCTTCTCGTTATTTAAATTCGAAGAGCCAATAGCAGCAGAAGATGATGAGACTTTTCTCAGACCTTGTTCAATACTCTCTTCCTGGCGTTTCCTGGCATCTGCAAGCAATTCATCACAATACCTAGCCATAAAAAAGTATCCTTTCTCCCACTTGGGCTGTAGCTCCTTTACTCTTGAATAAAGATTGATGACATCTTCCTTTTGCTTTTGCCCAGTGCAATGTATCCACCTCGAGTACAGGAGAAGAGTCTTTGCAATATCTCTATTCTCATTCAAAGCTTGAGTATCACAGATTAAAGGAGCTGGATTCATTGGAACCAAGGAAAGACTTGTTATTGATGACATTGCAGCAGATCCAATGACTTCCACAGGCATATTAAGAAGAGATTGTTGCAATTCTGAGATAGCACCATCAGATCGCCTAGTGCTCCATAAAAGCTTTGCCTTCTCCATATGAACATTAGGTGCACCAGAAGCCTGAGCTTCAAGTATTGCACGGTTTGCTGTTTCATAATGACCAGCAGAGCGACACAGCTTTGCATACTGAAGCCAGCAGTTGCCAACTTGAGCACCAAGACCACTAGCACCAAAAACCAATCTTCGAAAGGACAGAAGAGGCTCTCTTGCCCAGAGTGATGACTGAGTAAATTTCAGCTGATTCTCCCAATTTTGAATCACTTCTGAAAATTCCTGATCATCCACACGAAATGACTTTTCCAAGAAAGAGTCATTAAAAAGAAGGTTATGGAAGTCCTCAAGCTCTTTCAGAAGGTGAAGTTTCACAACAAATGGATAAGCACGTGTGTAAGAATCCATGCCAGCAGCAGCAAGAGGGGCAATCAGAGATTGTTTGGATAGAGCAATTTTCTCAGAAACTGAAAACTGATTCTTCTTCATCATTGCCTGCAGAATTTTTGCCACGTCCATGTCAAAAGAAGCATTACTCTCAGAACTGCTACAAAGAAGACCTTCTTCATCAGCTCCCTTGAGGTATTCATCCATCAGGTCCCACCTGCCAAGCCTCCAAGCTGCCTGCACTCCTTGCATGCACCATGTTTTCTTGTACTGAGGAATCCTCGTAATTAAACCATCCACATGAGTAACCATGGCTTGAAGGTGGCACATATTTAACAAACAATTAAGAACATCTGAATGCCTCTGAACTGAATTTGGTTCCATATGCAAAGCTTGTTCACAAAAAGTCAAAACTTCTGCCCAATTTCCAGCTTTTTTATTTATCAAAAGTTGGTCTTGTAACCTCAAGGATTTACGTAAACATGCCAAGCCAGATATACCATCAGGCTCATCAAGATAACTATATATTTCCATGAGATATGAAATATCTTCGTCCTCAAAGATGCCACTCCTCCCAGCCGCAGGGTTAAAAGAACCAGATTTTCCTCGTACATATGACTCAAAATACATCAAAGATCTAGCATAGGCCTGACAACTCAAGGACGCCCTAGCAAGAGTGATCTTGGGTATTGCATCCAAAAGCTGTGAAACATATCTACACTGAACCAGTAGTTGCTCCTGATCAACTTGAACATTTGAACTTGATTCCTTTGATTTGGCCGCCAAATGCTTAGAAGACGATGACTGACCAGATTGAGAAAGTGACAATCCTCGTTCAACATCATCCACCCACTGTCCTAGATTATCAAGAAGAGTAAACACAGCTTGAATGCAAACATCACTTTGCCCTCCAATATTTCCGTGAATCACAGCCACACCATTCTCTGCAGCTGCAGCATTGAGAACAGACAAGATCTCTTCTGTGATGCCATGCCGTGCCTCCTCTGTACCATGACAGACGGCACTAAGAACTAAATAAGGCAGCAGATAAACAGCTGTCTGCATATCATGCCGTACTATACCTCGACAAGCATGAAAAATACTGGCACGAGACCCAGTGGCATATGCAGTTAGCTTTTTTATCCAAAAGAATATCCACCTTCTGAATGACATACCTGGTCGATAAATTGAACTAACAAATGCAGAGTCAGCCACATTCGGGAGCTGAAATCTTGAGGTTAAGCAAGGTGCTATAATTTCTTTCACATAATCAGAGAAGCGTCCCCACAATCTCTGACCCCTCGTACTCATCGCATTACCACCATCTGAAGAATCAGATGGGACAGTTTTTGAAGCTCCTTTGTCTTTCAACGATGGTGACACTGAAGCAGCAGCATTTTCATCCAGTGATGCCTTACACCCTGCGATTTTTAGAAGCTCCTGTATGGCTAATGCCGCTGAATCTTGAATAATGGTATCTGGTGCAGCTCTAAAAGCCCGAGCTAAATGTTTGTGAATCAACTCAAAGATTAGATCATCATCAGAACATTCAATTTTAAATCGTTGGCATGAAAAACTCTTCACTTTAGCAGGATCTACAGCACCTACTGCTCCAAGACAATCAGCGCAAACCAATTTCAGCCGCTGGCCCACTGCAGTCCTTGACTCCTCAGCACACCCTCTTAGCAAGGATGAGATTAGTGAGCTCAAAACATCCATGTCTGGATCAGCTTCAGCACTTATCAAAGCTGTAACCTCCTTGCTTCTCATGTTCAGCAACTTACTCAATTCACATGCCACCATGTACCTCACATTCAAGTTCTCATGATTTAAGCCATCAACAACATCACGAAGCTGATCCTTTAGAGTCATTGACCCACGAGTTTCATGTATAGCTCTGTTCACCTCTGTCAGAGCAGAAATACAAGGCAATGGAGGGAATTCACGTATATGCGCCTTTAGTATACTCTTGTTTTTTAAAACAAGTTCATCCAAAATTATTACCACCATATCTAAATGTATGGAAGTTTCATCTCTCTCCAGGAAAGGCACAAGTGCAGCAAAGACTTGAGAAATCACATACTTGATGCTAGATGGTGATACTTTAGCCAATTGTTGAATAAAAGAATTCAAGACAATGAGACCTTCACTTTGCAGTACTTCCTTCCCAATAGCATGCATAAGAAGAACCATTAGTTTCGGAACATAGGTACTAAGATGCGAACCCATCAATTTTATCAGCATTTCAATACGTTGCAGAGCTTGTTTCTGCAGGCAAACATCCTCTGCATGGAGCATTTTCCTATCAACGATGTTAAGGAGGCCAACAAAATGATTTCTCAAAAATCCTGGGAGATCATCCCCACCAGTAAGAACTCTAGCAACTTGTAATATCATCTCAGGAACTCTTGCTAACCTACAAAATGAAGACTGGTGAAAAGAAAAAACAAAACAAAACAAAACAAACATAATAAAAACAGAAACAAAAAAATCTACTTTGATTGGATGGACAAATGTGTATGACAGAAGTAAATTAGAGCACATACAAGGAACAACAAAAAAATCTACTTCAATTGGATGGACAAATGTGTATGACAGAAGTAAATCAGAGCACATACAAGGAACAACAATAAACAAGTTTTAGAATTATATATACCTAAATGGCACTTCAAAATCCATCACAACCTAATAAAAAGGAAACAAACCTAATAAAAAGGAAACAAGACAAGTTTCGGAAACCAAACAAGCTGACAAATGCCCAAGCTCATAGGTAAAGTAGGAAGGAAAATAGGCAAAGTTTCAATCTCTGAAAAGGAAAAGGATAAGTGAAAACAGATATATTACAAAAATCTAATTCCAAACTCCAACGCAAATTATTAAGTGGTTTGACGCTATATACCTTTTACTGACCTCATCTGAATCGCCACCATCCACAAAGCATACTAGTTCATCTAAAAGTGCAGGTAATGCAGCTGCAAAAATTTCTTCCTGATTTGAACCAGTCTGAGCATGATAAAATTCCAAGGCAGAAAGTAACTCCTTCCCGTTTGCTTGGTAGAGAACAAAGGCAAGAACTTTTGGCAACCAATTGACTATCAAGGTCACCATATCAGTGTCCACACATTTAGCTAATTCATATAAAGATTCGACAGCTTGATCATTATTCTGATGAGAGACGACCAGCTTTGGAAGAACAACGGGAATCATTTTCTTAACAAGTACTTCAGTTTCAACACCCAAAACAGCTTCTGCAAATTCTTGTACAATTTTTGGACGGCTAACAAGTCTCGTAGACAGATAATCAAATAGCTCATTCCGAAGATGGACAACTTTTGAAAATATTAGTTCAAATTTCCCATTAAAATGAAAACGGCAAGCTTTGTGGATTGATCTTGAAGCACTCATCCTCACTGTTATATGTGGATTATCAAGATGATCAACCAACAATAAAAGAGAAAGGGAGAAAAATTCACTGTGAATATCAACTGCAGTCATGAGCTTTGCTATAGATTCTAGTAGTGTATCGAGAATTTGGGGATCTGTAGTTGGCACTACTGCATGTTTAATAAAATCCAAAAACATTAGCTCTTTCCTTTTGTTTGAGAAGTTTTCTTCTGGGAAAAAGCAACTCAGTATATGATCCTCGAGGAAGGAACTAATTTGAAGGCAGAATGCTTCTCTTATTGCTTTTTTTCTGTTAAGAAGCAAAAACTCAATACATTTAAGCCAATCAGTCTTCGTTTGATGTAGAACATCCCTAGTCCCATGGACCAGAATGCGTCTAAGAGTCTCCACACAAGAAACTTGAACCTCTTCTGAAGACTCATCAAAAAGAAGTTTAAAGAACATCGACATCAAATGGACAATATCACAATCCAAATTCATTTTTGGGTAACAGTCAAGTGGCTCAATTATATTTGTATAAAGTTTATGATCGTGCAGAACAGTCTGATCACACTTTGAACACCAAAATCCTTGAAGCATATAGTCAACTGTCTGGCAACATCTATCGCTCTTTGTATCTAAAAATAATCTGCACCTACTCATATTTTGAGCATTTACCGAATGGCAAGATCCATAAAGGCATGACAAAAACCCGAGAGAAAATGGGATAATCTTCTTAACTTTTTCATTCCTTTCTCCCTTCAAGATCCTGTAATTCAAATGAGTAATAAACATGAGAAGTTAAGCAACGGGTATCACCTATAAAGTTCGCATATAAAAACCAGTAGGATCAAATCAGATATCCTTGCAATGTCAATCATAACTTATACTTTCCTTATTTGTTTGTATTTCCATTTCACTTTATCAGTATCTTGTTAATTTGCAAGCCTACATATTCTCCCTTTTTTTATACCAATAACTTTCTTTCTCTGTTTTTCAGCTTTTGTTTTTCATGAAGAAAATACACTAGTGTCCAAAATCTACAGTTTACACCTAAATTTTATTTACTCGCAAGAGTCTAGAAGCTTTCATAAAGGATGACCATTAGTATATTGACAAATTCCTCTTAACCTATTGGTTCATATCTTGAATGTCAAGCCATAAGAAGAAAATAGTTCAGAAGCAGAATCTCTTGCTCGCAATTAATAATATTTCACAAAATTCAATTGCCTTCTTTGGTCTCAAGCCTTTTGTAAATTGATAATTCAGTTAATCATAAACGTCTCTGAAACAAAACACTAATGAAAAGGCTCAACTTACTCCAGCCTCCTAAATAACTGTGCTAGCTTATCAAAACCAGTCCATAGAGCAATCACTGGAATTGAAATGGCAGCTTCCATTCTAACTTCATCATCTTCATCAACAAGACTCAAATCCAGGACCTCAAGATCAGTTTCAGTCTTTGAGATAGAAGTAACTTTTGATGCAACCTGAACAGAGAAGCATTTTGTCTTCCATGGCTTGTGAGATTCAGTACTGGTGATTGAATGAGTCCATGGAACTTTAAGTATTACAGACATAGTCTCTGTGCATTCATCATTACTTCCAGACAGGAGTGAAAATAAACATGAAGATACATGGGCTGTACATCATAGAATTAAATGGCATAGTCAGCACTCACAACTACAACAAACAAAGAAAAGGAACTATGAGTAAATCAGAAATCATTTGCAGATGAAGCATCATCTCGATATTTTTTCTAAGAAGATAAAGAAAGATAGGGAGAGGTCAGATAAGAAGGCCATGATAGCTAAAATATACCAAAACCAAATTATTCCTAATTTTATTTCTGAGATTGTGAGCTAACTGAAATATACTATCAATATTCATCTTTTATGAAATTCTCGTGTATGCATAAAATATAAACCTATGCAGGCATCCGTGGCAACATAGTGCAAGTGGTTAGCACCTATTGACAATACTGAAATGTTGCAATCATCTACCAAACACATAACTTCAAAAAATTAACATGACAACTGGACAATTGCCTTACTTGGTAAGAGAAGTATGTTGTGAATTCCTTCAAGAAATATGGATATATCGAGAGAAATTGAGCTTCCTTGCTTCGACTGTAGAAATATGTCTCAATTCTTAATAACAAGAACAGGGAAACCAGGTCATATAATAAAAATCATGGAACATTCACAAAAGTAAATCAAGCTACCTGCTTGTGTATCCAGGGAATCCATGAAACCATCTCCTGAAATATGACCTGGGACAAATGAGTTTCAGGGTGCCGACAGAATGCAATACACAGCATGCTAAGAGCTGTTAATGAAACTTCTGGTCTTAGAGCATCAGCTCTGATGGAAGAAGCTCTTAAACATCCAACAAATGAAACAAGTAAATTATGCAAATTATTTGCATAAGTTTCTTCAGTTTCACATATTTTGATGGGAGGCTTCTTGCATTCAACCAGCATATCAGCTTCAGAGCTCACAATTTCTCCATCGACCTTCTGTTTTTTGTTCTTGACTATATCCAAATCCTCTAAGGATCTTTTTTCTCCAATTCTTGAGTTTTCAATTGATTTATTGCTCAATTCTGACAAACCCAAGCCAGTTAAAGACCCTCCAACATAATCAGGACCAAGAATAGATAGAGCTGCTTGGAAGCAATCTATCAAAGCAAAGCAAGGTTCTGGAAAAGAAAGCATATCAACGAGTATTTCAGGCCTCCAGATATGAGAAGGGCAGATTTTAGCAATCCGTATGTATGCATTGCATAATGAAACCTAAAAAATCCAAAATATAAAGGTGGAAATTAATTTGAGATCCCTTCCAGTAAGCTCCTAAAAGCCATCAGCAATCACGGATGTGACAAACCATGTCAGAACTTTCAATTGTTGCTAGTAATGACATTAGGAATGTAAATTAACCTTGAGCTCCATGCTCTTGGTTCTCCACAGGGACTGTGAAAATATGCCAACCATGTCTGCAGCAGTTAGCTTGACAACATCATCGCAACAGTTGGAGTAGAGCACAGTAAGACAACCTCCAATAGAGGTATCATATGATACGTTCCTGCCAAATAAACAAAGTATTACAATGCCAGAGTAAATAAAGTAAATCGCTGTTAGAAACATGTTATTAAAGAGTGCCTTGATGACATAGGTTAGCTGCCATTTACCTAAAAAAAAATCAGTCATTCTACCAACGGGAGAAAAGGTTAAAAGATTAACTAATGCACAGAGCATTGACAATAACTAAAAGAAGCTTTAAGTCTCTTGAAATACAAGAATAGGATTTCTTTTACTTGTCATGTGAATGCAAACTTAAGCAACTCCGGATTGACATCACGGCATAATTGCTTGACCCTAGAGCATTTGACCATTTTAAAAAAATCTTATCCTAAGCAAGTGGTTGGACTCAAAGACATCATAATTTTCAACTTCTCCTTTTGATCACCATGGCCCATGGTAGAGTAAACGTGAAATAAGGATTGAAGCCAATCTAGATGAAAGAAATCTGAAATAAGGAGAAAATGATGATTCACGATCTTTAGTTTTGGTAACATGTGAGAAAAATATATATTTTTCTCTAATAATATGTACACTACTTTTAGACTTGTCCTACTACAAACTAACTATTGTACACTATATCCCCTATAAACTTGGAAAAAGATTTTATAAAGAGAGTATAAAGAAGATAACAAAATAAAGGAACCCATAGGCAAACTAAAATGAACAGATAAGCAACATGGGGAAATAATATTTCCCCTTTCCAACAATTACATTGCCAACTTCCCACATTCTTTTATTCAACACATACCTAAATATAGGAAGCCCCTGATTGTCTTCACTTAATATAGTAGATATTGACTGGATTAAAGGCTGATAAGGAACGACATCATCTATCACCAATCCAACAATGCGTGCAAAATCAAAGCATGCCTTCCAAAAAATTAAATTCCAGGCAACTGTGAGAATATGAATATCATAAAAGTAAATAAAAAGAACCTATTTAGACAAGGAATGTTTATCAGCAACGTTGTAAACTTCAACATACTAAAAATTTCAATTTCCAGTTGCAACCAATACACTATCCATTTACCATTTGCAAATCAGCATCCCCATAACATAATAAAGAACATGCTGCTGAAACATCTGACATACTGATAAGCCCCTCGACATACACAGTTCCCTCAGCCAAGCATTTACCAAGAAGCTTAATAATCCAAGTCACAAAAGGCTGCCACCTCTTTTTCCCCGTTAGATTGATCAAAATACCAGAGCCATTAGTTGGTCTGTTGATTTCTGGAAGATCCCCAAGGTGATCGGGATCCTCAAAGATTCCCTTCAAAGATTCAGAGAAACAATTCAAAGTGACTCTTGTGGACTCCACAAAGCTTGAAGTATCAGTGCCAAGTGATGCAATGTACAAAATATCTGCATCAAGAGAGGGAATGTGAGCTACCTCAAACAATGAACTACAAGGTGTTGCATGTGCAGTTAAAAATTTAGGGAAAAATCAATTTGCAGAAGTCAATCTTCCTATGTGTACAAAGATTAATTGTAAAAAGGAAAAAAAAAATCTCCAAAGGCAAGCCAAAGAAACAAAAAACGAAAAGTCAACACCCCCCACCCTAGCCAAAAGTTAAAGGCCTAAGGAGAATGTACAGTGGAAAATACACTGGTAATCTCTCCTATCTGGCAAATGTTTTTCTTTTTCATGCTTCAAGAAAAATGGAGTTAGGGAGCTATGGCTCCTAAAATGAAGAACTTCAACATTGTCCATGGGTTTAAATCAACTACCGCATGTAACTAAGCGTCTGAGAGTCTACTAACACATTTTAAATTGCTTAATCACAATCCATGCATTTCATAAGCAATGTAACATACCCCAGCTTGAGGCAAAGCAGCAATCAACCTGTAACTAAATACGTGACCCTCCCCACAATTTTTAATATCCAAAAATGTTGAACCTTTCATGTAATTCGACCAATGGTAAAAGCAGATTACAACAAACCCAAACAAAAAGTAGGTCAAGTTTATACAGGAAATTTTTTTGATAAAAGTCTCATAAAGTTCCTGCTTACCTTCAACGACTAACATGGCATCAAGAAAAAACTGACGGTATGCATCCCGTGCTCCAGTACGGAGCAAGGACAAAAGGGAACCAACGGTTTCAAAAATGACTCCATGTCGTGCCCTGGAATTAAGAGTAATTTTTGTCAGATTAGGAAAGAAAGAGACACACAATAAAACGTGACCCGGACCGTCCTCTTTCCCCCATGCAAACCAGATTATTGTACATACAAATTTCGATTTAATTTGGCATTGCAAAAAGATTTGACAAAAGAAATGATCACTATAGATAAAAAAGAACGAAAAATAACATATATTACTGACTGGATAGCGGGCTCCGCAAAGAAAGGCAATATCCGACCAACCACAGGCAAAACGGCGCTGGCCTTTCCATGGTAAAAAACACCAGGAAAATTCCTCGCAGTGTGCGAGAGGAGCTTCAACACAGCAACTACTTCTCTCTCATTTACTGCAAGAAACAGAAATGGGATTCGGAACAGCAAAATATAGCAGATAATAGCAAGTGCAACTTTCCAATTCTCGTGTCTCTGTAACAAACAAAATGCCATAAACGAACGACACTTTCGCTCAATTTAGTCAAACCAGGTGAATTCATGCGATTCAAAGCCAGAAAGACGGGATAACCATTTAAAGACGGACAAAGAAGCCAAAAAAGCTAGGACAGAGAATGGAACCTGAGGAAGAGGGAACGACGTAAGCGTGGAGGAGATTGGGAAGGACGGCGCGAAACCGGACTTCGAGACCGACGTCATCGGCGCGATTTGGAGCAGTGGATGAGGAAGCTGCTATACGTTCTCGAAGCTCGTGAACCAGACTGGAGAGATTCGCCATGGCTGGCTGCTGCTACAATTGCTCAAGGTCTTCGTCTTCCCTCCATTTTTCGAATTCCTTTTGCCTTCTGCACGACTGCCGCCATTTTATAAAGCTCTCGTTCGCTGCCAGAGAGTGATACTTATTGCTGACAGCTTACTCCCACTCTCTCTCTCTCTCTCCCCGAAATTTTTCGCCTTTTTTCCTTTGTTTAAATACCATGAGAATCTTTATTTGTACCGAACTCAAAATATATAAATGTGGTTATTTTCAATTTTTTTTTTCATTTTAGTCATGTAATTTTAAAATATAGTTATTTTGTTTCTTATTTCTAAAATTCTAGTACAATTTTAATGTACAAGAGACTCTTGGAGTTTTTTTATTAATATTGTAGTTTTTTAAAGTTATTATAAAAGTATTGTTGTTTTGAAACTATTTATATGAATATTGTAGGGTTAAATAGCTAATGGTCATCTCTCAAGAGACGACCATGTGCACGCGTTTCAGATGGTCGTCTCTTCAGTGTACGCGGTAGATGAAGAGACGACCATCTCCCGCACTTTTCGTTAAAAAAAAAAACGTGTCGATGTTCTCTTAAGAGACGACCACCGTTGATTTTTTTTTTAAAAAAAAGACGCGTAGATGGTCGTCTCTCAAGAGACGACCATCTCTCGCATGTTTGCCACGTTGCGCGAATTGAGACATGATCGTCTCTCTTGAAGAGACGACCATCAATGAAACGGTTTCAAATGCTTTACAGATAGTCGTCTCTTGAAGAGACGACCATAACCGAGACCTTCAAGTTAAAAACTAGCCCCACCTTTCTTCTTTTCAATTCGAAAACAAGCCCCACCATTATTGTCTCGTTTTATACTCATTCTCTCGACCCCATTTGAAATTTTTGTCATCATCTCAATAAACAAAGTTGATCTTTGGCGGCATTAGATTAAAGAATAGCATTTTGTGGATATTGAAAGATCTAAATAGCAAAAACATCCACCATTTCGAAAGAGTACAAAATCTGTCTGATTCGTGAGTTTTATTAAATATTTCTCAATATTTTGTTATACTTTCACTTATTTTTATTGTAGATTTGTTGAATGAATTTGTTAGAATGGTTGAATTTGGTCATTGTTGGATATATATATATATATATATATATATATATATATATATATATATATATATATTAAGATTTGCTAGTTTTACATATTTTTTTAAGATATAGTAGATTTAATTTTTAAAAAAATGATATCTTATTGGACTTATGTTAGTTTTAGGGTTTAGAAATTGGGTGGTTAAATTTTAGAAATTGAATTTAATATAGAAAGAAATTATTTATTTTGTTTAAACTATAAATTAAGTTAGATAATTTTTTGTTTGATTATAAAATGTAGTAGATTTAATAAATTTTAGAAATTGAATTTAATATAGGAAGAAATTAGTTTTCTTTTGGTTTCCAAACTAGAAATTGAGTTATATAATTTTTTGTAACTAATTATGAGAAAATGTTAGACTTAATAAATTTTTAGAAATTGAATGTAATATAAAAATAAATTATTCTTGTTGCTTTTTAAACTAGAAATTAAGTTAGATAATTTTTTGTTGGATTAGAAAATGTTCTAGATTTAATAAATTATAGAAATTGAGTTTAATATAGAAAGAAATTAGTTTTTTTGCTTTTTAAACTAAAAATTAAGTTAGATAATTTTTTGTTGAATTAGAAAATGTTCTACATTTAATAAATGTTAGAAATTGGGAGTAATATAAAAAGAAATTAGTTTTTTGTTTTTTAAACTAGAAATTAAGTTTTTGTTGTGAGTTGGTACTTAATGGCTTTGTTTAAATTAAATTTCATGTTTTTTTATTTCTTTAATTTATAAGTTTATGTTAAATTTTGGTTATTTATATTGAATATGAATTGAATTTCAACGTGTTGATTTTTTAGGTTATGGATATCAACCCAGGGCCAATTGATCCATCAGTTTTATATGCTCAGCAGTCTCATAGATCAGAACTTGTTTGGCAAGATCGAAATTTAGAATAGCTACAATGTAGACACCGAGAAGCAGTTATCTCTCGCAACATCCCACTGCACCCCCATATATTGCCTCATCTTCGTGCAATAGGGTTGGATGGGGTGGCCATATTAGGATTCATTCAGTTAGATTGGCACTTCATCACTGCACTCGTAGAGAGGTGAAGGCCTAAAACACATAATTTTCATGTGCCTGGAGGGGAGTGCACTGTTACTCTACAAGATGTAGCAGTTTTACTTGGATTACTAGTGGACGGCGAGCCTGTCACTGGAACGATGACCTACAATTGGAGTCATACATGATAATGATTGCTCGGGGTGAAAGTATAAGTGAAAATATAACAAAATAGTGAGGAAAATTTAAAACTCACGAATCAGACAGATTTTGTATTCCTTCGTGGTGGACGTTTGTTGTTTAGACCTTTCAATGCCCAAGAAATGCTCCTCTTTACTCCAATGCCAACAAAGATCAACTTTGTTTACCGAGATGGCGACAAAAATTTCAAGTGAGGTCGAGAACGAGTAGAAAATGGGGTTGTGGAGGTGTGGGGTTGGTTTTTAGATTTGAAAAGTCGAATGTGGGGCGTTATGTTTATTTTGAAGAATAATGGGTGAATTTGTTCTCTATTATGGTCGTACCATCTTTAAATGAGTGTTGGATTCGTTTGATGGTTGTCTCTTGAAGAGACGACCATGCCTAGTCCGCTCAGATGGTTGTCTCTTAGTCCGCTCAGAAGAGACGACCATCTGGACATGTTGTTTAAAAATGTGAGAGATGGTCGTCTCTTCAAGAGACAACCATCTACGCATCTTTTTTTTTTTAAAAAAAAATCAACGATGGTCGTCTCTTGAGAAACGACCATAGACGCGTTTTTTTTTTTTAACGAAAAGGCGGCAGATGGTAAGAGACGACCATCTGCCGAGTACACTTGATTGTCTATTCAAGAGACGACCATATGAAACGCGTGTATATGGTCGTCTCTTCAAGAGACAACCATCTGCCAGCTATTTAAAACTACAATATTCATATAAATAGTTTCGAAACAACAATATTTTTATAATAACTTTAAAAAACTACAATATTAATAATAATAAAAAAAAACTCCAGATTCTTAAGACAAAGTTAGAGTTATATATTTAATAAATTTATTGAATGCAGTGTTTTGCTAAAAATGTTATAAAAATATATAATAAAATATTATTTTAATTCATTTCATTTTAGTATTTGTACTTTCAAATATCTAATTTTAATTTGCGTACTTTTAATAAAACTTAAAATTAGTATCTACTATTAGTTTGAAGTTAATTTTTATCAAAATTGGTTAAATGATAATAATAATTTTTATGCAAGAAAAGACATAATGTGAACATGTTTCCAAAATTTATAGAATGAGTGCTAATAGAGACTGCATTTTTTTAGAAAAGTTAGCAATAAACTAACAATATGGACTAGTTTTAAACTTTATTGAAAATATATGGACTAAAATTGGACATTTGAAAGTATAGGGACTAAAATGGAGTGAAACTCTATAGAGACCAAAATGGTATTTTAACTTCAAAAAAAATGCAAAAAATGAAAGGACCAAAAATGTCATGTCTTATGAGTAAAGAGACCAAAACAAACAACAGCTAAAAGTATAGACACCGAATTTGATTTTACTAAAAATAAAAATATCAAATTGGTATTTTGAAAGTCATGAACCAAAATAAATAAATAAATAAATATATATATATATATATATATATATATATATATATATATATAATGACTAAAATAGTATTTAAACCTTTTTTCTTTACCTAATAGCTTTTCTTTTAATAGTTTTGAATTTATTTTAAAATTTGAAGTTAAATTACTTTTTAGTTTTTTGAAATGCTGTCTATTTAGTTATTGTATTTTTAAAAGTTTTTAATAAGTCTCAACACTTTTACTTTTGTGTTCTTTAACTCAAATTCACCCTGTTGTTATAATACAATTAAAGTAGCATGAAAGTATTAGACTAGTTAACAACAAATACATATTAATTGCAAATTTAAAAGTTTAATTACTTATTAGACACAAAATTGTAGCGTGGAGATTCATTAAAATTTTGTGGATGTACAATGACCCAATATTAAAAAACTTAAGAGTTTGTGAATTAAAAACCTTTTAAAGTATATAGACTCAATAGACATTATTTAAAAGTGTTGGAACTAATAATTTAACATAAAACTTGATCTCCGCCGTGTCAACCAAAAAAAAAAAAAACATAAACTCGATGATCTCCATTGTTTTGATTTTGAAATAAAATGGTCTGTAAACATATTTATTGTTAGTGTACTTTTTATTTCTATCTTTAATGTATTGATTCAAAAGAATAATAAATGACAATTTATGATTAAATAAAAATAATTACCTAAAAATCAACAGAATGCTGATCCTTTTTTTACAACAATTTTTAAAAACTAATTTTCTATGTCAAAAAACTCTCTTTTGTTTTTTGTTTCATACAAATATTTTTTTAGTGCGATGAATAAGTTTTTTCTATTAATAACACAACTTTTTATTTTTGTCGTATAAATACATGGATAGTTCAATCATTTGAATCGTATCTCATGTATGTATAAATTAGTTTGTAAGCATCTTTTATGCCAACAAGAGTATAGCTCAATTGACATAAAAATATGTGTCATCGACCAAAACGTCAGAGGTTCGATTCTCCACCCCATATATTGTTAAACTAAAAAAAAAAGATTTGTTAGCATGAACTTTAATGAAATCTAACATCAACCATATAATTGTTATATTTTCTTTAGGTAGGATGACCAAAATGTTGCAACAAAAAGTACAATAACCAAAAGGTGATGAGAAAATATCTCTAATGTAATTGAATTCTCTTATCCTTTCGTATATATATGTAAAATGGACACATATAAGTTCATGAGTGCCTTCTTGCAAACAATCTACAATTTGACATGGATGGAGGAACTGATCTAAATACCTAAATTCCTAACCATATCAAGACCAAACAAGTACAAAAGGATAAGTATCTAACAAATTAAACTCAGTACAATGATATTTTGAACAGCTTCATGTAAAAACAAAATATCAAGACCTCACTTATAGTGTTGTACCTCAAACTCAAACAGCTCTTGCTAACATTTGGCTCATTTCCTCTCTTCTCAACCGTCGACTTTCTCGGTCGCTATGAACATTCTCAATCAATGTAACGAAACATGTCTACCTGTCTATCCCTTGATTCAAAACATGATCATATTTAAAAAAAGTCTGTTGTCTTCTCCTCAGAATGATGATTGGTGAATTTCTATAATATAGATGACATAACAGGAAAAAACTTATCTGAGAGAGGGTGAAAGTGAAGCCTTGTGTTGCTGTTCAACTTGCAGATGGAAAGCCAATGGAGGGTGCAGAAGAAGGCAGTGAATGGATATTGATATCGAGGGGCAACAGACGGTACTGAATGTCAAGCTCTTGACAGATCTTCACGACCTCTTCGACCAAGACGGACCTCCGAGCCCATCTTTCCCCTGAGTCTTGGTGGTTCATTCTGTGCGACAGCCAGACTGCCAGTGTCAGCTTGTTTAAACCATCTACATCCTTGAACACAATCGTAGGGGAAGGACACCAGTGTTCTTTGTGGCCTTCAATGTAACTGTAGAAGCAGCAAAACAGAAGAAAAATAGATAGTTATAGTTAAATAACCCATCAACCCAAAAGCGCTTAAGTTGAGGAAATTTATAGAAGGCCCAACAAGTGGAGATCAATATTAATTAGAGAGAAAATGACATTATAGGAGTTTTAATACAGGATGTCCTGCTTTGATACAAAATTAAATAACCAATCAACCCAAAAGCTTAAGCTGATGGGCTACGGTAAATTTAATTATATTAATACTTTAATCGTTATTTTAATGACATATGTCACAGCCTGGTAGCAATGTTGTTCTTTTACAGCTAACATACCTTATGATTCTCTGTTTCATGGCCGCAAGTTTCTCAGCTGGTGTTGCTATATGAACACAGAATTCAACAGATTCGCCCATGTTGGGACTACGGTAGAAGTTGTGAATTAATTTGGTTGCAAGAACACTATTTGGGATTATAACCTTCAAGTTGTCGTGTCTCAAGAACACAGTAGTCAAGATGTTCATTTCCTCTACAATCATCTACACTTCATTGGGATGATAATAAGGTCCAAGGTTGAGAAGAACAATAGTTGTGTTAAAAACGCAAAACAAATGAGCACTACCTGGATTCCATCAATTTCACATCGATCTCCGACGTCAAATGGATGCATGACAAACAAGAAGATGATTGCTTCAAATATGGTCTTTAAAGTGTTCCCAAAAATGAATGCCACAACCACTATTTGAGAACTAACGAAGAGGAAGAATTTGCTGGAGGCAATTCCTAGTACTATAAGCCATAAAATCAATATAAGGATGCTGAATATGACATTCACCATACGGTGCAGTCTATCAACAGCTGTTTTGGTATCATTCAGTGTTAAAGCAAGGGCTCTCCGTTCTCTGAAGGCATTGACCTGGAAAGGATGTATCATGATGTCAAATATAGGAGGTGAAAATGCTAAAATACTAGACCCGGAACAGAAAGTACAGCACTACAGACAAGGAAGACGTTTTATCAGAGATTGGCACGATCATGGATGACATTTGGACCGCTCTGAAGAATAATTCAGACAAACTTCATTAAAATTTATTTATCTCCATAATTTTAGACAAAGCTCATTAAAATTTCTGGTTGCAATGGTTTTAATTATCCGAATGTAAAACTGAATTTCTCAACAAATTTCATAGCAGATAGCACTCAATGCCAGCCATACTTTTCTCATCTCAAAAACTTCATTTACTTCTAATAATGACAATGGCACTAACAAAAGAGAAGGAACGTTTTCTGATATCAGTTCTGCATTCTTACCACCCAATTTTTCAAGGCAGATTTGCTTATCCTCCGGCTTTCAGTTGCTCCTTCAAAGAGACTTATTGTTTTAAAAACCTCGTCTTCTCTCATGAAACGCATTAAGTCATCCAGGTATATGTACCTGCAAGAATAATTTTGAAAGAAGATTATGTAATGTGATTGTCGTGCACAAAACAATGCAAGTGTTATTTGTAAGTTAAACTGGCATACGTCAAAGACAAATAGAAAACAGAACCAAAGTAGCGGATCGACATCAAAGTAGAGTGTAAAAGAAAAAGAAGAAGAAACCCAGTTAATCTTTTAAGCTTTTCAAATATTCAATGAAAAACTTCCAGTGCTTCCATTAGATCCTAATGGTTCATCCATTTTCCTGGGAACTCTACTAAGAACATAATCAAATTGTCAAGGCCGAGCAACAAAAAGGAAATACCCACTGTTCCAGTAAAACATCAATGGGTGGGAACAAAAGGAAAAGGGAAAAGAAAAAACTTCCAAAAGGCAAGATCCACAAAAAGATTTCACTTTGTCGAGCAACAAAAAGAATACATGGAGATGTGATTAGGAGGCTTGATTTCAAAGTATATGAAATACCCACGAAGGAAGCAGAATATGAATGAAAATGACATACTTAAACCCACGCCGAGCCACGTTCTGAAAAATCTTCTTTGCTGCAGCCTTTGCCTCGCGTTCACTTTTGATCTCTGTAGTAGATTCATCATCAGGACATGGCCCCGGTATCTGCTCATCCAGTGTGGAAATACTACCATATCGAACTATGTTCAACAACCTCTTCATATTCCAAGCAGATACATTCTTCGGACTTAGTTTGTGTAAGTGGTCAATCGTTATTCCATCGTTTCCATTTTTGGTAAGTGCTCGAGAGAGTTTGGAACTTTTTCTACAAAAACTTTTCTGGGTCCCCCCGCTGCAAATTACCCTTCCACTCTTTACAGAGGAGAAGGTTGCTGCCTTGAGATCAGGGGGTATGGTAATTCCTGCATTCTGTAATTTTTGGATTTCATCTGCAACCCTGTCCTCTTCTTCCTCATTCTTCTGAATTTCAATCAGCGGTGGCCCTGAGAGCGTCTCAATTACATATTGGTTAAACAACGATTCCTGAATTCGATCGAAATATGTGCTCACATGGAAAGAAGATGCAAGCACTTTCACCATCAGGGTTTTCACTAGCCAAATCAATGTGCTTACCAAGAGACACACTAAAATTTTCCTCACATAATTGAGTATATTGCTGTTGGTTTGATTCTCAACCCGCTTATCAAACAACAAATTCCAAACGATCAGAACAAGGCCTAACCATAGACAATTCTGCACTGGCTTCCTAACCCCATATACGAAATACAGAACCCTTTTACGCAAAAGAAAATTCCTCTCAATGAAAAATACTACGATTCTAATCCCCCAACCAGATACCAATCGTCCGCAAATCAGTATCAAAATCATCACCTCCCATTTCCATATATTCAACTCCCAAAGGCTCTTTGCCCTCAAATAAGGAATAGAAAGAGTGCAGACTAAAGCCGCAGTGATTAGAATCAAACTGACCCATTGCAGCACAGTTAGAGCATTGAACTTTCCCCTTCTAAAATCGTCTGGAAGGTCCTCCTCCAGAAAGGGGTCGTCGTCGTCGTCGTCAATCTTGCCGAGAAACCCTGATCGTAGCTGTCCCGATTTAGGAATGAGGCCGGGGAGGTGGTCTGGTTCTGCAGGCGGGTCTATCAATCTCGACTTGGTTTTCGCTCTCAGCAAATGAGATTTCCTCTGAAACGAAATCTCGCTCTGAAAAGACAAGTCAGACGTGCACCTCATAGCCTCAGCAACAGAGTCATTCTGAACACCAGAGACAGTCGAAGATCCACGACGTTCATGTTGCGATTGTTGCCATGGCGGTTGTCCTCCTTTGCACTCTTCTTGCAAATCGCGGGGGTTTCTATACCGCCTTCGAACCGACTCATTGCTCGAAATTTCAGTCGAATCCTGTTGAAACGAAACTTTAAGATCCTTAGAAGTCCCACTCAACGGCGATTCTGCCATAGGAGTTATAATCCTATCCAGCCGCAGCTCCTCCATTTCCAACTCCATATCCAAAGTCGTTTCGCCTTTAATTTTCTGCTTATGAAGAAACTCACCAATCAGCCTCGTCGGCGGATCATCCATATCATAACCACGCTGTACAAATTCAAACCCCTCATTTCTATCACCAATATCACTCGCTCTCGCACCACTAAACCTACTCGCACTTTCCCCAATTCCACTTCCATCATGATTGTTCCAGAAATCGTACCTGGATTCCCGCCAAACCTTCCCGCCATTGCCAGCAGAGTCCAGAGATCTGGAAACAGCCGAAGAACCACCATCATCGATCTTGAGAATGACCTCCGTGCGGTCAGATGGTTCGCAATCGTTCACCGAGCGACAATCCCTATGGCGACTGTGATGATCCGTAGGTTCGTGATCGAGAAGAATGGGGAGCTCCTCGTGATTGATTTCGCTTCCAGCTCCGCCAGCAGAAATCTTCCTGGTATGCTTGAAAGATACATTGCTTTTGAAGGATTTCTTAAGCGTATCCATTAGTGATCAGTGCCCCCAAAAGAAATGGCGATCGACGAAGAGGAAAAACGGATTGAAGGAAGAAGAAAAATGGTGGGAGAGAGATTTGTTGTGCAATTTGCATGGGATTTTAGTGTTTTTTTTTTTTTTTTTTTTTTGGTGCTTCAAAGTTCAAACAAACAATAATATAATATGCAATGCATGCATACACCACAAACAAATTATTTCGTTGAAGTAAAGCCTAACAACCTATCGTTTCGGTTTGTTTTATAGATATCGTTTTTTTTTTTAAATCTTGTACTTGGCTTTTTTTTTTTAATGGCTAAATTATAAAAAAAGTATCCTTAACTTTATCTACTTTATCTATTATTCCTAAAATATCTATATTCTTTCCAAAGTTGGAAGGTTACTATTGACTTTTCATAAATGTTTCAAAACTACCATTCAAATAAAAATGTGTTAGAATGTTTGATGAAAAATCGACGTGGTAGTGATTTAAATGCTTGCCTAGATTATATATGAAAGAACAATGTTCTCGACTTTTCTTCCAATATTCTAACATATTTCTATTTCAAATATAAACAAAACAGTTTATGAAAAGGTCCAACATAATATTGCAACTTTTGAATGAATATGGGCATTTTTTAAACAGGGTATTTTTTTTTTAATAAATTATCTCTTTTTTTTTGAAAAAAATCTTACTATAAAATATACTTTTAATTTAAAAATATAAGACATTTTGATATTACTAATGATGGGGTTAAGGTAAATTTGACGTGCCTACTGGTTTAAACACTTTTTAAAAAATATATATTTTTTTAATTTAAAGACTTGTGTTGGTTTATATCTTCTTAAAAGTGATTTTAACCACAAATTTAAATTTATTGGATTGCACAAAGTATTTTTTAATCTGTAATTTCAACATTTGGGGGGGGGGGGGGGGGGGGTAATGTGGATTTTGGAATTTTTTAATGTGAAGAGTTTTTTTTTTAAGTGATTGACCAATAATCGCTTTAGAATTTATATATTTATTTTTTATAATCACTTTTAAACTAATTATTACCCAATCTAATAATTTTGAAATTGATTGGTTTTTTTTTTGTTGCCAAACACTCAATTTTTTTTAAAAAAAAAATGTTTTTGTCATTCTTAATCACTTGCAAAGTTAATCCAAACACACAAGCTCATTGAGTTTTTGAAGCACCCTAATTCTTTTTTTTTTTTGGCTAAATTTCATCGGTTCATCTAGTATTTCCTTCTCTCCTAAAATACATTATTTATTGGCAAACATGACCCTATATACGAACATGTATTCAGAAAACATCTAAAGGAATATATATACTTTTGTTGTATGTTCTAAGTTCTAACATCATGATTACTATTGCCAAAATTACATAGCTCAACTGACATAAAATATGTGACATCAACTAAGAGATCAGATGTTGAAATCCTCACCCTGCATATTGTTGAACTAATCTCCAATTATATAACTTTATTTTTATGAAATAACTCAAGTAAGTTTATGAAACCAAAAAAATAAAAATAATTTTGCAAATACTAAATTTTCTATGTTGAATGTTTTTTTTTTATAATTTATTTTATTTGGTCGGGAATGATTTTTAATTGCCTTTGATATTTTGATATTGAGTTCGTACAGTTGTCTTACTCGTACGGTTGGATTAAGACGTTATTGTAAGTTTTAACTTCTTTTCAAAGTTATTTTAGATTCATTACTTTTCAAACTTTCCGTAGTTAATTAATTTATCAACTAATTTATAAGTAATTTCCTTATTTGGTTTTTGAAAATGTATTAAATTTATCCCTTATTCAAATTTAAAGTATTTTAATATTTCAAATAGATTAATTCTTTTTCTAAACTAAGAATAATAGACAAGGACCAAAATCAAAACCATTAGGGACGTTTGGAGCACCATTTTGAAATCAAACTCTTGGAATCGAAACTCTAAGGGTTTGAAGGCCTGAAAATCAGAAAACAGTGTTCTAAAGCCTGAGAATTAGAAAACGATTCCGAAACCATCCAAACTCAACACGGTGCTCCAAATGCCCTCGTTCGATTACCTGCCTAATTGTTTGAGATTGAGTATTGAAACACAAGAAAGGACCTTTAATACAATTTTTTAAAAAAAAAAAAAAAAAGAAAAGGATTGTCTCAAGGAAATAAAACTAAAATTATAAAAAAGAATGAACAGTAATCGGCTAGATGATTTTCATGGATGTAATGCCATTGCCAAATACAAAATTTCCCGATAAAGTCCTTACGGAGATAATTAAAAACCTGTATAAAATGTTTCTAAAAATTCTTATTATAAAAGCTGCGAATCATCACAACTATCAACACCTTAATGGAAGAAAAAAAGAAAAAACTTCAAACTTTGCCACTAGGGGAAATAATTAATCGGTTAGAAAAATTGATAGAAGAAATAAAAGAAGGAAAAAAGAAAGGAAAGGAGGGGGGGATGGAAAAGTTATTAAAAGAAGAAAAATGTTGTGTGGAGAAATTACTATACAGATTGATGATTTATTTTCACTTCTCAGTGATGGTTTCGTCTCAACACAGAAAGGAATCCTCCACTCTTCTCCTTTCGTCGTTCGTCGCCATCTTCTGCAACCTGCTCAAAATATTATATTATATGGTCAAATGTTACTTCAATACCTGGAAACTTTCTTGGAGATGATCATCGATAAATAAACTACGTTTTCAGATAACATTCATAAAAAAAAAAAAAATAAATAAATAAAAGTTTAAATCCTATCATGAAATTCCCTTCTTATTCTATTTACGTCGTTGAATACGAATAGAACTGAGGGAGCGAGAGAGAAAAAAAAAACTACTGTAATTCTTAGCATTAAATTTTGACTAAATATATCAAATGGTCCATGATCTTAGCTCAATTTTGGTTCTCAATCTTCTAAAACTCTTAAATTTACTCATGTATTACAATTCTCAATTAAATCATTCCATACAAAAATATGTTAAAATTTGCCAATGAATTTGTGTCAGTTAAAATTATCATTTTATTTGGACTATGAACATGCCAACTAGAAGAAATGGATTTTGTTGATGGGTCAATTAGGTTTTATGAGTCGAGTAGCATGGAGTGATTTAAATACGTCAATAAAATTATAGTTTACTGCTACATCAATTTTTTACTAACAAATTTTTTTTTTTTTAATATTTATAGAATGACCTAATTGAAAACTTTCTATTCAAAAAGAATAAATTTATAAGATTAAGAAAAAAAATTCAGAATTATCTAAAAAATTAGGAACCAGCCCAAACTTTTTAATAAATTATTTGATAGAAACTCGACGACATATCTTTTATTTATTTACTCGGTCAATGAGTAAATACCATAACCAAAATAGGATTAAAACTAAATTTTTTTATGGAGTACAAAAAGTACAACATTTCAGACAGAAAAACGTAGAAGTTATGGGCTTTTTTTATAACGTTTCTGTTTCATGTTTCTCATTTTTCAAGAAACAGATCTGTTTGATAAACTATCATGTTTCTTGTTTCTAAATTTTTTAGAAACATTTCTTGAAAAAAGACAGATTTTGAGAAACTTCAAAAAGTAGTTTCTCAAATTCTGTTTTCTGTTTTTTTTTTTCAAGTTTCATGCATGTATTCTTATTTCTCTTTTTACTCATTTCTCCTCTCTCTTCTTTCTCTCTCTTCCATTCTATTTTTTTTTCTTTTAATACTTTTTAATCTTTTTGTTTTTTTTTCTTTTTTGATTTATTTCTTTCTATTTGTTCTCTCTCTTTCATCATAATCTTTTTTCTTTTAATAGTTCATTATCTTTTTTTTTTCTTTTTTTCTTTTTGCTTTTCTCTTTTCGTTTATGTTTTTATTTTCTCTTATTTTCTTATTTTCTTTTACTTTACATTAACGAGCTTATAGTTATTATTTTCTATTTAATTTTCTATTATTTTTCCTTTTGGTACGATTTTATTTTTTTATTAAATAAATAAACTAATAATGTATTTCATGTTTACCATTGAATGTAAAAAAATATATACATTCTCTCTCTTTTTCTGATTTTACTTGCATGTATTATTGGCTAATGCATTTTTAAAGAAAAAATAAAAATAAAGTTTATTATTAAATTAAAGAAATGTGAGTATGTTCGATTGTCTGACCTTAGACAATTTACAAATTCGTCTAATTTAACTAACTCTTGTAAGTCAAAATCATTCAAAGTGAATTGATTGAAATAAGAAATAACATTGCAAATCAAATTTGAACAACATTTGAAGGGATAAAATTTATTATTATTATTATTATTAATTAGGTGTTAGGCTTTAATAAAATACTATAACATCTTTATAATTGTTTTATATTTATTTTAATGCATGTTATATGTTTTATTATAGTATATGTACTAAATTTTATTTTTACCAAAAAACAAGAAACAAGAAACATAAATAGTTATCAAACATGTTTCTGTTTTTAGTTTTTAAGAAACAGAAACAAGAAACGAGAACGTTATCAAACGGGGCCTATATATTTTGTCTCTCGAGGAAAGGGAGAAACAGACAACGAAATCAGTTAGCAAAGATTCTAATTTTCAAGGAAACATTATGTTACGAACTAAGTTTTAGCATTTTTTTTCTGTTTTTAAGCAAACATAAAACTGTAGACAAGTAAAAAAGAAGCCAAGTAATCGAGAACTTACTTCCTTGGTTATCTGCAACAATACATCGATAATTTCAGAGAAGTCAGGCCTGCATGACGGGTCTTGCTGCCAACATTTTTCCAGCAACTCAGCCAGCTTGGGATTAGTGTGCTTTGGAATCGTAGGCCGTAAACCCTGAAAAAACATGCTTGACAGATTAGACTACTGATATTTGAATTGAATGATCGCATGTGCACGCATACCCGACCCGATACTGTTCGGATCGGGTCTGTTTCTAACATGCCAAGACTGGAAACCCGACCTGACCCGTTTTCACCCTTATTTTACCGCCCTCCTCAAGTGTAACTTCATTTAGAAGATTCAGATTCAAATACCATACAGATAAATTTTATGGAATCGAATTGTACCTTTTGTACCACTCCGACTGCAGCTTGTAATGGGGTTAGGAATTCATAGGGTAGCTGGCAAGCAAAACAGACGGCTATCATTTATGGGAAAGAAAAAAGCTAAGAACTATGTTGCAGGAAGAGGGAATGAATAACAACAAGGGGGAGGAGAAATGGTAGATCACCATTTATTGTACCTTTCCAGTTAGCAGCTCCCACAAGACAATTCCGAAACTGAAAACATCAGCCTTGTGATCATAGGGTTTGTGTTCAATAACCTTCAATACGAAGTAACTGGAGTAAGAAGATGACAAGATGAGTGAACTATATATTCCAGTAAAAACTTTCAGCTAGTTTTTGCAGATGGATGAAAAGAAAGATGATCAACCTCAACGCCACCCAAGGGAGGAAAAACACAGGAAAAGAAAGAAATGACTACTTCGTAGCAACTAGCAGCAATATACCAATTGATTAGAAACAATAGCTTATCATCACTGTATTTTAAATTGTGGAACACGAGTGCACATAGCCCTTAAGAGATTAAACGCCAGGCACAAGCATGCCTCGGTGAGGTGAGGCATATAAATATAATGAAGCACGAGATGAAGGGATTTCTTTTTTAAAAAAGTTGAGGACTCAGTGAGTATAGCTTAGTAGTAATTGACATGTATCATCATTGACCAAGAGGTCAAAGGTTTGAATCTCTCCACCCCAAATATTGTTGAACTAAAAAAAATGTGTTTTTAGAAAAGACGTCCCAACAAGTTTCTTCACTACATGATTTAAAATATATAAAATAAAATCTAAGGTGCAGGTACAACACACCATGCATCACCTCACTTGCACGTTGGCATTTAAAACCCCATCATCAAACAAGTCAAAGAAGAACCATGGTCGTCAAAACTGGCGCTGTATGTGTATACAAACATATAATATCCACCCAATTGCCAAATATGCTCATAGTTTAATAAAACATTCATCTTAAAATATATTTAAGGTGCTCGTGCACAGCACTCAAAAGCATACCATAAATCTAACGGAAAATCAAAAACAAAAAACAGACTAGCAGTGTTTTGTGTGCAGGGGATTGAATGTCAATTTTCTATAACTAAAGTGTCATTGAAACATATTCCAGGTCCTTCTCCTACAGTTATAATCAATCGCCGGCCAACAACCACATATATTCGAGACTTTGAGTATGTAATATGTGGTTTGTGTCCAATAACATGATAGAGTGGTAAGCGTTAAAGCCTCATTAATACTAAAATATAGAGTCTCCATGTTTCCATGAATATACCTCAGGAGCCATCCACCGGTATGTCCCAGTTTCTGCAGTCATTACTCCTGATTGAGCTTTCACTCTGGCAACACCGAAATCAGCAACCTTGACAACCTGCAGTGTAAGATGGTGTGAGAGAGATGCCCATATTCAGAGTCACGAAACAAATTGAGTGAAATTACACAATTTACACATGCAACTACATATTCAAAAGATCCTGTATAAACCCATCTACAATTATCCAGCTTTTGAATCTAGAGAATTTGTAACAACCCATCATAGGTTGGCTCAATGGTCAGCCAACTATACACTTATGTTTTAGAGGTCTCATAGGTTCAAAGGATGACAACCATCTAACTACGATGGCTAAATATCCTTCGACTTTTTTATTATTCTTTTAAAAGAAACCGAGTTTTCATTGAGCAAAATGAAAAAATGTACAAAGACATTAAAAAAAAAAGCCCACAAAAGGAGTCCCAACACTAACTAAAAAAATTGACAATTACAATGATAAGGTTTAATTGCAAGGATTTATTACTAAGGTGGAGTAATTGCTCAAAATGAAAGTTTGAGGGTTCGATGGTAAAAAAGAATAACCACAATTGTTCATGCTTTCACTTATCCCCCAAGACAACTGTCTGATGTAACAATATTTGATACTGAAAAACTCTTAAAATAGACCGCCACCAGTCAACTACATCTTGTAAATAAATTACTTAATTAAACCATCAAAAATAAATATGGTCTGAACATACAGGCTAAAAAGTGCAAAAATTTCTAGAAAGTTAGCATATTAAGAACTAACATTGAGTACAGTACAGCATGCATGACATCAAAATGAAAGACTGGAAAGAATTTGTTCTTACTTCATTTTCATCCATCAGAAGATTGGCGGCCTTTAGATCTCTATGAATTATATTATTTTGGTGCAAATAGTTCATTCCCTTGGAGACATCAATGGCTACCTTGAGCAAGGATGGAAGCCTAAAAGTGCCCTTTTGTTTATGTAGATAGTCATAGACACTACCACCAGACATAAATTCTGAAGTGAAGAAATAGAAAAATGGCTTTCAGATTTAATCCAAATAACTAATGTATGCTTGGTTGTTTTGTCCAATAGGGTTAGAATTTAGAAAAGAAAATTTACTGAAATATTCGCCTGATTCACCTGTTACAATGCACAAACTTGGAGGCTTAGTACATGCACCTATAAACTGTACGACATTCTTATGCCTGACTTTTCTGCAAGTCACAAAAAAGTTCATCAAAAGGTTAATAACATGGAACTCAACATAAAGCGGGTTATCTCAACCTCTCCACACATTACCAGAATAAGAAAGTGAGAAAAGACAGTAAAAAAGAAAAGCAATAGAAAAAAATACTTTGAAGGGATATTTATTTTCAAAAGATAAATTCACTAGTGGTACAAATTAACTTGATGTGACAAGTAGCTTATGAAGTGTTCAAACGCAATAATTATAACTGGCACCAGATATTCTGTCAATTATTTACTTCCCTCCATTTCAAAATCTGCGTATAAAAATCGCAAACCATCCCTTATGTTCCTTCCATTCCTCTTCAATCACAAAATGATTGGATCCATTTTAATCACAAAATGAGAGGAATTTATGGACCTCATAGAAATGATAATTCCAATGTCATGAATGCTAAGAAAATCAATTAAAATCAGCATAAAATATATGTTAGATTACAAATAACAGGTTGACAATATCTGACCTACCTCATAATGTATACCTCCTGGGCAAACTCACTTTGCATATCTGAATTTACGCGTTCAGGTTTAAGGACTTTAATAGCCACTTCCTGACTGCAGTATGTACCTTTATACCTGGTTTTGTTGATAAAGATATTTAGGCTTACATAAAACTGTACCAAACAGAATCACAGAGACACATAAGATAAGCATGAAGAAACATTTCGGACTTACAGATCTCCATATGACCCAGATGCAACTTTATGCTCAAACTTCAGATGTCTAGGATTAATTTCCCATACATCAGTTCCATCCGTGGGTATTTCCACCCGATCAGGTTCAGATTTAATTGCTATATCCCGATCCCCTACAGGAGACAAGGATTTATGATTTGGCCAAGCCTGCCTCTGAAAAAAAAATAAGAATTCCAAAGAGAATTATACACAAATTCGTGGTGAAACAATAAATTGACAATGAAAGGGGAAAATGAAACAGGCAGTAGAAACTAGAAAGCATTGTCAACATGAGTTGACCTAGCAAATAATCATAAAACAAATTGGAATCTAGATGCACTATTTTGATGCAACCATTGATTAAATAAGGAGCTACCTCAACCTGTAAGACTTCCTTCTCTAATGCAGTCTTCAATCGCTCTGTTTCCTGTTTCAATACCAAAATACAGATTAGATTTGAGCATTGGTTAAAATTTCAGCTTGTATGTACAGTATAGAAAACTATCCAAAACCATAGTTATCCTTGCCTAGTTACCTTCCCGATTAACATTGCTCTCAAATTAGGAATGGACAAATATTAGAGGTTCAAAATTTATTGGCGCCTAATATACTGCTATACATTATAGAGGTGGACTTGAAGGCATTACACTTTCACCCTTACATTATCACAATCGAAGCCCAAGGTTTAAGCACAGATAGGCCTTTCCATAAGGGAAAGGAACAGAGCAGACCAAGATGTCTTATCTATATTTTCCTCTTTGAAAAGGGAAAAATATAAAAGATAAACTACATTTCAGCTCAGATGTATCTAAAAGAATAATATACCTCATAGGGCCAACCATCAACTACAAAAACATCCAAGGAGTAACCGTCAACAGTGGAAAATGCATGTGCCTCCTGGATGTTCAGCCCAATCTCCGCAAGCAAGGAAGTCAACTAAAAATATACAAAAAGAACCAGCAGCTCAGATCAGTAAAAGACGTTGAGGTAAAAGAGTCAGAAACTTATTGACACGCTTTATATGACTAGTCATTAGCAAGACCCAGTTTCAAATGGATCGAGTATCTATTGATAAATCTTACAAAAAAAAAAAAAAAAAAAAAAAGAGAGAGTACCTATTGATAAGAGCTTCAGTGTAAAATAAACTAAGAATGCTAACTTCTATTACTAAATTAATGAACATGGCTGGCTTTCATGAAAGAAGTTTACAAAGTGCCTAAAACAGTTACCCATTGCCAGGACCATAGGTGACCAGCATAAGAATACCATGTGCCTAACATACACACATACTCTGCAGAGGAATCAAATGAATGTGAGATACCTGACTGAGAAGTTTTGGCTTGTCATCTGTAGAGAAAGTTATTTCATGCATCGGCCTACATTATTTACCAAACCAATAAAGAAATAAATGTCAATCAAATGCAGAAACATTTGGTAGAGTGACAAAAAGAACAAGAGAGATCAAGTTTCATAAAAACAGTAAAGTTAAATAAATGATTTTTCTTCTCACAGAAGTACCGGTACATGTAAGAAACAGATGGATCTTCTAAAGACAAATTAGATCATTTGAAGTCCACAATTAAATAATTAAAAAGCATTAAAAACAATAAACGCAGTAAAACTATACTTGTTTGATTTCTTATGCAAGGGAACAGTGATTACCGGAAAATTTGTGTTCTGGCATGTACAGAATGATCAACCTCCTGATCCTGAGCGTTATTAGCTTCAAGGGCGAGGGCTTCAAGGTTAGGAGATGACCCAAAGGCAGGTGGTGGATGTATGCTAACAAATTTTAAAACCATCCAAAGATTCCATACATTAATAAAAAGATGATAAATACTAAATCAACACCACAAAGAAATAAGATGTCATTGAACAGCTGGATTTTCAAACACGATAACAATACATTAGTTAATATATCAAAGTTTACTGACAGTAATCATACAATAATATACAGAAATAAAGGCATACCTCTGTCGACTCAAGAAATTTGCAGAATTATGATCGGTGTCTTTTACAGGATATGAATCAGCAAAATCAGCTGAATTCCCATCATAAATGGCTTGGACCTAGAGGAGTATGATTAATAAAAATTAATTTACTGAAGATGCATCAAAGGAGAGAGAGATGGGAAAATAAAAATGCCCTCACAAGAAACTAATCATAATCTTTTAGAATGGAAATTTTAAATCACGAAATGAAAGCAAATAAATGGCATTAATTTGAGACAAGAATTTATATTTTATATGAAACAAAACTTCCTACCTCAAATCATAAATAGAAGGTATAAAGATAAACAGCCAGACGAACTTTTTTAAAAATAAAAAATGGATGCAAAGTGAAAAACTCAGCCAAAGATATTTGCAACAGATTTCAGAAAACTTGAGCCAGAAGTCTAAGATTACGATAAAAAGTTAATTGGCCTAGTGGTCTAGAATGCTGGTTTGCATGCTTCAAATGCCTAGATTCAATTGCATTCTTCATCTTTGTTAACGTAAACACTAACATTCCATATTGATGACTTAATCCAACCTGTCCATTATGTGAAAGCACAGTAGATGAATCAATTTAACCTATTATATAATTGCTATTATTTGTTCCTGAATTACAATAGAACCGATAGAAAACAAACGGTGTTTCATCCATTACCAAAAAGAACTGACCAAATAATTTGATAATGATACATTAAATAACTGCTGGTCGTTCATCAAATGACCAGAAAACGTTCTATGCAGGATAAATAACATCCAGTAGTCCAGTCCTAAACAACAAAATGCATATTACACTACGTTCTTGACAATCACCGTGCATGACGTGTCATGATGGGGGAAAAGGGGGAAAAAGAAAAGCTCTCAATGACACTTGCTCACCTGCACTAGGCGAACTTCAATTGCAGGTCGATTTGCAGGATCGTGAGCAACTTGCAATAATCTTTTATGCATGAGAACATCTTCTGCCCTCTCCACATTTACGTCGAGAGCATATCTGCAGAGCATTGAATCTAATTGATCGACTATTTATCAACCGAACAAGGAGAAGAAAAAGAAGATAGGATACACAAAGACTAAGCGGCTAAACTCGTCAAGCAAACTCAGAAAGTGTTCAGGACGACCATAATTAGCATTGCAAGCAGAAGCAATAAAGCAAACTCATGTCGAATCTGTTCATTCAACAGAGCACGAAAACAAATGTCGACTCGCCAATATCAGTAACACAATCCCCTCTTCTCCACTCCAAAACTGAAAACCTGATCCAATGCTAATCCAATAAAACAAAAAAAAAAAAAAAAAAAAAATCCGAACAGTACATGCAAAAACAACATTGATTACCAAAACAAACAAAAATACGACGCAATCCAGAAATCAACAACCGTCAAACCAGCTTGCAAACGACGGATTGAAGAAAAACGAAAACCTCGATCAGGAAAATGTGAAAAACGAGTCAAAACGAAAAGAAAGAAGAAATGTACGAGAGAGTACGGAAGCAAAGAGTAGGTTAAAGATACCGAGTAGGAAGGCGATTGAAGTGAAGCCATAGTTCGTCGTCGAAACCAGGCTGAATGGCCTCCTCGTTGTTGGAATCCTTCAGACGCCGTAGAACCTCATTGTAGACCTCAAACTTCTGCCTCTGTTGCCGAGTTTGCGCCGGCGACAAGGAGTCGTACGCTCTACTTCCACAGCTCTCGTTATCCTCCATTACCATTAGGGGAAAAAATGAAGAAAGCAAAGGCCAAAGAGAAAAGAGAAGAATAAAATGCGAGAAGCTTTCGATCTTCCTTTCTTTTACAGAGAAGGTTTTACGTGCAAAAAGCAAAACGATGGTTGATTGTGATAAAAGAAACCAAAACCAAAACCAAAAAACCGAGTTTATATGAAGAGACACAGATTTAATAGGGCGAGATAGAGACTCGAAAACGGAAATTAATATTTTAATTAAATTAAATAATTAAAGAAACAAAAAATTAGAACAGAGAAAGTAGGTTCGTGAACTCTCTCATAAACTTTCTTATCTTTTTTTGAAACGTTTTAATTTTTTATTTTTGGTTGAATTAAAAAAATACCCCTAAATTTTAATTTTGTTTCAAAATACTCCTCCCTTTCAAAAATTGTAATATTATCCTTAGCATTTCATAAACATTTTAAAATTACCTTTTCGAGTAGAAATTCATTACAATATTTGACGAAAAATCAATACAAAACATCTTTCTTTTAGACTTAATCCAAATAAGGATCTCAATCATCGCTACGTCATTCAAGATCCATGTCATGTCAATTTTTCATTCAAATTTCTACTGCTAAGAATAGTTTTGAAATGTTTACGATATTAAGTGTAATGTTACAACTTTGAAAAGAATTAGGATTATTTTTGAAAAAAAGTTCTGAAGATTTTTTTATAATTTAGCCTTAATTTTTTGTTTTAAATTTTTTTAATTAAAGCGATTCTGCGGAACAGAGGATCAGAGCCGGGGAGGATTCTACTGCTAATCCGGCGACGCCTTTTTCATTTTCAATTAAAGAAGGGGAAAATTCCTGTGCGGGGAGGTGTACGGTTGTTAGCATGAGGATGAGCACTTGCATCTTGATTTTATCTGAAAAACGTGATGGGCCCCCTGTGGAAAATGACTTTTTTGTAAGGGTTTTTCTGCAAAAACAAATAATACTATTTTAAGTTTGTTGGAGTCAAATTTGGAGAAGCTGTCGAAATTTTTTTTGCCTTCCCTTATATTATACAAAGCTAACATAATTTATTCCCTTTGGAAATCTTCTTTTGGTCCAAATTTAGACTCCAATTTTTTTGTTGGACGTACAATTGATGATTTTACTTTTGTCAATTTTTATTTTGAAATAATATTTTTGTTCTTATCTATTTTTTTAATGTATTTTAATAAGTCTTAACTATATAAGTCGGTTAAACAAATTAAAATCTACTTGATAATATTTCTATTTTTTATTTTCTATGTTTGAAAAGTTACATTTGTTAGTAACCTTTTTCAGTACTTTTTAACTAATTTCAAATTTGTTTTCGAATCATAATCACATTTAAAAATTTAGGATAAATAGTGTTGGGAAAACCTGTTTTTTGTTTCAAAATTTTAGTCAAAATTCCAAACTTGGAAATTTGAAAAAAAAAATAGCATATATACTTTTTGTTAAGTTTAATTTTAAAAAACAAATGACCCAAAATAAAATCATTATTTAAGGCCTTCAAAAATAGTTTCTAAAAATTAATAATAAGACAATTTATAAATGTAGTTAAATATGTCACATTAATACACAAGCACCCCTTTAATTTTTTTTTGAAATACCCCTTTGATTCTATTATATTCATATTTTAACACAAATCATATAGTAAAATAAAAAGAATGTTAAATTACAAATTTATCTCTTTAACTTTTAAGATTACCTCTATTTGGTTATTAAACTTAAAAACAGCACAATGCGTATGGCGGATGATGGAGCAGCACAATGCGTTAGAAGGATTTGGATAACGTAAATTCAATCATGATGTGCCATAAAAACTTTATTTATTATTATTATTTTATAAATTTATAAAATAAAAATGAAAGTGGGTCCCACGTTTTCAATAATCTTTGAGTGGGGGATATAGATCTCTATTCTTTTCTTTTAGTAGTCCACTGGCATTTTGCCCATATGAGACCCTCTCTCTATAAAGAAAAAATAAATAAATAAATAGAAAAATAGAAATAAAATAATCTATTTGGGGGACCTATAAAAGTGGCATATTCCGGGGACCCACAGGTTTGGATAAGCTCGAGGGAAGCGAAAAGACAGTTTTGACCCTATTGATTGTAGATTGGGTACTGAGTGCTCGGGAGTTTCTCCAACGGCGGAAATGAGGCCATCGGGGGAGGTGGGGCCCGATTTTACCTCCAGAATGCTTGGAGGAAAAGTTAATTTTATCGAGGGTATATCCGTAGTTTCATATTCTGATTATTCTCTCTCTGTCTCTATTCCCCTCGTGAATAAGATGGATTCATTCAACTCATAATTTTTTTTTTCTTTTAAATATATCCATCTTTACCCTATTTTGACAAGTTGTATCAAATTTTATTGTAAATTTTTAATTTTATCAAATTTCAACTAATTTATTATATAGTTGAAGATTCAAACATTTAATTTTTTTGTCGACGATATAATATCTTAACTAGTTAAGATATGCTCAAATTTTTTTTTAGTATAAATGTGCTCAGATTTGCTATTACATTTTTTACCTTAAACTTGAATAAAGATTACAATTTTTACTTCTTAATTGTAGTCCAGGATTTCAAGTTGAACATCTCGTAAATTATTTTATTTTATCTTTATTTTTAGGTTAAATTATACAAAATATTTTGAATTTAATTAAGATCGTTGTTACCATTTATGTAAACTTAAAACTATAACATTGATATAATGAGTTTTTATGCATTGGCTACCACAACAATTTGTGTGGATGATGTCATTAATATAGATTTTTTTTTTAGTCCAACAATTGTGAGAATGGATGATTGAACCTTGAACCTTTAGGATGGTAATTGATGTCTTATTCATTGAGCTATGCTAGGATTGATGATAACTTCTAGAGGTCCATCACATTTAAATGGAATATTTTTACATTAGAAACTAAACATACAGTTTAGTGCGAGTTAAAGAACTCAATTTGAGTTTCTAAAAAAAACAAAAACAAAAACTCATTTGGAGACTCTAAAAGTTAGATATGGTCCTTATGACCAAAATGAAAACTTAATTTAACACTCCTTAAATGACCAAAATCAATATTAAACAAATTATTACTAGCCCAAAATAGAAACCATAAACAAAAGTTCAAATGAACTAAAACATAATATAAATAACAGTTCTAACTGATTTTTTTTTTCCCGCAAAAATTAATTTATACCCATAAACTTTTGGTGTTGTATCAATAAAAATCTTAAACTAATAAATGTATCAATGTAAACTCTAAGAGGCTGTTTGGAGCGTTGGTTATAATAACATGAGTTATAATAGTTTGTGGGGGTACTCTACACCCTAAACACAGACTAAACAACTCTGCATTTTAAACAATATTATATAACTCTACAGACTATTACTCACAGACTATTATAACTCATGTTATTATAACTCACTCAGCACCCTAAACAACCCCTAAATTTTCATAAGTGTATCAATTTACATAATTTATTAGATTTCATTTGAAAAACGTTAGTTTGCATGTGTGCAAACTTATTATTATATTATTTCAAAAAAAAAAAACTTATAGTTATATCAATTAAACTCTCAAACTGTCATAAGTGAATCAATTTAGGCCCACAATTTAAAAATCGCCCATTCATCAATTCTCACATGTGTGTAAACTTCTTAAAAAATCTAGGTCATCTATTTGATAATTGTCAATTATTTGAAACGAGATCTAAATTGATTCACTTATGAAATTTTAGGGTTTAATTGATATAATTATAAGTTTGCACACATGTAAACTAAAATTTTTCAAACGGAATCTAACAGAGATTGTAAATTGATACACTTATGAAAATTCAGAGTTTAAATTGATACAATTATTAGTTTATGGTATTTATTGATCAAACCCTCAAAGTTTAGGGTATAAATTGATTTTTGTTTCTCTCTCTCTCTCTTTTTTTATGGTATAGCTCAGCAAGTCAAGACATTATACATCACTTTTAAAAGTTATATATTATATCTCCACCCACATTGTTGAAGTAAAAAAATAATTAAAAAGTAAATTTTGATTTGTGAGGTGGCTGAAATGGAGCAAACATGAGCATAGCTCAATTGGCATAAAATATGTATCATCAACCAAGAGGTCATAGGTTCGGAATCTCCCACTCCACATTTTGTTGAAATAAAAAAAAAATGGATGAAATGAAAATGCCAAGAAATTGCCCTGTTTACAAAAAATATAGCAACCTTTTTGTGGCATATTTAGAAATAACCATGATTTCACTATCCCCCCAAAAAAAGAAAAGTTTTCACTTTTTTTTTAGTTCAACAATATTTTGAAAGTTGGAAAATTCGAACATCTGACATCTTGGTTAAAGATAGATGTTAATTACCGTTGAGCTATACTCACTTTAGCAAAAAAAAAAATTCACACTCACTTTTAATATCTTTATATTTTTCCCTTCATTTTCCCTTCATTTTCCCTTATATTTTTTCCGTCATTTTCTCTTAATTATTTCAACCCCCTCACTTAACCAAACACTAAAATATTTCAACCCCCTCACATAACCAAACACTAAAATATTGCAAAATACATAAACTATGTAAGAAGTGTTACAACTATAGAATTGTTGCAGTTTAACACAACTTTTTAAAACTCTATAACATTTGAAATTGTAATATTAACTATTTAAAAGATTTTTGTTTCTATATCAATGTTGAACTACCGTCTCAATCCATGAAAACAAAAAATTGATGTAAAAATTTGGATTTGATTGTTACATTATTATAATTGGAGGTTTTAATTGGAACAACACTTGTAGTTAAATGGTAGTTTGTATTAAAGTCTAATTGCAACAATTTGTTTGATAAAAAAAAAACAACAATAATTTTATAAGTTTATGAGTGATTTATCAATTAAAAATTTGATGGTGTGATTATAACCATCATTTTTTTTTTGAATTTTCCTAAGTTAGCGATTAATGTAACAAAATGTAATGGTAGATCATATAAAAAAATTGTAATGGTATAGATGAATGAGATTAAAAAAAATCATTCAAATAAAAAAAAGTTAAAAACATAAAAGATGAAGTTACTTTTCTTTTTTTAAAGACGTTAAAAGGAAAATTATAAAAAAAAGAAAAGAAAAGAAAAGAAAAGAAAATTTTTAAATTTGAAAAAAAAACGACATAAGTTATTAAAGGCGAAATTATATATTTAGCCACAAAAGGAAACTAATAAAGAATTCCCTTTGATGGAAAAAACAATTGGTCAAGGGGAAAGACAGAGAGAGAAGAAAGTGGGCGACTTGCGAATATTTAGCGATCTGAGTGATTTTTTTAAATTAAATTATTGTCATTATTTTAAAGTTTTTTTAAGCAATTATTTTTAAGTTAAAGTAAATAAGGCACGTGGGTCAACAACATATATAGTTGACAAAATTAGGTGCTTTCTTCTTCCCTTAATCCCACCGAATATCCTTGTCATATCCTAAAAATGTTTTTTTTTTTCAATTTTAGTACAACAAATAGAGGTAGGAAGATTTGATCCTTTACCTCCTAATAAATGCATGCCAAGTGTAATAGGACCTAAATTTTCAATTTTTTGTCTACTAGATCCATGAATTAAAAACAAAAAATCAAATACATAAAGGATTTATTAGACATAAAATTGAAGATCTAAGAACCAATTGGACACAAATTGAAAATTGAAGAGTCTATTAGTCATTTTTTTAAAGTTCAAAGACCTATTGGACAAAAAATTAAAACTCTAAAAATCTATTAGATATTATTTAAAGTTTAAGGATTAAATAGACATAAACCATAAAAGTTCATGGACACTAAACTTGTAATTTAACTTATATTTTAAAATTTGGATATTATGTTGTGTTTATCTTTCCATATTCTATTAATAAAATAACAATTATTTTCAAGGTTGAAACAAGATTTTAAAAAATTGTATTTTCATGGTCGCACCAATAAAAGTGCAACGATATTAACAATGGTATATGGATGACAAAATAAAAAAAATTATAGGATGATTGCTTCAATAAAATAATGAAGGGGAAATTTAGGTCAAAATATTAGGAGTTGAAGAAAAAAGAAGCAATTTTCACTATTTTCTTACTGAAGAATATCATACTTCCTTATCTAGGACTCACCCAAAATTATTTTCTGTTTGGGGTGCAGAGTTATTCACAATCTATTATAACTCAAATTATTATAACTCGCGTCCCAAACAAGTCCTAAAATTTTCTCGTATTAATGGTAGGATCTACTTCACAAACTTGACCCATAAACCAAATGTCTCTTTATAAGTTGTTGAATTACAATAAATTCGATCTTTTATCTTATTCTATAGTATTTCTTGTTACATCCCAACTTACATGTTAATTTTGATTTACAAAATCAACTTATGAACAACTATAAAGCAATTGTAATAATTTGAGTCTAAAGCATAACTTAACAGTTAAGATATATATATATATATATATTTGAGTTCAACAACATGTAGAAGTGAGATGGTCTAGGGTACATAACTTAACCAGTTCAGTTATTCTTAGGTTAACAATTAATATATTTAAGTTTGATCCTACCATGCAGTTGTAATGTATGTGTGTGTATATATATATTAGTTTAACAACATATGTGGGTAGAGAATTCGAACCTCTGATCTCTTGATCGAGGGTATGTGCTAATCCAGTTGAATTTTTTTTAGTACAAAAATTGTGGAGTATAAGGATTTAAGCCTCCAACTCCAAGAAAAGAGGTACATGTCAATTACCGTTGAGCTATGCTCACTTTGACTATATTAGTTGAACTATGCTCATTTTGGCCATGTTAATTGAGTTATACTCAAGTTAGCCGCTTGCAATGTATTATTACATATTACACATAAACCAAGAGTAAAAATTTGATCGTTATTATTTTTTTAATTTGAGTTGTTAGTTGAAAAAAAAAAATTGGTAACCGACTTTTGGGAGAGTTAAGTTGAGAAGAAAGGAAAATGGGCCAATGGGGATTTAAATGAGCTGGCAAGGGAAACGTGATTGGAGACAATAGATAGAAAAGAAGATGAGGAGCTTTTCGTGTGTGCTGATGCATGCTTTTGAGGTGGAGCTTCAATCAAAGGATAAGAAAAGGTCTTGGCCCACTTTTTAATCCCCTTCTTTTTTTCTTAATATCAACATGTCATTTCCTTCTCATTCACATCTTATCTCCACTCCCACTATTATGATTTTCGTCCTTTTTTTAAAATTAAAATACTATTATTTTAGTTGAGTATTTTGGACTTCATTCTATTTTTGTCATGTATTTTTAAATGTCTAAATTTAGTCTATGTACTTTCAATCAAGCTTAAAATTGGTCTCTATTGTTATTTTGAAATTAATTTTTGTTAAATTTGATTAGTAATAATTTTCATACAAAAAAAAAAAAAAACACAATGTGAACATATTTTTAAAATTTATAAACGAAATATTAATAGATATTTTTTTTAAGTTAACAATAAATTAATAGTAAGTACCAGTTTTAAGCTTTATTGAAAGTACATATACCAAATTTGGACATTTAAAAGTACATGGACTAAAATGAAATGAAACTCAAATTACATAAACTAAAATGTTATTTTAACTTTTTTTTTTCTTTGAAATGATGATTTTCGTCTTCTAAATCTCTATACATACTAAAGTGAGTATAGTTCAACGGTAATTGACATGTAACATTAACCAAGATGTTAGAGGTTTGAATCCGTCCAATCTCAAATATGGTTGAACAGAAAAAAAAAATGAACATGCGAATTATTCAACATAAATAATATTAATCCATTTTGAAATCGCCATTTAACATGTTATATGTGGTAGCTTGCCAATCTATTCGTTTCGTAAGTGAACAAAACGTGTATTCATGCAGTTTTTGTTAAATTAATTACAAAAAAGAAAAATTAAGGGTAAGAACTAAAAAGAAGACGTTTATTAGACTCAAAATGGAAAGTTCACATACTTATTAAAAATTATATAGAGTACTTATTACAACATTTCAAATTATATAAACGAAATAGTTACCTTTTTTGATGTTCAATATCCAAATTTGTAACCTAACTTAAAGACTTTGAGATTAAAATTAATTTTTTATTGTCAAAGTGAACATAACACAACAATAATTGACATGTATCATCGACAAAGAGGTCAGAGGTTTGAATCTCCCTCTCTCAATAGTGTTGAACTCAAATAATAATAATAATAATTGTTGTTGCTAAATTTTGGACAGGAGAAATCTCACATGACCTCCACGTGACAACGATTGTGAATTTGTATTCTTGGAGGAAGAACGCAACCTGCAAGATAAGAAAAACCTAGACACCGGCGTGATGTAGGCCACACAGGCTCCGATGCTTAAGTCAGATGGAGTTTTTAGAAAGAATTAGGTAGTTCTAGGAGAGTGTTGTAGGCTGCTGGAATGAACTTACTTTGCTCCTCCTCAAGAGAGAGCTTAAATATCTTCATTCCTAGGGTTTTTCGTGGGTTTTCGTTCCGAATGGGGAAAGAAAATATTGAATTAGGCTGGACTGAGGGTACACTAGCCATGAGGGACTGAGGTAAGGCCCAATTGGGCCTTGCCAATCTGGTCGGCCTCGAGCGGGCCGACAACGTAGTCCAAGCCTGTTTATTCTCCCTCTCATTTTTGGGCGGGTTCTCTATCGGTTTCGGTCCATTTTGATTTTGTATTGGACTTTTTTCTTCATTTAGCAATCCGTTGCAGTCCTTTAGCCTGTCTGTTCTTGTTGGTCCAATTTCACCCATAATAATAACAATAAATAAATAAGTTTTTATTAATTTTTATTTTCTCAAACTCAAATTTGTCTACATTTGTCAATAGCTACTGAGGTCTATCCGATACGAGCTGTATGGGAATCCAAGTGGCTGTGTTTATGTTTAATTTAGCGAGTGTTCAATGCCACGTGGTCAGCTGACTAGATCTAATCTGCCAGATCTTCTCATGGGACCCATAATCTAAAATATATGTTTGTGTTTTCATGATCTATTTATTTTTTGTACTTATTAACAAACTTTGGAAAAATTAATGTGGTGAATTTAAAAAAGAAAAAAAAAAACGCCTTTAAAGAACTCGTGACCAGATGTATTATATAAATAATTTTTTAAAAAAAAAAAAAAACACTCGTGAACAGGTTTTGATTCAATTTAACATTATATCTAATGTTTTTTGTGTTTAATTTCATAATTTTACAAAATTAATAATATTATCGTTTAGTTTTTGGTGATTCAACCATTCTCATAAAATATCGTAAATATAAAACTTATGGGATGTGATTTTTTATTATTTTTTATTATTTTAAACCATAGGTGGGTTGAGATATAGATTTGTATTGTTATAACCAATCAAGATCGGTTCAGGTTGATTATGAGACGTAGATTTAAAAATTAGTTGTAGACACATGAATTTATATGAGTTTAAAAGTTCAAATTACATTTTTTGTCCATAAATTTGAATCACATTTTGGTTAAATTATAAATTTGGTTACTATGATTTGGAGAATTTTTTTAGTACAACAAATGTGGGGTAGGAGAATTTGAACTTCCAATTTCAAAAGAAGGAATACATATACATGTCAATTACCGTTGAACTATGTTCACTTTGGCATGGTTTGAAGAAAGTTAGAATTTAGTCTCTATGGTTTTAAAAGTTAGAATTTCGTCCTTATGGTTTGATAAAATTTCATAAATAATCTTGATGGTTTGATAAAATCTCATAAATAATCTTGATGGCTTGATAAAAAAAAAAAAACCTCATAAATAATTCCTATGGTATGGACTATTTAACCTTTTATTTTAATTTCTAAAACTTTCAAAATATTTATTTTAAATCTCAGTTGTCATGTTTATTCAATTTTGGTTTTTTTAGCTTTCAAGATGTCTATTTTAGATTTTCTAAAAAAATGTCTATTTTAGCATATGAATGTTAAAAGAATCATGATTATTGTTCTCCTTGTTAACTGTTTAACAGATGAATAACATAACTTTTTTTTTTCAATTCAACAACATTTGAGGGTGGGGGATTCCAACCTCTGATATCTTAATCGATGATACATACTAATTACCATTGAGCTATACTCACTTTGGCACGAATAACATAACTTCAAGTATATGCATTGATGTGCCGAAGTGAACATGTATTAAAGTCTCACCTAAATTAGTTGGCGTGGGTATTAGATGAGTTGGATATTGATTAACATGATCATATCAATTACCAAAATAATCTATTTTTTAAGAATAAAATAAACGTTTTAAAAATTTATGAACCTAACTAGCGAATTTTCTTTTAAAAATTGATATACTAAAATAGACATTTAAAAATTATAGACCAGAACCAAACAAGCTTAAAATTAGGAAAGATGGGATTTAAAAAATATATACAATGCTACATTTAATTTATAGATTTGTGATCTATCCAATAAAAAGAATATTGTTCAATAAGTCAAACGACAAAGGGTTTGATTGATAATATTAAAAATTTAGAATATCAAAACTATAATGTACGTACTTTAAAAATTTAATATATATTTTTTAATGTAAACGAGGACCCTGCCCCAAATAGCACCTATAATTACTGCTCGTGCCATAGCCATTTCCCTAAAGGGCAAGGATTCAATTTTTTTTAATAGAGTGATGATAATAAATTTCAGAGATTGATGATAATAATATATTTTTTTCTTACAAGAAGTTGATGATAATATTAACAAATTGGGAGCATGCAAATCGTGGAACTAATCATGATTTATTTCGAGAAAAAAATCAACGGCTCTGATTGGATAGTGAGAGCAAGTTGATTTTATATTATTATTATTTTAATTTTCAGAATTGGGACATTACTACTATATTTTTAATCAATTGTTGAAGAAAACTTGACATAAATAAATATTTTTGTATAGTTTACCTTATCAATAGATGTCTATATGGATAGGTGTAGTTAGGTGTTAGATATTCAAACTAATTTAGTTGTTGCTAAATAGCAATAAAAAATAACAGTTAATAAATTTCAATGGAAAATTTTATGTTGGAAAGTCAGAGTGAAGACATTTGAAAGCTTAGGAAACTAATCAAAATAGTTAAAAGCTTATGAAACAAAATCCAACATTTGATCTCTTTTTTTAAGTCTAACAAACGTGGGTAGGGATTCAAACCTTTGATCAAAAAAATAAGGAAGTTGTTGTTACCAAAATCTGGCCAAAGGAGAATCACCAAACTTTCACGTGATAACAACGGTGAATTTGTTTAGTTCGGGGAAGAATACGTGGCCTGTAAGATAGATAAAACCTGAATACCGGTGTGGTACTTGCTACACAGGCTCCGAAACTTAAGTCAGAAAGAGTTTTTTAGAGTGTCACAAGTGTATGGAGATTGTTTGAGCTTAATTGGACTTACCTTCTTTAGGTTGAAGAAGAGTATTTATATGGTCTCTTTAGGGTTTGACCTATTCCTCAGCGAACTAGGAGAAGAAGCGGATCGAGACGAGACATGTCAAAATGAATCGGATTGGGAGGGTCTAAGCTGAAGGAATGTTTACCATGTGCCCCGCCATAGCCGAGCTTGGGCTAGGTTGAGGTCGAGGATGTGGCCCAAATCCTCTTCCCTATTTGTTCAATGGGTCAGTTTGTCCCCCATTTTGGGTCAATTTTGCTTCTTTTTGGGCTTCATATCCTTCGATGTTGCTTATGAATTGAGTTATTTCCACTTTGTCTAATTTTACCCACAATAGAAGGGATACCTTAACTATTGTTAATCGTTGAGTTATAGGCATATATATTGGCCAACACATTTGAAAATTCAATAATCAAAACAACATATCAAACCTTTGATATTTTAGGCCCCGTTTGATAACCATTTAATTTTTGAAAATTGTGCTTGTTTTCTCATCATTTCTCTACAAATAAGTTTTATCTTTCTTAAGAAAACATTTGAATCTTTAGCCAAATTCCAAAAACAAAAACACGGTTTTGAAAACACTACTTTTTTTTAGTTTTCAAAACTTGGCTTGATTTTTGAAAATATATGTGAAAATTAGATAACAAAATAAATAAATCCATAAATGGAAGAAGTATTTATAGACTAATTTTCAAAAATCAAATGATTGTCAAACGGAGTATTAGGAATCACGACATAATATTTGAGAGTTTAAAGATCAATACAAATCATTTAAAAGTTCAAAAATTAAAACAAAATAGTAAAGCATTCCAAGATCAAATCAAAACAAATATAAAAGTTTAGAAACTAAAACAAGATATACAAATTTTAAAAAATCATTCATTGGGTAAGGTTCAAGTGGCGGCAAACAAGTAGTACAACTTGAAAGTTGAAGAACCAAAATGAAATGCGAAAAAAAGTTGAAGATAATGTTGAAAATAATAATTAAAAAATGTTAACGTGATCCACGTGGCAGCAAGTGGGAGGAGCGTGGGGGGAGGGAGAGGTGGGTGAGGAGCACGAAGCAGACATGGTCACGGGGGATCGCATCTGAGATAGGAATAAACTGCCAGGGGAGTGACCTGGCAGTGGGATGAGGATGACGTGGCAACGACGTGGAATTTCGACATTGTCTGATGTGGCAGATGTGTGGCCTTTGGAAGTAGCGAAGAGCCAAAAAGTAGAATGTCAGGAAAGCACGAGGTTTGCCAGCGAGGCGGCGAGTGGTAGCCGCTGGAATCGCCGACGGAAAGGAAAAAGGAATTAGTAAACGTTTGGCAGCGGAAATGGAAAAAAAGAAAAAAGAAAACGCATGTTTTCAGGGAGGAATATTAGAATATAGCCATTATAAATTAATGCAAAAAATAACATTATCCGAACAGGGCACATGAGCACGCAGTGGTAGCTTACTAAAATTTTTAAAATATAGGTTAAAATACTATTTTAATTCATGTACTTTAGTCCTCGTTCTATTTTAGTTTATGTACTTTTAAATGTTCAAATTTAGTTCATATATTTTTAATAAATCTTAAAATTAGTTCTTATTGTTACTTTGAAATTAAATTTTATCGAAATTGGTTAAATAATAACAATAATTTTCATGCAATAAAAGACATAACGTAAGTATATTTCTAAAATTTATAGAGGAAGGTTAATAGAGATTATTTTTTTAAAAGAAAAGTTAACAACAACAATAGAGACCAATTTTAAGCTCTTTTGAAAATTTGAGTATCATTTGATAATCATCTTGTTTTTAAAAATTGCGCTCGTTTTCTCACCATTTATCATGAGTTTCATATTTCTAAAGAAAATATTTGAATTCTTAGTCAAGTTTCAAAAATAAAAAACAAGTTTTTGAAAACTATTTTTTTTAGTTTTCAAAACTTAGACTTGGTTTTTAAAAATATTTTAGTAGATAACAAAACAAAAAAACTCATAGAGAGAAGTAATATATATGCTTAATTTTCAAAAACAAAAAACAAAAAACTACATAGTTATTAAATGGACCCTCAAGAACTAGATTTGAACATTTGAAAGTACAATAATTAAAATGAAATGAAACCAAAGTACAAGGACCGAAATAGTATTTTAACTTAAAATAATAAGGTTAAAAATTACTTTTGTTCCTTAAACTTTTATGGAGGTAACAATTTAGTTCTTGAACTTTGATTTGTAATGAGTACTTGTACTTTCAATGTTGTAACAATTTAGTCCATAAACTTTAGTATGTAACAAATTAGTCCTTGTATTTTTAAATTTGTAATGATTTAGTTCCTATTGTAAAAAATCTCATCAAAATTAAATGTCAATTTTTATTATTTAATGATTTAGACTTTGTAGCTTATAAACATATTGAGTTCCTAAATAATTTATTGATCTACCTCTATAAGAAATTTTATTAAATCTTAACAATAATTTTCATGATAGAGACTAAATTGTTACAAATTTGAAAGTACAATTACTAAATTGTTACATATTAAAATTAAGGAACTAAATTGTTATAAAATTGAAAGTACAATGACTAAATTGTTACATATTAAAATCCAGGGATCAAATTGTTACAAATTTAAAAGTATAATGACTAAATTATTTTATATTAAAGTTCATGGACTAAATTGTTACAAAATTGAAAGTACATGAACTAAATTGTTATAAATTAAAATTCAAGGACTATATTGTTACTTTTCTAAAAATTCAACGATTAAATTGTTATAGAATTGAAAGTATACCAAATTGTTACAAATCAAAGTTTTGATTTATGGATTAAATTTTTTAATTTTCTACAGGGTCAAAAGTAGTTTTTAACCCAATAATAATACAAATTTAACTTTTATATATATATATATATATATATATATATATTTATACCAAGAGCGACAAGTCAAAATGGGAACCTAAGGAGGCTGGCCTGGCCATGATCTGACCGTCGTAAATCCAAGATTGAGTGGGTCCAGCTTATTGCTGACCTGGGCAAATCAGTGGTCCGGATTTCAAATCAAGTAGAAAGGTTGATCTTCTACCGTTCGAGCGGACTTTGAGGATTGGTGACATGGACCCCATAGCCAGTGGGACCCATGAAAATATTTGGCACTATAGCCAGATGAGACGAGATCCTAGGATAATGGTCCCTACGTTCAGAAAAATTTATAGTATTACGAGAGTACTATATTCCATTTGTTCACACTATGTTTTAATATTAATGGATTCTACATAATTTTGAGTAGACCCTACATAATTTTTAAAAGAATGTTGATGTGGCAAATAATAAATGAGAGTAGTATGAAAATTTTTTCATACTACGACAGTACTATAATTTTTTCCCCTCCCATTGCTCCCTCTTCCTAATTAGGCTTTGGAATTAAGATGTCTTGAGGATTATACAAATCTTTATTCTTATTTTTTTAATGAATTATTTTTTTCTTTCTTTTGATCTTATTGTAGATATTTCAACCTTGTGAAGAACGTTTGTTTGTTTTTTTAATTAAATTATTAGTAGTATTATAGATATCTTTATTATTGTTACTATTTTAATGAAACTTATTAGTTGTTATTCTTTTTTTAAATCTTATAAAAGAAATTTCAATCAATGAACAATTTTGTTTTCTTTTTGCACTAATTATGAGTAATAGTTTATATATTTTTGAAAGACGTCTAGAAGATTATGCAAATCTTTTTATTTATTTATTTATTTATATTATTATTTTAATGAAGTTCATTAGCGTTACTATTTCCTTTTTATCTTACTAGAGATATTCCAATCACACCAACAACTTTATTTTCTTTTTTCGATAATTATGAATAGTACTTTATTACTATTTTTTAAGCCATCTAGAAGATTATGGAATCTTTTTTTTATAATAATAATAATTATTATTTATGTTAATAGAGTCAGAGTTTGTTTGGTTTAACATTTCAAGTGTTTAATTTTGGAAAAAAAGTAATTTTAATAAAAAAATGTAGTGTTTGACAACCACTCAAAACGACTTTTAAACAAATTAATTTGAGAAATAAGCTATTTTGAGTGAAACACTTGAAATCAACTTTTAGAAAAAGAATTTTTAAGTGTTTAATTTAGAATCTCTCACAAGTTTTCATTATATATGAAAATGACCAAAATACATTCGCACCATTGTCGCCCATTGCCGGTGACTGACGACAATCTTTGACGGCCGACGCCCACAGTCGGCAACCATCTCTGGCGACCGACAACTATCTCTGGCACCAGCGCCACCTCCTTTGACTATTTTTAGCAACCGACAGCCCTTTCGATGACCATCTCCGGTGACCGATGACACCTTTGACGACCATCTCCGTGTTAGGATTTGTGCTCTAAAACTCATTTTTTGTAATTACACATTTTCTCATTTATTAATAAAAGAATTTATTATTTTATATTGTGTATAATATTATCCAATATTGTGTAAAATCTAAGGTTATTATTGTAATCTTGAACAATATGTAGTTGACATACAAGAGGATCGTGTTCAAGTAATAATCTAAAGAGTCTATAGTATATGGATAAGATTATGTGGCTTATTCTGGTAACACTATTGATACGACTCATTTTGTAATTGTTACAAATAATTTGATCCAAATCATTCATGTGGAGACATGTGAGTGGGGGTATTCTATACAATGAGTTTGTATAAGACTAAACCACGAAATATTTAATCTCTCTTTATAAATCCGTTAATTAAGAAGATTAATATTTCATAGGATGATCATATTCGACTCAATCTTAATCTTGAGTAGGTTATGAACTCCTGTCTGGGAGGGCTCGTCCTTTGATCTACATAGGTGATAATGGTTTTTTTGTAATCGATTCAATAAGCCTACCATTTTGGGGACTTGACCAAATAGGGAGTTGAGAACATAATTTCATGAGATTGAATTCACTCTTTCCCATATAGGGAAAGTAGATGAGTAGTTCCCTTAAGTGCTGATTTTGGGACTTGAACAATGGGGCCCCACCCTCTCACTGGCCCAAGATGGACTTAGTTTATGGTTAGATCATAAAAAAATTGTTCATTAGAGGATCAGTGGTACTTAAAGTATAAGATGTAATTATATGGGTAAAACGAACTTTGACCCAGCTATAATTACGAACAACTTGTGAATGATTGACTTGCATGTAGTGATTATATCTATGGATACAACTTTTCCTACAGTACATAAAAGTGCAACTCTAGCTCTATAGTGGAGTGATCAATAGTTAATGAATGAAAGTCAATTAATTAAATTCTTTAATTAATTGATTTTGTATCATTTGAGCTTATAATCTGTAGGTTCATAAGGTCCATTTACTAGCTCATATGAACAAATAAGGATCAATTTCGTTGAGAAAAAAATTATGAAATGTTCAAATTAAAATTTAATATATTTGATATATTAAATGAGAGAAAACATATTTAATGTATATGATACATTAAATATCAAAGAAATTATTAATGTATTAAGATACATTAAATAAAATATATTTATTAAATTTAAATTAGATTCAAATTAGGAAATAGATTTCGTATGAGAATTTAAAAGGTTTTGAATAAGATTCAAATTGTTTAGATATATATATTTTAATATATTAGATATTAAAATATAAATATTTAATTATTTGCCATAGGCCACTATAAATAGGACCCCATGAGTGAGCCATTGTGTGCATTCAAAATAAGAGAAAAAAAACTTTAGAGAATTCTCCCCTCATTCTCTCATTCTAATTTCAAGAAGGTTTCCACAAATCCTTTTGATTCTTTGTTCGAGACATAGCGAGGAAGGCTTTTGTAGAAGAGCAAGTATACAAGAAGAACTTCTTTTATCCAAGGTATGTTTATACTTAACCCTAATATTATTATTTTCCTCTAAATAAACTCAAATCGATTTTGAAGCTTCCGCTAAGGTTTAATTAGATTATTCCTTTCACTCCAATGACTGGTGGAAACCGTCGACGACCATTTCTGATGACCCCTCTGGCTGTGGTCGGCTTGTCATATTATTTTAAATACAAATTTGAACTTATTAGTTCATAGTGTTTAATAGTCGTCCTTTATGGTAATTTGACATTAGTAAAAGCATTTTTAGTGTAGAGAAACCAAACAAACTTGTATATTAAAACACTTTTTAGAAAAATGTAACCAGACACTTGAGTATTTTAATTTTAAACTGTTTTTATAAAAATGTTAAAAAAAATGCATTTTTGAAAAATATTTTTTTTTCACAAGCAATCCAAATAGGCCATTATTTCAGCCATATGAACAACTTTAATTTCATTTTTTTATAACTGAAAATGATGTGGCAGTTAGGTTGCTGACGGAGTAATATTCAGTTGGCAAATTTATTAATTTAATATTAATTTTGTTGGTGAGTTATACTTGGATTGACAACATATATAGGGGCTGTTTGGGGTACAAGTTCGGAATCAAAACCCTGAGAATCAGAATCCTGAGAGGTTTGTTCTGGGGGGGTTCTGAAGCTTGAGAATCAGAAAGCTGTGTTTGAAGTGCAGTGTTCTGGAGCATGAGAATCAGGAAACTGTGCATGGGGTGTAGTGTTTTGAATCCTGTTTGTGCAGGTTTTTTCCTTTTTTTTCTTTAGCTGTTTTGTTCTCTTATTTTTCTCTTAATTTTAGTAGATGTTTTGTGAATTGTAGAAGCCCCGTATAACATAAATGGGTTACAAAATTGGAACTCTATTTTATAAATTAAAAAATTGGAAGTCTATTTAAGAAATTAGAGAATTTAAAACACTATTTCACAAAGTATTCAGAAACTTATTTTTGGAACTCTATTTTAGAAATTAAAAAAATTAGGAGTCTATTTAAGAAAGTAAGAAATTTAAAACTCTATTTCACAAAGTATTCACAAAACTATTTTTGGAACTCTATTTTAGAAATTAAAAAATCATAAGTCTATTTAATAAATTAGAGAATCTAAAACTCTATTTCACAAAGTATTCAAAAACCTATTTTTGGAACTCTATTTTAGAAATTAAAAAAATTGGGAGTCTATCTAAAAAATTAGGGAATTTAAACTCTATTGTACAAAGTATTCAAAAACCTATTTTTGGAACTCTATTTTAAAAATTAAAATATTGCAGTTCTATTTAAGAAATTAGGAAATTTAAACAAAATTTCGCACCGTATTTTGAAACCTATTTCAAGGATAAATGAGTTGTAAAATTCGAATTCTATTTTAGAAATTAAAATATTATAAACTCTATTTTGCACAGTATTTTGAAACATATTTCAAACATAGTGGGTTAAAAATTTTGTTTAGTAGCGGCGGATCCAGGATTTTAAGTCAGAGGGGGCACAAATCTGTTTGGTAACTATTATTTCAAGTTTGTGTCTATGTGATTTCTAAAATTTAAAAGTGTCCAATAGGTTATGGAACTTTCAATTTTGTATCCAATATGTCTTTGAACTTTAAAATTCATGGACCTACTAGACTCGAAATAAAAAGAACATGATCCTATTAGACATAAAAATTCAATTTTATATCTAGAATTGCTCATTTTTAAAATTTCGAATATGTCAGAGACCATGTTACAAAATTGAAAGTTCGATGACATATTAGACATTTTTAAAATTCAAAAACCTATTACACACAATATTGAAAGTTCTTGGATCAAATAGACACAAACCTGAAAGTTTAGTGACTAAAGTTGTAAAATTAACTTATTCAAATTAAGCAATATTATATACTAAATTATAACCAATAATTAGTTTGAGGTTAAATTATAAATTTGGTCCCAGTGGTTTGAACAAAGTTAGAATTTAGTCACTATGATTTTAAAAGTTGTAATTTCGTCTTTATAGTTTGATAAAACTTCATAAATAGTTCATATGGTTTGATAAAATTCTCATAAATAGTCCATATGGTTTGATAAAATTCTCATAAATAGTTCTTATTGTTTTAAAAGTTAGAATTTCGTCAATATGAGATTTTATCAAACAATAGGGTCAAATTTTAACTTTTAAAACTAAAGAGACTAAATTTTAACTTTCTCCGAAATAAAATTTGTAATTTAATCCTGCTATTAGTTTGTTAAATAGAAATTATGATTGAATTATTTATATAAATATACCATAAATGAATTTTATTGTTTTTTTTATGATGACCATAAATGGAATTAAATTTGAAATATTTAGTATTTTTATGTAAAATGAGATTTTTTTTTCCTGGATTGTAATCTTTAGGCAGTTAAAATTTTTAAAATGGTTTACTAAAGAAAACTATAAAATTTAAAACCTGAACTAAAATTCTGATAAAAAAAACATATATGCCAAAAATAATTAAATGATAAAAAGGAGTTTACATATACTCATAAATACATATATTAAATAAATGAAAAGTCATTTACATACAAAGAATTTGTAAATAAAGTGTATCTACAAAAAATTGAAAAATAATTACAAAAATTGAGTACGAAAAGCCTCGAACCCAGGTCATAATAGATGGAAGAGATTGTTGTTGCCACTAAACCAAAGGGGGCACATATTTACTTTTTGTAGACAAAATAATACTAATAGTTAATGTTTAATTTCTATTGTGTATAGAAAAAAGAAAAACCGATAATTTGAGGGGGGGCACGTGCGCCTCCTGGCTCCTTAATAGATCCGCCCCTATTTAGTAGCCATGTTTGTTTTTGGGCAATCGTTGAAGTGGTTGTTTGGGTGGTAAGGTCGATGGAGTGTTTAGGCCGCCAATAGTAGTTGTAGGGTGGTCTGGTAGTCGAAGTGGTCGTTGGGTGGTTGTCGATAGTGATTGTTGGGTGGTCGGATTGCTAGAGTGGTCGCCAAAGTGGTCATCAAGGTGGTTGGATCGCGCAGAGTGGTCACTGGAATGGTCACCAGATGGTCGTTAACTGTGGTTGTCAAGTCGTCAGGGTGATCGCTGGAGTAGTCATCGGGGTAGTAAGGTTGTTGGGGTGGTTGGGTCATTGGAGTGGTCATCAGGTGGTTGTCGACGATAGTTGCCAGGTGGTCGAGTTTTCGAGGTGGTCGCCAACGATGGTCAGGTAGCGGGAGTGTTCGGGTCACTAGAGTGATTGTTGGATGGTTATTGGCGGTGGTTGCTGATCGATATTTGCTACACGCAAGTGGACGTGATCGAAGTAATAAAGAAAACTGGAAGTACTCCAGAGTATCGTACCCAAGGGAACGAGTTTTAACAAAATTTACTAAGAGGACACAAAATTTGTTTGCAAAATGCAATTGCGGTGACCAATGGTATAGAAATGCTTGAGAGGTTGTTTTTGCTAAAGTAAATAAACGGAAGACAATAATTAAGAAAAATGGGATCCAAGTCGCTTATGCCCATTTGGAAAGAAATACTACTTAAAATGCAATTGCAATCTTAGTTAATACACAAGAACTAAGTAAACCGAATTCAACTCATATTTGATTTTGCTTCAAAATCTTTAGGAGACTAAGTGATTAAACCTATATTTCTATGGCTAATCGAACTTAGATAAATTTGCGCACAATTCTAGCGGTTTTGGAGTCTCGCCCTATGTCTAGGGTCGATGTTTAGGACTTATTTCTAAGCCTTTTCCTCCATTGCTTTTGTGACATCCGCTTTCCCTTAACCCTTTCGATATTAAGTTCAAACTCAACAAGCAATCACTAGTTGGCCGACTAGGTTTACCCACGTTAATTCAACAAAAGCAAACAAAGTCTCGATTGTTAACTAGATTGAACATGCTTTTAAGCTTCACATCTCTCCTCTAGGGCATTCACTAACTTGAATCCCTAAGGAGAAATTAGCCCTTTATGGAAGAAACGAAAACCCAAAATTTACTTGTTAAAAATTTCATATTTAATTAAAACGAAATAAGGTAAATAATTTTAAAGCAATCCGATTGAATTTTTTTTTCAAAGACACCTTGATACAAAATTAATCTAACAACTTAAGTACCCACAAAGACGTTGCTACAGTGCTGAAGCTAACAATTTAAAACTATTCGGAAATTCACTCCTATGAAAATAAAAAAAAAATCTCCAGAATTAAATAACTTGTATAAAAGATGAAGAAATTGAAACCCAGAACTTATTAATTTATTCAACTCCAAACACGCAAGAAGTGGGATTAAACAAAAGCTAACTCTCTAACTAAAAATTTAGCAGAAACTGAAAAATTAAAACAGAATTGTATAGAACCAAAGCAGAACAATGTAAACAAAATTCCTTGCTATGATCGAATCAAGCTAAATTGAATCTTAAACCTCCTCCACTTTTGTCGAGGAGGGATCAACGCAGGAATTAAAAATAAAAAACACAAGATTGGAATGCTGAACAGAAATCGTCTCTCACAGCTTGTTGTTTGAAAACTTGGAAGACAGAAAAACCCACAAAACAGAGTGCAAAAGCCGAGTGTCCCATTTCTTCGTTCGTACTCCTTTTATAGATATTATGAGGCATTTTCTTTCCATCTTGGGCTCCTTAATTCTTGGGTAGACTTTGGGAGTGAGATTAGGCTGGAAATTCTCCCATAAATCAAGTAATCTTCTTAAATCTTGGTAAATTTCCGTGAATTTCTCTTTGGTTTATAAGTCTAGAAAATGCAATTTCATTTTCCCTCTTGTAAACCACCTTGCCTTCCAAAGGAAATGCAATTACATTTCATTTGCATTTTCTTCATTTCTTCAAATCTGCACAAAAACAACAATTTTAGCTAACTTTCCTTTATCTTTTCAATTTAATTCTTCTTTTTCCATACTCTGACAAGTTTGCATGAATGTATCTTATAAATGCTATTTTTAGCTTGCTAGTTATTAAACAAAATAAGCAAAACTGACAAGAACAACTTAGTTTTAGGGTTAAATAATCCTCATAACTGAGAATTATCAATTGCGAGCATGTTGAGTCGCTGAGGTGGTTGGGTTATCAGGGTGGTTAGGTCGTTGGGGTGGTTGGGTCATGTGGGTGGTCGTTAGACTGGTCTCTAGAAATGTCATCGGAATGGTTGTTGGAGGTAGTCATCAGGGATGGTCGGGTCACCAGCGTGGTCTTTGGAGTTGTCATCAGGTGGTCGTTGGAGTTGTTGTCGAAGTGGTCGCCAACAAATGGAAGAGGAAAACGTGGCACAAGCCACTGTTGCAACCCATGGGGTTGTGTTTCAAAACCAAGGGTTTTTAACATCTTAGGCCAAACATGGTTTTGAGTTTGGAATTCAAACCCACCCAAACTCAAAACCATGCCCCAAACACCCCCATATTATTTAATAACAATTGTTTATACACGTGTATTTTACATCTGCTACACTTCCAATTAATTTTATAATATTTCATCTAAATTATGCTGGATCTACAACTTCAACAAGAATAAACTTTTTGATTGAATTACAATTTTTTTTGAAATGGTTAAATTATAAATTTGGTCCCATGAATTGGGTATAATTTCAATTTGTTTCCTATAGATTGAGTTAAGTTTGTTATAATTCTTGTGGTTTGGTTGAACTTTACGAATCGTCTTTCAATTGCATTCTATCCACCCAAAAAATTCAACTATTTCATTATATTTTTACTCGGTCATAAATTCTGATACAGTAACTAACATAGTTACTCAAATAGAAAACATCATTACAATATGTCATTAAAAAAATTGTCAATGTGATAACAAAAAATACGATTGGTGAAGTTTAAGTTCTGTTTGTTAACCATTTTGTTTTTAAAAATTGTGTTTGTTTTCTCGGCATTTCTCTACAATGATTTACATATTTTTTTAATAAAACATTTGAATTTTTAGTCAAATTCCAAAAACAAAAACAAGTTTTAAAAAACTATGTCCCTGTTTGATAATCATTTAGTTTTTGAAAGTTAAACCTATAAATGCTACTTCCACCTGAGTTTTTTTTTTTAATTGTTTCGTTGTCTACTTATTACATATGTTTTAAAAAATCAAGCCAAGTTTTAAAAACTCAAAAAAGTAGTTTTCAAAAACTTGTTTTTGTTTTTGGAAATTTGGCTAAGAATCCAAATGTTTTCTTAAGAAAGATGAAACCCATTACAGAGAAATGATGAGAAAATTCCAAGCATAATTTTTAAAAACCAAAAGGTTATCAAACGGGGATCAAAACTCGGCTTGAATTTTGAAAACATTTGTAAAAAGTAGATAACAAAACAAAGCAAACTATAAGTGAAAGTAGTGTTTATAAGTTTAATTTTCAAAAACAAAAAACTAAGGTCCCATTTGATAACCATTTGATTTTTGAAAATTGTGTTTATTTTCTCATCATTTCTCTACAATGAATTTCATCTTTTTAAGAAAACATTTGAATTCTTAGCCAAATTACAAAAACAAAAATAAGTTTTTAAAAACTATTTTGCTTAGTTCTCAAAACTTGGCTTAATTTTTGAAAACAAATGTAAAAAGTAGATAACAAAATGAGGAAACTCATAATTGAAAGTAGTATTTATAGGCTTAATTTTCAAAAAGAAAAAATTAAATATCAAATGGTTATCAAACAAAACCTAAATAGTTATAAAACGAGACTTTAGCTAAATCATAGAAATAAAATTAAAAAATTTTAAATTACAGGGATTAAATTAAAATTAAACACAAATGACAAGAAGCTAAATTTAAACTAGGATGAAAATATAAAAATTAAATTAGAACTTCTAAAATCATACGAATCCAATTGAAACTATATCCAAACTATCGAAACTAAAGCGTGAAAATTAACCCAACTTACTTTTTTGGACTTCATTTATTATATTTATCCTTCACGTCAACCAATTGCCACGTAAAAGTGAAACAATTACGTCCAAATCCAAGCACCAACTTCCAACTAATTAAATTAAACATCCTGTTAGGTAAATAAAATCACCGGATTCATCAGAAACCGCCACCGGAAAGTTTCTGCAAAAGCAAACGTCGGCAGAAGAAGCAACAATTCCGGCCAAGTTCAATGAATCAATGAATTCGTCCAGGTTCATTGCACCATAAATAATTCAACGTCTTCTTTTTATTTATTTATTTTTCAATCACTTGAAAAATCAAAATAATTTAGTATCATTAGTTTTGGGCAATTTGTTCTTTCAAAAACACTTAGGGACTATTTGTTTCGTGGTAATTGAAGATTTCCATGGAATGGACATTTGGATTACTTCGCTTGTTTTGTAGGAATGTAAGATATTTTGACATATTAAGATGCGCTGGTATTCTAGAATGCCCATTTAGAGGGCATCTGGTTAAATTTGGATGCCCTTTTGAAACATGTAAGATTCTCACGTTGAGGGCATCTGCTAATAACATATTTGCCCCTTATCAATTTTCTTAATTTTATATTTTTATTTCTATTTAAAAATAAATTAATGAATTTATGCACTAATAAACGATCATATGTAGTTAGCTATATTTATATTTTACATTTAGATATAAAATAAAGCCGATTTAAAATTGAATTAATATTTAATATTAAATATTTTATAAAAATATCAAACTAATATAAATTAATTTGTTCTACAAAATAACACATAAATATTAGTATAAAATAAATTGATATACAAATATAATATTAAATTAACAACACCAAAATGCATGTGATATCAATTTAATTATATTAAACTAATAATTAAATTATGTAATAATTAAATTATGTAAAGGTTAGCAAGAACATTGTTGGTATAACACATAATCTTAAGACATTTCCATATATAAATTCTGCAAAACAAACATGACTATCTAAATATTCCCAGACATCCTTATAAATTTTTATGCAAAATAAATATGGTAATCTAAATATGCCGGACATCTAAGATTCTGAGCATATGAAGATGCCGGAAATCATGATTCCCTAAAAACAAACGGCCCTTTAAGGGTCATGGAAAAATAGATTGTTAGCGTTTTACCGAGTTGAATTATGCTTAAATTGACCAAATTACTTTTTGTTACAGAGCATATATGAATATTTGAGACAAGGATATACTTTGTTATTTATTTATTTATTTTTAAAAAATATGTCAACCCTTCTTTTAGCAAGTGGAAATTAATTTACATAAAGGTATTTGATTTTTTATGCAAATTGCAATTTATTATGTTGAAATATATGTCAAAAAGTATTGGTTATTGAAATTGAACAACACTTGACAACATATTGGTGTATTAGGTATCTTTCTACACACCATTGTTAAAATTTTGACAATTAAAAGAGAGTAAAAAAGTTCTAATTTCTCAATTTTCACTTTTCGCTCACTTAATTGTCAAATATTTAATAGTGGTATATAGAAAAATATTTGTACATCGGTATACAACTAAGTATTTCCCAACTAATCAAATTAAACATCCTGTTAGGTAAATAAAATCACCCGATTCATCAGAAAAGTTTAGTATCCAATGAATCAATGAATTCATCCAGGTTCACTGCACCATAAGTAATTCAACATCTTCTTTTTATTTATTTATTTTTCAATCACTTGAAAAATCAAAATAATTTAGCATTATTAGTTTTGGGCAATTTGTTCTTTCAAAAACAATAAATGGTCTTCGGAAAAGGGATTGTTAGAGTTTTACAAGTTGAATTATACTTAAGCTGACCAAATTACTTTTAGTTACGAAGAATATTTGGTCAAAGTGAGCATAGTTCATCTGACATATCGAATGTATTAACGACCAAAAGGTATGTAGTTTGAAACCCCCAAACTCCCTATTGTATTAAAAAGAAAGTTACGAAGAATATTTGAAGATTTGAGATAAGGATATGCTTAAGGAGAAATTAATTTACATAAAGGTATTTGATTTTTTATGAAAATTGCAATTTATTATGTTGAAATAATGGTGCACTATGTATACTGGTGTGTTAGGTATTTTCCTACACATGAAAAAATTTCTAGTACTACGGGAGTACCATACTCCCTTTGTTCACACTATGGTTTTGAGTTTATAAATAATTTTTTAATACTGGTTGACCCCACATGATTTTCAAAAGAATGCTGACGTGGCAAGTAATAAGTGAGAGTAGTATGGAAAAATTTCCATACTACAGTAGTACTAGAATTTTTCCCCTACACACACCGTCATTTTCCACCTTTCGCTTACTTAGTTGTCAAATATTTAATGGTGGTGTGTAGAAAAATATCTATACATCGGTATGCAGCTAATAAAATATCAAATATTTAAGTATTTTTCATTGAAACCTAGGTTTTGTAGCTCGAGAATAAGAGCAAGTTCCTTCCATTGAGGAGATTTTTGTAAATAAAATATTAGCCTTTTGTGTACTTTTTTTTTTTTTTTTTTTTTTTTTTTTCATTTTTAGGAAAGCCTTTTGTGTACTAATATGTAGCTCGAGAATAAGAGCAAGTTCCTTCCATTGAGGAGATTTTTGTAAATAAAATATTAGCCTTTTGTGTACTTTTTTTTTTTTTTTTTTTTTTTTTTCATTTTTAGGAAAGCCTTTTGTGTACTAATATGTAGCTCGAGAATAAGAGCAAGTTCCTTCCATTGAGGAGATTTTTGTAAATAAAATATTAGCCTTTTGTGTACTTTTTTTTTTTTTTCCATTTTTAGGAAAGCCTTTTGTGTACTAATATGTGTATGTATTATAAAAGTACCAAACATTATTATTTTTAATTAAGTGTTTATTTTGTAAATAGGAAAAAAACTAAGTCCATGAACTTTTAAGTTGGTATCTAAAAGGTCTTTGAAATTGAATAACTATTGATAGGTTACTGAACTTTCAATTTTGTGTTTAATATAATAGGCCAATTCCTAAGCTTACAAAATGCCTAATAGGTTCTCGAACTTTTAATTATTTGTGTAATAGGTTTTTGACATATTTAAAATGTTTTAAAAATGAACTAATATATTAGTTATAAAATTGAAATTTATATTTAATAGGTCTCTAAACTTTCAATTTTGTATTTAGTAGATCTGTAAATTTTAAAATATATCGAATAAATCAAGGACTTATTAGATACAAAATTGAAAATTCAGAGACTTATTGGATACAAAATTGAAAATATAAGAACCTATTAGACAATTATCTATTGGACAAAATTTTAAGTTCAAAGACTTATTAGACACTTTAAAGTTTATGAACCAAATAGACACAAACCCGAAAGTTGATAGACTAATTAAATTTGTAATTTAACCATTTTTTAAGTTAGTTAATTAATTTAACTTTAAAATTTTAATTTCATCAAATTGAACTATAGAGTTGATTAGTTAATAAAGGTCTCGCTTGATAACCATTTGTTTTTTAAAATTATGCTTGTTTTCTCACTATTTTTTGTACACTAGTTTTCATCTTTCTTAAGAAAACATTTGAATTCTTAGCCAAATTTCAAATACAAAAACAAGTTTTTAAAAACTATTCTTTTAGGTCCATTTGATAATTATTTAGTTTTTAAAAATTTTGCTTGTTTTCTCATCATTTCTCTACAATGAGTTTCATCTTTCATACGAAAATATTTGAATTCTTAGCCAAATTTCAAATTCCAAAAATAAGTTTAGTTTTCAAAACTTGGTTTGGTTTTTGAAAACACATGTAAAAAGTACATAACAAAACAAAGAACCCATAGATGGAAATAGTATTTATAAGCTTAATTTTTAAACAACTAAAAAGAAAAAATCAAATGGTTATCAAGCATGACCTTAACTTTCAAAACCTGGCTTAGATTTTGAAAGCATTTGTGAAAATAAAACCTATAGGAGTTTACAATAGTATAATGGTTAAAATCACCGTCATCACTTTCTAGTATTATGTGCTTTCAAAACAGGAAGCTAGCGAAACGAGAAATCTATCTTCCCTTGAATTTAGGTATGCGAATTTTTGGGTTCACTTTCACGATATTCCTTTGCCTTGCAAAAATAGGAAGTTGGCAGTGGCACTTGGGAATGCGATTGGAACATTCGAGAAAGTGGAAACAAATGAGAAAGGGAAATGTTGGGGAGACACAGTGTGAGTAAGGGTGAAGCTGGACCTACAGAATCTTCTTAAAAGAGCAACAAAAATGAAGATAGGATCAATGGTGAACGAGCGATGGGTGCAAATAACCTACAAAAAATTGCCAACATTTTGCTTTCAATGTTGGAAATTGAGGCACTTGGTTAGGGATTGTGACTCAGAAGAAGAAGATACTGAAGGGGATATGTAGTTCGACAATTGGCTAAGAGCATCACCTACAAACAGTGGAAACTAAGCGGGGGAAAATGCTAAATCCAAGGGTGAAGGCAAGAGAGAAAGAGGTCGGGGCAGTGGATCATTGGGAAAAGATAAAAGGTTGTGGGAAGAAAGCAACTCAAGCGAGGAAGAATCAGAAGAACATCGTGAAAGATTTAATCGGAGAAAGGAACAAAAACATGGAAAATCAAAGTAACAACAATTTCACTATTCCAGTGAGTGCAAAAGAGCCGTCAACCGACAAGGAAAAAGACAAAAGTAAGAAAATCATTATCAATTTACATGGTAGGACAGTCGGCAGTGATGGGACAACATAAAACTATTTTCTTTCCAAAAAAGAATTAGCTGTTGTAGGGAAAGGGAGGTCGGTCACAAATGGTGAAATTTGACCTTGTAAGAAAAAAATTTGCATAAAAAGCCCAAATATAGGTGAGAAATTTGGCCAAGATTCTCCTTTTGTAAAAAAAGCAATGGAGGGTGAAAAACAAGAAAATATAAAGGAAGTCTTACAAAGGTTGGAGAATCTAGTGGGCCTAGTTGAAAGCAATAACATGAGGCACTAAAAGAGAAGAGCATGTGGTAATGCTGGAAATGGTATCTCAAAGAGGAAAGAAGACTTAACTAATTTGAGGGAGGCAAGTTTGGGGAAAAAACATTTGCTGGAGACAGAGACTGACTTTATAGGAAATAAGAAGTAGTGCATTGAAACCTTTTACTCTGATGATAACAGAAGGATATTGGCGGAGGCTAGACGCCAGCCCTGCCGGATGCCATAAAAATCTTTTGTTGAAACATTCGAGGTCTAGAGAATCTTCTAACACTCTGAGCCTTATGTCATGGGTGCGTAGTACAAAACCCCACATCGTATTCTTATTTGAGACCAAGAGTGATAAAAGTATTGAAGCCCAGTTGAAAAGGGAGCTGGTTTTCGAGAATTGCTTATCGGTTCAGTGCGAAGGCCAGGGGGCCTCCTTTTACTTTGAGAGAATGATTTAGACTTGAGAATATAGTCTTGGTCAAAAGGTCACATAGATGCAGTTTTAAAAATAAGTTGGATTGGTGGAGATTTATGGGTTTATATGGAAACCTGGAAACGGAGAAACATGTGGAGTCTTGGAAGTTGTTAAGGTGGCTTAACTCTGTGTGTAATCTTCCTTGGATCTTGGTGATAACTCTTAAAATAAGAGTTATAGGCTAGCATTTCAAGATTAAATATTCATATGATGTTTCTGAAGGGAATAATCGAATTAAACCCATAGCGGAAGCATAAGAATCGTCTTTGATTTATTTAGAATTAAACTAAATTACAAGGTTAAGCAAACATACCTTAGGATTATCATGGAGATATTTCTGGCGGGTCTTTATCTCTTCCACAAAGTCTTCCTAGCTATGACTCGAACACAGGACCAAGGCTTGTGGGAGCCTTTTGAAAGAAAATCCCCAAGGGATTGGAGAGGAAGAGGTCTAGAGAGAATTCTCTAATTCTCTCTATTGAGGAGATGTGTGTTATCAAGAATGCACAATGGCTCGCCCCTAGGGTCCTATTTATAGTGGTCTAGGGAAGATAATAAAATAATATATTTTAATATCTAATATATTAAAATATATTTATCTAAACAATTTGAATCATATTCAAACCTTTTAAAATTCTCCTACGACATTTATTTCCTAATTTGAATCCAATTCAAATTTAATAAATATATTTTCTTTAATGTATCTAATATACATTAATTATTTTCATATTTAATGTATCAAATACAATAAATATATTTTCCTCTTTTATATTTAATATATCTAATATATTAAATATTAATTTGAACATTTCAAATTAAATATTAATTTGAACATTTCAAATTTTTCTTTCAACTAAATTGATCTTTTAGTGTTACTGTGAGCTAGCAAGGGGACCTTATGGACCTACAGATTATAAGCTCCAATGATACAAAATTAATTAATTAAACTCTTTAATTAATCAATTTTCATTCATTAACTCTAGGGTCACTCCACTATAGACCTAAAGTTGCACTCTTATGCACTGTAGGACAAGTTGTGTCCATTGATATAATCACTACATGCAAGTCGATCCTTCACGAGTTGTTCGTAATTACAGCTGGGTCAAAAGTCCGTTTTACCCCTATAATTACATCATACACCTTAAGTATCACTGATTCTCTAATGAACAATATGTTTATAATCTAATTATAAACTAAGTCCCTCTCGGGCCAATGAGAGGGTGGGGCCCCATTGTTCAAGTCCCGAAATCAGCACTTAAGGGAACTACTCATCTACTTACCCTATATGGGAAGGAGTGAATTCCATCTTGTGAAATTATGTTCCCAGCTCCCTATTTGGTCAAGTCCCCAAAATGGTAGGCATATTGAATCGGCTACAAAAGCCACTCTCACCCATGCAAATCAAAGGACAAGCCCTCACAGGCAGGAGTTCATAACTCACTCAGGATTAAGATCGAGTCACATATGATCATCCTGATGAAATATTAATCTTCTCAATTAACGGATTTATAAAGAGAGATTAAATATTTCGTGGTCCAGTCTTATACAAACTCATTGTATAGGATACCCCCACTCACATGTCTCCACATGAATGATTTGGATCAAATCATTTGTAACTATTACAAAGTGGGCCGTATCAATAGTGTTACCAGAATAAGGCACCCAACCTTATCCATATACTATGACCCTTTAGGTTATTTCTTAAACATGATCCTCCCGTATGTCAACCACATACTGTTCAAGATTACACTAATAACCTTGGATTTTTCATATAATGGATAATATTATATTGCAAATAAAATAATCAAAATTATTATTATTATTAAATAAATTATTAATTACGAGGCTTTAGGGCATAAATCCCAACAGTTTCATTATTGTGAAAACCCCTAACTTTGATTTATTTTGCTCTAGGTTTACTTTTGATCTAGTAAAATTCTTATTAGAGCAGGGTTTAAATAATTAATGAGCTTATTTGATTAATTCAGGGTATGCTTAAAGGCTGGATAATTATTGAGGAAGAAAGACTTTTGAAGCAAAGGGCAACAATTTTATAATGTTTTGCTGGATCAATTCTGATAGTTCAAGACAACACAAATTTCGCACGTGATAAAAGGTAGCTCATTAAATGAGCTGAAGGATGTCAGAACAGTCAGCTTATTTCGGCCAATAGAAGCTCTCCACTTTAGAGGTCCTGTCTAATCAGCCTTGATTTACAAAAAGGAAGGAATATTATTGACACGCTTGCTAGAGTGATATGAATGAGTTGGCAATATTAGTATGTCAATGCGCAAGTGTACACATTCATTTGTAGCAAGTGGTAAGTAAATTATCGTATCCACAGAGACTAGTAATTCACTAATTACCACAACTTGATTCTCAATAAACTCAATTGGTAACCATTTAAACTTTATCAAGGAAATGAAATAACATAATTCGGAATTTGCTGGAACAAAATAAATGCTAAAACAAAGATGGCAGAGTAAAAATTGCAGAAAACAGAGAATGGCTAAACTGGTACTTTGAATTGAATGGAAGGCTCGGATTAGGGGTGATTGTCCGTTTTAATCTATTCTACAGCTTAGATACATGATCATATACCTCAATCCACTACAGCTCACATGGTATTCTCCCGAATAACCAGAATTTTGCTGTTTCATTTCCATTACTCCAGCATTAACTATCCTGCTGTATTTATGTGCATTAGGCAAGTGATTATCCCTAATCCCCTTACTTGGCTAGCTACTAACCCTAACAATGGGGCTAATGTGGTTCTTAAGCAATCAACTCCTTTTATTCTTCCCAGAAATCGAAGGAACACTACACAAGATGGTTGGCCAAACGAAATTGTGATGAAAGAAATAAAAACACTTAACAACCATATTGAGTTAAAGACAATGTATTAAGCTGCAAGAATGATCAGAACATCCAACCCCTAATCCTCACCTTGTAGGTGATCAGTTCATAATGTGAAAAACACAGAAAATATTTCAGAAATAAAGCATCATCCTAACAATGTAGCTAAACTAAAGAGAAGAAGAAGAGAAAGAAGATGAAATGTTGCCACAGAAGGATTGAACCAGCATTCAACAATGGCTTCAGCGGCGGTTCCTTCCTCTTTTGGTAAGATTCCGGCAGCCTCCTTCTTCTTCGGACTGATTTCTCCCTTTCCTCTGTTTTCTCTCTAGAACCAGCCTCCTCCTTTTTCTCCTCTCTCTAAAAAATGGCTGCCCAACCCTAAATATCTCATAGTTTGTGCAAATAGGGGCTGATTAGACATGACCCATGAAATGACCAGCTCCCATTGGCTGAAATAGGCTGAGTCATCTGACATTTGCCAACTCATTTAATGAATTAATCTTCTCACGTGCGAAAGTTGTATTGGCCCGAATTGCTAGGTTTGCTCCAGCAAACTGTTATAAAATTGCTGCTCAAAATCTTCAAAAGTCCTTAAATTAAACCCTAAATCAATCACATAAAACTCGTTAATTATGATAATCTTGGTCTAATAAGAATTTTACTACTTCAAAATTAATCATAGAGCAAAATGACTCAAAGTTAGGGAATTTATAAGATAATTCGAGATAAAATATGACAATTCAATCCAAAAATGATATCCTATAACTCTTATTTTAAGAGTTATCAATTATCTTTGGGCAACCGTTTTTGGAGGAGGAAAGCAGGAAGAGAGGTATGAAAAGGAGATAGAGAGAAAATGAGAAGAACCTTCGATTTTGGAGGCCATGGGCAAGAGTTTTCCAAATAAGGAAGGTTTCCTCATGTGGAGTTGACGCTGATGCTGAACCAAGCTATTTGGGGCAACATTCCATTTTCTTCTTCTATTACTTCTTCCATTTAGTTTTTCCTACATTGTTTACTTCATGTTTGTATTTCAATTTCTTTATTGTATTTCTTGCACTATGCATTAATCACCACAAGGTGAGGATTAGGGAATGATTGTGTTAGCTTGAACTTTTGCTGGTTCGTATTTTGTTAATTTTAATTTGGTTTTTAAATGTGTTTACTGCTATAGCAAAGTTTTGTTTAGCCAGCTTAACTTTTGCATTGTCTTCTTGATTTTCGAGAGAAATAGGGGAGGCTGATTCTTAAAAACCACATTAGCTCATTTCATTAGAGTTAGAAGCTATCTAAGCAAGTGGGTTAGGGATAACAACTTGCCTAATGCACTATCGCAACAACGGGCTAAAAATGAAGGGATTAATGAGAATTAATCACTTATCTTAGGGATTTCGGGAGATTTTTCTAGAAGACTGTTAGTGGGTTGAGTTAGCAAAATTATCAAGTCAACATTGTTCTCTGTTAATGCATGATTTACCTTGATCCAAACCTATTTACTCGAAATTACAAGTTAGTTTCGTTTAACACTCTGTTTAAGCATAAATTCTATTTAAGCATTCTGCTTGTCCTTACATTATTTGTTTTATTTTTGTTCCTGTAGTCATTAATTACTCCAAAATTTATTGTGGTTACCTTATTGAGTTACTGGAAATTAATTTTTGGTTTTGGAAAGATTCCTAATCTCCGTGGATACGATAATTTACTTATCACTTGATACTTCTTATGTGTACACTTGCATATATTATCACACAAATTATTGCTAGACCTATAAGGCTCTGCAATGTGGCTTACAAGATTGTTGCAAAAACTCTTGCAAACAGGATAAAAAAAGTGCTTGAAGCTGTGATCTCTCCAACGCAAGCGACTTTTGTGCTCAAAAGATTTATAACAGATAATGTGATTGTCGGATTCAAATGTATGCATGTGTTGAACAATAGAAGAAAAGGAAAGAAAGGAAATATCATACTTAAGCTTGATATGAGTAAGGGTATGACAGGGTAGAATGACACTTCTTAAGGTTATCCATGGAAATGCTGGGATTTGACCCCCTTTGGCTAGACATAGTGGTGAATTTGTGGAATCGGTCAGTTACTCAGTACTTATTAATGGAGTTCCACAGGAGGAGTTCAAACCAACCAGAGGCATTCGGCAAGGAGACCTCCTTTCGTCCTACCTTTTTCTGCTTTGTACGGAAGGCCTTTCTGCTATTCTAAATAGGGAAGTTTCTTCTGGTAGTATTTGTGGCTTTCCTATCAATAATTACTGTTCTACTCTAATCCATATTTTCTTTGCAGATGACAATTTGATTCTTCTTAAAGCCGATAGGAAGGAGTGCGAGATGTTCAAGAAAGTGCTAAGAACCTATGAGGAAGCTTTGGGGCAAACAATTAATCTCTCAAAGTTCTCCTTCATGGCCAAAAGGAATGTCAGAGTCTTGAAAGTGGAAGAGTTCAACAGCATTTTGGGCATTAAGTATGTTGAATCCCTGGGGCAGTATCTCGGGACGCCCTCTTGAAGCAATGAACAATTCATTATGTAGTGGAAACATTAGATCGTCTTTGATTTTACTGAAAATTAAACAAAAACTAAGGTTAAGCAAAACATACCTTTGTATATTATGGAGATATTTCGAGCAGATTTTTAATCTTCTTGCTCCCACTCCTGTTAGGATTTGTGCCCTAAAACTCATTTTTTTTTTTTTTGTAATTAAACATTTTCTCATTTATTAAAATAATTTATTATTGTGCATTGTGTACAACATTATCCAATATTGTGTAAAATCCAAGGTTATTATTGTAATCTTGAACAATATGTAGTTGACATATAGGAGGATCGTGTTCAAGAAATAACCAAAAGAGTCTATAGTATATGGATAAGATTGAGTGTCTTATCTTGGTAATACTATTAATACGACCCACTTTGTAATTGTTACAAATGATTTGATCCAAATCATTCATGTGGAGACATGTGAGTGAGGGTATCCTATACAATGAGTTTGTATAAGACTAGACCACAAAATATTTAATCTCTCTTTATAAATCCGTTAATTGAGCAGATTGATATTTTAAAGGATGATCATATGCGATTCAATCTTAATCATGAGTGAGTTATGAACACTTGCCAATGAGGGTTCGTCCTTTGATTTGCATGGGTGAGAATGACTTTTGTAGCCGATTCAATAAGCCTACCATTTGGGGACTTGACCAAATAGGGAGTTTGGAACATAATTTCACGAGATGGAATTCACTCATTCCCATATAGGGAAAGTAGATGAGTAGTTTCCTTAAGTGCTGATTTCGGGACTTGAACAATGGGGCCCCACCTCTCACTGGCCCGAGAGGAACTTAGTTTATGATTAGATCATAAACAAATTGTTCATTAGAGGATCAGTGGTACTTAAGGTATAAGATGTAATTATAGGGGTAAAACGGACTTTTGACCCAGCTATAATTACGAACAACTTGTGAAGGGTCTACTTGCATGTAATGATTAGATTGATGGACACAACTTGTCCTACAGTGTATAAGAGTGCAACTCTAGGTCTATAGTGGAGTGACCTATAGTTAATGAATGAAAATTAATTAATTAAAGAGTTTAATTAATTGATTTTATATCATTGGAGCTTATAATATGTAGGTCCATAAGGTCCCTTTGTTAGCTCATATGAACAAATAGGAATCAATTTTGTAGAGAGAAATTTTTGAAATGTTCAAATTAAAATTTAATATATGTGATATATTAAATGAAGAAAAATATATTTATTGTATATAATACATTAAATATCAAATAAATTATTAATGTATTAACATACATTAAAGAAAATATATTTATTAAATTTGAATTAGATTCGAATAAGGAAATAGATGTCGTAGGAGAATTTGGAAAAGTTTGAATTTGATTCAAATCAGTTAGATAAATGTGTTTTAATATATTAGATGTTAAAATATATTATTTAATTATTTGCCCTAGGCCACTATTAATTAATTAATTTTCATTCATTAACTCTAGGGTCACTCCACTATAGATTTAGAGTTGCACTCTTATGCACTGTAGGAAAAGTTATGTCTATGGATATAACCACTACATTCAATTCGATCATTCACGAGTTGTTTGTAATTACAGCTGGGTCAAAAGTCCGTTTTACCCATGTAATTAAGTCTTGCACCTTAAGTACCATTGATCATCTAATGAACAATTTGTTTATGATCTAACCATAAACTAAGTCCCTTTCGGGCCAGTGTGAGGGTGTGACCCCATTGTTCAAGTCCAGAAATCAGCACTTAAGGGAACTACTCATCTACTTACCCTATATAGGAAGGAGTGAATTCCATCTTGTAAGATTATGTTCCAAGCTTCCTATTTGGCCAAGTCCCCAAAATGGTAGGCATATTGAATCGGCTACAAAAGCCACTCTTACCCATGCAAATCAAATGACAAGCCCTTATAGGCAGGTGTTCATAACTCACTCAGGATTATGATCGAGTCGCATATGATCATCCTGATGAAATATTAATCTTATCAATTAATGGATTTATAAAGAGAGATTAAATATTTCGTGGTCCAGTCTTAAACAAACTAATTGTATAAGATACCCCCACTCACATTCTCCACATGAACAATTTGGATCAAATCATTTGTAACTATTACAAAGTAGGTCGTATCAATAGTGTTGCCAGGATAAGACACCTAACCTTATCCATATACTCTGACCCTTTAAGTTATTTCTTGAACATGATCCTCCCGTATGTCAACCACAAACTGTTCAAGATTACACTAATAACCTTGAATTTTTCATATAATGGATAATATTATATTGCCAATAAAATAATAAAAATAATTATTAATTATTAAATAATCATTAATTACGAGGCTTTAGGTCATAAATCCCAACGGATGGTTTGTTACGTTTTGGTTTATTTTCATTTTAGTTATTTTTATTTATGCATGTTTGCTTTGAGTTTGTTTTTCTGTTGTAGGTGTTCTTATTTTGTTGGAACGACAAGGACTGATAATGTAAAGACTAGAGTATAACGAATTATAATAACAAATGAAGATGAGAATGAAAGAGACTTGCAAAAAAAAATTAGAGTTATTCAAGGGATGTTGGTTTAATCTCTCTACCTTTTGTCTGTTTAAGTTTTTTGTTGGTCATGTTCTTTTTATTTTATTTTATTAGTTATCTCAGTAGTTTTTGTTTGTGTCTTTAACTTTTAAAATTAGAGTTGTTAGAGAAAGAAAAGTTGAAAAAGAAACACCATCTCCTTCTCCTATGTTTGCAAATGAATGGATATGTTGATGCTGGTTCCACCTTGCTGTTATGACAAAAGAAAAAAATGATTGTTTTTTTTTTTTTAGTGATGCATGTTTCAAAGTTGTTCTCTTAAAAGTAGTGCACAATGTGTATCAATGTTTTTGCCTAGTGGAATTTTGTCATGTTATTGTGTTATTTCTATTACATGATGGTTGGTGGACTAAGGTTGCTAACTATGCTAGATGAATGTATTGTTTTAGCAATTTAGTTACGGTTTATTTTGTCCACAATTTTACTACTCTTTTGCACAGTAAATCTTAGTGTCCAAATGATATCCTTTAAAACCAACCCTTGTACAGTTAGGCTTTTAGGAGAGCTCACTCTATTAACCAACCCTTTAATGAGCTTTACTTTCCCACTTTAATCATAGCTCTTGTAGAAATAAGTTTGGGGGTCTTGCCTTCCATCTCTGCTCATTGGGGACAATGAGTAGTTTAAGTTTAGGGGTGAGTTGTTGCCTAAGTTAAAAAAAAAAAAAAGAAGAAGAAAAATTATTATTTTTAAAAAAAAAAAAAAGTAGTTACCTCTTAGAGAGCATTCCTCCTTCTCCCAAAGATGCACTCCTCTCACTGTTAAAAAAGAAACTTCCCTTTTCTAAGTAGACCTAGTAACCAGGGGCATTTATGACATCCATAGTTTGCTTTTGCGTCAAAAAGTGACTTAGGAAAAGATGGGTTTCTTTGAAAGAAAAATTAAATGGAAAATAAGGAATGAATGTTTGCCTGATAGTTACAACTTTTCCAAGGCTTAGGTGAACTTCATCATAAAATATCGCCATTCTGAGAAGCAAGAGGGAAGTAACAAGTGGACTAATCTTAGTCATGGATGGAGAAATGAGTGTTACTCCCTTAGGTGATGAGCTTGGAAGCTAGGGTGCATGATAATTCTCATTCATGAGGATTATTTAGTCTTTAAACTTAGTTATAATTGTGATTTTTATTCATATTATGTAATGAAAAATAGAAAAGTGGTTGAATTTAATCACATTATTGTTGGAAGACCTTTAAATTAAGTAAGTTAAGAAAAGAAAACAAAAGAAGAAAAAAATTCACACTTAATGTTTTGATGCAAGATTTTTATGAAATGCAACAACATTGTAATTACTATGAAATTGCAATTTTGACAGACCTGAAAATTAAGGAAAAATGCAAATTTGGGGATTTTGAGTGAGAATATACCCACAATTTTAGCTAAATTATGAGCTGTAATTGTCTATCAACCAAGAGGGAAATCCTAGCATGAAGTCCCTATATATTTTGGAGAAGAATGCCGTAAGGGAGAGATCGATTTTGAAGGAAGATTTTCGTTTTGTTTTTGTGTTTTCTTCACCAACTGCAGTAGTTTTTATTTTTATTTTTTGAGTTGTTGTTCTGTTGTAATTTCTTCTCTATTTCAGCCCCTATACTATTCCTCAATCCCATCACAACGAGAGTTGGTGATGGTTATGAACAAATCCTCGTTCGATTGAATTAAGAACAAAGGGTTCAGGTAGTTTGTTCTTTTCAAATTTTGCAAGTTGTAATTCATTTATGTTATTTGCCTTCATATAGCTACTGTTTTTTTTCAAAGTTCTCTTATAAGTTTGGAAGTTATTTAATTATTGAAATTTATTTTGAGTATTGAATACCGATTTCTCTTCTTTGCAATTGGATATTAAAAATCAAATTTGAATTGCTAGTTGTTTGCATTTTCGTCCTTTTTTGTATCAATGAATTTCTACAATTTTAACTTACTGTTTTTTGTTTATTTTATTATGATGAGCTAAATTTCTTTAGGGATTCAAGCTTGTGAATGTCCTAGAGGAAAGATGTAAAGCTCGATAGCAAAAACAATCTAGCTAACACTTAAACTATTGTTTGCTTTTGGTGAGTTCAATGTTGAGTAAACTGTAGTTGGCCATCTAGTGGTGCTTGCCAAGCTAAACTTAATACCGAAAGGGTTAAGGAAAGTAAATGTCACAAAAGCAATGGAGGAAAAGACTTAGACATAAGTTCTGAAACATCGACCCTAGACATAGGGCGAGACTCCCAAACCACTAGAATTGTGCGCGGATATATCTAAGTTAGATTAGCCATAGAAATATAGGTTTAATCACTTAGTATTCTAAAGATACTTCATAGAAGGTCGATGATAATTCTCATTTATGAGAATTATTTTTCTTTTATACTTAGTTATTCTTGTTATTTTAGGTGTGTTATTAGATAAAAAGGCTAGCAAAAAGTTTGTTTAAATTAAATTATTTTTGGAAGCCTTTTAAATTAAGTAAGTGGAGAAAAGAAAGCAAAAGAAAATAAAAACCACGCTTACTTGATGTTTTTTGTGCAGGAATTTGAAGAATGCAACAGAAATGCAATTACAATGGCAAATCTAGAAAACAATGCAACAAAAATATGGGATTAGCAAAATTTTGGGGATTTTATGCAATTCTTCTCCAGGAATTCAGCAAGGCAAGTTGACTCAAGCTACACATGAACAAACATGGAAACCCTAACCCATAAAGCTTATAAAAGAAGGAAGAAATGGAGGCAAAAACACATGGGTTTTTCTCACACAAACATACCTTCGGGCTGCTGTTTTCTATTCTATTTTACTGCTGTTTTTTTTTTTGTTCGTTCCAGACCCGTGAAGCTCCGAAGCTTAATCCTACATCAACGAAAGTTAGAGGTGGTAAAGACCCAATCGCCTTTGAAGAAAGAGTAGTTATGTCGATTAAGCAAGGAGTGAAACGTGTCTCTTTATTTGTTATTCACTGTAGATTATGTTTTGTTCATCTCATTTCATAGGAAGTTTTAGCTACTATTATTTCTTTTCCATTGTAGCTCTCTTGCTGTAATATTTTTGTTTCCCAAGCTTTGTTACAAGTTGTTAAATGTTAGTGTTCATTTTAATAGAATTACCATTTATTTGAATCTTCATTGAACCCGAATTTCTTCACCTTCACTTCTCAATTTTGTTATGCATTTTTAGACTTTTAATTTACTGCTTTTTACTCCATTCATGATGAGCTAAAATTATTTTAGGGGTTCAAGTTGGTGAATGCCCTAGAGGAAAGATGTAAGACTCGATAGCAAATACAATCTAGCTAACACTTGAACTATTGTTTGCTTTTGGTGAGTTCAATGTTGGGTAAATCCTAGTTGGCCATCTAGTGTTGCTTGCTAAGCTATAACTTAATACCGAAAGGGTTAAGGGAAGTAGATGTCGCAAAAGCAATGGAGGAAAAGACTTAGACATAAGTTCTGAAACATTGACCCTAGACATAGAGAAAGACTCCAAAACCACTAGAGTTGTGCGCGGATATATCTAAGTTAGATTAGCCATAGAAATATAGGTTTAATCACTTAGTCTCCTAAAGATACTTCATAGAAGGTCGAATAGGAGTTGAATTCGGTTTACTTAGTTCTTGAGTTAGCTTCGATTGCAATTGCCTTATTGTTGCATTTTCTTTCCAAACGGGCATTAGCATCTTGAATCCTTTCTTCATTTCTATTGTTTTTTAAACAATTTTTTCTTTTTAGCCAAAACCCCTCATAAATCATTTACATCCACGATTACTTTTAGTTACGATTTGTCAACGATTTTGTGCAATCTTAATAAATTTTATTAAAACTCGTTCCCTTGGGTACGATACTCTAGAGTACTTCCAGTTTCTTATTACTTCGATCACATGCACTTGCATGTAGCATCGATTTAGTCGAATAAGAGGTGAATTCGGTTTATTTAGTTCTTGAGTTATTTACGATTGTAATTGCCTTATTGTTGCATTTTCTTTCCTAATGGGCATTAGCATATTGAATCCCTTCTTCATTTCCATTGATTTTTCAAACAAATTTTCTTTTAGCCAAAACACCTCACAAACCTTTTTATACCCATGGTTACTTAGTTGCAATTTGTCAACGATTTTGTGCCATCTTGATAAATTTTATTAAAACCCGTTCCCTTGGGTACGATACTCTGGAGTACTTCCAGTTTCTTATTACTTCGATCACGTACACTTGCGTGTAGCAACCGATCAAGTTTTTGATTTTAAATACTCAATTTACCAAAGATTAATCTGGATTTAATACCCAACAAATTAACAACTTCAATAAGAAATTCCAAGGTACTAAACAACTTCAAGAAACTTATATATATATATATATATATATATAAATCCAGTAGCTTCCAAAATCAAATAACAGAGAATAAACAGTAGCTTCGATCACGTGCACATGTCTGTAGCAACCAATCAAGTTTTTGATTTTAAATACTCAATTTACCAAATATTAATCTAGATTTAATACCCAACAAATTAACAACTTCAATAAGAAATTCCAGAAAAACAAAATAGTGGCTAATTTAATACCCAGAAGAAATTCTAACAAATTAACAACTTTAATAAGAAATTCATGTTGGGATTTATGCCCTAAAGCCTCGTAATTAATAATAATTTTGATTATTTTATTTTCAATATAATATTATCCATTATATGAAAAATCCAAGGTTATTATTGTAATCTTGAACAATATGTGGTTGACATACGAGAGGATCATATTTAAGAAATAACCTAAAGGGTCATAGTATATGGATAAGGTTGGGTGCCTTATCCTGGTAACACTATTGATACGGCCCACTTTGTAATAGTTACAAATGATTTGATCTAAATCATTCATGTGGAGACATGTGAGTGGGGGTATCTTATACAATGAGTTTGTATAAGACTGGACCACGAAATATTTAATATCTCTTTAGAAATTCATTAATTGAGAAGATTAATATTTCATCAGGATGAGCATATACGACTCAATCTTAATCCTGAGTGAGTTATGAACTCCTGCCTGTGAGGGCTTGTCATTTGATTTGCATGGGTGAGAGTGACTTTTGTAGTCGATTCAATATGCCTACCATTTTGTGGACTTGACCAAATATGGAGCTGGGAACATACTTTCACAAGATGGAATTCACTCATTCCCATGTAGGATAAGTAGATGAGTAGTTCCCTTAAGTGCTGATTTCGGGACTTGAACAATGGGGCCCCACCCTCTCATTGGCTCGAGAGGGACTTAGTTTATAATTAGATTATAAACATATTGTTCATTAGAGAATCAATGGTACTTAAGGTGCAAGATGTAATTATAGGGGTAAAACGGACTTTTGACCCAGTTGTAATTACGAACAACTCGTGAATGATCGACTTGCATGTAATGATTATATCTATGGACACAACTTGTCCTACAATGCATAAGAGTGCAACTCTAGGTCTATAGTGGAGTGACATATAGTTAATGAATGAAAATTAATTAATTAAAGAGTTTAATTAATTAATTTTGTATTATTGGAGCTTATAATCTGTAGGTCCATAAGATCTCCTTGCTAGCTCATAGTAACACTAAAAGATCAATTTAGTTGAAAGAAAATTTTGAAATGTTCAAATTAATATTAATTTGAAGTGTTCAAACTAATATTTAATATAAAAGAGGAAAATATATTTATTGTATTTGATACCTTAAATATTAAAATTTGAAATGTTCAAATTTAATATTTAATTTGAAGTGTTCAAATTAATATTTAATATATTAGATATATTAAATATAAAAGAGAAAAATATATTTATTGTATTTGATGCATTAAATATTAAAATAATTAATGTATATTTGATATATTAAATAAAAGATATTTATAGAATTTGAATAAGATTTAAATAAATAAATATCGTAGGAGATTTGAATGAGATTCAAATAAATACAAGATATATTTTAATATATTAGATATTAAAATATAATATTTTAATTATGGCAAAGATTTTCCCTTGGTCACTATAAATAGGACCTTTGGGTTGAACCATTCTTCACAACACACATCTCCTCAATAGAGAGAATTAGAGAATTCTCTCTAGACCTCTTCCTCTCCAATCCCTTGGGGATTTTCTTTCAAGAGGCTCCCACAAGCCTTGGTCCTGTGTTCGAGTCATAGCCAGGAAGACTTTGTGGAAGAGATAAAGATCCGCCAGAATATTCTCCATAATATTATTTTCAAGGTATTTATTGATTAACCCTTGTATTTTAGTTTAATTTTAAATAAATCAATGACGATTCTTATGCTTCTGTTGTGGGTTTAATTCGATTATTCCCTTCAATTCCAAGGTACTAAACAACTTCAAGAAACTTATATATATATATAAATCTAATTCCAGTAGCTTCATCATAAAATGTTGTCATTCCAAGAATAAATGCTATGACCTTGAGGAATCTTTGAGAGGCTAAAGAAAAAAAAAGAGATAAAAAAAAAGGAACAAAAGTTCTTAATAAGAAACTAGGATTAAATAAGTAAATTAGGTGAGTTAGAGATTGGTTGGTGGATTACACAGTGAGCTCGAGGATTTGAGCACTGGTTTTGTGAGATTAGGGGCTAAGGGATTTTCAGTTGAGCAATGAACATGTGCAAAAGAATGATGAAAACGGCAGCATCGATAAGCTAAGTGAAAAGTTAAAATAGCAGGACATCAAAAATTATGTTTGAGAGTCTAATAATTTTGAATGAGCAACTTGTGGATTTGATAATGTGACTGAGATACCATGTGTAACATAACATATTCTCTAGCTGAACTAGTTTTGATCTGTGGGTTGATAGATTTAAGGAAATGTTATGTGAGTTTAGCATTACTCGAGGACGAGTAATAGTTCAAGTTTAGAGGTTTGATAACTCTTCAAATGAGAGTTATTAGCTAGTCTTTTATGCCTAAATTTCCTTTATTTGAGTTTAATGCTAGTATTTTCATGCTTGAAATCCCCTAAAATCATTGTTTATTGGAATAGCTTCTTTAGAGATTCTTAATTGTTGTATTTACATAAATGGGAGCTAAAAAAAACACTAAATTATATTAATTTGGTGTTGTACGTTGTAATTTAAATACTATGTCAGTAGAATTATATGAGGTAGCATTTGTCTAGCGAAGGAATTGGTTACGCGAAATATTCGGCATTTTGAGTTACAGAAAGACAGCACGTAATACATCACATGAGAAAATAATTCATTAATTGAGTTTGCGTAAATTAATCAAAACGATATCATCCATCCAATGAGAAGTCGCCACGTGTCTTGTTTGACCCAATTAGCCCTAAAATCGAGATGGGTATTGGTATTTAAAGTAAATAGTTGTCTTCAGGAAAGGGGAGACCTAATTGAGAGGAGGAAATCGGGTTTTGAGAGGAAGAAGTCGACAAAGCAGGTTAAAGGAAGAAAACTAAGCAGAAAAGGAGTTGGAGATAAGAGAAATCATCATAAAGAGCTTATATTTCCAGCTTTTCTTTTCCTTTCTATTGTTTTCTTTTACTTTTGATTTCTCTTTTGTAATTAGATTCTACATTATTGTGTTTTACTGCAATTTTCCTTTATTTTCAGCTTGTAACATGAACTAAATCACCTTTGGGTGAGGATTAGAAATGTGGTATTAATCTAAATAAGGGGTTGAGGCTCCTTAGCTTTTTTTGATATGGTTTTAGAGTGTTTTTATTGTTTATGCTGATTTCGTTTGACCAACCACTTCGGGTATTGTCTCCTTGAGTTTTGAAAAAAATAGGAGATGCCGATTACTCAAAACCACATTAGCTCCTTTTGTATGGGTTAATACCTAGCTAAGTGAGGAGGTTAAGGATAACAATCCACCTAATGCACATTTACATCAGCTTAATTTGGCGTGGGTTAATTAATGGGAATTAAACCACATATTATTAAAAATTTGGGAGGATTCCGTGTTTATTGTTGTATGGGTTGAGGGAGCAAAGTTCTTGCCTCATAATTCTTATTTCGAGAAAATACAGTCAATTCCTAATCCGAGCTTGTTTTACATATCTTGTTACAAGTCTTTCTCGCACTTTTTGTTTGAGCATTTTCTGAGTTTTATTCCCCTGCTATTGCTTTTATTTCGTTGAAGCATGATTAGATTAGATTTTAACCCAATTTTAATTATTTGGTTACTGTGTTGAGTTCACTAAAAATTAGGTTTAGCTTAGTAAATTCTCTTGCACTAATCCCTGTAGAGAGTGATAATTTACTTATCACTTGCTGCAATTATTGTGTACACTTGCACGTCCTCGGGTAAATTATTTATGAAAATTAAGCTACACATTAGAAGGTAACAAAGACGTCGTCCACAAGTGCCTTGCCTCTATTTTGTTGTTGTTGGGCGAGCACAATATTAATCATTTTTTTTGTTCCGTCTCTTTTCTTTGATGAGGAAGGTGAAGGACTTTTGTGGGAAGATGTTCCCTTATTTAATTGTTGGCTTCATGAGTTTAATGAAGCTAGTGGGTGTGGGTGTACCTATATTTGTTGATTATGTAATTTATTATTTTTTAAAAAAGAAAAACGAGAAGAAAATAGCCGCGGATAGTCTTATGAAGGGTTTTAGGTGAAATTGCAATAATTTTGGAATAAAATCATATATTGTTGTATAGGTTGAGAAATATTTCAAAAAAAAATGATAAATTTTGTCATCTTAGAAGTTTGACCAATTTTTCATAAAAGTGTAGATTAAAGTTACAACAACATCTTGAGTTTGATTTATTCCTATGCTATCTTGTTGAATTTTAACTATACTTAAAATTCTTATTTTATCTTCTTGAGCTACTTAATTATCCCACAATCCTTTCTGTTGTCCTGTGAATCTAGAATCTATTAGGCAGTGGCGGCTAAGGTCATTTTATGCATCAAATTTAATATTTGATGTTCAGTCATGCCATCTATAGTCCATTCATAGATGCCACTTCCAATATATTGAGCTTGTGCTAATTCATGTCTTTCTTCATATTGCATATCAAGGAAAGAAGGTCTAAGGTAATAATTTTTCACTTTTTCACTTTTGAATGTCTTGAATTTGTTACTTTTTGAAGAGCAAGATTTTGAAATTGTTTTTCTACACTATCTATTTCGCTAGGATATTTATTTATCGCATTAACTTTTGAGCTTGATGAGTTTAGACTTAGGTTTTGCAATTGAAGATTAATTCTATCTAAGACACTGTTGGATTCTTTATTAGAGAAATGGATTGATTTTAAATCTTGATCCGAAATTTCAAAAGGTTTAAATAAAGGTTTTGTTTTGTCAATGGAAAGTTTTCTTAATTGAATAATTTTGGGATCCAAGTTTAGTTTCTATTCTTTCTACTTGCTTAGATATTGTATGTAAAATTTTATTAGAGTAATTATTTTGTAATTGTATATATTTTTTTATATCTTTTAATGTTGGTGGTTTTGTTTCAATTTCAGATGTATTTGTTGCAATCATTTTGAAAGGAAAGGCTATTACTTCTTGGTTTCGGTTATTTTGAAATTTATTCTTTTAGTGGAGGATGTGTAGAGGTTATTCTCATAGAGTTTGTAATTTTTCAAGTTGGGGAAGAAGTATTTGTATTAATAGTTTGATGTAGCATTTTGATAGTAGGTCCTATTTTTCATCCAATGAAAGAAATATATATTTATTTTAAGTTTTTCTATTGTTTCATTGTATTCATCACAAATTTATTTTTGTTCATCTTTGTTAAAGGATTCTAACAATGGACTTCTTAAAAATTTATTCTTGTTAGACCAAAAGTCTCGATTAAGTTTTATTTTATCTATCCTAAAAGGTTTAGAGATAACATTTATTTGATTAGTACTTTGCATATCGGAATGGGTTGGAGATAAATGTTGGTCCTTTTTTTGTGTAAAAAGGCTACAACTGTAGTTCTGTATTTTCAAATCTTACTCCTTGAAAATTTGTAGAAATACTTGGTTGATTATAGGTATAATCTTGAATATTAGAAAATTTAGGAGGTTCTATTTTGGAAGATTGAAATTGTATATCTACACTTCCATCTTCATGTTCGATAATTTGGGTCAATCTTGAGTTTTCATGTGAAGGTGTAAAGGCATATTCCAGATTCCATCTAGGATTATGTGTAACTTGGCTACAAGTAGCATTTTTGGAATAAAGATATTTGAGTATTCAATATTAGCTTCCATTAAAAGAGTTTGATCTTTTGGAGAGGATTTTAGAAATCTAGGAGACAAGTTTGTATGCATTAATTTGTAATGTATTCGAAATATTACAGCAGTAGATTCAGTTTGTGGTTCCCAATCCATGTTTTGAATATCTTGATATCAAGCATTAAGGAAGAAATTGTATTTGGATCATTTAATGCGATTGAGAAATTTGGATAGCAATTTTTCAAGATTGGATTCCATTATAGAAAGAATTGAGTTTGAAAATTGTTATGTCTTTTATCTCATAATATTAGTAAGATTGAGGTGTTTAAACCTAACTTATAAAGAGATTTTATTGCTACTTGAACTAATCCAATATGGGGGAATTTTTATTTTTCTTGATATTTAAGAATTGATTGCTTTGAAAATAAATGAAGATATTCAAAATCTTTATTAATTAGAATTGTTTGTTCCGTAGTTTTTATGCAATAATCTTGAATAAAAATCAATTTTTTTGTATTTGATAGATTGTTTTTACATCTATTTTTGGTATGGACCAATTAAAAGATTTTGTTCTATTTTTGCTATCTAAACCTCTCTCTATTCTCAAAATTAAATAATGCCCAACATCTTGAGTTGATTTATTCTCAAACTTAAATTAAATGGAATTGGGGTGAAGTTGGGGTCGGGGATAGGGATAGGGACCGCAATCTCTCTCTATTCTCAAACTTAAATGGAAAAAGTGACACCTCACAAAATATTTGTTGTCAATAAACCCATAAGATATTAATACTGTAGGGTAAATACCATGAAATTTAAACCCATTATCCCAAAGTACCAATAATTTTTTTTTTTCACATCGATGTATATATTCTCTTGATAGCGAATAAATCAAATATAAACTATGTAATAAATTTTTTTCATATTAGTATCAAAACCACCTATTTTTTTCTTGAGTTCCAAAACAACCCCTTTATATATTTAAACTATTTCCCCTTACCAAAAATTAAAAAATAGGAAAAAAAAAATCAAATTTAACTCTAAATTTGTGAGATTGTATCAATTTAGACCATAAACTTAAATAAGTGTTGCAATTTTTACCCCCAGTTCAAATTCCGTTAATTCGCAAACTGATTTTAACAAACAAATAGTGTAAAAATCTTCATAAACTTATTAATTTTAATAAAATAAAGTTTTGCACAAAAATACATTTGTTCATTGCACAAATTAATGATTAAATAATTTTGCCAAAATTCATAAATTTCAAGAAAATTTTTTTAGCTCTAATGTCATTTTTCTCTAAAATTTTATCAATTTCATATTTTACATATGTTTTATAATTCATTGAACGCATAAGAGAAAATTTTCTTTTAATGATATTTGGAACGGAAACTTATTAGAGGGTTAAAGTTGCAACACTTTTTGAAATTTGAGGTTAAGATTACAACACTTATCTAAGTTTGAGGTGTAATTTGATAAAATTGAAAATTTAGGGTTAGAAGTGTTATAACTTGACAAGTTTATAGGTTAAAATTGATTTTTCCCATAAAAAAACACATATTCTCCAACATAATAATAATAATAATAATAATAATAATGATAATAATAAACGGCTTAATATGATTCCACAATAAAGATGGCCAATTAAAATTGAGATAAGATAAGCTTTGTGAATTATAATTAAAAGACAAGACCGTTGTGTGACGTGGCAATAGTTGACCTGTCAAAACCTCAAAAGATTGTGTTGGAGTCAACAATCTACAGCATTTTATCAATTTTATTTTCCTAATTCGTATGATTACATGGATGAAATTCGAATTAAAGTGACCATTATCCTTTTGATACCATAAACTTTTCCCTTTTGGCAAGCCCATGGAATTTCACACATGATTAGATATTAACACAAGTTATTCCATTTACAGAGGATCATTCTTAGAATCAGATTCTTAAAACCATTTAATATTTTTGACAATTAATGTTTGATTAATATTGTTTAATTAAGATGTAAAAGAAATTTTGCATTATTATTGATTTGAATATAGATATATATATATATATCTTGAGGTTGATTGCGTGATGCATATGAAATTTTTGGTTTAAAAGACTATTTTAGTCTCTAAAATTCGAAGTCCATATATCCAATACTTAAAGTTTTAATAAATTCAAATGTTACTTTTTTTTGGGGTTAAAATATGAATTAAAAAAATGATGGGTTTTATTTTATTTTGAGGAAAAATGATATGTTTTATTATCCACTAACATTCATGTATAATTAAATTAATAGTTCACGACATACTTGAAAAAACAAAAAAGGTTAAAGTCTAAAAAAACTTAGATGATTGAAATAAACATGTCAAATAACAAAAAGCATGAGTCCACCATGTCAATTTTTTTCGTTAAAAGTACAGGTCTAGACCTCACATGCATTTTTAGCTTTCTGTCTAATTGATCATTGAATTTTAAAATTGTGTAATAGGTCTTTGAATTTTTTTTATTTTGTGTCTAATAGCCATTGTCTAAAATTAAAATTCAACATTTTTTAAAATACAAAATTAAAAGTTTAGGTCCCGTTCGATAACTATTTGGTTTTTGATTTTCGATTTTTGAAAATTAAGTCTATAAATACTATTTTTACCTATGAATTTCTTTGTTTTGTTATCTATTTTTTCTATATCTTTTCAAAACCCAAGTCAAGTTTTGAAAACTAAAAAAAGTAGTTTTCAAAAAACTTATTTTTGTTTTTGGAATTTGGCTAAGAATTCTAATCTTTTCTTAAGAAAGATAAAATCTATTGTGGAAAAATGATGAGAAAACAATCATAATTTTTAAAAACTAAATGGTTATCAAGCGGGGCCTTATAGTTTATTAGAGACAAAATTAAAATTTATATCAATAATATATTAATTTTAAAAAATGCTAAATTAGTCAAGAACTTATTAGACACAAAATTAAAAGTTCAAAAATCTATTAGACACGTTTAAAATTTAGAGATATTAGACAAAACATTAAAAGTTTAAGGACCTAGTTAGACACAAACTTAAAATTTCAAGAATTAAACTTATAATTTAAGGATACCAAATTAGAGACGAGAATAAAAACAACTTTAGGGACACAAAATTAAATTATAACTTTTGTTTAAAGAATAATCAAAAGGACCATGGAATTAAAAGTGAAAAAAAAGGTTGTATCCAAGAAAGAATTCCACTAAGGGTATGAAACTAAATGATATGATCAGACTAAAAACAACCCCACGATTGAAGAAGCAAAATATAGTGGAAGCTGATGGAAGGAAGAAGATTACCGACAGACATTGACCCAAAGTTAGTTGGTTGTGGACTTGTCGACAAATATTTTTTTTGAATAGGGACTTGTTGACAAATTAATACTTAATTAATACTCAGCTTTTTGATAACCATTTTCATTTCTATGTGGAAGCAAAACCCACCTACGAGGACGGACAATATCAGATTGTCAAATGAAAGTTTTGTTTTTTTTGTTTTTGTGTTTTTTTTTTAAAAAATAATCTCTCTTTTTGTGATTTGATTCAACTTTTGGTTTTCGGGTGTTAAATATCAAAGATTAGGGTTTGTAAATCGTTAATAATATCTCATTAATTATAAGTTCATGTTGTAAATATTGCTTTAGCTTAGCGGTAATTGACCATCGACCAAGAGGTCAAAAGTTTGAATCTCTCACTTCCAAATGTTATTGAACTAAAAAAAAAAAAAGAAGAAGTTTTACATCATTATCTAAATTTTGATTTGATATATTAATGGTTGGATAATGCTTGTTTGGTCTTATTTTATCCATTCGTCACGTAATGTTAAAAAATCATTTACGAGTTTAACTAATGTGTCAAATCAATATTTATATAACGACGACAACAAAATTAATTTATTAGAATCAAAATCAAGTGTTCAAGAAGTAATTGAATCATACAATCAATAAAAATTAGGTTAAAAATACTTTTAGTATGTCCTAACAATTTACTCCCTAAACTTTTATTTGTAACAATTTAGTTCTTGTACATTTTAATTTTGTAATAATTTAGTCCTTAAACTTTACTATGTAACAATTTAGTCATTATACTTTAAATTTTGTAACAATTTAGTCCATATCATGAAAAATGTTGTTAAGATTTAATAGGAATTCTTATGTATATAGACCAATAAATTGATTTTAGGGATCAAATGTGTTTATAAATACAAAGATTAAGTCGTTATATAATAAAAATTGGCATTTAATTTTTTTTTTTTGGGTTTTTTTACATTAGGGATTAAATTGTTATAAATTTTAAATGTATGGACTAAATTGTTACCTAGTAAAGTTCAAGGACTAAATTGTTATAAAATTGAAAATACATGGACTAAATTGTTAATTTCATAAAAGTTTAAGGACCAAAAGTGTTTTACAACCTAAAATTTAAAGAGTAAGTAAATTTGAAATTTAATCTTGTAAAATTAATATAATATACATATTCTTTTTCAATTATGAGATGTAATATTATTTAGAAAATTGGTGAATTCATGCACATTTAAGACATACTATTTCATTTTGAATTCTAAGCGAATTATTGTTGGACAAAAACATTCAACTTCTGCCACATGAATAAATAGAAAAATAACTCAAAAATTAAAAGAAAGCAACAAAAATAAAAAATTTATGTGAAGAACTCCAAAACTAAAAAAAAAAACGATTCACAAAAAAAAAACTCCACTATGTGAAAAATTATTATAATCACAAAAAATTCTCTCATCGACCCAATTACAAAAAACACAAGAGAGCTTTATACCGCTCACACAACTAGAGTTAAGTATACTTGAAACCCAAAGCCTGAGTACTTGGAGCCTATAGCTCTTTTCAACCTTTTAGACGTTTTATTGCTACTCTTATAATATTTTACGAAAAATTCTACAATTACTTGTACAGATGGATAATTTTTCAGTTGAGCTATCTTCTAAAATTTATGCTGACTATGTTCCACGACATCAAAATGATGATTTTTTTTTTTTTTTTTGACTTGTCATTTTGTAGCATTATAATTGAATGTGAAAAACGTTGTCACTTTGACATTGAATTTGGACTAAAAAACAATCAATTCGCTGGTCTTGCTATATATATTTGATTCGAACAAGTCTAGGAAGTTTCCTTCTCTAATTGGATTTCAATATATTTCTTATTTATTTAATAAATATTCTGAACGATTACTTTTAATTGTTTGGCTCCTTTCTTTGTCAATTGTAACTTTCTTGATAAGCATGCCAGGTCAGCTGGTCAAAGAGGATTATGATTTGAAATTTGTGTTTTGCCTCCTCTTTTTCAGTAATATTTCGAATATTTAAAATTTAAAGAAGCCAAGTTTCATATTAAAAATTTTAAAAAACATATGGGTGTAGATTTGTGTTTGTTTAAATATAATTAATTGAATTAAGTATCATATCATATCAAATAAAGTATAAGTCTATAAGACTAAGTAGTTACTTTGTATGTTAATTAAGTATTATACAAAGCTACTGGTTAAATAAATGATTTTTAAAATTCAATAATCAAGTTATTTGGATGAGTTTGGTACGATATGCAAATAATTGAGAATATAATAATGAGTTCATTATTATTATTATTATTTTGAAACAATAATATTATACTAAACCAAAGAAATAGACTTGCAAAAGATATAGCACGAGAATGACATTTTTTGAATCAGAATAAAAAATACAAGTCTATGTTTAGAAGTCACCCACACAAATGATTCAATGCGGAGAATAAATTGAGAGAGATGGAAGGATTTTGATTCTTAATTCTCATCATGTATTAATATTTCAACCCTTATAAAGTTATCAAAAATTGCGGGCTAGTTTGAAGTGACTTTCTAAGTGTTTAAAAAAGTAATTTTGAGTACACAAAAGAAATGCTTTTAAGCACTTAGAAAGTCATTCCAAATTAACCCACCAAATGTGTAATGTTAATAAAAATCATTAGCAAAATAGAGATATGAATTTGGTGGTTATTTAATCTTATAAAGAAACATGAGAATTAATGTAATTTAGCAATTTGAAAATGAGAAATGGATGAACTGTTCATGAATAAGCAATCCAATAAATTATCTACAACCATTAGGCAAACTAGTTTATGTTGAAGAGATGAAATTACTTTACATACAAAACCTTAAACAAGAGCATACATATGATACATACAAACCCAAATCATGTCATGGAATCATAGGATTAGCTCTGCATCATTTTCAGCTTCTTCCATATTGTCGTCATCCTCGTTCTCGACCTCACCATCAAAGAGCCACTGTTCGAATTCATCCACCTCGTCGTAGTGGTGCATATAGAGAATGTCTGAGCTATCCCAATGGTCGGCTCCCAACTCCTCACCGTGGCATGCTACGTGCAAGAATGGTCTACTTCTGGCTAAGGCATCTACCAAGTCGCGATTTAGACTTCCAGTCACACCCAACCATCTCAACCTTGGAAAGTATGGGCTCTTTAACCACTTGAATGAGAGCGGTGTAAGTCCACCACAGTTGTACAAATCCAACAGCCGCAGGCTACTCCCATGTCGTTGGTCTTCATTGACCTGCATCGAGGCCAATGCCATGACCGAGATATCGCCAATGAGTGGGCATTGACGCATTCGGAGTTCGGATATCGCAAACTTGCTTCTGGTCAGTTGTAGAACTGCAGCATCAGAGAGGTAAGGAAGGTTGGATAGATCTAATTCTTGCAGTTCTATTTTAGATAAGCCATCAAATAGAACAGTGATGGATTTATCTGTAAGCCTCTTGCAACCTCTAACAGACAAGGAAACTAATGAGCTCATAATCATGGGTCTTAAGTGAGACAATCCTGCATCACTAATATCGGACCCGTCCAAAAGCAATGTCTTCAGTTCTGGAATAGTACCGATAGCTTGAAGTGCTTCATCTCGAAGGCTTCTGCAATCTCTCAAGTCAAGAAAACTTAGATCCTTGTTCAATGATAAGTTTTTAACAGCATCGTTTGTTAGGAGACTGCACCATCTTAAGCTAACATGTTTCAAGGAAAGAGAAGTGGCAGAGATGTCGTGAAAAACTAGATGGGTTAATTGGATTCCATGGAACACCCTAAGCTTGTTTAAATTAGAGAATGTGTGCAGAATTGTCCTGAACCCGGTGTCTGTAACACGACAAAAGCCTCCGAGACAGATGCTTTCCAGGTCAGCACATCCATCGGCCATTAAGAGGATCCCGAGATCGTTTACTCTTCTAAAATAAGTTACAAGAAATTCCTGACTTCGCACCAAAGAGAGATGCTTCAATTTCGATAGCTGATTGATTTGTTGAAGGCCAACATTGGTCAGGTCAAAGGAAAATCTTGGTTCAATGATCGGAGCATCTTGTAGTTCCAAATGAGTCAAGGAGACCAGCCCTTTTGATATTGCACCAACCATAGCATCAGTTATGTAGTCCACTGAAAGGCACAATTTTTCAATGTTAGGCCACATGGATGGGCCAACACGATTTATAGAATTACTGATACCCGGATTTTGGCTAAGCAGTTCGGTGACTGTAACAGAATAGATACAGCCAATCTCGAGAGAAGTTAGTTTTTCTGAAGCCATAGCCCAAACTCGAGCAAAATTTTGACGAAGGAAGAATGAGACATCAAACATCAGGGTTAATGCCTGTTAATTCAGAAAAGACATCAAGCATGAAACACAATCATGAGCCAAATAAGATAAAATCAAACTCAAAAGCAAGAATAAATCTATAGACTGTAGTTAGGTTCGATTAAACTATCCTATGCAAAACATGGGGTTAGAGGTTATCATAATATCACATCCTAAAGATTTTCCTCACATGATAAGAACACTAGTGCAGGTGTCTCTGGTGCTGTATAATCTCATTTAGAGAGAAAAGATTTGGCTCAAACCAAACCATTTGCATAATATCTGTCATCCTTACATATCTGAATACCTTAGAAGTTAAAAAAATTATCTAAGGAGTGTATAACAATTAAACTAGATTAACGAGACTCGTCATTTACTTATAAACCTTTCGACAGTGCCTTATAGAAACAATTTGCACCCTATCTAAACAATTGGGCACAAATACTTCAAAAATACTTGAAATGATTGGGCTAACTATTTGAAAAACAAAAATACCTCAAAAAGCTAAATCTATCGCAGTAGCCCTAGGGAGTATGAATGTTAATGACAGAATTGAAAAAACCCACCCAGAAAGTTCTTAACCCCTCAAAGGTGTGAGCTCACAAGGTAGCTGAAGAAAACTTGGATCAGCTCTTCATTCTTGGCTCAATTTGCTAGGAAGATTACTGTGAACACTATGCTAGTTACAAGCAGTGGGAAGAATTGGATTTAACTCCAATGCCTAGCTACTTGGATCCACTTACATTCACACTACTCTCTAAGAGATTTGGAAAATGAGAAACATAAGAGTTATCAATGATAGAAAGAGAGCTTTATGGGATTGGATTCCGTGAGATCTCTAGTTGGCTTTCAGCCTTTCATCACCATACTGATTTTAGTTAGATCTAGACCTGGAATGCTGATCGTCTCTTCGACTTGATTATAAATCTCACAACACACAACAAAGAGCAACAAACAATCCCACCAACACCGCACTCTTGCTTATGTAACAATTCCTCCAAGACAATCCATAATCGGTATCGGTTAGTATAATGCTCGAGATTTTGTGTAAGAAAGAAAGCGAAGAACGCTTTAATTCGGACCATATTAGGAAGTTTGATCTTCTTGATTATTGCCAAGACTTAATCGTCCTAAAGTAATTACTTAAACATTTCATTTAACATATGAATACAACAGATATGCTACTGAGTCTTACTTCCAACCGTGTGCAACCACTCAGTAACTCTTCTAGATCCGCAATATGAATTGCCCGACCTCTTTTTTCAGCAACTGAACTCAAATAGAGGGACCTGAAGGGACAAATCGACCCAAAAACCCAATAACAGCGCCATTGAAACTAACATGAAATCTCAAATAGCAATTTTACTTGATGGGCAACTAATAAAAGAGTCTTTAGTTTAGCTTTTCAGAATCAAGACAGCACATACCTTAGATCCTTGCAGCACCCTCCGATCTCAGAAAGCAATTTCCCACTGAAATCAGCGCAATTATGCAGATAGAGTTCATGCAAGGAAGATTTCAGCAGAAGCTGGATAGCTGAATCATCAAGCTGACCACAATCTAACTTTAGGCTTCTTAGGAAAGGGTTTGGAGGCAGCAGAGGCCTCAGAAATTCCACCGTTGGAGAAATTTCCTTGACGAGAAAGATCAAACGAGATAAATAAATAAACCACACAATGATCCAAGATGATGCAGTTATTAGAACAGCCAAATTTGAACTTCTTCCTTTCTCTCAAAATTAGTTAAACGACCCAGCAGAGTAATTTCTTATAAATCTTAAAAACAGAGCCAAACGATTTTCGAATTAGAGTATCCACAACGCAAAAACAACGGGGTCGGACTCGGAATTTCTCTCTATTTGTGTTTGATCTTCAAGGGCAATAACTAAATTCTCATTTCAAAAGTAGAAATTGAGGATGAAATGGGGGGGGGGGGGGGGATTGTAGTAGAGTACTTACAAGGAGATGGAAATTGGGGAGAAAAGTGAGAATCTGCGAGGCACAGGAATGGAAGGTCCTGCATGTGGAGGCAACGGAGCAGATGGAAGGCAAATCGAGCTTGGTCATGATGGTAGCAAGGACAGTAGAAGGAAGGAGATCGAGGCTTTCCACGCTGCCATCCTCGTCCGCCATTTTCGCCTGTTGAATTCAATTCAAGCTTCTTCAACGTTGATTCGATGGAAGATGGATCTGGCTTTTGGGATGTACCGTCGACGACGAGTTTATCTTGATCCACAGCCGAGCTCCGACCCGGAGGCATTCTTAATGAGCTTTTTTTTTTTTTTTTTTTTTTAAGGTTAAATTACAAACTTAATCCCACTCCTTTGGTTAGTCTTTATTTGGTCTCTAAACTTTTAAAATTATAAATTTAGTACTTAAATTTTCAAATTTTATAAAGTTCATAGATTTATAAGACATAAAATTAAAAATTTAAGGTTCCATTAAGCATAAAATTCAAATTTATATTCAATAGATCAATTAATTTTTAAAAATTTCGAATTTGTCAAGGATGTATTAGACATAAAATCGAAAATTCAGGAACCTATTAGATATAGAATTGAAAGTTTAGGAACCTATTAAACACTTTTGAAAGTCCTGAGACCAAACAGATACAAACTTCAAAGTGGGTATTTGAACCTCCGATCTCAAAGAAATGAGTAGATGCCAATTAGCTATGCTCATGTTGGCTTTTAATTCAAGTTTATATGTGTTATGGGTGAAATTTGGACTTAGTCAAATACCCTAAAAAAAAATAAAAGTTAATAATAAGAGCCAAAAGGAGAAATAGGCCAAGGGAACCCTACATGCCTAGATTAACCTTTTTAAATCCAATTCTTAGATAGAAGGGACCTTATCCGAAAATGAATATGAAAAACCTAGGTTAAAGATCCTATAAATACATCATTATGACTCAAAGAAATGAAGTTCAGCTTCAACTTCATTCCTTCAGCTTCAACTTCATTCCTTCTTGCTACAATTTTCTTCCTCTTTGACTTAAGCATCGAAACTAGTGTGGCAAACACCACACCAGTGCACAACTTTTTCTCTTTTGCAGGTCACTTTTTTTCTCGTGAATAACAAATTTACCATTGAGGATCAGAGCTAGTGCTGCACTGCACAACTTTTTCTCTTTTGCATGTCACATTTTCTCCTGAATTACAAATTTACTGTTGACGAACGTGAAGGTCAGGCAAGATTTTTTCCTGACCAGATTTTGACATTAACAGTTGGCACTTCCTGTAGGGAACGAGAGTGCTCTACCTTACACACCTGAGAAAATCAAGGTTATGTTGAACTATTTGCAATCTAGCTAAAGGGAGAAATCTTTTGGTAAAAGGCATGAAATTTTACACCCATAGTAAAAAACCAAACAAAAGGCAAATCCTAGGCTAGAACGAATAAGAACAATAAAGAATGAAGGGGTTTTTGTACGGATAACTCATTCTCATGCACTTTAATGTCATTTGACCTGCTTTTTGAAAATAATGAAATATGACCCATTTTGACGTGACAATGCATGCAAAACTACTCAGGAGGGAAGTATGAGGCCGTCTCGCTTGCTCACACTCTTGGATAAGGTAACGCTCTCGCTACTAATTCTCATTCTCACTCTCGCTTGCCACTTTAGCAAAATTGCTTGGATCTTAAAAGAAAGAAAGCGAGCGAGATTGAAGAAGAAAAGATTGAAAAGAAAGAAAGAAGAAAAAAATTAAGTCAGAGAAAGCGAGAGCGAGAGCCAACGAGAGTGAGATTGAAGAAGAAAAGTTTGAAAAGAAAGAAAGATGATAAAATTAAGTTAGAGAAAAGCGAGAATGAGAGCGAGAGTGAGAGTACGTTGCCCTCATGGTAATTTGGATGAGTTACGGAGTATGAAAAAAGTCATATGTCATTAATTTCAGAATGCATGTCAAATGATATTAAAGTGTGCGAAAAGATGTCATTCATACAAATACACCAAGAATGAAGACATTGGAGCTTAAAGAGAAAAAGAAAGAAAAAAAAAGAAAGGAGAAAGAAAAGCGAAAAAAGAAAAAAAAGAAAAGAGAAAAATGAAAAAAGAAAAAAGAAAGAAAAGAAAAGAAAAGAAAACCTTAGGCTTTTCTTTTTCTTCCTTTAGTCGTCCCCCTACACCTTTCTCCTTTAGCCACCGGTGGTACTCATGCGACGATCCTCTCCGGTGACTGCATCACAATGGATCTTTTAAAGTTTTGGTCAACACATGAAGAATTTGTCAATTTCGCAAATCTAGGAGAATCTGGCGAAATGGTCCAGTTGCGGGTGCATTTGGGGGCGCATTTCCATATGTTGTTTATCGGGCTTTTTGCTACAACACGCAAGTGCACGTGATCGAAGTAATAAGAAACTGGAGTACTCCAGTTTCTTATTACTTCGATCACGTGCACTTGGGTATTGTAGCAAAAAGCCCGATCAAGTTTTTGGCGCCGTTGCCGGGGAACGACATTTTCAATAAAATTTATTTTAGACACAAATTGTGAGCAAATTGCAATTCGATTGCAATTGTATTGCAACTCGACTGCAATTGCATAGCAATTGTAATCTTTCTATTGTAGGAAGTCCAAACTAGATGTGCAAGCACTTGCAGGTTGAGTTTAATGCATGCAAAAAAAGCCTTGTCTCTTGGAGCTTGATCCTGAAATAGAGAGAATCTTCCACCAACGTCGTAGATAGCAGAGGAGGAAGAAAAAAGAATTGCAGGAGTTGATCGCACAGGGAGTTCGTGAGAAAACTACCTTACAAGAAGTACAAATGGATCCACCTGTAGTCGATCCTCGAGCAAATCCAACAAATGGAGAAAATCCACAAAATGCAAATAATATGCAACAACAAAGGAAAATTCCTCCAGCTAATCCCATCTTCATTGCAGAAGAGAGGGATCGAGCAATAAGAGACTATGCAACTACCACTTTTCAAAATTTGAATACAAGAATTGCAAAACCCAATATCGAGGCCAATCATTTTGAACTTAAGCCAATGATGTTCTAGATGTTACAAACCATGGGTCAATTTGCAGGACAGCCCAATGAAGACCCCCACAAAGAACGCGCAAATTAGAGGAAAAATAATCACATTCGAGCAAGGAATAAATGAAAGGGTAGACACTGCATGGGAACGTTTCAAGAAGTTGGTGAGGAAATGCCCACACCATGGACTTCCAGCTTGTCTCTTAATAGAGCATTTCTACAATGGTTTAACACAGGCATCAAAGACTCTTGTGAATGCATCAGCTAATGGATTCTTATTGAAGAAGACGGTGAATGAGGCCAATGAAATCCTAGATTCTATGGTTTCAAACAACAGCCAATGGGGAGAGGATGAGTCTCACAATACCAAAAACGTCGTAGGAATGCATGAAGTAGACTCAATAGCAGCGTTAAGCGCCCAAATATCTGCAATGAACAACACATTGAAGAACCTTGCATTAGGAAATCAAGCTCCAATTGCAGCCATAAATCACACTCTTAACCCTACTTTTGTTTATTGTAATGACAATCACATCTTTGATAACTGTCATTACAATCCTGCTTCTGTGTATTATATAGGGCAAAACAAATCGAACCCATATTCGAATACATACAATTTGGGATGACGGCAGCATCCTAACTTCTCCTAGAGTGGACAAAATGCAGGAAACTCAAGTCAGAATTAATATGTGAAATAGGGAACGCCACCAGGATTCAACAATCAGCCACAACAGCAATACACACAGAAGATTGCAAATCCAATGCAACAACAATCGACAGTACATGGTCCATCCCTGAAGAATCTGATGAAGGAGTTCATAAGAAAAAATGATTCCATCGTGCAGAGCTAGGCTGCCATAATTCAGAGTCAAGCTGCATCTCTGTGTAATCTTGAAATACAGGTTGGACAACTGGCAAATGAGATGAAGCATAGGCCACAAAGGGTCACTACCAAGTACCACATAAAATCCACAACGCGAAGGCAAAGAGCATTGCAAGGCAATCACCTTAAGGAGTGGACTAAATTATGATGGCCCGGAGATGCCTAAGGAACAAGAAAAATCTAAGAAGACCAAGAGTTCTGAAGAAGAAAAGAAGGAATGCAAAGAAGAGAAAGTCCAGGGGCCAATTGAAGAAAAAACAGGTGAAGCGATAGAGGAAGTAATCGCTAAGCACCCAGAAGAGGAAAAGAAAATTTCAACAGTAAAGGAGTCTATTTCAACCAATCAGGAGTACAGACCACCACCCTCTTTCCCCCAAAGATTCAAGAAAAAGAACCAGGATGCTCAATTTAACAAATTTTTAGACATCCTTAACCAACTCCACATTAACATCCCGTTAGTGGAGGCGCTTGAACGGATGCCTAATTATGTTAAATTTCTGAAAGATATCTTAACAAAGAAGTGCAGGTTGGGAGAAATTGAAACTGTGGCTCTTACAGAAAATTGCAGCGCTTTAATCACAAGTAAATTGCCACCAAAGCTGCGAGATCCAGGGAGTTTCACAATCCCTTGTGTGATTGGAAGCACAGATGTAAGAAGGGCGCTATGCGATCTAGGAGCAAGCATCAACCTAATGTCGTTGTCAGTTTTCAAAAAACTAGGAATTGGCGAGGCCAGACCAACAACAGTAACATTACAAATTGCAGACAGATCAATAGCTCGACCAACAGGGAAGATCGAGGACGTGTTGGTCAAAGTAGACAAATTCATCTTCCCTGTCGATTTCATCATCCTTGATTGCGAAATAGATAGAGAAGTCCCAATTATTATGGAAAGGCCTTTCTTAGCAACAGGTAGAACATTGATCGATGTGCAAAAAGGAGAACTCACAATGAGAGTTAACGACCAACAAATCACCTTCAATGTTCTCAATGCATTGAGATATCCAGGCGATTTAGAAGAATGTTCGAGGATTGAGGTTGTAGATTCTTTGCAATTGCATGGGTTTCAGAACCAATTAGAAGAAAAAGAAAGCGATGATGAAGAGAGTGATGAAGAAGGAATAACATGTCAAGACGAACGAAAAGACATTGTTTATATCAGCCTCTTGAGATCATTAGAAGAAAAGACAGTTCAGATCAAGCCGTCTATAGTGGACCCTCTCGCTCTTGAGCTTAAACCTTTGCCACCCCATCTAAAATACATCTTCCTTGGGAAGGATGAGACACTCCCCGTGATCATCTCATCCACTCTCAATGATCAAGATGAATTTTCCCTGTTACAGGTTCTTACACGACATAAAAGGGCGATCGGCTGGACAATTGCAGATATTAGAGGCATCAGTCCTTCATTCTGCATGCATAAGATCAACTTAGAAGAAGGAGCGAAAAACTCAATTGAGAGTCAAAGGAGGTTGAACCTGGTAATGAAAGAAGTGGTCCGAAAGGAAATCATAAAATGGATCGATGCATGGATAATTTACCCTATTGCAGATAGCAACTGGGTGAGTCCGGTACAATGCGTACCTAAGAAGGGCGGAATGACAATTGTCCAGAATGAGAAGAATGAACTTATCCCAACAAGGACAGTTACTGGATGGAGAATTTGCATGGATTACCGTCGACTGAACAAGGCAACAAGAAAAGATCATTTCCCTCTCCCATTTATCAATCAAATGCTTGATCGTTTGGTAGGAAAAGAATACTATTGCTTCCTAGACGGATACTTAGGGTACAACCAGATAACGATCGCACCAGAGGATCAAGACAAAACAACCTTTACCTGCCCATATGGAACTTTTGCGTTTCGAAGAATGCTATTTGGATTATGCAATGCACCAGCAACATTCCAAAGATGTATGATGGCAATCTTCTCAGACATGGTGGAGAGCACGGTAAAAATATTCATGGATGACTTCTCGGTGTTCGGAGAAACATACCAAAATTGTCTTAAAAATCTTGAACAGGTTTTGCATAGATGTGAATAGACCAATTTGGTCCTCAATCGGGAGAAGTGCCATTTCATGGTACAAGATGGAATAGTGCTAGGACATCGAATTTCCAAGAAGGGCATAGAAGTTGACAGAGCAAAGGTTGAGTTAATTTCTAAGTTACCACCACCTAAATCAGTCAAGGAAATCCGAAGTTTCCTAGGACATGTAGGATTCTATCGCCAGTTCATTAGAAACTTCTCTCAGATTTCTAAGCCACTATGCAAGTTATTGGAGAAACACCAACCATTCGTGTTCGACCAAGAATGTTCAATTGCACTTGAGAGACTGAAGGAAACACTAAGCTCTGCACCTATCATGATAGAGCCAGATTGGACAAAACCATTTGAGCTTATGTGTGTAGGATCGTATGGCAACACTAGAGGGGGGGTGAATAGGGTTGCTTAAAAAATTTGAACTCTTTTTTTTAAAAAAAAAAATTAAACTAAAATAATATAATCAAACTAAATAACAAAAAAATTATTCTAGAAATATAGAACAATTTTTTTAAGCATGCAATCTACTAAAATAATTAAGCAACAGAAAATTAAAAGGATAAAGAGGACGAAATAACACCGAAATTTTTAATAGTGGTTCGGAAATTCCTACTCCACTCCCCAAGACTCCTTCTTGGGTATTTTTATTGCGTGATTCTCTTGCAGGTGAGAACCAAACCGACACGACCCTCTTTTCTTAGGCTAAAGAGAAACCCAAATCCTTTTTCTGGTTCAGGATTAAACCAATTTTTTTCTCACAGCCCAAGGTGTATCCCACACCTTAATACAAATCCCAAAAATAAAAAAAAAAACTAAAGAGTTTGCTTCTTGAAAGTAAAATACACAAATTTTGTAGCACGAAAGTTTGCTCAAAAAATTCTTCACACAATAGCAAGGAAGCCGGTTAGGAGAATTGTGAGATTTTTGAGAATTTTGGACCTTTTTGGGAGAGCTCAAGACAGAATATGGCTGCTGGAAAATTCTTGAACGTATTCTAAGATCAACAAGGTGATGTTAATATGTGGAGAATAAGGATTAAAATTGGCCATTGGATTTAGGGCAAAAATAATGAGTGGCTATGATTAATTGAGGAGATTTTGGAAAGAATTTTTGATATAAATATGTATTTAATTAAATCTCCAGCTGGACGGATTGAAAGTTGTTTTTTTTTTTTTTTAAATTAACTAGTTGATTTAATATATATAATTTAAAATTTGAATCAACCAGCGCTCTCCACGTGTCATGTTCTCATTTGTCCGTTGGATGCCACGTCAGCCCAATTTGACCGTTATATGCCACGTCAGCTGCCACGCCAGTGAGTTGCCACGTCATCTGCCTACGTGTCATGCCGTGTCATGCCATGTCATAATTTCTGTCCAAACTTCTTTTGCTCATATCTTTTTCATTTGGACTCCGATTTGAACGATTTTAAGTGCGTTGGACTCGTCTTGTCGAGCTCTACAAAATAGACTCTTTGAAACACTGAATTGATTAGTCCAAAAAAAAAGAGTTTGTTATCATCAAAATACTTAGTTTGATTGAAGCTTTAAGGCTAACAATCTCCCCCTTTTTGATGATGACAAACCTATAAATAATGCTTATATTCTTAAACAGCTTCTCCCCCTTTTGTTATCACCAAAAAGAATGCAAAAAAAAGAAAACTCTCCCCGTCAAACATGTAACTGATGACGCATAATGCTTTCAATTTATTTTGACGTACGATAAAAGTATGCTCCCCCTGTCATATGTAGCATTATCATTAAATGCGAAGGATGCCAAGTGCAAGTCTATTTTTACAAAACGCATCTTCATTTAGAGTTTTTGTAAAAATATATGCTACTTGTTTCTTTGTATGCACATAGTTAATGATAATATGACCATTCTGCACATGCTCTCTAAGGAAGTGATGTCTTATATCTATATGTTTGATATTAAATTTAAATCTATATCTAATGATAATATGTTCATAAAGCATTTAAATCCTATTAAAAGGAAGTGATGTCTTATATCTATATGTTTGGTCCTAGAGTGTTGAATATGATTTTTGGTTAAATTAATTGAACTAGTATTATCACAGAAGATGGGTACTTGTTCGAAATTTAAGCCAAAATCACGCAAGGTCTGTTTCATCCATAAAACCTGAGAACAACAGCTAGCAACAGCAATGTATTCGGCCTCAGTAGTAGATAATGCAACAGAGTTTTGCTTTTTGCTATACCAAGAGACTAGTGAGCTACCTAAGAAATGACATGTTCCACTAGTACTTTTCCTATCGGTTAAACTACCAGCAAAGTCAGCATCAGAATATGCAATTAAGTTTAAGGATGCATTCTTAGGATACCATAAACCCAAGTCAAAGGTTCCAAGCAGATATTTGAAAATTCTTTTTACAGCATGCAAATGTGATTCTTTAGGACAAGATTGAAATCTAACACACATGCAAACACTGAACATAATATCAGGTCTACTAGCAGTTAAGTACAACAGAGATCCGATCATACCTCGATAAGCTTTAATATCTACGTTTTTACCTTTTTCATCCTTATTGAGCTTTGTAGTGGTACTCATTGGAGTCTTCGCTGCTTTTGCATTATCAAATTTAAATCTCTTGAGTAGATCCCTTGTATATTTTTCTTGATTTATAAAGATTCCTTCCTCAAGTTGTTTGATTTGAAGCCCAAGAAAGAACTTGAGTTCTCCCATCATGCTCATTTCAAACTCGCTGTGCATACACTTAGAAAATTCTTCACAAAGAGAATGGTTAGTGGCACCAAAAATAATATCATCAACATAAATTTGCACTAATAACATGTCTTTTTCTTTGGTTTTAATAAAGAGTGTAGTATCAGTAAGTCCCATTTTAAAATCATTTTCAAGCAAAAATTTACTCAAACGGTCATACCAAGCTCAAGGAGCTTGTTTAAGACCATAAAGAGCTTTATTTAATTTAAAAACATGATTTGGATGGTCAAAGCTTTCAAAACCAGGAGGTTGTTCAACATAAACTTCTTCCATTATAAAGCCATTTAAAAAAGCACTTTTCACATCCATTTGAAATAAAGTGAAATTTTTATGAGATGCAAATGCAAGTAGCATGCGAATTGACTCAAGTCTAGCAACAGGAGCAAATGTTTCCTCATAGTCTATTCCTTCTTCCTGACTATAACCTTGAGCAACTAACCTAGCTTTATTTCTAACAATATTACCAGATTCATCCATTTTATTTCTAAATACCCATTTAGTACCTATAACTGAATGATTACTAGGACGCAGAACTAACTCCCACACATTATTTCTTTCAAATTGATTTAACTCTTCTTGCATAGTAATTAACCAGAACTCATCACATTCAGCATCTTTAAAAGACTTTGGTTCAATTTGTGACACAAAAGCGAGATTATTCAAGGCATTTAATGAAGAACGAGTTCTTACCCCTTGAGATACATCACCTATAATTAGCTCCTGCGGATGGTGAATTGAGAATCTCCAATCCTGAGGAAGAGTTTCTTCTGGCTCTTTCTGAGTCTCATTTGCTACTACTTCTATGTCTTTATCTTGAATGCTCAAATCCTCAAAAGGTTTTTCTAATTCGACACTCATAGACACTTTATTAAATGCAACATGTGTTTCATCAAATACTACATTCATTGACTCCTCAACCACAAGACTTCTTTTATTAAAGACCCTATATGCTTTACTACAAGTAGAATATCCTAAAAATATGCCAATGTCAGTTTTTGAGTCAAACTTTCCAATTTTCCCTTTGTCTTTCAAAATGAAGCATTTGCAGCCAAAGGCTTTGAAATAGTTGATATTTGGGGTTTTATCATTAAAAAGCTCATAGGGAGTTTTATTCAAAACAAGCCTTATTAAAACTCTATTCATTACATAAGATGCAGTATTAACAGCTTCAGCCCAAAAATATTTTGGCAAATTATATTCATTTAACATAGAGGTGGCTAATTCTTGTAAAGACCGATTTTTCCTTTCTACAACGCCATTTTGTTGAGGTGTTCTTGGAGAGGAAAAATCATGAGAAATACCATTTTCTTCACAGAAACATTCAAAAGAAGCATTTTCAAATTCTCCTCCATGATCACTTCTAATTTTTGAAATCATAAAGCCTTTTTCATTTTGAATTCTTTTTAAAAAATTGATAAAATATTTTAAAGCTTCATCCTTATGAGATAAAAATAAAACCCAAGTGAATCTCGAAAAATCATCAACTATAACAAAAGCATAATGTTTTCCACTTAGACTTGCAACTCTAGTAGGTCCAAAAAGGTCCATATGTAATAGTTGCAGAGGCCTAGAGGTAGAAACTATTTTCTTTGGTTTGAAAGAAGACTTAGTTTGTTTACCCATTTGACAAGCGTCACAAACTTTATCTTTTTCAAAATTTAATTTCGGAAGACCTCTAACAAGGGATTTCTTAGAAATGTTTGAAATTAAATGCATGCTTGCGTGACCTAATCTTCTATGCCACAACCATGGATCATCATGCAAGGCAGACAAACATTTATTATTTACTACAGGACAGTCAATCAAATCAATCGTATAAACATTTCTATCTCTATTTCCAACAAATAGAATTTGTCCATCACATGCATTTTCAATTATGCAATTTTTATCACTAAAAATTACCCTATAGCCCTTATCACATAACTGACTTATACTTAATAAATCATGTTTTAATCCATCAACTAGCAGAACATCTTCAATAAAGAAACTCGAACCATTACCTATGTTACCTTTGCCAATGATCTTACCCTTTTTATCGTCGCCGAAAGTGACGTATCCTCCATCTTTCTTTTCTAGGTATGTGAATTTTGTGTGGTCCCCAGTCATGTGTTTTGAACACCCGCTGTCCAAGTACCACTTATTCTTTATCGATCTCAAACATACCTGAAAGAAAATAATTCTCAAGATGTAACCTTAGGTACCCAAATTTGTTTGGGTCCTTGGGGGTTAGTCAACAAAAATTTAGGAATCCATCTCTTTTGATTTTCATTTGTAGCATTGGATTTTCTTAAATTGCATGCATAAGCTTTATGACCATGTTTCCCACATGCATGACAAACAATATATGACATGGTGTTTTCTTTCACAAAGTAATTTGTGAATTTCTTTTGCTTTTGGTGAGGTTTGTAACCTAAACCGCTTTTATCAAAAGTACCTTGTTGCTTTCCCATCATGATATCTAAATTCTTTTTCCCATTAGTGAACTTTACAAGGGTGGAGGATAAATCTTCATTTTTGTTTTCTAATATTTTGTACTCATCTTTTAAAGCATGAAAATTTGAATTAGACAAATTTAAATCTTTTCTTAATGTCTCATTTTCTTCTTTTATATTTTCTAGCTCAATTAATAAATCATTATTCTCGTGAGCTATCCTAGCATTTTTCTTTCTAAGAGACATGTATTTGCAGCCTAATTTTTCAAATTCATTTTTAATTTGATTGAATGCTTCAACAAGTTCATCAAAAGTAAGGTTTTCAGGAATTACCTCGTCATCGTCATCGTTGTCGTCGTCATCTCCAAAAGCCATAAAACAAATGTTAGCTACTTCTTCTTCACTCTCAGATTCACTTTCATCACTTTCATCCCAAGTAGCTTTCATGGCCTTCTTGCTTTTCTTTAAAAATGACTTCCTTTGAGGACAGTCCCATTTCACATGTCCAGGCTTCTTACATTCATAGCAGATGATAGAATCCCTATTGCTCTTTTCTCCTTTGCTATCTTGACTGTTGTTCTTCTTGGAGAAATTTTTCTTTCTGAAATGTTTCTTGAATCTCTTGGTTAAATAAGCGTATTCTTCATCATTTAATTCAACATCACTTTCAGAGTCCTCTTGTATATGAGTGGACTTTAATGCCAAACTCTTCTTCTTTTTAACATCATCTTCCATGTTGCCCTTCATGATTATCTCATGTGTCATGAGAGATCCAATAAGCTCCTCCAATGGAAGTGTTGAGAGATCCTTAGCTTCTTGTATCGCTGTGACTTTAGCTTCCCAATTTTTTGGCAACGATCTAAGGATCTTCCTGACATTCTCAGACGTAGAGTAAGTTTTTTCTAATCCCTTCAAGGCATTAACAATGTTTGTGAATCGAGTGAACATTTCAGAAATAGTTTCATTAGCATCCATTTTAAATAATTCATAATTATGGACCAACATGCTAATTTTCGATTCTTTAACTTGATTTGTTCCTTCATGAGTTACTTCAAGCATATCCCATATTTCTTTAGCAGAATTACATGCAGAGACTCTATTAAACTCATCAGGACATAAGGCACAAAATAGACAATTCATGGCTCTATAATTTATTGACACTTTCTTTTTATCATCCTCATTGAACTCATTTTCATTTTTAGGCACATCCTGATTAGCAACAGACTTTGTTGGGACTATAGGACCCTTAGAAACAATTTCCCATAAATTATAATCAATGGAAAGCAAATAAATTCTCATCCTAGTTTTCCACCAAGTATAATTATTTCCATCAAATAGAGGTGGCCTAGTGGTAGATTGGCCCTCAATAAACCCATTTATTCCTGTAGTTTCCATAAGCTCGAACAATTAAGAATTTCAGAAAAGGCACAAAAAAAGTTTAAGAGAAAATTTATTATTATTTATGTATATTTTTTAAAAAAAAAATAAATTTTAGCAAAAAATAATTTTTCAATAAAATTTCAAAACGGATTCAGAGTTTGAAAAGTAGAGAAAAAAAATAGAATTTTAAAAACTAATTTTCAAGGAAAAATTTTCTAGTGAAAAAGGCTTTTAAAATGCAATTTTTTCAAAACTTTTTGCTCAACAAAAAAATTTCCAGATTTAATAAAAATAAAAAAAAACAGTTTTGAAATTGTAAAAAAAAAAAATCCAACCACCTTTTCAAAGTAAAGAAAATTGAGCTACCCGCTTTGATACCAATTGTAGGATCGTATGGCAACACTAGAGGGGGGGTGAATAGGGTTGCTTAAAAAATTTGAACTCTTTTTTTAAAAAAAAAAATTAAACTAAAATAATATAATCAAACTAAATAACAAAAAAATTATTCTAGAAATATAGAACAATTTTTTTAAGCATGCAATCTACTAAAATAATTAAGCAACGGAAAATTAAAAGGATAGAGAGGAAGAAATAACACCGAAATTTTTTATAATGGTTCGGAAATTCCTACTCCACTCCCCAAGACTCATTCTTGGGTATTTTTATTGCGTGATCCTCTTGCAGGTGAGAACCCAACCGACACGACCCTCTTTTCTTAGGCTAAAGAGAAACCCAAATCCTTTTTCTGGTTCAGGATTAAACCAATTTTTTCTCACAGCCCAAGGTGTATCCCACACCATAATACAAATCCCAAAAATAAAAAAAAAACTAAAGAGTTTGCTTCTTGAAAGCAAAATACACAAATTTTGTAGCACGAAAGTGTGCTCAAAAAATTCTTCACACAATAGCAAGGAAGCCGGTTAGGAGAATTGTGAGATTTTTGAGAATTTTGGACCTTTTTGGGAGAGCTCAAGACAGAATATGGCTGCTGGAAAATTCTTGAACGTATTCTAAGATCAACAAGGTGATGTTAATATGTGGAGAATAAGGATTAAAATTGGCCATTGGATTTAGGGCAAAAATAATGAGTGGCTATGATTAATTGAGGAGATTTTGGAAAGAATTTTTGATATAAATATGTATTTAATTAAATCTCCAGCTGGACGGATTGAAAGTTGTGATTCCCTTTTTATATATATATATATATATATATATATATATATATATATATATATATATATATATATTAAATTAACTAGTTGATTTAATATATATAATTTAAAATTTGAATCAACCAGCCCTCTCCACGTGTCATGTTCTCATTTGTCCGTTGGATGCCACGTCAGCCCAATTTGACCGTTATATGCCACGTCAGCTGCCACGCCACTGAGTTGCCACGTCATCTGCCTACGTGTCATGCCATGTCATAATTTCTGTCCAAACTTCTTTTGCTCATATCTTTTTCATCTGGACTCCGATTTGAACGATTTTAAGTGCGTTGGACTCGTCTTGTCGAGCTCTACAAAATAGACTCTTTGAAACACTGAATTGATTAGTCCAAAAAAAAGAGTTTGTTATCATCAAAATACTTAGTTTGATTGAAGCTTTAAGGCTAACAATGTGTGACGCCAACGATTTTGCAGTAGGAGCTGTACTGGCACAAAGACGGAATAAAATCATCCATCCCATCTATTATGTCAGTAGAACGATGAACGAGCACAAGTCAACTACACCACAACTGAAAAAGAACTTCTAGTAGTTGTCTTTGCATTCGACAAGTTCAGATCCTACTTGGTTGGAACTAAAGTTGTGGTGCACACTGACCATTCAGCCCTAAAATACCTATTGTCAAAGAAAGATGCAAAGCCGAGGTTGATCAGATGGATCTTATTACTTCAGGAATTCGACTTAGAGATCCAAGATAGAAAAGAGACTGAAAACCAAGTTGCTGATCATATGTCCAGATTAGGGCAAGAGGCCAGGAAAGTAGAAGTGGAGAATATTCAAGATGAGTTCGCAGATGAGATGCTACTGGCAGTAGAAACAGATTCAACCCCATGATATACAAACATAGCAAATTACTTAGTGAGCGGATTAGCACCACAGGACGCAAATCCACAACAACTATAGAGATTTTTTTCATGACATGCGCCATTACTATTGGGATGAACCGTACCTGTACAAGCTTGGAACAAACCAAATTTGGAGAAGATGTGTTGCAGAGGACGATATGCTGAAAGTACTAGATGCTTGTCATGCAACTCCATATGGAGGATACTTCGCAGGTACTAAAATGGCAGCAAAGGTGCTCCAAAGTGGTTACTTTTGGCCCACATTGTTCAGGGATGCTCAGGAATTTGCAAAACACTGTGATCGTTATCAAAGAACAGGAAATCTATCTGCTAGAAATGAGACGCCAATGAGTTTCATACTTGAAGTAGAAATTTTCGATGTATGGGGGATTGATTTCATGGGCCATTCCCCCTATCATATGGAAATATCTATATTTTGCTGGCAGTGGATTACGTATCTAAGTCGATAGAGGCAATGACAACCACAACAAATGATGCAAAGGTGGTGAAGAAATTTATGCTAAAAAATATTTTCACTAGATACGGGACCCCAAGAGTGTTGATAAGTGACGAAGGAACGCATTTTGTAAATAGAGCCATGGTTGGCCTGCTAGCTAAATACAATGTCAAGCACATGATCGCAACTGCTGATCACCCGCAGACAAATGGGTAGGCAGAAGTATCCAACAGAGAAATAAAGACAATTTTAGAGAAAACAATCGATCCCTCAAGGAAAGATTGGTCTCTACGATTGGATGAAGCATTATGGGCCCACAAGACTGCATTTAAAACACCATTGGGAATGTCCTCGTACAGGATAATATTCGGGAAAGCATGCCATCTACCATTAGAGCTGGAACATAAAGCTTATTGGGCAATAAAAAGATTGAATTTGGATCTGAACCAGGCAGGAATCAGGCGGAAACTACAATTGAACGAGCTTGAGGAGTTGAGACTTTCATCTTATGAAAATGCAAAGCTATACAAAGAGAAGATGAAAAAATGGCACGATCAAAGAATTAAAAATAAAGACCTGCAAGCAGGACAACAGGTGCTACTATTCAACTCAAGACTAAAGCTATTTCTAGGAAAGTTAAAATCCAGGTGGTCAGGACCATTTCTCATCGAAAAAGTATACCAACACGGGGCTGTGGATCTTAAGGACGAGAAATGGAGCATTTTCAAAGTAAATGGCCAGAGGATTAAACCCTACTGGGGAGAAGGTATGAGTAGAGATAAGGTTTCTATTTCCTTACTAGAAATCGGGTGAAAGAGGGCATCAGGTATTGTTACTTTGTATATATATTTAAAAAAAAAACCTTTTATTTCTATGAATTGAGAAATGATTAAGCAATTTCTGTCTAAGGCATAGTCTTGTCTAGGCTGAGGTATTTAAGTTGACCGTTTAGGGAACATGAAGTGAGCTTGTCGAGGGCTCAATCAAATACAATTTATAATACCGATTTAAAATTAACTACTTGTAGTAATTAATAGTGGATCGGGTTGAACCACAGGGAACCGAATAAATTGGTTTCAATTAATTGGTTTTCTTAATGACACGGACTGACACGAACTGGGGGGAGTTAGGCATAAAATAGAGACAGAAGGACTAAACAAAGAGTAGTAAAAATAAAGATCTCACCTTGGGCACTGAATCAGGGGTAAACAGGTAGTTATGCAAATTATCGATCATTGAAACTAACCTAATAGGCAATTTCCTATGTTTTAAGACCGACTAAACTCCTCGGGATACCGTAGGAGCCTCCCTTAATTAAACTAATTTACAAACGCTTAATTGGTTCTAATTTAATCAACTAATTTGGCATGACCAATACCAAAAGAATTAATTAAACGCATTACACTCCATAAGCCGAAACGAGTTAATTAATTCAGACTGGTCGATCTAAATTAACTAAGCCCGCGCTAACAATTCTAAGGCCTACCATGTACTCGTAATTAAGCAATTTTACTTAATTTAATCGACGTGGCTACCGGCCTATTTACTACTCAAATTAAGCTAGAGACCAAGGACCCCAACGAATACATCTAGCATAGCTAAGAAATCTCTAAATTAATTGATTTGTCAGTTCAATCAAAGTAGAAATAACTAGGAATAAGCACAAGAATTTGCAAGTCATAAAACAGTGTTGGAAATTGAAATTAACAACCAAATCTCACAATAAAATGCATAATACCGTATTTACAACCCCAAAACGGCCACAAAAGTCTAGCAATCCATCAAAACGATGTAGCCCGACACCGAGGTTTGATGAAAAACTCCTAATCTATCCTAAACTACTGAAAAACATAGAGGAGAAAGCCTAAATTGGTCTCATGACGGCTAAAAATCGGAGACAAATGACCTAGAGGACGAAAAAATCTATATATAGGAATCGACGGAGCGTCTAGACGCTCTGAACAGCGTCTAGATGCTCCTAGCATCACAGGGGCTCTCCGCAGCGTCGAGGGAGGCTTCAGGGAACTGCCGATAGCGTCTAGACGCTACCCAGCACGCATCACTGCTTATTTTTGCTCTAACTTTTCACTCAGGTGTCCGAATGACCTTCGGTTTGATGCGTTGGAATCGTGATTCAATGTAGAATCTCTCGGAACATGCCTTATGCTCAAATTCCTACAAAATGATCAATTAATTACATTAAAACCTCCAAACTAACATGATTTAAGTATGAAAATATAGAACTATGTTGGTCCTATCAGAACACCTTTACCTGGGGATCTACCTAGGAAATTACTTAATGACTTTGAAATTCAAAAGGAAAAAAATCAATTGGCGAGAACTTTTTAACAATTTACTTGCGAGTTCAGGTGAAGAAAGGAAAGCATGAACTAAGATTGCATTTGCAAAGCAATTACATTCTGTCGGCAAAAGTGAAACAAGGACTGAATTAGCCGGGTTGAAAGAAAAGAACAGAGCAATTTAGAATGGGATGCAGCAATTCACCAAACGCCTCAAAGGACCCGACATCCCAGAGTTTTCTCGACATTAGGGGAGTTGTTATTTGCACCATAAATTTTACTTGTTAAATCTATGATAGTTTGGATTGTGATGTTGTTATCTTAAACTTGCTTATCTTTGTTCCTTGAATTTTGTCATGTTGTTTAATTAACTCCCAAGTTGTTTGAAGTTCTGTGTCAGTTAAGTTTGATCTTTTTTTTTTGAAAACGTGTGCCTCTAATTATTATAAAAGAAAAAAAATCCTCAATGATGATATTTGGAATAGGCTCGGCTCATTAAACACTCCTTAGTTATCTACCCAATTTTATGACTTCTTTACTTTCCTTAGCACCCCACCACCCATACACCCTAGCTTGTGTTTCTATAATTCTAGGTTTATTAAGTTTGTTAATATGTATGGTCATCTCAACCACCCAAGAGAAAATCTAGTCAATGTGGACATTGGAGCATCTTAAGTTTGGGGGGGATAAACATCTTACATTACTTGTGTTGATCCCACATTGTTATATATTCATTTTTTGCAATTCATGAAATGTAAACATGTTGTGAGTTGTTGTATGAAGGCTGCCAAGTTTAAAAAAAAAAAAAAAAACATAGAGGGATACTCCTATTTCCATGAATTAACCGAGTAACCAGGGAAAGTCATGACACCCATGATTGCCTCTACATGAAAGATTGATTCAGGAAATGAATAGGTTAAAAACGGTTTCAAATAGGGACGTGTGCTCGTAGTCAACTACCTTCACCACAAAGTGTCGGTAAGTTGGAACGAAGGTACAATTGACTAAGAAACCTCCTCTAAAAAAAATTAAAAAAAAAGTTTGAATAGCTTGACAGTAAAAAGAAATAAGTTTGGGGGAGTTTTTCTTTTGTGTAGTCAAGTTGTTTCTCAAAAAAATGGCCTATGTAGGAAGCAAGCAAGATGAAACTAGAAGAGTAGGAATACAATTTTTAGGAAAGTATGGGTGAAAATTGTTAATGTCAAGACTAAGGTGGGATTGAAGTTGGTTGTGATAAACTTGTGTTATGAGCTTGAGATGTCTCCTGAGAGGATATTTGCTTTGTTAAGAACTTGGGTTAATTGTTGAAATTCATATCTGAATGATGTAATTTTGATTGCTTGAGGACAAGCAATAACTCAAGTTTGGAAGTGTGATAGTTCTCATTCATGAGGATTATTTGGCTTTTAAACTTAGTTATATTTGTGATTTTTATTCATATTATTTGATGAAAAATTAAAAAAAAATGTTTGAATTTAATCACATGATTGATGGAAGACCTTTAAATTAAGTAAGTTGAGAAAAGAAAACAAAAGAAGAAAAAAATTCACACTTACTTAATGTTTTGATGCAGGATTTTCGCGGAATGCAACAACAGTACAATTGCTATGAAATTGCAATCTGGCAGATTTGGAATTTAAGAAAAAACGTAGATTTCGGGATTTTGAAGGAAAATTGACCCACGAATTCAGCAAGATAATTAGCCATGATTGTCCATCAACCAAGAGGGAAACCCTAGCATGAAATCACTATAAATATTGAACAAAGAAGCCTAACAAAGGGAGCTCGATTGGAGAAGATTTTCGTTCACGTTTTTTGGGTTTTCCTACTTTCTGCAATTTTCATTTTTAGTTTTTTTAAGTTGCTGTTTTGTATTCATTTCTTCTACATCTCAGTCACGAATTTCTTCCTCAATTCTATCTCAACGAAGTTGATGTTGGTAAAGAGCAAATCCTTGTTCGATTGAGCACGATTTTGGAGGAGGAAAATTCTGTTTCGTTTTTGGGTTTTTATCCACGGCAATAACTTCAATTTTTAGAGTTGTTATGTTGTTCTTCTTCAAAAAATTCAGAATCTCTGTCTCAATCCCATCTCCATAAGATTTGGATGTGGTTATGAACAACCTTTTGTTCGATTGAGCCGAAGAAAGATGGGTTTTAGGATGAAGAACAACATAACAACTCTGAAAATTGAAGCTACTGCCGTGGATAAAAACCCAAAAACGAAATAGAATTTTCCTCCTCCAAAATCGTGCTCAATCGAACAAGGATTTGCTCTTTACCAACATCAACTTCGTTGAGATAGGATTGAGGAAGAAATTCGTGACTGAGATGTAGAAGAAATGAATACAAAACAGCAACTAAAAAAAACTAAAAATGAAAATTGTAGAAAGTAGGAAAACCCAAAAAACGTGAATGAAAATCTTCTCCAATCGAGTTCCCTTTGTTCGGCTTCTTTGTTCAATATTTATAGTGATTTCATGCTAGGGTTTCCTTCTTGGTTGATGGACAATCATGACTAATTATCTTGCTGAATTCGTGGGGATTTTCAATCAAAATCCCGAAATCTACATTTTTTTCTTAAATTCCAGATTTGTCAGATTGCAATTGCATAGCAATTGCACTGCTGTTGCATTCTGCGAAAATCCTACATCAAAACATTAAGTAGTGTGACTTTTTTTCTTCTTTTGTTTTCTTTTCTCAACTTACTTAATTTAAAGGTCTTCCATCAATCATGTGATTAAATTCAAACATTTTTTTTTTATTTTTCATCAAATAATATGAATAAAAATCACAAATATAACTAAGTTTAAAGACCAAATAATCCTCATGAATGAGAATTATCAGTTGTTGAAATGGTCTGAATGCTGGTACATTCAAGTCGCATTTTAGGACCTTTTCTACTTCTCTTGGAAATTGTTTTATGCCTTCAAATACTGGCGCATACAGGTCGCATTTTGCATGGATAAACATTTTTCTTTTTCACTTGCTACTTGATTGCTGGTGCATCTGGGCCATTTTCAACCTCTGCACAAAAACAGCAAAAATGAACACTCTTCTTACACAATGACTCTAATTACACCTAAATACTTATATTTACAAAATCAAGACTTCAAACACATGCAAAGTTTGTTTTTACTTAAACTCACCCTAAATATCATGAAATATAGCATTGAACACTCGCTTTCTAAGCAAATGACTTAATTTTTAAGGCTAAACAACACTAAAAAATGAGTGTTATCAGCCGCCCTACCTTTATATACATAGCATGTACACATCATATTTGCCATTATGTCTTTGTTAGACTAATCTACACACGCTATCATTGTATGTACTATATATACACACCCTTTAGTCTGGAAAGAGATGTTGTGTACATGTTGTTATATACCCTATGTATTTGTTGTTAATCCTCTACATATCCATTATCTATGAGTTGTCCTACCTTTATATACACCTCTGTATTTGTTGTATTTGATGTTAATCCCCTGTGCCTTTATGTACAACGTTATATGTATAGGACGACGATTACTTTATGTTCGTGTCTAAGAGAAGCAAGCCCCTAAAAATAAACTTATGTTGCAAATGCAGAATTATGGCAACTGTGTGGAAAAACCTGCAGGACAAGTATGAAGAAAGGTTTCGAATGACGTGTTTTGGTCATATGTGAGATGTCTCCTTAAAAAAAATATCCTCCCAACTCTTGTTCAATTTGATCCAATGTCAATGCAAACCCAAAAAGTTGTCGAAACTCAAGTTCAAGATTAGAGGAAAGATTTTGAAATATGGTTTGAGCAAATTAGCTGCGAAATTTGTTTTCCCCCATACAAAAGGCGATCAGCAAAAATTGTTGCAAAACATTAGGGGAGATTTGTTTTTAGAAGATTTTGCAGTTGAATTGGGTTGAATGTAGATAGTAATATACACCAAAGGTTGGATGGAAATTTTTTTTTATTCATATTCTTCGATGTAAATCTGGTAGACATAATCCCAAAGATGAAACATTTTTATCATTTTTTCATTATAGCTATTTATTTGTAAACACTACTTATAATTTTCCATACAAAATGCCATGTCAGCTTAAAAAAATATACAATCATCTTTTCGTTAGCTTCTTAAGGGAAAATGAATGACAGGGACCAAAAAACCATTTTTCCAAACCTTAGGGTTTAAAATGTCTTGAAAACTCAGAGACCTAAATGCAACCAAACAAAAACCTCAAGGACCAAAAGTGTATTTTCTAAAAAAAAGGAAAAGTTAAAATATAAACTTCAAGGTTATATGTTCTTTTTTTTTTAAACTTCAAGGTTATATGTTCTTTTTTTTTTGTCTCCTTAACTTTAAAATTTTTGCCAACACGTGCATAGCTCAACTGGCATAAAGCACGTACCATTGACCAAGAGGTCAGAGGTTCGAATCCTCATCCTACATATTGTTAAAAAAAAAACTTAATTTTTTTTTGATAGATTAGTAAATTTTCAAAGTTATATCTTCTTGTTACATTTTAATATTAAATTGTTTTTAAAATGAGTTTCTTTTAAGACATTAATTTTTTAGGTTTTTTATTCCTTTAAAGAGAAAAATGTATTTGTGAGAGATATTAAAAGTTTAACAAATTAGTTATGTATTGAATTTTTAGATCTAAAATTCATGTATAAATGCCTCTCTCATAAACATTTTCAACACACAACATTTTCAATCTTCTCCTCTCTATTGTCTCATATTTCTCTCATTTGCTCTTAAGCAACTGACTAAAAGAGGGTTGTTCTTTGTTGTGGAACTCTAAGCTCAACCTCTAAGTGCATAGTGGTTTGAGCTACACAACATTTTAGTTGAGTGGTTCTATGTATCCTGGATGGGACAAACCAGAGAAGAATTGTTGCACTGATGATTGGTAAAGAAATATATACTAAAAAAGGCTTGAATTTCCTTAAGAGAGTGAGATACCCACCTCTATTATTTATAATTCACCCAACATATATATTTAGACCTTGTATCTTAAAACATTTTTAATAGATTCATACATTTTCAATTTGTGTTTAGTAATCTTTATCAAGTTCATCAATTTATTACATAATACACCAATAGGATTATTTAAGAGTTTATGTGATAGGTTGATTTGATAAACACAAAATAAAAATTTTAAAGGCTTTTTAGAATCATTTTGAAGTATAGGGATAAGAGATTAAATATACATAACACTAAAAGTTAAGAGATATTTGAAACGTTTTAAAGTATATGAACTAAATAAATACCCCTCTAAAAGTTATAATTTGATTTTGTAGAAGGTTAATAATAGTTGAAAGATTAGAGTAAGATATTTTAAAATTAAAAAACTACAGTAACAAATTGAATAAAAATCACTAACATCATATTTACATTGACATTTTATTTAAATCAACAATTATAATGACATATCCACATCTTCTCAATCTAAAATTACCAATAATGCTTATAAAATGTTCCAAAGCAAATATATTTACAAACATACATGGATGCCAAAGATTCAATCATTTCCTTTCTTTCCTTACCTTTTAGTTATTTGATAAAGTGACTTGCATGTATAAAAGAAAAAGAAAAAAGAAAACACAAGAAAACGAAGGTAACAAAAGTTACCATTAGCCATGCAGCTTAGTAACAAATACTGCCTTTTAACTAATAACTTTGAGATACATCAAGGCAATGATATTAAAAACTCGTTCAGAGTTTATTTTTGGTACACATATTTATTTGGTTGATACCTCTACTATTTTTCAACATTTTCGATATTTTGTCGACATATCCCCAGCATTTCAGAAACTATGTATATTTCCCTTCCCATGATGAAAATATCAATAGAAATATTGACGTATCGATAAAAAACTTCCCTCTGTAACTCAATCTACTGAGAACTTTTCTCCAGCTCTTGGGTAAAGGCTGTGGGATTTCATCAACATGATCCTGTCCTGTTCCTGTTGCCTTAATATTTTCCAAAGCAAATGGTTAACAACCAGTAAAATCAAGACCTTCTAGTTTATATATCAAGAGACTTCTAAACTCTCCTAGTTTTAAAATGAAGGGGATTCCAGCCCTCTTCTCATCAACTTGAACTTTCAAAACTGAAGCTTCTATCAGCAGCATAGTCCACAAAGCTGTACAAAGGCATCACTCGGTCTCCATACTTCTCAAATCCTTCCAATTCCTTCTTAGCTTTGGTCCTCAGCTCCTCTGCCACCTCCTTAGCCTTCTCAATCCCATATACTCCAACATAGCTCTTCCCTTTTCTCCTCTTACTCTCATCTGTTTCATCTGTTTCATCGAGTTTCTTCGCTTGTTCTTCGAAAATATCATTAACTACTTGATACAGCACACCGACCGCTCTTCCATACCTTCTCAATCTCTGTACCTCATGGTCTTCTGCTCCAGCTAGAAGTCCTCCGCATACTGCGGAGCATTGGCTCATTTCACCAAATTTCTTTTCTTGGACGAATTCAACGGAGTTGGGGCCTCCCTCAAGGTCTAGAAACTGTCCGGCTGCCATACCTCTGGAACCAACAGCTCGGGCAATCTCGGCAACCACACGGAGCAGGCGGGACTCGGGAACAAGATCAAAGGGTGTGTGTGAGACAATGTGTTGGAAGCCAAGGGGGAAAAGCGCATCACCTGCAAGGATTGCCATGTCGACACCATAAACTGTATGGTTTGAAGGTTGGCCGCGCCGTGAGGGGTCATCATCCATGCAAGGAAGGTCATCATGGATCAATGACGCTGCATGAACCTGTCAAAAGACCCATATTAGTTTGAAATGTGTCAATAAGAGCTATTAAAAATAACCTAGGAGACGTTATCACAGGGATTAAGAGTTAATAAGATCTCTCTAATTCTTAAAGGCTAAAACTATCTCCAAAGGCTAAAAGTGAATAGTTTTACTTTTGAGCTTAGATCCCAGATTGCATCTAACCATAACTTAGTTTTCCATTTGGATAGAAATACCATAACTTGGATCTGGATATCACTTCTCAACATTGATGGACTTGTAAAAGCTGGGAGAAACAAATAAAAAGACAGACATAATATACAATGAAATGGATGTGCTCGGTATAAGAACTAGACGACCGTCTATTAAATACTCAAACAGAGGTAAAGAGAAGTACACACAAGTATAAATATCAGATAAGAGACAATATAACCAAGTAAAGCACAGCAAGAAAAGAGTAAAGAACACGAGAAATATTCAGCATTACGTCTTCCATCAAACTCTCTACCAACAGTCATTTTAAGGGCTCTCTCACATTTATTCATCCGACCCTTTACGAAATTAAAGCCTAGTAAGCAAGTGTACTTTCCACATTCTACTAATCATGTACTTGACAACAGAAATCAACTCACAATTTGAAACGTATTGAATCACCGACTCTAGGAACTAGAATCTTTAATGTAAAAGATTGTGCGAGTTGAATTATAGCATAAAGTGTTGCGCCCACCCTCCCCATCCCTCGGGTTTGTCCAACCTAATTCTCGAATCAACTTGGCTGTTCATACGTACAAGTATAATTTATAGCTAGAGATTGAAATGAACAGCCCTGCTTGAGTAACTTCCCAATTAGAGACGATTGAGAGAACTATTACCGAAAATTGCAAGCATAATAGATACAAACAGGAAATTATAACCGCAAGTGAATATTCGAATCGAGCAATTTGTAGTCAAACTTCGCCAAGGTCCCGAGGAATAACAGAACACGAGAATTCAAGCGAATCTGAATCCAGAAACGTAAAATTAGAAAAGAGAAAGAACCATTTCGAGGGCACATGCGGTAGGGAATGCGGCGAGGCGGTCGACGCCGAAGATCTCGCAGGCGGCGATGCACATAACCGGAGGAGCTCGCTTGGCCCCTTCGGCCAAAACCGAGTAACGCATAGCCTCGTAGATCTGCTCGGGGTACTGAATGGGAACAGCTTCATCCAGCTTCTGGTTGATCTCGAGAATCAGCTTTTTCCAGTACGTTTTCAAATCAAACTGAATCGATTTGGCTTGAGTAGAAACCGGTGAGGAAGAAGATGAAGAACATCGAATTGGAGTCCTTCCAAAATGCATTCTGAGAGAGGACGCCGCCATGATCGAAAATGCCATTGTCTATGCTCTCTCTCTCTCTCTCTGTGAACTTTGCGGTTGAAAAATGGAGTCTGAATGCAAGGGGATGGCGAGGCGAAGCCTGTTCAAGGAATGAGACGGATAAGCACATGACAGAGGGGACGATTGCGGGCCATCAGCACTTGCCATGGATAAGTAAACCATGATCATAAAAAAGTAGAAAATTATTTCCTTTAAACTTAAAACTTATTATTATTATTATTATTTTAAAAACTTCAACTTATTTCATAATATTCCATTTTGGTCTCCTTTGGATTTCATTTTATTTTAATTAATGTAGTTTTAAATGTTTAAATTTAGTCATTGTACTTTTAATAAATCTTAAAATTAATCATTTGAAGTTTTTTTTTTTTTTTTTGAAATAAAATTATTTAAAGTTAATTTTTATCAAAATTAGTTAAATAATAATAATAATTTTCATGTAAGAAAAGCCACAATGTAAAAGTGTTTTCAAAATTTATAGACTAAAGGCTAATAAAGACTAAATTATTTTTGAAAAAGTAAACAATAAGCTTATAGTAGGAACTTTTTTTTTTTTTTTTTGAGGTAAAATAGGAACTATTTTTAAGATCTAGTGAAAGACATGAATTCAAAATGCTTACTTGATTTTGTGGATTTTTTTTGGTAGTTTTGAGTATTTTGTTGATTGAATTTCTTAGGTTTCTTTTGTCCATTCGTAAGTCATTTTCTAATTAAGTTATTGACTAAATTTTGAGATTAAAGAGTATTCGACCATTTTGTCAATTCGTAAGTCATTTTCTAATTAAGTTATTGACTGAATTTTGAGATTAAAGAGTATTCGACCAACAAATGGTAGCTCTTTTGTGGGGGAGTGTTCATACGAAATTTCAAAAGAAATTTAATTCGTGCAAAATGAACTTAATTTTATTTATGTTTGTGGTGGTATAATTTCTAATATGTATCATTTAATTCTTTCTCAAATGTTAACTTGACTCGAGGGATAGACAACTTATTCTTGAGATTAAATTTTCGAGTTCAACTTATTGAAGAGCCAATTGATGTATTGAGATATCTGATGTTGATTTAATTTTGTATGCTTCTTTTGTCAATTTATAACTCATTTATGCTTAAAAAAATCATAACTCATTTTCTAATTAAGTTATTGGTTGAATTTTGAGACTAAGAGTATTTGACCAACAAATAGTAGCTCTTTATAGGAGAATGTTAACATGAGATTATAAGAAATTTAATTCATACAAATTGAATTTGGTGTATTTATGTTTGTGGTAGTACAATATTTTCTAATATGTATCATATAATTCTATTTCAAATGTAAACTTGACTCAAGGGTTGAACAACTTGTTCTCAAGATTGAATCTTTGACATCAACTTGTTGAAGAGCCAATTGATGTTTTGAGGTATCCAATGAGACATTGATTGAATTTTGTATGCTTCTTTTGCCAATTCATAAGTCATTTTCTAATTAAGTTATTGATTGAATTTTGAGACTAAGAGTATTTAACCAACAAATAGTAGCTCTTTATAGGGGAGTGTTCACATGAGACTTTAAAAGAAATTTAATTCATACAAAATGAATTTGGTTTTATTTATGTTGCGGTAGTATAATTGCTAATATGTATCATATAATTCTCTCTCTCAAATGTAAATTGGACTCGAGAGCTAAACAATTTTTTCTTAAGATTAGATCGTCGACATCAACTTGTTGAAGAGTCAATTGATGTCGGAAGGTATCTATTGAATTTTGTATGCTTCTTTTGTCAATTCATAAATCATTTTCTAATTAAGTTTTGATTGAATTTTGAAACTGAGTATTATTTGAGCACAAATGGCAGCTCGGGGGGGGGGGGGGGGGTTGTTTACCCGAGATTTGAAAAAAAAATTAATTATCGTGCAAAATGAACTTGATTCTATTTGAGTTTGTGGTAGCAGCAATTTCTAATATGTGTTATCTTACTGTCTCTCATATGTAAACTTTGACTTGGAGGTTGAACAACTTGTTTTCGAGATTGAATTTTCGACTTCATCTTATTGAAGAATCAATTGATGTCTTGAGATCTCCATTTTTTAAAGAGATATTTTGATCTTATGAAGTCTTCTTATATTTCTTCAGTTTTCATGAAGACACCCCCTCGAAATTATGAATCTTTTGAATCCCAAAATGAGATATGACATCTTCTATTTATAGGACTTATGTGGGCATGAGCTTATATGGTCTTGAGCCTACTACCACGTGGATAATTTGATTGAACAAATTTATGTCATTAGATAGTCATGGTGAGCTATGATTGGACCAATTTACGTCATCATATAGACATGATGCAATTTGATTAGATTAACTTATGTCATCATGTAAACATGACGAATTCTGATTGGACCAATTTATGTTATCATACAGACATGACACAATCTTATAAGAATATTAACTTTTGTCATTAGTGTTAGGAGTGCAAACAAATGTCCCACATTGGCTAGGGAAGGGAGTGATCATGGGTATATATGTGAGGACAATTATCTCTCTATTGGTATGAGGCCTTTTGGGGAACCAAAAGCAAAGCCATGAGGGTTTATGTCCAAAGTGGATAATATCATACCATTGTGGAGATATGTGGAGGTCCGTTGTCCTTATCAATTAGATGACATGGTGCAATCTGATTGAACCAACTTATGTCATCAACTTGTTGAAGAATCAATTGATGTGTTGAGATCTCTAATTTTTCAAAGAGATGTTTTGATCTTGTGATGTCTTCTTATATTTATGCGGTTTTCATGAAGCTACCCCCTCTAAATTATGAATCTTTTGAATTCCAAAATGAAGTATGACATCTTCTATTTATAGGACTTAGGTGGGCATGAGCCTACTACCACATGAGGTAATTTGATTGGACAAATTTATGTAATTAGATAGTCATGGTGAGCTATGATTGGACCAATTTACGTCATCATATAGACATGATGCAATCTAATTAGATTAACTTATGTCATCATGTAAACATGATGAATTCTGATTGGACCAATTTATGTTATCATACAAACATGACACAATCTTATAAGAATATTAACTTTTGTCATTAGATTACATGGTGCAATCTGATTGAACCAACTTATGTCATCATCTAGATATGGCACAAAGCTGATTGGGTTAACTTATGTCATTAGATGACTAGGATGAAATTTGACTATTTCTCAATTTTATGTCATTTAATTTAATTTGAAGACATGTGTTAATTTGTAATTGGTCCTGAATACGGTAGTAAATAATTTTGTCATTAATTTCAAATAATGACAAGACAGTGGCAATATGTGACTTGCCAACATTGAACAACAATACAAGCTCCTATTGCCAATACGAGTCTAGCTCAATGAATAAAGACATCTATTATCTTTTTAGAGGTTAAGTGTTCAATTCTTCACTCCGCATTATTGTATTAAAAAAAAGCACAAGTCCTTATTGAATTTCTCTAATGATTTATTTTTAGTGGTTAAAAAATATCAGAGTTCTTCTTATTCATCAAATTTAAAAGAAATAAGACTACTAAAACTTAACATTTTCTTTGCCAAGTTGAGTATGCTTAACTGGCATAAAATATATACTCTCAACCAAGAGACCATATGTTCTAATTTCCCACTTCACATATTGTAAATTTTTTTTAACATTTTCTTACCATAAATGAATTACAAAAAGATGCTTGTTTTTTAAATTATTTTTAGTTACGATTAATTTCATTAGTAGATCACCACTAACATTTTCCCGAAAAGTCGTAGACAACAAATCACCAAGTCCTCTGTTTTGTAGCTTCGTTGAGTAAGTTTTCAACCTTTTTCAATTTCCACACGAGATGTGCCTAGTCCATGGGGCGGGGACGGGGAAGGTCCCCCATTTGAATTCCTATCCCTCCGAAATTTTTCGTTAAATTTTGCGGGGATCGGGGTGGGGATTCCCTGCAGGAAATTCGCGCAGATCGGATTTCCTCCAGGGAATTATTCCCCATTTTTTTTTATAAATCAAATAATTCTTTTGATAAATTTTCAAATAGTTAACTTCCATGAGAAATATCAATTAATTTTCAATTACGTTGTTAATTATTCACGAAAAATCTTCATTCAAATAGTTAATTTTCTATAATATATATATATATATATATATTTAAAGATAAAATTCATAAACCTCCTAATAAAAACAAAACAACATTTCATATCAAATTATCTAATTAATCCATACATAAAATTCAAATGTTTAACTATATAATTCAAACGTATCCAATTAACAATAAAATTTTGAATCTCACACACACACATAAAAAATAAAAAATAAAAAATTAAACGGGGCCACACACACAAAAATAAAAAAAATAAAAAAATTAAACGAGGCAGGGAACTCCCCGTTTAGCTCGAGGAGAATTTTTCCCCCCACTCCCTCCCCCATTCCCCGCCTAAACGAGAATTCTCTACCCCGTTAAGGAGGATTCCCGTGGGAAAAATGAACATCTCTAGATGTGCCATGATGCCTATGTAGTTCTTTGAAGATGCAATAATTGAATGAAATAATAAATTCATCAGTGGTGGTTGTGATTATAATTAATCAATATTTAAATTAGATATTAATTTATGTAAATCAATAACTATTTTTAATACAATTGTAGGAGTGAGATTGAGATCAAGCCATTGGACTTAAAAATGACAATAGGTGCCACATCTACTAAACTATACTAAGATTAATGTAAATGAATGATTATCACATTAAATAAAAACATAAACATGGGGATGATTATTATAAAAGTTAATTAGTGGATGATAAGTTTTTAAAAAATATTATATTTGTAAATGTTATGGGTTGATTCTAGACGACCCCATCAGCTTAGGTCCACTTGAGCCCATCAGGCTTGCGTATTCCAAAAGAAGGAGTGCCCTTAGAAGCTTAAGAGCCTGAGCCAAGGTGCTCAACTGACTACCCAAAAGGGAAAGATGGCCCGAGCAGGGAAATAAGGTGAGGCCGAAGCATCCAATACCTCCCCCACTAGCACAGTTGACCTTATACGGTCTTGACACTAATGTCGAGGAGGAGTATTATAAATATGGTCGCTCCCCATTTAAGGTACACAACCTAATTTGTACTCAGCTTTATACCACTTCGTGTTTGGTGGTGACTTAAATATCGGAGTGTGTTGGGCATAGTACCATATTGGTGCGAGATCTCTCTTTTGCAAGACTATTCAGACCAGAGCTTGCAAACTTGACTCGACCAGGTCTATCATGGTGACTAGATTTCAATATCATCATGTAATTATTTTTAGATTTAAATTCTTCATTGATTCTAAACTTTTGAGTGTATTCTTCTTTAGTCTCTAGTTTTTTAAATATTCTACTTTGGTTTATGAAGTTTGAAACTATTTTAGTTGTTTTCATTATTTATTTTTAATAATTTAAGTAATTAACGTAATAAAAGCACACGTTTTCTTCATTATCCAATGAGTGGAGATATTTATACGAGTAAGTATTTGAAGTTATTATGTAGTAGCTAGGTCATGTGTAGATTTCAAAATATGTTCAAATAAAAAATAAACAACAATGACTAAGATGAGTGCTTATGCAAAGTTAGAACTAAAAAAAGACTATTTGAAAACGTAGAGACTAAAGGAAAATAAGCATAAAAATTATGGAATAAGATAGAATTTAAAAAAATTTAGAGTTGAAAATAAAATATGAGAAAATTACAAAATCTATTTCTAAATTACAGGGTTGTTTCAATCACACCTTCAGACATTCAATTTTATCTATCACTTTTCATACTTATGAAATTATTGTAATTAAACATTTAAATGTTATAAAATGCACAAATAATTCATAAATTATAAGTGTACCAATAAAACTCTCAAATTATAGGATTGTTATGTCAAATCAAAATTCTTTACACTAATTTTTTGTTTTCTTAAATCAAGATGAACAACTCAACATCAATTTGAAAATATTTTTTTAATAATTAATATTATAGTTCTCAAATTTTATAGAGTTAAACAAATTGGTTCAAATTGTAACAATTTTACAATTCTAGGGTTTGATTAAAACAATCCTTATCCTTCAAAAGTAGTTTGTGCATTTTACAATATTCAATGGGCTTTTTGGGGCGTGGGTTATAATAACCTGTGGAGTACTATGCACTCAAAACACAAACTATTATAACCTCAGACTAAACAACTATGCATTTTAAACAATATTATATAATTCCACAGACTATTATAACTCATATTATTATAACCCACTCACTGTCCCAAACATCCCCTAAGAGTTTAATTGTAAACTTTCGTGAGACAGGAGGTGATCGATCAAATTGAAAGGCTCAGAATATAATTCTAACAATCAACTTGAATGTACATTTTAAGGTATTATAACAATTCTACAATTCTAAGGTTTGATTAAAATAATCCTTATACTTCAAGAGTGGTTTGTGCATTATACAATATTTAAGAGTTTAATTGTAAACTTTCGTGAGCAAGAGGTGATCGATCAAATTGAAAGGCTCAGAGTATAATTCTAACAATCAACTTGAATGTATATTTTAAGGTATTATACCCTAGATTTAAAGGTTAGAAGTTCGAATTCTTACCCTTAGCTATACTAAAAAGGGTATGATTCTAACAACCTTCGTAGTTTTAAGGTGATTTTTGCATTTTTTTTTTACAAAATAAATAATAAAGTTCACGGCCAAAATAGGATATATATTTACAAGTATTTTAAAAAAGGTTAACTTACAAGTTTAGTCCTTGAACTTTTAGGTTTGTGTTTATTTGGTCCCTAAACTTTAAAAAGTATTTAATAGGTCTATGAACTTAAAAAATGTCTAATAAGTTTATGGACTTTCAATTTTGTGTCTAATAGATCCCTGACTTATTCAAAAAATTTTAAAATGAACTGATCTATTAGTTATAAAATTAAATTTTATGTCTCATAAGACCCTTATCTTTCAAGTTTGTATCTAGTAGATCCATGCATTTTAAAAAAAGTCGAATAGGTCAAAGACCTATTGGACACAAAATTGAAAGTTTAAAGATCTATTAGACGCTTTTTAAAGTTCAAGGACCAAATAAAAGTTCTGAGGCTGTTAGACATTTTTTTTTAAATTCAGAGACCAAATAGATATAAACATGAAAGTTAGTAATCTAAACTTGTAATTTAACCAAAATAAAAATCCATTTATTTTTCTCCAAATAGTTTTTATCCAACAATACAACTGACCAGGCCCAGATTATTAGGCCCAACCTTCATGGCCCGTGGGCTTCAATTTCCTTAGGAGCCCAAGCCCTCATTCGTCTCCCTCATTTGCCCCCTCGTGCTGTATTTCGGCAGCCATTTTTGCTTCAGCAGACCAATGGCGTCCTTTAGCTTCGCCTCCCTGGTAATGGTCTCAGCGATCTTCAGGCTGGTACTTATCCTCTACGGCGAGTGGCAGGATGCGCACATGGAGGTCAGATACACTGATGTCGATTACATCGTCTTCTCGGACGCGGCTTCTCTAATGGCGTCGGGGAAGTCCCCCTATCTTAGATCCACTTACAGGTATTCACCATTGCTCGCGTTTTTGCTCATACCGAACTCTATCTTCCATCGCTGTTGGGGAAAATTTCTGTTCTCAGCGTCAGGTACCTTCACCTATTCATTCGATTCGTTCAATTTTAATTTTCTGTTGGTTTCTATGTTAATTGTCTTGATTCTGTCTAGATTTGCTCGTCGGGTTCTTTATACGTACTATTTTGAAGAAACGTGGGGTTCCAGAAAATTTATGCATCGGTTCTGTTATGGTTTGGCTTTTCAACCCCTTTACGTTTACCATTGGCACCAGAGGGAACTGCGAGCCTCTTGTTTGTGCAATGGTTCTTAAGATCCTTTTGTGTCTGATGAACGGTGTAAGTTTCTTTTCTCTCTTAATTTACTATTGGAACTGTGTCAATTAGGTGAAGTTGTTAAAACTAATCATGCAAATTTGTAGTTTGGAAGAATAGGTGGTGCGAATTTAATTTGTTTGCATTGATATTGGGAGATAATGTAATTGGATGTAGCTGGAGCTTGCATATTTCATAATATTCGTAATTCAAATATTGTGTTGAATGATAACTTGCAGGTTTGATTAAATTTATATGAAGAAGTTGACATGACCAAGTAATGGTTGGTTTCAAATAATTTTGATATTGCTAATATTCCATGTAAATGTAATAATGTAACTTCACAACATAGTCAGTAACTTTGCACATTTAGTAGTTAGTACATAATTGCTGTAAATATGCAGTAGCCCAGAAAGATTCCCGGTTTAAATCGTGGGCTGTAACTATTCATTGGGATATTGGTACATTTGTTGGTAATTTACCCATTTGTAGTTTAGTATAACTCTCTTGTCCTGTAACAGGCCAGTTGCTGCAAGCTGCATTTTGGTATGGACTTGTCGTCCATTTCCGTATCTACCCGATCATCTATGCCCTTCCAATTCTTCTGATCCTCGATCCAAATCTATTCAAATCTGGTCTGAACCCTGCTCTTCAAAAATGGAGCCAGCATGATGAAAAGGCTCCTCAGAGCAATTTACAGTCGAGGTTGGCTTGTATTTTTAGTCCATGGTTTCTTCTGAGATCCATAATGACTAAGGAGAGGATGCTTTTTGGCCTCATTTCTGGTTCGGTTTTCATCTTCTGCACTGCATTGTTTTATTATCTATATGGTTGGGATTTCCTGCACGAAGCACTGCTCTATCATCTTACACGTACTGACCCGAGGCACAATTTCTCAATTTGTTTCTATCACATCTATCTTCACCACGAGCACGAGTTCTCGGTTGTGGAGAAGCTCATTTCATTTCTACCCCAGTTGGTAGTGCAGCTCGTTCTCGTTCTATCGTTTGCTCAAGATCTTCCATTCTGCTGGTTTGCGCAGACAGTAGCATTTGTGGCATTCAACAAGGTTTGTTTTCAAATCCATGTTTGATCTTAACAAGTGATAGATAGAGCTAAGATTCCTGTCAATACATGGTTTTTTCGAGTTGATTGATCTTGTGGGATCTACTACAACCGTGCTTCTTGATCATTGATCTAAAAATATGGTCTTTATTCTTGTATCTTTTTGAGAAACTTTGGATATTTGATTTACAGGTGATCACAGCACAATATTTTGTCTGGTTCTTCTGTCTTCTACCTTTGATTCTTCCTTGGAGTAAGATGAAGCTTAAATGGAAAGGCGTATTCTCCGTATCGATCTGGACGGGAGCGCAGCTTCATTGGCTGATGTGGGGTTATTTGCTGGAGTTCAAGGGAAAGAATGTGTTAATTCAATTGTGGATGGCAAGCATCTTGTTCTTGGCTGCAAACACAGCCGTTTTGTGCTCAATCATCCACCAACACAAGCTCTCTGCGCTTTTCATGCTGCCCGAAAGAGCAGCTGAGAATACAAAGAAATCCAACTGATGCATTATATATGTATTTTATGAGTTGAATGAATGATAGTTCCAATTATATAATTGTTAACAACTCTCTTTTTGTTAATTTCTGAGTAGCTTTGAACATCTAAAAAAAAGTGTAATTTGGAGGTATTTTTTGCTATGTTCTTTTTAAAAATGACATTTCTGATTTTTGTTCTCTGAAAAGGCCATTAAAGTAACTCATTTGACAAATTTAATGTTTTTAATAACGATTTAGGATAAATTTTGACGGTAAGCGAGCAAAATGGCTATGGTTGTGTTAATTTGCTCTCTCAATGTAAATTCTTGCTAGCAATCTTTATAAAAACAAACCTGTAAATTCTGTGCATGAATCACATGGGAGTAGGGGCAGTCAGACTCCAACAATTTGATCGCTTTTTGTATTGATTTTAATACATACATTAACCTTTTAAAATATAAGGTTTAAGTCTCATTTTAGTCTTAATTATCAAGTACTAGTTATATTATTATTATTATTTTAGTCTTAATTATCAAGTACTAGTTATATTATTATTATTATTATTTTTGAAGTTCAAGTTCCATAACAAATAGAAATATTTGATTTTTAAAATAGAAGGTTTAAATCTCATTTTACTCGGGTACTAGTCGAATATTAAATTAATTTTCGTCAACCATTTTCAGTGATATTTTCATAGATTCCATTTCCATCATATCGTAAAAAATTAATGAAATATAGAAAAAATAGTAATAAAATATAACTAATGTGAATACAATATTAATAATAGTCATTTTAACATATTTAAAAAGTATAAAATGTTTATTTATTATTATTATTTTTAATGTTTTTTGTTTTTACGATTTTGACATTTCCATAAAATTGCAAACATTTCCGCAAAACTTTTTATTTTTTAGTACAATAAGAGTTGGAGGATTCGAACCACAAACTTTGTGGTCGTTAACACATTCGATATGCCAGATGTTAACACATTCGAGTACAATAAGAGTTGGAGGATTCGAACCACAAATTTTGTGGTCGTTAACACATTCGATATGCCAAAAGTGCAATCTTTAACCACAAAACCTTTTAAACCTTGGATACTATTTATTTCTTTTTAATTATTATTGTTGTTATTATTTTTTTGAAATTTAGGTTCCATAAATAACAATATTTGTTGATAAAATGGTGGAGATTAAAGAATGATTAAACTGAAGAATTGTAGGGCTTTACCCCGAAGGGAGCCCTTCAGAAATTCTCAAGGGCCTGGGCCGAACCCAGGCCCAAGAGGGGGTTTGGCAATAGTTTTCAACCAGCAATAGACGCGCCTCGGTTAGAACCTCACTAGCTGCGTCATTGCCCCAAGCGCAAAGATGCTACGGTTTTAGGGCGGGACTCCTCTTATACCTTGATTTGATGAGCCTGGCCGATGTGGGAAATTAACCAAAGCAATAGGCCCTGGTAAGTGATAATTTCCATGGTTGCTATTGTTAACTTTATCTACAAATCAATGTCATTACATTTGCCAACTTCAGTATAATTTAATTTATTAATACATATATCTTTGGTAAGGAGGTCAGAAGTTCAAATTTCCCACCTTACCTGATGTTGAACTAAAAAAAAAAGACATGTCTATTATACCTTTTTTTTTTTTTTTTTTAGTTCAAGGATGTGAAATGGGGTTTTAATCATTGATCTTAAAAAAGTGTTTTGTCTACTGTGCTACGCTCGGATTGACAACATGTCTATTATGCTAAAATTGATTGAAGAATGAGGCTTATATATACATAATATAATACTATTATGTATTTTCAATTATAGCAAAAATTTTAAATTTTTACAAAATTAACATAATTAAAATTCCACCAAAATTTAAATATGGTATAAAGGTAAAAGTTAAGGTCCTGTTTGATAACCATTTGGTTTTTAAAAATTAAGCTTATAAATACTACTTCCAACTATGAGTTTCTTTGTTTTGTTATCTACTTTTTACATATGTTTTCAAAAACCAATTCAAGTTAAGAAAAACTAAAAAAAGTAGTTTTCAAAAAGTAGTTTTTATTTTTAAAATTTGGCTAAGAATTCAAATGTTTTCTTAAAAAGATAAAACCAATTATAAAGAAATGATAAAAAAACAAACACAATGTTTATTGCCAGCCAAGCTTACAATAGAATACCAAAGAGATAATATAAAGGAAAATTGTAATGGGTGTCAAAATTGGTTGCCATATATATTTTGAAAACGATTGGTTGTCATATTTGCAAACATGTCAAACAAATAAGGCACCGTTTGATAACCATTTGGTTTTTGATTTTTAGTTTTTGAAAATTAAGCTTGTTTTCTCCCAATTTCTCTACAATGGTTTTCATCTCCATTAAGGAAACATTTGAATTCTTAGCCAAATTCTAAAAATAAAAACAAGTTTTTGGAAACTACTTTTTTTAGTTTTCAAAACATGGCTTGGTTTTTGAAAACATAGGTAAAAAGTAGATGTCAAAACAAGTAAAACCATAGGTGAAAGTAGTATTTATAGGCTTAATTTTCAAAAACCAAAAATCAAAAACCAAATGGTTATCAAACGGAGCCTAAATAATTTGCAAAAATGGATTTTTTTTAAAAAATTGTCGTGCAGCTATTTAAATAGTTTTATATGTAATTCCTTTTTTTACCGTCGTATATTATTGATAGACTGTATCATTGATATACCATTTTTATAGTCTATTAGTGATAGATCTATATCATTGATAGACAATTTTTATGTCTATCATTTATAGACCAATCTACGTCTATCACCTGATAGATGTCTATTATTAATAGGCCATTTTTATGTCTATTGCTGATAAATAATTTTTATGTCTATTGTCGATAGACCATTAATATGTCTGTTAGTGATAGATTTCTATTACTGATAAGCTATTTTTATGTTGATTAACCATTTCTGTGTGTTTGATAGACTATTTTTGTGTCCATCACTAATATAAAACATTTTCATGTTTATCATTAATAGACCATTTCTATGTCCATGAATGATAGATATCTATCAGTGATACACATCTATAGTCGATACATAAAAAAATTGTATATTAATTAGTGATACATTGCTATTAGTAGTTTACTATTATTTGTTATCAACTTTTTTGTTATTGATATTAAGTTATCATCGATTTACTATTTTTAATCTATTGATATGATATATTGATGATAAACAAAATAATCATGCAAAAAACTACTAAAAGAAAGAAAAAAAGATCAAATATCATTTATGTACCATTTTTAATCCTATTAATATGGTATATTAGTGATAGAATTAATAGTAAATAATTAAGCATGCAAACAATCAATGATAGACACCTATCACTGATAGACCTCAGTCAATGATAAACATCTATAACTGATAGCTAGACTTACAATATTAAGATATGGTATATTAATAATAAACATAATAGCAAATAGAGACATGTGAACAATCAATGAATAGACATCTATCACTGATAGACCTCAATAAGTGATAGACGTCTATCACTAATAGATTTACGACATTGAGATATGTTGATATGGTATATCAATAATAAATAAAATAACAAACATACATGAAAACAATCAATGATAGACACCTATCACTGATAGACCTTAGTCAGTGAGAAGTTAGTGATAAAAGTCTATCATTGATAGACTAACGACATTGAGATATGTTGATGGACATTTTTTACTTTTCACATGTTTTTATTTTGTTGGGCTTAAAATTGTACCATATTTACAAATACTTTTAGCTTGTTCTAGATTTACTATTATTTTGTGTTAGATTGCCTTGTATGTAATTACCCCTAATAAAAGACTAACTAATATGTATAAGAGTAGAAAGAGAGAGAAAGAGACTTATTTTAAGGGAGAAATGTGGGCCCTATCTCAAAAAAATAAACCGTGTGCTAGAGAGAGATTTTTTTAAAAATTTTTAATTCAACAAAATGTGGAGTGAAAATTCGAACATTTGACTTTTTGGTTAAATATATCTACTTTAATCGGTTGAAATTCTTGAGTTGAAGATATATGTTTTAACGAGTTGAGTTCTTGGTTCATGAGTTTTTTTAATGGTAGTTATATGATAGGACTTACTTTTTTTTACTTATGCAAGTGCACAATTTATTTATTCATTTTTTTAAAAAAGGTGGTCATGAATGAGAATGGTTAGGTCAAACAAAAGACAACAAGATCTCCAAATTTCATTTGTTTGTGTTTCAATTTATTTGTGTAAACTTGGGTTGCTGTCAGTAACTTCAAGTTTTGGAGCTATTGTCAATTTCTTCAAGTTTGGGAATGACGTTGTAAATGCTATTGACTTTCTTCTTCAATTTTCTTTTTATGGGTAGTCTTTTTCTTTGTTCAACTTGATGTAGTGTTGATCGAAATTCTGATTGAAACTCTTGGGTGGAAGATTGAAAGTTTTTCCCTGCCAAATTTAAAGAGCACTGTAACAAAAAAACCCCTAAAGTTATGATTTTAAAACCAGAAACAAAGTAAACCAAAACCAAACGAAAACTAGAAGCAATATCAGAAACAAACCAAAACCAACGCAAACAAAGTTAAACCAAAACCAACACCAACAAAGCTAAGCCAAAACCAACACCAACCATCAACATTTTAATGAACATCACAACCCAAAAATTGGAGTCAGAAACCAGCAATATGTGTATAACTAGCAGCACCCAAAAACCAAACTTTGAAGCTAAAAATTTACAGCAGCCCCAAGTTTACAATATTGCAGCAGTACAATGAACATCAGAAGCCAACATTTTAATGAACATCACAACCCAAAAACTAACAACAAAGGAAATTTACAGCGGCCCCAAAACTTGAAGAAATTCACCGCGGCCCCAAAACTTAAAAGTACTTGATAACAGCTCTAAGTTTACACAAATAAATTGAAGTTTATAGAAGTAATTAACAAGAAAGTGGGGGAGGGGGAGTATACACCAATAAACCTTTTTTTTTGCCTATCCCCTTCTAAAATGGTGATTTTTTTTTTTGCGAAAATATTTTACACTGTTTTCTCCATTTTTTTTGGCATTTTCACTTTTTTCCATGTCAAGCTACTTTTAAGATTGTTAAGATTTTAACAACCGTGTAGGTATTCCCTTTAAGTGGCTGACGGAAAAGGTAGTTTTAAAACTTTTTGGAAGGTCATGGATATTAATACAACTTTTTAAAGTTTAGGAGTTATCGATCAAACAGAGACTAAAGTTCAGAGTTATTTTGTATAATTTGACATTCTTTTTATTAAAAAAAAAAAGAAGAAAGAAAGATGGTCATAACTAATGAGTAAGAATGGTTAGCATAAAATAGACATCCAACAAAATTTTTATTACAATAATACTATAGAGAATAGCCTTTAATTATAGAATCAAGAGTGCAAACTTTTCAACGGATTATTGATCAAAACAAAAGAAGCCATAATTATTATGTCAAACAAAGACAACGAGTACTCCAAATCCTATTTTATTATGTATCATATAAAAGCTTGAATGACCGATGAAACAACTCCAATCATAGGTGTAATGGTGCATCGACTAAAACCAGCCTTATTAAGCACATATACCCACTCCTCAGCTGTCCTATCCTTTCCATTTTGGGTATGAGCCATCATCAAGATGTCCAACGTTAACCTGACATCTGAAAGCAGCTTACTTTCTTCTTTTTCATCAATCACTGAATCTATGATTATTACCTTTCCTGTATTTTCAGGAATAGCTTCCTTGCAATTCTTCAAAATTTTGATGCAGTCTTCATCGTCCCAATTATGTAGAACCCACTGCAATTTAACCTTAAAAGTCATTGACTTCATACATCATTGCTAGAAAAGCATATATAATAAGATTTAAAAGAGAAAATACACACTTCATTGTAAGAAGAAAATGAGGAATAAAACTTATATATGTCGAACGGATTCAAATGTAACAATGAGTTAAAATAATACATTAATTTTACATCTCACACATGAATATATTGTTAAATCACCAATCAACTTAAAAGCTTAAACTAATGAGTTCGGGTAAATTTAATTATATCAATATTCTAATACTCCCCCTCACTTGTGGGATTAGAAACTTGTACAAGACCCAACAAATGGAAATCAATATTAATTTGGGAAAAATGATATTACAGGAGTTCAAACACAAGACCTCATGCTCTGACACCATGTTAAATCATTAATCAATTAAAAAACTTAAGCTGATGGGTTACGGTAAATTTAATTATATCAATACTTTAATATATACTAACCATGAAAAAAGCAGCATCAGCCTTAGGGATATAATCGAACATATTGCCATCTACATGTTGCACACCTTTGTATTCTGGTGAGGTGGACACAACATTTGGAAGATCAAAGTTAATGCCTAATTGGATCCATGGGCAAGCTTTGACCAAAATGCTCAAAGTAGTCCCATTTCCTCCTCCCACATCAACCAAAGTTCCAATTCCATTAAATATATCTCCACAACTTTTAAGTATTGCAGGCAAAATAATCACCCTAGCATTACAAGCCAGACCCTCATTAAACAGTGTGTTCAATGTTGGATTTGTTGCAGCATAACTCCAAATGTCCTTGCCATGAGCTAGTTCAAATGGTGAAGTGTTACTACCCTTTACCTTTGCACTTAGGTTATGCCATGGTGCAACCATTGTTTGGCTATTAAATAGTAGAAGCATAGAAGCCATACTCTTCTCACCACTAGTAGTGAGCATGCGAGACAAAGGTGTTTGAGCATAGCCTATGAGGTTTTCAACTGTGGTTTCTTCTTTGAAAATTTTGCGATGGACGAGAAATCGTAAGATGCGACATAAAGGTGGTGGAGAGCAGTTTAAAGCAGATGATAACTGTGATAGTGTCATAGGACTTCCATAACCTTCAATAGCATCGGCGATTTTAAGCTCTATAGCGCATTTTATTACTGCTGCTTCAGTGAAACCGAATATGTACTTATATATTTGGATGCTTGCATGATCTTCTTCTTCTTTCTTCCCTTTAGATTCTTTGGGGCTATTTTCCATTGTGATATTATATCTCTGCTTATCTTACAAATTCTTATGTGGATGTGGATGTGGATATGCATGTGTATATATATAGAAAAGAAAATGTGAATGCCTTGAGCAAGTTGGGCTTTCTTTAAACCCCTAGCTTATGTCCTAGCAATTAATCATTAAATATTTCTCTATCAATTATATAAAATAATAAATAAGTTTATTATCACAAATTAATTTTACTTATTAATCACCTCCATTATTATCGAGTAGCAATTATTATGACATTGAATTCTATTTAAATAATTCTATTTTTTTTTGTCAACTTGAACAAAATTTATCTGGTTAAGGCATATATCCTTGATCATGAGATAAAGGGTTCAAATCTCCCCACTCCACATATGGAACTAAAAAAAAATATTAATTTTTAGTTCAACAACATACACATGTTAGAATTTAGTTGAAATAATTCATTATACAATCTAGTCAAAATTATTTCCATTATAGGTTTAAATTTGTTTTAGTATTTTTAATTTTTGTCCATTTTAATTAGTATCTATACTTTTAAAACTAGAGATATACATTTTCTCTGTGGGGATTCGCCCCTAATGGGGCGAGGAATCCCTGTTTAGGTGGGGAAGGAGGGGAGAAAATTCCCCGCAAGCTAAACATAGACGGGAATGGGGAATGTATTCCCATTCTCGTTCTCTGCCCCATTTATTTTTTTCTATTATTTTTTAATATATATATTGTTATGGGTGAAATTGGACCAACAAGAATGGGCTGGATAAAGGGCTGCAATGAGGGGCCAAATAAGGAAAGAAACCCAATACGACATCCAAACGGACTGAAATCGACAGGAGACCGACCCAGGAAGAGAATGGACGAAGAAACGAGCTTGGGCCGAAGCCCAAGCTCGTGGTCGGCCTCGGCCGACCACATGGTAAGGCCCCATTTTGGGCCTTGCCATGGTCCAAAGACAAAGGGGAGAAGACCGGGGCTTGGGCTCGACCCAAGCCCGTGGTAGGCCTCGGCCTCGGCCGAGGCCGACCAGTTTGGCAAGGCCCAGTTTTGGGCCTTGCCTCGGTCCCTTATGGCCCGTGTGCCCTCGCTTCAGCCTAATTCGACCTTTCCTTTCCCCATTCGAAGACGGAAACCCACGAAAAACCCTAGGAAGGAAGCTATTTAAGCTCTCCCTCAGGGGGAGAGCAAGGTACGTTCATTCCAGCTTACAACACTCTCCTACAACTCCAAAATTCTCTCAAACTCTCTCTGACTTAAGCATCGGAGCCTGTGTGGCCTACACCACACCGGTGTCCAGGTTTTCTTGTCTTGCTGGCCGCGTTCTTCCCCCAAGAATACAAATTCACCGTCGTTGTCACGTGGAGGTCAGGTGATATTTCTCCTGTCCAAAATTTGGCAACAACATATATATTTAAAGTTTTATTGTTAATGATTTAGATAATTGGATATGTTTGAATTATATGGTTAAATATTTGAATTGTATGTATGGATAATTAGATAATTTGTATTGAAATATTATTTTGTTGGTTAAAATACCATTTTAGTCCCTGTACTTTGGGTTTTATTCTATTTTGGTCTCTGTACTTTCAAATATCCAATTTTAGTCTTTGTATTTTCAATAAAACTTAAAATTGGTCCCTATGATAAGTTTGAAGTTCAATTTTATCAAAATTGGTTCAATATTATCAAAATTGGTTCAATAATAATAATAATAATTTTAATACAAGAAAAGACACAATGTGAACATATTTCTAAAAATTATAGTGAAAAAACTAATAGAGACTAATTTTTTCAAAGAAAGTTAACAATAACTTAACCATAAGGACTAATTTTAAGATTTATTGAAAATATAAGGACTAAAATTGGACATTTGAAAGTACATGGACCAAAATAGAACAAAATCAAAAGTACAGGGACCAAAATAGTATTTTAACCTATTTTGTTTCTATTAAGAAGTTTAAGAATTTTATCTTTAAATAGAGATTTTTTTTGGGGTAGAAAAGTAACTATTTAAATGAAGATTTCTTGTGAATAATTAACTATCTAATTGGAAATTAATGGATATTTCCCATGATAAGTTAACTATTTGAAAATTTAATTTATCAAGAGATTTATTTTTTCAATTGAGATTAAAAAAAAGAAAAAATAAACGAGGAATAATTCCCTGTGAGAAACTTGATCTTTGCGGTAAATCTTCCTATCCCCATGAAATTTAACGTAGAATTTCATAGGGATGAGGATTAAATGGGGGTGTGGATGGGGACGAGGAAGTGATAGCACTGTAAAAGTGCTATTTTAATGGCCTTATTTCATGCTAGTTTTGTTATCCTCACTCACTTATTTGTCTATTTTTTAGGAATTGAGCAAATCGGAACCATTTGGAGGGCTTTAGATGAATCGAGCTTTAAAAAAGAGCTAATTAGACCTAATTTGAGCGATTGAGTTGAGAGAAGATGAATCTCAAGTCAAATGAATCAAGAGGAGAGAGTCTAGACACCACTTGGGGTGTTAAGACGCTGCTGCATGTTGAATTCAAGCTTGAAGAACCGAAGGAGTAGCTTCTAGACGCTGGCCAAAGTAAAAAACTGAAGGGAATAATCTAATTAAACTCAAGCGGAAGCGTAGGAATCGGTTTGAGTTTATTTATAATTAAATAATAATATTATGGTTAAGCATAACATATCTTGAAAATATGGAGATTCTTTTGTCGGATATTTTTCTCCTCCACAAAGTCTTCCTAGCTATGACTCGAACATAGGACCAAGGCTTGTGGGAGCCTCTTGAAAGAAAATCCATAAGGGATTGTAGATGAAGAGGTCTAGAGAGAATTCTCTAATTCTCTCTATTGAGGAGATGTGTGCTATGAAGAATACACAATGGCTCACCCCAAGGGTCCAATTTATAGTGGTCTAGGAAAAATATTAAATAATATATTTTAATATCTAATATATTAAAATACATTTGTCTAATCAATTTGAATCTTATTCAAATCGTTTAAAATTCTCCTACGACATTTATTTCCTAATTTGAATACAATTTAAATTTAATAAATATCTTTTATTTAATGTATCTAATATACGTTAATTATTTTAATATTTAATGTATCAAATACAATAAATATATTTTCCTCTTTTATATTTAATATATCTGATATATTAAATATTAATTTGAACACTTCAAATTAAATATTAATTTGAACATTTCAAATTTTAATATTTAATGTATCAAATAAAATAAATATATTTTCCTCTTTTATATTTAATATATCTAATATATTAAATATTAATTTGAACACTTTAAATTAAATATTAATTTAAACATTTCAATTTTTTCTTTCAACTAAATTGATCATTTTAGTGTTAATATGAGCTAGCAAGGGGACCTAATGGACTTATAGATTATAAGCTTCCTCTTTTATATTTAATATATATAATATATTAAATATTAATTTGAACACTTCAAACTAAATATTAATTTAAACATTTCAAATTTTTCTTTCAACTAAATTGATCCTTTTAGTGTTACTATGAGCTAGCAAGGGGACCTAATGGACTTATAGATTATAAGCTCAAATGATATAAAATTAATTAATTAAACTCTTTAATTAATTAATTTTCATTCATTAACTCTAGGTCACTCCACTATAGACTTAGAGTTGCACTCTTATGCACTGTAGGACAAGTTGTGTCCATAGATATAATCATTACATGCAAGTCGATCCTTCACGAGTTATTCGTAATTACAGCTGGGTCAAAAGTCCGTTTTACCCCTATAATTACATATTGTACCTTAAGTACCACTGATCCTCTAATGAACAATCTGTTTATAATCTAATTATAAACTAAGTCCCTCTCGGGCTAGTGAGAGGGTGGAGCCCCATTGTTCAAGTCCCGAAATCAGCACTTAAGGGAACTACTCATCTACTTACCCTATATGGGAAGGAGTGAATTCCATCTTGTGAGATTATGCTCCTAGCTCCCTATTTGGTCAAGTCCCCAAAATGGTAGGCATATTGAATCGGTTATAAAAGCCACTCTCACCCATACAAATCAAATGATAAGCCTTTATAAGCAGGAGCTTATAACTCACTTAAGATTAAGATCGAGTCGCATATGATCATCTTGATGAAATATTAATATTCTCAATTAACGGATTAATAAAGAGAGATTAAATATTTTGTGGTCTAGTCTTATACAATCTCATTGTATAAGATACCCCAACTCACATGTCTCCACATGAATGATTTGGATCAAATCATTTGTAACTATTACAAAGTGGGCCGTATCAATAGTGTTACCAGGATAAGACACCCAACCTTATCCATATACTATGACTCTTTAGGTTATTTCTTGAACACGATCCTCCTGTATGTCAACCACATATGTTCAATATTACAGTAATAACCTTGGATTTTTCATATAATGGATAATATTATATTGCAAATAAAATAATCAAAATTATTATTAATTATTAAATAAATAATTAATTAAGAGGCTTTAGGGCATAAATCCCAACAATTTCTCACTTGCACTAAGGCCAGCGAGACATGTATCCTAGGGCATACTCTATACCCAACATGTTCTTCCACTTGCCCTAGTGAAGACGAGGCATGTCTCGTAATCCTAGATATTCTAGGTGACCCTTAAACATTTTAGCCTGGAGAGTCTTTTTATATAGATCTAAACGACTGTCATTAAAAGCCATCTTGGTCACTACCATGATGCTTTATCTCTCTCGATATGATTCCCTATACGTTAATGTTTTATAATTTCCTTAATATTAGTCTTTGCACCACTATTATCATAATAAAGATGATAGACTAAATTATATCTGAAACACCTTTCAGATCTTCAAGGAACTATTTGAGTCATACAAGTCTTTTTGTTATTTCACAAGCAAAACAATTTAACTTGTATACCATACTCTACCACCTAGGATAAATTTTATCTTTACATAGATTTTCTAAATTTTTGTAAGAACCAATGTATCTTGTAAAGATCAAATATTTAACTACATATACAAATTTCTCATCATCCATAAATAATTTGAGAAAGTTTTTTTTTTTTTTTTTTTTTTAAATTTTCTACTCAATGGTCATATCATTCGTTTAACTGATGTATGTTAACCAATTGTATATTAAATGTTCAGTCTCATTTATGCATATCATATACTCTCAATATTTGAGGTGTTTAGGATACACTTCCTTAGACATAAATATTAAATATTTGACAACAATTTTGTCAATATAAGATGTTTGAGACAAAGTTAACATTTTGCCATTAAAATCATAATTTTGGACATGTAAAATATACCGAGTCATTCCAAATCACTAATTTGGAATTGGTTACTTAATCAACTTTTTATGTTAGATAGACATTTTACATAATCCATAACGAGTAAAATATCATCAACATAAAACATGAGAAAAATCCATTAGGCAAATGATTTTTTTGTCTATGCAAGCTTCATTAATATTTATCCAAAGTCATAGGTTTTGATACTTTTATCAAACCTTATAATCACAAATCTGATGGTAAAATTCATTTCATAAATGAACTTTTACTATTTCGCAAACCTTTTACTTTTGATCTTTGAAAATAAACACATCTGATTGATTTGTGTAGATGCATTATCTAAGATTTATTTTCATAAAAGAATTCTAAACATTCATTTTTTTATATCACATATGCAACAATGAATTAAATAATGCTTACAGACTTCAGTATGACAACAAGTGAGAAAATTTATTCGCAGTCTACTTTCTCCTATTATGTTTAACCCTTTGCCATTAGTCTCACTTTGCAGGTAATAAGCCTTCAACTTTGTCATCTAACATGACAATTTGGGCTTCAATTAAGTCATTGTAAAGGTTGAGTCATCTCATAACTCTCCCACTATGATGAGGCTTATCCAATTCATGACTATGATCCATTTGACTTTCAAATATAATTAAACTGTTAACAACTTTTGTTAACTATTTAGTAGCTTCACTTGGAACCAATTTATTAACACTATCTCACCTTATTAAAGGTTTGTAGTCTTTTATTTGACATTTCTTATAAAAATGATATTTGTCATACAAATACCTTATTCGTTTTAGGACTACATAAAAGACCACTTTATACTCCTTAGGGGTGACCTACACTTAGGCTTATCTTTGAACATATACAAGCTTTTTAGGCTTGTTTCAGCTCGTGAGTTTAACATTCCCAAATGGTGAAGTGTTGTAAACCAGCTTTACTACTCTTGTATAGTCTTAAAATTGTCTCGTAGACATTTTTGGAGGGAATCATGTTCACCATGCAATCTCTATTGCATTTCCTAACCGGAGTATGGTAATGGTGTGTAACTCATTACTGATGTGACCATGTCTAACAAGGTCCTGTTTCTCCTATTGCAGCACAATTTCACAAAATTGTACTTGGTATTAAGATAATTGAGATAAAAACCCATTTTCTATCAATTAGTTTTAGTACATAAAGTTCATGTACTTTCTATTATGATTTGATCATAATATTTTGATAGATTTAATTACCTAATCGATTTTTAACTTTAGTCTTAATTTTCTTGAACTTTTCAAAAATTTAGACTTATGTTGTATTAGGTAAAGATACTTGTATCTTGAATGATCATCAACTAGAGTGACGAAATATTCATGACTTTTTTTGACATTTACATTCACCAGACCACTTGGGTCAGAATGTGTAAGCCCAAAATATTCTTTGCCATTTTAGCCATATCTAATAAAGGCCCAATGGTTATATTGCATGAAAGGCAAGATCTACAGACAAATAAAGTAATTAACTAACTTTTTAGAGAATTACCTCTTACTAGTCTTTTCATTCTATTCAAGTTGATGTTAATCAACCTTAACAGCCAAAGTCAAGTATCATCTTTTAGGAGAAAACAATGTCTTTCTATTTTGGATTCTATACTCTTGTATATCTCAGTAGTTTGTAGTATAGTATATGTCAACATTTTTAACATATACAAATTGTTCTTATTTTCAGCTGAATGTATTTTCAAAAAATTTTGAAAATATAAACTTTCATACTTCAAAGTAATTCATACTATATGAACATTTTTGTAATAAAGTTCGAGAAATTGAATTTCTCTTATGGTTACTTAAAACACCATATTCAACATTATGTAACAATTTTTACTTAATGACATCTTAATGTCATCCACTACACTAACTGAGATAGACTTCCTAGTGCTAACTTGTAGAAACTGTTCTACATGTTAAGTATTTTTCAAGAATTACATATTAAATGTAATGAAGAATAAATCTTGATAGTAGATCTTATATCGACTATCTAAGTGACATTATTTATATTACACCAAAAATCTAGTAAATCAAATTTACTTTCATTTATATTTTTCTTCCTAGAGGTATTTCAAAAATTCCTCTTATTATGATTGTCCTAGCTAATTTAGGAACTATTTCCTTTTATATAGCTTCAATCATTTGGTTTCTTTACTTGGATTTTTGTAATACTTAGTTTTGAGATCATTTAGACAACTTTCTAAATTTAGCTTATGTTGACTTCAACATCTCATATGTTGTTGTCATTTTCTTTATCTTCTAAATTTGACATCTAACATGTCAACTAGGAGAATACGTACAAGCTATATCTCGTTTACTTTTGATTCATTAATCATGTGCTTCACGAACAATTCGAATAGCATTAGCAATAGGTTTTGAGAATATTTCTCAATAAAGACAAATTCAAAATTTTATACTACCATTATAGTGTTAATGTTACTTTTCCATTTCCAAGTAATAAAATTTCTCAATTTTGACTTATTAGTAATAAAATTTAAAATTATGAGAGAAACTGACATAATATTGAAATATATAAAATATATAATTTAACATCATGCAAACAATTATTCATTCAATTTTAGCATAGAAATCAAACAATTTGAAAAATGAACCTGATAATTCTCATTTATGAGGATTATTTAACCCTAAACTAGGTTGTTCTTGTCGTTTTTGTGTGTTTTATTGTATGACGAGCAAGCTAAAAATAGTGTTTATTAGATAAATTCATAAAAGCTTGTTGGAGTAATGAAAAAGAGGAAAGAAGTTGAAAAGAGATTGAAAATTATACTAATTTGTTGTTTTTGTGTAGGTTTGGAGCAAGTACAAAAAATGTAATTGCGTTTCTTTGGGCAAACAAGTTTGTAAACAAGCACAAAATGCAATTGCATTCCTTCGAAAAAGAAGTCTGGAAAACAAGCAAAAAAGTGCAATTGCATTCCAGAATGGAAATGTAATTGCATTTTTGGAAAATTTTGGTAGATCTGAAATATAATGCAACAGAAATGCAAATGAAATGCAATTTCATTTCTGGAAAATCTAGGAAGTGCGCGATTCACGGAAATTTCGAAATTCATGGAGATTTTTGCGAGATTTGGGAGATTTTTTAGCCCGAACTCATGCCCAAACCTTGACCCATTATTAAAGAAGCACAAAGATGGAAACCCTAGCCCTCAATGCCTATAAAAATGGAAAAATGAAGCAAAACGTGGCTGGAGTTTTCTGCTGGCCCACAATAGTTTAGTTCATGATTTTCTGTCATTTTCAACAAGTTTTTCTCCATCTTAGCTCTGTCATTTTCGAGGTTGATCCCTCCTCAATGAAAGTTAGAGGAGGTGAAAATCCATTTGCCTTTGAATGGGTATTTGGATAGATCAAGTGAGGAATTCACTAGTTTAAAGTTGTGTTGTTTATGTTCCTCTGTTTTATTTTTTTTACGAGGTTGTGCTGCTGTTTTTTTTTTCCAGTACTTTCAACATTCCAAATATCGACCATTCCTCACGAAAGTGAAAGTTGTGAAGAACCATTTCTTCTTGAAAAAGAAAGAATCGAGTTCGATTGAGCTATGGGTGTAGAAAGGAACATTTTAACTTTAGTTTGATTGTTGAATTTCCTCATTTAGAATTGTGTTGCTGCTATTCTCATCAAATTTCAGTAATGTTATTCTTGTTTCCTTTGTTCATTTAAATTCTGGTGTTGTAGCGGTAAGCTTTTTATAAGTTCTTGAACCAAATTGATTTTTTTTAGAATTTTCATTTATTGAATTTTTATTTAATTTAGTTGATCTCTCAATTTCTCTTTATCTAAGTTTGTTATGGATTTTCTACACTTTAATTTACTGTTTTCCATCCCCATCATAATGAGCTAATTCCTTCTTTGGGATTCAAGCATGTGAATGCCCTAAAGATAGGAATAAAAGCCTAATTGTGAGAGCAACCTTGCTTCATCTATAACTTGTTTTCTTTTATTGATTTTAATGCTTATTATTAGTCTAGATTGATCACCTAGATTAGTACACAAAAATAGAGTCTAATTTTGAAAATGTTAGATAAAAATTTGGTTTTCATAAAAGCAATAAAGGAAAATATTCTAGACATAAGAATTTGTTTTTGACCCTAAACATAGGGCAAAACCTTTAAAACCAAAAGAATTGTGTTTCAAAATTAACTAAGTTTGTATTAGCCATAGAAATATTGGTTTAATCGCTTAGCCTCCTAAAGATACTTCATAGAAGGTCGAATAAGTGTTGAATTCGGTTTACAAAGCTCAAGTGTTGAGTCAAAGGATTGCAATTGCAATTAGGCCGCAATTTCAATGGAGCGAAAACACGTTTGAATCCCTCTTTTATCATTTTTATTTCTTCTTTTCAAAAATAACAAAAACCATCCCACTTATTGTTTTACATTGGTTATCCACAATTGCAATTTGAAAATGTCTTTGCTTATTCTCTTGAATTTTGTTGTATCCGTTCCCTGTGGGATCGATACTCTGGAATACTTGCAGTTTTATATTACTTGCATCGACAGTGTGCACTTGCACTGAACTGGAGCTTTGTTTTAATTTACAAATATTTTCTTTAAGCCCCACATTTCAGTTCGACCAAGTTTTTGCCCTATAAATCATTTCTAATGCTATGGTACTTTAGTGAGTTAGAACAAGTGCTGTCGTAGGGTAAGTCAAATATTCCTTCACTAAACTAAGATAATCTCAACCAAGTATTATACCAGAATAACTCTTATCCCTATAATATTTAGTTACCATTAGTTTGGTCAAGGGCATCATTAACAACTTTAATAAGCCCTTTGTAAGTATGACCCATAATTTTAGATCTCATAGTTTTATCCCAACAAGTGCCGCCGTAGGGTAGGTCAAGTATTGAAAAAAAAACTACAATCTTATTCTTCTTAGGAGTTCACCTTGATATTGATTCATGCAAACACCTTCCGTAGGAGGACAGTCCAAAAGTCGCCACGAGGCCTCGCATGAATCTCACGATGTGAACCAATGATGGAGACCGTAGGATATGTTGACACATTTCATTCTCCCACTTACTATTTTGAAATAGGGTTTTCTCTTACTTAGACAAATTAGGCTAATCTCATTTATCTAAGTTCCTCAATCTACCTTTCATAACCCTTATGATTTTAGATTGATTTTAATATGAATTACTAAGTTTTTTTTTTAAAAAAATAATCACATTATGAGCATGCTTAGTGAAAATAAATAAAATTTGACTAATTCAACTCTCAGGTCGGTTCCCAGTTAGAAGTGTTCCCTTTCAGTTAACTTAAATACCCAGTCTAGATAGAACCTTCCATAGACAGAGTTTCCTTATAGTCAATTTTTATTTCAAATTCATTAATCTTTAATTAACTATTAATTATTACATTAATGAACATAAATATTTTTAATCCTATTAAAAAATAATTCACTTGGATAGTCTTAAAAATCCATCATTTAAACCCTTTAAAACAAATTAAAAGATAATCCTTGATATTTTATTCTAATTCTATTAGAAAAATAGAAGATAAATTAAATTCAAAACTTAAACTATGGATAATCTTGAAATTCTACCATTTTAAACCCTTTAAAACTAAATTAAAAGATTATCCTAAATTCTAATAAATAAATATATATTAAATTCAAAATTTAAACTATTTAAAGCATGAATTTGAAATATCTTTATTTTAAGAAAATCCTAATCTCATTAGGATATATCCTAATTCTATTAGGAAAACATGAATTTCATTTATGAAAGAAAATATTCTAATTTAATTTTCCAAATATAACAATTCTATTCAAAGATATGGAAAATATAAGTATATTAAGAAAATATCTCAATTCTATTAGGAAACATCCTAATCAAATTTTCCAATATATCAATTATATTAAAAATTAATCTTAATTCTATTAGGAAACAACCTAATCAAAATTTTCAAATATAACAATTATATTAAAAAATAGATAAGATGTAGGATCATGTTTAACCTATGGTGGGATTTTAAATTTAAATGGCATATTTTATGCAACAATCAAACAATTTAAAACATACATCTCATGCATAATTAAATTAAAAATAGCAAAATTGAACGACATATTTGGAATATCCTAAGAAATTGAAAATAATTTAAATCCAAGACATATCTTGGTCTTCAATATCTTCCTTGTTTGGATCATTCCAAATTTAGGATTTAGAAATCCTAAATTTTCAATTGCAGAAACTGATTTCAGTTCACGTTTTTTTTTTTTCGCGAACGTTTTTCACCATCGACTTCTTTAGCCCGTATAATCAAAATTTTCAGCTATCGTAGTCATTCAAGTACAATACATGAAATCCTAACCCTTATGAGTTTTACAATGATCTAATCAAAGCAATAAATCTAATGTCAGATAGCCTAAACAATCAATTTGCAAACTACAATACATCAAATATATAATAAATTAAAATACCCACCATAAAAAAACTTTAATTCTAAATAAAATTGAAAGATATCTCTGATACCAATTGAAGGGAATAATCGAATTAAACCCAAGTGAAAGCGTAGGAATTGGTTTGAGTTTATTTAGAATTAAATAATAATATTATGGTTAAGCATAACATACCTTGAAAATATGGAGATTTTTCTGTCGGATCTTTATCCCTCTACAAAGTCTTCCTAGCTATGATTTAAACATATGACCAAGGTTTGTGAGAGCCTCTTGAAAGAAAACCCACAAGGGATTGGAGAGAAAGAGGTCTAGAGAGACTTCTCTAATTCTCTCTATTGAGGAGATGTGTGCTATGAAGAATACACAATGGCTCACCCCTAGGGTCCAATCTATAGTGGTCTAGGAAAAATAATTAAATAATATATTTTAATATCTAATATATTAAAATACATTTATCTAATCAATTTGAATCTTATTCAAACTGTTTAAAATTCTCATACGACATTTATTTTCTAATTTGAATCCAGTTCAAATTTAATAAATATATTTTATTTAATGTATCTAATATACGTTAATTAATTTAATATTTAATGTATCAAATACAATAAATATATTTTCCTCTTTTATATTTAATATATCTGATATATTAAATATTAATTTGAACACTTCAAATTAAATATTAATTTGAACATTTCAAATTTTAATATTTAATGTATCAAATACAATAAATATATTTTCCTCTTTTATATTTAATATATCTAATATATTAAATATTAATTTGAACACTTCAAATTGAATATTAATTTAAACATTTCAAATTTTTCTTTCAACTAAATTGATCCTTTAGTGTTACTATGAGCTAGCAAAGGGACCTTATGGATCTACAGATTATAAGCTCCAATAATACAAAATTAATTAATTAAACTCTTTAATTAATTAATTTTCATTCATTAACTCTAGGCCACTCCACTATAGACTTAGAGTTGCACTCTTATGCACTGTAGGACAAGTTGTGTCCATAGATATAATCATTACATGCAAGTCGATCCTTCACGAGTTGTTCGCAATTACAGTTGGGTCAAAAGTCTGTTTTACCCCTATAATTACATATTGTACCTTAAGTACCACTGATCCTCTAATGAACAATCTGTTTATAATCTAATTATAAACTAAGTCCCTCTTGGGCCAGTGAGAGGGTGAAGCCCCATTGTTCAAGTTTCGAAATCAACACTTAAAGGAACTACTCATCTACTTACCCTATATGGGAAGAAGTGAATTCAATCTTGTGAGATAATGTTCCTAGCTCCCTATTTGGTCAAGTCCCCAAAATGGTAAGCATATTGAATCGGTTATAAAAGCCACTCTCACCCATACAAATCAACAAATCAAAGGACAAGCCCTTATAGGCAGGAGCTCATAACTCACTCAAGATTAAGATCGAGTCGCATATGATCATCCTGATGAAATATTAATCTTCTCAATTAACGGATTTATAAAGAGAGATTAAATATTTCGTGGTCCAGTCTTATACAAGCTCATTGTATAAGATACCCCCACTCATATGTCTCCACATGAATGATTTGAATCAAATCATTTGTAACTATTACAAAGTGGGCTGTATCAATAATGTTATCAGGATAAGACACCCAACCTTATCCATATACTATGACTCTTTAGGTTATTTCTTGAACACGATCCTTTCGTATGTCAACTACATACTGTTCAAGATTACACTAATAACCTTGGATTTTTCATATAATGGATAATATTATATTGCAAATAAAATAATCAAAATTATTATTAATTATTAAATAAATAATTAATTACGAGGCTTTAGAGCATAAATCCCAACAAGAATAGGGGCTTGCTCGACGCTGTGGGGAGGCTCGTAAGACGCTAGTAGTGTCTCGACTCTACTTTGGGCATCTCGACGCTACAAATATGCCCCAATATTTGTTTCTTAGTTGCGAGGGCAACGTCTCAATGCTACCCTTAGTGTCTAGACGCTGCCCCAACCATATTTATAGTACTTTTTTTTCTAGGGTGAGAACATTTTGCCTCCATTGTTTTAGATTTTCTAGAGAGTGTTTTGAGAGCTTTTCTTATTTTATTTTTACATTCCCTTGTAATCAATCGAACCTATGTTGAACTCTAGAGATATCGCCACAATGTGTGTCTAGGCTTCAAGTTTCGGATTCAGAGGTCGATTATAGTCCAATTGTGATGTTGTGAGGCTTGAACGTTATTGTAGTTTTCTTTTTAATGCAAGTATTCTTTGATTCCTATTCTTTATTTATGAGCATGTATCCTTGATTAAATTGATGCCTTGATCATTGTGTATGTTTGATTGCTTTTCATGATGTATAATCCGTAATTATCGTGCTTGATTGAACCTAGTAGCATTAGAATTATTACACGTGTGTCTTTGTGGCTTTTAATTTCCATAATTATATAGCTTGCATGTTTAATTCTAGGGGTTAAAGGAACAATTTGGTTTGGTTGTAGTTATCTCGCTTAACTGTGATTTGTCTTGGTCTTTTCCAAAGTGCTTAATGCTTTTATCTAAGTAATATGGAACGCTATTGTGCCCAGTTGTTTAGGTATTTAGTATTGACTATGATGCTTTGTTAGAGTCAATTACCCTAAGGAATTCATTTCTTGGTTAGGCTTTTCCTAATAAGTTGACCAAGTACTTGCGTAATTAAGTTAGCATGTTTTATGAATGCATGTAATTGATATTTCAATTGGATACAATTGTACCCTTGAACTGGAATTTGGTAAGATTTAGTTTCTCCATTTTAATTTACTTGTTGTTTGTTATTTTTCTTTAGCAAAAATTTAAAACCACCATGTTTCACCCTTTCATTGAAATTTAACTTTGAGAATTTAAACTTTCTGGTTCCCTTGGGAAATCGACCTAGTCCACTATTTCTACAAACTAGAGTAGGAAGCCAGTTTAATTTTGGTGGGCCTCGACAACCCAACTAGAAACCATCCTCGTCCCAGCCTCGCTCCGTGGACATTCCTATTCAAAACACCATGTCAACATTTCATCAGGCCAACTAATGGTCCAAGGAAATCAATGACAATATAAAACTATTTTGCAAATCTCAAGGCTAAAGTGTCCATTTTAAAACTTAAGGGACTAAATACACACCAACTCCGATCCAAACCTTAGGGACCAAATGTGTATTTTGCCACACACACACATATAACGCATACATGTTGAACTAATTAGATTTAAATATTATTTTATTCTTTTTGTATTTACAACTTTTGTCTATTTTAGTTCCTATAATTTAAGATTTTGTTCATTTTAGTTATTGTACTTTCAAAATGTCTACTTTGGACTATGTTTACAAAATCCTAACACGAAATCCATGCACAATAAAGCTCTTTTATACAAAGATATGACAATGAGATAAAAAAGAAAACAAAAGAACATGACAAAGTGATTAAGTTTTTGTTTATTTTAGTCGTTTTACTTTTAGAACTTTCACTTTGGGCCTTACTAACAAAATTTTAACAAAATTCCACACACAATAAAAAATCTTTTACACAAAGATATGATAATTAAATAACAAAGAAAACAAAAGGACTGAAATGAGGACATCTATAAAAGTTGAAAGTACAAGGACCAATAATAGATAAAAGCTAAAATTACAAGAACGAAAATGACTATTATGAAAATAGATGAATCAAAATGAACAACAGCCAAAAGTTGGATCAAAATATGATTTTTAATTTTATACAAATTATTTAAAGAAAAATAAGGAAAAATATTAATAAGAATAAAAGAAAAGGGTAAATATAAAAAAGGAAGGGATGTTTTAATACAATTTTGCCATCTTAACTTCCGTGGGAACTGGGAAGTACCCTTTAACAAAAATTAATGAATTATATAATATATTAAAGTTCAATAATTTACCCTTCAACTTAAACAACTACGTTTAAAATTCAAATTTTGATTTGTTAGTTTTGAAATCAAATCCTACTATCTTTTATGGTTACAATCTTGCAAATTACACGCTCCAATCAAATAAAATTTCTCGCATCTTTTTATTTTCAAATAAACATTTTCATCTTCTTTCTTAACTTCCACGAAGAACTATTTTAATTTTCATCTTCTTCTTTCGAGGTTGATTATTCATGATTATTCATTTATTTTTTGGTGTTGATCATTCACGAAAGCACGGTATCAACTTTTTCCATCTTGTTGCTTCACAGATACACCCTTCATTTATACAATCCGTCACCATTTGATTATCTCTCCCCCTTCTCAATCTCATATTTTCTTTAATTTAAACTAAATTTTTTTATATATATTCCATCAATTTAACATACAACGCATAAATAGGTAAACTAGACTAATCATATAATCATATCATATCATATCATACTATCTTAAAAAGTGATTTATCATATCATCTATATCTATATCTATACTATAGTATATATAAAAGACACAAGGAGAAGAAACTTTATGTGCCAATTTTATCCTCTCATTTTGAATTTTTGTATCAATTCTACCTTTGAGAAAATGGTATGAAGGTTTTTTTTTTTTTAAATAAATAAATAAATAAAATGGTATGGAGGTTGGAGAAAGTGACTTCGGATGGGTTGTGCATTAATTAAAGTTGTTGCAAGGTCCATAAAAAAATTGAAGTGTTTAATATTATGAACATTTAGAAAAACGTCGCAATTTGCAGTGCTTACGATGCTTTTTTTTTTTTTTTGAAACGTTGCTATTTTTTTTAAAAAACGTTGCTCTTTTTTTTCCTTCATCCTTATCTTCTTCTCCAACTTCTTCTTCTTCTTCATTCCCTCTTCCTCTCTCTCCCGAAACCCCTCCCTCCCGTTGGTCTCTCTCTCTCTCGGAAAAAAAAAATGGCCTCACCGACAGCCTCTCTCTCTATTTCTCTTTCTCTCTTTTTTTTCTCGCCGGCAGCCGTGTAGATGCAGCCACCCTAGCCGAAGTCCAGTTGCTCGAGCCATGAACTGTCGCCGCACGCCCTGTACGTTTTCGTGCCATTGCCTCACATCCAGCCACCCTCATCTTGCCGTTTCGCCTCTGCACTGCAAACTGATTGTGCTAGAACGCTGCCGTGCACAGTCGTCGCCGTAGTTCCGACCGCCTTCTCTCTCTCAGTTTTTTTTACAGCACAGCAAGGAGGGATGATTTTGGATCATTTTTCGGCGAGCTTGGTGTTGTTCGGCCCCGTTTGGTTCCGATTCGAAATTGGTAAGTGTTCTAATAACGATTCGAAGTGATTTATGGGTTGTAAGATAGAATTGAAGGGCTAATTTAGTGATTTGAAACTTACCCACAATATTTTGGATTTTATTTTAGAATGCCCATTGCGATTGAAAGCCGATTTAGGAGAATTTGGAGCATTTGAGCTGCTGTCCATCACCTTTTGGTTACTGTTTTTGGGTAAGTTTCATGTGGTTATGGTGTGCTTCAACACAATTAAGGATAAATGTAAATTGGGATTTAATTAGCTATATGTTGAACTTTTTTATGAAGTTTGGGGACTTATTTGGCGATTCAAGATCAAGTATTCGAGTTTGGGACAACTTAAACCTTGGAGTTATTTGTGTAAGTAGTTATTTGGATTTTAAGCCCCTTTAAGTTCCTAAATAAATTGGATTTATGTTTGATAATTTGCGAATTGCAAAAGTATGCTTGGAAACTGTGCTTATGAAGTATGTAATGGTTGTAGATCTGTTCGGAAGTAGTTTTCGGCTAGTCTAAATTGTGGTTATAATGGAAATTAGGGCTTAAAGTTACGACTTTATTATGTTAGCTTATGCAATACTTTAAGAATTTCCCAAAGTTAAATTTGGATGAGTTTGAGCACGTTTGTGGAAAATTGTGAACAATCAGGCTTGCCTAAATATAAGTATGTGAAAGATGTCATGGTTGGTTAAATTAATATGAGAATTATCGTGTTGGGTTACTTACTGAGTATGTTTATACTCATCCTTGCTACTTTGTTTGTTTTGCAGATGGTGCATATCCACGAGGCGGGAGATGAAGGCGACGACTTGACGAGGCTATGGAGACTCCACCAAATTTCTTTTTCCTGTTTTAGTTCTTAGTTTCCTTTCTTTGTTCCTTGATGTGTGTGTGAGTTGTAAATCCTAAACATTCTTTAGTTTCGTGTGTTTGGTTAGAAGCTCTTAGATTTGATTGTCTATTTATTGAGCTCAGTACTATGTATCGTAGTTTGGTGGGTGCTGAGTCTATTTCCTGAATTATAGAAGTGCTCATGTCTTTTCCAGGTCTTTGAAAATTTTGATTTTCTCCTCGTTACGCCGTCATGTTGCCGAAATTTCGGGCATGAGCGAGGTATGTAAGTCGTGCTTCCGCACTAGAGAGTCGTAGTAGGTTCGGGTCTTTACATTTGTTTAAAGTTCAAAAATTACAAAATAATTAACATGTAAATTATATCATTGTTTAAGCTAGAACAAAATACTTTTCTTTTATAAAAGTGCACAAAATAAATTATCAAACGCTAATCCTAAAGGGCATGCAAGGGAGACAATCTTCCCTTCGTGATTTCTTCAGCAACATGATTTAATCCTGCAAATAAAACATAAGTAATAATTTTCAGAAAACTATATGAAGTTATAATAATTTCAAATGAAACATAAGTAAACATACTAAAAGCCACAAACCTCTTAATCATACTGTAACGCCCTAGGCTCAGGATTTGAAATCCGGATTCAGCACCTGATGGCCCCGGCATTCCCCTGCAACCTGACTACGTTACCTATTTGTCTTGAGTTGCTTGTGAGAGTGAAGACTGTCCCCACAAACCAACATGGGTCATTTCAGCATGTTTTGTCCTCACTCACATACTTCCTAGGAAAATTCTTAGAAGGTCACCAAACATAGGATTGTTCTAAGCCAAGCACACTTAACTTCGGAGTTCCTATGGTTGAGCCACAGAAAAGGAAGGTGCATCTTGTTGGTATAGCTAGTAGTTATCAATTCTTTTAAGCCTTTTCTTAACCATTCCTTGCATAGCCTCAGGATCTCTCTCATTTCGATGTGGTGTCGGTTCATTCATGTACCCCTCCTAAACTAGGGCGTCACACATACAACAACAAACATTAACCTCTTTCTCTAATTCTTAACCACATTTACTAAATTATATTGTGTAACTCTTTCAAATCCTCCCACCAAAGTCATATGTAAAAAAATATCACAATAAGCATAATAATTACGAATTAAAATCACTACTATCCATCCTCCCTAATCATCAACCACATTCACTAAACCATAACAATAACAAAACTCACAATAAACTTATTGTGGTATATTTTTTGTACATGTTTATTGTGAATTTTGTTTTATTATGGTTTATTTTATATGATGTATCCGAATTTTTGATAATGCAGAAGAACATAGGCTAGAATTTGTACAATAGTAGGGATTTTATTTTTCTTTTGGTGTGAGTCTAAAGTAGGATTGGGTGCAACAACTAAAGTTAATGGAAGGTAATTCTAATTTCCTAACATTTATTTCTATATATATTATGTTGATCATATAGCTTATTGCCTCTTTCTTCTCGAATGTGATTGAATTAGATTTTTTTTCCTTCAGTTTTTAATTTTTTTCTAAATCTATGTGTTTTTTTTACCTATTTTCAAATTGCATGAATCTGATAGATTTCTATAAAAGAATTTTGAAAAAACATAAAGGTCATAGCTTATTTGTGCATTGTTCCCTCCGCCATAAACCATATCTCCTTTCACATCCTTATGACGATGTTAATATGGAGCAACAGCTTTGACACTCTCATCACTCATGAGGGTTTTTTTTTTTTTTTTAATAATAAATAAAAATAATAATTATTATTATTTATTTTAGAAAAATACACTTTAAGTCCTTTTAAGTCTCATCACTCAACAACATTTAGCAGTGGAGGATTCAAACTTTTGACATCTTAATCGAGAATACATGCCAATTACCACTAAACTATGCCCACTTTTGGCCACTTAATTATGAGATTCATGTTAATCATTCAAATCTTCTTGGGGTTAATAAATAATAATAGTCGTTCCAAACCATTTAATCTATTTCATTTTAGTCTCTAATGTTTTAATTATCCCAATTTTCAAATATTTTTAAATTTTTATTTAGACAAACCACGTCTAGGAGACTAGTCCATTTTCTTAGAAATTAACTTTAAGAACCAACATAATTTTCCTATTCATTTTCTGTCATTAATGAAGATCTTCCATATAATAGATGAAAAAACTTCTTCCACTATTAGGCTGTTACAATAATTCTTTTGTTGTCTCTCTCATTATGTAGATTATATGCTATCAAATTTCATTAAAATTAAAATATATATCAAATATAAATTTTAAAATTATATCAATATGTTTATTTTTTTTAAAGGAAAAACCACATACACAATAGAAAAATATCTATAATCCATTAAAAAAAGGAGTGACAAAAAGAGGACGACGCTGGAAAAACACTTTTAAACTATTATGCTCTTTCTTTAATTTATAAATTTACAAAGTATGAAATTAAAAATTAATTATTATTATAAGTAAACAAAAAATTATAAACCATAATAAAATATGGAATCTAAAAGGTTGGAATATGAAAAAAAAAAGTTATTTATTTCTCAAGAATTTAATGTTTTTCACTAATAATAATAATGAATAATATAATTTTAAAAGTTAGGAATTCTAAAAGATTTGTTATTTTTGTTTATTCCCTGTTGTCAAAAAAGTTTTTTTCCACCATTTTCCCACTAACATTATGAGGTTCATTTTTTCTTTATTTTTAGTTCTCTCTTATTCTTGCTCTCAAAGCATCTCAACATAGTAATTCATATTTTAGAGTGAGTTTTTTTTTAGGTTATTTGTACTTGTTGGAATAGAAATTTTGGCCAATAAAAAATTGTCATATCATTAATTTAAATTAGTGGCAAAATTATTTATTTAATTAGGGATTATTTAAATTTGCAAGTATCCCTAAATTAAATTAAAGTAAATCTCAATATGCAATTGAGTTATATGAAATTTGGGCCCATTTTAGACTAAGCCCAACTAGGAGGCCCTAATTCAGCAAAGTCTATACCCAAAGTCAATAAGTCTCAGCTCACAAGGCTATGCTCAAAGTTAATCAGACTTAGTTTAAGGACCAGACCCAAAGTTCACTAGGCCCAATCCAATAGTCAGGTCCAGGCCCACTTGGGGGCCTTGGGGAACTCTATAAATAGAGAGCTTCCTCCTCCATTTTGGAGGTTCAGAAGTTGAAATTCTCTAGAGAACTTAGAGGAATTCAGAAACAAAGACCAGAAGACTCCCTAAACTCTTGAAGATCAAACACTCTCTGAATCAGACCCTTGAAGACTAGAAGACTTTGAAGATCGAGAACAAGCTGCAAAGCCCTCGAAATAAATCTACATTCGAGAACAAGCTGCAAAAGCCCTCGAGACAGATTCACATTCGAGAACAAGTTGCAAAGCCCTCGAAATAAATCTACATTTGAGAACAAGCTGCGAAGTCCTCGAGACAAGTATACATTCGAGAATAAACTGCAAAGCCCTGGAGACATTTGTACATAAGAGAGAAAGAATCAGAGGATAAACATTAGAGATTGTACTCCACTAAATTGAAATTAATACAAATTAAATTCATTTACACGTGTCTCATTTCTCTTTCTTTGTTGAAATCTCGTGTAAGCAGTACTTATTATAGTTTTTTTTTTGTTTATATTAGTTTTTATATTTTTTTTTTATGTTTTATTATTTAAAATTTTTCTGCATGCTTTAATTTGAATTTTGTAATTCACAATGTCTTCTAGGTTCAAATTTTATAAGAAATTTATCATGTTCATTCAAAATATTTTTTCTTCTTTTTTCATAACAATAACTCCAATATTATTTTTAGAACAACAATAATTCCAATATAGCATCTTAATTATTTTTTTTTAAAGTACATAATATTTACTCAAATATTAGATAAAAATATTTAACTCAAAATGAAATATTCAATGTTTTTTTATGGTGAGTCCACCAGAATTTCTAACAAACAACAATAAACTTTCTAAATTATAATATAGTCACTTTTATCTTAATAAAAAGTGTAAGGAGTTGTTTTTAACTCTAAAATATAACTTATTACAAAAATAAATAAAAAGCTCTAAAATATAACTATGATTTTTTTTAATAACAAAATAACGAGTATGTCACAATATAGAAGAATAACAATTTTATGAAATGAGAGTTACATAAATTAATTTAAATTTTAATAAAATTATAAATTATATCACAATATATTAGTAATTAATCTATCCTTTGTAATTTACATTGAAAGTTATTTGATTAGTTATAAGTAAAAATATGCATAAGTAAATATATTTACGTGCATCACATGTGGTAATAAACTAGTAAAAAAATATGTATTAAAAAAAGTACAATTTTTTTAAAATAACTTAGACATTAGATACAAATATCTATAATTGATAATAATTGATAACAAAATAAATATTTATTTTAAAAGTTATATCATAAATTAACTATAAATAATAAATTACTAAAATGTATGTGTATATATCGATGAACGTTAACAACCCAATTATTGATGCAAATATCTATCTTTGATAATAATTTATAACAAAATAAAAATTTGTTTAAAAAGTTAGAGGTAAATTTTAATACTTATGTTCATATATGATTGTTGGAATAGAAATTTCGACCAACCCAAAATTGCCACGTCATTACCCAACATTGATGACAAAATTTTATTTAATTAGGGATTAATTAAATTTGCAAAGATCCTAAATTAAATTATGGCAAATCCGGGTACACAATTGAGTTATTTGAAATTTGGAAGACAAAAGCCTGAATTGAAAGCCCTGCAAAGTCAACCAAGCCCAGGCCAAAAGGGCTGGCCCAAAGCAACGAGGCCCAATCCAAATGGCTAGGCCCAAAGTCAACCAGACTCAGTCCAAATGGGCTGGCCCAAAATCAACTGGGCCCAGTCCAACAAGCCCAAGCCCATCTGGAGGCCTTGAGGAACTCTATAAATAGAGAGCTTCCTCCTTCATTTGAGGGGTTCAGAACTAAAGAAGCTCAGAGAGAATTCAGAAACAAAGCTCAGAAGAATCTAGAAGCTCCTGAAGATCAAATACCATCTGAACGAGGAACACTTCTTGAAGATCAAGAACGATCCAAGAAGATCAACAAGCCGAAGATTTTCAACAAGCTACAAGCCGAAGATTTTCAACAAGCTACAAGCCGAAGATTTTCAACAAGCTACAAGCCGAAGACCTTCAACAAGCTACAAGCCGAAGACCTTCAATAAGCTACAAGCTGAAGACCTTCAACAAGCTACAAGTCGAAGACCTTCAACAAGCTATAAGCTGAAGACCTTCAACAAGCTACAAGCTGAAGACCTTCCACAAGCTCAAAGCTGAAGACTTTTCCACAAGTTCAAAGTTGACGATTCAACCTCGAGAACAAGCGTTCCAGCCCTCGAGTCAAGTATACAACGAGAGAAAGAATCAGAGGATCATACATTAGAGATTGTACTCACTATACTGAAATCAATACAAATACAAAGTTCATTCCACGTGTTTAATTTCCCCGTCGAAATCTCGTGTGAACAAATTGGCACGCCCAGTGGGACAATCTCTACCTCTCATCTCTTTCTTTTAACTCAAAGCACAAGTGAAGTAATGACGTTTGACAAGACTTCTTCGATGGTTGCTGTCATGAGCAACTTATACACGGGTTTTGTTACCCATAGTTGCTCCAATAAACTGAGACTGCAAGAAAATGAAGTAATGACACCGCCGGGGGCATCTACTAATGACAAGTTCCTGATTAAGTGTAATCCTTTGTTCGATCTCGATTCTGACGTAGTGTCCGCCATGATGATTGAAACGAGCACTATGGAAGAAAGAATGGCAAGAATGCAAGAGCAAATCAACACCTTGATGAAGGCGGTCGAAGAAAGAGATTCTCAAATCGCATACTTAAAGAGCCAAATTGAGAACCAAAATGTCGCCGAATCAAGTCAAACTCCTGTCCTCAAAGATCGCAACAAAGGAAAGATCGTTGTGCAGGAAGATCAACTACAACACTCAACTTCGATCGCTTCACTATCTGTGCAACAACTTCAGGACATGATCACGAACTCCATCAGAGCTCAATATGGTGGGACTTCTCAAAATTCTCTCTTATATTCTAAACCATATACCAAGAGAATCGATAACTTGAGGATGCCAACTGGATATCAACCACCAAAGTTTAAGCAATTCGATGGCAAAGGTAACCCTAAGCAACACGTTGCGCATTTCATCGAGACATGTGAAAATGCTGGTACACGAGGAGATCTACTGGTTAAGCAGTTCGTTCGAACACTTAAAGGGAACGCTTTCGACTGGTACACTGATCTAGAGCCCGAGTCAATAGACAGTTGGGAACAGTTCGAAAAAGAGTTTCTAAATCGCTTTTACAGCACAAGACGAGCCATCAGCATGTTCGAGCTCACCAACACTAGACAACGAAAAGGTGAACCCGTTGTCGATTACATAAATCGTTGGAGAGCCATGAGTCTCGATTGCAAAGATCGTCTCACTGAACTGTCTGCTGTCGAAATGTGCATTCAAGGCATGCATTGGGGACTTCTATACATCCTCCAAGGTATAAAGCCTCGCACCTTTGAAGAACTAGCAACTCGTGCCCACAACATGGAGTTAAGTATCACTAGTCGAGGAGATAAAGACCTTCTAGTCCCTAATGTAAGGAAAGATGGAAATAGCATTGAGGAAACTTCAGAAGAATCTATGGTTGTCAATACAACTCCTCTCAAATTGTCTTCAAAAGACAAAAAGATTGAGAAGCGACAAGAAAATGAAAGACGTCGCTTAACATTGAAGGAAAGACAGGAAAAAGTCTATCCTTTTCCAGATTCTGACATTCCTGATATGTTGGAACAACTACTAGAAACACGACTGATGGAACTTCCTGAGTGTAAACGACCAGAAGAGATGGAAAAAGTCAATGATCCTAAGTATTGCAAGTATCATCGAGTTATCAGTCATCCGGTGGAAAAGTGTTTTGTCCTAAAAGAGCTAATTCTAAAATTAGCTAAAGAAGGAAAGATTGAGCTAGATCTCAATGAATTAGCTCAAACAAATCATGCCGCAGTGACAACAAACACATGCAGTCAAATACACTCTAGTCCGCTTCATGATCAGGAGGTGCACCTAGTCCAATTTGGAACCCTAGAGCCTGTATCTATTTGGTTTCAACCTGAGGTATCAAGAAACAAACTTCAAGACGTGGTCAAGCCTATCAAAGATCAAGATAAAGGTTGGACTGTTATGTCTCGTCAGAAGAAACCAGGACAACATGTTGTTCAGAAAGAACATTGCCCATTCATAAGAAAGAATAGACATCAAAGAAAGGATGATCCAAGGAAGCCTAAACCTGAAAGGAAAGGAAATAAAAATTGTTCCCAACCTCGCCAACCGGTGACCTTAAAGGAATTCTTCCCAAGAGATTTATTTTCCGTTGAAAAAAAAGAAGAAAACTTGGCAAGTTCATATTGCACTAATGCAGAAGAAATTGATGATTCAAAAGAAGCCGAGCAAAGATCTTCTGTCTTCGATCGCATCAAGCCTTCAACTACTCGACCTTCAGTTTTTCAAAGGATGAGTATGGCCGCGACAAAAGAAGAAAACCAATGTCTAACTTCTGTCTCAACTCGACCTTCAGTCTTCAAAAGGCTAAGTGTCTCCACATCGAATAGAAATCAACATCTGTTTTTGATCGCCTCAAAGTAACAAACGATCAACATGAAAGGAAGATGAAATCCTTGAAGACGGAACTGTTCGATGAAGTGAACAATGACAAAAAGATTCATAGTACCGTCCCTTCACGTATGAAAAGGAAGTTCTCCGTTCTCATAAATACAGAGGGTTCCTTGAAGGTGAAGAAAAATCTCGTCATTATAACGAATCCTAAAAATGAAGGATCTGATCAAGACCATGGTGACGATATGGACATTTAAAATGTAAAAGCTCTTTATCGCAAGAGCCTAAACTGCATGATGCTCCTGGCCTGCATGAGCATAAAAGGTGAACGGCCCCTAAAAAAAATTCATTGAACTACGTTATGACTTGATCCCTTTCGCTAAAAGGGTACGTAGGCAGCTTAAAGAAAAACTTTTAAGTTCAGTCTCCAAAAAAAAAAAGAAAATTTTTATCCCAGAAACAAGGCATTGCAAGTTGGACGCATACGAGCGAGCTTCAACCCCTCCAAGATCGGTTCGTCAGTTACTCTACTAAAGTTCTAACTTCAACCTCTTTAAGTTCGGTTCATCGCTCACTCCTCCTAAGGTTAGAGCTTCGTTCTCCTCAAGGTCGAAGGGCTTCGTCTCTTCTTCCCCAAGTCAGAAGGTTTCGTCGTTGCTTCTTCTCCAAAGCACAAAGGCTTCGTCGTCGCTTCTTCTCCAAATTCGAAGGCTTCGTCGTCGCTTATTCTCCAAGTCAGAAGATTTCGTCATCGCTTCTTCTCCCAAGTTCGAAGGCTTCGTCGTCGCTCATCCTCCAAGTCAGAAGGTTTCGTCGTTGCTTCTTCTCCAAAGTTTGAAGGATTCGTCGTCTATTATTTTCCAATTTCGAAGGCTTCGTCGTCGCTTCTTCTCCCAAGTTCGAAGGCTTTCTCGTCCCTTCTTCTCCAAGTCGGAAGGTTACGTCATTGCTTCTTCTCCAAGTTCGAAGGCATTGTTGTTGCTACTTCTCCCAAGTCAGGATGCTTCGTTGTCGCTCCACCATCTTCAAGTCAGGAGGCTTCATCGTCGCTTTGCCATCTTCAAGTTAAGAAGCTTCGTCATCCCTCTGCCATCTTCAAGTTAAGAGGCTTCATCGTAGCTTCGCCATCTTCAAGTCCAGATACTTCGTCGCTACTCCGCCATCATCTTAGGAGGATTCGTTGCACTCCATCCTCAAGTTTCCAGACTTCATCGCTTCATCTTCAAAGTCGAGGTTGCCGCTTTGTCTTCAAAGTCTGGAGCTTCTCTTCATCTTCAAAGTTTGACGACTTCACTTCATCTTCAAAGTTCGACGGCTTTGCTCTGTCTTCAAAGTCTGAAGGCTTCGCCTCATCTTCAAAGTCGAGGTTGCCGCTTTATCTTCAAAGTCTCTTTAAAGTCTGAAGGCTTCGCTTCATCTTCAAAGTCTCGTGGCTTCTCTTCGTCTTCAAAGTCTGACGGCTTCTCTTCGTCTTCAGAGTCTGACAACTAGCTTCTGTCTGCAAATCGGAGGTTGCATAATGCTCTGTTGCGAAGTGAGGGATAATCACCCCTACACTTGCTTCTGTCTGCGAATCGGAGGTTGCATAATGCTTTGTTGTGAAGTGGGGGATAATCACCCCTACACTTGCTTCTGTCTGCAAATCGGAGGTTGCATAATGCTCTGTTGCGAAGTGGGGAATAATCACCCCTACACTTGCTTATGTCTGCGAATCGGAGGTTGCATAATGCTTTGTTGTGAAGTGGGGGATAATCACCCCTACACTTGCTTCTGTCTGCAAATCGGAGTTGGCATAATGCTTTGTTGTGAAGTGGGGGATAATCACCCCTACACTTGCTTCTGTCTGCAAATCGGAGGTTGCATAATGCAAATCGGAGGTTGCATAATGCTCTGTTGCGAAGTGGGGGATAATCACCCCTACACTTGCTTCTGTCTGCGAATCGGAGGTTGCATAATGCTTTGTTGCGAAGTGGGGGATAATCACCCCTACACTTGCTTCTGTCTTCGAATAGGAGGTTGCATAATGGTCTGTTGCGAAGTGGGGGATAATCACCCCTACACTTGCTTCTGTCTTCGAATCAGAGGTGGCATAATCTTTGTTGCAAAGTGGGGGATAATCACCCCTACACTTGCTTCTGCCCTCAAATCGAATGTTGCATAATGCTCTGTTGCGAAGTAAGGGATAAACACTGAGGGCACAATCACCTTTACTCGTGTTGGCCCTATATCAGTGTCACTCCTATGCTTGCCTAGTTTCATTCATTGGGGGCATTGTAGCTGCAAATAAAGAACGACATAGCAAAAAAAATTCACAAAGGAAAATTTTGGTTTACCTGGAAAGCCTACTTACCTCATAAGTGAAGATTAATGTTGAAACAAAGCTTCAAGGATAAAGTTGCCAACTCCTAGAAAAAAGAAAAATATATATATATATATATGTTATTAGCAAAGCCAATAGAAAAAAAAGGTCGGAGAATAAAAAGAAGAAAGGAAAGTTGAAGTTTGTAAAAAAAAAAAAAAAAAATCAAGTGAAAGAAAAAAAAATTCGTTTAAAAAAAAAAAGAAAAAAAAAGGAAAATTAAAGTGAAAAAAAAACGTGCAAAAAAAATAAATAAATAAAAAAGAAGAAAGAAAAGTCAAATTTTCTCTCCATGATGATGTACTTGCAAGCATTAAAAAAAAAAAAAAAAATTTCTTCTCTCTCCATGTATTGATGTTGTCTGCCAAGCATTTAAAGAAGACAAATAAAATTTTCTCTCTCTCATGATGGCTTGCTCCCATTAAAAAAGTGAAATATGCATTGGCTTTTGTCTCCAACTTCTTCCTCTCCCCGAAGTGTTCTTCTATGGTTTTATTCTTCTTTAACCAAAACTGCCGCCCCAACTCAACAATCTGACCGGCGACGGCTCACGGCAACGCTCCGACAATGGTAAGCGGACCTTCAATGGTGGAAGCAACAGTATCCAGCGGTTTCCGACAGCATTTAATCAATGGCCCACGATGTAGTGACTTTGCGATGAAACTTTTCTACCAAACTCCGGCGTCAACGAACGATACGAGGCGACGATGCAACACGATCTTCCGGGGAGAAAAAAACCCACGCGCCGGACTGCATTCAAAGGCCATTTCAGCAGCTTGAAGATGACTCCAAAGGCTTTATTTGATGAATGACTACACATTTTGACTGATATATATAGAGAAGATTTGGAATCAAATAGATTTTCTGTTGCGATTTTCAAATTCATTTGGCCCATTCCAACATGAAATCAGCCTAAAATTCCTCCATTGAACAGAAAATTGACTGAAATTTTACCTCAGTGAAAATCAAAGTTCAATTTGTTGCCACGAAATCAAGCTTGGATGGGATGCCAAAATGTAGGTAAAATCAAATTTTCAACATTGGGATTTTGCCACTCCAAAATTAGAAATCCATCCCATACATCCCAAATTCGAGTAAATAAAGTTCAGTTCGACAAATTTATTTCAATTCCAAATTCAAGAATGAAATTTACTCGGATTCAAAATTTCAATTGGGTTGAAATTCCAAATTTTACTCCAAGTCAATATTTGGGTAAAATTCAAAATTGCTATATTTGGGATTACTCAATTCTAAAATTGAAAATACAACAAATTCTATACCAAATTAAGGTTTCGTTTCAAAATTCAAGCCAAAATTTGATTGAATTTCATTCCAAGTCCAAATTTCTCAAAGTCAAAATTTGGGCATAATCCAAATTTTATCCCAAATTAAAATTTGATAAAATTAATTCTATCCAAATCAAAGTCTTGGTAGAATTTCAAATTTATCTCAAAATGCAAAATTTGGGCATACTCCAAATTTCTTTCCAAAATTGGGTAAGGTCAAAATTCTGTCAAAAAAGTCTCGATAGAATTAAGTTCCTCAAACAAAATTTGGGCATAATCCAAATTTTATCTTAAGTCAAAATTGGAGAAAGTTTCAAATTTTATTCCAAGTTCAAACAAAAATTGGGTAGAAGTCCAAGTCCTATTCCAATTTCAAATAAAATTTGGGTAAAATTTTAACCTTGCCCCAAGTTCAAATTTTGAATTAAGGTAGAGCATAAATTCTACTAAAATCAAATCAAAATTTATGCCAGAAAAGAAAATCAAAATATTGACTCAAATTCATATTTTGATGAATTGGCGTAAAAAAAAAAATGTGTCAAAAAAAAAGTCAAAATTGTGAACCAAATTCCATATTTTGATTAAATTGACACGTCAAATGGAGTCCAAATTAGGAGCACCTTAAGTTTTGATTCCAAAATAATTTTTCGAGATTCACACACACATACTTGTGTATAAATCTCGAAAAGGGGGCATTTGTTGGAATAGAAATTTCGACCAACCCAAAATTGCCACGTCATTACCCAACATTGATGACAAAATTTTATTTAATTAGGGATTAATTAAATTTGCAAAGATCCTAAATTAAATTATGGCAAATCCGGGTACACAATTGAGTTATTTGAAATTTGGAAGACAAAAGCCTGAATTGAAAGCCCTGCAAAGTCAACCAAGCCCAGGCCAAAAGGGCTGGCCCAAAGCAACGAGGCCCAATCCAAATGGCTAGGCCCAAAGTCAACCAGGCTCAGTCCAAATGGGCTGGCCCAAAATCAACTGGGCCCAGTCCAACAAGCCCAAGCCCATCTGGAGGCCTTGAGGAACTCTATAACTAGAGAGCTTCCTCCTTCATTTGAGGGGTTCAGAACTGAAGAAGCTCAGAGAGAATTCAGAAACAAAGCTCAGAAGAATCTAAAAGCTCCTGAAGATCAAATACCATCTGAACGAGGAACACTTCTTGAAGATCAAGAACGATCCAAGAAGATCAACAAGCCGAAGATTTTCAACAAGCTACAAGCCGAAGATTTTCAACAAGCTACAAGCCGAAGACCTTCAACAAGCTACAAGCCGAAGATTTTCAACAAGCTACAAGCCGAAGACCTTCAACAAGCTACAAGCCGAAGACCTTCAACAAGCTACAAGCCGAAGACCTTCAACAAGCTACAAGTCGAAGACCTTCAACAAGCTATAAGCTGAAGACCTTCAACAAGCTACAAGCTGAAGACCTTCCACAAGCTCAAAGCTGAAGACTTTTCCACAAGTTCAAAGTTGACGATTCAACCTCGAGAACAAGCGTTCCAGCCCTCGAGTCAAGTATACAACGAGAGAAAGAATTAGAGGATCATACATTAGAGATTGTACTCACTATACTGAAATCAATACAAATCAAGTTATTTACACGTATTAAATTTCCTTGTTGAAATCTCGTGTGAACAATGATATCTTGGAAAACTTTAGATGAAAGAGGACAAGTGTACTATATTTGAAATTTTTTGTATAGTTAAGTTTTATCCCTCTTTTTCTTTTTCTAAACAAAATATTGCATGTAATAAGATAGTTAGTATACATTCAAACAAGTCTAAACACGGTATTCTATTTCTAAAAATGAAAACAATTTTTTTTTTTGTGTTGAAAAGTACTTCTTTAGCAGTATAATTTTAAAAATAAGAAACAGTAGAGAAACAAAGAATATTTTGTCATGTGTTTTCTTATTTTTCCATTTCGTTAAAACACAAACATATATACCAACCTTGAGGAAAGCAACATCAGCTTTTGGGACAAAATTGAACATGTTGCCAGCTACATGCTCCACATTTTTGTATTCTGGCGAAGCAGACACAACATGTGGGAGATCAAAATTAATACCTTGAATCCATGGGCAAGCCTTCACAAAAATGCTCAAAGTAGTTCCATTTCCTCCACCCACATCGACCAAAGATCTAACTCCATTAAAAATATCTGGACAACCTTCAAGTATTGCAGAAGTAATTGCCCTCGCAGAACAAGCCATAGCCTCATTAAATAGTATACTGTGTTTTGGATTTGCTTCAACATAACTCCACAAGTCCTTGCCATGAGCAACCTCAAATGGTAAAGTGTCACTATTTTTGACATGCACACTCAAGTTATGCCATGTTTCAAGCATCACTGGACTGCTTAGCAACAAAAATAAGGGAGTCATATTGTTCTCACTGTTGGTGGTGAGCAAGCGAGACAAAGATGTTTGGGCATAGCCTATCAAGTTTTCGGCTATGGTTTCTTCTCTAAAAATTCCGCGATGCATGAGAAATCTTAGGATTCGATATAGAAGGGACGAAGAGCAATTTAAAGTAGATGATAGCTGCGACAGTGTCATAGGAATTCCATGTTCTTCAATAATATCAGCAACTTTAAGCTCTATGACACATTTTATTGCTGCCATTTCAGTGAAACTAAACATGTATTTCCACATCTGGACAATGGCTTGACCATCTTCTTCCTTTCTCGATGATGAGGATTCTTTGTTGCTAAGTTCCATTTGATATTAACTCTACCTTCTATCTTTGCAAGTTTATATATATATATATATATATATATATATATATATAAAAGAGGAACATGTGTATGTATTCAATGAAACGTCTTGTTAAGGACAAGAGAACCTCCACCTATCTCTACAATCTCTACAATGGGATGATATTGTTCACTTTGAGCATAAGTCCTCATGACTTTGCTTTTGATTCTACAAAAAAAGTCTCGTATCAATGGAGATAATCATCCTCACTTATATATTTATGATCACCCCCTTCCCTAGCTAATGTGGGACTTTGTTTGCATCCTAACAAATCTCCTATTCAATATCCCCACTTAAATCACCGTATGTCGTTTCAAAGATGTCTACATTAATACATCAATATAAGTATTTGAAGACATGCCATCTATTTATTAAATAAGTGATGATACCAAATAGCGATAATAACCAAAAATGATTTATTTTTTTGAAATTTCAGCAACTAAAATTGACACTTTGAAAATAAAAAAATTAAAATAGAATATAAAAAGTTTATGACCAAAATAATATTCAAATTGAAATATTCATCCAATTATATGCAGTGATACATTGAGCCAAAAGAAGCGTGAATATTTACATGAAGACAAATTATTCAATGAGGTCGCTACAATGTGGTTGCCTCTTTAAAATTGTCGCATGTAAATCTTAAAATTTGACTGCCTCTAATAATCATTGGATACAATGTCAAAGTACTTTTATAATTTCTCTCTTACATCCAACGGTGCAAAATTGTCAGCCTCATTATGACAGCCTCATCAAATAATTTCTCTTGCAAGAGAGTGATTTGTTGGATTAATAAAAACCAACACTGTTTTTTCTCTATCTTTTGTTGCGACGAGCCACATCTTCGGCTTGGGTTTAGACTTTTTCTTTTTTGAGAATTAGGACATGTTTTAGAGTGATTTTGAAATGGTTAAAATCACTTTTGTCATGTTTAAAATTACTCTGAATCATGTCTTTAATCATTCAAAATCAATTCAATCTTTGATTTTACATTTTTAAAGGTCATTTTAATATCATAAAAATTGATTTTGAATAATTAAAATCATCTTTCGGAGTGATTTTGAATGACTAACTTCTATCTTTCTCACTAACATCTCTCTCTATCTCTAACATACACTCTCTTACACTCTCTGATCTCGCTACTCATCTTTTCATATTTTTCTAACCTATATCTTTTTCTTTTAGCATATTTTCTTCTCTAACCTAATATTGAATAGGTTAAAATACCATTTTAGTTCTTGTACTTTGAGCTTTATTCCATTTTGGTCTATGTACTTTCAAATGTTCAATTTTAGTCTCTGTACTTTCAATAAAGCTTAAAATTGGTCCCTACTATTAGTTTATGGTTAATTTTTCTTAAAAAAAAGTTAGTCTCTATTAGTTTTTCCTTTATAAATTTTGGAAGTATGTACATATGGTGTATTTTCTTGTATTAAAATTATTATTATTACTTAACCAATTTTGATAAAAATTAACTTCAAACTTGTCATAGGGACCAATTTTAAGTTTTATTGAAAGTACATGGACTAAAATTGGACATTTAGAAGTACAGGAACCAAAATGGAATAAAGTCCAAAGTACAGGGACCAAAATAATATTTTAACCTATTAAATATTTATAATATAAAAAAATAAAATTGTATTTTGATAATTATGTATAGCACAATAAAAACAAAATTTTGACTTTATTTTAAAAAACAAACAGACAGCACATACCAAATTGTTCATCTGGTGTAACGGGCACAAAATATTATAAAGATAGAATGAAAAAAAAAAGCTATTTGAAAATATAGAAAAGATTAGAACACAGGTATATAAATGATTTTTTTTTTAATGAACATGGATATAAATGATTACCATTAATCATTTATTACATTTAATCAAAGTATATAAATTCCTATAGTGAATCGTGATATATTAGATCTTTTTGATAACTATTTTATTTTTTATTTTCGATTTTGGAAAATTATACTTTTTTTTTAATATTTGTGAGTATTCAAGTCAGCTAGTGCGAAAATTATTAAAAACACATTTGAATTCTAAACCAAATTTCAAAAACAAAATCATGTTTTTAAAAACTTTTTTTTTTTCAAAATTTAGCTTAGTTTTTTAAAACGTTTTAAAAAGTAGGTAATGAAGTAAGAAGACTAGAAAAGGAAGTAGTGTTTATAAGCTTAATTTTCAAAAAGAGAAAACTAAAAACAAAATAGTTATGATGTGACGCCCGAGCTTAAGAGGGGTACATGAATGAACCGACACCACATCAAAATGAGAGGGATCCTGAGGTTATGCAAGACATGGTTAAGAAATGCTTAAAACGATTGATAGCTACTACTTATACCAATAAGGTGTACCTTCTTTTTCGGTGGCTCAATCGTAGGAACTCTAAAATTAAGCATGCTTGACTTGGAGCAATCTTATGTTGGGTGACCTCTTGAGAATTTTCCTAGGAAACATGTGAGTGAAGACAAAACATCTTGAAAAGACCCATGTTGGTTTATGGGGACAATCTTCACTCTCGCAAACAGCTCAAGACAAGTAGGTAGCATGGCCAGGTCGCAGGGAATGCAGGGGAATGCTGAGGCCGTCAGATGCTGAATCGAACCACAGACCTCGTGGTCGTTAACACATTCAATATGTCAATTGAGCTATGCTCTCTTTGACATTTATTTTGTTGATTTGTACATTGTTATCTTTTGTTTTCTAATGAGTTAATATGTAACACATACACATTAGTATTGAACTAATCATATTTAAACATTATTTTAGTCTTTGTATGCATAAATTTTGTCTAATTTGATCTTTGTAATTTAATTAAGCTTTTGTCCATTTTAGTTATTGTACTTTCAAAACATCCACTTTGAACTTTGCTTACAAAGTCCTAACACAAATTTCAAACATAATAAAAACTCTTTTATACGAAGATATGACGATGAGAATAAAAAAAAACAAAACAAAACAAAAGGACCAAAATGATTAAGTTTTTGTTTTCCTTTCATTCTCGTTTGATATTTTCTTAGCTATACTATTCTGCAGCAATTTGGTTCCGTTCTCACTTCTCTGCCACTATTTTATATTTAAATCTATTGGATGAATTTCTTTAAAGTTGGGTTATACTTGGTATAGTGTGTATTGCTAGGAAATTAATATCGACGCCACCAATATTTGTTCAGCAAAAACTTCTCCAACAGAGATCTCCTGAAGGCTATGCCGACGGAATTTTTGGCGTCGAGAATACTTTGGTTGACGGTTTTTTGACTTTTTTCGACCATTTTTGGCATTAGAAAAATCTAAAATTCTTGTAGTGGTACATTCATATTCAATTTTTGTTTGGTTGTTGTTGTCCTCGAAAGAGAAAAAAAAAAAAAAAGAGTTTTTGTTGTGTTAAAAGTTTCGTGGTTATGTTTTCATTTTTAGCTCTGAATTGTATAAAACCAACTAACTAAAATTAAGGGGGGGAAAGCCCAAAAGGTTTTCAAATGAGGCTTAAAACAGAGTTGATGTAAAAATTATGTCATCAAAATAAAGTTTAAATGTAAATGTGAAATATATATTGATTAAAATTAAGAAAATGTATAAAATGCAAATTATATCAAGCGGAATTTATTACGTTGAGATAAAGTAGAGATAGATTGAGAAAATAGATGCAATAATGAATATATGTCATCCAAGAACGACAAAGTTATATATATATATATATATATATATATATATATATATATATATATTTATTTATTTATTTTCTTTTTCATCTTCAAAGACAGTAATGAATAACCGATTAGATAGTTTGAATCGATTGAAAGCAGCTGTGTTGGTAATATATGCCCACTCTTCACGGGTTCAGTTGCTTTCCAATGACTTTTCCTTTGTGGGTTTTTTTTTTTTGAAATTTCTTCCTTGTAGTTATTTGAAATTTAGATGATTTTTTCCCGTCATTCTAATCATATAGAACTATTTATGATTTAACCTCAAAATTCATTGATATTTTACATCAATGACTAGAACAAATATCTTTATGAGATTTGAGTAAAACAGTGACACTTGAATGATAGAAAATGACTATTAAAATTACCTACAATATTTTGAGAAGAAAATATAAGAAATAAAACTTAGATATATGTTTGCTTAAATCCAAATTAACATATATGTTATTTTCTTGATCCAAAGATTTCTTTTAATATAATACAATTTACGGTGTTATTATAAAACCATGGATTTTCTTCACCCCTACCCTCACACACACACACGTACAAATGGTGAGGAAAAGCAACGTCAACATTTGGGACACAATCGAACATATGTTGCTATCAACCACGTGTTGTCCACCCTCGAATCAAGCGTGAGACAAACACAACAGGCCAAAGATCGAGTTTAATACCTTAATCAAAAGGAAAGGTTTAACTAAAATACTCCAAATATGAAGATTTTAAAAATAAATATTCCAAATATGTCTCCTTTCCTCCTCCTACATATGCATTATATCTAACTAGCAGGACTGCGCCGGAAATGCATTTCCCCATATTCATCGTTTTGGAGAATTGGAATTGGAGTTGGGGAATTTTCATTCGGGGATCAGGTCTCCACAAGAATTTTTTTTCATTTTTTGTTCTTTATTTTTAATTATTTTTATTATAAATTAATTAAAAATCAACTTGATAAGTGTAAAAGTGATCTATCCGTGTAATAACAAGGTTGAAAATACAGAGACTAAAAAGAGGAGAGTACAAGGACTCCAGTTGAAGCTTGCTGGGTCATGCATGTATGAAAAGAACTCTAGTTTGCTAGGTTTGTGGGATGAAAAAATTGTCTCTTTTGATATTTTTAATTTAATATTAGTATGTAATATATTTAAATTTATTATTCATAATTATTTTAAAGCAATAAATTATTAATATCCCCCATTAAATTTGGCTGCTGATAATTATTTTCAACCATGAAATGATTAATATTCTGCTTGTGTAAAAAATTAGAAGTCTCCCATTTTCATATTTGATATTTTTCTTAAAATTTCTTCTGTTATTAATTTTAACCTTAAACTTGGTAGTTTGTATCAATTTTAACCTTAAACTTCAAATTTCATCAATTTAAACCTCAAACTTAGTAGATTGTATCAATTTTAACATTAAACTTTCAATTTCATCAATTTATACCTCAAACTTGAATAAGTGTATCAATTTAAACCATCGGTTAAGTTTTTGTTTCAATCACCGTTAGAAAGGTATCTCACACATGTCCAAAGCCACGTGTTGTTCTATGATATGTATTTGTTTGTTATTTTTTTAAAAAAATTTACCAAAAAAATAATTAAATCATTTTAGATCAGGTATCGACACCATCATGAAAATCACAAACTCGACTCTCGAAAGTAGGAACCACATGTAAGTAAATGGACTCTTTTGTTCCCTTTTGCCTTTAGTGTCAATACCAGCGACGACGAGTGTGAAGAAGATCTAGGCGGTGACATCATTGAAGGCTGCGGTGACAACCATGGCGGTTTCGTCGACTTTGATGGTGAGGAGTTTGAGTTCGACTATAATGCGGGAGAGGACATGGAAGCATTGGTGGATAGAGTGACACCTATGAATACAATGAATTGGTCGTCGACAGTCTTACGAAGGATTAAAGTAACATCAATGCTGGAGAGGAAGGGAACAAAGATTCCGACAAGGGTGATTCCGAAAGTCCTACGTTTGTTGCGGCGAATGTAAGACAAATTGAGCTCGAGGTCGACGAGAATAAAAATAAATAAATATTGGCGACCGATTCAAGAATGAGAGTACTCCATTACTACAAGATTTCTGGGATTTGCCGACGCAAAAAAGTGTCAGGAAATCTAATAAAAGCATCGGCAAAAACGCATGCTGACGAAAACAAAACGTCGGGAAAAATCGTCGGCGTAGGGCCATCGGGAAAGGCTATGCCGACGAAAATAGTTTTGCATTGGGGAAAAAATCTATCCCGACGTTTTGATGCATCGGGAGAAGTGTGGATTTGCGTCGGGAGAACTTATATATACCGACACATTTTTTCTTTTTTTTTTTTCATTTGATCTATAATTACCTGGAATTTTATTATTGAAACATAAATAAAACCAATGATACCATTATATAAAAACCAATATATTAAAATGTAGTATTTTTTACAAAAATATCATCCAATACATTCACTACACTAGAGTTTCAAAGAAAAAAAATACAGTAAAAAAAAAAAATCTAATAGGCTTATATTGTCTTTATCGTCCATTTTTGCTTAAGCAGACTTCAAGATTATACAACTATAGACCTGAAAAAAGAATAATATGAAATATTTTAAACATAAATCATAAAATAAAAGAAAGGAAAGAAAAATGCACAAAAGTTTTTCAAAAGAACAAATGTTCCTAAGTATCATTTGACCTTAAAGCCTCAAAGAAACCAAAACCTAACTTGAAATGAGCTTAACTTGTCTACCCTGCCCCCAAAATATTTAAAGTGACCTAAAAGTGTCTAAGTATCCCATGGAGACCAAAATGAACTTGAACGTGCCCTAGGCATGCCTAACGCACATAACCCAACCCCTAAGTGTCCTTTGAGACCAAAACCTAACTGAAAATGATATTAAAACATCTAGTGCACCCCCCCCCCCCCCCCCCCCCCCCCCCCCCCAAAAAAAAAATGTACAAAGTAGCCAATAGTGGCTAAAAAGTGTCTAAGTATTGTATGGAGGCTAAAAATTAATGTGAAGGAGTCTAATGCACTTATAACCCACCCTTCGAAGCTATGCAAGTGTCTTAAAGGTGCTTATATATCCTTGAAATGAAGTGTCTAACGCACCCCCAAAACCTACAAAATATCCAAAAAGTGACTAGAAAGTGGCCAAACTCACTCCAAATCCAACAAACTCACAAAAACACACTGCCAAATTCACAAACTCACCTAAACACACTTCAAATGTTACAAATTCACTCAAACTACTTAAAAGCTAAAAAATTTGTATAACTCACCCAAACTTACTCCAAATGTCACAAACTCACCCAAACTACTTAAAATCTAACAAAATGTACCTCACTCACTACTCAAACTCACTCCACATCCCACAAACTCATCCAAACACATTTATCTCACAAACTCACCCAAACTAACCCTTATAAGCCAATAAAATGTGCCTAAGTCACTTAAACTCGGTCTACACCCCATAAACCACCCAAACACACTCCAAAACCCATAAACTCACCCAAACTAACCTTAAAAGCCAAAAAAATTTAAAAAAAAATGCCCAACTCATTGAGATTCACTCCAAATATCACAAACTTACCCAAACTAACCTTAAACAAAAAAAAAAAGTCTAATTCATCTAATCTTACTTCAAATTCCACTAACTCAATAAAACTAACTCCCTAAAGTATGACTACCATAACTGTAGGATAACCATACAACCAAGTAAACTATGACACTAAATAAAGAACCTTAACTCACCCAAATCAATTTTTAAACCTAATTATGACTACAATATAATATATAATAAAACACAAAAACACAATAATTAAGTTCCATAATGATTTTATAACATTGAAGAAATCATCAATACCTAGCTAGAAGGGACCCTCTTGTGTGCTTGCCATTGTAAGATCCAAATAGGTCTACTTCAAACAATGGACAAACTATTAGTAATTATAGATAGACAGTTATGAAACAAAAAATTTAATCTAAGAGCGTATTTTAAGTTCATAATCATTTTACTCGAACATATTAAATAGTAGGCAAGTTAAAAGAAGTTGAATACTTTAACACAAAAGTTTAACTATCATTTATTTAGTCTAAAAATATTAGTAGAACAAATCAACTTTGGAGATGGAAACCTACTATGGCTATTGAGAGCTTAGCACATTGATAAAAAAAAAAAAAAAAAAAAAAAAGAAACATTTCTTTTTTCCACCTTTTCCACAAGGCATAAACTCACCAAAATATTTCTAACTCACTCCACATACCATTAACTCACCCAAACACACTCAAAATCTCATAAACTAAACAAAACACACTCCAAAACTCATAAACTCACCAAAATTAGTTAAAAGGGAAAAAAAGTATCTAACTCACTCCATTTGGGATAAACTCACCTAAGCTAACCATTCAAAGTCATAAAAACAAATGACCCTTAACTCACCCAAAATTCACTATACATATCACCAACTAACCAAACACACACTTCAAATCCTACAAACTCACCTAATTAAACACACTTCAAATATCATAAACTTAATTACCCAAACTACTTACAAGCTAAAAACTTGCATAACTCACTCCAATTCCATTTTAAATTAGCCATATGTCCATAATAAAATCAAAGAATTAATTACAAAAAGAAGCTTAAGCATTATTGGGAAGAAAGAAAACCCAACTTCAAACCCCATTTGCTAGAAAAATTTTCAACTACTTCACATCATCCTCCTACACATAATATACATTACAACAAAAAAAACCCTAAAAAGAAATGGAAGAAGAAGAGAGAAAGAAACATACCCAATAAAAAAGAGCTTCAGATCGCGACCTCACACCGTCGAAATCCACAAAAAAAAAAATTAAAGAAATAGAGCATTGGAGAAGGAAATGGAGATGAAATGGGGAGAAAAATGAGCAAATGGCGGAGGAAAGGGAAGAAGAAGAAAAGAGAAGAAGGAAAGGAGAAAAAGAATGAGGGGTTAGGTTTTTTTTTTATCGGGACTTTTTCCGACGCAACTCAAGCGTTGGGAAAAATGTCCAAAGCGTCGGGATATATTAAACATGTGTTTCAATTAAAAAAACTTTTCCCGACGCATCAAATTGCGTCGGCATATCTTATAAAAAGCGTCAGCCTTTCTTTTTCGCCACATGGCGGGCTAATGAGTGAAGAGTTTTGGCCGACGCAACCATTTTCGTCTGCATAAATGTACTTTTGCCGACAAACATGGCTTGCGTCGGGAGAAAAACCTAAATCTCCCGACGCATCTCAATTTTGTAGGCAAAAGTATGTTTATGTCGACGAAAATGGTTGCATCGGCAAAAACTCCGTCGGCATAGCTCTAATTTCTTGTAGTGCATTAAGGGATGCAAATAAGCTTTGTTTCTAATAAAAGTCGATAGATATAATAGAATCTTGCCTTAAAATTGAAAAATCCTCAATTAATGAAACGAAAAAAGCAACAGAATCAGAGAAGATAAGAAGTGAAAAAAACCATGCTCTGAAATTGAAAAACATTATGGCGAGTCTACACAAATTTTCTTCAACAATTTTATTTTTTTTAAAAAAATAACATATACGTATCGGTTATAGAGAAACACAGGGCTTTGGACATGTGTGGAAAACCTTTCTAATAGGGATTGAAACGGAAACTTAACTGATGGTGTAAATTGATACACTTATTCAAGTTTGAGGTTTAAATTGATGAAATTGAAAGTTTAGGGTTAAAATTGATACAACCTGCTGAGTTTAAAGTTTAAATTGATGAAATTGAAAGTTCATGGTTAAATTTGACACAACCTAAAAAGTTTAGGGTAAAAAATAATTTTTTCCCTATATTTAACCTAAGACACTTGATTGATGTACTATTTGAAGTATCTCTTATTTTCTTTTACCTAAAATGAACCGTTTAGGTATCATATTTTGTATCAAATTGATCTCTGTAATTTATATATTTTTAAAAAAAAAATCTAATTCAATATAGTTTAGTTGGACAAGGTATTAGAAACCTCATTTATAGGTCGTAGGACTAAAATTAAATCCAATATCGAATGAAATACAAACTAAATCATATTTTAAAAACTTATAAAAATATTTGAGTATGAAACTAGTATATATAAAAGTTAGAATGTAAAATCTTACGCTTTATAAAAATGTCTAGCTGTACCTTTATTAAACATAAGTTATGCCATGATTTAACATTTTTATTATAAGAATTTTGCACGAATGTAACAAATATTTGATTACAAGGCAAATAGGATGTGTCCAAATTAATTACCTTTAAATTAAAAACCAAAACCAATTAAAGAAAATAGAGAGACAGCTTCTCTCTACAGGAGGAGAAATTATTCGAGGAGGCCATTAAAGTGTGGTTAGCAATTTTGTACCATTAAATGTATGAGAGAGAAATTATAAAAGTACCTCAAATTTGTATCTAATAGTTATTAAAAGATATGCAAATTTTTGAATCCATATCTAAATGTTATTATGAGACAGTAGTCACAGAGTGTGGAAAAATTACGAGAGCAGGTGCCTCATTAATGGCTCACCCAAAAATTCTGATACGTCTTTTTTTTTATATATAAATTTCTTATAACCGTATTTTATTATTTTTTTCTTTTTTTGTTTTGGCCTTTTGAATTTTTGAACTATGAATTTTTTTTCTTTTTGTTTTCTCCTTTTTTGACGTCTTTTTTCCACATTTTTTCAACTTATTTTAACTGATTTTCCTTTTTTCTTTCATTTTTTAAATTGGTTTTAAGTTGGGTTGATTCTTTTAATTTTTTCATATATTTTTACCTTATTGGATTACATTAAACTTTTTTTAATTGTCCTTGACTTTTATGAACTATAATACAATAGTAAATTATTGTTGTAAATAATGCTCTGACTCTAACTAAAGTTGTAACTGTGTCATTCTAGTCGATTGCAATATTTTATTTTATTTTTTAAATACATCAACTACATAATTTATTAAATTTGATAAATTATTTTTATTAAATAGAGTATTTTATTCATTAAATTTAGACTTAGATAAAAAAAATTAAAAATAAAATTAAAAAAGAGATAGATTTTGAGTAGAACTCAACAAAAAATAAAAAAGAAAAAGAAAAAATAAGTATATGTATGTATGAACAAAAAAAATTGACTGCTTTTCTCATTTCTTCCATTATTATCTTTTTTAAAAAGAGGATACTTTATTGAAGGTATGTGAGAAACAAACATGATAAAGGATTACATCAAGAAAGCTTGCCAATTAAGAGTGTTATTAGAAGACTCATAGTTGGAAAAAGTTTAGATTTTGTTGATCAAAGGGAAGTAGTAATGCAAATTGTTGGGATTTATGTCCTAAAACCTCGTAATTAATAATTTATTTAATAGTTAATACTAATTTGATTATTTTATTTGCAATATAATATTATCCATTATATGAAAAATCCAAAGTTATTAATGTGATCTTGAACACTATGTGGTTGACATGCGGTAGGATCTTGTTCAATAAATAACCTAAAGAGTCATAGTATATGGATAAGGTTAGGTGCTTATCTTGGTAATACTATTGATACGGCTCACTTTGTAAAGTTACAAATGATTTGATCCAAATCATTCATGTGGAGACATGTGAGTGAGAGTATCTTATACAATGAGTTTGTATAAGACTGAACCACGAAATATTTAATCTCCTTTTATAAATTCATTAATTGAGAATATTAATATTTTATCAGGATGATCATATGCGACTCAATCTTAATCTTGAGTGAGTTATGAACTTCTGCCTGAGAGGACTTATCTTTTGATTTGCATGGGTGAGAGTAGCTTTTGTAGCCGATTCTATAAGCCTACCATTTTAGAGACTTGATCAAATAGGGAGCTAGGAACATAAGCTTACAAGATGGAATTCACATATTCTCATACTGGGTAAGTAGATGAGTAGTTCTTTTATGTGCTGATTTTGGGACTTGAACAATGGGACCCCACCTTCTCACTGGCCTGAGAGAGACTTAGTTTATGGTTGGATGACAAACAAAATTGTTGATTAGAGGATCAGTGGTACTTAAGGTGTAAAATGTAATTATAGGGGTAAAACAGACTTTTGACCAAGCTGTAATTACGAACAACTCGTGAAAGATTGACTTGCATGTAGTGATTATATCCATGGACACAACTTGTCCTACAGTGCATAAGAGTGCAACTCCAGGTTCATAGAGTTAATGAATGAAAATTGATTAATTAAAGAGTCTAATTAATTAATTTTGTATCATTGGAGCTTATAATATGTAGATCCATAAGGTCGTCTTGCTAGTTCATAGTAACACTAAAAGATCAATTTAGTTGAAAGAAAAATTTGAAATGTTCAAATTAATATTTAATTTGAAGTGTTCAAATTAATATTTAATATATTATATTTATCAAATATAAAAGAGAAAAATATATTTATTGTATTTGATACATTAAATATTAAAATAATTAATGTATATTAGATACATTAAAGAAAAAATATTTATAAAATTTGAATAAGATTTAAATAAATATTGTAGGAGAATTTAAAAGATTTGAATAAGATTCAAATAGATTAAATATATGTATTTTAATATATTAGATATTCAAATATATATTATTTAATTATGGCAAAGATTTGCCTAGATCTCTATAAATAGGACATTTGAGTTGAGCCATTATAACACACATCTTCTCAATAGAAAATTAAAGAATTCTCTCTAGACCTCTTCATTTCCAATTCGTTGTGGATTTTCTTTCAAGAGGCTTCCACAAGCCTTAGTTTTGTGTTCGAGTCAAAGCGAGGAAAACTTTGTGGATAAGATAAAGATGTAACGCCCCTAAACACTGAACACATTAAACGTGGAAGCACAACTTAGTTACCTCATTATGCCCGAAATTTCGGTAGCATAACGACGTAACTATGGAAAACCCAAAATTTTCAAAGACTTGGAAAGAGACATAAACACTTCTATATTTCGTATAACAGATTCGACATCCACCAAACTACGATATATAATGTTGAGCTCAACTAGCAGACAATAGAACCTAAGAACTTCTAACCAAATACACGGAAATGAAAAAGATTTAAAGTTTACAGACCAACAACACAATAAAGATCTAAGATACAAACTGAAAGCTAAATATATAGGAAGAAACTTTGGTGGAGTCCCCATAGCCTCCTCAAGTCATCGCCTTCACTACCTGCCTCGGGGATGTGCACCATCTGCAAAACACAAACAAAGTAGCCGGAGTGAGTATAAACATACTCAGTAAGTAGCCCACGTAAGGGTCCAAAGTTTAAAGAAGACATACCAAGAAGGGAACTTCCCTTACTCACGCTTGTATTCACATTTCAAATACTTAGCTCAATTCTCCGTCCAGCCAACTAAAACTCGCACACCCTAACCCGAGTCCACTTCGATATGGCATTGTCTCGAGCACTACCAACGAGCCATGTAACTTAGGTTGACTATGGCCGTGAAAGAAAGCAACTTTCACGCCGACACACAATGGGGGAATCTCCCCCTAAGCTAGCACACAAGCAATAAGGGAACGCACCCCTTATGCTCAACACAATGGGGAATCACCCCTAAGCTAGCACACACGGTGAAGGATAACAACCATCACCCTCATCACAATGGGGATCACCAGTAAGGACCCGAATTCCTACGACACTCTAGATGCGGAAGCACGACCTAGTTACCTCGCTCATGTTCGAAATTTCGGCAGTATGACGGTGTAACTAGGAGAAACCAAAATTTTACAACAACCTGATAAGAATGAAAGACACTTCTATACCTCAGATAAAACGCTCAGCATCCAACAAACTACGACAAGTATGCTGAGCTTCACATCAAACACAGGATTTTAAGAAACCCTAATCAAATACACGATAACTAAAGAATATTTGGAATTTACAGACCAAACATACATCAAGGAACAAGGAAACAAAACTAAGAGTAATCAATCAAGGAAAGGAAAACTAGGGGAGTCTCCATAGTCTCGTCAAGTCGTCGCCTGCGTCATCCACCCCGAGCACGTGCACAATCTGCAAAACAAACAAAGTAGCAAGGATGAGTATAAATATACTCAGTAAGTAGCCCACTTAAGGGTCCAATGTTTAAAGAAACCATACCAAGCTCTTACTCATATTCGTGTTTAGATTTCAAATACTTCCTTCAATTATTTTAAGAGTTCATTTAACCTTCCACAACATTCACTACTATTGACTCTACTTCGAGTCATACCTGCGAGTCCTGTGGCCTAGACCCCAATCATGTGAAGGTCCATAACCCTCACACTTATCTCAACAGATAAATCACCCCTAGGCTAGCCCACAGGCGCTAGGTAACGCATCCCTACGCTCAACATACTAGGGAATCATCTCTCAGCTAGCACACGGCAATAGGAAACGCATCCCTATGCTCAACACAGTGGGGAATCACCCCTAAGCTAGCTCACAGGCGCTAGGGAACGCATTCCCTACGCTCAACATAAATCTCTGGGGTCCTCGCCCCTATGCTAGCACCCTCGGCAATAAGGATCGCAACCCTTATGCTCGTCACAAATCTCTGGGGACAACACCCCTATGCTAGCCTCATCAACACTCTAGGGGAATCGCCCCCTAACTCATTACTCTGGGGATAACGCCCCTTTTTGCTGGCATCATCAACACAATAGTTGTCCTGGCACGTACATCTGCTTCTTAATCTCAACTCATCAACCATCCAACTATCGCCCGCACACTCTACCTGAGTCCATCCTGGTAAGGCATTGTCTCGAGCACTACCAACAAGCCATGTAACTTAGGTTGACTAATGCCGTGAAAGAAAGTAACTCTCATGCCTCCATACAATAGAACATCACCCCTCTATGCTAGCATACAGGCCATAAGGGACGCATCCCTTATGCTCAACATAATTGGGGAATCACCCCTAAGCTAGCATCACAGGCGCTAGGGAACGCATCCCTACGCTCAACACAGTGGGGAATCACACATAAGCTAGCACACAGGCGCTAAGGATCACAATCCTTACGCTCAACATAATTGGGGAATCACCCCTAAGCTAGCACCACAGTGAAGGAACATAATCCCTCACTTTCATCACATCTAGTCAACCTAGAGTTACAGACTCGCCCAGGAGAGACACAAAGACAGGTGGCTCTAATTTATCAAGCTCCTTGCGTTTTCGTACTACTTTTGGAATCTCCAGAGTAATCTACCATACCCAATTCATTTGTTATTTCTGGACCACATTCACAACCTGGCCCGTACTTAGTTTTCGAATACTTCCTTCAGTGATTCCAAAAGTCCAATTCATCCTTCCACAACTTTTAACACTTCCCGACCCTATCTTCGAGCCATAACTGCGAGTACTGTAACCTAGAACCCAACTCGTGAAGGTCTATAACCCTCACACTCATTTCATTAGCCACACAGGCAACCAGGGAACACATCCCCTAAGCTAGCACACGGCAATAGAGAACGCATCCCTATGCTCATCACAGTGGGGAATCACCCCTTAAGCTAGCACACGGCAATAGGGAACGCATCCCTATGCTCATCATATCTCATTAGCCACACAGGCAACCAGGGAACACATCCCCTAAGCTAGCACACGGCAATAGAGAACGCATCCCTATGCTCATCACAATGGGGAATCACCCCCTAAGCTAGCACACGGCAATAGAGAACGCATCCCTATGCTCATCACATCACAGGCGTTCTAGGCTTACAAACTCGCACGAAACAACAGAATTAGGGTTGGAAGCATCAATCTAACGGGTTTTCGTACTTTCACAACACGTTAGGAACCTTTTGGGTCAATCCACCTCATTACATTCACCTTCATGCCCAAATCACAGTCACAAGTTGGCCCAGAGGTTTCAAACACTCTTAAGGGGAACATCCCCTAATTCACATTAACAGGGAGGACAACCCCCCCTCCCCCCCAGCCTTTTTCAACAACTAAAATGTCTTACGCCTCATACACATTTATAGGCGAAACGAAAATCCTAACGGACCAATCCGAAAGGCTACCCTCTTCTTAGGCCAACCCTAGAACGACCCACTCCACATTCCTTTGAAGAGTTATTCGTAGCATATGTTACAAGCCCACCTTCCACAAACAATCACCAATGTATTTTTGTGACCATGCACCAAAGTTCCCAAACTTGCCCAATCACAACCTTAGGCGATGCCTTAAGGTGCCAAACAAGCTAACCTCATTTAATTCGAACTTATGCCCTTAATTTCTTACTAGTTACATTCTAAGATCGCTTTTAGCTCAAACATTTCCCAAACAAAACCACTAACCATCATCTGCTTTATAACACAGTTATTGAGCAATCCTTTCATAATTCATACATTTCAAACAATAATCACATCCAAATAAAAACTTAAAGGGCTTGAATCCAAATAACTACTTACTTAAGTCGAATAAATAATTTACGAGCTTGATTCTTGCCCAAACTTAGAGGTCCAGAGCTTGCTGAAAATTTAAATATTTGTTTCCAATTCCGTAGTTTGATTCTCAATTCAATATCCTGAAATTTAAGTCCATTGGTTAACGATCGATCCCATTTAAAGTCCTTAATTAAAAACAATTGAGTAACGAAATTACCCAAGTTCGAACACGATCGTAACCGGGACCGTTCGAGCTCGAAAATTGGAATCGGAGACGGCGGCGGGTGGCCGGAACACGGCGGCGCGTGCGACTGCGCGTGGCCCGGCGTGGCCGGCGCGTGGGGACTCCGATCAGCTCGTGGCTCACGGATCTGGACAGATTTGGCCCTTTTCGGTCGGATCTACTCGCGAACCGGTGATTTCCTGCAATAAACGAGCTCCGGCGAGGCTTGAATTGAGCTCCAATCCGCGCCCGAGGGAGCTCTAGATCCGGCCGGTCAAATTTCGACGGCGTCTTGCAACGGGAGAGGCGATCGGCGAGCGGTTGAAGGAGTTCTAAACTGGTTGAACTCGAGGTGCTGGCCGGCGAACGAAGAAGAAGTAGAAGAAGAAGAAGGCCGGCGGCGAGGTTGGAGCTTCGGCGGGGCTGCAGTCCGACGAGGAAGAAGAAGAAGAAAACCGGCAGATGATGGATGTTCGGCGGCTGCTGCTCGGTGAGGAAGAAGAAGAGGAAGGACGGTGGAATGGGTTTTGATCAAAGAGAGAGAGAGAGAGAGAGATAGTTTCGGTGAGGAGGGATTTTCGGGAGAGGGAGGAAAAGAAAGAGAAGAAGAAAGAGATAAGAAGAAGGAAAAGAAAAGATAAGAAAAAGAAAAAGAAAAAAAGAAATAAAATAAAATAAAATAAAATAAAATTACAAAAATGCCCTTCTTACCCAATAAATCTTCAAATTAGCCCAACTCAAATTTAAATTCCCAAATTAAATTCCAAATTTCAAAATTAACGCCCCTGAACTAACCGGGCGTTACATTCTTCCCACCTTAAAAAAAAACTTTCGTCCTCGAAAGTGGTTGGTTTTAGAAAACTTCCGATTAACTCGTCTGCTTCTCAAACAACCCGATCATACATCAGTTACCTTTCGTCTTGAGACAGCATAACTCATCATCATAAACTCATACTGTCTCACTCCATCCAAACTACGACATGCTCAACTCCTGAATGAACAATACTTTAGGTTCATATGGCTACGAAAGATTTCAAACTCTCTTCTGACACCAATAGTGCCTTGAAATCTTTCAAAGCAAAGTTCTTAGCTACTCCTACCAAACCATAGATCGAGTAGTTGCATTTGTAATCCTTCAACTGGCATGGAGCAAAGATCACCTTACCAAGCTACATCAAGGCTCAACCAACCTCTTTTCCAAGAGTATTACCATTGCAACAACTCTCCAGCTCCTCACGAGCACTAATACTGAATATCCATCCCTGCTTGAGCTCTTAAAGCTCACTTCATAAGTCTCACATTTGTATAGAAATATTATCATCAATCACTGACCTTAACCAAACGATAACTTTTCTCTATCTGCAGAACTAGTTTTTTTTTTTTCCTACCTGCAACGTTACTAGCACCTGCATTTTCATCCTTTTATTTGTTGTTTGGTTCTCAGTTCCTCCATTCCAACCATAGTTTTGATCCACGCCATCAGGACGACTTAGTACTTTACAATTATTGTGCTCATTTCTCTTGGTGTCGCCTTCCAACCTGATTCCTGAACACTCAACTTATCACCACCATCATTGTTCGATTTCCAACTCTGGCGTTGGCTCTTCCATTCACTTTCTCGGTTCTAGGACCTTGCACAACCACCACTACTCCAAACTCTATTCTCATCCAAACCAGAACTTCAGCTTGCAAGTTTATCCGCATTGTCACCATCATTTGAATCGCTTCCTGGGTTTTACCTCCCACGGCCTCGGCCTCCAAATTCATTCCTATCTGATCCAGACTTCCACTATTGCCTTGCCAACTTCATCCACTTGAGTCACTAATATTCGAACCACTCTTTTTGGTTCCACTTTTAGTTCTTTAATAATTAAGGCCAATAATGAAGTCCAACTAAGAGATTGTTTTCCTCCAATTCCTTTGCAAGCCTAAGACAAAGTCTTAACGAAATTCTCTTCCAATTCTTGAGTTTCACAAGTTTAAACTCTTACCTTAGGAGTAAGATCTCACATACTAAGCTGAGTGTATAATCAAAGTCTCATGGACTTACCTTAGGCCAAAACTTACGAAGTTCTGAGTTTCAACTACTCACCAAAGTTCTTTCACCACATTTAAGGATTTCTATCCTCAAATCACACCATACTTGAGTATTAGGAACCTCAACATAACTGTTCCCTTTTTATTTCTTGAGACAAACATAGCTTTTCTATATCACCTTTCCTTTTCTTTTCTAAGACCATCAGGTCTCCTTTCCATCATCAAACAAACCTTTCCTCGACGAGAGAGGAACATAAAGCACATCATGACTATAGAGAGAAAGGTGAACTAATTAAACCACAAGTACGGGGCTAATCCACCCCAAAATCTCAAATGACCCCACGAATCATCAATCATATTCTCTTTTGCTCTTATTTTCCATTCCTTCATAGTTCCCTCATTTGGGGTTCCTCGTTCATCACTAATCCACTCTTAGTTCGATTTCTATCGAACTTTTTCATTCGTTTAACCAGTTAGGTGAGAAATAACGAAAATAACATTTCACGAACCCCTTAAACTCTTGAAGAAATGAACTCAATAGGTAGTTTTCCTCTAACTACCCTCCTCAATGTTCAAAGACATTTAAGGACTTTACCTTGCTTAAATCTCCTCCATCCACAAGCCACAACATAATGCACGTAAATCAATTTAAAGGTTTCTTTACAAACTCATAAGCCAAGAAACAGTGAACTATCATACAATCATTATCTCTATGCTACTTTTCATATTTAGCAGAAAACAAACCTGGCGGTGACGAGGCGACCTTCTTGAGAGTGACTATGGAGAAATCGATGCTTACGATGTAAGCGAGTCTACAGAACCTAGAACCTAAGGCACTGATACCACTAGTAAGGACCCGAATTCCTACGACACTCTAGATGAGGAAGCACGACCTAGTTACCTCGCTCATGTCCGAAATTTCGGCAGCATGACGGTGTAACTAGGAGAAACCAAAATTTTACAACAACCTGATAAGAATGAAAGACACTTCTATGTAGGATTGGTATGGCAACCCTAGAGGGGGGTGAATAGGGTTTATTTAAACTTTATAAAACTTTTTCCTAATGTGGGCCCAATTAAACAAATTAACACACTTTTTGCAACAATTAACTTAAACAAGAAATCATGCAAATAAATTCACCTCAAATTAAACAAGAAATTAAATTTAACAATTTCAAACAACCTATTTAATTCTAAAAGCAAGATTGGTAAAGAATATGTAAAGATAAAATTGTACCAACCAAAATAGACATACAAGAACAATTAATTTTATGCAATATAATATAACAATAAATTAATTGCAAAAATGAAATAAGATAGGGATAGAGAAATTGACACCGAAAATTTTATAGTGGTTCGGCACAACCCGGCCTACTCCACTCCCCAAGCTCCTCTTGGGTATTTCACTAGAACAACGACCCTTTCCATGGCTTAGAGTCCAACCGTTACAATGTTCCTTTTCCGGGCGCAAGAACAAACCCGATCCTTTCCACGGTTTAGGATCAAACCGTTACAACCTCTCTTTTTCGGGATCAAGAGAAACCCTTACAATGGATTGGAAGATGAAGAACAAGATGGAAAAACTCTCTCAAAGAGTAGATACACAAATCAAAACTCACAACTATGTAAGAAAGGATTTCTTACAAGTAAAAGCCCTCAAGTGGCTATGAAAATTAAAGAAATTGAAGCTCAAAAATTGCTCAAAAATATTGGAAATGCTCTCCAAGAGAAGTAGTATTTTTCAGAATTTTTTCACATTTTTTTCGATTTTTTTCGAGCCTTAAATAGAGAGAGGAAGAGGAAACTAGCCGTTGGCTGCCACGTGGCAGCTTCTGATTGGCTGAAATAAAATAATTCAAAATTAATAATAAAATAATATTATAATATTATAATATTATAAATATAATAATAATATAATATTAAAATAATAATATTTGGAAAATTTGACCGTTGAGAGTTTTCCTTTTTTTTTTTTTAATATTAATTTCTTTTTCTTTTTTTTTTAAAACTCAAATATGCCACGTGTCGTATTTCTATTGGTCCACGTGTGTGCCACATCATCGTCCACGTCATCCAACACATCAGCAATTATGACCGTTCGAAGTGCCACGTCATCATCCACGTCGACGCCACGTCACTGACACGTCATCAACGTTGACCGTTGACCATGCACGTCATCCATATATGCCACGTGTCACGCCATGTAGGATTTTTCTTTGATTTTGTTTTGCCCATAACTTCTTCGTTTGAGCTCCGATTCGAATGATTCAAGATGCGTTGGAATCGTTATTCCGAGCTCTACGCTAAGGACACATAAAAACACTAAAATTATTAATAAACAAAATCAAGTTTGTTATCATCAAAACATTAATTAATTAATTAATTAAAATTAATTAATTTGAGATTAAGGGCCAAAAAGCCAACACTATACCTCAGATAAAACGCTCAGCATCCAACAAACTACGACAAGTATGCTGAGCTTCACATCAAACACAGGATTTTAAGAAACTCTAACCAAATACACGATAACTAAAGAATATTTGGAATTTACAGACCAAACATACATCAAGGAACAAGGAAACAAAACTAAGAGTAATCAATCAAGGAAAGGAAAACTAGGGGAGTCTCCATAGTCTCGTCAAGTCGTCGCCTGCGTCATCCACCCCGAGCACGTGCACAATCTGCAAAACAAACAAAGTAGCAAAGATGAGTATAAATATACTCAGTAAGTAGCCCACTTAAGGGTCTAATGTTTAAAGAAACCATACCAAGCTCTTACTCATATTCGTGTTTAGATTTCAAATACTTCCTTCAATTATTTTAAGAGTTCATTTAACCTTCCACAACATTCACTACTATTGACTCTACTTCGAGTCATACCTGCGAGTCCTGTGGCCTAGACCCCAATCATGTGAAGGTCCATAACCCTCACACTTATCTCAACAGATAAATCACCCCTAGGCTAGCCCACAGGCGCTAGGTAACGCATCCCTACGCTCAACATACTAGGGAATCATCTCTCAGCTAGCACACGGCAATAGGAAACGCATCCCTATGCTCAACACAGTGGGGAATCACCCCTAAGCTAGCTCACAGGCGCTAGGGAACGCATTCCCTACGCTCAACATAAATCTCTGGGGTCCTCGCCCCTATGCTAGCACCCTCGGCAATAAGGATCGCAACCCTTATGCTCGTCACAAATCTCTGGGGACAACGCCCCTATGCTAGCCTCATCAACACTCTAGGGGAATCGCCCCCTAACTCATTACTCTGGGGATAACGCCCCTTTTTGCTGGCATCATCAACACAATAGTTGTCCTGGCACGTACATCTGCTTCTTAATCTCAACTCATCAACCATCCAACTATCGCCCGCACACTCTACCTGAGTCCATCCTGGTAAGGCATTGTCTCGAGCACTACCAACAAGCCATGTAACTTAGGTTGACTAAGGCCGTGAAAGTGAAAGAAAGTAACTCTCACGCCTCCATACAATAGAACATCACCCCTCTATGCTAGCATACAGGCCATAAGGGACGCACCCCTTATGCTCAACATAATTGGGGAATCACCCCTAAGCTAGCATCACAGGCGCTAGGGAACGCATCCCTACGCTCAACACAATGGGGAATCACACATAAGCTAGCACACAGGCGCTAAGGATCACAATCCTTACGCTCAACATAATTGGGGAATCACCCCTAAGCTAGCACCACAGTGAAGGAACACAATCCCTCACTCTCATCACATCTAGTCAACCTAGAGTTACAGACTCGCCCAGGAGAGACACAAAGACAGGTGGCTCTAATTTATCAAGCTCCTTGCGTTTTTGTACTACTTTTGGAATCTCCAGAGTAATCTACCATACCCAATTCATTTGTTATTTCTGGACCACATTCACAACCTGGCCCGTACTTAGTTTTCGAATACTTCCTTCAGTGATTCCAAAAGTCCAATTCATCCTTCCACAACTTTTAACACTTCCCAACCCTATCTTCGAGCCATAACTGCGAGTACTGTAACCTAGAACCCAACTCGTGAAGGTCTATAACCCTCACACTCATTTCATTAGCCACACAGGCAACCAGGGAACACATCCCCTAAGCTAGCACACGGCAATAGAGAACGCATCCCTATGCTCATCACAGTGGGGAATCACCCCCTAAGCTAGCACACGGCAATAGGGAACGCATCCCTATGCTCATCATATATCATTAGCCACACAGGCAACCAGGGAACACATCCCCTAAGCTAGCACACGGCAATAGAGAACGCATCCATATGCTCATCACAATGGGGAATCACCCCCTAAGCTAGCACACGACAATAGAGAACGCATCCCTATGCTCATCACATCACAGGCGTTCTAGGCTTACAAACTCGCACGAAACAACAGAATTAGGGTTGGAAGCATCAATCTAACGGGTTTTCGTACTTTCACAACACGTTAGGAACCTTTTGGGTCAATCCACCTCATTACATTCACCTTCATGCCCAAATCACAGTCACAAGTTGGCCCAGAGGTTTCAAACACTTTTAAGGGGAACATCCCCTAATTCACATTAACAGGGAGGACACCCCCCCCCCCCCCCCCCCCACAGCCTTTTTCAACAACTAAAATGTCTTACGCCTCATACACATTTATAGGCGAAACGAAAATCCAAACGGACCAATCCGAAAGGCTACCCTCTTCTTAGGCCAACCCTAGAAAGACCCACTCCACATTCCTTTGAAGAGTTATTCGTAGCATATGTTACAAGCCCACCTTCCACAAACAATCACCAATGTATTTTTGTGACCATGCACCAAAGTTCCCAAACTTGCCCAATCACAACCTTAGGCGATGCCTTAAGGTGCCAAACAAGCTAGCCTCATTTAATTCGAACTTATGCCCTTAATTTCTTACTAGTTACATTCTAAGATCGCTTTTAGCTCAAACATTTCCCAAACAAAACCACTAACCATCATCTGCTTTATAACACAGTTATTGAGCAATCCTTTCATAATTCATACATTTCAAACAATAATCACATCCAAATAACAACTTAAAGGGCTTGAATCCAAATAACTACTTACTTAAGTCGAATAAATAATTTACGAGCTTGATTCTTGCCCAAACTTAGAGGTCCAGAGCTTGCTGAAAATTTAAATATTTGTTTCCAATTCCGTAGTTTGATTCTCAATTCAAGATCCTGAAATTTAAGTCCATTGGTTAACGATCGATCCCATTTAAAGTCCTTAATTAAAAACAATTGAGTAACGAAATTACCCAAGTCCGAACACGATCGTAACCGGGACCGTTCGAGCTCAAAAATTGGAATCGGAGACGGCGGCGCGTGGCCGGAACACGGCGGCGCGTGCGGCGGCGCGTGGCCCGAACACGGCGGCGCGTGGGCGGGCGGGCCGGCGCGTAGGGAATCCGATCAGCGCGTGGCTCAAGGATCTGGACAGATTTGGCCTTTCCGGTCGGATCTACTCGTGAACCGGTGATTTCCTGCAATAAACGAGCTCCGACGAGGCTTGAATTGAGCTCCAATCCGCGCCGAGGGAGCTCCAGATCCGGCCGGTCAAATTCCGACGGCGTCTTGCAACGGGAGAGGCAATCGGCGAGCGGTTGAAGGAGTTCTAAACGGGTTGAACTCGAGGTGCTGGCCGGCGAAGGAAGAAGAAGAAGAAGAAGAAGGCCAGCGGCGAGGTTGGAGCTTCGGCGGGGCTGCAGTCCGACGAGGAAGAAGAAGAAGAAAACCGGCAGATGATGGATGTTCGGCGGCTGCTGCTCGGTGAGGAAGAAGAAGAGGAAGGACGGTGGAATGGGTTTCGGTCAAAGAGAGAGAGAGAGAGAGAGAGTTTCGGTGAGGAGGGATTTTCGGGAGAGGGAGGAGAAGAAAGAGAAGAAGAAAGAGATAAGAAGAAGGAAAAGAAAAGAAAAGAAAAAGAAAAAGAAAAAAAGAAAAAATAATAATAATAAAATAAAATTACAAAAATGCCCTTCTTACCTAATAAATCTTCAAATTAGCCCAACTCAAATTTAAATTCCCAAATTAAATTCCAAATTTCAAAATAAACGCCCCTGAACTAACTGGGCGTTACATCACCCCTAAGCTAGCACACAGGCAATAAGGGTACGCAACCCTTATGCTCATCACAGTGGGGAATCACCTCTAAGCTAGCACACACGGTGAAGGATAACAACCCTCACCCAACTCACATCAAATCAACCTAAAGTTACAGACTCATCCAAGAGAAACACAAGGTTAAGTGGCACTAATCTAACAAGTTATTGTACTTTCGCAATGCTTTTGGAACCTCTAGGGTAATCCACCATACCAAATTCGTTAGTCATTTCCGAACCACATTCATAACCTGGCCCGAAGTTCATAAGCATATACAAAGGGAATTGCCCCTAGTCCGCACAAGCAAAGAGGAAAAACAACCCTCAAGCCCTTCCATACACTTACAACAACTCATGCCTCCTATTTATATAAATAGGGGAGACACAAGTCCTAACGGACCATTACAAATGGCTACATTCTTTCTATGCTAGCACCGAGGTAACATTCTCTTTCTTTTAAGAAGTTACTAGCAACATACAACTCATGTTCACACCTTGACAAACAACAACAATCACATCCTTGTGACCTTTCGCTAAAGACCACATTCACGAATCTCAAATATGTACTCATACTCTCAAACACGAACTCAACACCACGCATGCTTTAGTAGACAAGGCTCGAACATAAGTTCACAGCAAAACCCTCATCAACAAAGCCTCCCACCTATTCAAGCAACGCACAAAGTACCGACTACCCCTTCAAGTATGGACTTATACCTTAGTTCAACGACGTTCCTAAACAAAAGCTTCATCTAACGGAAACTCATACGTGTGCTAGTGGCATAAAGCCCTCAAACCATTTATTCCAGAATATCGTCCCCTAAACTCGCTAGAAAATAGGAAGACCAATAACCCTCCACTCACGTTCAGACCCAACTAAACACGGTAAACATGCTCAGTCATTTGTACTATTCTGAACACCTGAAACAAAGACAACGACCCTGAGTACTACATACCCTTAAGGTGTTCTAAATCAGCCATTAACCCAATCCAAAACCCAAAAGAATTAACTTCAGCCAACCATTCAGCCTAAAGTTCAAGTACTATGCATTCCGAAGCTAACCATCCATCTCAAAAAGCCCAAACACTTACAAACGTTTAGTTTAACACAACTATCCATAAATTTATGCTTGTAGGGGAAAACTAAAATAAAAAATCATTTGAAACCTCAGGCACATCTTCATCCATTTATTTGTAACTTTGAATCCTTTAACGAGAACTAGCAACAAGTTTAGGCAAGCTTAAGCTCATCACGATAATTCATATTAATTTAACCAACCACGCCATCTTCCACATACCCATATATAGGCAAGTATGATTATTCACAAATCACCACAATCATGTCCAAACTATTTCAGTTACAACCTTGGATAATTTTTTAAAGTATTTAATATGCTAACATAATAAACTCGAAACTTTAAGCCCCTAATTCAATTATAACCACAACTTAGGCTGTTTTAGCTCACGCCTACTTCCAAACAGGTTCACTAACCATTACATACATCATAAACACAGTTTTCAAGCATGCTTTCACAATTTGAAAATTATCAAACATACATCCAAATCATTTAGGAACTTAAAGGGGCTTAAATCCAATTGACTACTTACACAAATAACTCCAAGATTCAAGGCAGCTCGAACTCGAATGCTTGATCTTGAATCGCCAAATAAAGTCCTACACATCATCGTTAAGTTTTAGAATACCACAACAACTCCTAAACTCCATGAAAAAGGTCCTAAAATATGACTAACCAAAAACCAACTCATGCTTAGCCTTAACTGTATTGGAAAATTCGATACCCACAAAAATTTACTTCAAAACAGTGTTCACAAGTGCTGGATAGCTTCTTAATTGGTCCCAAAATAGTCCAATACGACCTCTAATTGCAATGGGTGTCCTATAAATTAATCTGATAGTTTATGGTCACTTTAAACGACCATTTGCCCATAAACCATTCCATAAAATTTCATAAATTCACCTTAAACAACATCAAAACTTACCCAATCAAAACGATATTAGAAAAAAATGATCCCACAACTCTTCTTATTGTTGTCTGTACAAAATCGAGAAGATGAGAGATTGGCGGCGATCGGAGAGTAGAAGAAGGAAACCGACAAGGGTGGCTGCGACGGAGCTGACGACTACCCAGCGTTCAACGTGCAGTGCGACTGGGCATGCAGGTAGCGAGGTTGGGAGCATGAACGACGAGAAGCTGCACGGTGAGTCGAACGACAACAATTTGGTGGGCTGCGCATGCGGTAGTTTGACGAGAAGATGAGAGAGAGAAAGAGACCCGTCAAGAGAGAGAGTATGGAAAGAGGAAGAAGAAAGAGATAAGGAAAGAGAATACAAGATAAGGGAGAGATATGAGATACTTATCTCATATTTCATTTTTTTTAAGACTAAAAACCAAATATACCCTCAAACCAACTTCTTTATTCCATAATTGCCCTTTTTCTTAAAACTCCAAATTTCAAATTAACTCCAAAGAAGAAATCAAAATACATACTTAAGAATATTCCAACTTAATTTCCAAAATTCCGAAATTAATGCCCATGAATAAACCGAGCGTTACAAAAGACATACCAGAAATATCTCCATATTTACTCCAAGTAACTTTGCTTAATCTTTTTTTTTTAGTTTAATTTTAAATAAAATCAAAGACGATCTAATGCTTCTGTTGCAGGATGAAAGTGTTCATTCCTAATTGGTATCAGAGCAATCTTTGATTTTTATTTAGAATTAAATTTTTGTGATTGTGAGTATCTTAAATTTGTTCGTATATGCGATATGTGATTGCAAAATTGATTGTAAGAGAATATTTGGCATTAGTTCTACATTGATTAGATCAAATGTAAAATCTTTCGGTGTTAAGTCTTTTTAATTAAAAAAAACCCGTTCATGGTGGATTTTCTAAGCAACCAATTGATTTCAATTCAAATTCAAATTGAAATTAGATTTCAACTCAAAGTGAAATTGAGATTAGTTTTCAATTCAAATTGAGATAATATTTCAATTCAAAGCTTTTCGTTAATGGTTCCTCGAATTTTGGTCAATTGATGGAAGCAAAATTTCGAATGATTGTTGCTATTTTTGGTTAACCTCAATTTGGATGGCCAAAAGAGGAAATTTTTTGAAAACCAAGATAGGTCTTGGATTTAAATTGTCTTCAATTTCCTCGAATGTGCTAAATATGTCGGTCAATTTTGGTATTTTTTAAATTTAATTATGCATGTGATGTATGTTTTAAAGTATTTGATTGCTGCATAAAGTATGTCATTTAGATTAAAATCCCACCATAGGTTAAGCATAATCATGCATCTTAGTTAATTTTTGAGTATAATAGCTATATTTGGAAATTTTGATTACGTTGTTTCCTAATATAATTAAGATGTTTTCCTAATAAGTTTATATTTTCTATGTTTTTAAATATAATTGTTATATTTAAAAATGTTTGGAAAATTAAATTAGGATATTTCCTTTCATAAATGAAATCCATATTTTCCTAATAAGATTAGGATATTTCCTAATGAGATTAGAGTTTTCTTAAAATAAAGATATTTTGATTCATGATTTAAATAGTTTAAAATTTGAATTTAGTTTATCTTTATTTGTTTCCTAATAAGATTAGATTCTTTTGAAATAAGATTAGATCTTTTAATTTCAAAATAAGATTAGGTCTTCCATAAATAAAGATAATTTAATTCAAGGATAAAATAGTTTCAGTTTTGAATTTAATTTATCTTTGATTTTTTCTAATAGGATTATAATAAAATATCCATGATGATCTTTTAATTTGTTTTAAAGGGTTTAAAATGATAGAATTTTAAGATTATCTAATAAGTGAATTAGTTTTTTTAATAGGACTAAAAACAAGGCTTAATATTTGACTTGGGTTCATTACTCTAATTAATGAATTTGAAATAAAAATTGACCATGAGGGAACTTTGTCTATGGAATGTTCTATCTAGACTGAGGTATTTAAGCTGACCGAAAGGGAACATCTCTAACTGGGAACTGACCTGGAAGTTGAATTAGTCAAATTTTATTTAATTTCACTAAGCATGCTCATAATGTGATTTTTTTTTTTTTGAAACAGTTTAAAAACTTGGTAATTCACATTAAAATCAATCTAACCAACATAAGAGTTATGAATGGTAGATTGAGAAACTTAGATAAATGAGATTAGCCTAATTTTTCTAAGTAATGGAAAACCCTACGTCAGAATACTTAGTAGGAGAAGGACATATGTCAAGATATCCTATTGATTCACATTGTGAGATTCATGTGGGGCCTCGTGGTGGCTTTTGGACCATCCCCCTATGGAAGGTATTTGATGGGTCAATATCAGGGTGAATCTTTTGAGAAAGTATTATAGTAAGTGAGAGAAGGAAATGTGTCAACATATCATATGGTCTCCATCATTAGTTTACACCGTGAGATTCATGTGGGGCCTCGTGGCTGCTTTTAGGCCGTCCCCCTACGAAAGGTGTTTGCATGGATCAATATCAAGGTGAACTCTTGAGAATGATAAGATTGTAGTTTTGTTTTCAATACTTAACCTACCCTACGACGACACTTATTGGGATAAAACTACGAGATCTAAAATGATGGGTCACACTTACAAAGGGTTTATTAAGGTTGTTAATGATGTCTTTGACCAAACTAATGGTAACTAAATATTATAGGAATAAGAGTTATGCTAGTATAATATTTGGTTGAGAATGTCTCAGTTTAGTGAAGGAACACATGACCTACCCTACGACGGCACTTGTTCTAACTCACTAAACTACCATAGCATTAGAAATTATTTTTAGGATTCATTTTTCAAATTATTTGATTTCTATGCTAAAATTAAATGCATAATTATTTGCATTATGTTAAATTATATATTTTATATATTTCAATCTTATGTCAGTTTCTCTCATAATCTTTAATTTTATTACTGATAAGTTAAAATTGAGAAAATTTTATTACTTAGAAAAGTAACATTAGTACTATAATGACAGTGTAAAATTTTGATTTTATCTTTATAGAGAAATGTTCTCAAAACCTGTTGCTAATGCTATTCAAATTGTTCGTGAAACACATGATTAATGAATCAAAAGTAAACGAGATAGTTTGTACGTATCTCCTAGTTGACATGTTAGATGTCAAGCTTAATAAAAAAAATTGACAACAACGTATGAGATGTTGAAGTTAATAGAAGCTAAATTTAGATAATTATCTAAATGATCTCGAATTTAAGTATGACAAAAATTCAAGAAAAGAAACTAAATGAATGAAGCTATATAAAAGGAAATAATTCTTAAATTAGCCAGGACAATTATAATGATAGAAAATTTTAAAATACTTTTATGGAAAGAAAAATATAAATGAAAATAAATTTGATTTACTAGATTGTTGGTGGAATATAAATAATGTCACCTAGATTGTTGATATAAGATCTACTATCAAGATTTATTCTTCATTACATTTAATATATTATTCTTGAAAAATACTTAACATGTAGAATAGTTTCTACAGGTTAGCACCAGGAAGTCCATCTCAATTAATGTAGTGGAAGACATTAAGATGTCATTAAACGATAATTGTTACTTCATGTTGATTGTGGAATTTTATTACCACAAGAGAAATTCAATTTTTCAAACTTTATTACCAAAAAGTTCATATAGTATGAATTATTTTGAAGTATTAAAGTTTACATTTTCAAAATTGTTTGAAAATACATTCAGCTGAAAATAAGAACAATTTGTATGTTTTAAAATGTTAACATATACTATACTACAAAATACTGAGATATTCAGGAATATAGAATCCAGAATAGAAATACATTCTTTTCTCCTAAAAGATTATACTTGAATTTGGCAGTTAGGATTGATTAACATCAACTTAAATAGGACTAGTAAGAGGTAATTCTCTAAAAGTTAGTTAATTACTTTACATGTCTGTAGATATTGCCTTTCATGCAAGATAATCATTAGGCCTTTATTAGATAAGGCTACAAGGGCCAAAGAATATACTTTGGGCTTACACATTCTGACTCAAGTGGTCTGATAAATGTAAAGGCCAAATAAAGTAATGAATATTTCATCAATCTAGTTGATGATCATTCAAGATACGAGTATCTTTACCTAATACAACATAAGTCTAAATTTTTTAAAAGTTCCAAAAAATTAAGATTAAAGTTGAAAATCAATTAGGTAAATTTATCAAGACATTATGATCAGATCATAATAGAAAGTATGAGAACCTTACATACTAAGACTAATTGATAAAAAAAAATGGGTTCTTATCCCAATTATTTTAAATACCAAGTACATTTATGTGAAATTGTACTGCAATAGGAGAAACAAAACATTGTTGGACATGGTCATATCAATAGAGAGTTACACACCATTACAAGACTCTAGTTAGGATATACAATAGAGATTGCATAGTGAACATTATTCCCTCCAAAAGTGTTTACAAGACAATTTTGAGATTATAGAAGAGTAGTAAAGCTAGTTTACAACACTTCACTATTTGGGAATGTTAAGCTTACATGCTGAAACAAGCCTAAAAAGGTTGTATATGTTCAAAGATATGCCTAAGTGTAAGCCACCCCTAAGGAGTACAAAATGATCTTTATCTAGTCATAAAAAGAATAAGGTATTTGTATGACAAATATCATTTTTCTATAAAGAATATCAAATAAAAGACTACATTCCTTTAATAAGATGAGATAACGTTAAAAAAATTGGTCCCAAGTGAAGCTACTAGATAGTTAACAAAAGTTGTTAACAAGTTAATTACATTTAAAAGCCAAATGGATAGTCATGAATTGGATAAACCTCATTGTAGTAGGAGAGTTATGAGATGACTCAAACTTTACAAAGACTTAATTGAAGCCCAAGTTGTTATGTTAGATGACAAAATAAAAAGGCTTATTAGGGTTAAACCTCATAGGAGAAAGTAGACTACGAGTAAACTTTTTCACTTGTTGCCATACTGGAGTCTGTAAGCATTATTTAATTCATTGTTCATATGGGATATGAAAAATGAATGTTTGGAATTCTTTTATGAAAAGAAATCTTAGATAATGCATCTACACAAATCAATTAGAAAGATTTATATCCAAAGATCAAAAGCAGAAAGATTTGTAAAATAATAAAGGTTCATTTATGAAATGAATTTTACCATTAGATCTTTGGATATAAGGTTTGATAAAAGTATCAAAATCTATTACTTTAGATAAATATTAATGAAGCTTGTATAGACAAGAAAAACATTAATTGCTTAATGGATTTTTCTCATGTTTTATGTTGTTGATATTTTGCTCATTATGAATGATGTAAGATGTCTATCTAACATAAAAAGATGACTAAGTAACCAATTCCAAATGAGTGATTTAGAATAATTCGGTATATTTTACATGTCCAAAATGAAGATTTTAAGGATAAAATGTTAACTTTGTCTCAAAAATCTTATATTGACAAAATTGTTGTCAAATATTTGATATTTATGTCTAAGGAAGAGTATCTTAAGACACCTCAAATGTTGAGAGCATATTATTATTTGTCTACTCTAAGTGGGAGACAATTAATGCATAAATCAGACTTAACAACTAATATACAGTTGGTTAGTATATATCAGTTAAACGAATAGTATGACCATTGAGTAGAAAATTAAAAACTTTCTCAAATTATCTATGGATAATGAGAAATTTTTGTGTATGGAGTAAAAGATTTGATATTTACAAGATACACTAGTTCTTACAAATATTTAAGAAATCTATGTTAAGGTAAATTTTACCCTAAGTGGTGGAGTATGATATACAAAGTTAAATTGTTTTGCTTGTGAAGCAATAAAAGGACTCGTATGACTCAAATAGTTTCTTGAAGATCTGAAAAGTGATTCATATATGATTTAGTCTATCATCTTTATTATGATAATAGTGAAGGAATGAACGTTTTACTCTACAGCGGAAGCATTGGATCGTCTTTGATTTTATTTAAAATTAAACTAAAAATTAAGGTTAAACAAACTTACTTGGAGTAAATATCTAATATGGAGATATTTCTGGCGGATCTTTATCTCCTCTATAAAATCTTCATGGCTATGACTCGAACACAGGACCAAGGCTTATGGGAGCCTCTTGAAAGAAAATCCACAAGGGATTGGAGAGGAAGAGGTCTAGAGAGAATTCTCTACTTCTCTATTGAGGAGATAGGTGTTGTGTCTAATAACTCAACCCAAATGTCCTATTTATAGAGACCAAGGGAAAGTATTCACCATAATTAAAATATTAATATATCTTATATTTATTTTAATCACATTCAAATCTCCTACGATATTTATTTATTGAATCTTATTCAAATTCTATAAATATCTTTTATTTAATGTATCTAATATACACTAATTATTTTAATATTTAATGTATCAAATACAATAAATATATTTTTCTCTTATATATTTAATATATATAATATATTAAATATTAATTTGAACATTTCAAAATTTTCTTTCAACTAAATTGATCCTTTAGTGTTACTATGTGCTAGTAGGGGGACCTTATGGACCTACAAATTATAAGCTCCAATGATACAAAATTAATTAATTAAACTTTTTAATTAATTATTTTCATTCATTAACTATAGGTCACTCCACTATAGACCTAGAGTTGCACTCTTATGCACTATAGGACAAGTTGTGTCCATAGATATAATCATTACATGCAAGTCGATCCTTCATGAGTTATTTGTAATTACAGCTGGGTCAAAAGTCCGTTTTACTCCTATAATTACATCTTGCACCTTAAGTACCACTGATCCTTTAATGAACAATCTGTTTATAATTAATTATAAACTAAGTCCCTTTCGGGCCAGTGAGACAATGGGGCCCCATTGTTCAAGTCCCGAAATCAGCATTTAAGGGAACTACTCATCTACATACCCTATATGGGCAGGAGTGAATTCCATCTTGTGAGATTATGTTCCTAGCTCCCCATTTGGTCAAGTCCTCAAAATGGTAAGCATATTGAATAGGCTACAAAAGCCACTCTCACACATGTAAATCAAAGGACAAGCCCTCACAGGCAAGAGTTCATAACTTACTTAGGATTAAGATCGAGTCGCATATGATCATCTTGATGAAATATTAATCTTATCAATTAACGGATTTATAAAGAGAGATTAAATATTTCGTGGTCTAGTGTAACGACCCGAATTCCTACGACTCTCTAAATGCGGAAGCACGACCTAGTTACCTCGCTCATGCCCGAAATTTCGGCAGCATGACGGCGTAACTAGGAGAAAACCAAAATTTTCAAAGACTTGGAAAGAGGCATAAACACTTCTATGTTTCAGATAACAGACTCAGCATCCACCAAACTACGATAAATGATGCTGAGCTCAATCAACAGACAAAAGAACTTAAGAACTTCTAACTAAATACACGGAAACGAAAGAAATTTAAACTTTACAGACCAACAAACAACAGGGAACAAAGAAACAAACTAAAGGCTAAACATGGAAAAAAAATTTGGTGGAGTCTCCATAGTCTCGTCAAGTCGTCGCCTCCGTCACCCACCCCGAGAATGTGCACAATCTGTAAAACAAACAAAGTAGCAAGGATGAGTATAAACATACTCAGTAAGTAGCCCACTTAAGGGTCTAACCTTTAAAGAAACCATACCAAGAAGACCGCAACATTCACTACTACCCGAACCTAACTTCGTGTCATACTTGCGAGTCCTGTAACCTAAAACCCAATCCTGTGAAGGTCTATAACCCTCACACTCATCTCAAATGATAAATCACCCCTAAGCTAGCACACAGGCGCTAGGGAACGCATTCCCTACGCTCAACATAATGGGGAATCACCCCTAAGCTAGCACACAGGCGCTAGGGAACGCGTTCCCTACGCTCAACATACCGGGGAATCATCTCTCAGCTAGCACACGACAATAGGAAACGCATCCCTATGCTCAACACAGTGGGGAATCACCCCTAAGCTAGCTCATCGGCAATAAGGAACGCATCCCTATGCTCAACATAAATCTCTGGGGTCATCGCCCCTATGCTAGCACACACGGCAATAAGGAACGCATCCCTTATGCTCGTCACAAATCTCTAGGGTCCTCGCCCCTATGCTAGCACATACAGCAATAAGGAACGCATCCCTTATGCTCATCACATAAAGTTCTAGGCTTACAAGCTCGCACGAAACGACAGAAATAGGGTAAGTAGCACAAATCTAACGGGCCTTTGCACTTTCCCAACGCTTTCAAGACCTCTCGGGTCATCCACCATACCAAAATCATTCATCAAGCCCGAATCATAACCACAAACTGGCCCGAGGTTCGCAAGCACATACAAAGGAAAATCACCTCATAATTCGCACAAGCAAAGAGGAAAAGTAACCCTCGTGCCCATCTTATCTCACTACATCTATTCCTCATATGGGAAAAGAGTTAGTGATGTCAAGAAACTATCTCTCCCTCAGTCACAACACAGTTGGAACGCCAAGAGCGCCAAGCCATTCAACAAGTCACCAACCTTTCCCACAAGTCCAACTTATAACTCTTAAGTATAACCAAACCATGAGCACAACAATAAACACACGAAGGTAGACATGGTTCAGGCACAACTTGAAACAACCATTCACCGACTAAACCTCTTGCTTATTCAAGCAAACATGTTACTAAGGCATTCAGATAGTCGTGCCCCAATCACACTTGAGCCAAAGCCTTACGGTTAGGTCCATCTACCAACAAGAATTCTCAATTGCCCCTCAACTAGTAACCAAAATCACTAATCGTGACTTTTCCCCTAACCAACCTTTGTGCATCTCGAACAAAGACTCGTGTATAAGCTTATCAACCATCTTAAACAAGACCTCCATTTAACCATAGCTTCTACGCACGCTAGTGAAATATTTTCCTAAGCCACTCCTTTCAAATCTAACCCACAAGTTATGCTAGGAGCATGGATAATTACTCGAAACATGGTATACTTTTAGACGTTTCTAACTTGCTAACCAATCAGCTCAGACAATCCAACGCGTATGATCATTCAGTTTAAAACAACCATCCATACATTTATGCTTACGAGGAAAGCTATAATCAAATTCACTCATTTGCTTATATTCTTGAAAACTTAAACGAGAATAGCAACAATTCTAGGTAATCATAAGCCCATCATGGCAATCCTCATATTAATTTAACCAACCACGACATCTTTCACATACTTATATTTAGGCAAGCATGATTGTTCACAATTTTCCACAAACGTGCTCAAACCCATCCAAATTTAACTTTGGGGAAATTCTTAAAGTATTGCATAAGCTAACATAATAAAGTCGTAACTTTAAGCTCCAAATTTTCATTATAACCACAACTTATGCCATTTAGCTCAAAACTACCTTCGAACGTATCCATTAATCATTACATACTTCCTAAATACGGTTTCCAAGCATATTTTCACAATTCACACATTATCAAACATAAATCCACAACATTTAGGAATTTAAAGGGGCTTAAAGTCCAAATAACTACTTACAAAATTACTCCAACATTCATAGCGGCCTAGAACTCGAACGCCCGATCCTGAGTCGCTAAATGAAGTCCCAAAACAGCACCTTACATGCTGAAATTGATGTCAAAATGGTCCAAACTCGACAACCCGACCCCCCAATCCAATTCGAACCTATACACGGCTTGATCGAACACTAAGCTAGCTGGAAATTAACCCCGAAACAACCTCTTCCTTATTGTCTGAGCAAAAAAAATCGAGAGGGAGTGACAGAGCTGGTGGCTCGAGCTGCAGCAGTGACGCACACAGATGAGTTGGAAGCGCGAGATACCAGCTGCGTAGCTGCGGCGGAGCTGAGCGTGCGGTGGAACGAGCGGCTGGAGCTTCGTTCGGCGATTGGGCGTGCGGCGGAGCTGCTGGATGCCCGAGCGGCGGTTTGTGACGGCTTAGAAGGGCTGCGACGAGCAGCTGATTGACGTGGGGGCTCGATGTGCAAGAGGCAATCGGAGAGAGAGAGAGAGAAAGAAAGATTGGGAGGGAGAGAGCTATCGGGAGAGGGAGGGAGAAGAAGGAGAAGATGGAGAAGAAGAAGAGAAGAAAGAAGATAAGGTTAAAAGAGATTTTTTTTAAAGCAAATTACTAAAATACCCTTACACCAAACTTTCCTTCCAAAAATGCCCTTCTAACCATTCTAAATCTTCAAATTAGCCCAACTCAAAATTAAATTCCCAAATTAAATTCCAAATTTCAAAATTAACGCCCCTGAACTAACTGAGCGTTACATCTAGCCTTACACAAACTCATTATATAAGATACCCCCACTCACATGTCTCCATATGAACGATTTGGATCAAATCATTTGTAACTATTACAAAGTGGGCAGCATCAATAGTGTTACCAGGATAAGGCACCCAACCTTATCCATATATTATGACCCTTTAGGTTATTTCTTAATCATGATCATCTCGTATGTCAACCACATTATGTTCAAGATTACACTAATAACTTTGGACTTTTCATATAATGGATAGTATTATATTACAAATAAAATAGTCAAAATTATTATTAATTATTAAATAAATAGGGCATAAATCCTAACAAACGGTGAGGGAAAGACTAATATTAAGAAAATTAGAAAACATCAATGTATAGGAAATCATATCGAGAGAGAGAAAGCATCATGATAGTGACTAAGATGGCTTTTAATGGCAGTCGTTTGGACCTATATAAAAAGACTCTCCAAGCTAAAATGTTTGAGGGTCACCTAGAATGTCTAGGATTACGAGACATGTCTCATTTTTGCTAGAGCAAGTGGGACAACATGTTGGGTATAGAGTATGCCTTAGGATACATGTCTCGCGCAGCTTTAGTGCAAGTGGGATATTGTTGGGATTTATGTCCTATAGCCTTGTAATTAATAATTTATTTAATAATTAATAGTAATTTTGATTATTTTATTTGTAATATAATATTATTCATTATATGAAAAATCCAAGGTTATTAATGTGATCTTGAACAGTATGTGGTTGACATATGGGAGGATCATGTTCAATAAATAACCTAAAGGGTCATAGTATGTAGATAAGGTTGAGTGTCTTATCCTAGTAACACTATTGATACAATCCACTTTATAATAATTACAAATAATTTGATCAAAATCATTCATGTGGAGACATGTGAGTGAGGGTATCTTATACAATGAGTTTGTATAAGACTGGACCACGAAATATTTAATCTCTTTTTATAAATCCATTAATTGAGAAGGTTAATATTTTATCAGGATGATCATATGCGACTCAATCTTAATCTTGAGTGAGTTATAAACTCCTGCCTGTGAGGGCTTGTCCTTTGATTTGCATGGGTGAGAGTGGCTTTTGTAGCCGATTCAATAAGCCTACCATTTTGGGGACTTGACTAAATAGGGAGCTAGAAACATAATCTTACAAGATGGAATTCACTCATTCCCATACATGGTAAGTAGACGAGTAGTTCCCTTAAGTGCTGATTTCAAGACTTGAACAATGAGGTCTCACATTCTCACTGGCCTGAGAGGGACTTAGTTTATGGTTGGATCACAAACAAATTGTTCATTAGAGGATTGGTGGTACTTAAAGTGCAAGATGTAATTATAGCGGTAAAACGGACTTTTGACCCCGCTGTAATTACGAACAACTCGTGAAGGATCGACTTGCATGTAGTGATTATATCCATCGGCACAACTTGTCCTACAGTGCATAAGAGTGCAACTCTAGGTCTATAGTGGAGTGACCCTAGAGTTAATGAATAAAAATTGATTAATTAAAGAGTTTAATTAATTAATTTTGTATAATTGGAGCTTATAATCAGTAGGTTCATAAGGTCCCATTACTAGCTCATAGTAACACTAAAAGATCAGTTTAGTTGAAAGAAAATTTGAATTGTTCAAATTAATATTTTATTTGAAGTGTTCAAATTAATATTTTATTTGAAGTGTTCAAATTATTATTTAATATATTAGATATATCAAATATAAAAGAAGAAAATATATTTATTGTATTTGATACATTAAATATTAAAATAATTAATCTATATTAGATACATTAAAGAAAATATATTTATAAAATTTGAATAAGATTCAAATAAAGAAATAAATATCGTAGGAGAGTTTAAAAGATTTGAATTAAATTCAAATAGATTAAATATATGTGTTTTAATATATTAGATATTCAAATATATATTATTTAATTATGGCAAAGATTTGACCAAATCTCTATAAATAGAACCTTTGAGTTGAGCCATTATAACACACATCGCCTCAATAGAGAATTAGAGAATTCTCTCTAGACTTCTTCCTTTCCAATCTCTTGTGAATTTTCTTTTAAGAGATCACTTCCACAAGTCTTGGTCCTGTGTTCGAGTCATAGCGAGGAAGATTTTGTGAATAAGATAAAGACTCGCCAGAAATATCTCTATATTTACTTCAAGTAAGTTTGCTTAATCGTATTTTTTTTGTTTAATTTTAAATAAAATAAAAAATGATCCAATGCTTCCCTTACAGGATGAAGTGTTTATTCCTATCAGTGCAGATGTCGTCCCTTATCTTAGAAATGTTGTGGTCTTGAAAATCCTATTGTTCCTCTCCTTTCGCAAGACCCATAAAGAAGCCAAGGCAAGGTTCTGGCTCAAAATAACTGACTACTTTCTTGGGGGCTTATCGAAGATCTCCTCAAAGATAATAATAATGGATGGGGGTAAAACGGAATTGATTCCAGTCGAAAGGAAAATCCAACTCTAAAGAGAGCTAGCAACATGCAATGGACAAAGAGATGATCCAAAGACTCAGAGCTGTTATGAAAAAGCACGCACCAATTAGGGGAGATATGCAGATTCGAGTATCTTTCTTGAATTTTATTAGCAATATTAATACTACGATGCAAGATAGACTAGATAAAAAAATTGTATTTCTTTGGGATAACTGACTTCCATAACAGAGTGCAAACTCTTTCATTTGGGAGACTTTGATTCTACAAATTAATGGAGCTCAAAGCCAGTTGAGCAGTTGAAGTACTAAAAGAGCCATCCGAAGAGGTCATCAAGTGAGGAATATCAATGCCTCGATCCGCACCTGGCTTTGGGAATAGACCTAAAATATCAGCCCAGTATTGAGATTCCCTTTTGAGGAGGAGTCTTCTTGGAAAAAAGGTCAATGTATTATTAGAGGGGTCCCAAGCTTTTGCCACCGTAAGATCTTCTCTAGTAGTAAAACAAAAAAAAAAAAAAACGCTAGAGGTAAGATTTTAAAGGCCCCATCTCAGTCTAGCCTTGATGCCAGAAAGAAGTGTCCTCCCCATTTTGAATATTCCTCCCAAGATTGTTGAGAAAGAAATCTTTCAGCTTGTGGATTACAAACCATGGACTTTCAGAGTTATGGAACTTACAGATGGAGGGAATACAACAGTTATATGGGCACTTATATTTGTTCAGAATCAAAGTTCTCCAAATAGAGTCTTTCTCAGTGTAGAACCTCCACAACCATTTGCTTAGAAGAGCCCAATTATTGTCTCAAATTTTGAAAATACCCAGTCCCCCCATATGTTTTGGAGCTGTCACAATATCCCAACGCACCAAATGAGACCCACCATCAGACTCTACACCCTCCTAAAGAAAATTCATCATCAATTTTTCAATTTTTCTGCAAACCGAGATTGGAGCTTTAAAGGTGAAGAGGAGGTAAGTTGGCAGATTGCTCATAACAGCTTGTATAATAGTAAGGCGACCACCTTTAGAGATGTAAGAATATTTCCAATTCTCGAGCTTTCTTTGAATTTTTTCGACTATAGGCTCCCAAAAAGAGATATTGGATGGCTTGCCACCCAATGGGGAACCCAAGTAGAAAAGTGGTAAATGTGTCATCCTTCTTCCACTATTTGATCACTAAAATTCAAATTAAAGGTATAAGAGAGGTTAAATTAATGTTAATATCAATTTTTAAAAAAAGACAACATTAAAACTAATTTAAAAAGAGAGAAAACAAAAAAAAAATCAATTAAAATAAGCTAGATTTTCTAAAATTGTGGAAGAGAAACGATAGAAAGAAAACAAAACAAAAAAAAAAAAAGAGAGAAAAATAGGGTTATACTATAAGAAATTAAATATTTTTTTTAAAAAAAAAACAAGAAAAGGAATACATGGTAGAATTTTGGGGGAGAGCTACAATGAGGCGGTCTCCCCCAATAATTTCTCTACAGTATCGCAACCTCATTGAATAATTTTTCGGATTGAAAGAAGAATAGTTCTTCAATTCAAGGGGAAGTTTGAGTGGTTTGAGATCTACTGATTCCCTTTTATGTGTTAATTCATTTTCTCTTCTTGTTCCTTTCATTATGTGTTTTGTTGCGATCTTGGACAAAATTTGGACTAATGGACGAAATTGACAAAATCTCATGCGTTTAGCTATTTTTCAGGTTGGTTAATTAAAATTGGTCTTTCTACATGAATAGCCTACTGAATAGGCTTATGTTACATGGTTGACCTAAACCCACTATTTTTTATAAGTTTAGCCAACGAGCCTTAATTTTTTTACATAAAAGTTAATATCCAAGTACTATTAAGCCATCTTCCAGTTATTAAACAAAGAAAAAAAAAATGAAAATACAGATATGGAATATCCCACGATTTTAGGTTTTTTTTTTTCTTTCCACTTCTCTCTTTTGTTCTCGCGATTTTGTTCTATGATTTTAGCATTTGACTCATAGAGAAACATAACTACCATCAATTTCCCTCCTTTCACACAAAAGTTACTTCCATTTATTTTTTTTATTTTTCTTTTTTTTCAAATTTGTCCATTAAAGTAAATTATTTTAATATATTTACTTCCATTTTAAAAATCATATTTAACTCCATACATACCTCATATATATACCATGTACATCGATTTTTGATTTGCTTATTGTATATATTAGTTTTTTTTTGTTATATATATATATAGTCGCAAACACAAAATAAGAGTGATAATATTAAATTTATATATTCCAACATATATATTATGTTTATATCCATAATTTCATCTTTATTAAGATAAGTATCCCACCTATAATGAATTTCATCATATACACTCGGTATATTTAGTTATGTGTAAATATATACTTTGTATATTTATTCGTCACTACCATCATATATTCTACCTATTATGAATTTTGTCATGTACACTCAGTAGACATATGTTGGATATATATACATATTTTTTTTCAAAAAAGAAAAATAAAATTGTATACAAAATATATAACTCATATTATTAAATATACTCAAACATTTAGAATATATACACATTGTATGTAACAACTATACAATCATAAAGAACTCTATTATTTTCTGAGAGATTTGTTTATTGGTATATATCATATACATATCACTATTACATTAAATACCATATATATTTAATATAGTAAAAAGTGCTTATTTTCACAAATTTAGTTGTGATGTTCGGTATATACTGAAACATGTTTGACAATATGTTATGCAATATGTTGTATAGTCACACTTATATATCAGTATGTATATTTGATATATGATGGTTTTGGGCTAAAGTTAATAAAAAAACTACATTTAGTGATGACCCTTGGTATATTAAATATAATAAAGGGTATTTATATACATTATCTTACAAGGCTAAATGTTCATAACAGGAAACTTACTGGTTGGACGTTCATTGAAGATAACTGACGAAAAGATTGAAATCCAATGGGTGTCAGAGACAATAGAACCAAAAGGAAAAAGGGAAAAATAGTTTATGGAAAATGGGTGGACAAAATGGCTGGATGATGATAGAGATGAGAAAGTAAAACACAAAAATCATGGTAATAGTTTATGAAAAATTGGTGAACAAAATGGTTGAATGATGATAGAGATGAGAAAGTAAAACACAAAAATCATGGTAAATTTCGTGTCATTAATTGCTAAAATCATGGGATTTGATGAAAAATATTATATAAAAATAATTATGTATCATTAATCGCTAAAATTGTGGGAGTTGATGGAAGATATTATATAAAAAAATAATAATCTTTATTATTAATATACACATTAATTAAATAAAGAGAAACAAAAAAATAAGAGCATAATGGACCAAATTTGCACATTAAATCTAGATTTAAAAATTTTCAAATCTTTATATATTTATGAAAATACATATATTTAAACTAATTATTTATATAAAAATTCAATTAAAATTTAGTCATTTATCTTATTGGCCCAAAAGAATTGAACACCTAGCTTACGTTTACGTCAGAAAAATTAATTATTATATAATTTCTCCATCAATTATTTATCAAATAAGAAATATATTTATTATCACAAATTAATTTTACTCATCAATCACCTCAATTATTATCAAGTAGCAATTATTATGACATTGAATTCTACTGAAATAATTGATTTATTATAATTTCTTCATCAATTATTATCAAGTAGCAATTATTATGACATTGACTTCTACTGAAATAATTGATTTATTATAATTTCTTCATCAATTATTGAATTCTATATCCCATAGTTTTAAAGAAACATTCATCCTGTAGAAGTTTCATTGAATAATTTGTCTAATTATATCATTTTTCTCTCTTCCACCATCTTTTTGATTTTCTCTCTTCCATCCATCCAAATTCTCACTCACTGTTCAACCCATTGAAAATCCTAACTCTCACATTAACTTTTGATTCTCTCTCCCTAAACAAAGTACCTCTCCCTAAAAGAATAATTCTAAAATTAATAATTTCAAAATTTTATTGTGAAAGATTTCGTTAATCTATTTCAAAAAATCAATTAAAAAATTTATGACTTTATTTCAATAATAGCTAATAGTGGAATCTTAACAATTTTTTAAAATATACTTGCAAAATTGAAAAGCAATCTTGAGAGTTTGAAAAAAATTATTTAACAAAAGAGTTGAAAGTTGTGTTTTAATTGATATAAAAAAATTGGTACAAAATTAGTGAGAGTTTACTCCAGAAGGTAAATAGATAGTGGAAGAGTTCCAAAAAGCCACTGAAGAGGCAGCGTAGGATCGAAGAAAAAAGTTTTAATTAAGGGCATAAAAGACATCTCCCCCTCTCTTGATACAAGAGGGTGTAAAAAAACTTATATTTTCAAAATGGTCTGTTTTCCAACGGTGAAAATATTTTGGCTCAATTTTTCAGAATTACCCAATGACTCCAATGTCTCATTTCCTCCTTCCACTCATCATGATGGATACCAATAATACTGGTGAACTTAGGCTAAATTATTGCATGTAAAATTTAGGCTAAATTATAAATAATACTGCTGAACTTAGGGTAGATTTCAATTATACCCCTAAACTTTGAAAAGTTTCATTTTTACCTTTGAACTTTCAATTTGTTCCAAAAAATTAGAAATAAAAAAGTTAGATTTTAAAAATATTGGAGAGAAAAAAGTGAAAATGGAAAATTTTTTGCAGAGAGAATAAATTTAGAAATAGAGACTACAAAAACTTTAGAAAGAAAAAGTAGGGAGTAAGAAAAATTAAAGATAAATAATGATAGAGAGAGAGACAATTTTTATCTTAAATAGAGAGACAAAAATTTTAGAAGGAAAAAACAATTTCACATAATTTTAGGATAAAATAAAATGATATAAAAGGAGATTTTTTAATATGAAATAATAGTAATTTTAAAAACATCTCTCCTAAACACAACCCAAAAATCACTTAGAAATTACCTCCCAAGTGATTGATCGGAATCGTCACTTAAAGTGATTTTGGATTGTTCCAAAATTACTTTTCTTCCATTACCAAACATCACCATTTTAAAATATATTTTTTTTCAATTGAGCATTAGTGGGGGTAGAATTTAGAAAGAGAAAAAAAAAAGATCATTCTTTCTTAAGAAATTGTATAAATTTTACGATAAGAAAAAAAAGAAATTGTATAAATTCTTTCTCTACAAAATATATTTGTTTCTTTAGCTATAACTACTTAGTTTTTTTTCACTTATTCAATTCTTGATAGTTAAATTCTTACCATTAGAAGTTTGTGGATAACACTATAACAATCGTTATGGTCAAAAGGTAGTGTATTTCAAGAAAGAAATGTCTAAGTATGCAAAAAGAAAAAAATTTAAAAAGACGGTCATGAATAAGATATAGTTAGCATAAAATTGACATCAACACAATTTTTATTATAATGCTATAGAATAACCTTTACTTTATAATTAAGAGTGTAAACTCTTTCTACGATACTTAAACTGTTCAATGCATTATAACTCTGACTTAAAAGTCACATGTTCAAATCTTTATCTCCACATATTGTTGAACTAAAAAAGGAGAAAAAAAATTCTTAATACGAAGAGTTATTTATCGAAACAAAAGAAGCCATAATTATTATGTTACACAAATTAAAAGACAACAAGTACTCCAAATCCTATTTTGTTATGTAATCACATAAAAGCTTGAATGACTGATGGAACAGCTCCAACAATGGGTGTAATAGTGTGTCGACTAAAACCAGCCTTATTAATCACGTGTGCCCATTCTTCAGCTGTCCTTTCTTTTCCCTTTCGAAAACGAGTCATCATCAAGATGTCCAACGTTAACCTGACATCTGAAAGCAGCTTACTTTCTTCTTTTTCATCAATCACTGAATCTATGATTATCACCTTTCCCATATTTTCTGGAATAGCCTCCTTGCAGTTCTTCAAAATCTTGATGCAGTCTTCATCATCCCAACTATGTAGAATCCACTACAATTTAACCTTAAAAAGTCATTGACTTCGTACATCATAGCATATATATAATAAGATTTAAAAGTGTTAAACCACCAATCAACCCAAAAGCTTAAACTGATGGGTTATGGTAAATTTAATTATATATTAACACTTTTACACTCCCTCACTTTAACAAAGAGAGCAAACACGAAGTAGAAAGTAACTATCTCATTACATGCTACGGATGAAAGTACTTATATATGTTGAACGAATTCAAATGTGTTGTGTATATATTCAAATACATATTCCATTTTTCATCGTTTAACATATAAATGAAAGCTAATGAACTAAAGTCATGCATTAATTTTATCTCTCTCACACAGAAATATATACTAACCATGAAGAAAGCAGCATCAGCCTTTGGGACATAATCAAGCATATTGCCACCTACATGTGTTACACCCTTGTATTCTGGTGAGGTGGACACAACATTTGGAAGATCAAAGTTAATACCATGCATCCATGGGCAAGCTTTGACCAGAATGCTCAAAGTAGTCCCATTACCTCCTCCCACATCAACCAAAGTTTCAACTCCATTAAATATATCTCCACAACTTTCAAGTATTGCAGGCAAAGTAATCACCTTAGCATTACAAGCCAGACCCTCATTAAATAGTGTGTTGAAGGTTGGATTTGTTGCAGCATAGCTCCAAATGTCCTTGCCATGAGCTACTTCAAATGGTAAAGTGTTATCACCCTTAACCTTTGCACTTAGGTTATGCCATGGTGCAACCATTGTTGGGCTATTCTCTAGCAAAAGCAAGGAAGCCACACTCTTCTCACCATTAGTAGTGAGCATGCGGGACAAAGGTGTTTGAGTATAGCCTATGAAGTTTTCAGCTGTGGTTTCTTCTTTGAAAATTTTGCGATGGACAAGAAATCGTAAGATGCGATATAGAAGTGGTGGAGAGCAGTTTAAAGCAGATGATAGTTGTGATAGTGTCATGGGGCTTCCGTAACTTTCAATAGCATCGGCGATTTTAAGCTCTATGGCGCATTTAATTACTGCTGCTTCAGCAAAACCAAATACGTACTTATATATTTGAATACTTGCATGATCTTCTTCTTCTTTCTTCCATTTAGATTCTCTGGGGATAATTTCCATTGTGATATTATCTTTACTTGTCATGCAAGTTCTTATGAGAATATATATGTGTGTATATATAGAAAAGAAAATGTGAAGGCCTTTGAGCAAGTGGGCTTGAACACCTAGCTTACGTTTGCATCCCAGCAATTAATTATTATATAATTTCTCCATCGATTATTTATCAAATAATAAATAGATTTGTTATCACAAATTAATTTTACTCATCAATCACCTCAATTATTATCAAGCAGCAATTATTATATGCCATTGAATTCTATTGAAATAATTGATTTATTATAATTTCTCCCTCAATTATTGAATTTTACCTCCGTTTTAAAGATACATCCCAATTGTTGTGACTTCATTGAATAATTTGTTGAATTATATCATTTTTCTCTCTTCCACATCTTTACAATTCTCTCTCTTCCACCCATCCAAATTCTCACTCTCACCCTCTAACTCTTCCAAAATCTCATCTCTCACATTAACTTTTGATTCTCTCTCCCTAAATAAACTGCCTCTCTCTAAAAGAATAATAATTCTAAAATTAATAATTTCAAAATTTTATTATAAAAGATTTCGTTAATTTTTTTAAAAAATCAATTAAAAAATTTATGAATTTATTTTAATAATAGTTGTTGTTGCCAAATTTTGGACATGAGAAATTACCTGACCTCCACATGAAAATGATGGTGAATTTGTATTCTTGAGGGAAGAATGCGGCCTGACAAGAAAAATTTGGACACTGGTGTGATGTAAGCCACACAAGCTCTAATGTTTAAGTCAGAGAGGGTTTAGAGAGAATTTAGGAGTTTTAGGAGAGTTTTGGAGGTTGGGATGAACTTACCTTACTCTCCCCTCGAGAGAGCTTAAAATACCTTCATTCATAGGGTTTTCATGGGTTTCCGTCTTCGAATGGAAAATGAGACCAAAGCAAGGCCCAAAGATAGGCCTTGCCATGTGGTCGGCCTCGGTCAGGCTGACCATGGGCTTGGGCTTTGACCCAAGCCCGTCTCTTCACAAAGAGATGTAGAAAGGATCAATACAACTTTGAAGACCCATGGATTTCACTCCAAGAAGAAATCATCTTAACCCAATCGATTTCTTCTTCTCTCACGGGTCTCCTTCCATTGGCGGCAATACCCAAACGGCGGCTGCAACACCTCGCGAACGACGAATCGTGGATGGCAGTAATAGCTCGTGAACGGTGGCAAAGGGATGGTGGCAACCTCACACAACTCCTTCTCTCCCTCTCGTTCGACTTCCTCTCTCTCGAGTCTCACGGCAAAGAAGAACCCCCAAAATCGAATGGCTCTCTCTCTCTCTTTTGAGTCTCACGGTCAAATTGCCTCTCTCTCTTTCTCTCATTTTTGTTTTCTTTATTTCAAACCTTAATCCCTCTTTAATGTATGTATGATGCCTCTAACTTCTCATCCACGCCCATACATCATGGGTATATATAGATAAATAGGTCATGGTTAAAATGAAAGGTAATGGTAATTATAGGGTAAAAGTATAAATCCAGGTTGGGCTCTTCCATATTTGGGCCTAATCTTATTTGAGAATTTTTGGAAGCAAGTTAAGTGGTCCAGCTATTTAATTTAGCCTTATCAACTAAATAAGCCCAATTAAAAATTGAACTTAATTAAAACAATTGTAGCTAAATTAAATATATATGATAAATTTGAAACCAATTATAACAATCTCCACCTTGATTTTTGAAGGAATGAACATTTCACTTCACAACGGAAGCATTGGATTGTCTTTGATTTTATTTAAAATTATACTAAAAAAAAATAAGATTAAGCAAACTTACTTGGAGTAAATATGGAGATATTTCTGGTGGGTCTTTATCTTCTCCATAAAGTCTTCCTGGCTATGACTCAAACATAGGACTAAGGCTTGTGAGAGTCTCTTAAAAGAAAGTCCACAAGGGATTGGAGAGGAAGAGATCTAGAGAGAATTCTCTAATTCTCTATTGAGGAGGTGTGTGTTATGTCTAATGGCTCAATCCAATGGTCATATTTATAGAGACCAAGGACAAATCTTTGTCATAATTAAAATATTATATTTTAATATCTAATATATTAAAATATATCTTATACTTATTTGAATCTTATTCAAATCTTCTACGATATTTATTTATTTGAATCTTATTCAAATTTTATAAATATCTTTTATTTTAATGTATCTTATATACATTAATTATTTTAATATTTAATATATCAAATACTATAAATATATTTTCATATTTTATATTTAATATATCTAATATATTAAATATTAATTTGAACACTTCGAATTAATATTAATTTGAAGATTTCAAATTTTTCTTTCAACTAGATTGATCTTTTAGTGTTACTATGAGTTAGTAAGGAGACCTTATGGACCTACAGATTATAAGCTCTAATGATACAAAATTAATTAATTAAACTATTTAATTAATCAATTTTCATTCATTAACTCTAGGGTCCATCAACTATAAACCTAGAGTATCACTCTTATGCACTGTAGGACAAGTTGTGTCTATAGATATAATCACTACATGCAAGTCGATCCTTCACGAGTTGTTCGTAATTATAGCTGGGTCAAAAGTTCGTTTTACCCCTGTAATTACATCTTGCACCTTAAGTATCATTGATCATTTAATGAACAATTTATTTATGAACCAACCATAAACGAAGTCCTTCTCTGGTCAGTGAGAGGGTGGGGCCCCATTGTTCAAGTCCCGAAATCAGCACTTAAGGGAACTACTAATCTACTTACCATATATGGGTAGAAGTGAATTCCATCTTATGAGATTATGTTCCCAGCTCCCTATTTGGTTAAGTCCCCAAAATGGTAGGCATCTTGAATTAGTTACAAAAGCCACTCTCACCCATGCAAATCAAAGGACAAGCCCTCACGGACAAGAGTTCATAACTCACTTAGGATTAAGATCGAGTTGCATATGATCATCCTGATGAAATATTAATCTTCTCAATTAATGGATTTATAAAGAGAGATTAAATATTTCGTAGTCTAGTCTTATATAAATTCATTGTATAAGATTACCCCCACTCACATGTCTTCACATGAACGATTTGGATCAAATCGTTCGTAACTATTACAAAGTAGGTCGTATCAATAGTGTTACCAAGATAAGGCAACCAACCTTATCCATATACTATGACCCTTAAGGTTATTTCTTGAACATGATCCTCCCGTATGTTAACACCATACTGTTCAAGATTATACTAATAACCTTGGATTTTTTATATAATGAATAATATTATATTGCAAATAAAATAATCAAAATTATTATTAATTATTAATTACGAGGCTTTAGGGTATGAATCCCGACAGTCTTCCACTTGCATTAAAGCCGATGAGACATGTATCCTAGGGCATACTTTATACCCAACATATTTCTCCCACTTTCCCTACTGAAGATGAGACATGTCTCGTAATCCTAAACATTCTAGGTGACCCTCAAACACTTTAGCCTGGAGAGTCTTTTTATATATTCCAAACGACTGCCATTAAAAGCCATCTTGGTCACTACCATGATGCTTTCTCTCTCTTGATATGATTCCTTATACATTAGTGTTTTCTAATTTCCATAATACTAGTCTTTGCACTACTATTATCATAATAAAAAATATACTAAATCATATATGAAATATCTTTCAGATCTTCAAGGAACTATTTGAGTCATACAAGTCATTTTGTTGTTTCACAAGCAAAACAATTTAACTCATATACCATACTCCGCCACCTAGGGTAAAATTCATCTTAACATAGATTTTCTAAATCTTTGTAAAAACCAGTGTATCTTGTAAAGATCAAATCTTTTACTCCAAACACATAAATTTCTTATTATCCATAGATAATTTGAGAAAGTTTTTAATTTTCTACTCAATGGTCATACCATTCGTTTAACTGTTATATGCTAACCAACTGAATATTAATTGTTAAGTCTCATTTATGCATTAATTGTCTTCTACTTTGAGTAGATAATTAATCATAAGCTCTCAACATTTGAGGTTGTCTTAGGATACGTTTCTTTAGACATAAATATCAAATATTTGACAACGATTTTGTCAATATAAGATGTTTGAGACAAAGTTAACATTTTGTCTTTAAAATCTCCATTTTGGACATATTAAAAATACCGAGTCATTCCAAATCACTCATTTGGAATTGGTTACTTAGTCTACTTTTTATGTTAGATAGAAATCTTAAATCATTCATAATGAGTAAAATATTAACAACATAAAACATGAGGAAAAAAATCCACTAAGCAATTAATAATTTTCTTGTCTATGCAAGCTTTATTAATATTTATCCAAAGTCATAGGTTTTGATACTTTTATCAAACCTTATATTTAAAGATCTAATTGTAAAATTCATTTTATAAATGAATATTTACTATTTCGCAAACCTTTTGCTTTTGATCTTTGAAAATAAATCTCTCTGATTGATTTGTACAGATGCATTATAAAAGAATTCTAAACATTCATTTTTTATATCACATATGCAACAATGAATTAAATAATGTTTATAGACTTCAGTATGACAATAAGTGAGAAAATTTACTCGCAGTCTACTTTCTCCTATTAGGTTTAACCTTTTGCCATTAGTCTCACCTTGCAGGTAATAAGCCTTCAACTTTGTCATCTAATATGACAATTTTGGGCTTCAATTAAGTCATTGTAAAGGTTGAGTCATCTCATAACTCTCCCACTACGATGAGGCTTATCTAATTCATGACTATGATCCATTTGACTTTCAAATGTAATTAAATTGTTAACAATGTTTGTTAACTATTTAGTGGCTTCACTTGGAATCAATTTATTAACATTATCTCACATTATTAAACGTTTGTAGTCTTTTATTTGACATTCCTTATAAAATTGATATTTTTCATACAAATACCTTATTCGTTTTAGGACTAGATAAAAGACCATTTTGTATTCCTTAGGGGCGACCTATACTTAGACATATTTTTTAACACATTCAACCTCTTTTGATTTGTTTTAGCATGTATGCTTAACAATCCTAAATATTGAAGTGTTGTAAACTAACTTTACTACTCTTCTATAATCCTAAAATTGTCTCGTAGACACTTTTGGAAGGAATAATGTTCACTATGATCTCTATTGCATATCTTAACCAGAGTTTGGTAATGGTGTGTAACTCATTATTGATGTGACCATATCTAACAAGGTCTTGTTTCTCCTCTTGCAGTACAATTTCACACAATTGTACTTGGTATTAAGAGTTGGGATACAATCCCACTTTCTATTAACTAATCTTAGTACGTAAGGTTCTTGTACTTTTCACTATGATCTGATCATAATGTCTTGATAGACTTACCTAATCAATTTTCAACTTTAGCCTTAATTTTCTTGAACTTTTAAAAAATTTAGACTTATCTTGTATTAAGTAAAGATACTTGTACCTTGAATGATCATCAACTAGAGTGTAACGACCCAACTTTTCCTATTAGACTTTCTAGGGACATTACTACATGCATGCTAATGGAATTTAAAAGTCTTTAATAATAGACAACAAGAATTAAACTTTTTGCTAAACAATCAAAATCTTTTGGTTCAGGATCCCTTTCAAAATCATTATAAAACATAATATGAATGAAAACATTAAACCAACTGAAATAATTTCACAACATATCGTTTACTAACAAAATCTTTTTAAATACTACATAGTCTAAATGCGGAAATCATGCTCCTCTAAGTCACCGATGACCCTTTCAACAAACTGCCCTGTCAATCTCCTAGGATATGTTTTTGCCTTGACCTAAAAAGAAAAACATTTTTGAAAAAGGATGAGTATTTAAAATACTCAGTAAGTGACCTCACTACCGAAGTTGGGATATGCAAACACATACAGAATGATTTTTAAAACTTTTCCTCTAGTGGGACCTAAAACATTTTCATAGTGGAAATGTTTCCTTTTTACTTTTCTCTTCGGTTTAATGTGGACAATTAACCCAACCTAACTTTTCCTTTTCATTTAACATTTTCAGGTTCCTTTTCATTTAAATGTACATCTATAAATTTTAGGAGGGTAATTGCCACAGCCTTCAAAATCATTTTGTCATGAAAACACACATATATGCATGAGGTCCCAAAGCATTTCCAATTTTCGTTCAGTGATGCAACATAAAGCAATTATATTCTCACATTATTCACATAAATCATAAATCATGCATAGCATTCATAAGAATATTTGGCAATCATACATGTAAAAATTCATTTTCATGTAAAATATAACACTTTAAAACTCATCAAAAATCATATATTATGCATCGCAATCATAAATGAAACATTCCTGAAAACTTTTCATTTCAAATGTAGCTTTTCAATTCAGTACCCAACTTGCATTTAAGCATACCGGCATAAAGTCTCGTACTTTGGCTAGAAATTTAGCAAACGAATCACTAACTCCTATTAAGGAGATTCTTCGCTCGACCTTCAATAATTCCAAGAAAATCAGGGCTTAGACACTCACAACCTCTAAACTTAACTTTCGAATTCACTTGAGACTTTAGTTTAAATGACTTATCTCACCTTAAAATATGAATAGGAGAAATACCCAAGTGCTCTCCAACTCAAGGTCGCCTTTGAACCTTAAAAGATCCATGCCCACTACAATAAAGAGAACAAATCACAACTTTTTGCTCCAATAAAAGTCCTTGGATAGACTTAAAATAAACTCAACATTAAGGCTTATCCATACTAACCAAAGTCCTAGTTTAAGGCCACCAAACAACCCAAATAGGACAATTAAAGAGGTTACTAAAACATCTTTACCCAAAAACTTTAGAGGAAGTTTACTCAAATGGTTAGCAATTAGAGGGTGCCTTGAATCTCAATTTGCCCAAATAATTTCATACTCAAAGCCGCCCTTAAACTTGGACCGATTAGTCCGAACCTAAGCATAAAGGAACTTCAATGGTTATAAACTAATTTTAGGTACCTTAAACGAATTCGAAAAGGGTTAAGATCAACCATTACCTACAAAAATCCACAAATAAAGCCCAAATTTCCTGTTGGACAGAGTTCGAATTCGTTCGAACTTGTGAATCTAATGCCGGAATGGAATGGGTACCTAAAATCGGAGTCAAACATGTTGCAAAATTGAGCGAAACTAAAAGTAGGTGTCGATGTTATGGAGGATTTCATCTGAACCATCCCCACTGCTCACAAACTGTTGTTGTCATCACTTGGAGAGGAGGCTATCAGTAGCCACGAGGGTTATCGTCGGTCGATCTGACACTATTCACTGCTCATGAGGTGCGACAACATAAGAAGAAAAGAAAAGTGCTTCAATTTACACCGAAATCGTCACAAAAGAAGCTAGATATTGACTAGCGCGTGGAGGTTATTCACGTGAACTACACGACACCAGAAAACGTGCCGAAGAAGGGAAAAAGTCGAGCTTCTTACCGATTCGCTCTAGTTGCAACCGATGTCGTGCCGTCGCCAGCGACTATAGGTTATTCTCCATGTTTAAGTGAAGAATACAAAGAAAACATGAAGAAGGAGTTGTCAAATGGTGAGGGAAAATGAGTTAAGCGGCTGGATGGGTAAACGAGAAAGGGATGTGGAAGAATAAGCTATTAGGTTTTTTTTTTCTCTAATAAAAACTCTCATATTTTCCCTTTTTACCCTTATCATATTCTCTTATTTCCCTCTTTTCTTTCAAATTTCTAAACTCTTAATTATGCTTCAAATTGCTTGGGTAAGTATAAAATTAATTCGCTTAAGCCCAATTTCCTTCAAACTCAAACCCCAAACATCAATTCCAGGAAGTCAAAACAAGAATAAATCCAAATTTAATTTAGATGAGAGATCAAACCAAAAATTAATTCCAACAGTGGAAAATAATCTTACCCATCATCAAAGGAGACATATGATGTCGGTTATGACCCGTCATCTAAAATTGACATAAAAAAACATGAGAGCAAGGTTTTTTAAACTCACGTTTCGTGCCCCCCACATAAGCAAAACAACGTCGTTTTGATTATTAAAGTCAATGCGACGTCGTTTTGGTGCCCTAGCCCAAAACAACGTCGTTTTAGGTTAAAGGTTTCTAAACAGGGCACAAATGTTTGATCGATCTGCCATTAATCCTCTCTATAACGATGTCAATGCAGCTTCTCGGATTCGATGACAACTTCTCAATTCGACGGCCACGGCTTCCCTTAATAAAAAAGGTGTGGAAATTTATGCCTTCACTACTACAAATTCTATGTTACTTGACATTTACAACTTTTAAATACTTGATGTTTTTATGAAAAAATGTCAAGTAACATGTGATTTTTAAGAAAAACTTCAAGAAAAATGAAAAAAAAAGTGGAGGTTGACGGAGTTTTCAATTTTTTTTTTACACCAACATAAAATTTGATATTTTAAAAATGTCAAGTTTTATCATAATTTTCTTATCACATTTTAAATGTCAAGAGTTATAGGATATTGAAATAAAATAATTGGAGAAAAACTAAACACCAGCCGAGCACGTCTTTTCTTTTTATTTATTATTATGATTATTTTTTAAAGAAAAAACTCATGCATCTCTTTTGTCCCTAAACCCTCACGCATCTCCCTCTCGATTTTTCACCTTTGTCTGCCTCAATACCACTCTTTGGTCGTCGTCTGTCTCATCCATTCGTTGGCCGACATTCCCTATCTCAATCGTTGCGTCTGATGTCCGCTTGAGGCATTCGTCGGCCATCGACCCATTTTCCTCTTAGCCATTGCGTCTGTCATCCGTCTCAACCATTCGCCAGTCGTTGTCCCCTTTTTCTCTCTATAGGTGCATCTTGTTGTCCGTTAGCCATCGTCCTTGTCCCCACTATTCGCCGGTCGTTGTTCCAACTGTTCACCAATCGTCGTCCTCCATTCGCCTGAGCCCATTGCGTTTATAAGGTAAAAATTGAACTCATGACAAGGTGGGCTAATGTCATTGCTTATTTTCACAATGAATTTATTACTTTTTGAAATTTCTTTCTTTTTGGTTCATGACATAGGTTAATTTCTTGCAGTCTTTTTTGCCCTAAAATGGTTTAAACTAGAACTTCCGTTTGGTGTTATTCCGTTCAAATTTTGATCAAATTTTAGATTTTTCAAACCTATAATAGGTGGGCTAATTCACTTTAGATGGATTGAAGGTTAAAGCTTGTTTTGGCTTATGAAAAAGCTGGAACACTTTCTATTACACTCTACTTAAATATGGATTTACTATTAACTTTTTTGAGCAATGAAATTTAATTTTAGAAGGATATACTTTTAAGAATTAGAATGTACGTTGTTTTACTTAACTCTTTTGAGTAATGGAATTTAATTTGAATATTATTTTTGTAGTGGTTGAAAAAAAATTCCAGTTTTGGAAAATATAATGGGTCAAACCCCTTTTCCCTTTTTCTCTCCCTCTTTTTCGTACAAACCCCCCCTCAATTCCCCTTTTTCTATTTTTTTTATTATTTTATTCACTCAATCACTCAACTCTTCCCCCTCTTTTACGTTTTCCCCTCTTTTTGTGGGATAACTTTTCTCTTTTTTTCTATTATTTTATTCCCCAAAATCAAACCCCCACTCCCTTGTATCTCTCTCTCTCTCTCTTCGAAAATCACCTCCAGGACCCCCTACCTCCAAGCTTCTTCTCCTTTACTCAGCAAGATCACCTTCGCCGGCGATTTGCCGGCGCTGCCTGCGAGCCACTGCCAACTGCACGCGTCTGAAGCAGCCGAGCATTGCAGTCCGTCTTCGCCGGAATGCAGCGCGTCTATCAGTCGGTCCGCAGTCGTGAAGCCTTCGCCGCATCTCTCCTCCTGCCGCTGCTCTGTAGCACAACCACGCCTATTTCGTGCCACAGCTTTTCTCTCTCTTTTGGTTCGAAAAATCAGCAAAAAGGGGGAGCGTTTTTCAGGCAAATCCGACACTGCACAACCTCGTTACGAGTGGGTAAGATCTCACCACTGTTTAAGACAACGATAGTGAGTTTTTGGGACTATTTCTTTGTTTAAAGGCCATTTAAAATTAACCCGAATTATTGGATTCAAGTCTAGGATTTTTCATCTCGTTTGGAGACCATTTGGGGCGTTGTTGAGACATTTTAAAGCTACAGTATAGTGCAAAAGGGGTAAGATTAAATTAATTTTTTTGGTAAGTTAGTAATGCGATAAGACCTTGGATAAAGTGGATTTGATTTTAGGATGCATGAATGGGGTTTTTCTGTGAATTGTGGATGGCTGTTTTTATAAGTTAAATTGACTCCAATGGTTGGAATTAAATTGAAGGTTAATAGGAGGCCAAGTGGGAATTGGAGGATTTGTCACAGGTTTCAAGGGACTGTGTTATTGACCAGAAATTTAAAGGTGAAATTTTCATCACCTTTTAAATAAAACCCCAAAAGTCAAGTATGAGTCCTTGGTTAAGTTTATTTAAATTTAATTAGTTGGTTGTTGGGCTGTTGTGTTATTGCAGGGGTGCCTATATTTTTCAGTAAGTGATTTTTGGGCTTGTGCTGCTATAATTTGTTTCTGCTTTGAAGTAAGTAGTTTTTGGAATAAGCCCCTATTGAGTTACCAATTTAATTTTGGACCATGCTGGAATAGAGTGTCAATCTCTGTGGAGTGCTTGAATTTTGATTGTGGAGCATGTAATTTTGGGTGGTTAGTTCTGAAATTCTTCTTGAGTTAGAGATTTCATGAGCATGTGATATGTGGGTTTAGGGGCTTAAAGTGTGAACTAAATGTTTTGGGAGCATGTGTAAATCCTTGACTGACTTTATGTTTGAAACTCCTATGTTGTGCTTGAATTTGTTGCTAGCTCTGATTGGGGTGGTTGGAAAATTTATCCTGAGGCCCTAACTATTATGACCTTGGGGTTGATGTGGTTGTGATGTTGTAAAATCTTGCGAACCTTGGTAGGGTTAGGGAATAACTTAGGAACGTTAGGCTAGTGACACCTACCACTCTACCTGGAGCATGTTTGCCTTGATGATTATGTGAAATGAAAGATGAGGGGTTGCGTACCCTATCTTGTGATGGCATGAAGGGGGTGTCCTTCATTGCAGGTGCTGGCCAGTGTGCCTCGAGGGTCATGGACTCTCTTGCTGTATGCTAGCTGTGGGGATGAAGCCCACTGAGTTTAGGTGCTGGCCAGTGTGGCTGGAGGGTCGTGTACTCTCCGGTTGTATGTTAGCAGTGGGGATGAAGCCCACGGATCGGAAGCATGACTCTAGGTTTTCAGTAATGGGACTATACCGTAGGTGGAGGAGGTTAGGCGGTCACTTAGCTGAGAGAGTGTAGAACTAAAGTAAGATCAAGAATTAAGTGTCTATGAGGTGGACTGTGAACCTTGGATTTAAGTGGACTACGTACTGAGTATTCTTATACTCTTTGTTTTCCTTTCAATTGGCCAGTAGACTCTGGAGACGCGTGGCACGAGGCATTGGCTTGGCTAGGCTATGGAGAATCGTCTCCTTTTTCCCTAGGATCGTAGAGCCGTTCTGGTTGCTTGGATTCTTTGTTTTGATTAGTTTTATTTATTTATTTATTCAATTATTCATTTTATTTTCGCATCCATTTTATTTATGTTGTGAAACTCTGGTCTTGAAATAAAAGTATTTGGAAATGTGGTTTTAAGTTTTTATTGATTGAAATGGGATCCCAGGTTCAAATTTGTTTTGGGTCGTTTTAGCATGAAGTGTTGGTTTGTTTTTTCGGTTGTTTTCAAACCTCCCTTTACATGACCATGCAAGCTTCAAGTAGCGATTTAAGGTGGGTCGTTACAGTTTTACTTTTTAATAATTCTACAACTCGTTTATTGATAATTTTTAAGAAAGAATTATATATGTTTGAATTTGTATTCTTCTTACCAAAAGGCGAAAAAAGTTTGATTGTAAATTGAACTCCTCAACACATAAAGCTCTATCCATCAATTTTCTCTCTGGACAAATGCTTCAAATAAAGCTTTTTGTGACTTACAGTATAATTTTAGAATGTGCTCTCTCGTTGTGAAACGCTCGTTGCCCCAACTTTTTGTATAATAAACAATATTGTTGTTGATATAGTTTTACCTCTATGTTGAAACTTTGTTGATCGAGTGTCTGGCAGCTGTTTGGTAGTGAGGGTGATGGTGTCGGACCAAGAAATGGCATCCATCAATGTACAAGACATGCATAGCCAAAATTGCCAAGGCCATTCATGTTATCCCTGATTTTCCCAAACCAGGTACTCATCCAATTTTTTGTTAAGCCTCGAATGGTCGTTTCTTGGCTGAAAGATTCATTTTTGCTGTCTTTATGCTCATTAGGGCTTTATGGGTGATGGGTATTTTTTGGTAAACAATAAATTTCTTTGAGCTGAACACCTTTTTTCCTCTTTCAAAAGTGGTTGAGTGCAAGCTTAAAAAAAAAAAGAAAAAAAAATAGAATTTTAATTCTCTATTGCTTGTGGCAAAAACATAAGAGAAAAAAAAGGTGTATTAATATTCTCTTACCCAATTATTAATTAACTTTTCATGATAAACTTCCAATTAATACTTACATATGGTTGAGAGCATGCATCAGTTTGGGTGCACCTCACACGTGGAGAAAGAGGTAAAGGAGTTAAAGTCTCAAATAACTAACATCGCTTTTCTTTTGCAGAAGTTCTCAAGGGATGACCCAATGGAAAGAAATATGGAAGTCATGGAAGAGAGAGAGACAACAGAGACACAAGCATCGAGCTTAGGTAAGCTCGAAAATTTAGTTCAAAATGTGATTACTAACATTGAGAAGTTTCAATAAGAAACCTAAGCTGAATTGAGGAAGCTTATAAACAAGTTTGACCAGCCTACCGATGAGGAGAGGGTCTGCAAGTTAGAGAGCGTCAGTGCCATTGAGTTGAGAGTCCCACCTGAAGAAAGCACCCTCAACACTACCTAGAGCATCTAGAAACTCTTTGGAGCCTCGAGGAAGTGTTTCTTCAGAATTGCGAGCTTCATAACCTACAAAAGGGGTAATTTTTGATCCTCCATTAAATTTGAATGGTAATGTGCCTAAGGCTCCCTTTCCAAGTAGGTTAGAAAGACTGAGAGAGAACATTTAGAACAAGGAGAGGGACGCTTTGGACATCTTTAGGAGTGTCGAGATTAACTTAGTGCTGCTTGATGCCATGAAGTACCCCTGTGAAGTCCATTATGTGTATCAAGTAGATGTGGTTGATACGTTGGTGGAAGAGACCTTCTTAGATGATTATGATTTTAATTTTTAGCAGGACTTAGTTGAAATGCATGAGGAGACTAATTTAGGGGACTTTCCTATATCCTTTATATCAGGATTTATTTACTTTAATGTTGAGACTTTTGCTGATAAAAAGGAGGAGACTAATAAAATGCTTCCATCTATTATGCAGGCACCTAAGTTGAAACTGAAGGCCTTACCTCATCATCTTAAGTATATATACTTAGGTGATGTGGAGAATTTGTTTGTCAATACCTCAAAGGAGCTCACAACAGATTACTATATTTCTGCTTTGGGCACCCACATGATGCTAATGGTTTTACTTGTTTTAGTGGGGTATATAGATTCAAGGAAGAAGGGCCCAAAGAAATACAAGAATTTTTACGTGCCCTAATGTGTGCCACAAGGCCCATCGAGCAATCCACGTTAAAAATGTGTACTTCCTAGAGGCAGTCAGGCATTTAAAATTTTTTTACTTGCTTTCTTGTGTTTCATTTAGTTTTTTTTCTTCTTGCTTCGTTTGTTGCTTTTCTTAGTTGGCTAATTTTGTAGATGGATGGTTTGACTTTAATTTGGAAAGGATTATCATTGAGAATGAGGAGCTACTTTCTACATGCTTTGGAGCATTAGGGGAGTATTTTTCTTCCCTTGTTTGTCTCTATTTTTCATTTTTAGATACATTAGGGACAATGTATGAATTAGGTTAGGGGTGGAGGTTTATCTTTGAGCTTTGAATGTTGTTGAAGTGTTTAGCATTGGTTGATTGAGTCCTTGAGTATCTAAGCTCAAACCTTATCTTTAGGTTTGATGGTTGTGCGTTAATTTTGTAGTCCTTGAGCACCTAAGTTCGAACTTTTGATTGACTGAGCTAACCATGATTTTTGTGTGAAAATTTTTAAAATTTTGAGTGAATTCTGAGCATGATTGGTTGATGATGTGCTTGCTTTGTGCTTGATGAGAACAATTGATGACATGCTTATGGATGTTGTTTTAACTTCATTAGTTGAAGCATGTATATGTCATCTTGTGTTGAGCCTTTTTGTGCCAAATTTTTAAAATTTTTTTGGACTTTTTTGCATGATTTGAGCATGTTAGCCTTTCCTTTAGTAGTCTTGAAGGCTTAGGGTAGGATTATAGGGCCCAAACATCAGTTGTCACCCCGATAGGTCTAAAGCTAATTACTGAAGGGAAAGATTGAAAGCTTGTAATATGTTGCTTAGGAAAACAAGGATGTGACTATTTGCCTAAGAAAAGAAAAAAAGAAAGAAAGTGTTCTTTAAAAGAAGATCATTCTCAAAAGAAAAAAAAAAGAGAGAAAAAAAAAGCTTGTAATAATTAAAGATGAATCAACAGGGAAAAATAGGTGCCTTTGTCGTGATTAGTTAAGCCATCCATTGAGCGAGTGCTCTAGATACGGGGCCTTGCGATGGATGTGCAAAAGCTAGTGCCCGTTGATTCAAAGTGATGCAAGTTTAGCCGCGATATTTATTTTGGGTGTTGGGATTTATGCCCTAAAGCCTCATAATTAATAATTAATAATTAATAGTGCCAGTGTAGGGGGAGGATGAATTGAGAGCTTTATAAACTTTCCCCGGGCCTATAAAGACTGCTTTAGGGAAGCTAAGCAAACACACATGGGAAAGAATAGAAAGAGTTTTTTATTTTTATTTTTAAATGTGTCTTAATGCATGGATAGCTTTTGCTTGTTTATCCTTTTGTGGTTATTGCGATACTCCTAAGTATTGAAATTAGAGTCTTGTGCATACAATCATTGATTCATATCTTTATTGCTTAGGTTGTATCTGTTGGGATTTATGCCCGAAAGCCTCGTAATTAATGAGTTATTGAATAATTAATAATAATTTTGATTATTTTATTTACAATATAATATTATCCATTATATGAAAAATCCAAGATTATTAGTATAATCTTGAACAATATGTGGTTGACATATGAGAGGATCATGTTCAAGAAATAACCTAAAGGGATATAGTATATGGATAATGTTGGGTGCCTTATCCTGGTACTATTGATACGACTCACTTTGTAATAGTTATAAATGATTTGATCCAAATCATTCATGTTAAGACATGTGAGTGGGGGTATCTTATACAATGAGTTTGTATAAGACCGGACCATGAAATATTTAATCTCTCTTTATAAATCCGTTAATTGAGAAGATTAATATTTCCTCAGTATGATCATATGCGACTCGATCTTAATCCTGAGTGAGTTATGAACTCTTGTCTGTGAGGGCTTGTCCTTTGATTTGCATGGGTGGGAGTGGCTTTTGTAGCCGATTCAATATGCTTACCATTTTGGGGACTTGACCAAATAGGGAGCTGAGAACATAATCTCACAAGATGGAATTCATGCATTCTCATATAAAGTAAGTAGATGAGTAGTTCCCTTAAGTGCTGATTTTGGGACTTGCGCAATGGGGCCTCACATTCTCACTGGCTCGAGAGGGACTTAGTTTATAATTAAATTATAAACATATTGTTTATTAAAAAATCAGTGGTACTTAAGGTGCAAGATGTAATTACAGGGGTAAAACGGACTTTTGACCTAACTGTAATTAGGTACAACTCGTGAATGATCGACTTGCATGTAGTGATTATATCCATGGACACAACTTATCCTACAGTGCATAAGAGTGAACCTCTAGGTCTATAGTGGAGGGACCTTAGAGTTAATGAATGAAAATTGATTAATTAAAGAGTTTAATTAATTAATTTTGTATCATTAGAGCTTATAATCTGTACGTCCATAAGGTCCCCTTGCTAGTTTATAGTAACACTAAAAGATCAATCTAGTTGAAAGAAAAATTTGAAATGTTCAAATTAATATTTAATTTGAAGTGTTTAAATTAATATTTAATATATTAGATATATTAAATATAAAAGAGGAAAATATATTTATTGTATTTGGTACATTAAATATTAAAATAATTAATGTATATTAGATACATTAAATAAAAGATATTTATAAAATTTCCATAAGATTCAAATAAATAAATATCGTAGGAGATTTGAATGAGATTCAAATAACTATAAGATATATTTTAATATATTAGATATTAAAATATAATATTTTAAATATGGCAAAGTGATAAGGCAACCCTAACTCTCACCCCAAAGATCCAAGCTTGATTAAGCAAGAACCCTTGAATTAAGAAGTTAACACCTCCTTATACGAATTTTGGATCAACCAAGAGATAGGCCAGAAATTGATTACCTCTTAGATTAATGATCTGGAAGCAAGATTGGGAAATCTTGTTCTAGATTGAGTCACTCCACAATCTAACTTGATCAAGGTTGGATTGAATGGCTCGGTTGCATTCTACTACAAGAAATGCTTGGAAGGGTCTCAATCTTGAGAGAACAAGTTTTCATTCAACTAAATCATGTCTCCAAATGACAAAGTTACAGCCCTATTTATACTAATTGAAAAGTCATCTTGAAAGGACACAACCTTTCACTAATGTGGTCTAAATACATCCTCCAACCCTTGAACTCCATACATGAATCTTCTTAAATGTAAATACATGGAATAAATAGATACATAATGCATTATAAATGTGAATGAATCTGGATTTTTAGATTCATCATGACTCTTGGTTGAAAAGGTGCTCCATCAAGCTTGAAAAGTTGCAACTCTTCACATTGTATAGACACCTTAGCTTGGAGATGGATATTCAATGCTTCTTGAAGTCTCTTAGCTCTAGCTCTTGTCATTGGACCTTGTGGCATAATGATTGTCTCATGATTGGGTTGAATTGGAGCTGACTTCCATTGACTTTTAGCTTGAGCTTCGGTTGAGCTTGATTGAGCTGAATTTTCATCTCGTAGACTTCCCTCATGATATTCTTGACTGCGCATTTCCTTATCATTCTCCTCCTCTTCGAAAGGATTCGTCCTCGAATCTGAATCACCTACATCAAAAAGAGATAAATCAGCAACATTAAATGTAGCACTCACATTATACTTACCAAGAAGATCAATTTTGTATGCATTGTCATTGATCTTTTCTAAAACTTGGAATGGCCCATCTCCTCGTGGATGTAACTTGGACTTCCTTTGGTTTGGAAAACGCTCCTTTCGAAAATGAACCCATACCCAATCTCCGGGTTTTAGAATGAGAGGTTTCCTTCCACGATTCACCCTTTTTGCAATTTTGTCATTATGCTTCTCAATTCTTTCTTTCACTTGCTTATGTAGCTTCTTGACAAAGTCAGCTTTGGAATTGGCATCAAGATGAACAAACTTGTTAGATGGCAAAGGAAATAAATCAAGAGGTGTTTTAGGGTTAAATCCATAAACTATCTCAAAAGGTGAACACTTAGTTGTGCTATGGACAGCCCTATTGTAAGCAAACTCAACAAAAGGTAACATTTCTTCCCACATACGAAGATTTTTGTCAAGTATTGATCTAAGCAAAGTGATTAATGTGCGATTTACAACCTCAGTTTGACCATCAGTTTGTGGGTGACATGTGGTAGAAAACAACAACTTAGTTCCCAATTTTCCCCACAAAACCTTCCAAAAATGACTTAAGAACTTGGCATCTCTATCACTAACAATGGAATGAGGAATGCCATGCAATCTCACTATTTCCTTGAAGAATAAGTTAGCAATATTCTTAGCATCATCAGTTTTATGACAAGCAATAAAATGTGACATTTGCTAAACCTATCAACAACCACCAAGATGCTATCATGCCCTCTCCTAGTTCTAGGCAACCCAAGAATAAAATCCATTGACAAATCATTCCAAGGGTTATTAGGAACAAGTAAAGGTGTGTACAATCCATGTGGTCTAGTCTTAGATTTAGCTTCTCTACATGTAATGCATGTACTACAAACTTTATGAACATCATGTCGCATGTGTGGCCAATAAAAATAATCCTTAAGTGAAGCATAGGTTTTATGCTCTGCAAAATGACCCATAAGTCCACCACCATGTGCTTCCTTAGCAAGTAACACTCTATATGAACCCTTAGGAATGCAAAGTTTATCTTTTCTAAACAAAAACCCATCAAAAACATAGAAATGATTTACTACTATGCCCTTCTCACATTGAGAAAATCTGTTACCAAAATCATCATCATTGGCATACATTTCTTTCAAAAACTCAAATCCTAATAATTTAGAAGATAACGATGACAACAAGCTATATCTCCTAGATAATGCATCAGCAACAACATTCTCCTTACCACATTTGTACCTTATAACATATGGAAATGATTCAATGAATTCAACCCATTTAACATGTCGACGATTTAACTTATCTTGTCCCTTGAGATGCTTCAAACTTTCATGATCAGTATGAATCACAAACTCTTTTGGCCATAGGTAATGTTGCCAAGTTTGCAACGCTCTTACCAAAGCATACAACTCCTTGTCATATGTTGGATAGTTCAACGCAACACCATTCAACTTCTCACTAAAGTATATAATAGGCTTTTGTTCCTGCATTAAAACTGCTCCAATTCCTATGCCACTAGCATCACACTCAACTTCAAATGTATTTTCAAAATTAGGCAAAGATAACAAAGGTGCAGAAGTCAATTTTTCTTTTAGAACAGTAAATGCCTTTTCTTGAGACTCTCCCCATTTGAAAATAACATTCTTTTTAACCATCTCATTAAGTGGTGCAGCAATGGTACTAAAATCCTTAATGAATCTCCTATAAAAACTAGCTAAGCCATGAAAAGATCTAACTTCACTAGCATTTTTAGGTTGTGGCCATTCTTGGATAGCTTTAACTTTATCATTATCAACTTCAATACCATTTCCAGAAACAACAAATCCAAGGAAATTAATCCTATCTAAGCAAAAAGCACACTTTTTCACATTGGCAAACAATTGAGATTCTCTTAATGCAAGCAAAATCTTCCTAACATGCTCCACATGTTCTTTCAAAGACTTGGAATAAACAAGAATATCATCAAAGTAAACTACCACAAATTTTCCTAGAAATTCATGCAAAACATGATTCATGAGACGCATAAATGTACTAGGTGCATTTGTAAGACCAAAAGGCATAACTAACCACTCTTAAAGGCAGTTTTCCATTCATCACCAACTTTCATCCTAATTTGATGGTATCCAGACTTAAGGTCAATTTTAGTAAATAAAATAGAACCATGCAATTCATCTAACATATCATCAAGTCTAGGTATAGGATGACGATATTTTACCGTAATCTTGTTGATAGCTCTACAATCCACACACATTCTCCAAGTTCCATCCTTCTTTGGCACCAATATGACCGGTACAGAACATGGACTCAAACTTTCTCGAATGTAACCCTTTTCCATGAGCTCCTCCACTTGCCTTTGAATTTCCTTGGTCTCGATTAGATTTGCTCTATAAGCTGGTCTATTTGGAATGGCGGCTCCCGGGATGAAGTCTATTTGATGTTCAATACCTCTAATGGGAGGTAATCCTTTAGGTATTTCATCTTGGAACACGTCTTCAAATTCCTGCACAAGAGATTGAAACAAACTAGGCAAAGACAAATTCTTGTCGTTAGAGGCCAAATACCCTTCCTTGTACATAAGTACAAAGATTGGTTTTTGAGAAAACATTGCCCTTCTCACCTCTCCCACTCTAGCCAAACAACTTTCATTCTTTTCTTTTCTTTCAATGTCATCTTTTTTTTCACTCTTCTTTCCACTTTTTTTTCCTTTCTCATTTTTCTCTAATTTTTCACTCACCTCTTTCTTTTCTTTTTCTTCAAAGTCTTTTCTTTTTTACTCCAACTTCAATTGATCAACAAATACATCTTTAGAACTCAAAGGTACAAGGGTTGTTTTTCTGCCATCTTTTGTAAAAGAATACATATTCAAATATCCATCGTACAAGACCTTCCTATCAAATTGCCAAGGTCGACCAAGTAATATGTCTCCAGCATGCATAGGTAACACATCACATAGAATCTCATCTTTATACTTTCCCAAAGTAAAAGAAATCAAAGCTTGAGAAACTACCTTCATTGTTCCACTATCATTGAGCCATTGAAGCTTGTAAGGTTTAGGATGATGTTGAGTTGGAAGTTGCAATCTTTTGATCAAAAATGTACTTACCACATTGGTGCAACTTCCACTGTCAATCACAAGACTACAAGGAGTCCCATTGACTAAACACCTTGTGTGGAATAGGTTGTCTCTTTGGTCATCAACATCATTCTCCTTAACTTGGGTGTTAAGAAGTCTCCTTGTAACAAGTGCCAAATGACTCCCATTTTCCAATTCCTCCTCATCCTCCTGGACTTCTTCTTCAACTAGCTCATCTTGGTCACTTTCCTCTCCATCCGTAACAACTTCCCCATCCTTAATGATCATGACTCTCTTGTTAGGACAATCGCGACTAATATGACCAATCCCTTGACATTTCCAGCATTTGATGTCTCTATTTCTCTCTCGAACCTCCACTTTTTCCTTGCCTTTGGAGCTCTCGGCCTTATCCTTCTTGTCAAGCTCATACTTTCCTCTAGGCTTGAAATCTACTTTCCCACTATTTGCACTCTTTTTCCAAGTGTTAGTAGAAAAAGAAGTAGACTTAGAAGAAGTATACCTTTTGGAGTTCTCCTTCTCCCAAGCTAATTGGCCTTCAATTTTGACAGCAAGGTGCAACAATTCTTTCATATCAAAGTAAGGTAGCCTATCCACTTGATGAGCTAATGGCCGGTTCAATCCTCCAAGGAATCTAGCCATGGTATCCTCTTCATCTTCATTAATGCATGCTCTATTCATAAGGGCCTCCATTTCTTTGTAATAGTCCTCCACACTTTTTGATCCTTGTTGCAAAGAATAGAGCTTTTGCTTGAGTGCTCGAGAATAATGCTTAGGAATGTACCTTCTCCTCATTAAAACCTTCAATTCCTCCCAAGTTTCAATTGGCTCTTCATAGTTTCTTCTCCATTCTGTCTTCAAAGATGTCCACCAAATATTGGCATAATCAACAAATTCGGCCACTGCAAGCTTCAACTTCCTTTCCTCACTAAAATTGTTACAATCGAAAACATGCTCAATTTTGCTCTCATATTGCAAATACTCTTCCGGATCAGATCTCCCATGAAAGGTAGGAATTTTAAGCTTCACTCCCCCGACTCCTCCTTCTCTCTCATGGTTGTACTCCCTCTCAACCCTTCTTAGTGGTAACATTTCTCTTCCCCCTCTTCTTCCTCTTTCTCTTCCTCGACCTACATCTCTCCCACCCCTTGGATTGTATCCAGCTAAAAGGGTTACCTTGTCATCTTCTTCATTTTCAACTACTTCATTATTCATAACTTCCCTTCCTTGAGGATTACCTAAAGCTACTTCAATTCTCTCCATTCGATCTGCCAAGGTGCTAATTACTTGGTTTAAACGAGTAATAGCCCCGGTTTGTGCTTCTCTCCACCTAGCTTCACTAATTTCCTCTCCATTTCCTCCACCTTGATTCATGGTTGTACAAACAATAGCTAAATATGTATAGGACCTCACACACTCAACTCACTGATTTTACACTCGGGACACTCGTGTTTACACACAAAGGTAGGCTATTTGGGAAAAGTGGCTAAATGATGAATTTGGGTGGGCTAATATGGATGAAGCAATTCTTGTAATAGTGAGCTATTCAAGGTAACCAAATCAAGATAATTATGAAATAACAACAATTTAGAACAAAGAAAACAAAGAGAGCAAAGAAATGATCAAGGAAGAAAGATGCTGGAATTTTCGGATAAATTGCACACTGACTTTAAATTTCAAAAACGAACATACTATGTTACGATTTTGACAAAATGTTCTTCTTAACTTTGAAAGATAACACTCAAAGCTAGCTTTTCACTTCAGCACATAGAATCAAATTCGGAGGTTATCAAGAAGTTTAACATGGAATTAGGAGCATTAAGTGCAACAATTACAATACACTGGATAGTTTCAACAAAATGTGTTTGGAAACTGATTAGACCTTCAAATAAACATGCAATTGGTCTAACACTTGATAGAAAATAATGATAATTGATGTCAAAACACTATTATCTCATAAATGTTCAGATTTCATAGATCAAACACCAAATTTGCATGAACAATCCATGAACAATTTCCAGATTTTTTTTTTTTTTTTTGAACTTTAAGATGAATATGAGATCAAAATAAAAAAAAAATTGAAGAATAATGGATGAAATAGAAGGAATGAAATGAATGGACAGAATTTGAAGAAAAGATAACAATTGCATAAACGTAAGATAGAATCAATTCTAGAGTAGGCCACAAAGATGCAACCTAGGCTCTGATTCCAAAATGATAAGGCAACCCTAACTCTCACCCCAAAGATCCAAGCTTGATTAAGCAAGAACCCTTGAATTAAGAAGTTAACACCTCCTTATACGAATTTTGGATCAACCAAGAGATAGGCCAGAAATTGATTACCTCTTAGATCAATGATCTAGAAGCAAGATTGGGAAATCTTGTTCTAGATTGAGTCACTCCACAATCTAACTTGATCAAGGTTGGATTGAATGGCTCGGTTGCATTCTACTACAAGAAATGCTTGGAAGGGTCTCAATCTTGAGAGAACAAGTTTTCATTCAACTAAATCATGTCTCCAAATGACAAAGTTACAGCCCTATTTATACTAATTGAAGAGTCATCTTGAAAGGACACAACCTTTCACTAATGTGGTCTAAATACATCCCCCAACCCTTGAACTCCATACATGAATCTTCTTAAATGTAAATACATGGAATAAATAGATACATAATGCATTATAAATGTGAATGAATCTGGATTTTTAGATTCATCATGACTCTTGGTTGAAAAGGTGCTCCATCAAGCTTGAAAAGTTGCAACTCTTCACATTGTATAGACACCTTAGCTTGGAGATGGATATTCAATGCTTCTTGAAGTCTCTTAGCTCTAGCTCTTGTCATTGGACCTTGTGGCATAATGATTGTCTCATGATTGGGTTGAATTGGAGCTGACTTCCATTGACTTTTAGCTTGAGCTTCGGTTGAGCTTGATTGAGCTGAATTTTCATCTCGTAGACTTCCCTCATGATATTCTTGACTGCGCATTTCCTTATCACAAAGATTTTCCCTTGGTCTCTATAAGTAGAACCCTTGGGTTGAGCCATTAGACATAAAACACATCTCCTCAATAGAGAATTAGAGAATTCTCTCTAGACCTCTTTCTCTCCAATCCCTTGTGGATTTTCTTTCAAGAGGCTCCCACAAGCCTTGGTCCTGTGTTCATGTCATAGTCAGGAAGACTTTGTGGAGGAGATAAAGACCTGCCAGAAATATCTCCATATTATATGAAAGGTATATTTTGCTTAGCCTAAAAAAATTGTATTTTAGTTTAATTCTAAATAAATCAAATGCGATCCAATGCTTTCGCTGTTGATTTAATTTTATTATTCCCTTCAGTATCTTGCTCGAGGACTAGAAAGTATTAGGTTGGGGGTATTTGATGAGACCTAAAAAGTCTCTATTATTTCGTGCCTAATTCGTGCTTGTTCCATTGATTTTGTGAGTATATTGCATATTTTATAGGTAAATTAAGTGCAAGACACATTTTTGAGATGGTACGTTGATTTGAGATTTTTGTGTGGTTGTTTGATGATTTTGTAGAAATTTTAACATAAGGCATGTTTTGAGAGATCCTATGTTGAATCACGGTTCCAACGAGCCAAACTGGAGGTCATTCGAACACCCGAGCAAAAAGATATGGCAAAAATAACCAGTGCTGTCTTAGGAGTAGCGTCGCAACGCGTGCAAGCTATAGGACAATGTTCCAACGCTGTCACGATGTGTATAAGTTCAATCTTTTCGAATTAGGGTTACTCCTTCCTGACTCCAACCATCAATTTTGCGATTTCTTCCTCTGTTCTTCACTGTTTTAGACTGCTTTTGAGTTCATTTTTCATTTTGGGCTTATATTATGGCCCCGAGCTCAGGTGGAGCAATGTTTGGCTATGATTCTCAACTAATTTGAGGTAATTAGGGACTAGTTTTGCAACATTTTTGAGAACTTAAGTATTAATTTCATTTAATTACAGTGAGTATTATGTCTTATTGACTCTTGTGTTTATTCCTAACTTGCTCTTCTTTAATTGACCTGACAACTCAATCGATTTAGGGTTTACTTTGCTATGCTAGAAGAACTCATAGGTGTCCTCGGTCTCTAGCTTAATTAGAGTAGTAAAGGGGCTGGTGGCCACGTCTGTCAGTTAAGTAGAATTGCTTAATTGCGTGTACATGGTAGGCTCTAGAGTCAATTCGCATGTAATAGTTTAATACGAAGGGCCCATCGTCTTAGCCTATGCATTCTAACCTATCTCGAGTCTTTGAACCCTAGTTCTTTGAGGTTAATCCTACGGTGTCCCGAGGATGTCGGTCGGTCTTAAAAGTTCGATAATATTGCATGTTTAGAATAATTCGATGATTAGAGTTGCAAAACGAATCCCGATTTACTTTGAATTAGCACTTTAATTAATTCGTGAGTTCTTGTTTTGTTTCCTTTGCTTTTAATTCCCTTGCATCTTTCTAAATTTAGTTTGTTCTAATTCTTGCATGATTTATTTTTCCACAATTTTAAATTCTTTGCATGAAAACTGATAGCATACATAAATGTGCTATTTTTAGGCTTAGTTTTTGGTTAGTTTTGCTATGACTTCGTGTGCTTTCATATATTTTTATGTTTATTTCTCAGAAACCGAGCATTTGGAGAAAAATCGGAGAATCGTGAGATAATTGGACAAATTTGAGCAACTTAAGGCTATAATTGAAGATTCAAGCATTGAAGAAGAGGAACAAGGCTTTTGGACCCGAGGGCTCCTTATAGCATTGCAATGCCATTTGAGAGGCCTTTCTGCCTTGAAGAATCACAAGCATAGCGTTGCAATGCTACTCAAACATATTTTTTCTTCTTTATAAAATTCAAAGAGACAGCGTTGCAAGGCTGTCTCGATTCTATAAAAGGGAAAGTTATATTTCGAGCAAAGAGAACCGTTTTGGAGAGACCTAAACCCTAATTTCGATAGAGGCAGTGTTTAAGAGGTTTAGAGAGCACATTGGAGAGCTAAAGAGGAGACTCAAGGCTCGAGATCATAGGACATCACGTCGGGAACTAGTGTTGGCATGCGTCGTCCAGTTTTTCTCTTTTCCTTTCTCTTGCTTTCTCAATTTTAGGATTTAGTGGACTGAATTTGCATGTAATTCAGTATTTTTTGACTTTTTAGTTAATTGTAAGATTGTATGAACTATGTTTGATTGTTGAATGTGATTGTAACGTTTTTTATGCGACTTTCTTTGATATGCTTAGCTCTTGGCCATAGCTATGTACGTTGAGTTGAATTTAGCTTGAAAAAGTAAGTTTAACTAAGAACTAGGATGCATAACTAGGTTTAATCTATTGCATAAGAATGAATAGGTTAAAACTAGAAGTTGATAAAAGAATTTCATAATGTCGTGCTTAGTTGTAAAAATAGACCGATAGGTTGATTTCCAACTTGCATAGTTCAACTGGTCTCGAGAGAGTCAATTGAATACTTTAGTAATTCTTGACTTAGAATGGTGTCATGATTCATAATTCAGTAGTCAATTTCATAGTCGGGCTTCATGAATAGCAATTAACGAATGTCTCTCTAAAATTGGACTCCAACTTTGTACATAATAGGATAGATTTTATGCTTTCAACCCAATCTAGAGTTAATGTTCTCTAAATAAAATGAGGCATAAATACCTACGATACTTAATTAAATATAAGAATTCCAATCCCTGTGGATGACCCTAGCCACTATTATTGCAAAATACTTAGATGTCTGGTTTTATAAATTTAATCTTGATACAACCTTCGACAAGTCGTCTGTCAAAATTTGGCACCGTTGCTGAGGATTGGCATATTTTTAGTTTAATTAATATCATGGTGAAAGTGCTGGATTTTAATTTAGAGCGTAAAATAGTGTAAAATTGTATAAATGTTCTTCTTTTGTTTTTCCTTATATAATTGTGTAATTGTTGAGTTTTCTTTAGTTTTTATTCCTTTTGTAAATCATGCCTAAGTTGTGCCTAAGTTCACAACAAGCTGAGAAGAAATCCTCTCTTGAGGATCTGATTGGGAGCTTCATTACTGAATCAAAAGGACCAATCAGCTGGAACAGAGAATTGATGGTATTGTTTCTAGATAAGGAAATGTAATTAAAAGTTTGGAAGTGCAGATGAGTTAGTTGGCCGCCTCCCTAAATGATTTGCATAAAGGAAAGTTCCCAAGTGATACTGAAGTCAATCCTAGAGAACAATGTAAAGCGATAAGTCTGAGAAGTGGGAGACAACTGGAAGGACTAGTGAGACGACTATATGATGAAGATGAGGAAACCGAGATCGGAGATAAAGAAGCTGAAACTATATTTGAGGTCGAGAAGTTTTCTACTCCAACCATACCTGTCGTGCCAAACCAAATCCTGTATCTTCAGAGATTCAAGAAGAAAAGTTGCAGCAGTGAATTCTCTAAATTCTTGGATATGTTTAAAAAGCTTAATGTTACCATTCCCTTTGCAGAGGCATTAGAGATGGTTCCCAGTTATGCAAAGTTCATGAAGGATATTTTAATTCAAAAGAAGAAATTTGGGACTCTAGAAACAATACACATGACGAAAGCGTGCACGGATGCACTACACAAAAAGTTGCCAACCAAACTGAAAGATCCAAGGAGTTTTACTGTTCCCTGCACTATTGGCAACTCTTATTTTCACAAGGCTTTATGTGATTTAGGTGCTTCTATTAATTTGATGCCTTTCTGTGTGTATAGGACATTGGGAGGAGCTCCAACCCACCAACATCTCTTTACAACTCGCAAATCGCTCATTGGCCTTCCCTAGAGGTATAGTAGAAGATGTAATAGTTAAGGTTGACAAATTCTTTATTCTTGCAGACTTTGTGGTGCTTGACATGGAAGGAGATGATGATATCCCCATCATCCTTGGACGTCCTTTCCTAGCTACAGGGGAAGCTTCTATCAGTGTAAAAGATGATAAGTTATCCTTCAAAGTCAATGATGAGAAGGTAACTTTTAACATGCACAACGCAATGGGGTATCCTCTAGAGGTAAATCAAGTTATAGGCGTTGACTCGATTGATTGTTTGGCTAATGAATTTAATCGTGATACGACCTTTAACAAGTCATCTGTCAAAAACCCTCCATTGGTTTGTTGTTTTAGCAGTTCAAGGATAGAAAATTAAATAACCATAGTTTCACCTCCCTTGTGTTCAACCTGACCACTTTTTACTGCAAATCGTGGTTGGTTTATAAATTTATTTGACTGTGTGTGTCGAGCACATCAAGTAAGACAAGTTGTGCCCATGGATATAATCACTACATACAAATCAATCATTCATGAGTTATTCGTAATTACAACTGGGTCAAAAGTTACCATTGTAATTACATCTTGCACCTTAAGTACTACTGATCCTCTAATAAACAATTTGTTTATGATCCAACCATAAACTAAGTCCCTCTCGGGCCAGTGAGAGGGTGGGGCCCTATTGTTCAAGTCTCGAAATTAGTAGTTTAGGGAACTACTCATCTACTTATCCGATATGAGAATGAGTGAATTCCATCTTGTGAGATTATGTTCCTAGCTCCCTATTTGGTCAAGTCCCCAAAATAGTAGACTTATTGAATCGGCTACAAAAGCCATTCTCACCCATGCAAATCAAAGGACAAGCTCTCACAGGCAGGAGTCGATAACTCACTTAAGATTAAGATCAAGTTGCGTATGATCATCCTGATGAAATTTTAATTTTCTCAATTAATGGATTGATAAAAAGAGATTAAATATTTTGTGGTCCAGTGACAGGACTCAAAAAGTCCTAAATTTCTATGCCTAAATCTTGTGGTATTTAATGGTTTAACGTGCTTAATTCTCCATTTTGTAGGAAAATTTGTCCAAAGAGCATTTCAGAGCTTATTGAGAGGTCATTCAAACCCTAATTGGACAATTGGAGAAGAAATGACCAAAATTCCCTAGGGAGCAACGTCGAGACACTCCAAAGAGCCCTTGCTTGACTCTAAAAGATAGAATGTCAGGATGCAGGACAACATTGAGAAGTTGTCCCAAACGTTTCGACGCTTGAACAGTAAGCGCAGGTCGACGCTACAGCGAGCCCAAAGACGCTGGTCTTCAGCGAGGCAGCGTCGAGACGCTTCCTCTAGTGTCTTAACGCTACTGCAAGAACTGTAAATGGTTCTTCTCTGTAATTAGGTAAAACGGGATGTGATTCTAGTTACAAAACTCGAAATTCTCTCTAGTTTTACTCTCACTTTAGCCCATTTTACTTAGTTTTCTTATTGTGGCTTGTATTATGGTCATTTTATCTTCTATTTCTATGCTCGGCTAGACAATTAAGAGGGTTCGAGAGCTATTTCAGGACTCCAACATGTATGTTTTGAGATTTTGCTATTAATTCCATGTTGTACTTTGTTCTTAATGGGTTTTTCTGCTTGATTTACGGTTATCATTGATTGAATGCTTTAGATTGGCAACCTAGAAGTGTTTATTTCTATGTATGGCTAATTTAGAACATTTGTGGCTTTCATGTATGTGTCTTAAGCACTTAGTAGATATAGGCCATTTCTTTCCTTAAAAGAGGAATTCATGATTCTCGGGTTAAGATTTAGGCCTTAGTAGAAAACCAACACCTAGATTAATTAAGCTATCTAGTTTACCAAAGTGTCATTAACCAGTCTTGTGCTTAATGCTATTAACTCAAGTGCATGGAATGCTATCGTGCCTAGCTCCAAGGGTTAATTTAGGATTAAATGAGTGCTAAGCTTAATTAATCTCTTAAGGGACCTCGAGTAGGCGACTTTTCCACTTAATTGGGTTAAGCATTAGAATAGAGTACGTGTAAGTAGAGTTAATCAGTGATAAACAGACATGTTGGATCCCGAATGATGCTCTGAACCAGTTTGCTTTTTTAAGTGATTTAATTTTCTTTTGTTTAAGCCTTCGTTTTTTAATTTTCCTTGCATTTTACTTTATTTGTATCCAATTCAAGCATGAGAGGAGAATCGAACGTTCCAAACAACTCCAACTAGCCTTCCTATGGATCGACCTGGCCACTATATTGCAAATATTAGTTGGTCTAGTTTATAAATATTATTTGACGGGTCTGATGAGCTCGATCATCTAGTCTTATACAAACTTATTATATAAAATACCCTCACTCACATGTCTCCACATGAACAATTTGATTAAATCATTTGTAACTATTACAAAGTGGGTCGTATTAATAGTATTACCAGAATAAGACACCCAATCTTATCCTTATACTATGCCCTTTAGGTGATTTCTTGAACGTGATTCTCTCGTATGTCAACCACATACTTTTCGATATTACACTAATAACCTTAGATTTTTCATATAATGGATAATATTATATTAGAAATAAAATAATCAAAATTATTATTAATTATTAAATAAACCATTAATTATGAGACTTTAGAGCATAAATCCCAACAAAGACAACTGGATGTGAAGAACACTTTTCTCAATGGCTACCTCAAAGTAGAAGTATACATGACTCAGCCTCCAAATTTTTCTAAACTCGAACTACCTAACCATGTATGCAAGTTAAAAAAAAAAGGCAATCTATTGACTCAAACAAGACCCTATAACTTGGTTTGATCATCCCTATCAATTTTTACTGCACCTAGGTTTTAATTGTAGTCCCTCATATCCTTATTTCTTCCTTTACAAGCATGACAAAGTTCTTATTCTAATGTTAGTATATATAGATGACATTATAACCACAAGAAAGATGTTGGCCAACTCCACAATTTTTTTTGGTATAAAAGTACAAAACTACTCAAAAGGCTATCATATAACTCAAATAAAATATATCAAAGATCTATTAATCAAGGCAGAAATGATAAGGGCCTCACCTATCTCTACACCTATGGCTCTAAATCCAAATTGCTCTCCAAGGAATGAAGAACTAGTGGATCCTACATTAAACAGAAGTTTGGTGGGATCACTCCAATATCTCATATTAACTAGACCGAATATAGTCTATGTTGTAAATAAAGTTTGTCAGAATATGCAACAACCTCAAATGAAGCATCTAAGGGAAGTTAAACGGACCCCGATAATTCTCATTCATGAGGATTATTTGGCCTTTAAACTTAGTTATACTAGTGATTTTTATTCATATTATTTAGTGAAAATAGAAAAGTGGTTGAATTTAATCACATTATTGTTGGAAGACGTTTAAATTAAGTAAGTTGAGAAAATAAAACAAAAGAAGAAAAAAATTACACTTACTTAATGTTTTGATGTAGGATTTTTACAGAATGCAACAACATAGCAATTGCAATTTTGACAGATCTGGAAATTAAGGAAAAACGCAAATTTCGAGATTTTGAGCGAGAATTACCCACTATTTCAGCTAGATTATGAGCTGTAATTGTCCATCAACCAAGAGGAAAACCCTGGCATGAAGTCCCTGTATATTCTGGAGAAGAAGACAATAAGAGGGAGCTCGATTTTGGGAGAAGAAGTTTGTTTTTATTTTTGGGTTTTTAAGTTCCGTAGCTTCTGTTTTTTTTTTAAAATTTTTAATTTTATGTGTTGTTCTTCTTCCTTTAAGTTCCTAACCTCTTCCTCAATCCCATCTCAACAAGAATTGGGTGTGGTTATGAACAATTGTCTTATTCGATTGAGCTGCGAGGAATGTGTTTTTTTTTTTGAGTAGATGACTTCTTATTCAATTTCTGCAAGCTTACTAATTTTGTTTCTGTTATTTGATTTAAAATTAGCTATTGGTTTGTATGTTATTTTTTTAACATTTTAATAAAGTTGAAGATTGTTCTAATTCCAGAGCATTATCTTGGCAAAGTAAGATTTTCATACAAGTTGTTTGCAAGAGTTCTTTAGATTATTTTCATTTCTCTTTCATACCAATGGATTTCTTTAATTCAAGCGTACTGTTTTTTTGTTAGTTTTATCATGATGAGCTAAATTTCCTTTGAGATTCAAGTTTGTGAATGCCCTAGAGGAAAGATGTAAGGCTCTATAGCAAAAATAATCTAGCTAATTCTTGAACTATTGTTTGCTTTTGGTGAGTTCAATGTTGGGTAAACCCTAGTTGGCTATCTAGTGTTGCTTGCCAAGCTAAACTTAATACCGAAAGGGTTAAGGGAAGCGGATGTCGCAAAAGCAATAGAGGAAAAGGCTTAGACATAAGTCCTGAAACATCGACCCTAGACATAGGGCAAGACTCCAAAACCACTAGAGTTGTGCGCTGATATATCTAAGTTAGATTAGCCATAGAAATATAGGTTTAATAACTTAGTCTCCTAAAGATACTTCATAGAAGGTCGAATAGGAGTCAAATTTGGTTTACTTAATTCTTGAGTTAGCTATGATTGCAATTTCCTTCTTGTTGCATTTCTTTCCAAAGGGGCATTAGCATCTTGAATCCCTTCTTTATTTTCATTTATTTTTCAAACAATTTTTCTTTTAGTCAAAACACCTCACAAATCATTTACACCCACAATTAGTTTTAGTTGCAATTTGTCAACGATTGTATGCTATTTTAATACTTTTTATTAAAACCCATTCCCTTGGGTACTTTACTGTAGAGTACTTCCAGTTTCTTATTACTTCGATCACGTGCACTTGCGTGTAGCAACCAATTAGACCCCATAGATATCTAAAAAAAAAAACTATTCAACATGGCATTACTTTTTTTAAAAACAGTTCTCTCAACTTATATGGTTTTTGTGATGCAGACTGGAGAGGATGTCTAATACCCAGGAGAAGCACCTCAAGCTACTGTATCTTCCTAGGATCCAACTTGATATCTTAGTATTCAAAGAAGCAACCTACTATTTCTAAATCAAGCTCTAAAGCAGAATATAGAGTAATGGAAAATTCAGCAGTTGAAATCACATGGATCACATTTCTATTTCGTGACATGGGAATACCTCTTATCGCTAAGTGCAAGCGACGTAGAGCGGCAAACGTCCTCGAAAAAGGAGATTTTAAAAAGGATTCGCCACCAATCTTTTTTACGATGTGATTGGGTACCAAAATAAAATAAAACAAACTTTTTTTAGAAAAAAGAAATAAAAATGGTATGCGAAAACCAGATTTGGGCTCGAAAGTTGTTTGTGTGTGGGGAAGGTGTTAGCACCCCACAACGTCCATTAAGAACAGTGGGCAAATTCTACCTTGAATTGAAAAAAAGATTTTGGAAGAAAAGCTTATTTAGGAAAAAGAGATTTTTAAAGCAATGTCTTATTAACCTTTCATTCCTCCAATATTTGAAGTCATGATCTCATAAAATAAGTGGATAAATATCCATCAATTTGACTATATTAGAATTATTTCCAAGACTTTAGGAAATATTATTCACCTCAAGAATATGATAAAATTTTACGATTTCTCAACTCCGTCCTCGATTAGCCTTTTATAAAAGAAAGTTTTTAAATTTTTTTTTTTTTGTTTTAATTAAATTCAAATTTTCTTGGGATCAAAATCCTGGACTCAAAAGATAATGGTTCACTACCTCAAGAATCTGTTGTAGGAATTTTTAGGAAAAACGACCACTACAAGATTTTTGAATTTTTTCGATGCAGATAAACGTTGGGCAAAAGTCCATATTGCGTCGACAATACCTTTGCCGACGCTGATATCGGAAAAACCTAGTCAACAGAGGTTTTTTCGACGCCAGCTGAACTTCACGTCAGTAGAAATTGAATCTTTCGATGCCAGCAATATGGCGTCGGCAGATCCAGTTGTCCAAATCTCTACCGACCAAGAGAATTGTGTGTCAACAGAAGCATGTTATGCCAACGCCATGTGCTCATGCCTCAGCAGAGATTTGGGGCAATTGAACCGTCGACACCGTGTAATGGCATCGACAAATCCTGTTTCTTTCGATGTAGTGTTGACAAAACCTCTAATGTCAATTTTTTTTTTTTACAATTTTTTTTTTCAATTTAGATCCTACTATAACTAAATATACATGTATACAATATAAAATATAATCTAAATTTTTTCAAAATATAATTTAAATTGCATTTAAAACAAACCCAAATATGTTCTTACACATGTCTTAAATCATACTAAATATTTTTTAATTGAAAGTTGGAAATACAAAGAAAATTTCATAAAACATTGAAGGAAAATTTTTGTCATAGATCCATCTTGGAATTCCGCCCCCATAATCTTGCTCGACCTTGAAGTACCTAAAAAAAATTTAAACTTAGTAAAACTCAAGTAACATACTCTAACTTCGCCAAACATATACTAAACAATCTTAAACTTCAAAATCAACACCCATAACTAAACTTAACATATTTAAACTTATAGACACAAAAACTAAACCATAATTTTGCCCCAAAAGCATGTAAATTCAAATTAGTCCCTAAACCACAAACTCCCACCAAGCATGTGAATATTGCAAACAAAGCACACGAACTCCAACAATTCAAACACACCACAATCTATGCTTAACATGTATATCTTAAGCTCCAATACACAAGAACTAAATAATTTTTTTTGCCAAAAGCATGTAAATCCAACATGGTCCTTAAACCACAAACTCCCACCAAACATGTAAACAACTCAAAAAAGTACACAAACTCCAACAATTCAAACACACCACAACTTATGCTTAACTTGTATATCTCAAGCTCCAACACACAAGAGAACTAAACCAAAATTTTAGCCAAAAGCATGTAAATCCAAAATGGTCTGATAGGACTAAAATAGTCCTTATTTTTTATGCCTAAATCTTGTGGTTTCTAATGATTTTATGTGCTTAATTCCTTATTTTGTAGGTAAATTAGTCCAAAGAGCACTTTGGTGCATTTGGCATGTTTTTGTAGCCTTTTAGAGCGTTTGGGGTGAATTTGAACTCAATTGGAGGTCATTCAAGCCTTAATTGAAGAAAACGAGGACAAATGACCATTTTGCCCCTGGAGGAAGCGTCTAAACGTCGTGATGACGATCAAAAGATGCTAAAGACAAAATGTTGGGAAACAGGATAGCATCGAGACGTGACTATAGTGAGCATCTGCTCACGCGACATTTTGGCGAGCCCCAAAGATGCTGGTCTTGAGATAGGACAGGGTCTCGACGCTACTTTAAGAACTATAAAAGGATTTTTCCTTTTAGGGCAACGAGTCTTCAATCTTTCTTGGCCGACTTGCAGACCTCCTCCTTCTGATTTATACACATTTTTAGTCCTTTACCATTTTTGGGTTGAATTTGTACTAATTAATGTCGTCGGGAGTGAGTTTCGAGGCTACCGACTAGTTTGTAACGTCGTTTCGAGGCGAATTAAGATCGAATTTGTACTTTGGGAGGTTTAGTTTTTAATTTCTTGTTAATTTCTGTGTTCAAGCATGTTTAGGACGCTGTTATACTCCATTGAATGAGATTAGCATTTTAGACTTGATGAATCTTGTACGTTTGTTTTATTCATCGCTATGCACATGTTTGAAATTCATTGTTTTATGCATTTGCTTAATTAAGTAGCACCTAATCTGGCTTGTGCTTGCATAGAATGAGGCTTAACCTCTTCGTGTAGTTTGCATAATAGGTTTTGGGACTCGAGCAACTCCTTAATTGAATTAGACTTTCTAAATTAATTATGGAGGTTTAACCAACTCTAGAGTGTAATGAAATTGATTCTCTAGGCATGGAATGCTACCTTGCCCAGCTTAGAGGGTTAATTAGAGGCTATTAGATGCTAGGTCGACATAGTCTAACTTTGGAGAGCCATTAGGTGCCTATCAGGCTTCATCGGGTGGGCTAGTTAATTGCTTAATCTAGAAGTTTGCATCAATCTCTCAAAATCCAATGATCACGGTACAAATTTAGATATGATGAACCCCCGATCCACTGTTTAAAAGGTAATTCTTGTTTTTCTTCTTTTAATTTTCATGTTTAATTTTCTGCCTTTAATTTTCCCGTTTAATCTTTACTCTAAAAAAATAAAAACCCCTCACCACACTCAATTTAGTTTGGTATAGTTCAAATTAAATTGGAAAACAATCAACTAGATTCCCTGTGGATCGACCTGGACACTATATTGCAAATTTTAGTTGGTACAATTGATAAATATTACTTGACAGGTCTGACGAGCTAGATCAAATTGGCGTCGTTGTTGGGAGGTAACAATTGATTATTTCCTTGTTTGATTTGAAATCCTAATCGCCCATCTTTTTGCTTTTGTACTTTACTATTTCTTTGCGGGCGTTTGAATCCAGATTCTCACTTAATTTGCAAAGGAAAGATGTGCTCAAATAAAGAAGCGAGAAGAGAGTAAAAGAGAGCCTAACGTAGATATCATTACCTAACCTCGTCAGAGCTTAAACGAAAAAAATTATGGGTGAGAGCACCTTAAAAGAACTTGCAACTCCATATTGGAATCAACAACCACTGTGCATCGTTTAACCTGAAACCCAAGGTGTTTTCGAACTTAAATCTGGTTTACTTTGTTTATTATCGATTTTTCATGGTACGATCCGTATAAGCACCTAAAGGATTTTCATGTGGGTTGCTCGAGAATGAAGCCCCAGAGTGTGACAAAGGACCAGATGAGTTTGAGGGCATTCCTTTTCAATTTGAAGGACCATATTAGAGATTGACTGCATTACATTCCTTCAAGTTCCATCACGACATGGAACGAGATGAAGAAGAAGTTTCTATAGAAGTACTTCCCGATTTCAAAAGCTAGGAGCATCATGAGGAAAATTAACGACATCACGCAAGGAGATAAGAAGCCATTACACGCCTATTGGGAGCGCTACGAGCGTTTGTGTGCAAGTCTCCCTAATCACCAAATTCCTGATAACCTGCTCATTCAATTTTTCTATGAAGGCCTTCTTCCAGGTGATAGGAGTTTGATTAATGCAACCAGTGGAGGTTCTTTGACTGATAGAACTTTATCAAAGGCGCGGAGGCTCATTTTAAATATGATTGATAATTCATGCCAGTTTGGAATGCGATCTCCAGTAGCAGTTGAGCAGTTGAAGGAGGTAACAGAACTTAAATCTCAAGTTTCTAATCTTATTATTTTGGTTGAAGGGCAAGCACAAATGATTGAAACGGTGAACCAGCTATGAAAAGACATGAAGCAAAGTGTTGATGCCTATGGAGGGTGCACCAAATCACAACAGGCACCTGTGCAAATGCAAGTGATAGCATGCATAAGTGTGCTATTTCTAGGCTTATTTTTATGCTAATTTTGCTATGATTGTGTGTACTTTCATGTATTTTTATGTATATTTTGCAGAAATCTAGCAATTGGAGCAAAACCGTAGTTTTGAAAAGTATTTGGATGAATTCGGAGCAACTTAAGGTTATATTTGAGGATTCAAGTGTTGAAGAAGAAGAACAAGGCATTTGGACTCGAAGGCATAGCGTTGCAACGCTGTTTGAAGAGCCTTTCAACCTTGAAAAACCGCAAGCTCAAACAAAATTTTTCCTTCTTTATAAGATTTGAAGGGACAACGTTGCAACGCTGCCCCTAACATTGCAACGCTGTCTCGATGTCTATAAAAGGACCTTATTCATTCGAGCAAAGGGAGCCGTTTTGGAGAGACCTAAACCCTAATTTTGATAGAAGCACTGTTTGGAGGTCTAGAGAGCAACTTGGAGAGCTAAGAAGGAGACTCAAGGCTCGGGATCGTGGGACCTCACGTCTGGAATGAGTGTTGGCACGCGTTGTCCAGTTTTCTCTTTTCCGTTTTACTTTATGTCTTAAATTTTTGGATTTAGTGGACTGTATTTGAATGTATTTGAGTAATATAGACTCTTAGTTGATTGCTTTATTGTTATTAAACTATGTTTGACTTATTGAATGTGTTTGTAACGTCTTTTATGCATCATGAATTAATTTTCTAAGCTCCCAACCATAGCTTTGTTTGTTAAGTTAAATTTAGCTTGAGAAAGTAAAATTAACTAAGAACTTATATGCATAAATAGGATTAATCTATTGCATGAGAATGAATAGGTTAATGCTAGAAGTTATTAAGAGAATTTCATAATGTCATGTCTAGTTGTAGAAATAGATCGAGAGGTTGATTTACATCTTGCATGAGTTCAATTGGGCTCGAGAGAGTCAATTGGATATTTTAGTAATTCTTGGCGTAGGGCTGTTGCATGTTTCATAATTCTTTAGTCAATTTCATAGTTGTACTTCATGAATTGCAATAAAATTGGACTCCAACTTTGTACATAATAGGTTATGTTTTATGTTTTTGTCTAAAGAACCAAATCAAAATTAGTTTTGTCTAAATAAAATTAGGCATAATTAACTGTGGCACTTAATTGAATCTAAGACACTCAATCCCTGTGGATGACCTTGGCCACTATTATTGCAAAATACTTAGAGGTCTGGTTTTTATAAATTTAATATTGATAGGACCTTTAACAAGTCGTTTATCAACAAGCCTTAGATTCAAGCTCATGTACGTTGCTTGAGGATTATGTTAAGATTTTAGCATATGATGCACAACAATTTCAATAGGAAACACGAGATATGTTCACTTAGCTCATTTCCATGTTTGAGACATGAAGCTTGAACAAAGAACTTCAAGAAGGCCAGAACGAGGACATTAGTGCCATTAACTTGAGAAGTGACAAGAAAATTCCATTCTAAGCCCCACCTGTGGAGCAGCCACAAGAAGAGAACCCAACTCCAATGGTTAAAGAAGAAGAGAAGATTGCTTCACCACAACAAAGAGGGGTAGTTTTCGATCCACCATTGAATTTAAATTCCTACGTTCCTAAAGATCCATTTCCTAGCAGGCTAGCTAGACCCAAAAGAGAAAAATAAAGACAAGGAGGAGGAGATTTTAGAAACTTTTAGGAAAGTGGAAATCAATATTCCTTTGTTGGATGCCATCAAGCAGATCCCTAAATACACGAAATTCTTGAAAGAGTTATGCACCAACAAAAGGAGGACAAAAGAGCAAGATAGGATTTTGGTAAGTAGAAATGTTTCAGCCATTCTTCAAAGGAACTTGCCTGAAAAATGCAAGAACCTAGGTATGTTTACCTTGCCTTGTGTTATTGGAGATAAAAAGATAGAGAATGCCATGCTAGACTTAGGCGCATCCATCAATGTCATGTCATACTATATATACAAGGAGTTAAATTCGAATGACTTGCATGAGACAGGCATAGTTATACAATTGGCCGGTAGATCCCAAATACACCCTTTAAGAGCAGTAGAGGATGTACTAGTTAGAATGAATGAGTTAATATTCTCTATTGACTTCTATATTTTGAATATGGATGGTAACTCCCATGCGTCGTCTGCGTCCATCTTGTTAGGAAGACCATTCATGAAAACTGCTAAAACAAAGATTTTGGTTGTTGAAGGTACGATTTCTGTTGAGTTTGGCATAAAGTACCCTAATGAGGATGCTCATTCATTGTGTTGTTGATGTAGTTGACTGTCTAGTGCAGGATGTTTTTGTTGATGATGATATTGGACAGGATTTGTCTGAGCTATTTGATGAGACTGGTTTGAAAGAGATAAAATCACTTACTAACTCTGAACTTGCTAATTTTAAGGCTCAAGTCTCTGCCAAGGAAGATAAAATGCTTTCTTCTATTTTGCAGGCACCCCAACTGGAGTTGAAGGCTCTTATGGACCATCTAAGGTATGCGTACCTAGGTGACAAGGAAACCTTGCCTATTATCATCTCCAAACACCTTACCCAAGAGCATGAGGATAGGCTTGTGAGTGTGCTAAAAGAGCATAAGCTTGCAATGGGCTGGACATTGGTCGAGATAAGAGGATTAAGCCCAACTTTGTGCATGCACTGAATTCTGCTGGAGGAAGGAGCAAAACCATCCAGAGAATCCTAGAGACACCTCAATCTTGTAATGAAGGAGGTAGTGATGATAGAAATATTGAAGCTTTACGAGTTAGGTATTATCTATCATATTTCTAATAGTAAATGGGTGAGCCAAATTCATGTAGTTCCTAAGAAAACATGCATGACTGTAGTTAGGAATAAAAATGATGAATTCGTACGCATGATAGTTCAGAACGGATGGAAAATGTGCATTGATTATAGGAAGATAAATTCTGTAACAAGAAAGGATCATTTTCCTCTGTTCATTGACTAGTGGTTGAGCGTCTAGTTGGAAAACCATTCTTTTGCTTCTTAGATGGATTTTCAGGTTTCTACCAAATACCCATTGCGCAAAGGGATCAAGAAAAGACTACCTTCACTTGTCCATACGGTACGTTCGCTTTTCGAAGGATGCCTTTTGGCCTATGTAACGCTCCAGGTACATTTCAAAGATGCATGATGAGTATATTTTGTGAGTTTATTGAGAATTGCATTGAAGTGTTCATGGATGATTTCACAGTGTATGGTGGTTCCTTTGATGAGTGTTTGTTGAATCTAGCTAAGGTCATGAAAAGATGTATTGAGTGTAGTCTTGTTTTAAAATTTGAAAAATGTCATTCCATGGCTAGTTAGGGCATAGTGTTAGGACATGTAGTCTTAGCAAGAGGGATTGAAGTTGACAAGGCTAAAATAGATGTTATGGCTAACCTTCCCTACTCTACAAACGTTAGGGAAGTTCAACCCTTTCTTGGCCATACAGGGTTCTATTGCAGGTTCATAAAGGACTTCAGCAAGATCGCCTGCCAATGACAAGCCTACTACAAAAGGATGTGCCCTTCGAGTTCAGCATAGAGTGTAAGAAGGCGTTCGATCTTTTTAGGGAGTTGTGACTAGTGCACCCATCATCCACCCTCTTCTATGGGACCTTCCCTTTGAGATCATGTGTGATGCCAGCGACTTTGCTGTTGGAGCAAATGACTCATTCCCGATGAATACTTATTCCAAACACAAGGTATGACTTCTTGGTACGCTGATTTAGTTAATTACTTAATCACTGGGATTTTACCTTATACATTTAATGGATCTAGGAAGAGCAAGATTAGGAGTGAGTTTAAGTATTATGTGTGGGAGGACCATTATCTTTGGAAGTTCTATTCTTAACAAGTCATTATGAGATATGTGCCTGATAACAAGATGCAATTAGTTTTAGGATTTTGTCATGAGTATGCATGTGGAGGCCATTTTGGCCTTAGAAGGACTGCTAGGAAAGTGCTTGATTCGAGACTTTACTGGGAGACATTGTTTAGGGATGTCTATTGATAATTCTCATTTATGAGGATTATTTAACCTTAAACTAGGTTGTTCTTGTCATTTTTGTGTGTTTTGTGTGGTATAACGAGCAAGCTAAAAATGGTGTTTATGAGATTAATTCATGAAAGCTTGTCGGAGTATTGAAAATGAGGAAAGAAATTGAAAAAAGAATGGAAATTAAACAAATTTGTTGTTTTTGTGTAGATTTGGAGCAAGTACAAAAATGCAATTGCATTCTACTTTCGAAATACAATTGCATTTATGTGGGAAAAGAAGATGGTGAACAAAGAAAAAAATGCAATTGCATTCAACTTTTGAAATGCAATTGCATTTTCTGAAAAATCTAAAAAATGCGAGATTTACGGAAATTTTGAAATTTATGGAGGTTTTTGCAAGATTTGGGAGATTCTTTAGCCCGATTTCATGTCTGCAAGTTGACCCAAGATTGAAGGAGCACAAAGATGGAAATCCTAGCCCTCAATGCCTATAAAAATGGGGAAAACGAACCAAAATGTGGTTGGGTTTTTCTGCTCGCCCACAGTTAGTAGTTCAACATTTTTTTTGTCATTTTTACAGCAGTTTGCTCTTCATTTTGCTCTGAAAATTTCGAGATTGATCCCTCGTCAACAAAAGTTAGAGGAGGTGAAGAGCTAATCGCATTTGAAGGTGTATTTGGTTCGATCAAGCATGGAAGCTATTGGTTTAAAGTTATGTTAAGTTCCAGAATTGTTTTTCTATTTTATTTTCGTTCATTTTATTCTACAACCGACTTTTGTGTAATTTGGATTTTTCAAGATGATTGAATTTGAGTTAGCTTCTTATTCATTTGATTTTAGTTATCTTCTTTATTAAGAACAGTTTGCTCTTGATGATTATATTTCAACAAGAATCTGAATTTCCATTAAAAGATGTTTCTGTCCTTGAATTTTTGTGAGTACCTTTGAAATTGTTGGATTAATCTTATTCAAGTATTTTCTTGATAAAAATCACTGGGCTGTTTAGTTTTTGAATTTTTCTCTTTTTTTTTCAATTAATTGTTAATTATGAATTTTGTATCAATTCATTTGTTGTTTTTCATCCCCATCATAATGAGCTAAATTTTTTTAGGTGTTCGGGTTGGTGAAAGCCCTAAAGAAAAATGTAAAAGCTCTAAAGCATAACCAATCTAGCTATCATGTGAACTTAGTTTGTTTTTGTTGAGTTTAGATTTGGGTAAACCTAGTCGGCCAACTAGTGTTGCTTGTCAAGCTCGAACTAAATATCGAAAGGGTTAAGGAAAGGCAGATGTCACAAAAGCAATGGAGGAAAAGGCTTAGAAATAAGTTCTGAAACATCGACCCTAGACATAGGGCGAGACTCCAAAACCACTAGAGTTGTGTGCGAAAATATCTAAATTAGATTAGTCATAGACATATAGGTTTAATCACTTAGTTTTCACATGTTAGCTACGATTGCAATTGCATTTTTTATAGCATTTTTCTAAGAGGTGCTTGAACCACTTGAATTCTCTTATTTTCACTCATTGATTTTTCACCCTTTTTCGTTAACAAACCAACCTCCCAACATTTTTATAACCTTGGTTACCGAAATTGCAATTTGAAAACAATTTTTGCTATCTTTTGAATTTTGTTGTATTCGTTCCCTGTGGGATAGATACTCTGGAATACTTCCAGTTTTATATTACTTGCATTGACAGTGTGAACTTGCACTAGACTGGAGCTTGTTTTGAATTAAAAAAAATCTTTTCTTAAAAGCCCTACGTTTCAGTTTGATCATCTATCTTTTTTTCAAAACTTGTGATCGTTGTCAAAGGGTAAGAGCCATAACTCGTAGGAATGAAATGTCTCAAACACCCATAATTATTTTTGAGATTTTAGATGTGTGGGGATGGATTTTATAGGCCTTCTACCTTCATCATGTGGTTATAGGTACATTATTTTAGTTGTGGATTACATATCTAAGTGGGTGGAAGCAAAAACCACCATTACTGATGACTCTAAGACTGTTGTAGGTTTCTTGAAATCTAACATCTTTAGAAGGTTTGGAGTCATGCGAGCCATTATAAGCGACCAAGGCACCCATTTTTGCAACAAAACCATTGAGAGCATGATGAAGAAGTATGGAGTGATTCATAGAGTTGCTACTTCTTACCACTCCCAGACGAATGACAAGTGAAAATTTCTAATCGTGAGGTTAAGTCAATTCTCGAAAAGATAGTGAATCCTAAAAGGAAAGACTGGAGGCTCATATTAGAAAATGCCTTGTGGGCATATCATACAACTTACAAGACACCCATTGGGATGTCTCCCTTTAGGACAGTGTATGGTAAGGCGTGACACCTGCCGGTTGACATTGAGCATAAGGCATATTGGGCGGTGAGGAAGTGTAACTATAACTGCAACAAGCTGGTAAGCAGAGACTTCTTCAACTTTAGGAGCTTAAGGAGATGAGGCTTAAGTCATACGAGAATGTTATGATCTATAAGGAAAGGGCAAAGTCATTCCATGATAACATGCTTGTCAGGAAGAACTTTGACGTTGGGCAGAAGGTCTTACTATACAATTCTTGCCTCAAACTAATGCCAGGTAAATTTCTCTCCCGATGGTTAGGTCCTTTTGTTATCACTAATGTCTTCCCTCATGGTGTAGTGGAAATATAGAGTCTTGATACAGGAAAAAATTTAAGGTGGATGGGCATAGGCTCAAGGTCTTTAACGAAGGTGATCCTGTTTCCATTCTCCCAGCATTTGCTTTAGAACTCCTAATTTATTGGGACCCCGGGTGAAGGAGCCGTACCACGAGTCAAGTAATCGACTATAAAAATTTGCACTTCCTGGAGGCAACCAAGCAACCAAAATTCTATTGCTTTTTTTTTTCTTAGCATAGTTAGTTTTTGGTTGTGCTTGGAAGGAGACGTTCTAAGAGGATAAACTATTTCATGACGCGAGACCTCACCACCACCTACATGCTACCAGAGTCTAGGGAGTATTCTTACGTTTCCTTTCGTTTATCTGTGTTCATTGATTCTTAGCACACATTGAGGACAATGTGTTGTTTAGGTTGGGGGTGGGGTGCGCTAAATTTCTTAAATTGTGAGCTTGTATGTATGATGATTTGATTACTTACTTTGTGATGATGACAATCGATGACATGCTGGATATATCGCTTTGATTGCACTTGTCTGGAGCATCTGAATGTTATTATGAATTGAGTCCCTTTTTGGAACCTTTAATTTTCTATCCTTCCCACACATTTTGAGCACAGTTAGCCTACATTTTGTAGTCCTGAAGGTTTAAGGTAGAATTATAGAGCTTATACTCCTATTGTCACTCCGATAGGTGTAAGGACTTGTCGGATAGTTGACTTGCTTCAAAAGGGTGAAATGAGTTGTTTAGGAAAATTTTTGCCCATTTGCCCCCCCAAAAAAAAACTTGTAATGTGTTAAGAGAAATCATCGGGTAAATAGAGCTACCATTGTTGTGATCAGTTAGCCCACCCATTGAGTGCTCCCTCTGGGTACGGGTCCCTGCAACAGTTGTTCGAAAGCTATCACCCTTGATTTTCAAAGTGATGGAAGTTTAAAGGATCCTTGTTCTTTATCATCGGGCGCTTGGTAGCCTATTTCTTTTTTGACAGCTTGGTTGCTTGATGGCTTGTCCTTAGTGCCAGTGTAGGGGGAAGATGGGTCGAGAGTTCTATAAACCTATCTCGGGCTTATAGGGACTACTTTAGGAAGGTTTCACACATGCACAGGAAAGGTTAGAATAGTGTTTCAAGGGCCTCTTGGATGGATAATGTTCGTCATGTTTCCCTTGTTCGATTTTTGTGATATCCCCAAGCATTGAGGTTAGAGTTACGTGTTAGCAATCGATGATTGTCTTACTTTTTGTGTATCTTGCTCGTGGACTAGCAAGATTTAGGTTGTGTGTAATTTGATAGGACTAAAATAATCCTCGTTTTCTATGCCTAAATCTTGTGGTTTCTAGTGATTTTTCGTGTTTAATTCCTTATTTTGTAGGTAAATTAGTATGAGGAGCATTTTGGTGTATTTGGCATGTTTTTATAGCCTTTTAGAGCGTTTGGGGTGAATTTGAACTCAACCGGAGGTCATTTGAGCCCTAATTGAAGAAAATGAGGACAAACGACCATTTTTCCCCTGGAGGAAGTGTCTAGACGTCGTGATGACTCTCAAAAGATGCTGAAGACAGAATGCTGCTAAATAGGACAGCGTCTCGATGCTGCTACAGTGAGGATCGCGCGACGTTGCGGCGAACCCCAAAGACGCTGGTCTTGAGATAGGACAGCATCGAGACGCTGTCCACAACGTCTCGACACGACTTCAAGAACTATAAAAGGATTTTTCCTTTTAGGGCAACGAGTCTTCAACCTTTCCTGGCCGACTTGCAAACCTCCTCCTTCTAATTTAAACCCATTTTTAGTCCTTTACCATTATTAGGTTAAGTTTGTACTAATTAATGTCGTTGGGAGCAAATTTTGAGGCAACAAGCTAGTTTGTAATGCTCGTTTCGGGGCGAATTCGGATAAGATTTGTAGTTTGGGAGGTTTGATTTTTAATTTCTTGTTAATTTCTGTGTTTAAGCATGTTTGGGACTCTGTTTTACTCCATTGAACGAGATTAGCATATTAGACTTGATGAATCTTATATGTTTGTTTGTTCATCGCTATGCACGTGTTTGAAATTCATCGTTTCATGCATTTGCTTAATTAAGTAGCACCTAAACGGGCTTGTGCTTGCATAGAATGAGGCCTAACCTCTTTGTGTAGTTTGCATAATAGGTTTTGGGACCCGAGCAACTCCTTAATTGAATTAGACTTTCTAAATTAATTATTGAGGTTTAACCAACTCCTGAGTGTAATGAGATTGATTCTCTAGGCATGGAACGCTATCGTGCCCAACTTAGAGGGTTAATTAGAGGCTATTAGATGCTAGGTCGACATAGTGTAGCTTTGGAGAGTTGTTAGGGGCCTATCAGGTTTCATCGGATGGGCCGATTAATTGCTTAATCCGGAAGCTCGCATCAATCTCTCAAAACTCAATGATCAAGGTACAAATTTAGATCCGATGAACCCCCAATCTGGTGTTTAGGATGTAATTCTTGTTTTTCAACTTTTAATTTTCATGTTTAATTTTATGTCTTTAATTTTTCCGTTTAATCTTTACTCTAAAAAAAAGAAAAATCCCCCACCACACTCGGTTTAGTTTGGTATAGTTGAAATTAAATTGGAAAACAATCAACTAGCCTCCTTGTGGATCGACCTGGCCACTATATTGCAAATATTAGTTGGTCCAATTTATAAATATTATATGACGGCCACAAACTCCCAGAAAACATGTAAACATATCAAAAAAGAAAACAAACTCCAACAATTCAAACACACAACTTATACTTAACTTGTATATCTCAATCTTCTACACCCAAGAACTAAACCAAGTAATTAATTAAACATATGAAATTAAACTCAACCTATGCTTAACAAGTATATCTCCACAACGAAACACCCCTTCCCTACACAAGACACATGACCTCTACCAAAAACTGAAGATCACAACTTATATGTTTCCCAAGTATATCTCAAACTCCACTAAAATTAACTAGCCCAAAAACATGCACACTTTTTGACACATGAAATAAAACAAAGAAAGTCGAAAGAAACTAAAACAAAATCACACCCCCGACATTGCAAGATATCAAACAAGACAAGTGAACTCCACCAACAACTAAAGACCACAACATACGCTTAAACATGTATATCTCAAGCATTTTGCTACCATTATTGTAGGATAGCAAACAAGGCACACAAAATTCACCAAGAACTAAACACCACTACGTTGCTACCATCACTGCCGAATCGTTAACTTTATACCGAGCCTCGTCATATATTGGACACTGTTAGCAATTGGCAAATTCTTTCCAATATATATGCAATCGGACTCCCAAGCGTGGATGAAGTCATAACCTAACCCTAAGTCAAGCAACTTTCTCTTAGCTTCATAAAATGAACTAGATATGGATGCTTCGGTTGGAAATGCTTCTTGCAACAATTCTAGTAACATATCAAATGACTTGTTACTCCAACTGTTAAGGACCTTAATATGCATCAACTTTACCAAAAATTGTAATGAAGAAAATTATGTACAACCAAGGTATAATTCATTACGTGCTTCGGCCATTAAATCCTCAAATATGTTTGAAGTATCTTTCTCATGGCCATTAGTGGGCATCTCATTCCCAAGGTCTTCTTCATCTACATCCACCTCATTTTCTACATCCACATTGACAATAGGAACTTGTAGACCATATAGAAGGTTCAACATTTCATTTTCTTCATTAACCACATTACACTTTGTATAGTATGTACTTGATTGACTTGTGTGACTCTAAACCCTCTAGATAAGTCAACTGGTTCTCCATGATATACCCAACAACTATAGGAGGGAGACATTCCATATGTGAATAGATGTCTTTCCACCCCATCTAATGACTGCCACATCGAATTCATACACCTCTTGCATGGACATCTTATTTTCCTCGAATTATTTACATGAAACTGTGTCATTTCCAAGAATCGGGCTACTCCTTCCTTGTACTCAGTTGAGAACCTATCCCTTATTTTAATCCACTCTCTATTCATTCTTAATTGTATAACCACACTTAAACAAGCTCCTAATTCGTGAAAAGTTAGAACCTATAGAATTATACAATAAGTTAGTAAACATGAACTTCGTCATATTGTTTAATATGTCCTGAACTTTCAACTTTGTGTCTAATAACTATTAATTAACATTCTTGAATTTTATGAGTGTTGAATAGGTTTCTAAACTTTTAACTGTGTGTCTAATACATCCCTAACTTACTAGACAAATTTTAAAATTCATGGCTTTAATAGATGTAAAATAGAAAGGTCATTAAATCGTGAGTTAAAGTACAAGTTTAAGCTAATCATTTTTAAGTTTGTGTCTAGTAGGTTTTGAAATTTCAATTTTATCCTCTTAATTCAAAATTTAACTTAAATAATGATAAATTTCCTCTCTAATTACTTAATCTTAACTTTAGATTGAGAGAATTTTCAATTTTAAAATTAAAGTTCCAATTTTATCAATAACCCTTAAATTTCAAGTCTAGTTCTAAAATTAAACTAGTTTCAAGGTTATGTTTAATAGTTTCAACTTTGTGTCTAATAACTATTATACAAGTTTTTGGACTTTGAGAGTTTTAAGAGTTTCAAATAGGCCTCCCTTAAAAGGAAATTAAATGCCAAAATGAAAGAAATGATCCTATGGGCCTTCAAAAAGGAAAGTGGATAGAGGAAGCCTAATTTCAATTAAAAGTTTAAACTAACCTCTCAAGCATCCCTGTGAAGCTAAAGTTTAATAAACTAATTCAAATAGTGAAGGTTTTTGTTACCAAAATTTTAGAGGTTTTGACTTGAATTAGGAAAATCACTATATTGATCTCTCTCACATCTTTAAGCATTAACAAGTTGGATCTTGCACCAAACAATTCTTGCACAACTTTTAGAGCTCGACTTGAATTAGGATAAACTTCCTCTCTAATTATGCACCAACAACTTGATCTTGCGCCAAACAATTAGGAAAATTGTTCTCACATCACTATACTAATTTTACACTAAACAATTCTTTATTTTACACAACTTTATTTTACACAAACAAAGCAACAAAGTTTTAAGCCTACTAAAGCAACAACAACTTGATCTTGCACAAAATCAATTTAACTTATGCATCATCCTCTCTAAGACTAGTGAAATGAAATAAAATAACCTTAATTAATTAATTAAAAAAATCGTTGACCCATGATAATATTAGTTAAACTATACTACGTTTCTGAGTAATTAAATTGGATCTCCAAAATCATCTAATCTAACTTGAACTAGCATTCTTATTGAGATTCAAATTCATATGGAAAAAATTATAGATGAAACTCATTCAGGTGGAAAGCTGTAATTGAGAACGATAATGTCAAAGAAAATATATAAGTTAAGAACCATTCTCCTTTTCAAGTTGCGTGTATAAAATACTACATTTGAAATTTTAAAGTGAAGCCTAAAGTCTCCATTTGAGTCTTTTTAGAGTTAGAAAACCTAAACTTAGTAAGTTTGGAGTTAGAAAACAAAAATTATATGCCTTCAACTTTGTATGTATTACTCATTTTACTTCAAATAATTTTTAGCTTATCTTGGCTTTGGAGATCTATACTGTTATAAAAAGCAGAAATAAATATGATATCTTGTAGAGACAAAATAGGACAAAAACACAAGCCAAAATTCTTTTGGGAAGAAATTAATCCTATTAAAGAAAAATTCACTATATCTCAAAACAAATCAATCCGATACCAACTTATACTTCCAAAAATTTTGACTTGAAAAAAAAACATCAACTTTTAGAACATATATGGATATCCTATTGGAAATGCAAATGAAGATCCATCAAACATTAACACATTACAAAAGGAAATTATCCTTGAAAAATTAGCATTTATTTTAGATCAAAAGATAGAATATATACCAAATTGGATGAAAAAAAATTCGGCAAAGATTGAACCTTACCCGCGGTGGCAACGGAAACTAGTAGCGGCGGCAATGGGAATGGTAGCGGCAACTGCAGCAACTGACGGCAAGAGATCCAGTGATGGCGGCGGGGGCTGGTACTGAAGACGGCGGCGACTGTGGGAGGGGAAACGGCTCAGTGAACGCAGAAGGCCGCGGCTACCCACTAAATACAAGGCAGCGGCAACGATCTACACAGGCGGTGGCTCAGCCTAATATATTACAATGATATATTTTTCATACTAAATTATACATAATCAACTTGATTCAATGTGTATTCAAAAAGATATAAAGGTAGAGTAAACACCAGATTTGGACTAGAGAAATTAAATCCAAGTAAAACGAGAATATACATCAACAAAACTTACATAATAATAAAAGCCATTACGAGATGGTTTAATAGCTGGACCTCACACATCAGCCTAAATGAGATAAGGAGATAACAGTTTGAGAGAGGAGAAAATTGTAAAGAATGATACTTGCCAATAGCACAAACATTGAAAAAAGTAGAATAATTTCTAGAAACAGCAATATTGCATTTATTGAGAATTGTTTTTACAATATGAAAAGCTGAAGGGGCTAAAATATTGCTAATATAACAAATTGCTGATGATTTTCCTTAGCATTGAAAACGAGCATGCATTGCATAAGTTTGACGACAACCGACAAAACAATATATCCCTAGAGAGAAAAAGGAGTAGAGGTGTGGGGAAGGGTCATGCCCTTAACCCATTGGTTTGGTAAGAAAAGTGAATACATGTCATCCAAGGACGACAAATGCTCTCATGACTATAGTATGATCTAAAACTTTGCATTTTTTTTTTAAATAGTGAAAGATTGAGATAATAGTTGCAATAATGAATACATGTCATCCAAGGACGACAAATCCATTTTTTTTCCTCGTCTTCTTCAAGGGAAGCATTGAATTACTGATTGGATAGCTTGAATAGGTGTAATAGTGTATCGACTAAAACCAGCTTTGTTGATAATATAAGTCCATTCCTCACGTGTTCTTTCCTTGCCTTTGTTGGCATAAGTCATCATCACCAAGTCAAGCATCAACTTGACATCTAAGAACTTGTTTTCTTCTTTTTCATCAATTACTGCATCTATAATGATCACTCTTCCTGTATCTTCTGGAATGGCTTTCTTGCAATTCTTCAAAATCATAATACATTTTTCATCATTCCAATCATGTAGAACAGTCTGCGATTTAACCTCAAAAGTTACTAATTTTGTACAGTTATGGCTAGAAAACATACATAATAAGGTTGAAGAGATCGTCAATAAACCAAATACGACAAATTATTCAAGGAGGTCGCCAAAACGAGGCTGGTAGTTTTGCATCATTAGATGTATGTGAGAGAAATTGTAAAAGCACATCGATTTTATATCCAATTGTTATTAGGGGTCGGGACACAGACAAATTTTAATATATACATCCGACGATTTTAAGGAGGCAACCACATTGCGGCAGCCTCATTGAATAGTTTGTCACAAAAGACACTCATGTGGTTGAAAGTAAAAAACTATTTGGTCAGATTTTTAAAAAAATTATTTCTAAGAATTTGTTATTGGTCGATCTTTTATCATTGTTATTTTTTTTATTATTTAAATTTAAAATCCGATTGAAGTCTTACTTTTGTTTTCATATTTTCATTTAGTTTTTCATCACATAAATTTAAAACTATAATATATTTGAATCAAGTTAAAAAATAAATAATGATTATATATAAAATTATAAATAATGATTATATATGAATTGTAAATACAACAAAATAGAAAAATAAGAAAACACATGACCAAATATTGTTTGTTTCTCTACTGCATCTTATTTTGAAAATTATACTGATAAATAAGTACTTTTCAACACACAAAAATTTGTTTCCATTTTTAGAAATAGAATACTGTGTTTAGAGAAAAATTGTTCAACGAAGCCGCCACAATGTGGGAGTCCCTTAATAACTGTTTCTTATTTTGAAAATTATATTGCTAAACAAGTATTTTTCAACAAAAAAAATTGCTTTCAATTTTAGAAATAGAATGTGTTTAGAGAAAAATTGTTTAATGAGGTCACCACAATGTGGATGTCTCTTAATAATTGTAGGTTATGAATGGAAAAATCTTCATGCCCCTTAATGACCATTGAAAACAAAATCAAAGTACTTTAACTTTGCAGTTTCTCTCCTACATTAAACAGTGCAAAATTGTGGCCATAATGTGACAGCCTGCTCCAATAATTTCTCATGTTTAGACTTGTTGAACATATACTAACCATCTTATTACAGGCAATATTTGCTTTAAAAAAAGAAAAACAGGGATAAAATTTAAAGTTTTCCAAGATATCATATATGAAGCTAAACATTAAATTTTACCTTAAACACACAAACACAAACACACACACATATATATATATATATATATATATATATATATACCAACCTGGAGAAAAGCAACATCAGCTTTTGGGACAAAATTGAACATGTCGCCAGCTACATGCTTCACATTTTTGTATTCTGGCGAAGCAGACACAACATGTGGAAGATCAAAATTAATACCTTGAATCAATGGGCAAGCCTTCACAAAAATGCTCAAAGCAGTTCCATTTCCTCCTCCCACATCAACCAAAGATCTAACTCCATTGAAAATATCTGGACAACCTTCAAGTATTGCAGAAGTATTCATCCGAGTAGAACAAGCCATGGCCTCATTAAATAGTATATTGTGCTTTGGATTTGCTGCAGCATAACTCCACATGTCCTTGCCATAAGTAACCTCAAATGGTACAATGTCACTATTTTTGAAATGCACACTCAAGTTTTGCCATGCTGCCAGCATCACTGGACTACTTTCCAACAAAAATACGGGAATCATATTGTTCTCACAGTTGGTGGTGAGCAAGCGAGACAAAGGTGTTTGGGCATAGCCTATCAGGTTTTCCGCTATGGTTTCTTCTTTAAAAATTCCATGATGAATGAGAAATCTCAAGACGCGGTACAGAAGCGACGACGAACAATTCAAAGTAGATGATAGCTGGGACAACGTCATAGGACTTCCATAACCTTCAATAATATCACCAATTTTAAGCTCTATGGCACATTTTATTACTGCCACTTCAGTGTAACTAAATATGTATTTCCACATCTGGAGGATGGCATGGCCATCTTCTTCCTTCGTCGATGAAGATTCTTTGTGGCTAAGTTCCATTGGATATTACCTCTACCTCTATCTTTCCAAGTTTATTTATACATACACATATATATATAATAAAAGAGGACCATGTGTATGTATTCAATGCATCTTGTTAAGGATAATAATAGAACTCTACCTAATGGAAATAATTGTCCTCACATATATAACCATCATCACACCCTTTCCTAAGTCAATGTAGGACATTGTTTGCATCCTAACAAATCTCCTATTCAATATCTACAGTTCAATATCCACTTTTTATCCAAGGTTTTTAAAACTAAAAACCTTTAAAAAAGATATTATATTTATCAAAGGGCATTAAAAACCTTTGAAAATTATCTTATCCTTTATCGAAGGTATTTAAAAAACCTTTGAAAAATATACACTTTTTATCGAATGTTCTTAAAAACCTTTGAAAAAGATATTACATTTATCAAAGTACATTAAAAATCTTTGAAAATAATCTTATTCTTCATCGAGGGTATTTAAAAAAAAAAACCTTTGAACAATATATACTTTTTTATCCAAAGTTCTTAAAAACCTTTGAAAAATATATTATATATACTAAAGGTCATTAAAAACATTTGAAAATTATCTTATCCTTTATCGAAAGCATTTAAAAAACCTTTAAAAAATATCCACATTTTTATCGAAGGTTCTTCAAAACCTTTGAACAAGATATTGTATTTATCAAAGTACCTTAAAAACCTTAAAAAATTATCTTATCTTCATTGAAGGTATTTAAAAAACCATTGAAAACTATACACTTTTCATCCAAGGTTCTTAAAAACCACTGAAAATGATGTTATATTTATCAAAGGACATTAAAATCCTTTCAAAATGATCTTATCCTATATTGAAGGTATTTAAAAAACATTAGAAAAATATAAACTTTTTATCGAAGGTTCTTAAAAACATTTGAAAATGATATTATATTTATCAAAGTACATTAAAAACCTTTAAAAATAATCTTATCCTTTATCGAAGGTATTTAAAAAACCTTTGAAAAATATACATTTTTTATCCAAAAATCGTAAAAGCTTTGAAAAAGATATTATATTTATCGAAGGCCATTAAAAACATTTGAAAGTTATCTTATCCTTTATATTAAAGGTATTTAAAAAACCTTTGAAAAATATCCACTTTCTATCAAAGGTTCTTAAAAGCATTTCAAAAAGATATTATATTTATCAAAGGACATTAAAAACCTTTGAAAATTATCATATCCTTTTTCAAAGGTCTTTAAAAAAATTTTAAAAATATATACTTTTTATCCAAGGTTCTTAAAAACATTTGAAAAAAACATTATATTTATCAAATGCCATTAAAAACCTTTCAAGATTATCATATCCTTTATCGAAGGTCTTTAAAAAACCTTTAAAAAATATATAATTTTTATCCAAGGTTCTTAAAAACCTTTGAAAAAGACATTATATTTATCAAAGGCCATTAAAAACCTTTGAAAATTATCTCATCCTTTATTGAAAGTATTTAAAAAACCTTTGAAAAATATACACTTTTTATCGAAGGTACTTAAAAACCTTTGACAAAGACATTATATTTATTAAAGGCTATTAAAAACCTTTGAAAATTATCTTATCATTTGTAGAAGGTATTTAGAAAAAACCTTTGAAAAATATCCACTTTTTATTGAAGGTTCTTAAAAACCTTTGAAAAAGACATTATATTTATCAAAAGCCATTAAAAACCTTTGAAAATTATCTTATCCTTTATAGAAGGTATTTAGAAAAAACTTTGAAAAATATCTACTTTTTATCCAAGGTTCTTAAAAACCTTTGAAAAAGACATTATATTTATCAAAGGCCATTAAAAACCTTTGAAAATTATCTTATCCTTTATCGAAGGTATTTAAAAAACCTTTAAAAAATATACAAGTTTTATCCAACGTTCTTAAAATCCTTTGAAAAAATATTATATTTATTAAAGGCTATTAAAAACCTTTGAAAATTATCATATCGTTTATCGAAGGTCTTTAAAAAACCTTTGAAAAATATACACTTTTTATCCAACGTTCTTAAAAACCTTTGAAAAAGACGTTATATTTATCAAAGGCCAATAAAAACCTTTGAAAATTATCATATCCTTTATCGAAGGTCTTTAAAAAACATTTAAAAAATATCTACTTTTTATCCAAGGTTCTTAAAAACCTTTGAAAAAAACATTATATTTATCAAAGGCCATTAAAAACCTTTCAAGATTATCATATCCTTTATCGAAGGTCTTTAAAAAACATTTAAAAAATATATAATTTTTATCCAAGGTTCTTAAAAACCTTTGAAAAAGACATTATATTTATCAAAGGCCATTAAAAACCTTTGAACATTATCTTATCATTTATAGAATTTAGAAAAAACCTTTGAAAAATATCCACTTTTTATCAAAGGTTCATAAAAACCTTTGAAAAGGTTATTATGTTTATCAAATGCCATTAAAAACCTTTGAAAATCATCTTATTCTTTATCGAAGGTATTTAAAAAACCTATGGAAAATATATGTTTACCAGTAATTTCAACAAAGAAATAAGACACGTGTAAATGAATCTCTAATGTTCGATCTTTTGATTCTTTCTCTCAATTGTATATTTCTCTCGAGGGCTTCACAACTTATTCCCAAATGTAGATTTGTTTGAGGGCTTTGCAGCTTGTTCTTGAATGTGGATTTTTTTCGAAGGCTTTGTAGATTGTTCTCGGATGTGAATTTTTCTCGAGGCCCTTGTAACTTGTTCCCAAATATGAATTTGTGTCGAGGGCTTCACAACATGTTCTTGAATGTAGATTTATTTCAAGGGTTTTGTAGCTTGTTCTTGGATGTGAATTTTTCTCGAGGGCTTTGCAACTTGTTCTCGATCTTTAAAGTCTTTTGGTCTTCAAGGTTTTGGCTCAAGAGTTTTTTATCTTCAAGAGTTAAGTAGTTTTTTGATCTTTTTATTTTCTAAATTCTCTCTAAGTTTTCTCTATGATTTTTTCCACTTCCAACCCTTCAAAAGAAGAAAAGATCTCCTATTTATAGAGCTTTTCATGGCATGTGGGCTTGGAATTTAATGACTTTTGGCCCCAACCATTGAACTTGGGCTTTGTTGGCTTTGGGTCTAATCATTTGGAATTGGATTTTGCTTAGCCTTGACCCAAATTACATATGACCCAATTTGATCAAATTAAATTTAATTATTTGATCAATTGTCATAATGAAATCATGTGACCTTATAATTTAAGATTTGCCAACTTTTGTCTTCAAATTAAATTTGGGACTCGCGTCAATTTATATTTTGTCCCAAATTTAATAATTTATGCTTTTGTTATTAATGTCAAAATAATGATGTGGCAATTTGTGATTGACAAAAATTTCTCATTGAACAAATGCCCCCTTTTCGAAATTTATGCACATGTATGTGTGAGTGAATCTCGAAAAATATAATTTAGAGTCAAAATATAAGCTCTTGTTCCTAACTTTGACTCCATTTGATGTGTCAACTTAATCGAAATATGAATTTAGTTCGTATTTATTATTTTTGTATATGATACACTTTCTATGCCAATTCATCAAAATATGAATTTGTGTCAATATCTTGATCCTTTTATGTGGCAACAAACTTCGATTGAAATTTCAATATAATTTATGCTCTACCTTAATTTCAATTTGAATTTCAAGTAAAATTCAAATTCTATTGATAAGCTTTAGAATTAAGGCTTATTTAACTCCCAATTACTTAAAATATTCTTGTTTTGTCATAAGATCATTTGGAAATAGTTGAAAGTTGCTTTAAAATAAGAAAGAATGAAGAATGAAGACAATTAGTGTGAGAATCTTACAAACTAACTTGTGTGCAGGAACTGTGGAAATTGCAGAACCAAAATTGCAAGATGAAGTTGCAATTTTGGAGTAGTAGAAAAAATTCAAAAAAGGAAAGAAATCTGCATTTACCCATATCCGAAAATCATCAATTCTTGCATGATTTGGGGGATTTTGAGCACGAAATTTAGGTATTTTTTAACCCTAATGAAGGCCTACAAAAGGAGAGAAGAGGAATGAAGAAGTAGAATAGATTTTGGAGGGATTTTAGTTCATTTTTTTTTCAGAAAATTCTGCTCGTGGGTTTTCTGTCAACTGCAGTCTCTGTTTTTCTTCAATTTCTTCTCTATATTACTGAGAACTTCTATCAAGCTTAGTCTTTGTTATATTTTTCTTCAATTTCTTCCTTGTATTACAGATAACTTCTATCAAGTTTTATCCTTGTTTTATTTTTCTTCAATTTCTTCTTGGTATTACAGAGAATTTCCATCAAAGTATTCCTCTGTTTTTCCAGTTTTTTTGTTCTTCTCTGTTGTTTGAGAGCTGCTGCAAGTTATTTTCTATTTTGTCTTCAAATTTTCCAGTCCAATTCAAGTGAAACTTGGATTGTTAAGACTAATCATTTCCTAGAAATAGTGAAAAGATTGAGTCGATTGGAATGGAGTGAGGATTCGAAAGTAGATTAAATTACTACGTTTCATTTTAATTATGTTTCTTGCAAAGGGTTGATTCTGTACTTGCAAAAGTTTAATTCGACTGTGTATTGAATTACTTCTATTTAATTCAATTTTGTTTTCTTGCAAAAGTTTAATTCTTGTTTCATACAGTTTATGTTTCGGTCAGAAGTTTGATTCTAAGTTGCCCTTTATTTCTATTCAAATTGAGAATTTTTGGAGGTCTTATTTGGTTACTTGTCCAAAATTGTGTTGATTCTCCAATCATTCTAATATGTATTGCTGTTAGGATAGAATTTTGTATTAATTCACTTAGTTTTGGTTACCATTAGCAATTTACTCAATATTCTAATATGAATTTTTATTCTAAAATTAGTTGTAGGATTTTACTTTTAATATGATCTAAACTTCTTAGGGGGTTCAAGGATGTGAATTCCCTAAGAAGTAATTGTAGCCAAAATTTCAACAAAAACCAAGCCTACATCTCAATTGTTTGCTTGTGTTGAATAAAATTCAGTTGAGATCCTAGATTGATCATCTAGGGTAGCAACTCTAGCTTAGATCTAATACCGACGGGGTTAGTGATAAGCGAATTTCGCACAAGTGATGGAGAAAAGAGCTTAGACATACGCCAATTCTTTGTCCTAGACATAGGGATTAAAGATTCCAAAACCATAAAATTGTTGAGCTAAATTATCTAAGATAGAGGAACTATAAACATATAAGTCACTCACTTAGTCTCCTAAAACCTAATTTCAAGGTGAATAGGAGTGGAAATTTTGGTTTACAATTGATTGTAGAATAGATTGGAATTGCAATTTTGGTTTGCAATTATAACTTAGGGCAATGACATTCTTGAGCCCCCCCTTTATCTAAAATTTCTTTTGCTATTTCATTTACCAAGTCTATCTAGTTTGCTATTCAATATTGTCAATTTTCGATTCTGCAATTCAATTCTGCAATCTTTATCATTTGATTTTGCAAATCTTTGATTTTGCAATTCAGTTTTGCAATTTTTGCCACTTTAACTTGCAATTAGATTATGCAATTCTTCTCTTTTTACCAACACACCAACCCAACCTTATTTTTGCAATTTTAGTTTCCAAGTTGCAATTCTTCCTTACACTTTGCTTTACAATATTTTTGTTACACCGTTCGCTGAGGGATTGATACTCAGAAATACTCTTGTTTTAATACTTGCATCGGTAGTGTGCACTTGCACTAGGGTTGAACGTATTTACTTCCTTTTATTCACCCAAAGTTTAGACATGTGCATAGTTGCTGTCTCCCTACTGGAATTGGATAAGTTACCTTGTCTTTCTTTTACGTTAAAATTTTTAAAAAAAAGTGAAACTTTCAACTTTTGAAATTCCAATATGAATGAAGAAGTTAATTTAGAAAAGTTCTGTCTAAGGAAAATTCTGTCGAGGTTGAGGTACTTAAGTTAACCGCTAAGGGAACACCTCTACCTGGCGATTCACCTGGAAGTTTGATGAATCAACTTTGAGTTCAAAAATTGGAAGTTTCAAAAAGTTAATACTTTGCATTAGGAAAAACTATGTGAACGTTTTGATGTTCTACTTTTGAGTTTTAGAAAAATATAAGAAGAAAGAGCGGGAGGAAGAGATTGTAGTTGAAATCGCGAAAGCAAATTGAAATTGCAGTTTCAGGAGAATTCTTTATCAAGACTCCCAACAACCCCGAGGACAGTAATGGCAACAACAACACATTTTTCTCTGCATAGGGGAGTCTCTCTTTAACCTATCTTTCCAGCTTTATTAATTGTTATGTTTTTAGTTCGAGGTTTAGTTAAGTTCTTTTATGCTTATTTAGTTTATTTGCTTTCATGAATTCTGAAGAAAAAAAAATCTACACCTCGCACAAGCATGCCATAAAAATCATGTTTCAAAACAAGTTTGCAAATTGTTTTCTTTATTGTTTTGTTAAAAAGCTCTTAATGATGATACTTAGAGTTTTCTCAACTCTCAAGTGCTTTCACCATAGCTTTGAGCTTTCAAAATCATAAATCTTGATAAATTCTTTTTCTCCATAAAACATTCAAACCAAAACTTCCCTCGTGTTTATCCCATCTAATGGACTTAGGAGAGTTTAGCTTCGATGCTTAGCATGTTAAGCGACCCAACTATGTACCCCAATTCTTGTTCTTCTAGTTCTTAGTCAATGGGGACATTGGCCCATATAAGTTTGGGGGGGGGGGGGTGAGTTTTGTAATATTACTATTGTAATATTATGTTGTTGTAGTAGTATGTCGTTGTAACAGTGTGTTGTTGTAATAGTATGTTGTTATACTTGTATGTTGTTGTAATATTATGTCGTTGTAACAGCTGCTAGGACTAAAAAAAAAAGATACTTCTCCTTCTAGAGATAACTGAGTAACCAGAGGCAGTCATGACACCTGTAACGCCCGGCTTATTTAGGAGCATTAATTTCAAAATTTTGGAATTAAGTTGGAATAATTTTTTTTTAAAAATAATAAAAATAAGTATTTTGGATTTTTGGAGTTAATTTGAAATTGGAAATTTCAGGAAGGGGCAAATATGGAATGGAAAAGTTGGTTTGAGGGCAATTATGGAATTAGGAAAAAGTGGTTAAAATAACAATAGCTTTTTATTTATTTATTTATTTATTTTCCTTTTCTTCCTTATCTCTTCTTCTTCTTATCCTTCTTCTTCCTTATTCCTTCCTCTCTCTCCCTATTCCCTTTCTCTCCCTCCCGTCGGTCTCTCTCTTCTCGATCTCTCTCTCTCTTTCTCTCTCTGTCGTGCTCTCTCTCCCTGTTCTGATCTTTCCCTCCCGTCAACAGCCACACCGCCGAAGTACAGCAGCTCTTGCACCACTCGCCGCCAGTTGCTCGCCAAACTGCGCACATGTCCAGTCTCCACACCGCCACCTCCACGCTTCGGCCAACTGCCGTCTCTCTCTCTCTCAGTTTTGGTACAAACAACAAGGAGGGTATTGGTTCGAGGTCAAATTTTGACAAGTTCGTTGTTCGTACAGTCAATTACGACCTCGATTAATAGTGGGTAAGTATCCCGAGTTTTGATTTCGATCTATTGGTTGGTTATGTTTGAGAATTTGAGGTACCCATAAGGTTTTTGTACTAATTTTAGATTACTCATAGTATTTGGGTCTTAGATTCGCAAAATCAAGTTATTCAGAGTGAATTTCAACGGCGATTCGAGTTTGGAATCTAAGGTGAAGCCATGGATAATGCTCCAATCAATGAGTGTAAGTATCCGATATTAGTTTGAGGTGAATTTTGGTCATTAAAGTTAATTTAGCATTAACTTGATGATTTAAAGTGGACCTATTGATTGTCAAACTAAATTTTCAAAACACCCATCACGATTGAAGGTCGAATTAAGTGAATTTGGATCGTTTGAGCTGCTGTCCAGCCGGCATTAATCTCAATTTGAGGCTTTTGTTTGACGATTCAAGATCAAGTATTCGAGTTTGAGCCATCTTGAATCTTGGAGTTATATGGGTAAGTAGTCAATTGGATTTAAGCCCATTTAAGTTCCTAAATTATTTGGATTTATGTTTGATAATTTGCAAATTGTGAAAGTTAGCTTGAAAACTGTGTTTTATGATGTATGTAATAGTTAGTGGATCTGTTTGGAAGTAGTCATGAGCTAAAACAGCCTAAGTTGTAGTTATAATGGAATTAGGGGCTTAAAGTTTCAAGTTTATTATGTTAGCACATGAAATACTTTGGACATGATTGTGGTGATTTGTGAATAATCATTCTTGCCTAAATATGGGTATGTGGAAGATGGCGTGGTTGGTTAAATTAATACAAATTATCGTGATGAGCTTAAGGTTGCCTAAACTTATTGCTATTCTCGTTAAAGGATTCAAAGTTACTAAGAAATGGATGAATATATGCTGAGGCTATGAATGAATTCGATTATAGTTTTACCCTATAAGCATAAATGTATGGATAGTTATGTTAAACTAAATGTTGTAAGTGTTTGGGCTTTTTGAGATGGTTGGTTAGCTGCGGAATGCAAAATGCTTAAACTTTTAGAATGAATAGTTGGTTGAGGTTTAGTTTTCTTAGGTTGTGGATGAGTTGACTGTGTGCAGAGCACTAGAGTTGTGGGTTTGAATTAGTGACTGAATTAAAACACCTTAAGAGTATGCAGTGATCAGTGGTCGTCGTCCGTATTTCGTGTGTTCAGAATGAGCATGTTTAATGAGTTTCAGAAGGGTCCGAATGTTAGTGGAAGGGTATAGGTTGTCTGGATTTCGAGCATGTTCAGGGGATTGAATTCTGGATTAAATGATTGAAGGGCTATATGCCACTAGTATATGTATGGACTACGGCTTTGTAAAGTTCATGTCTAGAATACCATTGAACTAGGGTATAAGTTCTTACTTGAGATTTGTATTTAAGATCTATGGCGAAAGGTCACCATGATACGATTGTGGTTGTTTATTGAGGTATGAGCCTGGGTCATATGCCACTAATAACTTCTTAAAAGAAAGAGAAGTGGGTTGCTTTGGTGTTGGCCTAGAAAGTAAGTAGCCTTTCGGAATGGACCGTTAGGATTTGTGTCTCCCCTATATATATTTATATATGAGGCGTAAGGCATCGTAATTGTATGGAAAGATTTGAGGGTTGCTTTCTCTCTATGTTTGTGCGAAATAATGGGGTGTTTCCCCATTGTATGTGTTTGCGAACTTCGGGCCAATTTGTGTTTGTGATTCGGACATAATGGATGAATTTGGTATGGTGGTTAACCCTGAAGGTTCCAAAAGCATTGCGAAAGTACAAAAGCCTGTTAGATTAGTGCCACATGACCTTGTGTCTCTCCTGGGCGAGTCTGTAACTCTAGGTTGACTTGATGTGAGTAGAGTGAGTGTTGCTTTCCTTCATTGAGCTGTGTGTGCTAGCTTAGGGGTGATTCCCCATTGTGTTGAGCGTAAGGATTGCGATCCTTATTGCCTGTGTGCTAGCTTAGGGGTGATTCCCCATTGTATTGAGCATAAGGATTGGATTCCTTATTGCCGTGAGTGCTAGCTTAGGGGTGATTCCCCATTGTGTTGAGCATAAGGGATGTATTCCCTTATTGCCTGTGTGCTAGCGTAGGGGGTGATTCCCCCATTGTATGTAGGTGTGAGAGTTACTTTCTTTCACGACCTTAGTCAACCTAAGTTATATGGCTTGTTGGTAGTGCTCGAGACAATGCCATATCGGGGTGGACTCAGGTAGGGTGTGCGAGCGGTAGTTGGCTGGACGATGAGTTGAGGTTAAGAAGGAGATGTGCATGCTAAGACAACTTTGGTGTTGATGTTGCTAGCATAGGGGCAATGTCCCTAGAGTGATGAGTTAGAGGGCGATTCCCCCAGAGTGGTTATGATGCTAGCATAGGGGCGATGTCCCCAGAGTGATGAGTGTGAGAGTTGTCCTCTTTCTTTGCATTAGATCCGTCTAGAATGCATGACTCGCAGGGAAGTAAACCTGAGTTAAGGCAAGTAGGCACATAGCTGATTAAAGTGAATGTTTGAGATTGAGCTGGGGTATGTGAGTTAGGGCGATGCCCTCATATGTATGGATTCGAACTTTGGACCTTTAAGTGGCTACTTACTGAGTATGTTTATACTCATCCATGCTACTTTGTTTGTTTTGCAGATGATGCATATTCACTAGGCGGGTGACAAAGGAGACGACTTGATGAGGCTATGGAGACACCACCAGAGTTCTGTTCCTATGTCTAGTGTTAAATTTGCAACTTAGTTCTTGATGTGTGTTTGGTCTATAAACTTTAATATCCTTCGTTTCTGTGTTTTTGGTTAGTAGCTCTTTGATTCTCGTGTCTGTTGGATGAGCTCAACATGTTGTATCGTAGTTTGGAGGATGCTAAGCAGTCTTTTTGAGTATTAGAAGTGCGTTTATGTCTCTTCCCAGGTCTTTGGAAATTTTGATTTTCTTATAGTTACGCCGTCATGCTGCCGAAATTTCAGGCATGAGCGAGGTAACTCAGTCGTGCTTCCGCATCTAAAGAGTCGTATGGGTTAGGGTCTTTACAAGTGGTATCAGAGCATGTTAGCTTCCCTTGTGGGGGTTCTCCAGTTGTGACAACACGAAGAGTGTGCACAGTCGAAGTAATTGCTCTTACCCTGACACGTCCTAGAGGATAAAGGTTGTCCCGTGTAGAGAATGTCAGGCTTAAAACATGCTAGTGAAGGTCCAATGTAAGATTGTAGACGGTTGTTACAACACCCATGATTTCCTTTGCATGAAAGGTTAACTTAGGAAGTGAGTATGTGAAAATGATTTTAGCAGTGACTTGTGCTGGTAGTCAACTACTTTCACCACAAAGTGTTAGTAAGTTGGAACGAAGGTACAAGTGACAATAAGACTCTTATAAAAAAAATATAAAAAAAAGTTCAAAAGAAAAAGAAAATGAGGCCTAGCAGCAACTATACATAAGTTTATGGGACAAGGAAAAATGTTTGTAATGTGAGTAAGCTTAACTTGTTGAACAAAGAAGATCACCCTAGACTCTATGACTGTGACTTAAGTAGGATAAACATAATAGGTGGGTTTGCATAAGAATGTTTATCTTGAAAAAGAAAAGTAAAAGTTTTATGTGAGAAAATCTTGGAATTGTGTAAAGTATTAAAAGTTTGAGACCTCTCCTAAACAACATTTTCATTTTTTTCAAAAATACCATTTGAAATCATTTTGTGAAGTGTTTGCTTGTGTATGTGGCTATTTGTCTTCTAATTGCTTGAGGACAAGCAATATCTTAAGTTTGGGGGTGTGATAAGCCTTAGAATTAAGGCTTATTTAACTCCCAATTACTTAAAATATTCTTGTTTTGTCTTAAGATAATTTGGAAATAGTTGAAAGTTGCTTGAAAATAAGAAAGAAATAAGAATGAAGGCAATTAGGATAAGATTCTAAAAAAATTAAGCTTGTTTGCAGGGAATGTGGAAATTGCAAAACCAAAATATAAGCTCATTGAACAAATGCCTCCTTTTCAAAATTTATGCAAGTTTACTTATTTTAATGTAAAAGAACAAGTTTTTCACATTGAACAAATGCCCCCTTTTCGAAATTTATGCACATGTATGTGTGAGTGAATCTCGAAAAAGATAATTTAGAGTCAAAATATAAGCTCTTGTTCCTAATTTTTACTCCATTTGATGTGTCAGCTTAATCAAAATATGAATTTGGTTCGTATTTTATATTTTTTTTATATGATACACTTTCTATGCCAATTCATCAAAATACGAATTTGTATCAATATCTTGATCCTTTTATATGGCAGCAAACTTTGATTGGAATTTCAATATAATTTATGCTCTACCTTAATTTCAATTTGAATTTCAAGTAAGATTCAAATTCTATCCCAAATGTTTTACTTGAATTTGAATAAGAATTTGGAGTCTATCCAATTTTTATATGAATTTGAAGTAGAAGGTGACTTTGGATCTTTACTCCAATTTTGATTTGGGATTGAAATTTGGAATATGCCTAAATTTTACTTTTTGAGAAAAAATTGAAATTCTATCATGATTTTGACGTCGATAGAATTAATTTGATTTATGATAAAATCTTGATTATGCCCAAAATTTACTTTTTTTTTTTGGGATAAAATTGAAATTCTACCAACTTTGAATAGAATTTGAATCTTAGCTTGAATTCGGAGTGGAATTTGTCCCAAATTTTGATTCAAGATAGAATTGAATTAATTTAATTTCTTCCAAGATTTTGGCTTCGAATAAAGTTTGCTTTTATTTTTTTGAATTTGAAATTGAACTTGAACCCAACTCGAATTGGGTTCTGTTCTTCACTTGAACATTACTTGAAACTTTAATTTGGGATAGAATTGGATGTATTTCCAATTTTGGGGTTGAATAATCTTAAATTTTTTAATTTTACCCAAAGTTTCGCTTAGAGAAAAATTAGGATTCCACCTCAATTTTTAACAAATTGAATTTTACCAACGTTTTGAATTCAAAACTTATGGAAATCCAAATTGAAATTGAGACACCGAATACACAAAATCTTACCAACTTAAATGAGAAATGAGAGATTCTCATCAGAATTTTGCTATATATACATGGGCAAGACACATGGGTTTTCATTGAATAAAGCTTTTGAGTCATCTTGCAACCTCTGTCGAGCGGATATCGTCTCTTGTTGGTCGGAGAACAAGTTGTCGATGAAGATAGTCTCGTGGGTCTATGTCAAAGAAGATGTAGTGCTGACTAGGAAGATTCTGCCTTTTTTTTGGGATGTTTTACTAGCAAGTTTGACTCTATTCTCTAGTTGTCGGTTTGCGCACGTCTCGAACAGGCTACCGGAGTTTTGTCGCCGATCCGACATTCTGACAGAAGCAATATTGCTTTTAAATTTCGTGGGTCTATGCCAAAGACGTAACATCATGGAGGTCATCAAGTAGTTTCGCTGGAACTATAATATGGTTTGCATGCATTAGGTGTTCATCGTTGGAGTCTCGCTATGGCTGGCCGAAGGTTTACTATAATGCCCAGCTTATTTAGGTTTATTAATTTTGAAATTTTGGAATTAAGTTGGAATAATCTTCATTAGGTAATTTGAATTTTGAGGTTACATTTGGAGTTTGGAATGAGAAAATGGGCATATATGGAATGAAGAGTTTGGTTAAAGGCATTTTTGTAAAAGAAATTAAAAGTAAAAAAAAGAAAAAAGAAAAAAAATTAAAGATAACCTCTTCTCCCTTATCTTCTTCACCTTCTTCTTCCTTATCCTTTTCTTCTTCTTACCTCTCCATCCCGATAGTCTCTCTCTCTTCCCCACCAAGCACCTTTCTCTCTCTCTCGGATTGCCTCACGCTCAGACCAACGTCGATCGGTCGTTCCACCAGTCGTTTGTCGTTCACCTCGCCGCCCTGTTGTAGTTCCACTCGCTCAGCCCAGATCCGCCGTGAACCAGAAGCTCCGTCCTTCTGCACGCTCAGCTCCGCCGTAGCTACACCGCCGGTCTGTCTCGCGTCCAGCTCGTCTGCGTCATCACCTGCTGTAGCTCGTGTCCGCCTTACGTCTACAGCCACAAGCCGACGCCCAACTCCGTTGCTGTCTCACGCTCACTCTCGGGTCTTTGTACAAACAGCAGGATGTGTGCTGGTTCGAGGTGAAATTCGAACAAGTTCAATATTCATACTGCCGTATACGACCTCGATTTGGTGTGGGTAAGTGTCCGATATGAATTTGAGGTGAATTGTGTTTTTAAATCGATTGGTTAAGGCTATTTTGATGGATAAATCGAAGTTTTAGAGTGACCCATTGATTGTTGGATTAATTTTCAGAACACCCATTGCGATTGAAGGTCGATTTAAGTGAATTTGGATCGTTTGAGCTGCTGTCAGGGTCTATCCAGCAAGATTAGTCACTGTTTTTAGGTAAGTTTTTCATGGGTATCAATTTTTCCAACTGTTTTAGTGTTTTATAATTTACCCATAATGCGTGAGACCTCATTCAAGGTTACTAATTATGTGTGGAGACCGGGTTGTCGAGTTTGAATCAATTCGACATCATTTGCAAGCAAATGAGTTATTTGGGTAAGTTTACTTGGATGATTATATCTCAGCCTGTTCGAACTCTTAGTTGGATCTTAGCATGGTTTGTTAATCATTCGTAGGACTTCATTTGGTGATTTGGGATGCTTTGGAAGTGCCTATTATTATTACTTAAATTTGTAAGTAGTCATTTGGATTTAAGCCCCTTTAAGTTTCTATTTAATTTTGATATATGTTTGATAATTTAGAAATTGTGAAAGTATGCTTGAAAACCATATTTATGAAGCATGTAGTGATTTGTGGATTGGTGTAGGTGTTGCTTGAGTTATAAATGGCCTTTTATGCGGCTATAATTGAAATTAGGGGCTTAAAATTTCGAATGGTATATAAACATGAGTAGCACTTAAGAGAGTGGTTGTTTGAGTTGGTGTACGTTAAGTGGTTGTGGGAGTAAATCTTTCAAGAATGAAGTATATGTGTGACCATGTTAGTCGTTGGATGTTTCGCCTAGTAAATATTTCAAAAATGAGTTTTGCCTTATTGTACCTAAACCCAAGAATCTAAAGAAAGTTGTCAACTTAGTTGAGTGGCTTTGTATCGGTCATGATTCCTAGTGGGGTGTTCCTAAGGACTTGGCCTTGTGAATTAGTAAGGGATTTGGTTATAGATTAACCCTCTGGAATGCATAGTTGATTGTGATTGTGGTTCTTTATAAAGTAAAGACGTTTGGGAAGTTAGTTTAGATTGTATAAACATGCATATTTGGATTGTTTGTGATCTGTGGCTTGAGATGGAATCTAGAGTGGCTATAAAACCTCGAGCGTTGAGCTAAAGGACTAAATGGTCTAGTAATCCTTGTGTTTGGAGTATTTGGAATGACGAGTTGTGTTTAACTTGTTTGAGACGGGTTGGGGGCCGATTTCTGAGGTAAATGGTTGAGGGCTTTATGCCACTAGCACACATATGGGTTTTGATTAAGTAAAGTTTTATTTAGAAGTGCCATTGAACTAGGATATAAGTTCTTAATTGAGATTCGTGCTTGTGATCTATGGCGAAAAGTCACTATGATGAGATTGTGGTTATTTATTGAGGGTGGACATGGGTCATAGGTCACTAATAATTTCTTAAAAGAAAGAGAAGTGGGTTGTCTTGGTGTTGCCCTAGAAAGTAAGTAGCCTTTCGGATTGGTCCGTTAAGATTTGTGTTCTCCCATATATATATATATGAGGCGTAAGACGTAATAAATGTTAGACAGGCTTGAGGGTTGCGTTCCCTCTTAGCTTATATGAATCAAGGAACAAATTTCCCCATTATATGTGCTTTCGAATTTCGGGTCAATTTGTGATTGTGATTCAGACTTGATGAATGAATTTGGTATGATAGATGACCCGGAAGATTCCAAAATCGTTGTGAAAGTATAAAGGCCCGTTAGATTGGTGCTATCTACCCTATCTCTGTCGTTTCGTGCGAGTTTGTAAGCCTATAACGTATGTGATGTGGTGAGCATAAGGGATGCGTTCCTTATTGCCGATGTGCTAGCTTAGGGGGTGATTTCCCTATTATGATGAGCATAGGGGATGCGTTCCCTATTGCCTGTGTGCTAGCTTAGAGATGATTCCCCATTATGTTGAGCGTAGGGGATGCGTTCCCTAGCGCCTGTGTGCTAGCTTATAGGTGTTTTTCCCATTATGTTGAGCGTAGGGAATGAGTTCCCTATCGCCTGTGTGCTAACCTAGGGGTGATTTCTTTATTGAGATGAGTGTGAGGGTTATAGACCTTCACAGGTTTGGGTTCTAGGTTACAGGACTTGCAGGTATGACACGAAGTTAGGGTCAGGGAGTGGTGAATGTTGAGGAAGGTTAAATGGACCTTTAGAATAACTGGAGTAAGTATTTGAAATCTAAGCACGAGTCTGAGTAAGGACAGTTTCCTTCTTGGTATGGTTTCTTTAAATGTTGGACCCTTAAGTGGGCTACTTACTGAGTATGTTTATACTCATCCTTGCTACTTTGTTTGTTTTGCAGATGGTGCATATCCACGAGGCGGGAGATGAGGGCGATGACTTGTCGAGACTATGGAGATTCCACCTAGTTTCCTTTCTTTATTGTTTACTCTTAGTTTTGTAGCTTGTTCTTTGATGTAGTGTGTTGGTTTGTAAAATTTAAATATTCTTTAGTTATCGTGTATTTGTCTAGAGTTTCCAAGAATCCTGTGTTGATGTTGAAGCTCAGCATATTAGTCGTAGTTTATTGGATGCTGAGCGTTTTATCTGAGTTATAGAAGTGTTTTCATTCTTATCAGATTGTTGTAAATTTTTGTGTTTCTTATAGTTACGCCGTCATGCTGCCGAAATTTCGGGCATGAGCGAGGTAACTATATCGTGCTTCTGCATTAGAAAGTCATAGGAATTCGGGTCATTACATTTACTATTAAAGGAAGAAGATGATGGATTTCCTTGGATTTCTCGAGGAAGGAGAAGTCGTGGAGGGGAAAGTTTCCCCTTTTTTTTTCCAATATATATATATATATATATATATATATATATTCATTAATGGTCAGGCCTGCATCGCATTGATTGCTCTTTTTTTTTTCTTTTTTCATTTCAGCACCTTGCACAACACTCACCTTTTTTTCACTTTCTTTTTTTCTTTTTTTTTCTTTATTCTTTCTTTCCTCACGTTTTTTTATTTTATTTTATTTCACTTTCTCATGACAAACTTTTTTTAACCATTTTCTTATGGTAAATTTCCATTTTTTCTCACTTTCTTTTTTATGCAAACTTTTTTTTTCGTTTCTTTTATTTTGCTAATCATATATTTTTTAACCACCTTAGTGCAAGTTTCATTCGCCCTCTAAGCAAAACATGTCTTGAAGCGAAATGAGGCCAAAACTTAAAGCGAAGCTGACAAAGTTTGACTTAAAGTGAGAGCGAAGCCGAAGTGGAGTTGTCGGACTTTGAAGACGAGGAGAAGCGACAAACCCAGACTTTGAAGATAAGTGATGAACGTCCGACTTTGAAGATGAAACAATAGCCTTGACTTTGAAGATGAAACCACAACCTCGACTTTGAAGATGAAACCACAACCAGATTTAAAAGATGAAGCCAAGTCGTTGAAGATGAAGCAAAGCTGTCAAAATTTGAAGATAACATGGCTACTAGAATTTGAAGATGACGCGAGCTACCACAATTTGAAGATGATGTGAGCCGCCATAATTTGAAGATGATGTGAGCTGCCATTGCCAGAATTTGAGGATAAGGCAAGCTGCCACTGCTAAAATTTGAAGATGAAGCGAGCAAAGCTTAAACTTGAACTTGAAGCGGGGGTAGTGCTCGATCTCTTGAACTTGAAGTGAGCAAAACTCAAACTTGAACTTGAAGTGAGTGAAGCTCAAACTTGAACTTTAATCGAGTGAGGCTCGAACTTGCACTTGAAACAACCGACGCTCAAACTTGAAGAGAGAGTAACACTCGAACTTTCAGGGAGCGAAATGCCAAACTTTGATAGAGCGAAATGACCAACTTGGAGGCAGTGAAATGTCGGATTTTGGAGGGAGCGAGACTCCAAACTTTGAATGAGCGAAACGCCAAATTTGGAGGGAGCGAGATGGCGAACTTGGAGTTGGAGATGGTGCGAGACCCCAAACTTGGAAGGAGCGCGATGCCAAACTTGGAGCAGAGTGAGCGACGAACCGAACTTGAGGGAAATGAAGCTTGAACTTTAAGGGAGTGAGCGACGAACCAAACTTGAGGGGAACGAAGCTTGAACTTAAAACGAGCGAAGCTCTCTCATATGCATCCAACTTGTAACGTCTTGTTTCTTGGGGTGGAAATATATTTTTTTTGGAGACTGAACTTAAAAGTTTTTTTAAGCGGCTTACGTACCCTTTTAGTGAAGGAATCAAGTCATAACGTAGTTCAAGAAATTTTTTTTAGGCCGTTCACCTTTTAAGCTCGTGTGGGCCCGGAGCATCATGCAATTTAGGCTCTTGCGATAAGGAGCTTTCTTTACAATTTAGATGTTCTTGTCTTCCTTATGGTCTTAATCAAATCCTTCATTTGTAGGATTTGTTAAGATGATGATATTTTTCTTCACTTTCAAGAAACCTTTTGTATTGATGAGAACAAAGAACTTCATTTTCATACATGAAGGGACGATACTATGAATCTTGTTGTGGTTCACTTTATCGAACAGTTCTGCATCCAAAGTGTTCATCTTTCTTTCATGTTGATCGCTTGTTACTTTGAGACGATCAAAAATGGATGTTAAAGGTTGACTTTTCCTCAATGTTGAGACACTTAGCCTTTGGAAGGCTGAAGGTCGAGTGGAGGTAGAAGTTAGACATTTGTTTTCTTCTTTTGTTGCGACCATACCCATCCTTTGGAAGACTGAAGGTTGAGTAATTGAAGGCTTGATGCGATTGAAGATAGAAGTCTTTTTCTTGACTTCTTTTTAATTATCGACTTCTTGCACATTGATGCAATATGAACTTGTCAAATTTTCTTCCTCTTTTTCGATGGAAAGAAAATTTGTCGAAAAGAATTGTTTTAAAGTCAACGGTTGGCGAGGTTGAGAATTTTTTTTATTCCTCTTCCTTTTAGGTTTAGGCTTCCTTGGATTCTTCTTTTCTTGACATCTGTTCTTTCAACTTGTGGCTTTGGTGAAAATCATCTGAGACTGAATTTCACCTTTGTTTCTTACGAGAACCCAACCTTTGCCCTCATCATTGATAGGTTTGACCACGTGTTGAAGTTTGTTTCTTGGCACCTCACGTTGAAACCAAACAGTTATAGGTTCAAAGGTTCCAAAGCAAACTAGAGTACATTTGACTGCCTATATTTGTTATTATTGCAACATGATTTGACTGAGCTACTTCATCAAGGTCTAGCTCAATTTTTTCTTCTTTAGCTAATGATAACATGCATAAGTGTGCTATTTCTAGGTTTAGTTTGGTGCTAGTTTTGCTATGATTGTGTGTGCTTTCATGTATTTTTATGTATATTTTGCAAAAAATTGAGCAATTGCAGCAAAATCGGAGAATCGTGAAGTATTTAGACGAATTTAGAGCAATTCAAGGTTATATTTGAGGATTCAAGTGTTGAAGAAGAACAACAAGGAATTTGGACCTGAAGGCATAGCGTTGTAACGCCTTTTATAGCGTTGTAATGCCATTTGAAAAGCCTTTGAACCTTGAAAAACTGCAAGCATAGCGTTGCAACGCTACTCAAACAAGTATTTTCCTTCTTTATAAAATTCGAAGGGGCAGCGTTGTAGCGTTGCAACGTTGTCTCCACTATATTTAAGGAACATTTCCACTCGTGCAAAGAGAGCCGTTTTGAGAGACCAAAAACCCTAAACTCGATTCAAGCTTTATCTTGGGACCTAGAGGAGAACTTTGGAGAGCTAAGGAGGAGACTTGAAGTTCGAGATCGCAGGACATCATGACGGGAACGAGTGTTGGCACACGTCCCTTAGTTTTCTCTCTTTTTCCCTTTGCTTTATCTCTTGAATTTGGGATTTTTGTGGACTGCTTATGTACTATTTATCTTTGTTTTAGACATTGGTTTGGTTGTATTGATTGAACGCTGGGTTGATTTCTAGTTTATTTGAAGTATTGACGTCTTTTATGCATCTCGTTTTTATTATCTTAACCTTTGGCCATGGGTTTGCTTGTTAAACTAGATTTAGCTCGAGAGAGTAAATGTAGTTAAAGAACATTAGATGTATGACTAGGTTAATCTATTGCATGAGAGTGAGAATGTTAATTCTAGAAGCCATAAAAGAATGACTTAATGCCATGTTTAGGAATAGAAATAGACCAAGAGGTTGATTTATTCTTTTGCATGAACTCAATTGGGCTTGAGAGAGTCAATTGATGACCTTAGCAATTCTTGGTTTAAGATTGTTAATATAAAATCAATTCATTAATCAATTCAAGTAGGGCTTAATTCAATAAACCATTCATGTTTCTCAAAATTGGACTCCAAGCATGTAAATATTAGTTTAGATTTTATATTCTTGTTTCAATCTAAGTTTAGGTTCTCTAAATAAAATTAGGTGTGAGTAATTATGGTACTTAATTAAATCTAAGGACTCCAATCCCTGTGGATGACCCTGGCCACTTTTATTACAAAATATTTAGAGGTATGGTTTATAAATTAATCTGATAAGAGCCTTCGACGAGCCCTTTTATCAACTAACCTTAGAATGAGCCTTTTCAGGATGAAACATTTCTCTACTAGATGACTGAAAACTTGATGATACTTACAGTAGTTGGGATCATCGACTTTTTCTATCTCTTCCAACCTTTTACATGCTGGAAGTTCAATCAGTCATGTATTCAGTAGTTGTTCTAAAATGCCAGGAAGTCAGAATCAGGAAAAGGATGGATCTCTTTCTGTCTTTCCTTCAAAGTTAAGTGACACATTTCATTTTCTTGTCGCGTTTCAACCTTCTTGTTCTTTTCTGTTGAAGATGACTTGAGAATGTTTGTATTGACAACCATATACTCTTCTGAAGTCACCTCAATGTTATTTCCTTCTTTCCTTATGTTAGGGACTAATATGTCTTTATCTCTTGACTAACAATGCTTAGCTCTATATCGTGAGCGCGAGTTGCTAGCTCTTCAAAGGTGCGAGACTTTATACCTTGGAGGATGTACAGAAGTCCCTAGTGCATGCCTTGTATTCATATTTGGCAGCAGATAGTTCAATGAGACGATCTTTACAATTGAGACTCATGGTCTCCAACGATTTATGTAGTTGACAATAACTTCACCTTTCTGTTGCCTAGTGTTGGTGAACTTGAACATGATGACAATGCGTCTTGTGCTGTACAAACGATTTAAAAACTCTTTTCCGAATTGTTCCTAACTGTCTACTGACTCGGACTCCATGTCGGGGTACCAGTCAAAAGCATTCTCTTTAAGTGTTCGAACGAACTGTTTGACCAATATATCTCCTCGTGCACTAATGTTTTCACATGTGTTTGATGAAATGAGAAACATGTTGCTTTGGATTACCCCTCCCATCAATCTGTTGCAAATTTGGAGGCTGATACCCAGTAGGCATTCTCAGGTTGTTGATCCTCGAAGTATATGGTTTGGAATACAAGAGGAAGCTTTGGGAAGGCCTGAGCTCTAATGGAGTTGGTTATCATGTTCTGAAGTTGTTGGACAGATAGTGAAGCGATCAAATTAGAGTGGCTTTTTGCACAATGACCTTATCTTTGTTTCGATCTTTGACGGCAGGAGTTTAACTTGACTCGGTGACATTTTGGTTATCAATCTGATTCTTTAGGTGCTTGATTTGAGAATCTCTTTCTTCAATCGCCTTCATCAAGATGTTGATCTTCTCCTACATCTTTGTCATTCTTTCTTCCATGGTGCTTGTTTTAGTCGTCATGACGGACACTACGTCAAAATCAAGATCGAACAAAGGTTTACACCTCACAGGAACCTGTCATTAGTAAATGCATGCCCTCTGTAGTGTCATTACTTCATCTTATTGAAGCCTCATTTCTTTAGAGCAACTATGAGTAAGAGAACCTATATACAAGTTGCTCATGACAACGATCATTGAAGAATTTTTAGATGACATCACTTCACTTGTGTTTTGAGATAAGAGAAAGACATGAGAGGTAGAGATTGTCCCACTAGGTGTGCCAATTTGTTCACACGTAATTTCAACAAAGAAATAAAACACATGTAAATGAATTCAATTTGTATTGATTTGAATGTAGCATAGTACAATCACTAATGTTTGATCCTCTGATTCTTTCTACAAATGTACATTTGTCTCGAAGGCTTTGCAGCTTATTCTCGAATGTGAATTTGTTTCGAGGGCTTTGCAGCTTGTTCTCAAGTGTGAATTTGTCTCGATGGCTTTTCAGCTTATTCCCGAATATGAATTTGCCTTGAGGGCTTAACAGCTTGTTCTCAATGTGGATTTGTTTAGAGGGTTTTGCAGTTTGTTCTCAAATGTAGATTTGTTTCGAAGGCTTTGCAGCTTGTTCTCGATATTCAAAGTCTTCTGGTCTTCAAGGCTTTGGCTCAAGAGTGTTTGATCTTCAAGAGTTAGGGAGTCTTCTAATCCTTTTATTTTCTGAATTCTCTCTAAGTTTTCTCTCTGAGATTTTCAACTTCTGAATCCTTCAAATAAAGAAGAGTTCTCTTATTTATAGAGCTTTAATTTTCATGGCATGTGAACTTGGGCTTTAATAACTTTTGGGCCCAACTATTGGACTTGAACTTTGTTGGCTTTGGGCTTAGCCAGTTGGAATTGGGTTAAGTGGTATGTGAGTACCAAGTATCAAATCCCAAGGGAATTGGAAAGAGTTAATCAATTAAATACTATTCTTAATCGCATCTAATTTTATTTAGGAAAATAAATCGCCAGAAGAACATGCAATGCAAAAGACTAAAAATAAGCAATAAAGGGATAAATCGAAAGAGCACGAATTTAAGGGCTGATTTTAGGTCATTAATCTCACCAATGGACCATTTATCAAGTTCAACGAGCATTTGTTATTAATTAAAAATTTAATTGAATCTAAGGGTAATGTATCATGGAATCCTCTGTCGAGCTCTTCCAAATCTCGAGTGTAATTAATTAAATTATGTGTCCATTTCATTAATTAATTCTCACTCGACATTAAAGAACCCTATCATCGATCCTAATTGATGTTTTTATCATTGTCGTGTCCAAACATCCATTATCATGCAATTTACGATCTAATTTATGTACTCTTTGTCAAGCAATAGCATAATTCAACAATTCATTAACTCCTTGCTTAGGGGATTTAAAGCATTAAGAACATTGCATGAAATTAACAATGAATAATTAATCACAAATTCCCAATTAAGTTCAATTACATGGTCCAAAGGCTTAATTAAGCCCTAAACTCTACTATCTAGTCAAGGTAGACCATACTTTAGTGCAGAACAACCAAATCCATCTCAAAACACTTAATCACAGTAGAGAAATACAAGAAAAAATATAGAGATAAACCCGTTACGCATCAATCCACCGCTGCCGCTACGATCTTCATGAACCTCGGCGTCGAATCTTCAAGATATTTGCTCTAAATCAACCCCCCAATCTCTTTACAAGCTTCATCATTAAGCTACATGATGGAGACTTTGATGATGAGAAATTTCATAGCTCCTGCTAACCCTATCCCTTATATTTCTTGTATTTATTGTAAAGGAAGTCATTTATTTGAGAATTGTCCTTATAATCCTAATTCTTTATGTTATAGAATTCTACCCAATTTTGCAAATCAACATCAACACCAGTGTTTCTAACAAGAGAAGATGATTCCAAAAGAGCCTAGCATTGAAGAAATCGTGAGGGAATACATGGCAAAGAGCGATGTTCTGATGCAAATCCAAGCCACATCGTTACAAAATTTGGAGATCCAAGTAGAACATATTGCAAATGAATTGCAGCACAGGTCCCAAGGAATCTTGTTCAACAATACAGAGACTTCAAAACAAGAAGAAAAAAGAAGAATGTGAGGCGGTGACACCAAGTAAATTCGAATATGAGGATCTTAAACTCCCAAAAGGATCAAGAAGTGCTCCAACACTTGAAAATACTAAGGAGCAAGCAGGGAGAGAAGAGATTAAAGAAGAACCACCTCAAAAAGAGAAGGAACCACCTAAGGAAGTTGTAGTGAGCTATGCAGTTGCAATTTCATAGCAAATGACCTCCGAAGTGCTCCTGATACTAGAATGTACTGCTTTCACTTATTGCAGCTTGCAGAAAATGCTAAATGAAGAAGAATGCAAAAAGGAAAGCATGAAGGATGACAATTTGCAGTATGTGACACAAGTTGCAACTACAATTTCTACTTTCAAAGGCACATGTAAATCTCTCAAGCAGGCAAGGCCTATTGTGATCAAAGCACCTCAACTAAGATTGAAATCTCGTCCATCATTAAGACCTAGGTGCCAAATGAAAGAACACAGTTGCGGTCTCCCTACTGGAATAGGATAAGTTTATCTTTTCATTCATTTTCTTTAAAAAAAAAAAAACAAAAAAAAAGAAAATTTCAACTTATGGAACTCCAATCAGAATGAAGAAGCTTGATTCAAAGAATCTCTAGCTAAGGAGAATCATGTTAAGGCTGAGGTATTTAAGTTGATCGTTAAGGGAACACTTCTACTTGGAGATTCACTTGGAAGTTAGATAAATCAACTTTAAGTTTGAAATTAGAAATTTCAAAAAGTTAACTATGACTTAGGAGAAATTATGTGAACGTTTTGATGCTTTACTTTTGAGTTTCAGGTGAAAAAAAAGTCTTGCAATCACAATTGTGAAAGCAAGTTGCAATTGCAAATTCAGGAAACTCAACCAAATAGGGCATATTGGGAGTACGTCAAAGAAAATGATGAAGCAATAACTTTCCATGCTATCAAAAGGCAAATGACCACTTTTCGGACTTCCCAAAAATTCTTATTCAAAACTCCGAGAGCCCTTAAGAAAGTAATGGCAACAACAACACATTTTTCTCTGCATAGGGGAGTTTCTTTCTGACCTATCTTTCCAGCTTTTGTTTTTTGTTTCTTTTGGTTTAAGATTTAGTTAGGTTCCTTTATGATTTCTTTAGCTATTTGCTTTGAATAAAAAAAATTTAAAAAAAAATTGTGAATGCTTTTGACTTGTTCAAGTTGACAAACACATTTCTTGTCTAATCTTTTTGAGTTTTGTCTTGTTGAATACCCTTAATGATGAAATTTGGAGTATGCTCAGTCCATTAAATACTTAGAAAACATTACGTAGATTCTTCTCTAACAAACAACTTAATGATTCTTTGTCTTTTTAAAACACTCAAGTCTCAACTCACCTAAGTTTGTACACTGAATCCCCTTAGGATAGTCTAGCTTAGATGTTTTGCAAATCACCCCTTTTCACCCATTGTGCTATCCTTGGTCAATGGGGACATTGACCCGTTTAAGTTTGGGGGGTGATTCATGTAATATATGTAATACTACTGTTGTAATAGTATGTTATTGTAATACTATGTTGTTGTAATATGATATTGTTGTAACAGCTGCTAGGATCAAAAAAAGAAAAAAAAGAAGAAAAAAAGATGGATACTCCTTCTTCTAGAGTTAACTGAGTAGCTAGGGGTAGTCATGACACCCCATGATTTCCTTTGCATGAAAGGTTAACTTAGGAATTGAGTATGTGAAAATGGCCTAGATATGATCAGTGCTTGTAACTAGATACTTTCACCAAAAAGCGTTAGTAAGCTAGAACGAATGCACAAATGACAAAAAGGTCCCCTCTTGAAAAAAAAAAGAAGTATGCACCCTAGCAGTGAAAAACAAGTTTGGGGGGACATTGTTAGTTAAGAAAAGTGTGTAAAGTTAGCTTGTTTATCAACTAAGTGAAACTTGACTAAAGGTAATAGGTAGTATGAATCCAAAGTGAGGTTGTGAGAGGAAAGTATTTTGTTTAGACAAGAAAGGCATGGAAGTTGCATGTAGTGGAAGAATTCAAGTAAAGTTAAACTGTTATGAGCATGAGACATCTCCTGAGAGGCGTATTTTTCAAAAGAATTATTCTTAGCATCTGCTTTGACTTGTGTTTATGTCTCTATATTTATTTTGCAATTGCTTGAGGACAAGCAATAACTCAAGTTTGGGGGTGTGATAATTCTCATTTATGAGAATTATTTGGCCTTTATACTTAGTTATGCTTGTTATTTTATGTGTGTTATTAGATAAAAATGCTAGCAAAAAGTTAGTTTAAATTGAATTATTGTTGGAAGCCTTTTAAATTAAGTAAGTGGAGAAAAGAAAGCAAAAGAAAATATAAACCACACTTACTTGATGTTTTTGTGCAGGAATTTGAAGAATGCAATAGAAATGCAATTACATTGCAATTACAATTCTGGCAGATTTGGAAAACAATGCAACAGAAATGCAATTTCATTGCAATTGCATTTCTGCAAAAATCTTGAAAACACACGAAATACGGGATTAGCGAAATTTTAGGGATTTTATGTCATTCTTCTCCACAAATTCAACAAGGCTAGATGACCCAAGCTGCACTTGAACAAATGTGGAAACCCTAGCCCATATAGCTTATAAAATAAGGAAGAAATGGAGGCAAGGCATAGGTTCACACAACAAAGAGTCCATTGGCTGCTGTTTTTCTTTTGTTTTTATTGCTTTTGTTTTCCTATGTTTTCCAACCCCTTTCAACTTCGAAACTCAATCCTTCCTCAATAAAAGTTGAAGGAAGTAAAGGCTCAATTCCCTTTGAAAAAAGTGGAGTTGAGTCGATTGAGTAAGGAGTAAAAAAGGGGTTGCGTTCTTCAATTTCTTAGAATTTATTTTCTGTTTTATTTAAGTTATTTTCTTTTGTTTTAGGAACGTAGTTGCTATTGTATTTTCATTCATATAGTGGTATATCAAGATTCCAGTTATTTTTTTTAAGTTTCATTATATTTTCAACATTGAGTTCTTTGTCTTAATAAAATTTATAACTTGTTCGAATTAATTTTCTTCTACCAAAGTTTGATTCTAGTTTATGTTCTTTAAGTTTTAGTTAAGTTATTTTTATTTTTACATTCTAGAATTTTATCTATTCTTTCTTTCATTCTCAATTATGCATTTTTATTACTTTAAAGCTTTATTTTTTTACTTTTGCAATGATGAGTTAATTTTCCTTAGGGGTTCAAGTTGGAGAATGTCTTAGGGGAACGATGTAAAGCTTAAAAGTACAAACAATCTAGTTAACACTTAGACTTTGTTTGTTTTTGTTGAATTAACGTTGGGTAAATCTAGTCAGCCAACTAGTGTTGCTTGTCAAGCTTGAACTTAATACCTAAAGGGTTAAGGGAAGGCGGATGTCACAAAAGCAATGGAGGAAAAGGCTTAGACATAAGTCTTGAACATCGACTCTAGACATAAGACGAGACTCCAAAACAACTAAAGTTGTGCGCGAAAATATCTAAGTTAGATTAGCCATAGAAATATAGGTCTAATCACTTAGCCTCCTAATGATACTTCATACAAGGTCGAATAGGAGTTGAATTCGGTTTACTTAGTTTCTTGTGTTAGTTATGATTGCAATTGTTTTCTTATTGCATTTCTCTCCAAAGGGACATGAACAACTTGAATTTCTCTTTTTCATATTTATTGTTTATTATTTATTTTCTTTTGCCAAAAACACCTCTCAACATTTATATAACTTTCGTTACCGAACTTGCAATTTGAAAATGTCTTTCCTTATTCTCTTGAATTTTGTTGTATTCGTTCCTTGTGGGGTCGATACTCTGGAATACTTCTAGTTTTATATTACTTGCATCGACAATGTGCACTTGCATTGGATTGGAGCTTTGTTTTTAAACTAGAAATCTTTTCTTAAAGCCCTCACGACTCAGTTGGATCAACCTTCCTTATGGACCTACAGATTATAAGCTCCAATGATACAAAATTAATTAATTAATTTAATTAATTGATTTTAATTCATTAACTATATTTCACTCTACTATAGACATAGAGTTACACTCTTATACACTGTAGGACAAGTTGTGTCCATCGATCTAATCATCACATGCAAGTCGATCCTTCATAAGTTGTTCATAATTATAGCTTGGTCAAAAGTCCGTTTTACCCCTATAATTACATCTTATACCTTAAGTATCACTGATCCTCTAATGAACAATTTGTTTATGATCCAACCATAAATTAAGTCCCTCTCAGGCCAGTGAAAGGGTGGGGCTCCATTGTTCAAGTTCTGAAATAAGCACTTAGGGAACTACTCATCTACTTTCCCTATATGGAAAGGATTGAATTCCATCTCGTGAAATTATGTTCCCAACTCCCTATTTGAATACTTGCAGGATCCTCTTCTTCTTTCTTCCATTTAGAATCTTTGGGGATAATTTCCATTGTGATATTATCTCTACTTGTCATGCAAGTTCTTATGAGAATATATGTGCGTAGATATAGAAAAGAAAATGTGAAGGCCTTTGAGCAAGTAGGCTTTAACACCTAGCTTACGTTTGCGTCCCAACAAGTAATTAGTATATAATTTCTCCATCGATTATTTATCAATCACCTCAATTATTATCATGCAGCAATTATTAAGCCATTGAATTATACTGAAATAATTGACTTATTATAATTTCTCCATCAATTATTAAGCCATCAATTATTGTGATGGCTTCATTGAATAATTTGTTCAATTATATCCTTTTTCTCTCTTCCACCATCTTTACAATTCTCTCTCTTCCACCCATCCAAATTCTCACTCTCACTCTCTAACTCATCCAAATTCTCATCTCTCACACTAACTTGTGATTCTCTCTCCCTAAACAAAGTACCTCTCTCAAATTTTCTTTCAACAAAGTTGATCCTTAATTGTTTATATGAGCTAGCATGGGGACCTTTTGGATCTATAGACTACAAGCTCCAATGATACAAAATTAATTAATTAAACTATTTAATTAATCAATTTTCATTTATTAACTCTAGAGTCACTCTACTATAGACCTAGAGTTGCACTCTTATGCACTGTAAGATAAGTTGTATCAATGAATATAATCACAACATGCAAGTCAATTCTTCACGAGTTATTCGTAATTACAACTGGATTAAAAGTCCATTTTACCCTTGTAATTACATCTGCACCTTAAGTACCACTGATTCTCTAATGAACAATTTATTTATGATCCAACCATTAACTAAGTCCCTCTCGGGCCAGTGAGAGAGTGAGGCCCCATTGTTCAAGTCTCGAAATCAGTACTTAAAGGAACTACTCATCTACTTATCCCATATGGGAATGAGTGAATTTCATCTGGTGAGATTATGTTCCCAGCTCTCTATTTGGTCAAGTCCCCAAAATGGTAGGCTTATTGAATTGGCTACAGAAGCCACGCTCACCCATGCAAATCAAAGGACAAGCCCTCACAAGCAGGAGTTCATAACTCACTCAAGATTAAGATTGAGTTGCATATGATCATTTTGATGAAATATTAATCTTCTCAATTAACGGATTTTCGTGGTTTAGTCTTATACAAACACATTATATAAGATACCCCCACTCTGATGTCTCCACATGAAAGATTTGGATCAAATTATTTGTAACTATTACAAAGTGGGTCGTATCAATACTGTTATCAGGATAAGGCAGCCAACCTTATCCATATACTATGACCCTTTAGGTTATTTCTTGAACATGATTCTTCTGTATGTCAACCACATACTATTCAAGATTACACTAATAACCTTGGATTTTTTATATAATGGATAATATTGTATTGTAAATAAAATAATCAAAATTATTATTAATTATTAAATAAATCATTAATTACGAGACTTTAAAGCATAAATCCCAACAATCTCCCATTTGTACTAATGCCAGTGAGACATGTATCCTAGGGCATACTCTATACCCAATATGTTCTCCCACTTGACCTAGCGAAGATGAGACATGTCTTGTAATTCTAGACATTCTAAGTAACCCTCAAACCTTTTAGCCTAGAGAGTCTTTTTATATAGATCCAAACGACTGTCATTAAAAGCCATCTTCTTCACTACCATGATGCTTTCCCTCTCTTGATATGATTCCCTATACATTGGTGTTTTCTAATTTTCTCAATATTAGTCTTTGCACCATTATTATCATAATAAAGCGTATAGATTAAATCATATCTAAAACACCTTTCAGATCTTTAAGGAACTATTATAGTCATACACGTTCTTTTGTTGCTTCAGAAGAAAAAACATTAAACTTGTATACCTTGCTCCACCAATTAGGGCAAAATTTATCTTAACATAGATTTCCCTAAATCTTTGTAAGAACTAGTGAATCTTGTAAAGATCAAATCTTTAACTCCATACACAAAAATCTCTCAACATCCATAGATAATTTGAGAAAGTTTCTAATTTCTACTCAATGGCCACACCCTTCGTTTAACTGATATATGCTAAACAACTGTATAATAAATGTTAAGTCTCATTTATGCATTGATTGTCTCCAACTTAGAGTAGATAATTAATCCTATGCTCTCAACATTTGAGGTGTCTTGGGATACTCTTCCATAGACATAAATATCAAATATTTGACAACAATTTTGTCAAAACAAGATATTTGAAACAAAGTTAACATTTTGTCCTTAAAATCTCCATTTTTGACATATAAAATATACCGAGTCATTCCAAATCACTCATTTATAATTGTTTAGTCAACTTTTTATGTTAGATAGAAATCTTACATCATTCATAATGAGTAAAATATCATCAACATAAAACATGAGAAAAATCCATTAAGCAATTAATGATTTTCTTGTCTATACAAGTTTCACTAATATTTATCCAAAGTCACAAGTTTCGATACTTTTATCAAACCAAATATTCAAAAATCTATGGTAAAATTCATTTCATAAATGACCCTTTACTATTTTGTAAACCTTTTTGATTTTGATCTTTGGAAATAAACATCTCTGATTGATTTGTGTAGATGCATTATCTAAGATTTCTTTTCATAAAAGAATTCTAAACATTTATTTTTTATATCTCATATACAACAATGAATTCAATAATGCTTGTCGACTCCAGTATGGCAACAAGTGAGAAAGTTTACTCACAGTCTACTTTCTCCTATTAAGTTTAAACATTTGCCATTAGTCTGACTTTGAGGGTAATAAGCCTTTAACTTTGTCATCTAACATGACAACTTGGGTTTCAATTAAGTCCTTGTAAAGGTTGAGTCATCTCATAACTCTCCCACTACGACGAGGCTTATCCAATTCATGACTAGGATCAATTTGACTTTCAAATGTAATTAAAATGTTAAAAACCTTTGTTAATTATTCAGTGCCTTCACTTGGGACCAATTTACTAACACTATCTCATCTTATTAAAGGAATGTAGTTTTTTATTTGACATTCCTTATAGAAAATGATATTTGTCATACAAATACCTTATTCATTTTAGGACTAGATAAAAGAAGATTTTGTACTCCTTAGGGGTGGCCTGCACCTACACACATCTTTAACACATACAACCTTTTTGGGCTTGTTTCAGCATGTAAGCTTAACATTCCCAAATAGTAAAGTGTTGTAAACTAGCTTTACTACTCTTTTATAATCTCAAAATTGTCTCGTAGACACCTTTGGAGGAAATTATATGTTCATTATGCAATCTCTATTGCATATCCTAATTAGAGTTTGGTAATGGTGTGTAAACCATTGTTGATGTGACCATGTCTAATAAGATCTTGTTTTCTCCTCTTATATCACAATTTCACACAATTGTACTTGATGCTTAGAGTTGGAATACAGTCTCATTTTCTATCAACTAATCTTAGTACACAAGGTTCTTGTACTATCCATTATGATCTGATCATAATCTCTTGATAGATTTACCTAATTGATTTTCAACTTTAGTCTTACTTTTCTTGAACTTTTCAAAAATTTAGACTTATGTTGCATTAGGTAAAGATACTTATGCTCTGAATAATTATCAATCGGAGTGATGAAATATTCACAATGTTATTTGATTTTTACATTCACAAGACCACTTGGGTCAGAATGTGTAAGCCCAAAGTGCTCTTTGGCCTTGGAGTCTTATCTAATAAAAAATGATCATCTTCCATGAAAGTCAAGATCAAAAGACATGTCAGGTAATTAACTCTAACTCTTAGAGAATCACCTCTTACTAGTATTTTTCATCCTATTCAAGTTGACACGAATCAACTTTCACTGCCAAAGTCAAATATCATCTTTTAGGAGAAAACAATTTGTCTTTCTAGTTTAGATTCTATAATCTTGAATATCTCAATATTTTGTAGTGTAGTTAGTAGATGTCAAAAATATAGATTGTTCTTATTTTTAGCTGAATGTATTTTCAAACAATTTTTAAAAGTAAAAGATTTAATACTTGAAAAAATCCATACTCTATGAATTGTTCAGTAATAAAGTTTGAGAAATTGAATTTCTCTTATGGTACTAAAAATCCACATTCAGTATTAAGTAACAATAATCCCTTAATAACATCTTAATGTCTCCAACTACACCAATTGAGATTGGTTTCCTAGTGCCAATATGTAAAAACTATTCTACATCATTAAGTATTTTTTAAGAGTTACATATTAAATGTAATGAAGAACAAATTTTGATAGTGGATCTTGTATCAACTATCTAGGTGGTGTTATTTATTCTCCATAAAAAATCTAGTAAATCAAATTTACTTTATCAATCATGTGCTTCACGAACAATTTGATTAGCATTGGCAATAGGTTTTGAGAACATTTTTCAAGACAAATAAAAAAAAATTACACTGCTATTATAGCGTTAATGTTACTTTTCTAAGTAATAAAATTTTCTCAACTTGAAAAATCAGTATTCAAAATTAAAATCATGAGAGAACTTGACATAATATAGAAATATATAAAATGTATTATTTAACATCATGAAAACAATTATCCATTCAATTTTAGCATAGAAATGAAACAATTTAAAAAATGATCCCTATAAATCATTTCTAATGCTATGGTGTTTTAGTGAGTTTAGAACAAGTGCTGTTGTAGGGTAAGTCAAGTGTTCCTTCACTAAACTAAGACAATGTCAACCAAATATTATACCAGAATAACTCTTATTCTTATAATATTTAGTTATCATTAGTTTGGTCAAGGACATCATTAACCACCTTAATGAGCTATTTGTAATTGTGACCCATCATTTTAGATCCTATAGTTTTATCCCAACAAGTGTCGTCATAGGGTAGGTCAAGTATTGTAAACAAAACTACAATCATATCCTTCTCAGGACTTTACCCTGATATTGACCCATGCAAACACCTTCCGTAAGGGGACGGTCCAAAAGCCGCCGCAAGGCCCCACATGGATCTCATGTTGTGAACCAATGATAGAGATCGTAGGATATCTTGAAACATTTCCTTTTCCCACTTACTATTTTGAAAATACTTTCTTAGAATATTCACCATGATATTGACCCACATGCAAACACCTTCAGTAGGGAGGATGCATAGTCCAAAAGCTGCCACGAGGTCCCACATGAATCTCACCTTATGGACCTACAGACTATAAGCTCCAATGATACAAAATTAATTAATTAAACTCTTTAATTAATCAATTTTCATTCATTAACTCTAGAGTCACTCCACTATAGACCTAGAGTTACACTCTTATGTACTGTAAGTGATGAGACCTAAAAATTTTCTATTATTTCATGCATAATTTTTACTTGTTCCATTGATTTTATGAGTATATTGCAAATGTTATAGGTAAATTGAGTGCAAGACACATTTTTGAGATGGTACGTTGACTTGGGATTTTTATGTGGTTAATTCATTATTTTTTAGGAATTTGAACATGGGGCACATTCTGGGAGATTCTACATCAAATCACGGTTCAAACGAGCCAAATCGAAGGTCATTTGGACAATCGAATGAAAAGATGTGGCAAAAATGATCGGTGCTATCCAAGGAGTAGCTTTGCAACGCTACCTATAGCATTGCGGTGCTGTCACAAGTCCCAGAAACGCTCGCGAGCTATAGGACAGCGTTGTGATCGAGCTTGACAGGCATGCCAAATAAATTTATAGTCCACACCACAAATATTTTACAATACAGTGGCATGGTAGATCCACTGGGAGACCAAACTTTAGTTATTATCTTTCTTTATTAGGACCGTGTGATAGAACTAGGGGGTTTGGTGTGATAACTTAAATTAAGAAAATTAAAGTACATATAAAAACTGAAATTAGAGATGGGATGTCAAACAACTTACAAATGGAGGTCATCGAGCCCAAACATGTAATTTCTATCCTGGGTTCATAATTAGTTTCAATGTGTAATGTACACGTTTAACATCTAATCAATTCCAACGAAAAAGCCGCCGAAATTTTAATCCTTTATAAAATTAGCCTAATCTAGCATCGAATTAACTCTAAATCGACTCTAAGGGTTAGGCACGATAGTGTTCCATACTCCCTAAGACGATAGCATTAAGCCTAGGATCGATTAGGGAACTTTAACTAAATGGATAGCCAATTAATTAAAGAGTTAATTAGTTTTCTAAGGCACAATTAATTCACATGTGAGTATAAACCCAGCTTTTATGCAATTTAATGGCCTAGATGCTACTAAAACGTGCAAGAGACCTAAACCAATCGTAAAGAATCTCAAGCTAGCGATGAATCGATAAATGCATACATGATTTGTCAAATCCACATGCTAAATCAATTCTATAATGAAAGTAAGAATAAAATTATGCTAAAACAGTGTACGATATGAAATTAATAATAAAACCTCAAGGAATTACATGGTGGAGTCTCGAATCGCTCCTGAAATTGTGTTATCGTCTACCTGAATAACGCTAAGCCTACTCCCCATGCCATAATACAAGCCTCTAAATGAAATATAGCTTAAAGAACTATACAAAAGGGTGAAATGTAGAGAGAAATTGAGTTTGGGGGCTGTGGAGGCAGATAGATTAACCTAAAATCGTGAAAAAAATAGTTTTATACTCAAGCTACAACGTCGAGACATTACAAGAAACGTCTCAACGCTGTCCTCAATTAGACCAGCGTCGAGGGGGGCTCGCAACAGCGTCGACCTGCACTCATCGTTCAAGCGTCAAGAAGCTTGGGACAATGTTGTGACGTTGTTCTGCATCTTGACATTTTGCCTTTCAGCATCGAGCAAGGGCACCGTGGAGCGTCTCAACACTGCTCCTTGGGCATCTTGGTCATCCTTGAGCATCTTGGTCATTTCTTCTCCAATTGTCCAATTAGGGCTTGAGTGACATCAAAATACGCTAAAATCAACCTCAAACACTCCAAAAACGTCCAATAAGCTCCGAATTGCTCCTCAGACTAATTTTCCTACAAAGTGGAGAATTAAGCACGTAAAATCACTAAAAATTACAAGATTTAGGCATAGAAAACAAGGACTTATTGAGTCCTATCACGTTGCAACGCTACCCACAACATTGCAATGCTGTTGCGATGTGTATGAGTTCATTATTTTCTATTTAGGGTTACTACTTTCCGACTCCAGCCATCAATTTGCAATTTCTTCCTTTGTTCTTCACCATTTTAGATAGCTTTTGAGTTGATTTTTCATTTTGGGCTTGTATTATGGCCCCGAGCTCGGGTGGAGCGGTGTTTGGCTAGGATTTTTAGCTGATTTGATGTAATTATGGACTAATTGTGCAACATTTTGTGAGAATTTAAGTATTAATTTCAGTTTATTACAATGAGTATTATGCCTTATTGACTATTGTGTTTATTCCTAGCTTGTTCTTCTTTAATTGACCTGACAACTCAATCGATTTAGAGTTTGCTTTGCTATGCTAGAAGTACTCATAAGTGTCCTCAATCTCTAGCTTAATTAGAGTAGTAAAGGGTTCGGTGGCCATGTCGATCAGTTAAGTAGAATTGATTAAGGAGCATACGCTGAAAGGTGATGGTGAGCTGAATGCAAAAATTTATCTCAACCTCGGTGAGACATCCGAAGTCAACACAATGGTCGAGTGCATAATTAAAGAGTTGACAGCCTCTTATTTGGATTGGTTGCCGCTCTGTATCTCCTAACCTCCCACTGGAGGTAAATTCGAACTAAAATCTAGTTTAATTAACTTTCTCCCTCTTTTTCATGGCTATGCAGGATACGATCTCATAAGCACCTCAAGGACTTCCACATGTTTTGCGTGGGAATGAAGCCTATCTACGTCAAAGAGGAACAGATCAACCTGAGAGTGTTTCCCTTCAGCTTGAAGGAACAAGCTCAAAACTTGATTCACTATCTCCCTTTAGGCTCCATCACTACTTGGAACGAGATGAAGAGAGTATTCTTGGAGAAGTACTTCCCAGCATCTAAGGCGATCAAGATCAGAAAGAAGATATGCGGGATCATGTAAGGAAACGAGGAGAAGTTGCACGAGTACTGGGGACGATATGAGCATTTGTGTGCAAGATACCCCCACCACCAGTTCTCAGATCATTAACTCGTCCAATATTTACGAGGTCTTACTCTCAACTAACTGGAGTTTAATAGATGCAGCCAGTGGAGGGTCGTTACTTGACAAGACCATTGTAGAGGAAAATAGGGTAATCTCTAATACGGTTGAGAACATGCATCAGTTCAGGTGCACCTCACACGTGGAGACAGAGGTAAGTGAGTTAAAGTCTCAAATAACTAACATTACCTTTCTTTTGTAGAAGTTCTCGAGGGGCGGCCCGAATGGAAAGCAAGATGGAAGCCATGGAAAAGAGAGAGACAATAGAGACACAAGCATTAAGCTTAGGTAAGCTCGAAAATTTGGTTCAAACTGTGATTACTAACGTTGAGAAGTTTCAACAGGAAACCTAAGCTGAATTGAGGAAGCATATAAACAAGTTTGACCAGCCTACCGATGAGGAGAAGGTGTGCAAGTTAGAGAGCGTCAGTGTCATTGAGTTGAGAACACCACCTGAAGAAAGCACCCCCAACACTACCTAAAGCTTTTAGAAACTCTTTAGAGCCTCGAGGAAGCGTTTCTTCAAAATTGCGAGCTTCATAACCTACAAAAGGGGTAATTTTCTATCCTCCATTAAATTTGAATGGTTATGTGCCTAAGGCTCCCTTTCCAAGTAGGTTAGAAAGACTGAGAGAGAACATTTAGAACAAGGAGAGGGACGCTTTGGACATCTTTAGAAGGGTCGAGATTAACTTATTGCTACTTGATGCCCTGAAGTACCCCTGTGAAGTCCATTATGTGTATCAAGCAGATGCAGTTGATATGTTGATGGAAGATACCTTCTTAGATGATTATGATTTTAATTTTGAGCAGGACTTAGTTGAAATGGATGAGGAGACTGAGTTAAGGGAGTTTCCTATATCCCTTGTATTAGGATCTATTTGCTTTAATGTTGAGATTTTTGCTGATAAAAAGGAAGAGACTAATAAAATGCTTCCATCTATTATGCAGGCACCTAAGTTGAAACTAAAGGCCTTACCTCATCACCTTAAGTATGTGTACTTAGGTGATGTGGAGATTTTTCCTGTCAATACCACGAAGGAGCTCACAACAGGTTATTATACTTCTGCTTTGGGCACCCACATGATGCTAATGGTTTTGCTTGTTTTAGTGGGGTATTTAGATTCAAGGAAGAAGGGCCCAAAGAAATACAAGAATTTTTACGTGGCCTAATGTGTGTCACAAGGCTCGTCGAGCAATCCAAGTTAAAAATTTGCACTTCGTTTAAATTTTTTTTACTTGCTTTCTTGTGTGTTCCTTTAGTTTTTTTGCTTCTTGCTTCGTTTGTTGCTTTTCTTAGTTGGCTAATTTTGTAGATGGATGGTTTGACCCTAATTTGGAAAGGATTATTTTTTAGAAGGAGGAGCTACTTTACCCCACCCGCCTACATGCTTTGGAGCATTAGGGGAGTATTTTTCTTCCCTTATTTGTCTCTATTTTTCATTTTTAGATACATTGGAGACAATGTATGAATTAGGTTAGGCGCAGAGGTTTATCTTTGAGCTTTGAATGTTGTTGAAGTGTTTAGCAATGGTTGATTGAGTCCTTGAGTATATGAGCTCAGACCTTATCTTTAGGTTTGATAGTTGTGGGTTAATTTTGTAGTCCTTGAGCACCTAAGCTCGAACTTTTGATTGACTAAGCTAAGCATTATTTTTGTGTGATTTTTTTTAAAAATTTTTGGGTGAATTCTGAGCATGATTGGTTGATGATGTGCGTGATTTGTGCTTGATATATGTCATCTTGTGTTGTGCCTTTTTGTGCTAAATTTTTAAAAAAAAATTGGACTTTCCTGCACGATTTGAGCATGTTAGCCTTTCCTGTAGTAGTCTTGAAGGCTTAAGGTAGGATTACAGGGCTCATACATTTGTTGTCACAACGATAGGTGTAGAGCTAATTATTGAGGGGAAAGATTGATAGCTTGTAATCTGTTGCTTAGGAAAAAAAAGGATGTGACTATTTGCCTAAGAAAAGAAAGAAATAAAATGTGCTTTAAAAGAAGATCATTATTGAAAGAAAACAAAAAGGAAAAGAAAGAAAACAAAAAAAAAGCTTGTAATAATTAAAGATGAATCAATAGGTAAAAAGAGGTGCCTCTGTCGTGATTAGTTAGGCCATCCATTGAGTGAGTGCTCTGGATACGGGTCCCTGCGATGGATGTGCGAAAGCTAGTGCCTGTTGATTCAAAGTGATGCAAGTTTAGCCGTGATATTTGTTTTGGGTGTTGGGATTTATGCCCTAAAGCCTCGTAATTAATAATTTATTTAATAATTAATAATTAATAGTGTCAGTGTAGGGGGAGGATGAATTGAGAGCTTTATATACTTTCCCCGAGCCTATAAAGACTGCTTTAGGGAAGCTAAGCACACACACGTGGGAAAGAATAGAAAGAGTTTTTTTTTTTTTTTTTTAAATGTGTCTCAATGCATGGATAGCTTTTGCTTGTTTATCTTTTTGTGGTTATTGCGATACTCCTACGTATTGAAATTAGAGTCTTGTGCATACAATCATTGATTCATATCTTTATTGCTTAGTTTGTATCTGTTGGGATTTATGCCCTAAAGCCTCGTAATTAATGAGTTATTTAATAATTAACAATAATTTTGATTATTTTATTTACAATATAATATTATCCATTATATGAAAAATTCAAGGTTATTAGTATAATCTTGAACAGTATGTGGTTGACATACAAGAGGATCATGTTCAAGAAATAACATAAAGGATCTTAATATATGGATAAGGTTGGGTGTCTTATCCTGGTAACACTATTGATACGGCTCACTTGTAATAGTTACAAATGATTTGATCCAAATCGTTCATGTGGAGACATGTGAGTGGGGGGTATCTTATACAATGAGTTTGTATAAGACGGACCATGAAATATTTAATCTCTCTTTATAAATCCGTTAATTGAGAAGATTAATATATCATCAAGATGATCATATGCCACTCGATCTTAATCCTGAGGGAGTTATGAACTCATGCCTTTGAGGGCTTGTCCTTTGATTTACATGGGTGAGAATGGCTTTTGTAGCCGATTCAATATGCCTACCATTTTGGGAACTTGACCAAATAGGGAGCTGAGAACATAATCTCACGAAATGGAATTCACCCATTCTCATATAAAGTAAGTAGATGAGTAGTTCCCTTAAGTTCTGATTTTGGGACTTGAATAATGGGGCTCCACCCTCTCACTGGCCTGAGAGGGACTTAGTTTATAATTAAATTATAAACAAATTGTTCATTAGAGGAACAGTGGTACTTAAGGTGCAAGATGTAATTATAGGGATAAAATAACTTTTGACCCAGCTATAATTACGAACAACTCGTGAAGGATTGACTTGCATGTAGTGATTATATCCATAGACACAACTTGTCCTATAGTGCATAAAAGTGCAACTCTAGATCTATAGTGGAGGGACATTAGAGTTAATGAATGAAAATTGATTAATTAAAGAGTTTAATTAATTAATTTTGTATCATTGGAGCTTATAATTTGTAGGTCCATAAAGTCTCCTTGCTAGCTCATAGTAATACTAAAAGATCAATCTAGTTGAAAGAAAAATTTGAAGTGTTCAAATTAATATTTAATATATTAGATATATTAAATATAAAAGAGAAAAATATATTTATTGTATTTGATACATTAAATATTAAAATAATGAATGTATATTAGATACATTAAATAAAAGATATTTATAAAATTTCCATAAGATTCAAATAAATAAATATCGTAGGAGATTTGAATGAGATTCAAATAACTATAAGATATATTTTAATATATTAGATATTAAAATATGATATTTTAAATATGGACAAGATTTGCCCTTGGTCTCTATAAGTAGAACCTTTGGGTTGAGCCATTAGACATAACACACATCTCCTCAATAGAGAATTAGAGAATTCTCTCTGGACCTCTTCCTCTCCAATCCCTTATGGATTTTCTTTCAAGAGGCTCCCACAAGCCTTGGTCCAGCCTTGGTCCTGTGTTCGAGTCATAGCCAGGAAGATTTTGTGGAGGAGATAAAGACCCGCCAAAAATATCTCCATATTATCTTAAAGGTATATTATGCTTAGCCTAAAAAAATTGTATTTTAGTTTAATTCTAAATAAATCAAATGTGATCCAATGCTTCCGCTGTGGATTTAATTTGATTATTCCCTTCAGTATCTTGCTCAAGGACTAGAAAGTCTTAGGTTAGGGGTATTTGATGAGACCTAAAAAGTCTCTATTATTTCATGCCAAATTCGTGCTTGTTCCATTGATTTTGTGAGTATATTGCATATTTTATAGGTAAATTAAGTGCAAGACACATTTTTTAGATGGTACGTTGATTTGAGATTTTTATGTGGTTTATTGATGATTTTGTAGGAATTTGAACATAAAGCTTGTTTCGAGAGATTCTATGTCGAATCACGGTTCCAATGAGCCAAACTGGAGGTCATTCGGACACCCGAGCAAAAAGATATGGCAAAAATAATCGGTGCTGTCTAGGGAGTAATGTTGCAACGCGCACAAGCTATAGGACAACGTTGCAACGCTGTCACGATGTGTATAAGTTCATTCTTTTCGATTTAGGGTTACTCCTTCCTGACTCCAGCCATCAATTTGCGATTTCTTCCTCTATTCTTCATTGTTTTAGACCGCTTTTGAGTTCATTTTTCATTTTGGGCTTATATTATGGCCTCGAACTCGGGTGGACCAATGTTTGGCTATGATTCTCGACTCATTTGAGGTAATTAGGGACTAGTTTTGCAACATTTTTTAGAATTTAAGTATTAATTTCAGTTTATTACAGTGAATATTAAAGCTTATTGACTCTTGTGTTTATTTCTAACTTGCTCTTCTTTAATTGACCTATCAACTCAATCGATTTAGAGTTTGCTTTGCTATGCTAGAACAACTCATAGGTGTCCTCGGTCTCTAGCTTAATTAGAGTAGTAAAGGGGCTGATGGCCACGTTGGTCAATTAAGTACAATTGCTTAATTGCGTGTACATGGTAGGCTCTAAAGTCAATTTGCATGTAATAGTTTAATACGAAGGGTCCGTCGTCTTAGCCTATTGCATTCTAACCTATCCCAAGTCTTTGAACCCTAGTTCCCTCATTGTGCAGTGGAAATACAGAATCTTGATACATGGAAATATTTAAGGTAAATGGGCATAAGCTCAAGGTCTTTAACGAAGGTGATCCTATATCCATTCTCTCAGCATTTGCTTTAGAACTCCCAATCCATTGGGAGCCCGGGTGAAGGAGCCATATGGTGAGTCGAGTAATCGACTATAAAAATTTGCGCTTCTTGGAGGCAGCTAGGCGACCAAACTTCTATTGCTTTATTTTTTTCTTAGCATAGTTAGTTTTTGGATGTGCTTGGCAGGAGACGTTGTTCTAAGAGGATAAATTATTTCATGATGCGAGACCTCATCACCACCTACATGCTACTAGAGTCTAGGGAGTATTCTTACATTCCCTTTCATTTATCCGTGTTCATTGATTCTTAGCACACATTGAGGACAATGTGTTGTTTAGGTTAGGGGTGGGGTGTGCTAAATTTCTTAAATTGTGAGCTTGTATCTGTGATGATTTGATTGCTTACTTTGTGATGATGAAAATCGATGACATGCTGGATATGTCGCTTTGATTGCACTTGTCTAAAGCATCGGAATGTTATTATGAATTGAGTCCCTTTTTGGCACCTTTTATTTTTTATCTTTCCCACACATTTTGAGCACACTTAGCCTACCTTTTGTAGTCCTAAAGGTTTATGGTAGAATTATAGAGCTTATACTCTTGTTGTCACTCTGATAGGTGTAAGGACTTGTCAGATAGTTGACTTGCTTCAAAAGGGTGAAAATGAGTTGTTTAGGAAATATTTTGCCCATTTGCCCCCCCCCCCCCCCCCCAAAAAAAAAGCTTATAATGTGTTAAGAGAAATCATCGATAAAAAGAGCTGTTGTTGTTGTGATCAGTTAGCCCACCCATTAAGCGAGTGCTCTAAGTACAGGTCCCTGCAATAGTTGTGAGAAAACTAGTACCCTTGATTTTCAAAGTGATGCAAGTTTAAGGGATCCTTGTTCTTTACCCTCGAGCGCCTGGTAGCCTATTTCCTTCTTGACGACTTGGTACCTTGATGGCTTGTCCTTAGTGCCAGTGTAGGGGGAAGATGGGTCGAGAGTTCTATAAACCTATCTCTGGCTTATAGGGACTACTTTAGGAAGGTTTCACACACGCACAGGAAATGTCAGAATAGTGTTTTAAGGGCCTCTTGGATGGATAATGTTCGTCATGTTTCCCTTGTTTGACTTTTGTGATATCTTCAAGCATTGAGGTTAGAGTTACGTGTTAGCAATCGATGATTATCTTACTTTTTGTGTTTCTTGCTCGAGGACTAGCAAGATTTAGGTTGAAGGTAATTTGATAGGACTAAAATAATCCTCGTTTTCTATGCCTAAATCTTGTTGTTTCTAGTGATTTTACGTGCTTAATTCTTTATTTTGTATGTAAATTAGTATGAGGAGCATTTTGGTGCATTTGGCATGTTTTTGTAGCCTTTTAGAGCGTTTGAGGTGAATTTGAACTCAATCGGAGGTCATTCGAGCCCTAATTGAAGAAAAGGAGGACAAACGACCATTTTGCCCCTAGAGGAATCGTCTAGACGTCGTGATGACACTCAAAAGACGCTGAAGACATAATGTTATGAAATAGGACAGCGTCTCGACGCTGCTATAGTGAGCATCGCGCGATGCTGCGGCGAGCCCCAAAGATGCTAGTCTTAAGATAGGACAACATCGAGACGTTGTGGACAGCGTCTCGATGGTACTTTAAGAACTATAAAAGGATTTTTCCTTTTAGGGAAACAAGTTTTCAACCTTTCCTGGCCGACTTGCAGACCTCCTCCTTCTAATTTATACCCATTTTTAGTCCTTTACCTTTTTTGGGTTAAATTTGTACTAATTAATGTCGTCGGGATCGAATTTTGAGGCTACCAACTAGTTTGTAATGCCATTTTGGGGCAAATTCGGATCAGATTTGTATTTTGGGAGGTTTGGTTTTAATTTCTTGTTAATTTTTGTGTTCAAGTGAAGGGATAATCGAATTAAACCCACAACGGAAACATAGGAATCGTCTTTGATTTATTTAGAATTAAACTAAAATACAAGGGTTAAGCAATAAATACCTTGAAAATAATATTATGGAGAATATTCTAGTGGATCTTTATCTCTTCCACAAAGTCTTCCTGGCTATGACTCGAACACAGGACTAAGGCTTGTGGAAGCCTCTTGAAAGAAAATCTCCAAGGGATTGGAGAGGAATAAGTCTAGAGAGAATTTTCTAATTCTCTCTATTGAGGAGATGTGTGTTGTGAAGAATGGTTCAACACAATGGTCCTATTTACAATGACCAAAGGAAAATCTTTGCCATAATTAAAATATTATATTTTAATATCTAATATATTAAAATATATCTTGTATTTATTTGAATCTCATTCAAATCTCCTACGATATTTATTTATTTGAATCTTATTCAAATTCTATAAATATCTTTTATTTAATATATCAAATATACATTAATTATTTTAATATTTAATGTATAAAATACAATAAATATATTTTCCTCTTTTATATTTAATATATCTAATATATGAAATATTAATTTGAACACTTCAAATTAAATATTAAATTTGAACATTTCAAATTTTAATAGTTAATGTATCAAATACAATAAATATATTTTCCTCTTTTATATTAAATATTAATTTGAACATTTCAAAATTTTCTTTCAACTAAATTGATCTTTTAGTGTTACTATGAGCTAGCAAGGGGACTTTATGGATCTACAGCTTATAAGTGAAGGGAATAATCGAATTAAACCCACAGCGGAAGCATAAGAATCGTCTTTGATTTATTTAGAATTAAACTAAAATACAAAGGTTAAGCAATAAATACCTTGAAAATGATATTATGGAGAATATTCTGGCGGATCTTTATCTCTTCCACAAAGTCTTCCTGACTATGACTCGAACACAGGACCAAGGCTTGTGGGAGCCTCTTGAAAGAAAATCCACAAAGGATTGGAGAGGAAGAGGTCTAGAGAGAATTCTCTAATTCTCTCTACTGAGGAGATGTGAGTTGTGAAGAATGGCTCAACCCAAGGGTCCTATTTATAGTGACCAAGGGAAAATCTTTGCCATAATTAAAATATTATATTTTAATATCTAATATATTAAAATATATCTTGTATTTATTTGAATCTCATTCAAATCTCCTTCGATATTTATTTATTTGAATCTTATTCAAATTCTATAAATATCTTTTATTAATATATCAAATATACATTAATTATTTTAATATTTAATGTATCAAATACAATAAATATATGTTCCTCTTTTATATTTAATATATCTAATATATTAAATATTAATTTGAACACTTCAAATTAAATATTAAATTTGAACATTTCAACTTTTAATATTTAATGTATCAAATACAATAAATATATTTTCCTCTTTTATATTAAATATTAATTTGAACACTTCAAATTAATATTAATTTGAACATTTCAAAATTTTCTTTCAACTAAATTGATCTTTTAGTGTTACTATGAGCTAGCAAGGGGACCTTATGGACCTACAGATTATAAGCTCCAATGATACAAAATTAATTAATTAAACTCTTTAATTAATTAATTTTCATTCATTAACTATAGGTCACTCCACTATAGACCTAGAGTAGCACTCTTATGCACTGTAGGACAAGTTGTGTCCATAGATATAATCATTACATGCAAGTCGATCCTTCACGAGTTGTCCGTAATTACAGCTCGGTCAAAAGTCCGTTTTACCCCTATAATTACATCTTGCACCTTAAGTACCACTGATCCTCTAATGAACAATATGTTTATAATCTAATTATAAACTAAGTCCCTCTCGGGCCAATGAGAGGGTGGGGCCCCATTGTTCAAGTCTCGAAATCAGCACTTAAGGGAACTACTCATCTACTTACCCTATATGAGAATGAGTGAATTCCATCTTATGAGATTATGTTCCCAACTCCCTATTTGGTCAAGTCCCCAAAATGGTAGGCATATTGAATCGGCTACAAAAGCCACTCTCACCCATGCAAATCAAAGGACAATCCCTCACAGGCAGGAGTTCATAACTCACTCAAGATTAAGATCGAGTCACATATGATCATCCTGATGAAATATTAATCTTCTCAATTAACGGATTTATAAAGAGAGATTAAATATTTCGTGGTCCAGTCTTATACAAACTCATTGTATAAGATACCTTCACTCACATGTCTCCACATGAATGATTTGGATCAAATCATTTGTAACTATTACAAAGTGGGCCGTATCAATTGTGTTACCAGGATAAGGCACCCAACCTTATCCATATACTATGACCCTTTAGGTTATTTCTTGAACATGATCCTTTCGTATGTCAACTACATACTGTTCAAGATTACACTAATAACCTTAGATTTTTCATATAATGGATAATATTATATTGTAAATAAAATAATCAAAATTATTATTAATTACGAGGCTTTAGGGCATAAATCCCAACAATAAGCTCCAATGATACAAAATTAATTAATTAAACTTTTTAATTAATTAATTTTAATTCATTAACTATAGGTCACTCCACTATAGACCTAGAGTTGCACTCTTATACACTGTAGGAAAAATTGTGTCCATAGATATAATCATTACATGCAAGTCGATCCTTCACGAGTTGTTCGTAATTACAGCTGGGTCAAAAGTTCGTTTTACCCCTATAATTACATCTTGCACCTTAAGTACCACTGATCCTCTAATGAACAATCTGTTTATAATCTAATTATAGACTAAGTCCCTCTCGGGCCAATGAGAGGGTGGGGCCCCATTGTTCAAGTCCCAAAATCAGAACTTAAGGGAACTACTCATCTACTTTCCCTATATGGGAAGGAGTGAATTCCATCTTATGAGATTATGTTCCCAACTCTCTATTTGGTCAAGTCCCCAAAATGGTAGGCATATTGAATCGGCTATAAAAGCCACTCTCACCCATGCAAATCAAAGGACAAGCCCTCACAAGTAGGAGTTCATAACTCACTCAGGATTAAGATCGAGTCGCATATGATCATCCTGATGAAATATTAATCTTCTCAATTAACGGATTTATAAAGAGAGATTAAATATTTCGTGGTCCAGTCTTATACAAACTCATTGTATAAGATACCCCCACTCACATGTCTCCACATGAATGATTTGGATCAAATCATTTGTATCTATTACAAAGTGGGCCGTATCAATTGTGTTTCCAGGATAAGGCACCCAACCTTATCCATATACTATACCCTTTAGGTTATTTATTGAACATGATCCTCTCGTATGTCAACCACATATTGTTCAAGATTACAATAATAACCTTAGATTTTTCATATAATGGATAATATTATATTGAAAATAAAATAATCAAAATTATTATTAATTTATTAAATATATTATTAATTACGAGGCTTTAGGGCATAAATCCTAACATCAAGCATGTTTGGGACTCTGTTTTACTCTATTGAACGAGACTAGTATATTAGACTTGATGAATCTTATATGTTTGTTTTGTTCATCGCTATGCACGTGTTTGGAATTCATTGTTTCATGTATTTTCTCAATTAAGTAGCACCTAAACGAGCTTGTGCTTGCATAGAATGAGGCTTAACCTCTTCGTGTAGTTTGCATAATAGGTTTTGGGACTTGAGCAACTCTTTAATTGAATTAGACTTTCTAAATTAATGATCGAGGTATAACCAACTCCCGAGTGTAATGAGATTGATTCTATAGGCATGAAACGCTATCGTGCCCAGCTTAGAGGGTTAATTAGAGACTATTAGATGCTAGGTCAACATAGTCTAACTTTGGAGAGCCATTAGGGGCCTATCAGGCTTCACCGGATGGGCTGATTAATTGCTTAATCCGGAAGTTCGCATCAATCTCTCAAAACTCAATAATCAAGGTACAAATTTAGATTCGATGAACCCTGGATCCGGTGTTTAGAATGTAATTTTTGTTTTTCATCTTTTAATTTTCATGTTTAATTTTATGTCTTTAATTTTTTCATTTAATCTTTACTCTAAAAAAAAGAAAAATCCCCCACCACCCTCGGTTTAGTTTGGTATAGTTCAAATTAATTGGAAAACAATCAACTAGCCTCCCTGTGGATCTACCTGGCCATTATATTGCAAATATTAGTTGGTCCAGTTTATAAATATTATTTGACGGCCACAAACTCCCAGCAAACATATAAACATATCAAAAAACGAAAACAAACGCCAACAATTCAAACACACAACTTATACTTAACTTGTATATCTCAATCTTCTACACCCAATAACTAAACCAATCAATTAATTAAACATATGAACTTAAACTCAACCAATTCTTAACAAGTATATCTCAACTATGAAACACCCCCTCCCTACACAAGACACATGAGCTCTACCAAAAACTGAAGATCACAACTTATATGCTTACCAAGTATATCTCAAACTCAACCAAAATTAACTAGCCCAAAAACATGCACACTTTTTAACACATGAACTAAAACAAAGAAATTCGAAAGAAACTAAAACAAAATCACACCCCCCTTACATTTCAGGATATCAAACAAGACAAGTGAACACCACCAACAACTAAAGACCACAACGTATGCTTAAACATGTATATCTCAAGCATTTTGCTACCATCATTGTAGGATAGCAAACAAGGCACACAAAATTCACCAAGAACTAAACACCACTACGTTGCTACCATCACTGCCAAATCGTTAACTTTATACTGAGCCTCGCCACATATTGGACACTGTTGGCAATTGGCAAATTCTTTCCAATATAATATGCAATCGGACTCGCAAGCATGGATGGAGTCATAACCTAACCCAAAGTCAAGCAATTTTCTTTTATCTTCATAAAACGAACTAGTTATGGATGCGTCGGTTGGAAATGCTTCCTTCAACAATTCTAGTAACATATCAAATGACTTGTTACTTCAACCATTAAGGACCTTAATATGCATCAACCTCACTTAAAATTGTAATGAAGAAAATTATGTATAACCAAGGTACAATTCATTACGTGCTTCGGCCATTAAATCCTCAAATATGTTTGAAGTATCTTTCTCGTGGCCATTATTGGGCATCTCATTCCCAAGGTCTTTTTCATCTACATCCACCTCATGATCTACATCCACATCGACAATAGGGACTTGTAGATCATATAGAAGGTTCAACATTTCATTTTCTTCATTAACCACATTACACTTTGTAGCACGTACTTGATTGACTTGTGTGACTTTAAACCCTCTAGATAAGTTAACTGGTTCTCCATGATATACCCTACAACTATAGGAGGGAGACATTCCATATGTGAATAAATGTCTTTCCACCCCATGTAATGACTGCGACATCGAATTCATACACCTCTTGCATGGACATCTTATTTTCCATGAATTATTTACATGAAACTTTGTCATTTCCAAGAATCGGGCTACTCCTTTCTTGTACTCGGTTGAGAACCTATCCCTTATTTTAATCCACTCTCTATTCATTCTTAATTGTATAACCACACTTAAACAAGCTCCTAATGAAAAGTTAAAACCTATATAATTATACAATAAGTTAGTAAACATGAACTTTGTCATATTGTCTAATATGTCCTTAACTTTCAACTTGGTGTCTAATAACTATTAATTAAAGTTCTTGAATTTTATGAGTGTCAAATAGGTTTCTAAACTTTTAACTTTGTGTCTAATACATCCCTAATTAACTTACTAGACAAGCTTTAAAATTCATGGCTTTAATAGATGTAAAAAAGAAAGGTCATTAAATCTTGAGTTAAAGTACAAGTTTAAGCTAATCATTTTTAAGTTTGTGCCTAGTAGGTTTTGAAATTTCAATTTTATCCTCTTAATTCTAAATTTAACTTAAAAAATGATAAATTTCCTCTCTAATTACTTAATCTTAACTTTAGATTGAGAGAATTTTCAATTTTAAAATTAAAGTTCCAATTTTATCAATAACCCTTAAATTTCAAGTTTAGTTCTAAAATTAAACTAGTTTCAAGGTTATTTTTAATAGTTTCAATTTTATGTCTAATAACTATTATACAAGTTTTTGGACTTTAAGAGTTTTAAAAGTTTCAAATAGGCTCCCTTAAAAGGAAATTAAATGCCAAAATGAAAGAAAGGATCCTATGGGCCTTCAAAAAGGAAAGTGGATAGAGGAAGCCTAATTTCAATTAAAAATTTAAACTAACCTCTCAAACATCCCTATGAAGCTTAAGTTTAATAAACTAATTCAAATAGTGAAGGTTTTTGTTACCAAAATTTTAGAGGTTTTGACTTGAATTAGGAAAATTACTATATTGATCTCTCTCACATCTTTACACATTAACAAGTTGGATCTTGCACCAAACAATTCTTGCACAACTTTTAGAGCTCGACTTGAATTAGGATAAACTTCCTCTCTAATTATGCACCAGCAACTTGATCTTGCGCCAAACAATTAGGAAAATCGCTCTCACATCACTATACTAATTTTGCACTAAGCAATTCTTTATTTTACACAACTTTATTTTACACAAACAAAGCAACAAAGTTTTAAGCCTACTAAAGCAACAACAACTTGATGTTGCACAAATCAATTTAACTCATGCATCATCCTCTCTAAGACTAGTGAATTGAAATAAAATAACCTTAATTAATTAATTAAAAAAATCTTTGACCCATGATAATAATAGTTAAACTATACTACGTTTCTGAGTAATTAAATTGGATCTCCAAAATCATCTAATCTAACTTGAACTAGCATTCTTATTGAGATTCAAATTCATATGGAAAAAATTTATAGATGAAACTCATTCAGGTGGAAAGCTGTAATTGAGAAAGATAATATCAAAGAAAATATATAAGATAAGAACCATTCTCCTTTTCAAGTTGCGTGTATAAAATACTACATTTGGAATTTTAAAGTGAAGCCTTAAGTCTCCATTTATGTCTTAAAAAAACATAAATTTAGTAAGTTTGGAGTTAGAAAACAAAAATTATTTGCGTTCAACTTTGTATGTATTACTCATTTTACTTCAAATAATTTTTAGCTTATCTTGGCTTTGGAGATCTATACTGTTATAAATAGCAGAAATAAATAAGATATATTGTAAAGACAAAATAGGACAAAAACACAAGCCAAAATTCTTTTGGGAAGAAATTAATCCTAATAAAGAAAAATTCACTATATCTCAAAACAAATCAGTCCGATCCCAACTTATACTTACAAAAATTTTGACTAAAAAAAAAACATCAACTTTAGAACATATATGGATATCCTATTGGAAATGCAAATGAAGATCCATCAAACATTAACACATTACAAAAGGAAATTGTCCTTGAAAAATTAGCATTTATTTTAGAGCAAAAGATAGAATATATACTGAATTGGGATGAAAAAAAATTACAATGAATATATTTTTCATACTAAATTATAGATAATCAACTTGATTCAATATGTATTCAAAAAGATTTAAAGGTAGAGTAAACACTAGATTTGGACTAGAGAAAATAAATCCAAGTAAAACGAGAATATACATCAACAAAACTAACATAATAACAAAAGCCATTACGAGATGGTTTAATAGTTGGACTTCACACATCAGCCTAAATGAGATAAGGAGATAACATTTTGAGAGGGAGAAAATTGTAAAGAATGATACTTGCCAATAGCACAAACATTGCAAAAAGTAGAATAATTTCTAGAAACAGAAATATTGCATTTATTGAGAATTGTTTTTACAATATGAAAAGCTGAAGGGGCTAAAATATTGCTCATATAACAAATTGCTGATGATTTTCCTTAGCATTGAAAACGAGCATGCATTGCATAAGTTTGACGACAACTGACAAAACAATATATCCCTAGAGAGAAAAAGGTGTAGAGGTTTGGGGAAGGGTCATGCCCTTAACCCATTGGTTTGGTAAGAAAAGTGAATACATGTCATCCAAGGACGACAAATGCTCTTATGACTATAGTAGGACCTAAAACTTTGCGTTTTTTTCAAAATAGTGAAAGATTGAGATAATAGTTGCAATAATGAATACATGTCATCCAAGGACGACAAATCCATTTTTTTCCCTCGTCTTCTTCAAGGGAAGCATTGAATTACTGATTGGATAGCTTGAATAGGTGTAATAGTGTATCGACTAAAACCAGCTGTGTTGATAATATAAGTCCATTCCTCACGTGTTCTTTCCTTGCCTTTGTTGGTATAAGTCATCATCACCAAGTCAAGCATCAACTTGACATCTAAGAACTTGTTTTCTTCTTTTTCATCAATTACTGCATCTATAATTATCACTTTTCCTGTATCTTCTGGAATGGCTTTCTTGCAATTCTTCAAAATCATAATACATTTTTCATCATTCCAATCATGTAGAACAGTCTGCGATTTAACCTCAAAAGTCAATAATTTTGTACAGTTATGCTAGAAAACATACATAATAAGATTGAAGAGATCGTCAATAAACCAAAGACGACAAATTATTCAAAGAGGCCGCCAAAACGAGGCTGGTAGTTTTGCATCGTTAGATGTATGTGAGAGAAATTGTAAAAGCACATCAATTTTATATCCAATTGTTATTAAGGGCCGGGACACAGACAAATTTTAATATATACATCTGACGATTTTAAAGAGGCAACCACATTGCGGCGGCCTCATTGAATAGTTTGTCACAAAGACACTCATGTGGTTGAAAGTAAAAAACTATTTGGTTAGATTTTTAAAAAATTATTTCTAAGGATTTGTTATTGGTCGATCTTTATTGTTATTTTTTTTATTATTTAAATTTAAAATCCGATTGAAGTCTTTCTTTTGTTTTCATATTTTCATTTAATTTTTCATCACATAAATTTAAAATTATAATATATTTGAATCAAGTTAAAAAATAAATAATGATTATGTATAAATTATAAATAATGATTATATTTGAATTGTAAATACAACAAAATAGAAAAATAAGAAAACACATGACCCAATATTGTTTGTTTCTCTACTGCTTCTTATTTTGAAAATTATACTGATAAATAAGTACTTTTCAACACACAAAAATTTGTTTCCATTTTTAGAAATAGAATATTGTGTTTAGAGAAAAATTGTTCAATGAAGCAGCCACAATGTGGGAGTCCCTTAATAATTGTTTCTTATTTTGAAAATTATATTGCTAAACAAGTATTTTTCAACCAAAAAAATTGCTTTCAATTTTAGAAATAGAATGTGTTTAGAGAAAAATTGTTCAATGAGGTCACCACAATGTGGATGTCTCTTAATAATTGTAGGATATGAATGGAAAAATCTTCATGCCCCCTAATAACCATTGAAAACAAAATCAAAGTACTTTAACTTTGTAGTTTCTCTCCTACATTAAAGAGTGCAAAATTGTGGCCGTGACAGCCTCCTCCAATAATTTCTCATGTTTAGACTTGTTGAACGTATACTAACCATCTTATTACATGCAATATTTGTTTTAGAAAAAAAAAAGAGGTATAAAATTTAAAATTTTCCAAGATATCATATATGAAGCTAAACATTAAATTTTACCTCAAACACACAAACACAAACGTATATATACCAACCTGGAGGAAAGCAACATCAGCTTTTGGGACAAAATTGAACATGTCGCCAGCTACATGCTTCACATTTTTGTATTCTGGCGAAGCAGACACAACATGTGGAAGATCAAAATTAATACCTTGAATCAATGGGCAAGCCTTCACAAATATGCTCAAAGCAGTTCCATTTCCTCCTCCCACATCAACCAAAGATCTAACTCCATTGAAAATATCTGGACAACCTTCAAGTATTGCAGAAGTATTCATTCGAGTAGAACAAGCCATGGCCTCATTAAATAGTATATTGTGCTTTGGATTTGATGCAGCATAACTCCACATGTCCTTGCCATAAGTAACCTCAAATGGTACAGTGTCACTATTTTTGACATGCACACTCAAGTTTTGCCATGCTGCCAGCATCACTGGACTACTTTCCAACAAAAATACAGGAATCATATTGTTCCCACTGTTGGTGGTGAGCAAGCGAGACAAAGGTGTTTGGGCATATCCTATCAGGTTTTCTGCTATGGTTTCTTCTTTAAAAATTCCAAGATGAATGAGAAATCTCAAGATGCGGTATAGAAGCGACGAAGAGCAATTCAAAGTAGATGATAGTTGGGACAGCGTCATAGGACTTCCATAACCTTCAATAATATCGGCAATTTTAAGCTCTATGGCAGATTTTATTACTGCCATTTCAGTGTAACTAAATATGTATTTCCACATTTGGAGGATGGCATGGCCATCTTCTTCCTTCTTCGATGAAGATTCTTTGTGGCTTAGTTCCATTTGATATTACCTCTACCTCTATCTTTGCAAGTTTATTTATGCATACATATATATATAATAAAAGAGGACCATGTGTATGTATTCAATGCATCTTGTTAAGGATAATAGAACTCTACCTAATGGAAATAATTGTCCTCACATATATAACCATCATCACACCCTTTCCTAAGTCAATGTAGGACATTGTTTGCATCCTAACAAATCTCCTATTCAATATTTACAGTTCAATAACCTTATCTCGTTTCAATATATACATTAATACACCAATGTAAGTTCTTTAAGGCATGCCATCTATTTACTAAATACATGATGATATAAATAGTGATAATAACAAAAAAAAAAACTACAAAAAAGTTGGTCTATTTCAACCATTTTTTATCAAAGATTATAAAAAACCTTTGAAAAATATATACATTTATAGAAGAGATTTAAAAAACCTTTGAAAAATATATACTCTTTATCGAAAGTTATTAAAAACCTTTGAAAATGATATGTATTTATCATAGGGTTTTTAAATACCTTCGAAAAATATATTATCCTTTATCGAAGGCATTTAAACAACCTTAGAAACATATCTGCTTTTTATCGAAAATTCTTAAAGACTTTTAAAAAATATATATATTTTTTTTTAATCAAACGACATTAAAAACCTTTAAAAATTATCTTATCCTTTATCAAAGGCATTTAAAAAACCTTTGAAAAATATCCACTTTTTATCGAATGTTCTTAAAAACCCTTGAAAAAGATATTATATTTATCAAAAAACATTAAAAACCGTTGAAAATTATCTTATCCTTTATCGAAGGTATTTAAAAAAAAACCTTTGAAAAATACACTGTTTATCAAAGGTTCTTAAAAACCTTTGAAAAAGATATTATATTTATCAAAAGCCATTAAAAACATTTGAAAATTATCTTATCCTTTATCGTAGGTATTTAAAAAAAACCTTTGAAAAATATACACTTTTTTATCGAAGGTTCTTAAAAACCTTTGAAAATTATCTTATCCTTTATCGAAGGTATTTAAAAATCCTTTGAAAAATATATACTTTTTATCCAAGGTTCTTAAAAACCTTTGAAAAAGATATTATATTTATCAAAAGTCATTAAAACCTTTGAAAATTATCTTTTCATTTATTGAAGGTATTTAAAAAAACTATGAAAAATATCCACTTTTATCGAAGATCTTAAAAACCTTTAAAAAGAAATTATATTTATCAAAGTACATTAACAACCTTTGAAAATTATCTTATCCTTTATTGTAAGTATTTTAAAAACCTTTGAAAAATATACATTTTTTATCCAAAGTTATTAAAAACCTTTGGAAAAGATATTATATTTATCAAAGGCCATTAAAAACCTTTGAAGACTATCTTATCTTTTATCGAAGGTCTTTAAAAAAGCCTTTGAAAATATCCACTTTTTATTAAGGTTCTTAAAAATCTTTAAAAGAGATATTATATTTATCAAAAGACATTAAAAACCTTTGAAAATTATCTTATCCTTTATCGAAGGTATTTAAAAAACCTTTGAAAAATATACACTGTTTATGGAACGTTCCTAAAAACCTTTGAAAAAGATATTACATTTATTAAAGTACATTTAAAACCTTTGAAAATAATCTTATCCTTTATCGAAGATATTTAAAAAATGTTTGAAAAATATACAATTTTTCCAAAGTTTCTAAAAACCTTTGAAAAATATATTATAATTATCAAAGGCCATTAAAAACATTTGAAAATTATCTTATCCTTTATTGAAGGTATTTAAAAAACCTTTGAAAAATATCCACTTTTTATCGTAGGTTCTTAAAAATCTTTGAAAAAGATATTATATTTATCAAAGTACATTAAAAACCTTTGAAAATAATCTTATCCTTTATCGAAGGTATTTAAAAAAACCTTTGAAAAATACACACTTTTTATCCAAGGTTCTTAAAGACTTTTGAAAAAGATATTATATTTATTAAAGGCCGTTAAAAACATTTGAAAATTATCTTATCTTTTATTGAAGGTATTTAAAAAGCCTTTGAAAAATATCCACTTTTTATAGAAGATTCTTAAAAGCTTTTGAAAAAGATATTATATTTATCAAAAGTCATTAAAACCTTTGAAAATTATCTTATCATTTATTGAAGGTATTTAAAAAACTATGAAAAAATATCCAGTTTTATCGAAGGTCTTAAAAACCTTTGAAAAATATATTATATTTATCAAAGGCCATTAAAAACCTTTGAAAACTACCTTATCCTTTATCGAAAGTATTTAAAAAGCCTTTGAAAATATTCACTTTTTATCAAAGGTTCTTAAAAATCTTTAAAAAATATATTATATTTATCAAAGGACATTAAAAACCTTTGAAAATTATCTTATCCTTTATCAAAAAAAACCTTTGAAAAATATACACTTTTTATGGAACGTTCCTAAAAACCTTTGAAAAAGATATTACATTTATTAAAGTACATTTAAAACCTTTGAAAATAATCTTATTCTTTATCAAAGATATTTAAAAAATGTTTGAAAAATATACAATTTTTCCAAAGTTTTTAAAAACCTTTGAAAAGGATATTATATTTATCAAGGGCCATTAAAAACATTTGAAAATCATCTTATCCTTTATCGAAAGTATTTAAAAAAAACCTTTGAAAAATATCCACTTTTTATCGTAGGTTCTTAAAAACCTTTGAAAATAATCTTATCCTTTATCGAAGGTATTTAAAAAAACCTTTGAAAAATATACACTTTTTATCCAAGGTTCTTAAAAACCTTTGAAAAAGATATTATACTTATTAAAGGCCATTAAAAACATTTGAAAATTATCTTATCTTTTATTGAAGGTATTTAAAAAGTCTTTGAAAAATATCCACTTTTTATCGAAGGTTCTTAAAAACTTTTGAAAAATATATTATATTTATCAAAAGTCATTAAAACCTTTGAAAATTATCTTATCATTTATTGAAGGTATTTAAAAAACTATGAAAAATATCCAATTTTATCGAAGGTCTTAAAAACCTTTGAAAAAGATATTATATTTATCAAAGTACATTAAAAACCTTTGAAAATTATCTTATCATCTATCAAAGGTGTAACACCCAGCTTCTTCAGGTGCATTAATTTAGAAATTTTTGAATTTCTAAGGACTTGAGTTTTGGTTAGTTGGTTAATTAAATGGTAGGGAAGCTTAATTTTGGAAAGAAAAAAAAGTGTTTTGTAAGCAAAAAAAAAAAAAAAAGAAAAGAAAAGAAGATATTTTTCCATCTCCCTCCCGATTTTCTCTCTCTCTACCTTCCCCTTCCCCTCCCACATTTTCCTTATCCCTCCCGAAACCCTTTCCCCTCCTATTTTCCCTCTCCCTCCCAAAACGCCTCTCCCTCAACCTCTTTCTCCCTCCCCATTTCTGTCTCTCTCTTTCGTCCCTCTCTCCTCGTTCTTTTCCTTCTCCCTCCCAAAACCCCTTCCCCTCTCGTTTTCCCTCTCCCTTCTAAAACCCCTCCCTCGACCTCTCTCTCTCTCTCTCTCTCTCTCTCTCTCTCTCTCTCGTCTCACTTGTTGTTTGGGTGTGTTTGGAATTTTTTTCGACAATTACTTGCGTGGACAGCAGCTTTGGAGGTTGTCTTTGGGCATTCTAGAGTTTGATTCGGTGTGGGCTTTACTCTTTTGGCTGTGGGTAAGCATTTCGATTTTGGATTAAGGTGTTTCGTGAGTTAATTGCTTATTTAGACACCGTTTGAGTAGTTTTGAGTTGACCCATGGCTTATCGAACTCACTTCAGGATTTTTCATCACGGTTGGATGCTGAATTAATCAATTTGGAACATGCAGAGCATTAACCCAACAACTATTGTTGCTATGATTTTTAAGTTTTAATGGTTGGCCTTGTAAATGGTCTTTTGGGGCCAAGCAAGTTTTAGGAAGTTGATTTTAATTTATTTAAGTTATTGTTGTATAGTTGGAGATGTTTTGTGCAAGTTAGAAGTTAGCGTTAGAAGATTGTGTTTACTTGGGTGGGTCTCTCCCACTTTCTTGGGGTAAGTCTCTAACTTTAAAGGGTCAAGAAATAACCTAAAGGGTCATAGTACATGGATAAGGTCGGGTGCCTTATCCTAGTAACACTATTGATACAGCCCACTTTGTAATAGTTACAAATGATTTGATTCAAATTGTTCATGTGGAGATATATGAGTGGGGGTATCTTATACAATGAGTTTGTATAAGATTGGACCACGAAATATTTAATCTCTCTTTATAAATCCGTTAATTGAGAAGATTAATATTTCATTAGAATGATCATATGCGACTCGATCTTAATCTTGATTGAGTTATGAACTCCTGCTTGTGAGGGCCTGTCCTTTGATTTACATAGTGAGAGTGGTTTTTGTAGCCGATTCAATAAGCCTACTATTTTGGAGACTTGACCAAATAGGGAGCTAGGAACATAATCTCATAAGATGAAATTCACTTCTTCTTATATAGGGTAAGTAGATGAGTAGTTTCCTTAAGTACTGATTTTGGGACTTGAACAATGGGGCCCCACCCTCTCACTAGCTCGAGGGGGACTTAGTTTATGGTTGGATCATAAACAAATTGTACATTAGAGGAACAGTGATACTTAAGGTGCAAAAATGTAATTATAGGGGTAAATCGAACTTATGATCCAGTGATAGGACCTGTAAAGTCCTATTTAATCTCACTTATTTCTTGTTCGTTAGAAGAATTTTATGTTTTTTATAATTATTTTTTAGGGATTCAAGCAATTCACGTGTTTTGAAGAGTTGACAACATTTCGGAGTTAATTCGGACTAAATCGAAGGTGATTAGAGTAACATAATTTATATACCAAATTTGACCGATCATATCATCATATTTTGAAATGTAAATATATTCATATTTGGTGTCAAATCAAAGCTTATTGAATTATCTTTCCAACGGTATAAGACTCATTACATTCCAATAAGTATTATGAAAGTTATGATCTTTTGAGTGATCATTACTCCTACTGGAAAACTGTCGTACCTGAGAATGCTTTGATCTAACTTTCGTTACTATTATCTTACTGATAACATTTGGGAATATACCAAAATTAAATACCATTTTAAATTTCTCTGAAAGATCTTTCCATCCATATAAAGATCACGTCGATCCAAGTTTAGAAGAATATGTTATTGAAAAAATACTAATGACTATGCAATCCAAAAACTTTCCTTATTTGCAACATTCTATGTTTGTTTTGAGAATTTAGGAAAGGATTTTCGATTTTTGGATGTATTCTCCAGCATTTTGCAAGATAGAAAATTATTTACTTTATTTTATTTTGAATATTATTCTCTAATTGTTTTGAAAAAATATCTTTCTAGAATTTAGGGTTTCTTACTTGTGCAAGTTGTCTACTTCAAGGCTATTTAAGCCTTCTTTTGGACAATTGCAGAGGGTCTCCTAGTGTAATATTTCTAGACAATAGTTTTTAAAGTTTTTCTCCCTTTTCCTTTACTTTTCTTTTGGCACTATATCGAACCAATGACGAACCTTGGCTACATCATCACGATGAGTGGCTAAGGTAAGTGTTCTAATTCATAGGTTAGTGTAGCCAATTGCAATGTTGTGAGGCTCGAACTTTAATGTAGTTTTCTTATAATTGCAAGTGTTCTTTGATTCCTATATTTATTTTATGAGCATATATTTTTTATTGAATTGACGCCTCGATCGCTTTATATGCTTGATTTCTATTCATGATGCATGATCTGTAATTTTCATGTTGATTGAACCTTGTAGCATTACGATTATTACATGTGCGTGTTTTATGGTTTCCATAATTGCATAGCTTGCATGTTTAATTCTAGGAATTAAATGAGCATCTTGGTTAGGTTGAAGTTATTTTATCTAACTTGTTTGTCTTGGTCTTTCCAAAGTACTTAATGCTTTTATCTAAATAATTTGGAACGGTTTCTTGCCAAAATTGTTTAGGTAATTAGCATTAACTTTGCCGTTTGTTAGAGTTGATGATTTTAAGGAATTTGTTGCTTTTTGGTATTTCCTAATAAGTTGACCAAGTGCTTGCATGATTCAGTTAAAACGTTTTGTATGCTTATGATTGATTTTGCAATTGGACAAAACCGTACTTGTGAATTGAATTTTGGTAAAATTTGATTTATCTTTATTTTTATTTGCTTATGTTTTATTTTATTTATAAAAACACAAAACTCTGGTCAAGCTTAAGCTTTTAGTAAGATTCTGGTTTAATTCACATATGATGAGCTACGATTTGTTTATACATCCTTTTGATGATCATTATTCAGTACTTTGGTAAAGCAAGTAGTGATGGTTGGAAGAGCCTAGAGCAGATTGTTTTAGATTCTGCAACTTCCTTCATACAAGTGAGTGTCTTTTAACAATGATACAATTTTTTTCATTTTATATTTCTCCACTTTTATTTCCATGTTTGTTTGTCTCAATTTTTTTATTTTGCCAGATGCTAGTTGTAAATGAGATTATTTTCTAAGTTTTTTTCTTGTATTTTTTTTTTTTTTGGTTTTTGTGACTGATGAATGCCTTTCTTATTTTTTTTAGATACTGATTCATACTAAGGAGCACCTTTGACCCAGTCGAGTTGCCACAGTTTTCACCATTCCACTACTTCAGTTGGTTTGTCTTAAGTTCAAGTCGAAAGGTTTTAGTCTTATGTTTATTTTGCTTAGCAATTCTGCTTCTCTTTGTAAGTTGGATGTGGTTTGTAGAGTGATGGAGAGTCATTTATACTGTGTGTGGATGTATAAAGAGAAATTTTATATTCTTTTTTTTTTTTTTAAGTTCAACAACATAAGTGTATTACATATTTTATATTTTATTAATTAACATTGTGTTTGTTAAGTTAATTGTTGTGTAAAGATATAATGCTATTCAAATTTTATTTTGTTTATATGTTGAGAAAGAGAAATATAGGTGGTTAGCCACATGTGTAACCAATAATTTTTGTTTATTAAATGATTAATGAAATGATGACGGACATTGCTGGTCATTAAAAACCACTATTTTTGACATTTAATGACGAACAAACTTTTAATGACGGACATATAATGACAGACGAACTTTTAATGACGGGCATATAATGACAAACGGACTTTTAATGATGGACAGACTTTTAATGACGGACATTTAATGACGAACAAACTTTTAATGACACACAAACTTTTAATGACGGACGGATTTAATGACGAGCATTGCCTGTCATTAAAAATCGTCTGTCATCGTAGCCTACGATGACACTCAAAAAGATGTCGGGCACGTGTCCGTCATCGTTTCCCTTTAATGACAAACAATGCCTGTCATTAAAACTCAAATTTGTACTAGTGATTTATGTCATAGTTCAACAACATTTCTAAGCAAGAACTTCACTTAACCACAACCCATACGTGTACTAGTGGCATGAAGCCCTCAAACCATTTAACTCTGATGACCTGCACACAATCAACTCATCTAACATCCCAAGGGAATGCAACCCCATCCATCCATTCAGGTGTTTCAGGCATTCCGAGTAAATCAATAATTCATGCGTATGAACTTTTAGAGAATTACAATAAGCTCATAAACATTACAAGCCAATCACAAACACCATTCATAAACCTCGAGCACAAACTAATTCAAGGTTCTACACACCAATCACAATGACCAACCATTAGTTTGCAACTTCGAATTCTTAACAACAATAGCCATGTGATTAGACAACTTTTTGGCCATCACCATAATCTCAAATTTATTCAGCAACCACACTATATCCCGCATACACATACTTAAGCACGAATGTTTATTCACAATTCTCCACAAACATAAACCAACCTTACCCAATTACATTCTTAGGCAATTCCTTAAGGTACACACTAGCTAACCACATTTAATCTCGAAACTTAAGCCCTTTTTCCCATCCTAGCTACATACTAAGGCCACTTTTAGCTCAAACAACCTCCACACCAATCCACTAAATAAAACATGTTTCATAAACACAAATTTCCAAACATGCATCAATTTCAAATAGGAACTTAAAGGGGCTTAAATCCAAATGACTACTTACAAAATTACTCCAAGATTCAAGGTAGCTCATAAATTGAATACGTGATATTGAAACTCCAAACAAAGTCTTGAAAAAAATGATTAACAAACCATTCTAAGATCCGACAGTTCAAACAGGTTGAGACGAAAATCACCCAAGTAAACACCCAAACAACACCTTTACTTGCTGAATTGATGTCGAATTGGTCCGAACTCAACAACCCGGCCTCCTAATGTAATAGGTAACCTTGAACAAATTCCAATGCATTATGGATAAATTTTAAATCACCAAAACAGTCCCTAAACTTATAGAAAATCCTAATACATGTGCCAATTTAAATCCAACTCAAGCTTAGTCTTAATCGTGTTGCAAAATTACCAAAATTCCAATAAATCTTACTCAAATCAATGATCCCGATCGCTGAACAGGAACTCGAACAATCCAAATTCATCCAAAACAACCTTTATTCGCGATGGGTATTCCATATTAAAATCCAAAACATTGTGGTATGGGTTAGTTTCAAATCACTAAATCAACCCTTCAATTCAATCTTACAACCCATAAATCACTTCGAATCATTTTCGAAACAGTTACCCACGTTAAAACGAAACCAAACAAAGGTGTACAATGCCAAGCTCGCCAAAAAGTAACCCCGAAACGGCATTGTCTGTGTAGAATACGGGAGAGGGAGAGATGAGAATCGGACCGAAAGAGAGATACACAAGACAAAGAGAGTGTGGCAAAGAGAGGGAGACACAGTATAGAGAGAGATGATAGAGAAAGGGGGAAAGAGGGAGGATGGATGTTTGAGGAGAAGAGGGAGGACGGGGGAGAGGGAAAGAGAGAGAGATGGAAATTGGGCGGGTTTTCGGTGCGGGAGTAAGGAGAAGAAGAAGAAGAAGAAGAAGAAGAAAGATAAGGATGAAAAGATATTTTTATTTTTATTTTATTCAACCAAAAACCAAACATGCCCTTTTAAACTTCCAAATTTTCAAATTAACCCCAAAATCAAAAATACGTATTTGAGAATTAATCCAACTTAATTTCTAAAATTTTGAAATTAACGCCCGTGAATAAGTCAAGTGTTACACTTGACCTCGGGGTTTTAATTCATGAAAATTGATATTAAATTACTTAGGAAGGGACAAAGAGAGCAACAATTTCTTTTTCTTTTTTCTTTTTTCTTTTTTCTTTTATACTTCCTTTTCATGTGTGTTTAAAAAAATACACATATGAAAAACTAGAGTGGGAGGGTAGAATTATTTCTTTATTGTTTTTTTATAATGGAAGAAAAGTGTTTTACAAGGTATAGTTATTCACATAAAAGATATATTTCTAAATGATTATTTTAATTTTATTTCTAAACTTACAAATAATTTTTTTATATTGATTTGAAGTCCATTAAAATTCAATAGGTTGCAACTTGAAAATCTTCAACAAATAAATACATTTAAAGTAAGTAATTGTGTGTGATTTCTAATACGCTACCAATTTATTACAGTTTTATCTTTTTTCATATGTATTCTAAATTAGCCACACAATACATATATATAATGGCTATTTTCAAAAATCTGTTATATTTAAAAATTATTTTTCTCATAAATTGTATTTGTATATACATGCATACTAAGTAGTTAAGACTCTTTACTTTTCACCACCAACTTTGAAATACTTAAGGTCATTAAAATGAAGTTTTAATAATATTTAACTTTTTTATAAATAATTTTTTAAAAATAAATAACTAATTTGATTATTTTACTTTAAACTAAAACTTCGAGATTCAGAACTCAATAAAAAAAACTTCAAGATTCCACATGCATCGCACATATTTTTTTACTAGTATATATAAATGGAGCTATGGAGAAGGAATCTTTCTCTTCCTCTTTTGTCCTTATATTTTTAGTAAATTCCTATGTGCCCTTTGTTAACAGGATGGTAGAAATAGTTACACAATGAATTAATTGGTGCATCCCATGGGTGTAATCCATTTATAAAAAGAAAGTAACATGATTGCCAATAAAAACATAATCTTTTTTTAATCAAAATGTCAAGTTATGGTAGCAAAAATTCTTCTTTTATCAGATAACTTAAAGATTTTAAAAAAGAATGGAAATTAAAATTTTTCGTTCTTTGTAGGGGAAACATTGAAGTGTGTTATAATGAAGCATTGAGAATTCAGTTCCTTATTTTTGTCGATGAAGAGGTATTGTTATTGATTCTTTTTTATTTTTCTTATGCCATCATTTATTTACATTCTACATTAATTCTTTAAAGTTAATATTATTTTTTATAAATCGTAAATGTAATGCCTTGCGTTTTTAGGTTTGATTGATTTTGTCTCTTGGGCTTGTTGTTTGATTAAAATACTTGAAGTAAACTTTGAAGTTGGTATTAGTGAACTAATTGGATAATTGGACTTTTTTGAATTTGTTGGATGAGAAACTTTGATTTAAGTCTCAAAATCCATAAACTTGAAAGTTTAACTTTCCTTGGGTTTTATTTTGGAAATTGAAGTAAATCCAAAGTTAATTTCAAAGCTTTACCCTAAGATTTGGAAGTTAGTTTTATGGGTTTAATTGAAGTTTTAAAAGTGGAAAAAGGAAAGAAAATTAAGGGAAAAACTCAATTTATAAAGTCATATTTGGGGTTGATTGGTTTTGTTAAAATGAAAAGCAAAAGAGGACAAAAGCCCTAATTTTTCTTCATATTCTTCTCTCTCTCTCTCTCGTTCGCACAAAGCAGTCGCACAACCCTGCCCCTTCACGTCACCTCCTTCCTTCGATGATCACACTCGAGCAACAACGTGAGTGAGGCTCTCCGGCAACCTGCGATAGCGATCTTCCTCTTTCTCACGACGAACGCGGCAAGTAGCTTCAATAGCCACACACGTTCACGTGGCACCCACGCAGTAAAAAGGCTTGCGACCTCAGATCCTCGAGTGTCAACGTATTCTTCCTCCTCCACAGCATGGGCACGCAACGAACAACCCCTCTACGAGCCATGAACAGTGACGATCTCCCTCTTCTGGCATTGGGTGATAGGACCTTTAAAGTCCTATTTAATTACACTTATTTCTTGTTAATTAGAAGGATTTTATGTGTTTTATTATTATTTTTTAGGGATTGAAGCAATTCACATGTTTTGAAGAGTTTGCACCATTTCGGAATTAATTCGGACCAAATTGGTGGTGATTTGAGCAACTGAATTTCTATACCAAATTTGACCGATCATATCATGATATTTCGAGATGAAAATATATTCAAATTTGGTATCAAATCGAAGATTATTGAATTATCTTTCCAACGGTATAAGATTCATTGCATTCCAATAAGTATTATGAAAGTTATGGCATTTTGAGTGATTACTGCTCCTGCTGAAAAACTGCTATAGTTGAGAATATTTTGTGCCAATTTTCGTTCCTATTATCTTGCTGCTCAAGTTTGGGAATATATCCAAATTAGATATCATTTTAAAGATCTCGGAACGATCTTTCCAACCGTATAAATATCACATTGATCCAAGGTTTGGAGAAAAAGTTATGGGACTGCGCAATCCAGAAACTTTCCTTATTTGCAACATTCTATGTTTATTTTGAGAATTTAGGGAAGGATTTTCGAGTTTTAGATGTATTTTCCAGCATTTTACAAGAGAGAACATTATTTACTTTATTTTAAATATTATTCCCTAATTATTTTGGGAAAATATCTTTCTAGAATTTAGGGTTTCTTACTTGTGTAAGTTGTCTACTTCAAGGCTATTTAAGCCTTCTTATGGACAGCAAGGGGGGATCTCTATCTTTTTTTTGGCCTCTTGGCCTAAACGTTTTTAGAGAGTTTTTAGATTTATTTTCTCTTTTCTCCTTAGACAATAATGGTATCAAATTTTATCACGATGCTCGGCTAAACTTCGTGTTCCCAATTTACAGGTCGGATGTAATCAATTGCAATATTGTGAGGTTTGAACCTTAACGTAGTTTTCTTTCAATTGCAAGTATTCTTTGATTCCCGTGTTAATTTTATAAGCATGTATTTTGATTGAATTGACGCCTTAATCGCTTTACATGTTTGATTGCTAGTAATGATCATGATCCGTAATTGTCGTGTTGAATGAACCGGTAGCATTAGGATTATCACATGTGTATGTTTTGTGGGTTTCCATATTACATGGCTTGCATGTTTAATTCTAGGAATTAAAGGAGCATCTTAATTAGATTAAAGTTATTTCACCTAATTTGTTGTCTTGGTCCTTCCAAAGCACTTAATGCCTTTATCTCAATAATTTGGAGCCGTTTCGTCAAAATTGTTTAGGTAATTAGCATTAACTTGACGTTTGTTAGAATTAATGACCTTAGGGAATTTTCTACTTTTTGGGGTTTCCTAAGAAGTTGACCAAGTGCTTGCATTATTAAGTTTAAATATTTTGAATGCTTATGATCAATTTTTGCAATTGAGTAGAACCGTACCTTTGGATTGGATTTTGGTAAGATTTGATCTATCTCTATCTTTATTGTTTATGTTTTATTTTATTTATAAAAACACAAAACCCCCCTTTTAATTGCTTTCTCCTTTGCAAATTTAACTTGAGAAATTAATATTCGGTTCCCTAAGATCGACCCGGTCCACTCAATGCTACAAGTAGCTTAGGATCGGTTTATAAATTTTAATTTGACGAGCCCTCGACAAGCTCGCATCATTGGGCAAGGCTTATTCGGCAATTTCCTCCCTTTTCGTCAAGGTTTGTTACATACCTATGCCCAATCGATCTTAATTTTATATTAACCATGCCTTAAACATCTTTGATTTGCAATTTTAGGCTTGTTTGGACATCGACCAGCTGCATTCGAAGTCATTTGGTGTCAAAATCGTGTTTTCTAGCAAGCCTTTAAGTTTGTTTGGCACTGGTTGGTAAGTGTCGACACGTTTTAGACCCTTATGAACTCCTTTCAAGTGTTGTAATCTAGGTTCTAACTCATAGAGGCCTTCGATATGCAGTTGGGGACTGATTCGCACACCTCTGAACTCGAACTAGTAAGGGCAAATGTTGTTTTTGGTGGATCGAACATCTCTAAACACTACCCAGCACGCAAATGGGGTTGTTTAGATGTTGATCAGTAAGTTCTAACGCTTGTTAGTCCTTTTTTTAATACTTTTAAGTCCTGTAGTTGGATCTTAATCTTTAGATAGTCGCTTCTTGTAGTTTTGAATCAATTTGAGTCACTTTGAACACTTTCCAACAAGGACCCACAACCTTTTTGGTAAGTTTCTAGTGGTAAAACCATGTTTAGATCTTTTCGAGCTCTTTTAAAGTACTTTAGCTTTGTTTCTAATGCTTGGATACTCCCTGTTTGCAGTTTCTAGCACTTTCGACTGTGACCCACTATCCGAATAGCTTCATGTTGGTTTGCCCATAAGCCATAAAGTTAGATGAGCACATTCGAGTAGCATCGAACACCAACTAGCAAGCTTTCGAGTCTTTTGGTAAGCTTCAAGTGGTAAACCCATGCTTTGACCATTTTGAATTCGCCTAAGGTGTCTTAGGTCCGTCTTTAATCCTTGGATAACTTTTTTTATAGTTTGGATTTGTTTTTGGAGAGTTTGCTTTAACATTTTAAGGCTAAAGTTAAGTGAGTATACCTCTCTTTGATTACATTGTGGTTTGATTAAAGTTTTCGAACAAAGTGTAGTTTCTAAATCCTATCATTTCTTGTTTTAGGAACTCTTTGGATAATTTTAGGACCACCTTAAGTAAGTAGAATTCTACCCTGTTGGGTTTGTTTTCTTGTGTGCTAGCATGTTGTATGCCAAATTTTGTTACATTATGATATATATATATGATTATTTCACTTGAACCTCCATCTGTTCTGAGATATTTGTTTTGTTTAGTTATTGCTTGAAATGGTTTGGGATGTTGAGCATGTTGCGTTGTTTTCTTTGTGATAAGCATGCTTTCTTGTCGAGATTGGTTTGATACCGTGTTGTTTGTGTTTAATAAGTTGTTAGCATTGATTATAAAAGCATTTATGGGTGTTTGTGATGTTTGGCATAAGCATGATACATAGGATTTATGCATTCTAGTGAGATTGTGTGAGTTCAGAGAATGTAACGACCCTAACTCATACGACTCTCTAAATGTGGAAGCAAAACTGAGTTACCTTACTCATGCCCGAAATTTCGGCAGCATGACGGCGTAACTATAAGAAATCCAAAAATTTACAACAACCTGATAAGAATGAAAACACTTCTATAACTCAGATAAAACGTTCAGCATCCAACAAACTACGACAAATATGTTGAGCTTCAACATCAACACAGGATTCTAGGAAACTCTAGCCAAATACACGATAACTAAAGAATATTTAAATTTTACAAACCAACACACTACATCAAAGAACAAGCTACAAAACTAAGAGTAAACAATAAGGAAAGGAAACTAGGTGGAATCTCCATAGTCTCGACAAGTCATCGCCCTCATCTCCCGCCTCGTGGATATGCACAATCTGCAAAACAAACAAAGTAGCAAGGATGAGTATAAACATACTCAGTAAGTAGCCCACTTAAGGGTTCAAAGTTCGAATCCATACAAATGAGGTCATTTCCCCAACTCACATATCTTAGCTCAATCTCAAACATTCACTTTAATCAGTTGTTTTCCTACTCGCCTTAACTCAGGCTCACTTCCCTGTGAGTCATGCATGCTAAACGAGTCTAATGCAAAGAAAGATGACAACTCTTATGCTCATCACTTTGGGGACATCGCCCCTATGCTAGCATCATCACCACTCTAGGGGAATCGCCCCCTAACTCATCACTTTGGGGACATCGCCCTATGCTAGCATCATCAACATAAAAGTTGTCTTGGCACGCACATATCTTTCTTAACCTTAACTCATCGTCCATCCAACTACCACTTACACACCCTACCTGAGTCCATCCCGGTATGGCATTGTCTCGAGCACTACCAACGAGCCATGTAACCTAAGTTGACTAAGGTCGTGAAAGAAAGCAACTCTCACGCCTACATACAATCGGGAATCACCCCCTACTCTAGCACACAGGCAATAAGGAACGCATTCCCCTATGCTCAACATAATGGGGAATCACCCCTAAGCTAGCACACATGCAATAAGGATCGCAATCCTTACGCTCAACATAATGGGGAATCACCCCTAAATCAGCACACAGCTCGGTGAAGGGAAGCAACCCTCACCCTCATCACATCACATCAACCTAGAATTACAGACTCGCCCAGGATAGACATAAGGTCAGGTGGCACTACTCTAACGGGCTTTTGTACTTTCGCAACGCTTTTGGGACCTCCAGGGTCAATCCACCTTACCACATTCATCCATCATGCTTGAATCACAAACACAAACTAGCCCGAAGTTTGCAAACACATACAATGGGGAATCACCCCCTAATTCACATAAACAAAGAGAGAAAGCAACCCTCAAGCCTTTCCAACATTTACAACGTCTTACGCCTTATATATATATAAAGGCAAGACACAAATCCTAACAGACCAATTCGAAAGGCTACCTACTTCCTAGGCCAGCACTAAAACGACCTACTTCTCATTTTTTTAAGAAGTTATTCGTAGCATATGACCCAGGCCCACCTTCCATAAACAACCACAAATGCATCTTTGTGACCTTGCATCATAGATCATAAACACGAATCTTAAGTATGGACTTTCGCCCCGATACCACATTTTTAAATCAGCACTTTGCATAACTATAGCCCATACATGTGCCAGCGGCATATTACCCTCCAATTATTTAATCCAGAATCCAGTCCCCTAAACACACTAGAATTTAGGACAACCATTGGTCACTGTATACCCTTAAGGTATTCTAATTCAACCACTAATTCAACCCAACAACCCCGGCGCCCTGCACACAATCAACTCATCCACGTCATGAGAAAACTAAACTTTAGCCAGCCACTTAAGTGTTTCAAACATTCTAAACTCTGTCAAATATCTGAACATCACATGTAGACTCTTGCTTAAACACTTATGATCATTCAGGTATTCCAAGGCTCATTTTTATAACCAAACTCTAACGAGTTGCGCACAGTAAACATAACACACAACCCAGACCTTTTGGATATCATACTAGAGTCGATAGTCTTGAGCATTCTAAAGTAAATTAAGCCCCTATTACCATTTTGACACGTACTTAAGCAACTTAAGCTCAAGAACAACTCATGATAGTTCAGCCAATCACACCATGACCCACATATTCATATTAGACGTGTATATTTATTCTCAAGCTCCACAAACATGAGCCAAACTCATCCAATCATAGTCTTAGGCAAACTCTTAAGGTCCTACTTATGCTAACTTGAATCTTTGAGTCTCTATTTTCATTATAACATCATACTTAAACCTTTTTAGCTCTAACAACATCCACACTGAACTAAAAATCATTATAGGCTTTATTAACAGAAACTTTAGGCTTGTTCTTACAATTTACAAGTTCTTAAACATACATGGAACGCAAAATAAATAACTAAAAGGGCTTAAATCCAAAATACTACTTACTCAAATAACTCCAAGGTTCAAGTCGTCCCGAACTCGAATACTTGATCTTGAATCGCCAAATAAGTCCCCAAACTTCATAAAAAGGTCCTAACATATAGCTAATTAAATCCCAATTCACATTTAGCCTTAATTGTGTTGAAGCACACCATAACCACATGAAACTTACCCCAAAATAGTGACCAAAAGGTGCTGGACAACAGCTCAAATGCTCCAAATTCTCCTAAATCAACCTTCAATCGCAACGGATATTCTAGGAATTTAGTTCGACAATCATTAAATTCACTTTAAATCATCAAATTAATGCTAAACCAACTTTATTGACCAAAATCCACCTCAAACAAATGTCGGAATACTTACCCACACCAAATCAAACTTGTACACGGCTTGTATGAACACCGAACATGCCCAAAATTTAACCAAACAAACTCCTCTTATTTGTTGTTTGTGCAGAATGCGTGAGAGGAAGGGAAAGAGCCGGCGGTTAGGGCTGGGAGCTGGCAGCGGCGTGGGCGTCGGCTTCACGGGGAACGACTGCAGCGAGGGGAGCTCGGCATGTGGTGGCTTGCGACGTGCGGATCGGCCTGACGACGCGACTGCAGGGGCTCGCTATTCAGGCTGCAAGGCAGGAGAGAGGAAAATCGACATGAGAGAGAGAGAGAGAGAGAGACCGACGGGAGGGAGAGTGAGATCGGGGAGAGGAAGGTGAGTGAAATAAGGAGAAGAAGAAGGAAGATGGGAGAAGGAAGAAGATAAGAATAAGGAGATGTTTGTCTTAAAAAAAATCATTAATTACTTTTTCCCAAAATTCCAAAATCACCCCTATACTTATCCTTTCATTCCCTCTTTGTCCTTTCAATCTTCCTAAACCTCAAATTGGCCCAACAACAAAAATTTTAATTCCCAAATTTCGAAATTAACGCCCCTTGATTAAGCTAGGTGTTATAGAGAACCTTGTATGAGATAAAGGAAAGTTGGGTGAATACTAGTGCGCCTCGAGTAAAAATTGTCGAGGGGTAGTATGCCACCATTAGATTAAAAAGAGCATCGAGCCCTTGGGTAAAAATGGTCAAGGGTCGATGTGATGAATATAAAGAAAAGTAGGGTGAATACCAATGCGCCTCGGGTAAAAATGATCAAGGGGTAGTATGTCACTATTGGATCCAGAGAAACATTGAGGCCTTGGGTAAAAATAGTCAAGGGGAGATGCACAGTTCGAGGCCTTGGGTAAAAATAGTCAAGGGTCGAACGTTGAGCACCGTAGAGAAGCGTTGAGATCCTGGGTAAAAATGGTCAGAGGTCGACGTGTCTCGAAGGAATCAATCTCAGGTAGCTTATGAAGGCTAAACATGAGTGGATTGAGTGACTCAGTGGAGTCTTAGTGAGCTTGTTAAGCTTGAGTAGTGGTTCCATATGCATGATACGAGCATGGTACATGTGTGAATATGATTTGTAAATAAAGCATGTTGTATGTGTTACTTGTATGTGTTATATGTTTAGTTGGTAATGGAAAGCATGATGTTGGTAAACATATCGTTTACCCTGTATGATGTTTGGTAGCTCTTTAGGTGTGAGCTACTTACCAGTATGTGCTATCTATTGACCCACCACCAGGTTTTGCAGGTGTTAATGAGTACTACGACCCTGGTGATGCTGAAAAGGAGACGTGATGAAAAAGGAAGGTCATTCGCTTAGTAGTTCAATTTTGTAGTTGCATTAAATTATGGACTTGGTGTGGTTGCTCTAGTTTTTGTCGATAGGGTAATTGTTAGTCTTTGGGCTTTTGTTACTTGCGGTTGCTTTAGATTCATATTGAAAGTTTGTAATAGACTTGTTAGGTTACTTTATCTTTTATGGTTTGAGTTGTTGGAATTTCTTTGGTAGTTCTTGAGTTGAAGTTAGAATGGTTGTTTGGTGATTCTGGCTTTAGAAGTGTGTTTATCTTGTCTAACAGGTACTAGGAAAAATTTTGGATATTGTTATATATAGTTACGTCGTTATGCTGCCGAAATTTTTGGGGCATTATAGTTAGGTTTGTCTACGACGTCGATGTTTAGGTTAGGTAAGTAGAAAAGTTTAGTAATGCTCCCTAGATTAGATTAAAATTTGGAGTCGATACAGTAAATTTCTTCAAGTAAATATAATTAAGGGTTACATTACGTTTTCGGATCTCAAACATTTTAAATTTTGTATCTAATAGAATTCATTTATATTCTTTACAAAATTAGTTATGTAAAATCATTGTAAAGAATTTATATACATTATAAGTTTTTTTTCCACATTATAAATTATATATCTATTTAATTATTTTTAATAAAAAGAAAAAACCTTCGAACAAAAATAAAAATGGTTTTTTTTTCCTTTTGACTGGATATAAATCTAAATATAGGAACAAATAAAACGTAAAAATCATGTGACCCAAGAAAAAAATTATTAAAAGTAGTCTGAAAGACGTCAAAAAATTTTATGTATGTAAATTGATTTAAAACGCTAATCGTTATCGACAATTCTTAGAATCTATCGGTTATAATAGATAAATTGAAAATACATGTAAATATAATTTAACAAACTATTTGAAGTTTTTTCTTTCAAAATTACATGTTGGTGGACATATATTTTTCCACACATAGAAATAGGGAGATACAAGGACTTCATTGGGAGAAATTTTCTCTTCTGGTCGTTATATGCACAGTACATTTTTTTATACTCTTTTAAATATTGTTTTTCTCAAGCAATTTATACGAATTTTAGTTTATTTTTTCATTTATTATATGTGTTCCTTCAATTATATAAAAATATTTTAAATTATTTCATAAAATCACAAATATGCAACAACTCCTTTTCCTTTTTAAATTTCTATTATTTTAATAATTTACATTAATTTAATTATTAATGATTAATTTAAAAAAGAATATAATTAATAATTTGTTTGAAACATATAATTAATAATTTTATTACTTATATGTTAGAAATACAAATTATGAAATGTTTATTAGTACTATGTACGTAAAGAATACAATTATGTAAACAAATCTAAAATATATTTTTCACTCTGTAATCTATAGAAGAATTTTCATGAAAAAGACAAAATATGAAAACATTAAAATAAAAATGGTTGCATTATCTAACTTTTAAAAATTTATGGTAATTAAAAAAATTATATAATATTTATTTTTTACATACTAAAAAAATCATTATTTCCACTTATCAATTTTAAATTAAAATTATAAGATTTCATGTACATTGCACGTTTTGTTGACTAGTATATATAATGTGGCCATGGAAGATAATTTTTACCTTCCAATTTTGCCTTCAACTTTTTAATGCATACTCATTTTACCTTTCAAACTTCTATGGGATGCACTATTCTAGTAGACGTCTCTATTGAGAGACGCAGTGAATCAGTTTTGCATATGGCTTTGATCGAGACTATAGATGTAAAACATCGCGGTCTAATAATTGAGTTGTGTTTGTATGGACACAACTTTTCACAGAAACCCACCTCTTATGGTTTGGTATTCGAAAAGCTTTAGTTCACATTATTTACATGGGATTTTGAATACTTAATTATTTTTCTCTTATTTTTTTTTATAAATTCCTATTTTTTGTCCTTTAAACTTTGTGGATCATATGAATCGATAATCAGTTGATGTTGAAGGGACACGACTGTTCAGGTCAAAATGTCCGTTGAGAGAAGTGGTGTGCCTGTTTGCATATGGGTGTGTCGAGGTTGTAGATGTGAAATATCATGATCTAACATTTGAGATGTATTTGTATGGATACATCCTTTTGTAGAAAACCACCTCTAACAATAGGGTTTTTTTTAAAGTTTTAGTTCACATTATTTACGTTGATTTTCAATTTTTTATTATTTTTCTTTTAATTTTTTTTACAAATTCCTATTTTTTCCTTCAAACTTCTTTGGCCACATGAATCGATTGATGCAGACTGGTTGCAAACGTTCGAGTTAAGATGTTCATTCAAAGAAGTGGTGCGTCTATTTTCATATATATAGGTGTAATCAAGACCGTAGATGTGAAACATCGCAATATAACAATTGAGATGTGTTTGTACAAACACTATCCTTTCATAGAAATTCACCTCTAACAGTCGGGTGATTAAAACGTTTTAGTTCACATTATTTACATATATTTTCAATATTTTCACTAAATTTTTGTCCAAAAAAAAGATAATAAATATGCGGTGAAATATACAATTTATAAACATGTGGATCACACGTGCTAGTTCTTTTAAAAGTTGCGATATTATCCTTAACCTTTCTTAAACGTTTCAAAACTACTCTTAGAGTAGAAATCCTTTAGAATGTTGGACGGAAAGTCTAAATGGTATGATGGTGACTGTGACACTTGCTTGGATTAAGTACGAAATAACTTCATTTTGCCACGTTGGCTTTTTGTCCAAGATTCCAACAGATTTCTACTTCAATGATAGTTTTGAAACATTTATGAAAAGTTAAGGAGAATATTGCAACTTTTAAAAGAATAGGGATATTTTTGAAACAAATGGAAAAGTTCAGACGTATTTTTTATAATTTAACCTAATATTTATTTGAAAAAAAAAAAACTTATACCCAACTTTGGAGTTGTATCAATTAAAACCTCAAACTAATAATTGTATTAATTTAAACCCTAAACTTTCATAAATGAATCAGTTTAGACCATCTGGTAGTGATCTATAACTAATTTCACTTAATTTCATCAAAAATCAACTCAAAATCACCCGAATGAAATATAGTTTATGTTTTGAGTCTAATATTATATTGATATAAATAAAAGTTTTCGAGTTGAGGTGCTCGCCCTACCCAAGCAGCTGCTCACCAACTTTTTCTTATTTGTCTTCTCTTTGTAGGTGATGGAAATCCTAAAAACCCTTTTTGTTAAACTTTTATATTTAGGTATGGAATTTTTATTTTTATTCCGGACCTAAATATAAAAGTTAACATGAAGTATCAAATCGAAAGATAAATCCATCTAACATTTAAACAAAAACAATATAGACACTTGTTCGCACGAGATTTCAATAAAGAAATAGGAACACGTACAAATGAAACTTTGTATTTGTATAACTTTGAATGTGTGGAATACAATCTCTAATACTTGATCCTCTGATTCTCTCTCTTGCTTGTATGTTTCACTCGAGGGCTGTAGAGCTTACTCTCGAGATTGAAGCTTCGATGGATTATTGGAGTCTCGAAGAATTGTTCTTGATCTTCGAGGAAGTGTTCTTCGTTCAGGAGGGATTTGATCTTCAAGAGCTCAAGGAGTCTTCTGGCTTTTGTTTCTGAATTCTCTCTGAGGTCTCAAATTTCTGAACCCCCAAAATGGAGGAGAGACTCTCTATTTATAGAGTTCCCCAGGGCCTCCAGATGGGCTTGGGCTTGACTATTGGATTGGGCCTGGTGGACTTTGAGCCTGATCCTTAGACTGAGCTTAATTAACCTTGGGCCTAGCCTTGTGGGCTAGGACTTATTGACTTTGGGCCTAGACTTTGCTAGATTATGGCCTCCTATTTGGGCTTAGTCTAAAATTGGCCCAAATTTCATATAACCCAATTGCATATTTGGATTTTCCTTAATTTAATTTAGGGATACTTGCAAATTTAAATAATCCCTAATTAAATAAGTAATTTTTTTTGTCACTAATTTTAATTAATGACATGGCAATTTCTTATTGGCCAAAATTTCTATTCCAACAAATGCCCCCTTTTCGAGATTTATGCACTAGTATGTGTGAGTGAATCTCGAAAAAGATAATTTGGAATCAAAATTCAAGATATTTGCTCCTAAATTAGACTCCATTTGATGTGCCAATTCATCAAAATATGAATTTGAGTCATAATTTTGAATTTGATTGATTTTTTTTTTTACACATCTTTTTGCGCCAATTAATCAAAATTTGAATTTTGGACAAAATTTTGATTTTTCTTGTTTGGCGGCCAACTTTGATTTGAATTTCAATTGGATTTGATTCCAAATTGAATTTCGAGTAATGCCCAAACTTCATCCAATTTTAACATGAGTTTGAAGCATAACTTTTTTATCATTTTGAATTTCACTCAAATTTGTTTTGGGATTGAATTGTAATTGCACCCAAAATTTCTTGATTTGAGATCAATGACTTGAATTCGAAATTTATTTGGGACAAAATTTGGAATGTGCCCAAACTTTGATTTGAAGCAAATTTGAAATTCTACCATGATTTTTGACTTTGGATAGAACTTAGGTTCTTGAATATGAATGAAATTTGAACTTGAATTTTAGTCAAATTTTGAGTTGGGATGAAATTTGGATTATGTCCAAATTTTGAGATGACAAATTTTGACTTGGAGGAAAAATTCTACCAAATTTTAGCTTTGAACTTGGAATAGAACCTGAATTTAGGTTTCAATCCCAATTTAATTTTGAATAAAAATTTGGATTATGCCCAAATAAGATTTTGACTCTCCCAAATTTGGCTTAAATTGGAAGAAATTTGAAAGCCCACATGTGAATGTAGCAAAAGGTTGGTAATTTAATGTTCATCCCAGAGGTAAATAAACATCTTTTTTGGATTTATCTTGAAATGGACTTGAATGAAGAAAATGAGGCCTCGAATTGAATGCCATTTGAACTTGATTGGTAAATTGATTTGAATCAAAATCCATACTTGATCCTGATCCAATTTGATTTCGAATTTGAATTATGATGTTGAGAATTAAATGAGATCTAAATTTTCAAATTGATTGGAGTCAAAATCCCATTCCAATTAGAAATTGAATTTGATTCAAAATCAAATCGAATTTTTTTAACCAAATTCTATCTTTTTCCACTTCTTCCTTTTCATCTCACGTTTGCAACAATGTGAGTTGTTTTTTTTTCGTCAGAACAGCTTCTCTTTTCTCCTTCTCTTCACGCCAACGGCAGCAGGTGAGTGAATTTTCTCTTTTGTTTTTTTTTTGTTAATGCTTATAGCCTTCTTCTTTTTATTCTTCTTTTTTTTTTTTTCAAAATCCTTCTTCTTTTTTTCCTTTTTCTTTTTTTTTCCACGCAAGTGAAAAAAAATTTTCTCCTTTATTTTTTTTTACGCAGCAACCCTCCCCCTTCCTTTTTCTCTTCTTATTACGGTTGCAACATCACAATTTTTTTTAATTTCGCATCAGAAGGTATTATCCTTTCCTTTTTTTTTTAGATTTTTTTTTTCTTCTTCAGGTCAGTCAACTTCAGGTTGTTCTTTTTTTTTTTGAACTTGTTTTTCTTCCTCTATATCTTCTTCTTTCGCCGGAAAGGTGCTGGAATTCATTTTTTTTCCTTCTTATTAGCTTCTTATGCCGCACTCTTTTCTGAAATCATGTTTTCAGTTTTTTTCTTGATACGGCTGCAAATGGCTTTCTTCTTTTTTTGATATGGCTGCAAACGACTTCATCTTCTTTTTTTTCGACTTCTTCATTTTTTTTTGACAAAAGCCCTTTTTTCAACTTTTTTTTTATTTCACGGCTTTTTTTTTTTAATTTTTTTTAATTATTTTTTTAAAAGCTAACACCTTTTTGACTTTGCCCCATCTTTTTCTTTTTTAGAGAGGAAAATTTATTCGGCGGCTCATTTTCCTTGAGGAATACCCTATTGTCCATCAATTGAAGAGAAAGAGTCTGAGGTAATTTAACTTCTTTTTTTTTTTTTTTTTTTTTTTTGCAGCTACGATGCCATCTTAGCGCGGGTACACTTGGGTAGGACTCTGGCGGTTCTAGGTGTACCTGCAGCTACCTCTGTTCGCGATTAATTAACTCTTGTAGCTACGACACTCACCCTCTTTAGCGCGGGTACACTTGGGTAGGACCCTGGCGGTTCTAGGTGTATCTGCAGCTACCTCGGTTCGCGGTCAATTAGCTCTTGTAGCTACGGCACTCACCCTCTTTAGCGCGGGTACACTTGGGTAGGACCCTGGCGGTTCTAGGTGTATCTGCAGCTACCTCGGTTCGCGGTCAATTAGCTCTTGTAGCTACGACACTCACCCTCTTTAGCGCGGGTACACTTGGGTAGGACCCTGGCGGTTCTAGGTGTACTTGCAGCTACCTCGGTTCGCGGTCAATTAGCTCTTGTAGCTACGACACTCACCCTTTTTAGCGCGGGTACACTTGGGTAGGACCTTGGCGGTTCTAGGTGTACTTGCAGCTACCTCTCGTCCTTTGATGTTAGCTCAAGAACACTCGACCCTAACGAGGCCTATGGTGTTCTTGAAGCTCCACCGTTCTTCGATGTTGGCTCAGGAAAACTCTACCCTAACGAGGCCTATGGTGTTCCTGCAGCTCCGCTGCTCCTGGATGTTACCTCAAAGACAGCCTTCAAGGTAAATCAAATCTCTCTTCTAATTTATCCTTTTTTTTGTTTTCTTTTTTTGTTTTGTTTTCTTTTTCTTGTTTTTTTTTGTGTATTTTTTTTCTTGCCACTGGGTTCTTTGATATTTTCTCAATGACACCACTATTGGCCTGAAACCTCCTGACTTGGTGAAGGAGTGACCAACGATCAGTGAAGCCTCCTGACTTGGTGGAGGAACGAGCGTCAACGTACGAAGCCTCCTAACTTGGTGGGGGAGCGTCGACGGACGAAACCTCCTGATTTGGAGGAGGAGTGAGCAACGATGGACGAAACCTCCCGACTTGGCCAAAGAGCGAGCGTCGACAGACGGAACCCCCTGATTTAGCAGGGGAACTGGCGTCGATGACAAAACCTTCTGCCTTGGGAGAGAAGTAAGTGTCAATGGATGAAATCTTCTTACTTGTCGGAGGAATGATCATCGACGGATGAAGCCTCCTAACTTGGCGGATGAGACAACGTCGATGTACAAAACCTCCTGACTTGGGAGAAGAGTAAGTGTCAATGGACAAAACCTTCTTACTTGTCAGAGAAATGATCATCAACGGATGGAGCCTCCTAACTTGGAGGAGGAGATAACGTCGATGTACAAAACCTCCTGACTTAGGAGAGGAGCGAGTGTCGACGGATGAATCCTCTTGACTTGGCAGAGGAGCAAATGTCGACGGACAAAGCTTCATGTCTTGGTGGAAGAGCATTTGTTGACGAACAAAACCTCCTAACTTTGAGATAGAATGCCGAACATAGAGGTGAAGCGTCGTACTAGTAGGCGTAGTGTTGTATTTTGAGGCGGAACGCCAAACTTGGAGGCGAATCACCAAACTTGTAGGCGATCAACGCTCGAACTTAAACTTAAAGAGAGCGAAGTGCAAACTTGAACTTCAAGTGAGCGATGTTTGAACTTAAGCTTGTAGTTAACAAAACTTGAACTTTAAGACTTGAACGGGCGAAGCGCGATCCTTAGACTTGGAGAAGAGCGAAACTCAAACTTTAGAGCAAGTGAGCAACAAACCAAACTTGAAAGGAACAAAGCTCGAACTTTTAGGGGGAGTGGGCAATGAACCAAACTTAAGGGGGTTGAAGCTCGAACTTTAGAGGAGTGAGCAACAGGCCAAACTTGAGAGGAACGACGCTCGAACTTTAGGAGAATGAGCAACAAACCGAACTTGAAGAGGTTGAAGCTCTAACTTTAGAGGATGAGCAACAAACCGAACTTAAGGGGGTTGAAGCTTGAACTTTTAAAGGAGTGAGCAACAGACCGAACTTGAGAGGAACGACGCTCGAACTTTAGGAGAATGAGCAACGAACCGAACTTGAAGAGGTTGAAGCTCGAACTTTAGAGGATGAGCAACAAACCGAACTTAAGGGGGTTGAAGCTTGAACTTTTAAAGGAGTGAGCAACAGACCGAACTTGAGAGGGTGAACCTCAAACTTTAAAGGAGTGAGCGACGGATCGAATTTGAGGGGAATGAAGCTCGAACTTTAGGAGAATGAGCGACGAACCAAACTTAAGGGGAACGAAGCTCAAACTTTAGGGAAGTGAGAAACGAACCAAACTTGAGGGAAACAAAGCTCAAACTTTAGGGGAGTGAGCAACGAACCAAACTTGAAGGAAACAAAGCTCAAACTTTAGGGGAGTGAGCAACGAACCGAATTTGAGGGGTTTGAAGCCCTCTCGTATGCATCTAACTTGTAACATTTTGTTTTCACAAGGATGAAAACTTTTTTTTTTTTTTGAAGACTGAGCTTAAAGTTTTCTTTTTCCTTTAAGTTGCCTACGTACCCTTTGAATGAGAGGGATCAAGTCATAACGTAGTTCCAAAGTTTTTTTATTAGGGCTGTTCATCTTTTAAGCTCATGCGGGCCAGGAGCATCATGTAGTTTTTACTCTTACGATTAGGAGTGTTTACATCTTATGCATAAAACTTTTTAAGAAACTTTCCGGTGATGGGGCCGATCCTTAAGCCGTCTTTGTCAACGATCTTGTATGCTCCATTGGTGTAGATTTCTTTGACAATGTAGGGTCCATCCCATTTAGGCGTGAACTTGTTTCCTGTATGTCGTGTTGTGATGATGGGTCTTCGGACAGCAAGTACTAGATCACCAACTTGAAATGACCGGGGCCTGAGATTTTTATCGAAGGCTTTGGTCATTCGTGCTTGGTAACATTCCAGCACCTGTTGAGCATCTAGTCTTCTCTCATCCAACGCTTCTAGCTCTTGGAGACGTATTCTTGCGTTGTCTTCTGTAGTCAACCCTTCTTGTACAGCCATTCTGAGCGATGGAATTTCTTTTTCTAATGGGAGCACAGCCTCCACTCCATAAACGAGGGAATAAGGTGTGACCCCTGTAGGAGTGCGATGCGTTGTTCGGTAAGCCCATAAAGCTTTACCAATCCTTTCCTGCCAATCTCTTTTTGTCTTAGAGACTACCTTCTTCAACAAGTTGCACAATGTCTTGTTGAATGCCTCTGCCAGGCCATTTGCTGCGGCATTGTACATGGATGACTTGTACTGCTTGAAGTTAAACTTTTCACACAACTTGTCCATTAAGCTGTTGGAAAACTGCCTTCCATTATCCGTCACGATACGATGCGGGATGCCGTATCGGTAGATAATATGAGTTCGAATGAAGTCCACGACATTTTCTTTCTTGGCCTCTCTTAATGCGATTGCTTCGGCCCATCTCGAAAAGTAATCTGTCACTGCAAGAATGTAGGAATGGCCTCCTGATGACTTAGGTGTTATTGGACCAACTAGATCGAGCCCCCAAGCTTCAAAAGGCCATGAAGCAACAGTTGGATGGAGAGGTTCTGGCAGTTGATGTATGAAGTTTGCGTGAAACTGACAAGCTTCACACTTCTTTGCATACTCCATCGAATCATGGATCATCGTGGGCCAATAGTAACCCATCATTTTTAACTGAAAATGAAGTTTTGGACCTGACTGGTGAGCACCGCAAATGCCTGAATGCGCCTCCTCTAGTGCCTTGATTGATTCTTCTTTTCCAAGGCATCGAAGGAATAATCCTTCGTAAGAACGACGATAAAGGGTCTCCTTATAATAGATGAATCGGGAAGCTCTTCTTCGTACATCAGCCTTACGTCGGGGATCTGTGGGAAGTTTCCCATGCTGAAGGTATTCTATAATAGACTGTCGCCAGTCTTTCTCTTCAATGGCGTAGACGGAGATCATATTTACTTCTTGTTGTTCATCATCGACTGGTGGCACGATCCACTGTTGACAAAGTGAGATATTTACTGTCACATTCTCTGAGATTGTTAGAGCGGTGGCCAAATTTGCTAGCGCATCTGCCCTCTTATTTTCTGACCTTGGAACATGCTCCAGCATAATGCTATCAAACTTTCCCATCAGTTGCCTTGCATAGTTGAAATAAGGCTTCAAGTCCTCATGCTTCACATCATACTCAAGCAAGAGTTGACTAATAATCAACTTTGAATCGCCATAGATTTCAATGTGTGCTATGCCGAACTCTATAGCCATTTGGAGGCCAATTATTAGCGCTTGGTATTCAGCAACATTGTTCGAGCATAACTCACGGAGCGTGAAGCTATAAGGAAGCATGTGTTTTTCAGGCGAGATAAAGACAATGACTGCCCCCACTCCATTTCTTCGTGCCGCACCATCAAAATACATGGTCCAAGGCTCTGTGATTTCCACATAGAAGACTTCTTCATCGGGCAAATCCTCGCATAACTTCCAGTCTGATGGAATTGGGTGATTTGCCAAGAAATCTGCCAATGCTTGTCCTTTTACCGCCCTTTGAGGTACATAGACAATGTCATATTGCTGGAGTAAGATTGCCCATTTGGCTAAACGTCCAGAAATAATTGGTCTTGACAAGATGTACTTTATAGGGTCAGCTTTCGCCACTAGGTATACTGTAAGGGCCTGCATGTAGTGCCTTAGTTTGTCAATAGCGAAGAAAAGAGCAAGACACATCTTTTCGATTGGAGAGTAATTTACTTCAGCTCCATTCAGAGTCCTGCTCAAGTAATAAAGGGCTCGTTCCTTACCCCTTTCTCCCTCTTGGGCTAGCAACGCTCCAAGTGACCTTTCTCCCTCTTGGGCTAGCAACGCTCCAAGCGATGTACAGTATCAACAGTTTTCCTGCTATAGGGGCGCCTAACACAGGGGGATTAAGCAAGTATTTTTTGATGCTGTCAAAAGCATTTTGACATGCTTCATCCCATTCGAAGTCTTCTCCTTTCTTCATTAACCTTTGAAAAAGCTGACATCGACCGGCTAAGTTAGAGATGAATCTTCGGATATAGGCCAAACGACCTTAAAGGCTTCTCAACTCGTGGAGATTTCTTGGCCTTGGCATTTTTTGAATGGCATCAATCTTTGACTGGTCTATTTCTATCCCTCGATGTCTTACCACAAATCCAAGGAATTTTCCTGAGGTGACGCCAAATGCACACTTGAGAGGGTTCATTTTCAACTGATACTTCCTTAGTCGATCAAAGACCACTTTTAGATCTTCCAAATGATCTTGTCTTTTCTTGGACTTGACGACAAGATCATCGACATAGCACTCGACTTGTTTATGCAACATATCATCGAAGATCTTTTGCATGGCACGTTGATAGGTTGCACCAGCGTTCTTCAGTCCAAAGGGCATTACCTTGTAACAGTATATCCCTTTTGGAGTTTCGAAAGGCTGTCATCTCTTCATCTGCCAGAGCCATTCGAATTTGGTTATATCCTGATGATCCGTCCATAAAAGATAGAGCTTCGTGTCCTGTAGTGGCATCGACCATGATCTCAGTGATAGGCAGTGGGAAGTCGTCTTTTGGACATGCATTATTCAAATCGCGAAAGTCAACGCAAACGCGAAGTTGCCCATTCTTCTTTCTAACAGGAACGATGTTGGCTATCCACGTCGGATATTTTACCTCGCGGATAAACCCTGCTTCAATCAGCTTATTGACCTCTGCTTCAATTTGGGGAATCAACTCTGGTCGAAAGCGCCGTTGAGCTTGCTTGACTGGTCTATACCCCTGTTTGATGGCAAGATGATGGACAGATACTTTTGGATCAAGTCCAGGCATCTCTTTATACGACCAAGCAAAGACATCTTTATACAACGTGAGCAAGCTCATATATTTGTCTTCTTCCTCACAAGTAAGCGATGCACTTATAAAAGTTGGACGCGGCTCCTCTGGCGTGCCGAGGTTCACCTCTTTAAGCTCATCCACTGTTGATTGGCTGCCATCTTCAAACGAAAATGGTGCCTCGTCTGTATCTTCTTCAGACATTTCAGGCTCTATTTCCTCTTCAACAGTGATATGGTGACAGGAGGTCTCACCCTCCTCTTGTTCCAAATCCTCTCTTGAGGGGTTGGTGATGACGACATCACGTCGCTTTACCCTCAACGAACCTTCTGTGTTGACTGCAACAAAAGTTTTTCTCTTTATTCGAGAGGGAAAGGCGCTGCGAATTTCTCCATCATTCTTCGTTTCAACAAAGGACTTATCTTTTGAAGTCTCCACAGGGCAATCATGTTGAATCCGGTCAAAGACTGATGATGGAGAGTCCCCACCTCTTGACGTGGTTACACTTAGCCTTTGAAAAGCTGATGGTCGGGTCACGGTTGAAGTTGAAAGTGCATCTTTTCTCTCCATCGTAGGCACACTTAATCTTCGAAAAGCTGACGGCCGTGCCAAAGTTGGAGTTGATGAGGAACTCTCCCCTTCGCTTGTAGGCATACTTAACCTCTGAAGGACCGAAGGTCGAGTAGAATTAGAAGTTGGAGCTGATGAAGCATTTTCTTCCTTAGCAAGCATACTTATCCTCTGGAGGGCCGAAAGCCGAGTGGAACCAGAGGCAGGAAGTGACCCATCTTCTTTTATCGGAGTCACTCCTAATCGCTGAAGAGCTGAAGGTCGCACTACTGATGGCCTGACACGTCTAAAAATAGAAGTCATTCGGCTGACGTCTACGTTTTCATTTGAGTCATCAACTTCTTCTACTGTTATGTGGTTTGTGTCTGCCACCTTCGCCTTCCCTTTTCTCATTATGCGAACTGGCTCAGGGGACTTATATCCAAGCCCTTTCTTTAACACTGGTAGAGCATAGCCCTCTTTCAGAAGTTTCTTCTGTGTTGAAGAGAGCTCAGGTCTTTCATCGAAGAATTTTAGACTTTTAAACTCGGTGTGAGTCTTAAAGTCATAGCCTGCTTTTGCTAAGAGCTTATACGCCTTCGGGTCGAATCCGTCATTCGTTCGTCTTTCAGGCAGAAATGTCTTTGTTGGGTCATCCATAGGTTTCTTGACCTCTTGCTTTGTTATCTTTGTGAGAGGCGTGACAAACTTTCCTTTAGGATCTCAATGTCTCCGACTCTCAAATTACTTGAACATTCGGCAAAAGGTGATTCACCCTTCTTGCGTCGAGATAGAGGGACATAGCGCAAGACAGGAACACGTGAGGTTTTCTCATCTTTCAAAGCCTTGGACTTTGCAGAGCTTGTAGAGGCTTCATCTCTTTTTGGGGCAGGCCCGTCTGTTTCCTCAACAGTCTATTTTCTCATATCGACTTGTGGTTCTTCTTTGGGCTTACTACCACCTTTAATCAAAGGAATCTTTGATGGTAAAGTTTCTCCTACGCCATCACCCTTCATATAGAACTTTGCATCAGCAAAATGAGATTTGGCTTCCGAAAATGGATTAATGTCAGCCTCCACTTTCTTAATGCCATCCTGGTAAAATTTGAAACATTGATGCAGCGTAGAAGTTACAACCCCATTTCCATGAATCCAAGGACGACCCAGTAGCAGCTTGTAAGTGGTCTTGGAGTCTATGATGTGGAACATGGTATCAGCTTTTAGATCTCCAATGATGAGCTCTAAGCGTACCATGCCAATGGCTCGTTGCCCACCTTGGTTGAAGCCTTGGATCACCAGTTTGCTGTTTGACAGCTCTTCCGTCAAGATGCCTAACTGCTTCATTGTCGACTTAGGCATTATGTTGACAGCTGATCCATCGTCGATAAGGATTCGACCAACTCTTTGCTCTCGAATGTACCCTGAGACAAACAGTGGTCTATTGTGAGGCTTCGACCCCAGCAGCAGGTCCTCATCCGTAAAACTGATTGACATGCAACACGATGCGCATGTATGTGCCGTAGAAGTTGGAGCACTTGCACTGTCAGAGTCTATCAGCGCCTCAATAAGAGCGCTTTTAGCTGCTTGAGGGAGTGACAACAGGTCCTCTATACTGAAAGAGGATTGGTTTTCCAGCTCAGTTGTCACCTCATATGAGCTTGAGGGATCCTCGCTTGTGCTGACAACATGACATGCAATCACATCAAGTGCTTCACCTTGTCCAACACTTAGAAAGTTCTTTGGAAAGAATTCCTCTAGAGTCACTGGCTGTGAGGACAGAAGAAATCCTCATCGTTTTCCACAATGCATGCGAGCTTCCTTGCATTCTTTTTTTCTTTCTTCTTTTGCGACTTTCCTTTTCTCTTATGCTCCCGAAATAGCCGAGATTCCTTTTGAGCATAGCTTTGTTGCTTCTTCTTGCGACGAGTCACAACAGTCCAGCCTTCGTCTTCATCTTTAGTCTGTTCATCCTTTTCTTGGATGTACTTCTTTTGAAGGCCCTTCTCTTGGTAGTTCTTGATTTGGGGTTCTTCCTTTGACCAAACAGCAATAGGTTCAAAGGATCCGAACTGAATGAGGCTTCTTTTTCCCTCGTAAGACGATCTTGTAGGTGACTGGACTCTGGGCTGAGTCATTATAGCCGCATGATTCGTCTGAGCCACTTCATCAAGATCTAGCTCAATTTTCTTCTCGCGAGCTAATCTCATAATCACCCCTTTGAGCACGAAGCACTTCTCCATGGGGTGGCTAATGACTCGGTGGTATTTGCAGTAGTTAGGATCATTCACCTTTCCTAACTCCTCCGGTCGTTTACATTCAGGTAGTTGAATGAGTTGTTTTTCCAGCAATTGTTCCATCATGTCTGGAACATCAGAATCTGGAAATGGATAAACCTTTTCTTGCTGCTCTTTCAAAGTTAGGCGACGTCTTTCGCCTTCCTCCGGTCGTTTCTCCATCTTGATTTCTTTTCCTTTAGGAGTTAATTTTAAAGGAGTCGTGTTGACGACCATAGATTGTTTGGCAGTAGCACCATTTGAAACTTTTTCGGTGCTTTTCACTTCCTTCTTTTCCCTCTTCACCTCGGGGACTAAAATGTCTTTACTTCCTCTAGCAGCAATGCTTAGCTCCATGTCATGAGCTCGAGTTGCTAACTCTTCAAAGCTGCGGGGTTTTATACCTTGCAAGATGTAGAGCAGTCCCCAGTGCATACCTTGGATGCACATCTCTACAGCAGACAGCTCGGTGAGACGGTCTTTGCAGTCGAGACTTAGAGCTCTCCAACGATTGATGTAATCGACGACAGGCTCGCCCTTTCGCTGTTTCGTATTTGTGAGCTCCATCATGCTGACAGTTCGCCTCGTACTGTAGAAGCGATTAAGGAACTCTCTTTCAAACTGTTCCCAACTATCAATCGTCTCAGGCTCAAGATCAGTATACCAGTCGAAGGCATTCCCTTTCAAGGTGCGGACGAACTACTTGACCAGAAGGTCGCCGCGAGTTCCAGCATTCTCGCATGTCTCAACAAAGTGTGCAACATGCTGCTTAGGGTTACCCTTCCCATCAAACTGCTGGAATTTTGGAGGCTGGTATCCGACAGGCATTCTTAGGTTGTCAATTCTCTTAGTGTACGGTTTTGAGTACATGAGAGAATTCTGGGTGGGTCCGCCATACTGAGCTCTAATGGAGCTCATAATCATATATTGTAGTTGCTGGACTGACAAGGAAGCAACCAAAACTGAGTTTTGTGGTTGATCTTCCTGGACGATAGTCTTCCCCTTGTCACTTTTCTTTGCAGTAGGGGTATGACTTGATTCAGCAACTTCTCGACTTTGCAACTGGTTCTTCAGGTAGGCAATCTCTTGGTCCCTTTCTTCGACTGCCTTCATCAGAAGATTGATCTTCCTTTCCATCTCCGCCATCCTTTCATCGGAGTCTACATCGGCCATCATTACAGACATCACATCTGGATTTGACGTCGTCTTTGATTGACTGACAACGGGAGTGGATTGATCGAACAACGGGTTGTCCTTGACAACAACCTTATCCTTAGAAGATTCCTCGATCAGTTTGACAATTCTACTTGCAATTGCGTCAGGGGTTCGATCTTCATTTATCTCAACCCTTTGAGACCGACTGCGAGTAATTGGTCCCGTGTATGCGTCACTTGAAGCAGTAACCTTCGATGCAGCTTTCTTGGGTGCCATTGTTTTACTTTGAAGAGAAAGAGATGAGAGGTAGAGATTGTCCCACTGGGCGTGCCAATTTGTTCGCACGAGATTTCAATAAAGAAATAGGAACACGTGCAAATGAAACTTTGTATTTGTATAACTTTGAATGTGTGGAATACAATCTCTAATACTTGATCCTCTGATTCTCTCTCTTGCTTGTATGTTTCACTCGAGGGCTGTAGAGCTTACTCTCGAGATTGAAGCTTCGATGGATTATTGGAGTCTCGAAGAATTGTTCTTGATCTTCGAGGAAGTGTTCTTCGTTCAGGAGGGATTTGATCTTCAAGAGCTCAAGGAGTCTTCTGGCTTTTGTTTCTGAATTCTCTCTGAGGTCTCAAATTTCTGAACCCCCAAAATGGAGGAGAGACTCTCTATTTATAGAGTTCCCCAGGGCCTCCAGATGGGCTTGGGCTTGACTATTGGATTGGGCCTGGTGGACTTTGAGCCTGATCCTTAGACTGAGCTTAATTAACCTTGGGCCTAGCCTTGTGGGCTAGGACTTATTGACTTTGGGCCTAGACTTTGCTAGATTATGGCCTCCTATTTGGGCTTAGTCTAAAATTGGCCCAAATTTCATATAACTCAATTGCATATTTGGATTTTCCTTAATTTAGTTTAGGGATACTTGCAAATTTAAATAATCCCTAATTAAATAAGTAATTTTTTTTGTCACTAATTTTAATTAATGACATGGCAATTTCTTATTGGCCAAAATTTCTATTCCAACAACACTGAAGTCATGTTAACCATCCAATAGCTGGTTAGTTTCAAACAATTCAATTGTCTATTTAATTAAGTAGTACAACTATTCTCCAAAAAACATTTTGTGAATTAATTATAAAATTAATAGCTTTTCTTTATTCTTAAATAGAAAAATACTACAGACTTATTTTTTGGAATTAACAGATAGAACACGTATGTTGAAAGGATAATAACGATTTTTTGGAATTAAGATGAAATGTGGAATCTGAGACATGTTGACACAACAATAATGATAAATTGAAGAAAAAGACAGGAATAATTGAAATGAACAATGGAAAATGGCCAGGCCCAGTTCAGTTTTTTGTTTCTTTGTTATGTTTTTTTTTAGTAAAAAGGAATCATCAGTACAAGTGTACAACAATATCTATGCTTTCAACCCATCCGTACAGCTATATGGTCGGCACTCAGCAGTAACCACAAAGCAGAAACGACATCCCATTCAAATCGTCTCGTTTTTTTTTTTTTACACTTTTATGTCCATGAGTGTTCAAATCAATTTACGAGCATCTTTTATATAAGTTGTGTTGAGAATCCCATATCAGAAAGATGATAGACTTTACAATCTTTATAAGATTCATAGTTTTATTTTTTTCATTGCCAATTGATTTTGAGATAGATCTCATGTTTATCTAATATTGTCAGAGTCCATGAAATCCAAACATGTATTCGATTAAAAATTTTAGATCCAACCCAAGAATGGTGAACCCAAAGAGACACAATCTTGAAGATACACATCATATAGATAGGCCTAGGTTACTCCTCTCATTACCAATTAGTTTTAAGATGAAATCTCATATTTCTTTAATAAGTTGGTCTTTGGAAATGTCTAAGATCCTTAAACCTTTTGAAAAATGAAAAGGTCGATGAAAATAGGCATAAACTGTCCATTTGAGTGAATATTTTTTGAAAAATCATAAAAATAATAAATGCTTACAAATTATTTAAGTTGAGAAATAAACATTTGACAACTTTTAAATAAATGAAAAAAATTCATTATAAATATCATATTCACAGTAGCTAGCCATGTATGAAAAATATCAAGAGAAACATCGACATATTGATAGAAATTTAATGGCTTGAGTACATCATTCTCACTTTCCTTTCATTCTCGTTCAATATCTTGTTATCTACTATTTTGCAACAATTTGAGTTCTGTTATGAGTTTGATATTAATAATTCAACATATAAGAATGGTTGATTTGGGAGACTTGCAAAATTCTATGAGACACACAAAGAATTTATATCTCAATCAATTTATAACTTTTAATTCTAGATGGTAATATTGAAATTAAATTAGAGATCAAACTCAACTTTGTTTAAAAGAGATAGGTAGATAAATTAGAATTCTTGCCTCCAAATCATTGGGAGAATAATTGAAAATTAATTTGCAAGATTTTTTAAATCAGGTGAAATCAAATCTAAGGTTTTGTCGAAAAAAAACATTCTCTAGAAGGTTTTTTCAATCTTTTAATCTTATTTTATCCATATCTTTTAAGTTGATTTGTCTAAATAAAGTTAGGTCAATCAATTATCATATATAGGAAGATTTCTACTCCAATCTTAAAATATGACAACTGCCATTTTTTATTATCTATATTAAAACTTGACTTGTATAGTTGCGGTTAGCAATTCCTTGCAACAAATTTTGTGCCTTATTATCAGGGATTGATTAGTTTAAATCTTTCCTAATTCTTTTACAAATTGGTTTTGATTTTAATTTTAATTTACTTTGTTACAGGAAAAAAATTAACCTTCGACCGGCCTTGGCCAACCCCTCAAGAAGCCTATTTGGCCAACCCCTCAAGGGGTCGGCCTAGACCGGCCTTGGCCGATCCCCCAAGGGGGTCGCCCAAGAGGCCTATTTGGCCGACCCCTCGAGGGGTCAACCTAGACCGGCCTTGGCCGATCCCTCGAGGGGTCGGCTAAAAGGCCTATTTGGGCAACCCCTCGAGGGGTCGACCTAGACTGGCCTTGGCCGACCCCTGAGGGATTGGCTAAGAGGCTGAACCGACCTTGGTCGACCCCCTAAGGGATCGACGTAGACCGGCCTTGATCGACTCCTCTGGGGTCGACCTAGATCGGTGAGACACTTGAACTGACTTTTGGGGGTTGACCGAAGAGGCCACTTAGTCGAAGAGTTGGCCGTAAGGCAACTAGGACAAACCTGTCAAGGGAGTGGCATGGTTTAATTTCGCTTTATCCCGAATGGACAAGCAAGAGGCTTGGAGTGGGAAAATCATTCAGGAGTGCATTGAATGATCTGTTAAGGTTCGAATTAAACGAGTATTCGAAAGTAACGATTAGAGCAATTAAAACAATCCATAATCGAGCTAAATTCTCGGAGATCGTAATAATGCAGGACTGATCGTTACGATTACACATGAAAATATAAAAAGGAAAAGGGCAACGACGTTGAGAGGTATGCAATCATCACTTAGCTTTTACAGTCTAAGCTTTCTAAGTAAGAAACCTCGATTTCTAACTTGAGCATCGAAGTTTCAGTGGCTTAGCACCACACCGGTGTTAGTTCTCTATGTTGCAGGCATCTTCAGCTCTCGGTGATACAAATTTACCGTTGATCCAACGATCCAAATTTCGGCATCAACATACTTGATCTTTTTTTGTGTTTAATTTTTTATTCGTTTTATTTTTAGTCTTGATTTTTCTTTTGTTTCTTCTCAACTAACAAAAATTTTCAATTTCTTGAGTGAGTTTTCTTCAAATTAAATTAAAGGATATGTATGGATGTATGTATGTATGTATGTATGTATGTATGTATATTTATATTTATTTATTTATTTATTTATATATTTATTTATTTGCATATCAAATATTGATGTCGAAAACCTCTCAATTTGTCAAATACTTCATTCTTGAAGTTAAGATGAAACAAAATGAGAGCATGACGAGACAATGACAATAATAATAAGATGAAACAAAATGAAAATGCATTCTCTACAAACAAATGACAATCGAATCTAAAACTTGGAATTCTTGCAAACCATTTATCTCTAAAATTGAGTTACCAATCACACCCTACTAATTATTAGATTACATGGGGTTCCATCTCAAAACCAATTGGCAATAAGAGGAGTAGCCCATGTATCTTATAAATTGTGAGATCTCTCTACATTTTTCTAATGTGGGATCCTCAACATCTTATAAATTGTCTCTCTACATTTTTCCAATGTGGGATCCTCAACATGCCCCCTCAAGATGGTGCCACTTTGGGTTCACCATTCTTGGATCGGATCCCAATTTTAATTTTTTTTGGACCGAATACCCGTTTGGGTTTAATGGGCTCTGATACCATATTAGATTACATGAGGTTCCATCTCAAAACCAATTGGCAATGAGAGGAGTAGCCCATGTATCTTATAAATTGTGAGATCTCTCTACATTTTTCCAATGTGGGATCCTCAACACTAATAATTGATCCTGACTCTAAAGTTTAGTCTAAACGATTCACCCTTTTCGATAGATATCGTTCTGCATCTCTTGATTGCATTGTGAAGTATTTCTAAATATTTTAGAATATTATGCAACCTATTAAAATTTTCAAAATAAATCAAAATAGTAATCAAAATTAAGAAAATGTATAAACCCTGAATTACATCAAAGTGTTGGATAACGATTTATTACATTGAGATAACATAAAGATAGATTGAGATATGTCATCCAAGACAACAAATCTTTTTTTTTTCTCTGCTTCTTCATGGAAAGCATTGAATAACTGATTGAATAGCTTGAATAGGTGTAATAGTGTATCGGCTAAAACCAGCTGTGTTGATAACGTATGTCCATTCTTCACGTGTTCTTTCCTTGCCTTTGCTGGTATGGGCCATCATCACCAAGTCCAACATTAATCTGACATCTGATAACTTGTTTTCTTCTTTTTCATCAATTACTGCTTCAATAATTATCACCTTTCCCTTATTTTTTGGAATGGCTTCCTTACAATTCTTTAAAATGTTAATACATTCTTCGTCATTCCAATCATGTAGAATCCACTGCGATTTAACCTCAAAATCACTAATTTTGTATGGTTATTGCTAGAAACATACGTAATGAAATTGAATAGATCAATAAACCAAAGACGCTCATGTGGTTGAAAGTAAAGACTATTTGGTAAATTTTTTAAAAGTTATTTTTCAGAATATTGATTGATTTTTTATAATTGTTTTTTATCTTTTAAATTTAAAGTTCGATTGAAATGATGTTTTTTTGTTTTTACATTTTCATTTGTTTTTTCATCATATAAATTTAAAACATAATATACTTGCATCAAGTTATACATAAAAAAAAAAAAAAATAATGGTGTTATATATGAATTGTAAATTTAACAAAATAGAAGACGAAAACACATGACAAAATATCGTTTGTTTCTCTACTGTTTCTTATTTAAAAAATTATCCTGCTAAACAAGTACTATCAACATCCACAAATAATTATTTTTACTTTTAGCGAAATTGAATATAATACTGTGTATAGACATGTTGAGACTATACTAACTATCTTATCACATGCAATATCTTTTTAAAGAAGAAAATGAGGGATAAAACTTAACTATATACAAAAAAAAAAAATTCAACTGCACTTATCCTCCATCTAAAGTTTTCTGAGATATCATCTGGGTTGAAGATAATATTTTTGGTCTCCGAACTTTCATGAAAAGTAACGATTTAGTCTTTTAACTTCAGTTTGTAATTATTTAATCCTCGTACTTTCAAATTTGTAACAATCGAGTCCATTAACTTTAGTATATAATAATTTAGTCTCTATACTTTAATTTGTAATAATTTAATCCCAACAATGAAAAATCAGTCAAAATTAAGTGTCAATTTTTATCATGTAACAACTTTAGTATTTGTAGTTTATAAATATATTTGGTCTCTAATTAGCTTTTCGATCTACATATGTAAGAAATTTCATTAAATCTTAACAATATTTTTCACAAGAGGGACTAAGGCTTAGTTTGGAATTGTTGTAGCTTTAAAATAATTGCTCGCAAATGTGCTTTTAGAAAAATTAGCTGTGAAATAAATTAAAGAAGTGTTTGGTAAATTTCAATTTTAAATTAGAAAAAATTAGTTATGGTGTTTGGTAAATTGATACTAAATTGTTGTAATTTAATTATAATAACAAAGCAGGCTTATTATTTCAATTAATTTTATATAGTTATTTAATTTATAATTTATTATAAGTTAATTATAAAAATTTATATGATTTAAATTGCATCAAATTGTTTAATCTAAATTATTTGATAAAAAATTAAGAAAAATACAAAAACTAAATTGTTACAAAATCAATCCCATGAGGCTTAATCGATCCGGCCCCATTTCTCATAATTGATTTTTACGCTCCGAAAAGCAATCCCATGGGGCCTAATCGATCGCTACAAATTTTATAAAGTACAAAAACTAAATTGTTACAAAATCAAAAGTACAATGACTAAATCGTTACAAACTAAAGTTTAGGGATTGTTACTTTTCATACAAGAAGTTTAAGGACCAAAAGTGTTTTTTAACCTATCACATATAAACCCAAGTATTAAATTTACCTCAAATGCACACATAGATACATACTAACCTTGAGGAAAGCAACATCAGCTTTTGGGACAAAATCGAACATGTTGCCAGCTACATGCTCCACATTTTTGTATTCTGGCAAAGTAGACACAACATGTGGAAGATCAAAGTTGATACCTCGCATCCATGGGCAAGCCTTCGCAAAAATGCTCAAAGTAGTTCCATTTCCTCCTCCTACATCGACCAAAGTTCCAACTCCATTAAAAATATTTGGACAACCTTCTAGTATTGCAGAAGCACTTATCCCAGTAGAACAAGCCATGGCCTCATTAATTAGTATACTGTGCTTTGGATTTGCTTCGGCATAACTCCACACATCCTTGCCATGAGCAACCTCAAATGGGAAAGTGTCATTATTTTTTACGTGCACACTCAAGTTATGCCATGCTGCAAGCATCACTGAACTACTTTCCAACAAAAGGAAGGGAGCCATATTGTTCTCACCGTTGGTGGTGAGCAAGCGAGACAAAGGTGTTTGGGCATAGCCTAACAGGTTTTCACCTATGATTTCTTCTCTAAAAATTCCACGATGAACGAGAAATCTCAAGATGCGGTACAGGAGCGACGAAGAACAATTTAAAGTAGATGATAGTTGCAACAATGTCATGGGGCTTCCATAACCTTCAATAATATCTGCAATTTTAAGCTCTATGGCACATTTTATTGCTGCCATTTCTGAAAAACCAAATATGTATTTCCACATTTGGATGATGGCATGACCATCTTCTTCCTTCTTCAATGAAGATTCTTTGTGGCTAAGTTCCATTTGATATGATCTCTACCTCTATCTTTGCAAGTTTATTTATTATATATATACAAAAGACAAGTTTATTTATTATATATTTAAAAGAGAGGAACACATGTACCTATTGAATACATGTCTTATTTAATATATGCGCTTCAGTCATCCTATGTCATTTCAATACATGTCCACATTAGTATATCAATATAAATATTATTTTTTGAAATATGTAGAGTGGGAGATTCTAACTTTTGACTTCTTGATCATATTAGATGAATATGAGGTTTCTTCTCAAAACCAATTGGCTATGAGTAGCTCATATATCTTATAAATTATGAGGTTTCTCTTCTCTGATGTGGGATCTTCAATATGCTCCTTCAAGAGGAACTATCTTCACCATTTTTGCATTTGATCCCAAATTTTTTTTGGACTGAATACCCATTTGGATTTCATAGGCTTTGATACCATAAATGAATTCTTCAACTCTATGATAGTGCAAACAGTGAGAGGAAGTAAAAAATAATATTCACTTTGATTCAAACTTTACAAACTGAAGAACACCTGGTATAGAGGGGATTGAAGGACATTTGGTAAGCTGTAAATGGTAGCTTGAGATTTTGTCAAAGGAGAAAAATTACAAGGGTGATTGATTTCAGTATTGGATTGAAATCAATCACATATTCTGACAACTTGGAGCCTTGATTGAACAGTCACTTATGCAATCAATTCAGAGCAATAATCTAGAACCTTGTTGAGTTGTTAAACATCGAGAAATTGATGTGGCTGGTGCTAAGGAAAATGACGTGATTGGAGTTGGTAACAATATGAATTAATGTGGCATTGTAGCAACAGCATCTTGTTTAACAGATTTAAAGTATGTCTTTTTATGTCAGTTGAGTTATATTCATATTGACACGTCAATATAAGAATTTAAAGACATGTCATCTATTTATTAAATAATTGATGGTCCACAGAGCAATAATGGCAAAAAAATGATTTGTTTTTTCAAAATTTCCTTAACTAAAAGTAAACACTTTGAACATAAAAAATTGAAATAGACTTTAAAAAAAAGGGTTTTTGGAGCACGATAAAATTTAAATCTGAAAAGTATCCAATTATTAAGCAATAAAGAATACAGGCACGTCATGCAGTACTTTTTTATCTCTGTCTTTTGTTGGGACGAGCCACATTTTTTGCCCCCGTCTTCAGCTTGCTTTCTATAATTTTTTCCCTTTGTGTTTTTTTGGAATTGCTTCCCTGTTTTTATTTGAAATTCTGATGCTTTTCTTAGTCATTCTATTTACTATTTAACCTCAATATTCATTCATATTATGTACACCTATAGCTGGAACAAATATCTAATGAGATCTGAATAAAAGAGTGACTATTAAAATTACATACTATATTTTGAGAGAAAAAAAAAACAAATAGAACTTTAGATGTTTTCTTAAATCCAAATGTACTTTTTAAAAGATGTCATTTTCTTCCTCCAAGGTTTTACATATATGGATACAATAGTGCTTATCTCAAAAAATAAAAAAAAAAGATACAGTAGTGCTACAAAACCATGGGTAATTTCCACTCCCTCCCCCTCACACACACATACAAAATACAAATGATGAAGAAAGATCCAACTCCACTAAAAAAAGGAAAAAAAAAAAAAAATCTTGCTACAACCTTGAAGTATCGTAGGTAAAATTTAGGGAAAAAAATCAATTTGGACCCATTTGTCAAATTGTATCAATTTTAACCATAAACTTTCAATTTCATCAAATTATACCTCAAACTTAGATAAGTGTTATAATCTTAACCTCAAACTTAATTTAAAAATTGTTGCAATTTTAACCATTTAATGAGTCGTACATGCTCTAAATATCTTTAAAAGAAGTTTTCTCTTATATTCAATGAATTATAAAATATGTTCGATATGAAATTGATAAAATTTTAGAGAAAAATGACATTACAGCTAATTTTTTTTGTTGAAATTTATAAATTTTAGCAAAGTTATTTAATGGTTAATTTGTACATTGATCAATATTTTTGTGCAAAACTTAATTTTATTGAAATTAAAGAGTTTACGAAGATTTTTGTTCCCTAAAATTTATAATCAACCTAGCAAGTGAAGCCATGGCTCCGTTTTCCTCATAGCAAGTAAAGCCTTGCTCGATTGACTTTAAAGTTTCGAAGTTGTTTTTTTTTTACTCTAATTTGTTCCTCTACAAATTTCGAAAATCAGAGATTATATACATACAAGTTAGTAGGTAAAATTATATACTTATAAAAAATTTCTGGCTCTACCTTCGTTGAGCGTAAGTTATGGCATGATTTAATATTTTTATTTGAAGAATTTGGCGTGAATGTAACAAATCGTGAATGTAACAAATATTTGATAACAAGGCATAGGATACGTCTAAATAATTATCTATAAATTTAAAACCAAACCAATTGAGAGAAGTTTTAGAACGAAGGTTCCAGATCTAGAACGTTCTGAAAGTCTGGAACCACAGAGATATTAATGGTGGCGAGGAGAAGAATGACAGGCGGTGGCGGCAACCTCCCTGGAAGAGAGGAAGAAGGAAAAAGGAAGGAGAGGAGGAAAGAAGTGAGAGAAAAAGCTACTCCACCAAAAACGATAATATTAAATTAAAATTTCCAACTTTAACAATCTAAAATGTCATTTTTCAAACTTCGGTAACTAAATAGATATTAAATCTAAATATATTTGACTAAAAAAGAAAGAAAGAAAAAGGAAGGAAATAAAGAAAGTGGCAAATTAGGTTAAAAGAGGAGAAAGAGTGGTTTAATCTATCTAACGCCCACTTGTGTCCATTTCTTAAGGAAAAGTTGAAAAATTAAATTCAAGTGTAAAAAAAATTATTATCACAAATCAATTTTACCAACTAATAAAATTCAATCCTTTAGATCACAATTTAAGTTAATTTTGGAAATTAAATACAATTAGACCAAATTCTTCGTGATACAATAAATTCTAACATGCAGTTCCAAATACACATCCATAAAAATATACCCTCAATATCTAAATGAAAAAAAAAAAAAAAAACCCTCTATTTTTCTTTAAAATATTATATTGTACTCGTAGTTATGCTGAGGATGAACCAAATAACACACACTTGTTATTTGATTCATCCTCAACATAACTACGAGTACAATGTAATAATCTAAAGAAAAATAGATGGGCTTTTTTTTCTTTTTCATTTAGATATTGAGGGGATATTTTTATGGATGTGTCTTTGGGACACCGGCGTTGGAGCTAGACCTAAGGGGAGGGGAAGAGGATACGGGTGGGTGGAGAGAGGAGTGGAAGGGGAAGAGGGTGGGTGACGAGAGAGAATTTTTGTTTTTTTTTTTAATTATTATTATTATTTTAACTTTAAAATTATATTTTAAAAATATTTCACATCACCATCTCCATTAGTAATTAGACGAAACAGAGACTAAATTCAACTATTTTCTAAATTTAGGAGACTTGATTGTACAATTTTAAAATCTAGAGACAAAATTGGCCCATTATTTAAACTTTAGGGACTAAAAAGATAATTTACCCAAATTAACAAATTTTCGTCACCAAAGAATTTTTAACAATGTGCACTTCAATTATTCTTTTTGCAACTTATTTTGAAGGACAGATGATAAATCTTCCACACAAATAAAAAATAAATAAGAATAAAGTGAATCTGTTGAACTAAAAGCAAAATAATTTCCTATTCATTGATTATAATTACAAAAAAGTGACTATAGTAATACAATCAATTAAAAGCAAGACTACATCCTTTTTCAAGCCTCGTGTTAATCTATTTATATTCGTCCTATCCTATCATACGCTTTACTCAAACCAGAAGCAAAATATTCACTTGTTTTTATACACAAAAGCATTTGGGGACAAGACCCCAAAATTTTTGAAATTTGTTTAAATATATATATGTACAAGTATTTTCTTTTTAAAGAAAAGAAATGTATGCACAAGTTATCAACCAAAATGGTGAGAAATCAGGCTTAAAATTTTATTTTAACGAGCTTTAAAATTTTTAAACTTTCAAGGTTTCTTTCATGAATTATTATAATTATAAATAAATCCATAGTAAAGTTGTTGTTTAACTTCAATTAATTGCTTAAATTAAATTTCTCCCTCACACGCTTAGATTTTATTGGAATTGTTGCACTACAAAAAATTCAGACTTCAATGTCAATTCTGCACTGACATCGAAACCATATGATGTTGGTTTGGCAAACTGACATCTATCCAGGTGTCATCGTCGTAGGTATGATGTCGAGTCGTAGGTATGATGTCGATATGCTTTGATGACGGTTCAAAACTAACATCAAATGAACCATTGTCGTAGATGTACGATGACGGTTAGATACGATGTCAGTTTTGAACCGACATCAAACCCAGTGTCATCATGCCCATACGATGACAGTTGTGTACAATGTCAGTTTTAAACCGACATCAAATCCAGTGTCATGGTACCCATACAATGAAGGTTTCCTATGATGTCAATTGTAAATCGGCATCGAAGGCTACTATGATGACAAACCTGAACTGACATTTTACCTTCACCCAAATAAAAATGCTACGATGACAGTTTGTTTTGATGTCATTTTACCATCGTCATTATTTGAATATAAGTTGACAACTTTACACTAACATTGTTTCTAATGCCACCAGCCATATATTTAGTAACATAATTGGAACCCGAAACCCTGTAAAAAACTTGTAGCAATGTTTTAAAATAATTCTCAGCTCCTAGTAGAATTAATTCCAATCCAATCACACAAATACATTTCAACAAAACACAACTCCAAAACAAATTTACACAATAATGGTTCCAAACACAATATACTAATTATTTCATTCAATTGAAACCAAAAACACAAATAAAAAAAGCATATATATGCAAAACACAAACTACTATTCCATTTCATTCAATTCAGTCAAAAACAACACAATGTTCTCATAAACCAAATCTAATATATTTCATTTCATCGCTAAATAACCAAACTCTTGTAATAGAGTTGTTTAGCTACACAATTGTCATAAAAGCTACAAAAAATTTGATCATTTACAAAACTAGCAAAAGAGCTACGGAAGTTTCAAAAAAACCACCTATGATAAGTACTAACAAGCATACGATACTCAAATGATGAAGTTTGAAACATGATCTGCCCATTCAGCTCGTAACTCGTCGAGTTGTGCTTGTGCAAAAGCCTTCTTAATATTAAACTACATGAAAACAAAAAAAATAAATGATTGTAATTATATGTGAAAAAGTACAATGTATATATAAAAATATAAAAGTGATGAGGTATGTTGTATACGAGAGTTTTAATAGGGACATCTGAATTATGAAGAATCTCTCTCATGAACTTCATGACATAATACCCACATTCCACGCTACCTTGTTGGCGTAGACACTACAAAACATGTAAATAAATAATAGTATTTAAATTAAAACACTAGAAAACATATGATAACAATTGATATTATTCATTTAATTTACCTTTATGGGTATCTAATTAATAGTATTATTCTTTCTTTATATTTGATTGGTCATTACCCTAAATAATAATATTGAAAAATAGATTAAAAAAAAAAAAGAAGTGCATAATATTTAACAAACTTTAAAATAATCACATACTAAAATTAACTTCCAATACTTAACAAGCTTATGTATTCACACTGTTTTGGAGGTCGTCTGTTATGTTAGGATGTAGGGAGTTGAAAAGATAAGCTGTATTCATCCACAAAACACAACATCCAATTATGCCTATCAAAAACCAATCAATATTTGTGTAATTATCACTATCAAATTAAAGTGATCTTAAATCCAACTAACTTACTTTTATTTAGACTCTTACCTAGAATTATATGGAATGAGTACCATCTTCCATGGTTGTTGTAGTAAAAAAACATGTGCCACTTTTCTTATTCGATCGTCCAAAGTACCAAAACATGGTGCAATATAGTTCAAGCCCACTACTTTAAACGTATTTAGTCTTTCTGTGTCCTCAAAGTATTTCCAAAGAAACCTATATTACATTCTTTCACAAATGCATAAGACTATAGATAATTTAATAGTTATAAATAAAATTATAGTATTATTAAAAATATGTTTACTTATACGATATAGACTAATATGCAGCTATTTGATATCTCTACCATTGCCCAAAATTGCATGATATCTTTTGGCATAAGATAGAGTGTTTTTCCTTTTTAAAATACTTTATCACTTAAAGGCACATGCATTGAATCATCCTTGCCAAGTTTTTCATCATATTGATAAAGAATATTGATGCTGAAGGGAATAATCAAATTAAACCCACAGCGGAAGCATAGGAATCGTCTTTGATTTATTTAGAATTAAACTAAAATAAAAAGGTTAAGCAATAAATACCTTGAAAATAATATTATGGAGAATATTCTTGCGGATCTTTATCTTTTCCACAAAGTCTTCCTGGCTATGACTCGAACACAGGACCAAGGCTTGTGGGAGCCTCTTGAAAGAAAATCCCCAAGGGATTGGAGAGGAAGAAGTCTAGAGAGAATTCTCTCTAATTCTCTCTATTGAGGAGATGTGTGTTGTGAAGAATGCTCAATGGCTCACCCCTAGGGTCCTATTTATAGTGGTCTAGGGAGGATAATTAAATAATATATTTTAATATCTAATATATTAAAATATATTTATCTAACAAATTTGAATCTTATTCAAACCTTTAAAATTCTCCTACGACATCTATTTCCTAATTTGAATCTAATTCAAATTTAATAAATATCTTTTCTTTAATGTATCTAATATATATTAATTATTTTAATATTCAATGTATCAAATACAATAAATATATTTTCCTCTTTTATATTTAATATATCTAATATATTAAAAATTAATTTGAACACTTCAAATTAAATATTAATTTGAACATTTCAAATTTTTCTTTCAACTAAATTGATCTTTTAGTGTTACTATGAGCTAGCAAGGGGATCTTATGAACCTACAGATTATAAGCTCCAATGATACAAAATTAATTAATTAAACTCTTTAATTAATCAATTTTCATTCATTAACTCTAGAGTTACTCCACTATAGACCTAGAGTTGCACTCTTATGCACTGTAGGACAAGTTATATCCATAGATATAATCATTACATGCAAGTCGGTCCTTCACGAGTTGTTCGTAATTACAGCTGGGTCAAAAGTCTGTTTTACCCCTATAATTACATCTTGCACCTTAAGTACCACTAATCCTCTAATGAACAATCTATTTATAATCTAATTATAAACTAAGTCCCTCTCGGGCCAGTGAGAGGGTGGGGCCCCATTGTTCAAGTCCCCGAAATCAGCACTTAAGGGAACTACTCATCTACTTACCCTATATGGGAATGAGTGAATTCCATCTTGTGAGATTATGCTCCCAGCTCCCTATTTGGTCAAGTCCCCAAAATGGTAGGTGTAACGACCGGTTTATTTAAGAAACATTAATTTTGAATTATGGAAATCAAGTTGGATAAAATTTCTTAAGTATATTGATTTTAGAGTGAATTTGAAATTTTGGAAGGTTAGGAGGGCAAAATTGGAAATTTATTTATTTTTATATAAAATAATCCCCCATCTTTATCCACATTTTTTTTTATTATTTTATTATTTATTTATTTTTTCTTTTCTCTTCTTCTTCTTCCCGCAGCTCTCTCTCCCCGAAATCTCTCTCTCTCTCTCTCTCTCTCTCTCTCCGACCGAACACCCTTCCACCGTTCTTCTTCTCCTCTCGTCGAAGCTCACGGATGCCGGTCGAAGTCGTCTGCGTGAGCCTCGCCGGCCAGCCACCGCCCCCATCCTCCGATCTTCTTCTCCTTCTTCCTCGTCTTCGTCGAACGACAGCAGCTCGTCGAAGCTCGTCCTTAACCGTCGACCTGTCCCTCGACCCCAACTCAGTCGAAGCTCCTACAACAGTTCGTCGGTCGAATTTTAGTTGCAGTCGCCGGATCCATTCAGTATAGAGCAGCATCGATCGCCGCAAGCCTCGCCGGAGTTTCAGAGCTCATCGGAATTGTGTTTACGCACTGATCGGAGCCACGCCAGGATCGGATCTGTCCAAATCCGGAGACAACTCCTTCACACGCGCTCTCACGCGCCGATCAGAAGTCCCAAGCGCCGCCGTGCTCCGACCACGCGCCGCCGTGCTCCGATTCCAATTTTTGAGCCCGAACAGTCCCGGTTACGATCGTGTTACGATTTGGGTAATTTCGTTACTCAATTGAATTTAATTAAGAACTTTAATTGGATCGATCGTTAACCAATGGACTAAATTTACAGGATATTGATTTGAGAATCAAACCACGGAATTGGAGACGAATATTTAAATTGTCAGCAAACTTTGGAGTCTAAGTTTGGGCAAGAATCAAGCTCGTAAATTATTTATTCGACTTATGTAAGTAGTCATTTGGATTTAAGCCATTTAAATTCCTTTTTGATTGAAATGTATGTTTGATAGTTTGTTGATTTTGAAAGCATGCTTGAAAGTGGTGATTATGAGATATGAAAAGGTTAGTGGTTATGTTTAGAAGTAACTATGAGCTACAACGGCCTAAGTTGTGGTCATAAAGGAATTGGTGGCTTAAAGTTTCAAGTTTAATATGTTAGCATATGAACCTCTTTAAGAATTTGTTCGAGGTTGTAATTGGGCAAGCTTGGACATGAATGGAGTGATTTGTGAATAGTCATTCTTGCCTAAATTATGAGTATGTGCGCGATGTCGTAGTTGGTTAAATCAATATAAGAATTATTGTGTTGGGCTTAAGATTGCCTGAAACTAGTTGCTACTTTAGTTAAGGGATTCAATGTTACAAGTGAATGAATGAATGTGGTAGGGTGGTTTGACCCAAAAGGTTCCAAAAGTGCTGTGAAAGTATGAAAGCCCGTTAGATTGATGCTTCCAACCCTAATTCTGTTGTTTCGTGCGAGTTTGTAAGCCTAGAACGCCTGTGATGTGATGAGCATAGGGATGCGTTCTCTATTGCCGTGTGCTAGCTTAGGGGGTGATTCCCCATTGTGATGAGCATAGGGATGCGTTCTCTATTGCCGTGTGCTAGCTTAGGGGATGTGTTCCCTGGTTGCCTGTGTGGCTAATGAAATGAGTATGAGGGTTATAGACCTTCACGAGTTGGGTTCTAGGTTACAGTACTTGCAGTTATGGCTCGAAGATAGGGTCGGAAAGTGTTAAAAGTTGTGGAAGGATGAATTGGACTTCTGAGATGTTTGGTTAGCTGTGGAGTGCAGAAAACTTGAATTTTAGATTGATTGGTTGATTGGGTTCAATGCTTTTGGGTTCAGGTTGAGTTAGGGGCTGTAGTAGAGCACCCTAAAGTATGCCATACTCAGGGTAGGGGACCGTATTTTATGTGTCAGAATGGTCTTATGTTTGGGCATGTTTAACGTATTTCAGTTGGTCCCCGAATGTGAGTAGAGGGTTACTGGTCGTCTTAAATCCTAGGGTGGTTATGGGACTGAATTCTGGAATAAAGGGATAGAGGGCTATGTGCCGGTAGCACAGGTATGTGCTTGTGAACTTCTGGCCAGATTGTGAATATGATCCGGAAATAACAAATGATGTTGATGTGATAGACTACCCTAGAGGTTCCAAAAGTAGTGCGAAAATGCAAAGAGCTTGATAAAACAAGAGCCACCTGATCTTATGTCTCTCTTGGGGCGAGTCTGTAACTCTAGGTTGACTAGATGTGTTGAGCGTAGGGAATGTGTTCCCTAGCGCCTGTGAGCTAGCATAGGGGCGAGGACCCCATATATTTATGTTGAGTGTAGGGAATGTGTTCCCTAGCGCCTGTGAGCTAGCTGAGAGATGATTCCCCATTATGTTGAGCGTAAGGATTGCGATCCTTATGGCCTGTGGTGCTAGCTTAGGGGTAATTCCCCATTGTGTTGAGCATAAGGGATGCGTCCCTTATTGCCTGTATGCTAGCATAGAGGGGTGATGTTCTATTGTATGGAGGCGTGAGAGTTATTTTCTTTCACGGCCTTAGTCAACCTAAGTTACATGGCTCGTTGGTAGTGCTCGAGACAATGCCATATCGGGATGGACTCAGGTAGGGTGTGCGAGTGGTAGTTGGATGGTTGATGAGTTGAGATTAAGAGGCAGATATACGTGCCAGGACAAGAATTGTGTTGATGAGGCTAGCATAGGGACGTTATCCCCAGAGAGTTGTGACGAGCATAAGGGTTACGATCCTTATTGTCGTGAGTGCTAGCATAGGGGCGAGGACCCCAGAGATTTATGTTGAGCATAAGGAATGGCTAGCATAGGGGCGTTATCCCCAGAGATTTGTGACGAGCATAAGGGTTACGATCCTTATTGCCGTGGGTGCTAGCATAGGGGCGAGGACCCCAGAGATTTATGTTGAGTGTAGGGAATGCGTTCCCTAGCGCCTGTGAGCTAGCTTAGGGGTAATTCCCCACTGTGTTGAGCATAGGGATGTGTTTCCTATTGTTGTGTGCTAGCCTAAAGATGATTTATCTATTGAGATAAGTGTGAGGGTTATAAACCTTCACAGGTTTGGGTTCTAGATAACAGGACTCGCAGACGTGGCACGAAATTAGAGTCAGGAGGTGGTAAAAGTAGAAGGTGGTTGAATAAGCATTTAAATAACTGAAGTAAATATTTGATGTAAATATTTGAAGTATGAGCACGAGAGTAAGTGAAGAAAGTTTGCCTTCGTGGTAGGTTTTCTTTAAGTTTTGGACCCTTAAGTGGGCTACTTACTGAGTATATTTATACTCATCCTTGCTACTTTGTTTGTTTTGCAGATTGTGAACATGTTCGGGGCGGATGACGCAGGCGACGACTTGACGAGACTATGGAGACTCCCCTAGTTTTCCTTTCCTTGATTGTTACTCTTAGTTTTGTAGTTAGTTCTTTGTTGTAGTGTTGATCTGCAACTTCTAAATATTCTTTAGTTTTCGTGTATTTGATTAGAGTTCTTAGAATTCTTGTGTTTGATGTTGAAGCTCAGCATATTTGATGTAGTTTGTTGGATGCTGAGCGTTTTATCTGAGATATAGAAGTGTCTTTCATTCTTATCAGGTTGTTGTAAAATTTTGGTTTCTTCTAGTTACGCCGTCATGTTGCCGAATTTTCGGGCATGAGCGAGGTAACTAGGTCGTGCTTCCGCTTTAGAGAGTCGTAGTAGGAAAGCGGGTCGTCACAGTAGGCATATTGAATCGGCTACAAAAGCCACTCTTACCCATGCAAATCAAAGGACAAACCCTCACAGGCAGGAGTTCATAACTCACTCAGGATTAAGATCGAGTCGTATATGATCATCCTGATGAAATATTAATCTTCTCAATTAACGGATTTATAAAGAGAGATTAAATATTTCATGGTCCAGTCTTATACAAACTCATTGTATAAGATACCCCCACTCACATGTCTCCACATGAATGATTTGGATCAAATCATTTGTAACTATTACAAAGTGGGCCGTATCAATAGTGTTACCAGGATAAGGCACCCAACCTTATCTAGATACTATGACCCTTTAGGTTATTTCTTGAACATGATCCTCCCGTATGTCAACCACATACTGTTCAAGATTACAATAATAACCTTGGATTTTTCATATAATAGATAATATTATATTGCAAATAAAATAATCAAAATTATTATTAATTATTAAATAAATTATTAATTACGAGGCTTTAGGGCATAAATCCCAACAATCTCCCACTTGCATTAAAGCCGGCGAGACATGTATCCTAGGGCATACTCTATACCCAACATGTTCTCCCACTTGCTCTAGCAAAGATGAGACATGTCTCGTAATCCTAGACATTCTAGGTGACCCTCAAACACTTTAGCCTGGAGAGTCTCTTTATATAGATCCAAAGGACTGCCATTAAGAAGCCATCTTAGTCACTACTATGATGCTTTCTCTCTCTCGATATGATTCCCTATACGTTGGTGTTTTCTATTTTCCTTAACATTAGTCTTTACACCACTATTATCATAATAAAGAGGATAGACTAAATCATATATGAAACACCTTTCAGATCTTCAATGAACTATTTGAGTCATACAAGTCCTTTTGTTACTTCATAAGCAAAATAATTTAACTTGTATACCATACTCCACCACCTAGGGTAACATTTATCTTTACATAGATTTCCTAAATCTTTGTAAGAACCAATCTATCTTGTAAAGATCAAATCTTTAACTCCATACACAAAAAATTTTCATCATCCATAGATAATTTGAGAAAGTTTTTAATTTTCTACTCAATGGTCATACCATTCGTTTAACTGATATATGTTAACCAATTGTATATTAAATGTTCAGACTCATTTATGCATAACATATACTCTCAACATTTGAGGTGTCTTAAGATACACTTTCTTAGACATAAAAATCAAATATTTGACAACAATTTTGTCAATATAAGATATTTGAGACACAGTTAACATTTTGTCCTTAAAATCTTCATTTTGGACATTTAAAATATACTGAGTCATTCCAAATCACTTATTTGGAATTGGCTACTTAATCAACGTTTTATGTTAGACATCTTACATCATTCATAATGGGTAAAAATATCACCAACATAAAACATGAGAAAAATCCACTAAGTAATTAATGATTTTCTTGTCTATACAAGCTTCATTAATATTTATCCAAAGTCATAGATTTTGATACTTTTATCAAACCTTATATTCACAGATCTAATGGTAAAATTCATTTCATAAATGAACCTTATTATTTCGCAAACTTTTTGCTTTTGATCTTTGAAAATAAACATATCTAATTGATTTGTGTATATGCATTATCTAAGATTTCTTTTCATAAAAGAATTCTAAATATTCATCATTTTCTTTTTTATATCACATATGCAACAATGAATTAAATAATGCTTACAAACTTCAGTATGACAACAAGTGAGAAAATTTACTCGCAGTCTTCTTTCTCCTATTAGGTTTAACCCTTTGCCATTAGTCTCACTTTGCAGGTAATAAGCCTTCAACTTTGTCATCTAACATGACAATTTGGGCTTCAATTACGTCCTTGTAAAGGTTGAGTAATCTCATAACTCTCCCACTACGATGAGGCTTATCCAATTCATGACTATGATCCATTTAACTTTCAAATGTAATTAAATTATTAACAACTTTTGTTAACTATTTAGTGGCTTCACTTGGAACCAATTTATTAACACTATCTCACCTTATTAAAGGTTTGTAGTCTTTTATTTGACATTTCTTATAAAATTGATATTTGTCATAAAATACCTTATTCGTTTTAGAACTACATAAAAGACCACTTTATACTCCTTAGGGGTGGCCTACACTTAGGCTTATCTTTGAACATATACAAGCTTTTTAGGCTTGTTTCAACACGTGAGCTTAACATTCCCAAATGGTGAAGTGTTGTAAACCAGCTTTACTACTCTTCTATAATCTTTAAAATTGTCTCGTAGACACTTTTAGAGGGAATCATGTTCACCATGCAATCTCTATTGCATTTCCTAACTGGAGTATAGTAATGGTGTGTAACTCATTACTGATGTGACCATGTCTAACAAGGTCCTGTTTCTCCTCTTGTAGCACAATTTCACAAAATTGTACTTGGTATTAAGATAATTGTGATAAAAACCAATTTTCTATCAATTAATTTTAGTACATAAGGTTCCTGTACTTTTTATTATGATCTAATCATAATATCTTGATAGATTTAATTACCTAATCGATTTTTAAACTTTAACTTTAGTCTTAATTTTCTTGAACTTTTCAAAAATTTAGACTTATATTGTATTAGGTAAAGATACTTATCCCTTGAATGATCATCAACTAGAGTGATGAAATCTTCATGAATTTATTTGACTTTTACATTCACCAGACCATTTGGGTCAGAATGTGTAAGCCCAAAATATTCTTTGGCGTTCTAGCCCTATCTAATAAAGGCTCAATGATTATCTTGCATGAAAGGCAAGATCTACAGACAGGTAAAGTAATTAACTAACTTTTTAGAGAATTACCTCTTACTAGTCTTTTCATTCTATTCAAGTTGATGTTAATCAACCTTAACAGCCAAAGTCAAGTATCATCTTTTAGGAGAAAATAATGTCTTTCTATTTTGGATTCTATAATCCTGAATATCTCAGTATTTTGTAGTATAGTATATGTCAACATTTTTAACATATACAAATTGTTCTTATTTTCAGCTGAATGTATTTTCAAACAATTTTGAAAATATAAACTTTCATACTTCAAAGAAATTCATACTAGATGAACATTTTTGTAATAAAGTTCGAGAAATTGAATTTCTCTTATGGTTACTAAAAACACCATATTCAGCATTATGTAACAATTTTTACTTAATGACATCTTAATGTCTCCCACTATACTAACTGAGATAGGCTTCTTGGTGCTAACTTGTAGAAATTATTCTACATGTTAAGTATTTTCCAAGAATTACATATTAAATGTAATGAAGAATAAATCTTGATAGTAGATCTTATATCGACTATCTAGGTGGCATTTATATTCCACCAAAAATCTAGTAAATCAAATTTACTTTCATTTATATTTTTCTTCCTAGAGGCATTTCAAAAATTCCTCTATTATGACTGTCCTAGCTAATTTAGGAACTATTTCCTTTTATATAGCTTCAATCATTTGGTTTCTTTACTTGGATTTTTGTAATACTTAATTTTGAGAACATTTAGACAATTTTCTAAATTTAGCTTATGTTGACTTCAACATCTCATATGTTGTTGTCATTTTCTTTATCTTCTAAACTTGACATCTAACATGTCAACTAAGAGAATACGTACATGCTATCTCGTTTACTTTTGATTCATTAATCATGTGCTTTACGAACAATTCGAATAGCATTAGCAACAGGTTTTGAGAACATTTCTCAATAAAGACAAATTCAAAATTTTACACTACCATTATAGTGTTAATGTTACTTTTCCAAATAATAAAATTTCTCAATTTTAACTTATCAGTAATAAAATTAAAAATTATGAGAGAAACTGACATAATATTGAAATATATAAAATATATAATTTAACATCATGCAAATAATTATCCATTCAATTTTAGCATAGAAATCAAACAATTTGAAAAAATGAACCCTATAAATCAATTCTACTGCTATGGTACTTTAGTGAGTTAGAACAAGTGCCGCCGTAGGGTAGGTCAAGTATTCCTTCACTAAACTGAGACAATCTCAACCAAGTATTATACCAGAATAACTCTTATTCCTATAATATTTAGTTACCATTAGTTTGGTCAAAGATATCATTAACAACTTTAATGATTCCTTTGTAAGTGTGACCCATAATTTTAGATTCCGTAGTTTTATCCCAACAAGTGCCGCCGTAGGGTAGGTCAAGTATTGAAAACAAAACTACAATCCTATCATTCTCAGGAGTTCACCCTAATATTGACTCATGCAAACACCTTCCGTAGGGGGACGGTCCAAAAGCCGCCACGAGGCCCCGCATGAATCTCATGATGTAAACTAATGATGGAGACCGTAGGATATGTTGACACATTTCCTTCTCCCACTTACTATAATACTTTCTCAAAATATTCACCCTGATATTGATCCATGCAAACACCTTCCGTAGGGAGGACGGTCCAAAAGCCGCCACGAGGCCCCACATGAATCTCACATTGTGAATCAATAATAGAGACCATTGGATTTTTGACATGTGTCCTTCTCCCACTAAGTATTTTGAAATAGGGTTTTCTATTACTTAGAAAAATTAGGCTAATCTCATTTATCTAAGTTTCTCAATCTACCTTTCATAACCCTTATGTTGTTAGATTGATTTTAATGTGAATTATTAAGTTTTTAAACTATTTAAAAAATAATAATAACATTATGAGCATGCTTAGTGAAAATAAATAAAATTTGACTAATTCAACTCCCTGGTCGGTTCCCAGTTAGAGGTGTTCCCTTTCGGTCAGCTTAAATACCCCAGTCTAGACAGAACCTTCCATAGACAGAGTTCCCTTATAGTCAATTTTTATTTTCAAATTCATTAATCTTTAATTAACTATTAATTATTAGATTAACGAACATAAATATTTTTAATCTTATTAAAAAAATAATTCACTTGGATAGTCTTAAAAATCCATCATTTTAAACCCTTTAAAACAAATTAAAATATAATCCTAGATATTTTATTCTAATTCTATTAGAAAAATAGAAGATAAATTAAATTCAGAACTTAAACTATGGATAATCTTGAAATTCTACCATTTTAAACCATTTAAAACTAAATTAAAAGATTATCCTAAATTCTAACAAATAAAGATATATTAAATTCAAAATTTAAACTATTTAAAGCATGAATTCGAAATATCTTTATTTTAAGAAAATCCTAATCTCATTAGGATATATCCTAATCCTATTAGGAAAACATGGATTTCATTTATGAAAGAAAATATCCTAATTTAATTTTCAAATATAACAATTATATTCAAAGATATGGAAAATATAAGCATATTAAGAAAATATCTCAATTCTATTAGGAATCATCCTAATCAAATTTTCCAATATAATAATTATATTAAAAAATTAATCTTAATTCTATTAGGAAACAACCTAATCATAATTTTTAAATATAACAATTATATTCAAAATTAAGATAAGATGCATGATCATGCTTAACCTATGGTGGGATTTTAAATTTAAATGGCATACTTTATGCAACAATCAAACAATTTAAAACATACATCTCATGCATAATTAAATTAAAAATAGAAAAATTGACCGGCATATTTGGCATATCCTAAGAAATTGAAAATAATTTAAATTACAATAATTTAAATCCAAGACATATCTTGGTCTTAAATATCTTCCTTGTTCGGCCATCCAAGTGTTGAACCCAAGACCTTGAGTATAACAAGAAGCCTCATTCACCACTAAACCAAACACTGTTTTCGAATACTGGAATGTTTAATAATAATATAAAGCTTCAGCCGAATATGATTGACTTGGATTTTTCCCTTTTTTTTTTTTTTTAAATTTTCCATGCACCTCTTCGTCGTCGGCTTCTTCAGCGCATGTGATCGAAAGTTGCAGCAATGGTAATCATTCAAGTAAAATACATGAAATCCTAACCCTTATGGGTTTTACAATGATCTAATCAAAGCAATAAATCTAATGCCAAATAGCCTAAACAATCAATTTGCAAACCACAAATATATCAAATATATGATAAATTAAAATACCCACCATCACGAAACTCTAATTCTAAATAAAACTCAAAGAGGCTCTGATACCAATTGAAGGGAATAATCAAATTAAACTCACAGCGGAAGCATAGGAATCGTCTTTGATTTATTTAGAATTAAACTAAAATAAAATGGTTAAGCAATAAATACCTTGAAAATAATATTATGGAGAATATTCTTGCGGATCTTTATTTTTTCCACAAAGTCTTCCTGGCTATGACTCAAACACAGGACCAAGGCTTGTGGGAGCCTCTTGAAAGAAAATCCCCAAGGGATTGGAGAGGAAGAGGTCTAGAGAGAATTCTCTAATTCTCTCTATTGAGGAGATGTGTGTTGTGAAGAATGCTCAATGGCTCACCTCTAGGGTCCTATTTATAGTGGTCTAGGGAGGATAATTAAATAATATATTTTAATATCTAATATATTAAAATATATTCATCTAACAAATTTGAATCTTATTCAAACCTTTAAAATTCTCCTACGACATCTATTTCCTAATTTGAATCTAATTCAAATTTAATAAATATCTTTTCTTTAATGTATCTAATATACATTAATTATTTTAATATTCAATGTATCAAATACAATAAATATATTTTCCTCTTTTATATTTAATATATCTAATATATTAAAAATTAATTTGAACACTTCAAATTAAATATTAATTTGAACATTTCAAATTTTTCTTTCAACTAAATTGATCTTTTAGTGTTACTATGAGCTAGCAAGGGGACCTTATGAACCTACAGATTATAAGCTCCAATGATACAAAATTAATTAATTAAACTCTTTAATTAATCAATTTTCATTCATTAACTCTAGAGTCACTCCACTATAGACCTAGAGTTGCACTCTTATGCACTGTAGGACAAGTTATATCCATAGATATAATCATTACATGCAAGTCGGTCCTTCACGAGTTGTTCGTAATTACAGCTGGGTCAAAAGTCTGTTTTACCCCTATAATTACATCTTGCACCTTAAGTACCACTAATCCTCTAATGAACAATCTATTTATAATCTAATTATAAACTAAGTCCCTCTCGGGCCAGTGAGAGGGTGGGGCCCCATTGTTCAAGTCCCGAAATCAGCACTTAAGGGAACTACTCATCTACTTACCCTATATGGGAAGGAGTGAATTCCATCTTGTGAGATTATGTTCCCAGCTCCCTATTTGGTCAAGTCCCCAAAATGGTAGGCATATTGAATCGGCTACAAAAGCCACTCTCACCCATGCAAATCAAAGGACAAGCCCTCACAGGCAGAAGTTCATAACTCACTCAGGATTAAGATCGAGTCGCATATGATCATCCTGATGAAATATTAATCTTCTCAATTAACGGATTTATAAAGAGAGATTAAATATTTCATGGTCCAGTCTTATACAAACTCATTGTATAAGATACCCCCACTCACATGTCTCCACATGAATGATTTGGATCAAATCATTTGTAACTATTACAAAGTGGGTCGTATCAATAGTGTTACCAAGATAAGGCACCCAACCTTATCCAGATACTATGACCCTTTAGGTTATTTCTTGAACATGATCCTCCCGTATGTCAACCACATACTGTTCAAGATTACAATAATAACCTTGGATTTTTCATATAATGGATAATATTATATTGCAAATAAAATAATCAAAATTATTATTAATTATTAAATAAATTATTAATTACGAGGCTTTAGGGCATAAATCCCAACAGATGCATGAAGGACAAGTCATATGACTAGAAAAATTATGTTTAAAGGGTTCTTTTTGTTTAGAACCCTATAAAAAATGCAATATAATTAAAATATTTGATGTATATTATATATAACTACATTTAAACATTTTGATTGAGAGAAACATACCTTATCGTTTTTAAGAATAACCAGGACACGAAGCCAAGCAACTAAACAACTTTGAGCTCGTCAAAACTTAAACTTGAACAGAGAACAACAAAACTTAATTAGCTAACATATCAAAATTTATGAAGATAACAACTAAGACCTCGCTTGATAACAATTGGGTTTTTTGTTTTTGTTTTTTTTTGTTTTTGGAATTTGTCCAAGAGTTTGAATATTTATTTAAGAGAAGTGAAAACTATAGTAAAGAAATGTTGAAGAAATGAGCATAAATTTCAATAAGCAAAAGATCATGCACAATTTCACACAAATAATTTGCAGCAAATTACCTACCTTGATCACAAATCTAAGAATAAGGAATTGCAAGGGCAAATTAGTAAATTTGGTAAATTTTATAATAGTCTCAGAAATGGGTGAAATTGGTGTCAAATCAAAGCTGAAAAAGTGTAAAACAATGCTATGAAATTAAACTTTAAATCGAAAAAGGCTAAGTAAAGAAAAATTATAGAAAGATAAAATTGCTGCAGAAAATTGACTCTCGGATAGTCAAAAGTAAACTAGTGGTTCAGGGGCGTTTTGGCTGGTTCTGTAAGCGATATTTTATGTTTTTCTTTTTAAGAGGTATTCCGACCTATGGTCAAAATTTGGGCTCAAAACGACATTGGATGGTTTCTGTACAATCGTTTAAAATGTTAACAAAATTTCAAAAAATTTCCAAATCGAGCCCCATGTATTCAAATAATGATATCTCCCATAATATATGATATTTCAGAACGAAAAAATTATTTCCACAAAGTTGATTCAATTTACTACAGTTTATGCTTAGGTTGGTGCAATTTGGTGTTCAGATCACAAAGAAAAAAATTGCTAAAGAAATTGTAATTCTGAGTTATGCAGCAGAAATTTCAAAATATGAAAAATTCAAAGAAACAATGTATCGTAGGCTACAAGACTCCGAATTAGATGAACTCAAGCTTGTTTGAAAGCTCTTATCAAAGTGATCAATATCAGTAAAATTGCAACAAGAATGTAAGCATGAAACAACGCAATAAAACTTTATAAATACATGAATTTAAGCACACAAATCAAACTAATTGCAAGCAATTTTTTGTTTTAATAAAAGAGACAAGAATTTAGGAAATAAATAAATTCAGAATATAGATGAGAAAAAAAAATAAAAGAAGGATAGGTTTGATCTAAAGCCAAAGCTCTGATACTAAATGATGTGAAAACCCTAGAATTTTGAAAATTAGGAACCCTTTGGTTATGTGAACCCCTAATTCACAAACACTAGAACCCCCAAAACACCTGATTTCAATCTCAAGGAAGAATTAGATAAGGATTACCTTGATTATCGAAGACCAAGAGGTAAGGAGAACTAGTTCCTTACTCAAGTTGAACACTCAACAAGAGGTTGATCGATCCCAACTTGAATGTTCAAGCATGCAACCCTAGAACAAGAATTGCAAAGTGACGAGACTCATGGCTTTCTAGTGTATAAACACACAATTTTTATTCAAAACTCAACCTCCTATATTGAAATAACTTAGGCTTTAAATAGCCACTCAACTAACCCTAATACTAGTGGCTAAAAAAGAAAACCCTAATTTGATGCCCAATTCATCATTCTAAACAAAAAGACTAAAATATCCTTACTTAAACATGCTTAGGAAGGGTAAAAATGAAAAAAAAAACCAACACTTTTAAATAAAAATGGGGATCATAATTTGAAGTCCTTTCTTAGTTCATATCAAAAACAAAAAACGAAATTGTCATCAAATGGGACCTAAATTTAACTTAAGCTTATATATCAAAACACTTAGGAACATACCAACTAAATTTATTATGAACATATTAAACTCGTCAAACTAGCACGATCGATTAAAGTTATGAAAACTTACTAATATGACAACAATACTTAACTAACTTATCAAAACTTACTAACATAAAAACAAAATTGTCCACTCATTTGTTGCTTTAATGTAATTTAAATGACAAAGCTTCTCTATAAGAAATTAAGTGCACATTGCCTTGGTTTATAAATTTAAGGACACTGGTAAAGTCATAAATTTAAGGACACTGTTAAACAACTAAGTTCAATACAAACGCAAGAAAGCAATTTATCTCTAACAATATACATCATTAGAAGCACAAGATGTGAAAAACAATAGTCAACCAAGTAACTAAGTTGATGCAAAATTCATCATATGCCTTACAAAAGCTCACATATTCTATAAAATTACAGAATCGTATGAAGAAAAACCTGAGTCTAACAACATATTTTAAATATACGAACTCAAGTGAAATTGGTTTAAACATATTTAAATAAACTGAGCCTAACAACATATTTAAATATACTTAAACTCAAGTATTTAAGTATTTAAATATATATAAATACTTGTGTTGGGAGAAAAATAATAATATAATAATAACAAATTACTACAATATTAATTTTTTCCTTCCACAGAATAAGCTAAACAAGAGTCACAAATAATAATTTAGGAAAAAAGAGAACAAGACCAGAGTTTATATTGGTTCGTCCCAAACTCAGGACTACGTTCAGTCTTCTACAACTGACGGTTCTACTATATAGAAGATTACAATATGCCTCAAACTTGCGCCACAAACTAACCCTCAATAACCTAACAATAACTATTGACTTCCAAGTATCACAACTCGATAGCTTGGAATTAACAACAAAGCAAAAACCCTCAAACCACAAGAAAAAAAAAACTCTTTTTCTCTCCCCAAAGCTCACTACCGCACCAAAAGAATCACACTACTATGTGATTTTAATCGACAAAAAAGGGCCACACCAATTATGCTTCAGTCGCACACTCTGTTTTCTCAAATCAAATTTCGGTCAACATACATGTATATATATATGCAGCCACAAAATCTAAATTGACCAAGATGGGCTTCAAATGCTAAATGGGCCAAGTCTTCAACATAAAACCAATTACTTTCGTGTCGCCTATGTCTTCAAAATAATGAGGGTATTATGGTAATTTTTGTAACTTCAATTTGGCTCCACCAAAAATTCTTAACAACTTGGAGACAAAATGACGATCTTGCCTTCCATTGCAACAAAACTTTGATCACCTTGGCAAACTCCAAGACTAAAAATATACCTGAAAATTAACAAACTCACAAAACAAGCAACCATAATAATATAACTGTAGTGCATCTGTGCTTGCCCTGAGGTATGGGCTTGCTATGTGGATTTGTCTTCCAGATGTAAAAGACAAACACGTACTCCCACTTCAGTTAAGTGGTAACAACTTATATCTTCTTCAACCCTGAATCACTATTCTTGAAGAAGACACACTTTGAGAAGGGCTTGAATCCTCTATTCAAACTTGTTGCCAAACTAGAGACCTTACCTTTGACCTTAGCAATTTCTCTGGTCTTCCACTTTGATGCCTCCACTTGCCTAGGCGATTTCTTCAATTCAATTGTGCGTCTGACAATTGAGGTGTCACAATAGCGATCAACTTTCTTTCCTAGACTTCCCAGTTGTTTTTAAACTGAAGGATCCTGATCTGACTTATCAAACTTGGCTATCATTGTTGTTGGCTCAACTGTACCTCTACTACAACCATCTGCAGTTTTAATTGGCATCCATTGTTTCTTCAAACCTTTGGCAACATTCAACCGACATCTATACTATGCAGATTTCCTGTGGCCAACTGCCACTACCTAGGATCTTAACCTGAGTTTACATTGACGTTTGCCAAACTCACACCTGTAGCCCTCATCTGCTAATTATCCAGGGGAGATGAGATTCATCTTAATACTAGGCATAAACTTGACATCATGCAGCACCAATTTATCTCCACAATCAATCTTCAGACTAACATCTCTAATCCCATTAGTCTTGGATGTTCTACCATTCCCCATCCTCACTAGGCCATGATATCCTCCCGTAAAGGATGTGAACAAACTCCTGTCTGAAACTATGTGTACAGTAGCTACTGGTGGGATATTGCCGAAGCAAAGCTCAAGTGCACGCTACCCAACAAGTAATATATGGAAGTATTCCAAGTATCCAAGGGAACGGTTAACAAATAGTCTTTTCAGTTAACAACACAAATGCTTTCAAGTTGCAACCGAAGGTAACCAAGTAAATAAAATATTTTGGGGGTTTTTTCGTGCAATAAAATAAAGAAAACTAAAGAAAACATAAGAAAACAGTAATGAGAAGCAAGGAGTTCAAATATGTTTCAACCCTGAGGAAATGCGCCCACCATGCGCCCGCATACTGCATCTTTCAAGTTTTGTGCGATTCAGACAAAATGCTACTGAAATGCGCCCGCAACCTACCCTAACCGACATTTAACACCATGAATAGAATTCAACACCTATTCAGCCATTTTCTAAGTGCTTTTAGGAGACTGAGCAATTAAACACATATGTTTATGACTAATTTTAACTTAGATAATTAAATAACGCAACTCAATGATTCTAAAGGTTTTTGTCCTATGTCTAGGTACAAAAAGCGAAGTTCTATGTCTAGACTCTTCTTCTAGATTGCTTTTATGAAAATGTGTGTTCGATCCAACCCTTTCAATATTGAATCTCACACAGACTATGCTAACTCAAGTGATTAGTTTAAGCTAACAATGAAACTTAAACTCAATAAAAGCAAACGATGCTAAATGTTAAGCAAAGTTACTCGACTCACATGGCAGGGCTTTTCTCCTTTTTAGGGTATCCACTTCATTGAATCCCTTCCAAGGATTTAGCTACTCATTGAAAAGAAAATTAAAATGTAGAAAATAAAAAGAAAACTTAAATAAGAAAAGATAAACTTCATTGAAATAAAAGTGCGGAAACAAAACTTGACTTACAACTTGAAGAATTGAAATTTAAATAAGACCAAAAACTTACAACTCAAATGAATGAATAAAAACAGTAGCTAAACTTTAAAGAAAAACAAGAAGTACAAAACTTAAATGAAAGCGATAAAGAATCGAAGTTTGTTCCTTCTTTCTGACTTTATTCAACCTCTTTCGAGGAGAACAAGTGCTTACACTCCCTTTTTTCGAAGTTCGTGTCCAAATGAAGTATGGACAGAACTTGGGGGAGACTTGGTATGGCGGCTGAAAAGAAAAGAAAACTACAGAATTTGGGGAAGAAGATAGAAATCCGAGCTCTCTTGAAATTGAAGCTTGATCTGCATTTTATAGATCTCAAGGTCTAGTGCTTACTACTGAGATCAGTGTGGAGAGGCTTGGCCGATCATATCCCTTGATCCTTGGAGATTTGATTGAGAATATTTGATTTTATCTGCAAATCTCACGAATCTGGGGGAATCTACCGTAAAGGTCCAAATGCGGCCGCATAGTTGAGTGCAATTGTGTTGTTGTCGAAATGGCCTAAATGTGGGCGCGTAGTTGGGCGCATTTTGAGTTTTTTCTGCAACAGTTGAAATTTGGCTTATGCTCTCAATTGCTGGCGAATCCTAGTCGCATATCTCATTAATCATCTTTCTTTTGCCTCAGTTACGGCCAGAATGTGGGCACATTTGGGTCCTTTTTCAGCCTCTACACAAAATCAACAAAAATTAACACTTTCTTAACAAAGATGACTCTAAATACACCTAAAAACTTATTTTTATCAAATCAAGACTTCAGACACATGCAAAACTTGTTTTTACTTAAATTTTCCCTAAATGACATGAATTATAACGTTAAACACTCGCTTTCTAAGCAAATAACTTAGTTTTTAGAGTCAAATAACACTCATAAATGAGCGTTATCAGCTGCGCTGTCTAAAATCCACTCAGATGAATTACTACAACTCTCTATGTCATTCCGAACACAGATTAAGGCATCTTGTACTGCATTTGCCTCATGTTTTTCTTTCTTTTTTAGATCCTCTTTCAACTTTCTACACCGACTCTTAATGTGGCCTTTCTTATGACAGTAAAAGCATTCTATCTCTTTATTTGAATAATCTCACTTCTTCCTACTGCCACTCGACGTACTTTCCTCCATTAATCTTCTCTTTACCTTTAGTCATAACCAAAGCTGATCCTATAGTAGACTCTTTACTACTATCCTTTTTACGAATTTCCTCGGCTAAGGCTAAATCACAAACACATGAAAATTTCAGAGTATTTTCTCATACCGAATTAGACACTGCTGTCTTCATCGTTTTTCAATTATCAGGTAAAGAGGTTAATAACATAATAGCACTCACTTCATTAGTAAACTCTATTTTAACTGATTTCAACTGATTTATCTAAGTGGTTATCTCACTTATATAGAAATTCACATAAGCATCCTCAGCCATATACATATTGAAAAACTTTCTAAGCAAATAGATCTTATTATTTGTGCAGGATTTTTCATACCTGTTTGTGAGCGCTTCCATCAGTTTAATTGCAGTTGTCTCACCGGCTACCTGACTAACCACATCCATTGGCAGACACATTCTTATCGCAGCAACTACTTCTTCATCCAAAGTCTCCCAATCTTCATCATTCATACCTTCCGGTCTATTTTTCAAAGCTTTACCCAATTTTTTAACCGGTCAAATAATCCTTGACCATCATCTTCCAATACCCCAAATTTTTTTCATTAAACTTCATGACTCCGTCAAAACTTTGTTGGCTCCACATATCTCATGACTCCTGAACCAAAAGCTCTGATACTAATTGTTGGGAGAAAAATAATAATATAATAATAACAAAATTACTCCAATATTAATTCTCCCCTTCCACAGAAAAAGCCAAACAATAATCACAAATAATAATTTAGGAAAAAAGAGAACAAGACCAGAGTTTATACTGGTTCGTCCCAAACTCAAGACTACGTCCAGTCTTCTACAACTGATGGTTCTACTATATGGGAGATTACAATAAGCCTCAAACTCATGCCACAAACTAACCCTCAATAGCCTAACAATAACTATTGACTTCCAAGTATCACAACCCGATAGCTTGGAATTAACAACAAAGTAAAAACCCTCGAATCACAAGAAAAAAAACTCTTCTTTTCTCCCCAAAGCTCACTGCCGCACCAAAAGAATCACACTACTATGTGATTTTAATCGACCAAAAAGGGCCACACAAATTATGCTTCAATCGCACACTCTGCTTTCTTAAATCAAATTTTGGTCAACATACATGTATATATATATGCAGCCACAAAACCTAAATTGACCAAGATGGGCCTTAAATGCTAAATGGGCCAAGTCTTCAACATAAAGCCAATTACTTTCGTGCCGCCTATGTCTTCAAAATAATAAGGGTATTATGGTAATTTTTGTAGGTTCAATTTGGTGATGGTGTAAAATTGACATCGTTCATCAAATTACGCACGCCATCCACAAAAATTGGGCACCATCTTTATTTTATCGTTCGATGACGATGCAAAATTGACATCGTAAGGTTGTTTTCAATGACGGTTTAGAACCGACATCTTATATCAAATTTTAGAAAAATTTCGTAAATTTCCGTGGACATAGGTGTGTTTTCTATAAATCAACATCGTTTACAAAATGCCAATTGCACAACCGACATCAAAGCCCGAATTTGTTGTAGTGTTGGGAGTGTGACCAAAGTCCCACATTGGCTAGGTAAGGAAAAGATCATGACTATATAAGTGAGGAACAACATCTCCATTAATATGAGGTTTTTTGGGTAAAACAAAAAACAAAGTCACGAGGGCTTATACTCCAAGTGGACACGCTCAACATTGCCAATAAATAGTGATTAATAATTAACCATCAATCTAAATTGATAGATGAATTTCGAATAGATTATTTGAGTCTTTATATTGCAAGAAAAAGGTATATAATACTTCTAGTTCATATTCAATTATAGATGACTTTTACTCTAGCAAGGAAGGAATCTTGAGGACAACTTTAGTTTGTATTATTATTATTTATTTGTATTGGGCTTTTTAAGTCCTGTTGCTCTATCTTGATCAATATATTGTAACTTTTTAAATTAATAGTACATTGAGATTAGTAAGGTTGAGATAGTGCTATTCAAACTCAATTGTGATGTGTTTGATACCTATTTATATTCTTATTACCCATACCTTAAATGATGCTGATTTTTTTATATGTATTTGTAGTATATAGTTTGTTGGGTTTCCCAAACCATATTATTTGATTCCACCCTACGTGTTTTGTCTTTTCTTAATTTTTAATATAATAAAGACACTCATACCAAATAATTAGAATATTATTAGAAATAGTTATGCTCAAAACAAAAGTTAAGGGTGAACATCTAAATTTGAAAAATGGACAAAATCCATTGATATAGATTGATGTTCGATCATCGTGGATTTTTCAAAATACAAAAAAAAACAACACTTGTGTCTGAGTGGCCAGAAAGTGTCATTCGATTGATCGACTGATGTATTTTTTAAAAGACAAAATTCTACCATACCTTGCATAATTCACGTGAATATCTTTTCCCACTATTTTTCTTTTTCTTCCTCTCACTCCCTTTCCTCTTTTTGCTTCCCCACTCTCTCATTTCTCTGCCTCCCTCCATATCTATCTTTTTTTGTTTCCATTCTGCTCTTTTTACATTGTTCTCTCGTTTTTCTCTCGGCCTCCACCAAAAATCGATCGACCGAATTGGTGGACGGTCGGACGATTTGTACAAAATTTAAAAAAATTACAAGTGTTTGGCGAATTAAGGCTTCGTTTGAGATTGATTTTGAGATGGTTAAAAGTGATTATACAAGAATCTTAGAAAATGTTTGTGAGTGATTTTGAAATTGTTAAAATCACTTCTGTCGTGTTCACAATTACTCCGAAACATACTTTTAATTATTCAAAATCAACTTAATGTTTGATTTTACACTTTTAAACACGATTTTCATACAATAAAAATTGATTTTGAATAATTAAAAGCATGTTTCTAAATGATTTTGAATACGAAAAAAGTAATTTTAACCATTTTAAAATCACTCTGAAACATGCACTTAATTACTTTGGGGCTGTTTGTAGCGCATAGTGAATTATAATTATCTGAGTTATAATAGTCTGTGGACTGTAAGTTATAATAATCTGTAGAGTTATATAATATGTGTTTAGGATACAGAGTTATTTAGTCTGAATTATAATAGTCTGTGTTTGAAGTGGAGACTATTCCACAGACTATTATAACTCATATCTCAAATAGCCCTTTTATGTGTTTGGTAAAATTAATTGTAAATGAATCCATTAAAATCATTTTTTAAAACTCGTTCATTTTATAGAATCTATTCCTTACTAGCTTTTCAAAATGGATCTATGTAGAATCAAATAGCTCTTCTTGACAAATTTTCAATTTTCAATTTTATCCTTCAAGAAATTAAGATTAATTTTTAATGTATAGTATCCTTCTCACACAACCAAATTCTATTTCCTAAATTTTACCATTGATTAGTTGAATGCAAGTATTTTCTTTTAAAATAATTATTAACCATATTTTTTTAAAAAAATACAACTATTTCTTTTAATATTTAATAGATAATTTAGAGTAAACAAAATATAAATTTAAATTGAAAGCATATAACATTTTAAATAATTATTTAAAAAAGTATAAATTATAAAAATTTTGATAGTAGGTTTATTTTAGTCATTATAGCTAAATCAAAATAATTTAATTTTCATTTATCAAACAATGTAACTTACTTTTTCAAGTTTAGTAGCAAATACTAATTTACTTCATAGTACAGTTGATTTTCTAAAATTACAGTTGCCAACAATTATTTTAAAAGCTACAACAATCTCAAACTCCTAAAATCGTTGGCAACCAATGTGCATTCCTAACAAAAGTAAATTGAAAATTAGAAATCACCATTTTGAGCATATTTTTAGAAATTTTACTAATTTTTGCAATAACATTGTGATTCATTTAAACTAATAAATTCAAAATTAGATATTGACATAAGCTTTTGTATCTTGGAAATGAGAGTAATAACCATGGTCACATTCTCATCGCTTTCTTTTCATTCATAATTTAAATGAGCTTTTTTTCTTGTCTCGCAACACACAACATTTTAATAATTTTGATAAAAGAAAAAGCTATCGAGAACCATGTGGATCCGAGTGTTTTAGTTGAATCATTTATTTCAAAGTTATTAATTGAGTGTTTGAAATTACTTTGGAAAAAATGTTTTTAAATAAAAATACTTTTTTATATAAACACCTTGAAAAGATTAACAATTTAAAAGTATGTTTAGTATAGCTTAAATTATTTTAGATCATCAAAAGTGTCTTTTTTAAATATTAATAAATAAAAAATTTTAAAAATTGGATTCATTTAAAAACTACTTTGGAAGAAATAATTAAAAACAAAAAAAAAACAAAAAAAACAAAAAAAACAAAAAAAACAGACTTTAGAAAAAGGATCATTAGATCATGAAAGGTCACAATCGATGGGTTGAAATTATTTTGAAACTTGCTTGTCTTTTTCTTGGCAATGGAAAGTGGAGAATCTCAATGAAATCTTAATCAACCTTCCATGAAATAAAAAAGATTGCATATCATTTCAAAATCTAATCTTCCTAGAGAATCTATAGTTTTTTAATGAAGTTAAGATTTCTAATATTATTTTTTTCTTGTTTGTTTATAGTGAATTTGGAACCTAATCGCACGATAATTAACGTGGTTAGGTATCAATAGTAATTTCGAGGCCCTTCAATTATTCTATAAATGGTTGGAAAATTGTGGTTTTTGTTTAATTTTAATGAACATTATTTTCTGAATTATACGATGAAAAGCATTATCTTTAATTTGAATATCATACATATTGAGACAATTCACAATGCAACCCTAGCATAAACTCAATTTGATAAGTCATTAATAATCTATCTTAAAGTTTAAGCAGTCAAACCTCCATCTCATTTGTGGTTTGATCTTGTATTTTGGGTCGCATTCTATTTTAGTTCTGTAATTTTAAATGTCCAAATTTAGTCCCTATACTTTCAATAAATCTTAAAATTAGCATCCTTATTGTTAGTTTCAAGTTAATTTTTATCAAATTTGGTAAAATAATAATAATAATAATAATTTCTATTCAAGAAATGACACAAATGTGAATATGTTTCTAAAATTTATAGAAGGAAGGTTAATAGAGATTTTTTTTTTTTTGAAAATTTAACAATAAACTAACAACACAGATTAATTTTAACATTCATTGAAAGTACAAGTCTCAAAATATAGGGACGTATTTTAACCCACACAATGATTTATGCTCTAAAGCCTCATAATTAATGTTTTATTGTTTAATTATTATTTAACAATTATTTAATTGCAAGTTATAATATCCATTATGTAAAAATCTTAGGTTATTAGCGTAATATTGAACAATATGTAGTAGACATAGATGAGAATCATGTTCGAGAAATAACCTAAAGTGTCTATAGTATATGGATAAGATTAGAGATATCCCCGGAGCGGGGCGGGGACGGGGATGGGCTCATTTGAATCCTCATCCGAGTGAAATTCTCCATTAAATTTTGCGGGGATCGAGGGGGAGATTCTCCGTGGGGAATTTGCGGGATCATTATTCCCCATTTAGTTTTTCTTTTCTTTTTTAAGAATCAAATAATTATTTTGATAAATTTTTAAATAGTTAATTTCTATGGAAAATATAAATTAATTTTCAATTATATTGTTAATTATTCACTAAAAATCTTAATTTAAATAGTTAATTTTTTATTAAAAAAAATATCTATTTAAAGATAAAATTCTTGAACCTCCTAATAAAAACAAAACAATATTACATATTAAATTATCTAATTAATCCATAAGTATTATTAAAAATTCTAACTATATAATTGAAACTTATCTAAATCATTAACAATAAAATTTTAAATGACATATATATACTTATACACATATATACATATATATATTAAAAAAATTAAATGGGGCGGGGAACAGGGAATGGGGACGGGGAATACATTCTCCGTCCCCATTTAGCTCAAGGGAAATTTTTTCCCCCACTCCCTCCCCCATTCCCAGCCTAAAGGGGGATTTCACACCCTGCTAAGGCGAGTCCCCGTGGGAAAAATGGACACCTCTAGATAAGGTTGGATGTTTTATTCTAGTAACACTATTGATATGGCCCCACTTCATAATAGTTATAAATGATTTGATTCAAATCATTGATGTGGAGCACATGTAAGTGAGGGTATCATATACAATGAGTTTGTATAATACTGAACTACGAAATATTTACTCTTTCTTTGTAAATCCGTTAATTTTGAAAACATTAACATTTCACAGGATGATCATATGCGACTCGATCTTAATCTTGAGTGAGTTATGAACTCTGCCTATGAGAGTTTGTCCTTTGATTTGTATGGGTGAAAGTGACTTTTGTAGCAGATTAAATAAGCCTACCATTTAGGGAACTTGACCAAATAAGGAGTTGGGAACATAAGCTTCACAAGATGTATTTACTCCTTCCCATATGGGGAAAGTAGATAAGTAGTTCCCTTAAGTGTTGATTTCGGGGCTTGAACAATTGAGCCCCACCCTCTCACTGGCCCGAGAGGGGCTTTGTTTATAATTAGATTATAAACAGATTGCTCATTAGAATGTCAGTGGTACTTAAGGTATAAGATGTAATTACAGGAGTAAAACAGATTTTTGACCTAGCTGTAATTATTGCTCGAGCTTGTCGAGGGCTCGTCAAATTACAATTTATACATCGATCCTAAGCTACTTGTAGAATTGACTGGGCTGGGTCGATTTCAGAGAATTAAATATCAATTTTTCAAATTAAATTTGCAAAGGAGAAAACAATTAAAAAGGGAGTTTTTGTGTTTTTATAAATAAAATAAAACATAAGCAAATAAAAATAGAGATAGATCAAATCTTACCAAAATCCAATTCAAATGTACCATTTTATCCAATTGCAAAATCAATCATAGGCATTCAGAACATTTAAACTTAATAACGCAAGTACTTGATCAACTTATTAGGAAACCCCAAAAAGCAACAAATCTCCAAAAGTCATTGACTCTAACAAACGTCAAGCCAATACTATGTACCTAAACAATTGGGCACGAAACTGTTCCATATTATTTAGATAAAATCATTAAGCACTTTGGAAAGACCAAGACAAACCGGTTAAATAAAACAACTTCAACCTAACCAAATTGCTTCTTTAATTTTTAGAATTAAACATGCAATCTATGCAGTTATGGAAAACCATAGAACACACACATGTAATAATTCTAATGCTACAGAACTCAATCAAACACGACAATTACATATCATGCATCATGAATAACAATCGAGCATATACCATGACCAAGGCGTCAATTCAATCAAAGACATATGCTCATCAATTGAAAACAGAAATCAAAGATTACTTGCCAATATAATTTAATTAAATTCAAGTTCAACCCTCACAACATCGCAATTGGCTCACAACCGACCTCTAAATCGGAAACGTGAGGTTTAGCCAAGTATCATGATAGTATCCCTCAAGTTCGGCATGGTTCAATTTGTACAATAAAAGTCTTCATTACAAGAGAAAAAGGCTCTCTAAAACTCCTAAGAATGTCTAAGCAAAAATAGGCCAAAGGTTCTTAACCCTAAAGTGAAAAGTTGTTTTAATAAGGCATAGTAGTGTCTAGACGCTAAGGATAGCGTCGAAACGCTGCTTTCGCAAATAAGGAACAAATCTGGCGAAATAAAGGTAGCGTCTAGACGCTTGAAGTAGCGTCTCGACGCTACCAGCATCTAGGTAGCCTTGCTCCTTCAAATTTTCAGCGTGTAGATGCTATTCTTGCGGATCTTCAAGCTTGATCTGGCTATGCAGTAGCGTCTTGACGCCCAAAACAGTGTCTAGACGCTCTACACTCGGTTCCCTTGGCTTGGATGTAATCTTTTCACGATTCGAACACTCAAAATAGACCCGATTAGTTTCCTTTTAGGCCCGATTCTTTCAAAGTCTTTAAAATGGTTATGAATTGCTCACTCCCTACAAAATAGACCAATAAACGTGTGAGGGCAACTAAACTAGCATGAAATAAGTTCATAAAGTAGCACTCTTATGCATCAAAATATCCCAACTTAAATATTGCTAGTCCTCGAGCAAGGGAGAACTAAACAATCTTATGACTTATCAGTTGGATGCAATGACTCTAATCTTAATGCTTTAGACAACAAAATATTTGCAATGGAAGAAAACAATCAAACATATTTAATCAGTGAGAATTTTAAAACTAATCTCTTCATCCCTTATGTGTGTGTGGGTATAGCTCCTCTTATCTAAGTTTTTATAAGCCCGAGAAGGTTTTATTTGATCCTCAACTATTTTTCCCCTACTTCTGACTTTAAGACCAACTCTCAAGCGTCCCTACACTCAAAAGTATAACAGAAAACTAAGGTGCTCCAGGGTAGGCCTACCCCCAACTTAGATTTTTGCTTACTTTGATAAGTGATGACACTGTAAAAGTGCTACTTTATAAACTTATTTCATGCTAGTTTAGTTGTCCTGACGCGTTTATTTGTCTATTTTGTAGGGATTGAGCAATTCAGGACTGTTTGGAAGACTTTGGATGAATCGGGGCTTAAAAAGAAGCTAATCAAGTCTATTTTGAGCATTCGAACTGAGAAGAGATGCCATCCAAACCAAGAGAACTGAGAGCAGAGCATCTAGACGCTGTTTTGGGCGTCAAGACACTGCTGCATGGCCAAATAAAGCTTGAAGATATGTAGGAATAGCGTCTAGATGCTATTCGCCAAATTGAGGATGCAAGGCTCGCTCGACGTTGCGGTGAGGCTACCCTCCATGCTGGTATTGTCGAAACGCTACTTGAAACGTCTAGACGCTACCCAGATTTCACCAGATTTGTTCCTTATTTGCGAAGGTAGCGTCTCGACGCTGTCCTTTGTATCTAGACGATGTCCTGCCTTATGTAAACAACTTTTCACTTTAGGGTTAAGCATCTTTGGCCTCTTGGCCTACATGTTTTTAGAGAGCTTTTTTTAGACTTTTTTTTTTCCTTTTCTCCTTAGATGATTATTGTATCAAATCGAACTATGTTGAACTTGAAGAATTTTATGGAGATACTCAGCTAAACCTTGCGTCTCTGATTCAGAGGTCGGTTGTAAGCCAATTGCGATGTTGTGAGGATTGAACTTGAATTTAGTTATCTTATATATTTGCAAGTATTCTTTGATTCATGTTTTCAATTTATGAGCATATGTCTTTGATTGAATTGACGCCTTGGTCACTGTATATGCTCGATTGCTATTCATGATGCATGATCTATAATTGTTGTGTTGATTGAACCTTGTAGCGTTAGGATTATTACATGTGTGTGTTTTATACGTTTCCATAATTGCATAGCTTACATGTTTAATTCTAGAAATTAAATGAGCATCTTGGTTAGGTTGAAGTTATTTTATCTTATTAAGTTTTCTTGGTCTTTCCAAAGTGCTTAATGCTTTTGTCTAAATAATTTGAAATGGTTTCATTCCAAATTATTTAGGTAACTAACATTAACTTTGACATTTGTTAGAGTTAATGACTTTAGGGAATTTGTTACTTTTTAGGGTTTCTTAATAAGTTGACCAAGTGCCTGCATAATTAAGTTAAAACGTTTTGTATGCTTGTGATCAATTTTTACAATTGGATAAATCCGTACCTTTGAATTGGATTTTGGTAAGATTTGATCTATCTTTATTTTTATTTGCTTATATTTTATTTTATTTGCAAAAACTCAAAAGCCTCCTTTTTATTTGTTTTCTCTTTTGCAAATTTAACTTGAGAAATTAATATTCGGCTCCTCTGAGATCAACCCGACCCACTTAATGGTACAAGTAGCTTAGGATTGGTTTAATTCAATAAAAAATAAAGCCTGACTAAAATAATTAAGGATTACTAATCGAGCAAGAATTTCTGACCGCAAGAGAGGAGTACATGCCAATTAAGGATTACTAATTGAGCTATGCTCACTTTGACAGTTTTAAAACTAGTTTTCAAATACAAAAGGTTCAAAAACTATATAGAAAACTAAAATGCAAGATTAATTCGGTAAAAAATGAAGGGGGTTTTTGTACGGATGACCCGTTTTTCAGCGCTTTAATGACTGATGACCTGTATTTTGAAAATAATGAAATATGGCCCATTCTGACGTGGCACAACGCGCAAAATTACACATGAGGGTAGTATGAGGCGATCTTGCTTGTTCACGCTCTCGTAGGCGGAAACGCTATCGCTCTAGCTCTCGCTCAAATGAATGGTTGAAAATCTGGAGAAAAAAAAAGACAAGAAAAAATTATGCCATAGAAGAGCTAGAGCGAGAGTAAGAACGAGTTAGAGCGAGAGCGAGAACGAGCTAGAGCAAGAGCGAGAGCGAGAGCGAGAACAAGCTAGAGCAAGAGAGAAAACGAGCTAAAGAGAGAGCGAGAGTAAGAACAAGCTAGAGCAAGAGAGAAAACGAGCTAGAGCGAGAGCGAGAGAACAAGCTAAAGCAAGAGAGAAAACGAGCTAGAGCGAGAGTGAGAACAAACTAGAGCGAGGGCGAGAACGAGCTAGAGCGAGAGCGAGAACTAGAGTTAGAACAAGAATGAGAGTACGATGCCCTCACGATAATTTGGACGGGATGCAGAGTACAGAAAGAGTCATATGTCATTAATTTCAAAATACGGGTCAAATGGCAGCAATGGGCGTGAAAATGAGTCTTCTGTATAAATTTCTCAAAATGAAGCCTCACTAAAATAATTAAGGAAATCAATTACCAGGAGTAAATTTATTGTAGAAAAGGAAGATGAAAAAGAATTGAGCATTCTGCTTCAGGCATGATTAATGGAGGTTGAGCAATCATGATTGACAGAGAGGGGTTGTAAATCAGATCCTGATTTCTTGTGGCTGTATCATGGTGGGCGGCAGCTTTAGCTTCGCTGGTGTACGCATGGTGGGAAATTTTTTAGTGTAGTAGTTGCTTATTTCATTTATGATTTGACACGTTATTAAATGATAAAATAATTTATTTTACCGATACACTAGTCTAAATATTTCTATTATAGCAATCAATAAATGGTAGTAGTATAAAAAATTGTCTATACTATGGAACAAGAATTTTTCCTGGGTTGGTGTATTGTTTAGCTGTGTTGGCTTCTTTCTATCAAATTTATGGTTTACTTTTTTTAGAAAAATAATTTAGTCTCTACATTTTTTTTTTTTTAGAAATTTAGTCTCTATTAATATTCTCTATAAATTTTAAAAATATATTCACAATTATTTTCTTAAATAGAAATTATTTGTATTATTTTATCAACAAAATTTAATAATAAATACTAATTTTTAGATTTATTGAAAGTACATAGACTAATTTATAGATGGATAAAAAGAATTAATATCAAAGCACAAAACTAAAATGGTATTTTAACATTTTTTTTATTATTCCCCTAAAATTTCTCTAAGATTTGTTAAGATTTTTTTTTTGAAAAAATTATTAAAAGAGACATTTAACTTTTTTAAAGGATTTACTTTTATCCATCAACGTCAAACACCAGAATAATAAGAACAAAAAAAAAAAAATACCAATCTCATCAAAGAAATTAATAGCCAGAATTAAAATAATTTTATATATTAAGTCAAAAAGTTCAAACTTTTATAAATGAAAATAAAATAAAAATAAAAATTTATATATTAAAAAAATGGAATATAAAACAAAAGAAAATCGTACCAAAAGATTTGCTCTTGTCAATTTGCCTTTTTTTAAGTGAAAGAGGAACCATATCAAATTTATTTATTCCTAATTTAAACAGGCAAAAAATAATCGAACTTTTGGAAGGAATAGTCACCCTTTTTAGGAAAAATAAAACGACCTTTTAATAGACATTTTATAAAGGACGCTCCATTATCTCATGTGGATCAATATTCAAACTTTTTTCTTAGTCAAATAAATAAGTATATAATAATTTATTTTTGAACTCAAAAAAAAAAAAACTTTTATCTTTTCAAGGTACAACGTTATCTGAACTAAAAAAAAAAAAAGGGACAGTATAATCAATATACTTGCCTATAAGTCTATATGATATATACAAGGATGTAAAAGTTGTTGATATCTGTCAAAATTTTGCAGATATATCGATATTTTAGGGGGGTCGACAGAGATATAGAGGGATCATTTTTACCTTGTTTTTGGCTATATATCGTCAATTTCGGCGATATATCGTTTTGTGGATATATATATCTTTGCATTCTAGAAGAAATTGTGGATTTATCTTTGGATATCGTGGAAATATTGACAAAATATCGGCCAAATATCGTGAAAATATCTGAAAATATCTACAAAATATCCACGTTTTTGTCTCTATGCTATTATGAGAGTTTTCATTTCCAACATTAAGCTTTTATGAGTTCTTCTCATTTCCAACATGTTATTAGATTCATTTTATAACCTTCAACATGATAGTGCAAGCTTTTTGCATTGTATTTTTAGTTCAACATCAAAGTTGAAGTGATTTTTGCTTGTTGTACTACTAGTTAAAAACTTACATTTTCAATATTTTTATGAATACTTGTCATTTCCAACATGGTATTGTAAGCTTTTTGCATTGTATTTTCACCTCAACATCAATGTTGAAGCCAATACTCACATTTCCAACACTTTTGTGAATACTTCTCATTTCCAACATGATATTGTAAGCTTTTACATTGTATTTTCACTTCAATGTTGAAGTGACTTTCGCTTGTTTGATTACTCAAAACTTATATTTCCAACACTTTTATTTTTAAAAAAACCACAAAAAATACCTAATTTACCAATATAAATAACCCCACCACACCATTCTTCTTTCACAACCTTCTCCGACCATGGCCATAGAGCTGGTGGACCAGGAATTGGAGCAATAGGAAAACCTTTCATTCGCAGAAGATCCACAAATTACAATGCTCAATTTGATGAAGAATCTCTCGTTTCAAGTTTGGAAGGGATGAGTTTTGGATACAGAATATGGGCATCACCAATATGGCTACAACAACAACAATAGTAACCATAGTAGTAGTAACTATGACTATAACAATAATAATTATGGTTATAGCAATAGTAACTATTGTCATTTAAAGTGATCATACTTATGGTTATAGTCAAGGACAAAGTACATCGATCTATACACCGAGTCCACAACTTCCACCTGAAGATGATCCAGACTCAGATTCAAAACCTTTATATTATCTTCATTCTTCAAAGCATCTTCATTTAGATGGGACATGGTTTGATGAAAGATATCCTCCTATTGGTGCCATTGGAGTTGACCATGATACTCATGTGTGGCATATATCAAATTATGTTAGAAATTTTGAAAATAACTGGAGTTGGGAGCAATATTGTCACTATCAAATCAACTATATTAATGTTGGTTTAGTATCTCTAAGGTCATCATCTTATTACTAAACCATGTACTTGTATGACAAGAATTTTATATCAATGAAGTATTCAAGTTCATTCATTTTTCGGTCTTTAATGTTACCTATTATTTTATTAATATTCATATTTGGCTTATAATTAGTGATATATATGCCTAAAATAGTAGTTTATTACTTAAATAAACTTATTCTAAAGTTTCATAAAAAAAATTCATAATATTTTTATAAGTTTCTGTGATATCCGTCGATATATCCGTAAATTTGAGTTACCGATATTGGTACCGATATCGATTTTTGCATCCTTGGATATATATATCCATCGATATATATTTTTCTCTCTATATATATAAACTTGTGCATGTAATGTTATCATGTATGGTGTATTTTAAATGTATATATATATATATATATATATATATATATATATATATATATATATATATATATTTATTTATTTATTTATTTATTTATTTATTTATTTATTTATTTATTTATTTATTTATATTTTAAGACTTTGAAATATCTCATTTGAAAAACAAAAACATTGAACTAAATTTTCCATTAAATTTTCTTTTTTAAGATTTCAAGAATATTTTTAATTTAGTGTAATTCATTTTAATTCTAAAATATAAATATTGTTACAAAAGCTAAATCTATGGACGTACAAATCAATAAACAAAAGCCCATATCTTACAAGTAATGGAAACAACCCACGGTAAATCACAGCATATCATTACCAAAATCTTCTCAGCTGCTTATTTTTTAGTGACGATATTTAAATATAATCTTGTTACTTCAAATTTGTCCATTTTTATTTTTCTAACATCAATCTTATTCTGATGCTTTGGCCATTTAAGGCTCTATTTGATTGGTCATCTGTTTTCGTTTTATGTTTTCGAAAATAAAAAATACAAAGAAAATAATGAAAATATGTTTGACATACTTATTTTAAATAATAATTTTAAAAAGAAAAAAAACTCCTAAAATAGTTGACACATTGTTATTTTTTTTTTCTTTTGTTTTAAAAAAGTTGTGAAAACCAGAAGTATAGTTTTCGTCGAACTAAACTTTTTTAAAATTTTGCCAAAAAACTAACCAACTTTTCTAAAATGTTGCAACATATATATGTTCTGATTTTGTCTCAAATGTTGATATTGCTTTCTTCATGATTTGATATTTAAATAAACACATTTCAAATATCAAATTTAATATTTAAATCCAAAGGAAAAGGAAAGACTACATCACATACGATAATTTTAAAAATTAAGCCTCTAAATACTACTTTCACCTATAGGTTTCTTTGCTTTGTTATCTATTTTTTGTATATATTTTCAAAAACCAAACCAAATTTTGAAAATTAACAAGAGTAGTTTTTATTTTTGAAATTTGGCTAAAAATTTAAATATTTTCTTAAGAAAGATGAAACACGGTAGAGAAATGATGAGCAAAAACAAGCACAATTTTTAAAAACAAAAAATTAAAAACTAAATGGTTATCAAACGAGCTTAAATGACTCCAATATGTCTATTTTTTTTCCTTCCGCTCATCCATGATATCCTCAAAAGATCCAATCTCCATTTAAAATAATAATAATAAAATAAAATCTCGCTACAACTTTGAAGTATTTGTAGGTAAAATTTATAATCGATGTAGCAAGTCAAGCCATGGCTCTGTTTTCCTCACGAGTAGCCTAAAACAAAATGAAGTTTAATTGGGTTTGAAGATCTAATTTGTCTCTCTACAAATTTTAAAAATAAGAGATTATATATATATATATATATATATATATATATATATATATATATATATATAAAGGTTAGAATGTCAAATGATACCCTTATAAGAATGTCAAATGATACCCTTATAAAATTTTCTAGCTCAACCCTTATTGAACTTAAGTTATGGCATGATTTAACATTTTATTTTAAGAATTTTGCTGGAATGTAACAAATATTTGATAAAAAGACATAGGATATGTCTAAATTAATTATTTATAAATTTAAAACCAAACCAATCAAGATAAGTATTGGAACAAAGGTTGCAAATCTAGAACCGGAACGAAGGATCGAAGTCTAGAACCACATAGATCCTTCAACGATGTCGTTCTAGATACCTTCAATTGGCAGCGAGGAGAGAGGAGAAGGACGGTGGGCGGCAGCAGGTGACTTCACCAAAAAAAGAGGAAGAAGAAAGAAGGAAGGAGAGGAGGAAATAAGTGAAAGAAAAAGCCAAACATAATAATATTAAATTAATAAATTTGCCAACTCCAAACTCCATATATTGTTGAAATTAAAAAAAAAAAAATCGTATATCATTGATATATTTCTAAGAATTGTGGTTTGTTTTTTTTCAATATAAACATTTTGTTGTGAGTGAAATTAACACCAAAGCGAGTTGAAACCTGACGTCCACCTAAAAGTGGGCCCAACAAGGTATCAGCACCATCATTGAGTTGAGGCCAACCAGACCTTGGCTCATGCCTACCAGACCATGGTTGACCAGACCGATTGTGCTTGATGGCCCAATCTAGAGTTAATGAGGCTTGCTTTGGTCGACCCAAGCTGGACCGACTAGATTGGCCTCAACCCGGTACGATATCAACACATCTCTTGGAAACCCTAATGCACTCCTTATGCACCTCCCGAAAATCCTAATCCACTCCTATAAATAAGATTGAGAGCTGCACCTCTAAGGTATGCTCAAGAAAATCCTAGCTCTTCACTACACTTCTTCCAAAAGCCTACCTGACTTAGGCAACAGAGCGTGTGTGGCAAAGTGTCGCACATGTGCTCTCCTCTTTGTTTTGTAGGTAGCCTCATCACTTTCTTAGTTGAGATCATGCGGATCTAGCGAGGCTGAATTCGTGCATCATCACGTTGTATGTTCTTTTAAATTATAAGGGTTTTTTTTTTCTTTTGTTATTTCTCTTTGATATAAGAATTCTTCCCTTACTCTATTTACGTTCTCCTTCAATTCAGGCCAAGCAAACACAATTCTCAAATTTGATATCTAGAAATCTAAAGAAAGATTTCATCAAAATGGCTCAAACTAGTCCCATCTTCTCTTTCCCACATCCCTAATCCATGAAAGATCCATAACTTCATAAGAAAATGAAGTATTGCAGGTAGAATATATAATAAACCCCAACAAGACAAGCTATGACCTCGTTGAATAATTTTTCCTCGATTATGTATTAACTAGCCATAATGATCACACTTAAGTTTTTATTTTTTTTTCAATTAAACAACATTTAGAATAGGAAATTCAAACCTCTAACTTTTTGGTCGATGATACATGCCAATTACCATCGAATTATATATGTTCACATAACCAATAATGCATAACAAGGCATGTGTCTAAATTAATTACCTAAAAGCAAATCAATCAATAAGATTAAAGAATATATGAAAAAGAGAAAAGATGATAATGCAATTCGAAATGTCTAATCAATGCAATGAAAATTTATATAATCTGTCACAATTTACAAAGAACCAAAAAAAAAAAAGTTTGAGCACTTGATTCGATATATTTGAAATTTATGTCGCAGCATTTAAAAAACGATGTGATATATTATATATCAATGTAGTTTTTTTTAATAATTTACCAATCATACTGTTAAAGTAAATTTTAATTAAAATATAAGATATAATTTATAAAATACACAATCTATAAGAGTGTAATTTATACTATTATCCCAATATTGCAGTGTACATAAAAACATTTAACACAAATTTTGTAATACTATATATTGAATAGAACCACTCTTACTTTTTAAATCATTATTACAAACTTTTACAATAAAAAGAGGAAGGACAGAGCAAATGCCATACATGAAATAGAAGCAATAACCAATAAACTTCTTATGAGAAAATCACGTCCAACTTTCAATTTCTTTTTTTTTTTTGATTTTTTGTTTTTTTTTACCGAGTGGAGAATTCGAACCTTCGACCTTTTGGTTGATGGTACATGCTTTACGCCAGTTGAGCTATGCGAAAGTTAGCCATTTTCTTTGATTGATATCAAGGAAAACCTTGAATAACAGATTGGATAGTTCGAGTAGGAGTGATGGTACATCGACTAAAACCAGCCTTTTGAAGAACATTGGCCCATTCCTCATGTGTTCTTTCTTTGCCCTTGTTTGTATGTGCCATCATTATCATATCCATCATCAACCTTATATCGGACAACATACTTTCTTCCTCCTTTTCATCAATGACCACTTCAACAATTATCACTTTTCCTGTCTTTTCTGGAATGGCTTCTTTGCAATTTTTCAAAATTTTAATGCAGTCTTCATCATCCCAATCATGTAGAACTTCCTGCATTTGACCTCAAAATTGATGATTTTATATATTAAATTAATAATTAGAAGCATATGAATGAGATCTTACTGTTAATAAGACCGAAGATGATAGAAATAGTAGATCCAAATAACAAGATGAATTAGCGATCTAAAGGTTTGTTTAGAATACCATTTAGTTTTAAGCACTTTTTTTTAAAAAAAAATAATTTCAATAAAAATAATTTTTTTAATCTTACCTTGCTTAAAAAGTGATTTAAATAGCAATCTTTTTTCGTTGCATTGAATTCAAAGGTGATTTGGTTAATTACAAATATGTTTTTTTTTCTTGCTACATATTTTTAGATTTTCCAGTTAACCACCTTAAAGTCATTTTTAGATAATCTATCTGTCAAGTGTTCTTCAAAAATAGTTTTTAAATTAATCTACTTTTTAAGTGTTTTTTATTTATTAAGATTTTTAAAAAAAAAATATTTTTGATCATCTAAAATCATTGAAGCTATACTAAACACACTTTATATTATTAATTTTTTTTCAAATGTACATAAAGAAAAATTGATTTTGTTTAAAAAAAGTATTCTTTTGATAAGTTATTTTAACCACACTATAATTATTGCTTAGTTGAAAAGAAGAAAAAGAGAGTCCATAGTTCAATAGTTTTAAATAATGTTTGTTTTTTCCAACTAGATTTACTCAAGTAGTTATCAAATTTACCATACACATACACACACACACAAAAACAAACCATGATGAAAGCAGCATCAGCCTTTGGGATGCAATCGAACATGTTGCCACTTATATGTTGCACACCCTTGTATTCTTGTGAAACAGATACAACATGTGGAAGATCAAAATTGATGCCTTTGATCCAAGGACAAGCCTTCACTAAAATGTTCAAACAAGCCCCATTTCCTCCTCCAACATCGACCAAAGATCCAACTCCATCAAAAATCTCTCGACAACTTTCGAGTACTGCAGGTAGAATAACCACCCTAGCAAAACAAGCCATGGCCTCATTCACCAACATGTTGTGCGATGGATTGGCTGCGGCATAACTCCACAAGTCCTTCCCATGAGCAAGCTCAAATGGTTGAGTCTCATTCGTTTTAAGAAATGCACTCAAGTAATGCCATGGTGCAAGCATCGCTGGACTACTCTCTAAAAGATGTAGGGGAGCCAGGCTATTCTCACCACTACTAGTGAGCAAGCGAGACATCGGCGTTTGAGCGTAACCTACGAGACTCTCAGTTGTGGTTTCTTCTTTGAAAATTCCACGATGAACGAGGAACCGCAGGATGCGGCGTAAAAGCAATGGAGAACAGTTTAAAATACATGATAGCTGCGACAATGTTATGGGACTTCCATGACTTTCAATGGTGTCTGCAATTTTGAGCTCTATGGCACATTTTACTACTGCCATTTCAACGAAACCAAATATGTATTTCCAAACTTGGACTTTGATATCACTATCTTCTTCTATCTTGAATTTGGACTCTTTGCTAGCGATATCCATGACAATATTTTCTCTAGCAATCTGGAGTGGTTATCTTTGTTCTTGCATGTTCTTATTTCAATATACATATATATAGTAACAAAGGGAGAATGCTGAATGCCATTGGAAGGCAGTGGTCCAATATAGACAGAATATTTTACTCCTATGAAAGTTTCGACTTGGCATATTTTTATTTGTTAATAACATGTTTTATTAACCTTTTTTTTTGGGAAATGTACAATTTAAGAATGAATTAAAAAAGATAAAGTTAAACCAACTAAGACTTTTTTAAATAATTAAATTGTCACTCATAAACAATGTTTGGTATTTTATAATAAATGATAAATTAATTATAAAAGTAATCTAAAGTGGTTTAAGAATATGAAGTCCTTTCTAACCCTTGTTTGTTTTGGTATGCATCACTCTTGTATAAACATATCATATTTTATGAACTAATTATCAAGATAGAGGTTAATTTAAATCTACTACCTAGGAAGAAAGTTTCTAATTTCTTTAACTAGTTTAACTTTAGTTATCCGTTACTTTTTACTTTTGGTGAAATAAAAATTTAAACATGTTAAAAAAGCCATGAAGTAATATCAGAATTTAATGAAACCAATAGAACCAGTTGGTTGACATGAAAACTATATATGTAAAAAAAACAATAAAATAAATAAAATTTTAAAATTTTGGAACCGTGTAATATTGAGATTTTTTTTTGAGATAAAAAATCAAACAATATTGAGAATTACAGTAAGAGGTTGAAAGGCAGAAAAACCAAAATTAGATGGATTGTATCACATAGTTTTTTTGAGTTGTATTTATCATTAATTTTTGGATTAAAACAACATCTAATTATTAATTAAATTTAAACATACAACTCAAAAACATTGCACCGCAAAAAAGTTAAACTATTTCGACTATTTTTCATCAAAAGTTATTGAAAATCTCTAAAGAAAAACAGTAAATTTATCAACAAATATTAAAAGTCTCTGTATTATTATTATTATATATTTTTTCTATCTATAGTTACTTAAAAATCTTTGGAAAAGTATATCCATTTTCCTCAAAGGTTTCTAAAAACTTTAAAAAAAGTTATATTTGGACAAATAATTTTGAAGTTACCTGACATACTTTTAAAATGGGAATTCAAAGATGGGGTAATGTGATGTGTGACACTTGCACTTGAGTAGAGGACCCAGCCTTTAGAAGGATGGTTGGACTCTTCGTATAATTTGGCCAATAATTTTGAGGTTGCCCCACATACATTTGAAATTGCATAATTAATTTTGATTACTTTATATGATTAAATAATTCATTTGTAGAAAGGTATAACATGACTCTCCATCTTAAAATTCTATGTATTCCAATTTTTCAAAGAATAAAAGTTACTGTGAGTCTTATATAAAAGTTATATTTCGGTTAAAAAAAACACATTTCGATTCATATTTTTATTTGTTGAAGTATATGAACTTTGGTAGGAAATAATTTAGTCCCCATGATATGGATTTCGTTTTTAGTTTTCTGTATTTGAAATTTATTCTTGTTTCCTCCTCAATTCTTTACTATGATTTTCACTTTTTTAAAGAAACATTTGAATTCTTAGTCAAATTTTAAAAACAAAAATAATTCTTAAAAATTATTTTTTTTATATAGTTGTCAAAACTTGACTTGGATTTTGAAAACACTCTTAGAAAGTAGATAACAAAACAAAGAAACTAATAGGTGGAAGTAGTAGTAGTGTTTATAAACTTAATTTTGAAAAACGAAAAACCAAATAGCTATCAAATGGAGCCTTAGGTTTTGTAGTTTGAGTTCTATTAATGATTTAATCTTTGAACTTTATAATATAATGATTTAGCTCCTATTGTTTAAAATCTGTTACAATTTAGCTCCTATATAACCACTTAGCACTTATTATTTTCATTAAGGTATAATGTTTTTTTTTCTTTTTCAAAATCATACAATCAAGTTCTCAAGTTTAGGAAATGATTCAATTTAGTCCCTTTGTCTAATTACCAACGGAGATGCTGACATGGCATATTTTGAAATTAAAATACAATAAAAAAATAATTTTAAAAATATAATAATTATTATTATAAAAAAAAAACTCTCTTTCCAATCCTTTCCCTTCCCCTTCCACCCACTTGTGCCTTCTTCTCATTCCCCTCAGCTCCGGTATCAGCACCGGTGTCCCTCCCTCTCGTGGGTGTTGATGCCCTTCTTCTTCTTCTTCTCTCTTTCACAGATCAGAATCTCTCTCTCTCTTCTTCTTTTCTTCCTTCTTTTCTTCTGTCTCTCCCAAATCTGAATATCCTACGTTTCTACTAAGGTTTTCAGGCATTTTGGATTCGTGATTTTCGTTAATTTCATTAATTAGCAATCTGAACCACCATCGCACCCTCTTTTCCAAATCGTCTTCTTCAAATTGGAGATTTCCAAATTTGAAAATTGTTAGGCATGTTGAAATATTGATATATAATTAAATTTACCATAACCTATCAACTTAAGCTTTTGGGTTGATTGATGATTTAACATGATATCAGAGCAAGATGTTATGAGTTTGAACCCCTGTAATCTCATTTCCTCCCCAATTAATATTGATTTTCACTTGTTGGGCCTTTCTTCAAATTTTCAAGCCCACAAGTGAGGGGGAGTGTTGGAATGTTGATACAATTAAATTTACCATAACCTATTAGCTTAAGCTTTTGGGTTGATTGGTGATTTAACAAGGCAAAGGGATGGGGCAGCGATGAGGGTGGGTAATGACGACAATGGTGAGTGGAAGAAGAAGAAGAAGGTGAGGGTGGGGGAAGGGCAGCGGTGGCGGACAGAAGAAGAAGAGTAGGAAGAAAAGAAGATGTTAACGCCCAACAATTTTTAGTATTGATCGATTTCTAATTTTGGAGTCAATTTTTGAATTTGAGTATTTGTTTTTGGTTTGGGTTAAATTTGATGTTTAAAAAGTTGAAAAGGGAAAAAAGGGAATCGAAGAATAAGTTGGAGGGCATTATTGGATTTTTAATTAAATTGAATTAAAAAAAAAAGAAAAACAAGGAAATCTTTTCTCTCCTCGAACACCTCTCCCTATTTCTTCTTCTTATTCTTCTTCTCACTGAAAACCCATCTAGCTCTTTCTCTCTCCCTCTGTCATCTTCGATTTTGCACAACACGCCGCCGACTGCCCAATTTGCTGGTCACGCCACGCGCGATTTGTGTCCAATCGCCAGACACAACCTTCCTTTATCCCTCTCGATTTGCACAGACAACAAAGGGGTGACGTTTCGGGGTCGAATTTCAGTATACGACCCTGATTTGGAGTGAGTAAGCCTTCCAACATCAATACAAGGTGGATTTTGGTTGTTTTCAATATTTTGAGTTAACTATGGATATCTGGACTTAGTTTCAGAACACCCACAACGTTTGGAGCCTAGATATGCGAAATCGAGCTTAATTGTGCTTAATCGAAATCATACCAGCAAGGATTACGTTTATTTTTGTTCGAATTGATCAATGTAGATTTGTAGTTGGCCTTGAGTTGGGAACTATTTGAGTATTTTCTCCTCTAAGTATTTTGGGGTAAGTTGAGCCCTTAAAAGCTAAGGTCTCAAGTTGTTTTTGAAGTTAAAGTTTAAATGTTGTGAATGTCTAGTTTTGATCTCTTTGAAAATTATTATTGTATAGGTTGGGCAAAGAACCTCTTTAGTAGGAGTTATTAGTCCTTGTTCTTGGACTCCATAACCAAAGTCAGTAGTCATTTGGATTTAAGCCCTTTAAGTTTCAATTTGAATTTGATGTATCTTTGAAAATTTGTGAATTTTCAAAGTCTAAAATGTTTAGTGGATCGGTGTGGTGGTTGTTTAAGCTGAAAATGGCCTAATTATGTGCCTATAATGGAAATAAGGGCTTAAAGTTTCAAGTTTATTATAATTAGCATGTGTAGTACTTTAAGAGTTTTCCTAAGGTTGTGATTGGTTGAGTTTGGTGTATGTTTAAGTGGTTATGGATGACTGAGAATGTGGCTTCTCTATGAAGTATGGATGTGTGGAAAGTTGGTTTAAATTGAATAAACATGCGTGTTTAGATTGTTTGTGATGTGTGGCTGCTTGATTTAAATTGAATGTTTGGCCTGGTTGAGTATGTTCTTTTAATTATGCGCTAGTAAACTCCTCAAATATGAGGCTCATATCTTGTTGCTTTGTCATGATCTTTGGTATGGTGTATATATTTTCTTTGGGGTTTTGTGAATGCGTGAGCATGCTTAAAAATTATGTATGTGGAGCACGTGGTCATTAGTTGAACGGTTCTGAAATCCTTGTTATAGAATAGTGTTGAGGTGTGTTGGCTGGAGGCGTTGGGGTGATTAATCGAGCACAACATGCCTAAAAAGCTTGAATGGTTGGACAAGGTTTAGTTTTCTTGACTTGTTGGATTTGGTAAGCTAGAACACCCTAAAAGTATTTAACGTTCCGGGCATTATCCATGAATCTTGTGTTAGAATGGTTTAGGACGACTTGGTGTACTTAACATGTTGTAGTGAGGATTGAACGTGAATGGGAAGAATGATGACTGTTAAGGTTCCTAGTGTGACTAAAAGGATGTGTTTGAAAGGAGCCGCTTAGGGCAATATGCTGCTAGTGTGCGTATAGAGACCATGGATAGGTGATGGTCTTGTTTAAGATGGTTGATAAGCTTATACACGAGTCTCTGCTCGAGATTCACGAATGTTGGTTAGTGAAAAAGTCATGATTAGTGATTTTGGTTGCTAGTTGAGGCACGACCGAGAATCCTTTGTTGGTAGATGAACCTAACGGTAAGGCCTTGGTTCAAGTGTGATTGGAGCATGATTACTTGAACGCTTTTGTAGCATGTTTGCTTAAATAAGCAAGAGGTGTAGTCGGTGAGTGGTTGTTTCGAGTTGGTACCTGAACCATATCTACCTACGTGTGTTTGTTGTTGTGCTCGTATTTTCGGTTATACTAAAGAGCTATGGGTTGGATTTGTGGGAAAAGTTGGTGACTTGTTGAATGGGTAGGCACCCTTGGCATTCTAAGCGTGTGCAAATGAGGGAAAGATAGTTAGTTGGCATCACTAATTGATCTTTTCCCATATGAAGCAAAGGTGTAGTGAGATAGGATGGGCACAAGGGTTGTTTTCCCTATTTGCTCTTGCTAGTTTAGGGGGCGATTCCCCCCTTTATTTAGATGAGGGTTGCTTTTCCTCTTTGTTTTTGCTAGCGTAGGGGGCGATTCTCCCACTTTATTGAAAATGAGGGTTGCTTTTCTTCATTCAGTATGCTAGCTTAGAGGACGATTTTCCCCATTGAATGTGAAGGAATGAATGTTTCACTCCGCAGAGAAAACATTGGATCGTCTTTGATTTTATTTAAAATTAAACTAAAAAATAAGATTAAGTAAACTTACTTGGAGTAAATATGGAGATATTTATGGCATGTCTTTATCTCCTCCACAAAGTTTTTCTAGCTATGACTTGAACACAGGACCAAGGCTTGTGGGGGCCTCTTGAAAGAAAATCCACAAGGGATTGGAGAGAAAGATGTCTAGAGAGAATTCTCTAATTCTCTATTGAGGAGATATGTGTTGTGTATAATGGCCCAGCCCAAAGTTCCTATTTATAGAGACTAAGGAAAAATCTTTGCCATAATTAAAATATTATATTTTAATATCTAATATATTAAAATATATCTTATATTTATTTGAATCTCATTCAAATCTCCTATGATATTTATTTATTTGAATCTTATTCAAATTCTATAAATATCTTTTATTTAATGTATCTAATATACAATAATTATTTTAATATTTAATGTATCAAATACAATAAATATATTTTCTTCTTATATATTTTATATATCTAATATATTAAATATTAATTTGAACATTTCAAAATTTTCTTTCCATTAAATTGATCTTTTAGTGTTACTATGAGCTAGCAAAGGGACCTTATGGACCTACAGATTATAAGCTCCAATGATACAAAATCAATTAATTAAACTCTTTAATTACTTAATTTTCATTCATTAATTATAAGTCATTTCACTATAGACCTAGAGTGTACTCTTATGCACTGTAGGACAAGTTGTGTCCATAGATATAATCATTATATGCAAGTCGATCTTTCACGAGTTGTTCATAATTACAGCTGGATCAAAAGTCCGTTTTACCTCTATAATTACATATTGTTCCTTAAGTACCACTGATCCTCTAATGAACAATCTGTTTATAATCTAATTATAGACTAAGTCCCTCTTGGGCCAATGAGAAGGTGGGGCCCATTGTTCAAGTTCCAAAATCAGCACTTAAGGAAACTACTCATCTACTTACCCTATATGGAAATGAGTGAATTCTATCTTGTGAGATTATGTTCCCAGCTCAATCAAAGGACAAGCAGTCACAGGCAGGAGTTCATAACTGAATCTAGATTAAGATCGAGTCGCATATGATCATCCTGATGAAATATTAATCTTCTCAATTAATGGATTTATAAAGAGAGATTAAATATTTTATGGTCCAGTCTTACACAAACTCATTGTATAAGATACTCTCACTCACATGTCTCCACATGAATGATTGGAATCAAATCATTTGTAACTATTACAAAGTGGTTCGTATCAATAGTGTTGTCAGGATAAGGCACCCAACCTTATCCATATACTATGACCCTTTAAGTTATTTCTTGGATATGACCCTCCCGTATGTCAACCACATATTATTCAAGATTACACTAATAACCTTGAATTTTTCATATAATGGATAATATTATATTGCAAATAAAATAACCAAAATTATTAATAATTATTAAATAAATTATTAATTACGAGGCTTTAGGGCATAAATCCCAATAGGATGTGCTTGGGAACCTCAAGCCAGGTTGTGGGTGTGGTTCTAACTTGATGAGTGGGTTTGGCATGGTGAGTTACCTTGGAGGTTCCGAGAGTGTTGCGAACGAACAAAGGCTGGCCACTAACCCTTTTCTTTCTTCTCGTGCGAGCATGTATTCCTAGGAGGTTGTGAGATAGGATGGGCCTAAGGGATGCTTTCCCTTTTTGCTTGTGCTATCTAAGGGGGCAATTCCCCCACGATATTTAGAACGAAGGTTGCTTTCCTTCATTAGGTATGCTAGCCTAAAGGCAGTTCTCCACCATTTCGAGCACGAGGGTTGCTTTCCTTTATTGTGTTGCGCTAGCCAGAGGGGGTGATTCCCCAAAGATTTTAGGAGTGAGGGTTGCTTTCCTTCACTGCATTAGACCACTCTAGGTTTCATGTCTCGTAGGTATGTGATTGAACTGAAATGTGAGGGCTTTAAGAAAAGAGTTTTAGTTTAAAAACAAAGCTCCAATCTAGTGCAAGTCACACTATCAATGCAATTAATATAAAATTGGAAGTATTCTAGAGTATCGATCCCATAGGGAACGGATACAACAAAATTCAAAAGATAGCAAAAATTGTTTTCAAATTACAATTTTGGTAACCAATGTTATAAAAATGTTGGGAGGTATTGTTGCTAAAGAAATTAAAAAAAATCAAGTATGAAAAAATGGAAATTCAAGTTGTTCATGCCCATTTGGAAAGAAATACAATTAAAATGCAATTGCAATCGTAGCTAACTCAAGAAAACTAAGTAAACTGAATTCGACTCCTATTCAATTTTGCTTCAAAATCTTTAGGAGACTAAGTGATTAAACCTATATTTCTATGGCTAATCTAACTTAGATAATTTTACGCACAATTTTAGTGATTTTGGAGTCTCGCTTTATATCTAAAGTCAATGTCCAAGACTTATTTCTAAGCCTTTTCCTCCATTGCTTTTGTGACATCTGCCTTCCCTTAACCCTTTCGACATTAAGTTCAAGATTGACAAGCAACACTAGTTGGCCGACTAGGTTTACCCAACATTAAACTCAACAAAAACAAACAAAGTTCAAACATTAGCTAGATTGTATGTGCTTTTAAGCTTTACATCTTTCCTCTAGGACATTCACCAGCTTTAACCCCTAAAAGAAGTTTAGCTCATCATAAATGGAGTGAAAAAAAACAAGTTAAAGGTCTGAAAATCCATAACAAAAATAAGAAGTGAAGGAGAAGAAATTCGGGTTCAATGAAGATTCAAATAAATGGTAATTCTATTAAAATGAACATTAAAATTCAACAACTTATAACAAAGCTTGGGAAACTAAACTATTACAGCAAGAGAACTGCAATGAAAAAGAAATAACAGGAGCTAATACTCCTATGAAATGAAATGAACAAAACATAACCTAATGTGAAGAACAAATAAAGAGACTTGTTTCACTCCTTGCTTAATCGACACAACCACTCTTTCTTTAAAGGCAGTTGAGTCTTTACCACCTCTAACTTTCGTTGAGGTAGGATTATGCTTTGGAGCTTCACGAGTCTGGACGAACAAAAAAAAAGCAATAGAATGAAAGAAAAACAGCAGAACGATGGACTCTTGCGTGAGAAAAACCCATATTCCATTGCCTCCATTTCTTCCTTCTTTTATGAGCTTTATGGGCTAGGGTTTCCATATTTGTTCACATGTAGCTTGGGTCAACTTGCCTTGTTGAATTCGTGGAGAAGAATGACATAAAATTTCTAAAATTTGCTAATCCCGTATTTGGTGTGTTTTCTAGATTTTTGCAGAAATGCAATTGCAATGAAATTGCATTTCTGTTGCATTGTTTTCCAAATCTTCCAGAATTGCAATTGCAATGCAGTTGCATTTTTGTTGCATTCTTCAAATTTGTGCACAAAAATATCAAGTGTGGTTTTCATTTTCTTTTGCTATCTTTTCTCCACTTACTTAAATTAAAAGGCTTCCAACAATAATTCAATTTAAACTAACTTTTTGCTAGCCTTTTTATCTAATAACACACACATAAAATAACAAGAATAACTAAGTATAAAGGGCAAATAATCTCATAAATGAGAATTATCAGTATGGCACGAGGCTATACCAGAGAGGGGTGGGGCTTAGGGTAAGGTGAGTGGGCACTTAGCTAATGGACGTGAATGTTCGAGTTGAGCAAGAGCCTGTGAGTTAGGGCAAAGCTCTTCTGTGCATGATTGTGAACTTCGTGGGCTGCTTACTGAGTATATTTATACTCACTCGTGCTATTTTGTTTGTGTCTTTGCAGATGGCACACAACCACGAGGCGGGTGACAAAGTCGAGGACTTGACGAGGCTATGGAGACACCACCAAAAGTTTCTAACACCACCAAAAGTTTTTTTCCCTGTGTGTAGTGTCTAGTTTTATATCTTTGTGATTTGTTGTGTAGTTGGCCTGTAAATTCTAAATATCTCTTGTTTCCGTTTGTTTGATAGAATTCATTAGGTCTTGTGTTTGATATTGGTTGAGCTCAACATATTATTAGTAGTTTGGTGGATGCTGAGTTTGTACTCTGAAACTTAGAAGTGTTTTTATTCTTATTAGGTCTTTGTAAATTCTGGTTTTCTAATAGTTACGTCGTATGCTGCCAAAATTTCTAGCATGAGCAGGGTAACTAAGTCGTGCTTTCTCATTTAGGTTGTACAATTGTTAGGGTCGTTACATAAGAGGAGAGAGAAGAAGAAGACAAGGGAGGAGAAGAAAAAGAAGGGTGTTGACGTCGACGAGAATGAGGGACACCAATGTTGGTGTCAGAGCTCGAGGAAGGGGAAGAGGGCATAGGTGGGTAGGGAGTGGAAGGATAAAGGGGAAGGGGAAGGGGAAGGGGAAGGGGGTGGGGGGGAGAGAAAGTTTTTTTTTAAAAAGAAAATATCATTATTATTTAAACTTTAAAATTATTTTTTATTATATTTTAATTTAAAAATATGTAGCGTCAGCTTCTCTGTTAGTAATTAGATGAATAAGGGACTAAATTGAATAATTTCCTAAACTTGGGCGACTTCATTGTATGATTTTGAAACCTAGGGATGAAATTGACCTATTGTCCAAACTTTAGGGACCAAAAAAGATAATTGATCCAAATTAATAAACTTTCGTCTATATAGAATTTTTAATAATGTACACTCCAATAATTCCTTTTGCAACTTATTTTGAAAGATAGGTGATAGCTCTTCCACACAAATCAAGAATAAATAAGAACAAAGTGAATATGTTGATCCTTCCCTAAAGATCTAGTGTTGACCTTATTCGTCCTATCCTATCATACGCTTTACTCAAATCAAAAGCAACATATTCACTTGTTGGGACTAGCCCCCCAAAATTTGTGAAATTTGTTTTTATATATATCATATGCACAAGTATTTTCTTGTTTAAAAATAAATGTATGTATAAGTTATCAACTAAAATGGTAAGAATTTGTCAAAAAAAAAAAAAAAATACAAAAAACAAAAAACAAAAATGTTAAGAAATCATGCTTAAAATGTAACACCCGGTTTAAAATTATTGGTTTTAAAATTTTATTAAATTTAAAAAAAAATTATTATTATCAAATTATTAAAGTTATATTTTTTTAATCTTTTATTTTTATTTTTTTTTCTTTTCTCCATCCTTATCCCTCCCCCTCTCGTCCTTTCCCTCCCCTTCTGTCTCTCGTCCCCCTCCTACGATCTCCCCTTTTTTCTCTCAGCCCCCCGATCTCCACTCTTCCCTTTTTGTTCCTCGTCCTCCCCTTCCCCTTCTGCCTCTCGTCCTCCCCCTCCTCTCTGTCTCTCATCCTCTCCCTCCCCCTCTGTCTCTCGTCTCCACCCTCGATCTCCCCCTCTGTCTCTCAGCCCCCCCTGTTTCCCTTCTCTCCGACTCCCTATCTTCATCTCTCTCTTTCTCTCTCTTTTCCATTTTTCTCTCTCTTCCGTCTCTCCTTTTCTCTCACTCATTTCTTGGGGTTTGGAAACTTTTCGGTATTTCCTAGAGTATTTAACGATTTTAAAGGTAGAATTTGGGCATTTTGGAGTTCGATTCGGTGTGGGCTTGGCTCGTTTGATAGTGGGTAAGCATTTTAGTTTCGGATTTAAGATATTTAGTGAGTTAATTGCCTATTTAAGCAACTTTTGGGTAGTTTCGGGTTGACCCTTGGTTTATTGGACTTACTTTAGGATTAACCATCATGGTTGGAGACTAATTCATCCACTTTGGGGCATTCTGAGCATTAATCCAGCAACTATTATTTACTGTAGTTGGTAAGTATTAATGTTCAAGGCATTTGGTAAATGGTCGTTCGGGGCCAAGCAAGTTTTAAGAAGTGGATTTTGTTTTATTTGAGTTATTATTGTGTAATTGGACACTTTTTATGCATGTTAGAAGTTTGACATTGGAGGTGGTATATACTTGGACGGTCTCTCTCTAATTTGTTGAGGGTAAAGCTAACGCCATCCTAAGGAGACGAAGTAATCGTTTTTGAGTTGGTCGGAAAGGGGTAAGTAGCCATTTGGACTTATTTGTTAAGGATTCGAATATAAAAATTGTATGTAAGGCAAGTATAGCATGCTTGTAAAGACACTTTTGCTTAATTGTTGGTGATGTGTAAGATGTTGAACTAAATCTTTGGTTGTGTTTGTGAACTTCGAATTCAAGAAGTGGGTGTGGATCAGACATGGTGACTGGTTTGGTATTGTGAGGTTTTCTTGGAGTTTTTAAGAGTGTGGTGAATGATCAAAAGCTTGTCAGTCTAGTGCCACCTACTTTATTCTTTTTCCTCGTTCGAGCATGTATTCCTAGGAGGTAGAGGTAGAGTGGTGAGCATGAGCCCAGAGTGGTGAGAGTGGTGAGAGTGGTGAGGGTGATGATGATGTTAGCATAGGGGCGATATCCCCAGAGTGATGATGATGCTAGCATAAAGGCGATGTCCCCAGAGTGATGAGTTAGGGGGTGATTCCCCAGAGTGGTGAGATAGGGGGTGTTTTCCCCCAAAGTGTTGAGCGTGAGAGTTGTCTCATTCTTTGCATTATACTAGCTTAGGATACATGACTCGCATGTATAGCACGTGATAATGCCAAAGGGAAGTGAGCCTGAGGTAGGGTGAGTAGGCACGTAGCTAACCGAGGTGAATGTTTGAGACTGAATTAAAGTATGTGTGTTAGGGTGATATTCTCTGTTGTTGATTTTAAGTTTTGGACCCTTAAGTGGGTTACTTACTGAGTATATTTATACTCACTCGTACTACTTTGGCCGTACCTTTTCAGGTGGCGCTCATTAGCGAGGTGGGTGACGAGACGACGACCTGACGAGACTATGGGAATGCCACTAGATTTCTCCTAGGCTCTTTTCGTTGTATACACTTTTGTTAGGTCGTTTTCTTGTTAGCTTGTAAATTCAGTTTGTAAGTTGTACTTTTGCCTTCCTTGTATATTCTGGTTTTGAGATGTCTTTTGCATTCATATATGTGGTTGTGATCTCAACCTCTTTTGTGAAGTTTGGTGAGTGCTGAGTGTTCCTTTAAAATCTTAGAAGTGTTAAAATCTTAGGGTCGGTACATAAAAATATTTCTAATATTTGTTTTGTTCTGTTTGTTTATCATAGAATTTGGAACCTAATCGCACATTAATTAACGTGGTTAGGTATTAATAAATCTCCATCTTTTTGTTGTACTAAAAAAAATTCTCCATCTTATTTGTTGTTTGATCTTAATATATATGTTTGTGTGTGTTAAAAAACTCTCAATATATATGTGTGTGTGTGTTAAAAATACCATTTTGGATCTCTCTTTCAAAAAAAAAAAAAACCATTTTCGATCTCATTCCATTTTAGTCCTATAATTTCAAATGTCCAAATTTAGTCCTTATACTTTCAATAAATCTTAAAATTAACATCCTTATTGTTAGTTTGGAGTTAATTTTGATCAAATTTGGTAAAATAATAATAATAATTTTCATTCAAGAAAAAACTCAAATGTGAATATGTTTCCAAAATTTATAGAAGGCTAATGAATATTTTTTTGGAAAAATTAACAATAAACTAACCATAGAGACTAATTTTAAGATTGATTGAAAGTACATATGAACTATAATAGAATTACAAGTCTCAAAATGATATTTTAACCATATATATATATAAGTATATTAGAGATTTAAAATTTAACATAAGATAGGTTTTTTTAGTTCAACAAATGTTGGATGTGGAGATTGAACCTTCGGCCTTAGAAAAGGTAACACGTATCTTATCTATTTAGCTAAGCTCAACCATAAAAATGATGAATGACATGGTGAAATTTTTTGGGTTAAATTACAAGTTTAGTCCCTAAACATTTAGGGTTGTGTCTAATAACTTTAAACTTGTCTACTTGGTCACTAAACTTTTAATTTTGTGTCTAGGTCATTGACTTATTAGACATTATTTAAAATTCACGAACTACAAATTTAAAAGTTTATGAATATATTAGAAATTTTGTAAAATTTAAGGATCTATTATACACATCAGGACTAAATCTGCAATTTAACCAAAATTTTATGCACCAATTTAGATGTGGGTGTGATTCAACTCATTTATATTTTTCTGTATCATCCATTCTTGAAACTTCGATATTAGTCATCCATTTGTATTGAACGCTCTACAATTTTTTGGGTCTTACCATTCGACTAGTTTAACATTGTTATTTGTCCCTAAAAAATGTTGGTAAAAGTTAAAAGGATTTAAAAGTCATAGCTTTGGAATTTTAAAACTATATAAAAGACAAATAGATATATATAAAAAAATTTCCTCTATTTGGGATTATAGCCATGCCAACAACCTTGTCTCCCTCATCTCTTTAATTTGTTTGCGAAAGCCACTGGTTTAAACATCAACTACAAAAAAAGTGAGGTACTAAGAGTTAATCTTACAATGATGAAATAGATGGTTTAAGAGTTAGCTTGCTCTTTTTGGACTCCTCTTATAGAGCATGTTTGTAAAAAACTACGGCTCTGTTTGATAACTATTTAATTTTTAGTTTTGGTTTTGAAAATTAAGTTAATAAAATATTATTTTTACATATGAAATTCTTGTTTTATTATCTACTTTATGTTTTAAAAAATCAAGTCAAGTTTTGAAAACTAAAAAAAATAGTTTTTACAAACTTGTTTCTGTTTTTAAAATTTGACCTAAAAATTCAAATGTTTCTTTAAGCAATATGGAAATTATGATAAAGAAATGGTAGGAAAAAAAGCATAAATTTCAACGATCAAAAATAAAAAATCAAATGATTATCAAATGAAGTCTACATAACTAAAAGTTACCTTTTTATTTTCAAAGGAGGGCAACTTACACTAATCCCAAGCTACTTTGTCTAGCTTACTGTTCTTGTTTTTTAAATTGGGCAACATTTTAAAAGCTATTTAAACTATTATCAAATGAAATCTTAAAATATAACAACATATATTATACATGCATTGCACATACAAATTTTCTAATATATATAGGATAGAGGTATATACGAACTTATTGGCAATTATATTGATTATAATACTATGTCACCTATTTTTTTAATATCCAAGTTTCAATTATTGATGCTCTCCCAAAAATATAGAGATAAAAATAAATAAATAACAAACATAACCTCCAAATTATATATATATATATATATATATATATATATATATATATATATATATATATATATATATATATATATATATATATATATATTTATTTATTTATTTATTTAACTGAGAAAAAGGTTACAATATTGACCCAAATGATATATAATATATAATGGAGCCTCATTTTAATTTTCTATCAAAAGGTCGTTTTATTTTTCCTACAAAAAAGAGGCAGATGATTCAGAGATGTGGATGTGACTATCTTTTGTTATGGTTCCTCTTTCATTTAGAAAAAGGTATGCTGACCAAAACAAATCTTTTGCTATGATTTTCTTTTATTTAACACAAATAATTAATTTTAATCAAAACTTAAACAACATAACAAAACTTACTAAACTTACCAAAACTTATAAACATAACAACAAAATTTATCACAAACAATTAGTCAAACTTATCAAAACTTATATACATAACAAGTAATCCTATGGAACAAATAGAATGGATGAGTTTAATTGTTTGGTAAGTTTAATAACTTTTCTTACATTCTTAAATTTTGATTAAGTTTAATTGTTTGTGTGTAATTGTTTATGAGTTTATTTGTGAGTTCATGATATAATAATAGAGATGTTTAGTAAACATCAATAATTCAATTTGTGAAAATGACAATAATAACCCACTAATCAAATAAATTTAAGACTATATTTTATAAAATTAAAACTTTGGAATTGAAGTTTGCTTCTTTAATTAAGTTTCTCTCTATATATATTTCTAGAATAGATAATTTGATAGTTACATTACATTGTAAATAAAAAGGAAAAAAGAATTTCTACTTAAAAGCAATCGAAGTAGATCCAGCCCAGATTTGAAAATCGAAGTAGATCGACTTAAATCTAAGAAGATTTAGTGTATAACTCCAATCAGATGCAAAAAACTCCAGCCACGAACAGCTACCATATTGGCTACTGACGACCCAACTCATGGCAACAACTCACGCTTCAAATTTGTTATCAACAGTGTCAGATCTGCTACCCACAACTTCCACAGCCTCATATCTGCTACCGACGAGCAACCCACAGTGAATGACAAACCAATGGTGAATGACTGACCCATTGTGAACCAACCATGACGAACGGCGACTGTAACCCATGAAGCTATGACAATGAGGGAGAAAAAGTTGTGATGGCAGTAGTGAGAAAACGTCGATGAGAGAGAAGAAGTTGCAATTTAAAAAGTGAATGGTAAAAGAGTTTTAATGTCGGTCATTCACCGACATAAACTATATAAACAATGTCGGTTATTGACTGACATTGAAACTCAATTTTTTCTTTTCTTTTTTAATCTTTGGGCGATTTTCTTTTATTTGTCATGGTTTCTATGTGTGTTGTTTTTAGACCATCATTATATGTCAAATTTGTTGTAGTGTTTAAGTGGGCAAAGAAAAAAATTTCAACTTATAACTTTTAAGAAAAGACAGTAATAGCTGATTATTTGATTATTTGAGTTATATTTATATCAATTTATGTTATTTTTATTTTAATCATGGTATAATTTTTAGAAATTACAAAAGTACAATTGTTTTCCAATTTTATCTTAAATAATTCACTAACTTATTTTAGTAGCAATAGATGGATTATGTTAGACTATACCTAATTATTTGATTAATTGAGTTATGTTTATATGAATTTATGTTATTTTGTAATGCTCGTCTTATTTACAGGGGTTAATTTTGAATTTTGGAAATTAAGTTGGAATAATTTCTATTAGATAATTTGAATTTTGAATTATTTGGAAGTTGGAATGAGAAAAGGGGCATATTTGGAAATGAAAAGTTTGGTTAAGGACATTTTTGGAAAAGAAATTAAAAGTTTAAAAAAATATATATATCTTCTTGTTCTTATCTTCTTCCTCCTCCTTATCTTCCTTCTTCTTCTCTTTATCTCACCATCCTCAACAAACACTCTCTCTCGTTGGTCTCTCTCCTTCCCGTCGGTATCTCTTTCTCTCTCTCTTCCATCGAGCTATTGCAAGCACAGAGACTGTGCAATCTGAACCGCCGTCGCACGCCCTCATCGGACGAAGCTGCTATTGCACGTCGCCGCTGGATCTGCCGTTCTCGATCGCCGTTGCTGCTGTCTACACGCCGACCTGCACGCCTAGCCTCACCGAACAGAGCAGCAAGCTGCTGTTTCCTAGTCCAACTGCGAAATCTCTCTCTCTCTCTTGGTTTTCTGCACAGACAGTAAAGTTCGTGAACCAAGTTATTTTCGTTATTCCTCACCTGTCATGCTAAAAGAATGAAGAAGTTCGAGAGTAATCAAACTAAGAGTTGATTAGTGATGAACGAGGAACCCCAAATGAAAGAACTATTAAGAAATGGAAAATAGGGATAACAAGGGGATTGATGTTTCGGGGAGTCATTTGAGATTTTGGAAGTGGATTGGCCCCGTACGTGTAGTTTAATTTAGTTACATTTCTCTTCGCAGTCGTGATGTGCCTTATGTTCCTCTCTCGTTGAGGAAAGGTTTTGCTCGGTGATGGAAAAAGGGGACTTGATGGTCTTAGTAAAGGAAAAGAAAGGTGATATAGAAAAGTTATGTTTGTCTCAAGAAACGGAAAAAGGGAATGGTTATGTTGAGGCTTCTAGAACTCAAGTATGGTGTGCTTTGTGGATAGAAATCCTTTAATGTGGCGAAAGGAATTTGGTTAGTAGTTGAAACTCAGAACTTCATAAGTTTTGGCTACAGGCAAGTGCTTGAGACTTTGGTTATGGAACTGAGTTAGTATGTGAGATTTTTCTCCTAAAGTTAGTGTTTAACCCTGTGAAACTCAAGTATTCAAAGAGAACTTCTGTAAGGCTCCGTCTTAGGCTTGCAAAGGAATTGAAGGAAAACAATCTCTTAGTTGGACTTCATTGTTGACCTTAGTTGCTAAAAGACTAGAAGTGGAACCAAAAAGGGTGGTTCGAGTATTAGCGACTCCAGTGGATGAAGTTAAGGAGGTAACAGTGGAAGTCTGGATCAGATAGAAATGAATTTGGAGGCCGAGGCCGTGGGAGGTGAAACCCAGATGGCGATTCAAATGATGGTGACAATGCGGATAAACTTGCAAGCTGGAGTTCGGGTTTGGATGACAATAGAGTTTCGAGTAGTGGTGGTTGTGCAAGGTCCTAGAATTGAGGAAGTGAATGGAAGAGCCAACAACAGAGTTGGAATTCGAGCAATGATGGTGGTGATAAGTTGAGTGTTCAAGGATCAAGTTGGAAGGCGACACCAAGAGAAATGAGCAAAATAATTGGAAAGTACTAAGTTGTCCTTGAGGCGTGAATCAAACCTATGGTTGGAATGGAGGAACTGAGAATCAAACAACAAATAAGGATGTGAATACAGGTGCTAGCAATACTGCAAGTTGGGGGTAAAGCTAGCTTTGCAGATAGAGGAAAGTTGTCACCTGGTTGGGGTCAGTGAATCGATGGTAGCATCTCAATTCAAGTGCGAGCTCTAGTCTTGTTAATGACCTTCCTAAGACTCGTGGTATCAAGGGATCAGTTTCAATGGTTCATACAAGAATAGAATCGGTAACCAAATGGTTTTGTGTAGTAATGCCTCAAACTTAGTTGACTCAATGGTGTAGTGGTTCGTTTGGAGTGAGGCTTATGAAACGAGCTTTTAAGATCTCAAGCATGGTTGGACTTTCAGTGTCAGATCTTTCTGTGGAACTGGAGAGTTGTTGTCTATGGAGATAATATCGCGAAAGGGGTTGGTTGAGTCTTAGTATAGCTTGGTAAGGTGATCTTTGCTCCCTGTCAGTTGAAGGTTTACGAATGCAACTACTCGACCTATGGTTTGGTAGGGGTAGCTATGACTTTGCTTTGAAAGATTTCAAGGCACTATTGGTGTCAGAAGAAGGTTTGAAACCTTTCGTAGCCTTATGAACCTAAAGTATTGTTCATCCATGAGTTGAGCATGTGGCAGCTTAGATCGTTTGAGTTATTAAGAGTTTATGATGACAAGTTAAGCTGTCACAAAATGGAAGGGGTGTGGAGTTCGCGGTTGGTGGTTTTGTATCCTTGATGGTGGCATGATGAAAGGAGTTTTGAGGTTCGAACAAAAGGAAAGGTAACTGATGTTTGGTTGGGTCGTTTGAGATGTAGACAAGTTACTTAGAGCTTTTCTAAGACTAGCCACTTTCGAGGACGAAAGTTTTCTTACGGTGGGTAGAATGTAACGCTCGTCTTATTTACAAGAGTTAATTTTGAATTTTGGAAATTAAGTTGGAATAATTTCTATTAGAAAATTTGAATTTTGAATTATTTGGAAGTTGGAATAAGAAAATGGGCATATTTGGACATGAAAAGTTTGGTTAAGGGCATTTTTGGAAAATAAATTAAAAGTTTAAAAAAAATATATATCTTCTTGTTCTTATCTTCTTCCTCCTCATTATCTTCCTTCTTCTTCTCTTTATCTCACCATCCTCAACAAACACTCTCTCTCGTTGGTCTCTCTCCTTCCCGTCGGTATCTCTTTCTCTCTCTCTTCCATCGAGCTATTGCAAGCACAGAGACTGTGCAATCTGAACTGCCGTCGCACGCCCTCATCAGACGAAGCTGCTATTGCACGTCGCCGCTGGATCTGCCGTTCTCGATCGCCGTTGCTGCTGCCTACACGCCGACCTGCACGCCTAGCCTCGCCGAACAGAGCAGCAAGCTGCTGTTTCCTAGTCCAACTGCGAAATCTCTCTCTCTCTCTCTCGGTTTTTTGCACAGACAGCAAGGAAAAAGCTGTTTCGGGGTCATTTTCCAGCGAGCTTAGTGTTCGATCAAGCCGTGTATTGGTTAGAATTGGAATGGGTAAGTATTCCGAGTTTGAATTTAATCTATTGGTTGGTTATGCTTGTGAATTTGAGTTATCCATAAAGTTTGGAATTTATTTTAGATTACCCATAGCCTTTGGATTTTAAATATATGAATTTAGACCCTTTGGAAGTAAATCAACAAGCTTTTGGTTCATGGGTAAGTGTTCCAACAATGATTCGAATTGATTTAAGAGTGTTAAACTGAATTTTAAGGGCTTTTTGTGGAAGTTTGGGACTGTTTTAGTGTTTTATAATTTACCCATAACGCGTGAGACCTTACTCAAGGTTACCAATTATGTTAGAAAGCCCATTGTGATTGGAGAACTAATTGTTAAATTTTGATTAACTTGTTATAATTTTCAGCAAGCTTTGGAGTCTAAATTTGGGCAAGAATCAAGCTCGTAAATTATTTATTCGGCTTAGGTAAGTAGTCATTTGGATTTAAGCCATTTAAATTCCTTTTTGATTGAAATGTATGTTTGATAGTTTGTTAATTTTGAAAGCATGCTTGAAAGCGGTGATTATGAGATATGAAAAGGTTAGTGGTTATGTTTAGAAGTAATCTTGAGCTAAAACGGCCTAAGTTGTGGTCATAAAGGAATTAGTGGCTTAAAGTTTCAAGTTTAGTATGTTAGCATATGAACCTCTTTAAGAATTTGTTCGAGGTTGTAATTGGACAAGTTTGGACATGAATGTAGTGATTTGTGAATAGTCATTCTTGCCTAAATTATGAGTATGTGCGCGATGTCGTAGTTGGTTAAATCAATATAAGAATTATCGTGCTGGGCTTAAGATTGCCTGAAACTTGTTGCTACTCTAGTTAAGGGATTCAAAGTTACAAGTGAATGGATGAAAATGTGCCTGGGGTTATAAATGAATTTGATTATAACTTACCCTTGTAAGTATAAATGTGTGGATAGTTGTGTTAAACTAAACAGTTGCAATCGTTTGGACTTCTGAGATGTTTGGTTAGCTGTGGAGTGTAGAAAACTTGAATTTTTGATTGATTGGTTGATTGGGTTCAATGCTTTTGGGTTCAGGTTGGGTTAGAGGCTGAAGTAGAGCACCCTAAAGTTATGCAATACTCAGGGTCGAGGACCGTATCTTATGTGTTCAGAATGGTCTTATGTTTGGGCTGATTTAACGAGTTTTGGATGGGTCCGATTGTGAGTAAAGGGTAGTTGGTCGACCATATTTCTAAAATGTTCAGGGGATTGAATTCTGGATTAAGTGAATGAAGGGTTATATGCCACTAGCATATGTATGGGCTATGGCTACGTGTAGTTCTTGTTTGAAAGTACCATTGAACTAGAGTATAAGTTCTCACGTGAGATTTGTGGTTGTGATCTATAGTGAAAGGTCACAACGATGCGATTGTGGTTGTTTATGGAAGGTGGGCCTGGGTCATATGCTATGAATAACTTCTTAAAAGAATGAGAAGTGGGTCGTTTTAGTGCTGGCCTAGAAAGTAGGTAGCCTTTCTGATTGGTCCGTGAGGAAGTGTGTCTCGCCTATATGTATATGAGGTGTAAGATGTTGTAATTGTTGAAAGGGCTTGAGGGTTGCTTCCTCTCTTTGTTTATATGAATTAGGGGGTGGTTCCCCATTAACAGTGTTTGAAACCTTTGGGCCAGCTTGTGTTCGTGATTTGGGTATGATGGATGAATGTGGTAAGGTGGATTGACCCAAAAGGTTCCAAACGGGTTGTGAAAGTACGAAAGCCCGTTAGATTGGTGCTACCTACCCTAATTCTGTTGTTTCGTGCTAGTTTGTAAGCCTAGAACGCATGTGATGTGATGAGCATAGGGATGCGTTCCCTATTGCCGTGTGCTAGCTTAGGGGTGATTCCCCAGTATGATGAGCATAGGGATGCGTTCCCTATTGCCGTGAGCTAGCTTAGGGGTGATTCCCCACTGTGTTGAGCATAGGGAATGTGTTTTCCTATTGCATGTATTCTAGTTTCGAGGTAATTCTCCTTTGAGATGAGCGTGAGGATTGCTATCTTCACGAGATTGGATTCTAGGTTACAGTACTCGCAGTTATGACATGAAGATAGGGTCAGGAAGTGGTAAATATTGTGGAAGGATAATTGGACTTTTAGAATAACAGAATGAAGTATTTGAAATCTAAGCAGGAGTGTGAGTAAGGGCAATTTTCTTCTTGGTATGATTTCTTTAAACATTGGACCCTTGAGTGGGCTACTTACTGAGTATGTTTATACTCATCCTTGCTATTTTGTTTGTTTTGCAGATTGTGCACATTCACGGGGTGGATGACGCAGGCGACGACTTGACGAGATTATGGAGACTCCACCAAAACTTTTTTCCCTGTTTAGCTTTTAGTTTTGTTTCTTTGTTCCTTGATGTGCGTTTGGTTGTAAATCCAAAATATTCTTTGCTTTCGTGTATTTAGTTAGAAGCTCTTAGGTTTGACTGTTTGTTGGTTGAGCTCAGCACTATGTATCGTAGTTTGGAGGGTGCTGAGTCTATTTCCTGAATTTTAGAAGTGCTCATATCTCTTTCCAGGTCGTTGTAAATTTTGGTTTCTCCTAGTTACGCCGTCATGCTGCCGAAATTTCGGCCATGGACGAGGTAACTAGGTCGTGCTTCCGCATTTAGAGAGTCGTAGGAATTGGGGTCTTGACATATTTTCATTTTAATCATGTATAAGTTTTAGAAATTGCAAAAGAAGTACAATTGTTTTCCAATTTTATCTTAAATTATTCGCTAACTTATTTTAGTACCAATAGATGGATTATGATAATTCGACATAATTTCATACTTTCACTTAATTTCATACTTCTATGTTGTCAACTTTTTTTTTTTTTGAAATGTATGTTGTCAATTATTAATAGCATATATTTCTCAAAAAAAAAAAAAAACTATTAATACCATATAGTTATGTATTTATTTATTAAATCAACTAATGATTTTTAATTGTTTTATCAACATAATCTTTTTATACATAATAATATTTCAAATATTATAAAATTTTGTACTTAGATCAATATCATTTTTTAAATTAATCATTTGGCTTGTATACCAACTAAACTTAAAAAAAATAATAATAATAAAAATCCTTACGGCTTGCTTGAATCAACGAATCATAAATGATTTGTTTGAAACATTAAAAACAGTATTGTATTAAAATAAAATAAAATAAAATTTATGTCAATGAAGATGGCGAAAAGCCACTCGTCAAACATACTTATCAATTGATGAATAAATTTATGTAAACGTAAAAAGATTGATTTAGATTTTTTTTTTTTTTAAAGATATAAAGATTGATGCACATACCAAATAAGGTTGGATTACGACAAATAAATTATTTTAAAATGAGCTAATGAAATTGTTTATTCAAACATTTTGTGCTGACCATGCAAGTATACTTATTTATCAAAATAATATAAAAATAAAATTCAAGTTAAAATATATTGTGGTTTGTCCTCGAATGTTTGTTCATATGTTATTTTAGTCTTCCTATTTTAAACTATTTCGATTTAGTTTATAAATAGAGTTTTTCTTTTTCTTTTTCTTTTTTATTTTGAGTTCGTTTATAAATAGAGTTTGTATATTAATCTTGTTGATATCACTTGTCATGATTTACATAAAACAACATCTGCATCTAAAAAGAAAATATATGTTATTAAATATTAATGGTCATTTGTTTATGTTCATTATTGAGGTCACGTAATTACAAGATACAACAAAATAAGAATGATGATGTAATTTATTTTGGTTTAAATATTATTTTTTCCTCATACTTTTAGTTTTTGTTTATTTTGGTTTCTGTAATTTCAAAATCACTCATTTTTATCTTTGTACAATTTTTAATTATCCATTATAGTATCTATACTTTCAAAATGTTCGTTTTCGTTCATGCACTTTTTAATGGGGACTGTAGTCACTTTTAAAAAGTATAAGAACTTTGGCTCCTTTTAAAAAGTATAGGAGCTTAAAATGGATGTTTTATAAATATGGATACCAAAATGAACAAAGTTAAAAAGTTTAAAGACTAAAATAGTATCTAAACCATTTATTTTATAAGGTATGATTTTTTTTGCCTTTTCTGAATTCAAGGACGTAGGTGTAGTTTCAAACATTTGATGCTTAAGACATATGCATAATACATTATATGGATTAGTTGAGGAGAGATTTTTGGAGAAGACTGAGACAATATGGCTAGTGGTTTTATATTGAATGATATAGAAGATAGAAAACAAAAGTTATGATCGTTTCACCATGCATATGAGAGTTTAGAGGATGCAATCACAATTTGGTGACCACGTTGGAATAATTTTCGCTAGTTGATATAGTATATGAATTAAACTCAATATCATATTATTATGGTTAAAAAACACTTTTAGTCTCGAAACTTTCATGAAAGTAACAATTTAGTTCATATATACATTTTAGTTTGTAACGCTTTATTATTTGTACTTTCAATTATGTAATAATTTTAGTCACTGTACTTTAAAATTTGTAACTACTTAATCTTTTTTGTGAAAAATATTAATAAGATTTAATGGAATTTCTTACATATATAGATCAGAAAACTAATTAGGGACCAAAGATGTTTATAAATTATTAAAAACTAAGTTGTTACCTAATAAAAATTGGCAGTTAATTTTCATGAGATTTTTTAAAGTAGGGATTAAATTGTTACAAATTTTAAAGTATAAAGACTAAATTATTACAAACTAAATTTTAAGAAATAAATTGCTACTTCCATAAAAGTTAAGTACCAAAATATGTTTTGACTTATTATTATTTACTTACAAGTTTGTTTTCTTAAATAGTCCAAACATCGAAATAAGATTGATTTTGAAAAATAAAAATGGACAAATTTGAAGTACCAAAATTATATTTAAACATCTCTACTATAAAGATAAGAAAGTTGAGAATATTTTTGGACATATTTATCCTTGATATAATTTGAAATTTTCAAATCTACCTCTAGTAATGATAAATTATACTTTATTTATTTAATTACTTTTATTAAAATTAAAATAATATTTATTTTTTAGAATTAAAGAGAATGGCATTAAATGAAAAATATTCTTGAAATTTGATTAAAAATTTTAAAATAGGAAATTTAGGCCCAATTTGATAACCATTTGATTTATGGATTTTAGTATTTGAAAATTAAGCCTATAATACTACTTCCACCTATAGGTTTCTTACTTTGTTATCTATTTTTTACACGTATTTTTAAAAACCAAACGAAGTCTTGAAAACTAAAAAAAGTAGTTTTTGAAAAATTGTTTTTGTTTTTTGAATTTGGCTAAGAATTCAAATGTTTCTTTAAGAAAGATGAAATCCATTGTAGAGAAATTGGGAGAAAACAAGTTTAATTTTAAAAAACCAAATAGTTATTAAACATGGCCTTAATTCTATGTTATTGTTCGGAAAATTGCATATATGAAAATTTAATACAAAATAATAGCAAATCTAGCACAATTTAAAAGTATTTACAAATATGGAAAATTTTTAAGTCCTATCAATATGTATCACTAACTGAAGTCTATCAATAATAGACCTACCAATGATTGAGGTCTATTAATAGACCTATCTTATAGATTTATCAATGACTGAGGTGATCTATCAGTGATAGACTTATCAATGACTGAGGTCTATCACTGAGAGACCTGAATCACTGACTAAGGTCTATTAGTGATAGGTTATTATTATTGATTGTTTACATGGTCGTTTGTTATTATGTTTATTACTGATATACCATATGATCAATAGAATATAAAAGGGTAGATAAGTAATATTTTACTTCATTTACTATTAGATTATTGCTTGCAAGTTCATTTTTGTTTAGGTTTATTATGGATATACATTATCAATAAAATAAAAATACTATATCAATTATATTTAACTTTTATTTTCTATCTATGTTTATTTGTATGCTCATTTGTTATTAGATCTATCACTGATATACCATATCAATAGAATTAAAAATAGTATATAAATGATATTTGAAATTGTTTTCTATCTATGATTATTTGCATGTTCATTTGTTATGAGGTCTATCATTAATATATCATATCACTTGATTAAAAAAGATAAATTTGTGGTATTTACCCTTTATTTTCTATCAGTGATTGTTTGCATACCCATTTATTTTTAGATCCATCGTTGATGTATCATATCAATAAATACAAAAAAAAAGGTGTATTAGTAATATTTGGATTTGTTATCTATCAATAATTATTTACATGCTTCTTTTCTATTACGTATATCTTTAGTAACTATATCAAGAGAATTAAAGGAAAAAATGTATATAAGTAATATTGCACTTAGTTTTCTACTAATTTTTGTTTGCATGTTTATTTGGCTTTTAAGTCTATTACTAACATACCTTATCAATAGGAAAAAAAGGTATATAAGTGACATTTATTAATTTTTATTTTCAATTTGTAATAGTTAATATGCTTATTTCCTATTAATTCTATCACTATATACCATATTAATAGAATTAAAAATGATATATCAATGATATTTTGACCATTTTTTCTTTCTTTCAATGATTGTTTGCATGCTCATTTGGTTTATCATATCGATATAGCATATATCAATATATTAAAAATAGTAAATCAATGATAACTTAATATCCATAACAAAAAAAAAAATTGATAACAAATAACAATAAATTATATTACTAATAGCAATGTATCACTAATATACTATTTTTTATATCTATTAGCGTTATATGTGTATAAATGATAAACATCTATCATTGATAGATGACGGAGAAATTGTCTATCAATGATAAACATGAAAATGTTCTATCAGTGATAAACATAAAAATAGTCTATCAAACACAGAAATGATTGCTAATAGGCATAAAAATAGTCTATAAGTAATAAAAGCTATCACTAGTGGAGATATTAATAGTCTATTGATAATAGACATAAAAATTGTTTATCAGCAATAGACATACAAATAGTCGATTATTGATAATCAGTGATAGATATAAAAATGGTCTATCGGTGATAGAGGTCTATCGCTGAAAGACTATAAAAATAGTCTACACTATCAAAGTGGTATATTAGTGATGAACCTAAAAATTAAAAAAATTGTTATATTTGCAAATTGATTATTTGTGTGATATATTTGCAAATTTGACAATCAATTTTGCCACCCATTACAATTATCATTTTTTTTTTAAAATTAGGTAACAATTCGATAGCAATTACAACTACGATCAAATGAAGTCTTAAAATATAAAAACATACGTTAAAATACATCATACATGGATTGCACATATAAATTTTCTAATATATATATAGGATAGAGGTATATATATATGAGCATATTGACAAGTATATTGATTATACTATGTCACCTCTTTTTTTTAATATATACATGGTTCAATTATTGATGCTCTCCCAGAAATATAGAGAACAATACAATAAATAACAAATATAACCTTCAAATTAAAAAATATATATAAAAAAAAAGAAGTAGAATAAAATTACAATTGAGTAGAATAAAATTATAATTTAGCAAGACTTGGTCGGTTAGAAGAGAAGAAAACGCTGTACTTAAAAAAAAAGGTATATTATTTATTTGACTGAGAAAAAGGTTACAATATTGACCCACACGAGATAATGGAGCCTCATTTTAATTTTCTATCAAAAGGTCATTTTATTTTTCCTACGAAAAGGGGCAGATGATTCAGATGTGAATGTGACTTTACCCTTCAAAAGTTCAATCATTTTCTCTTTAATTTAAAAAAAGGTAAATTGACCAAAGCAAATCTTTTGGTATGATCTTCTTTTGTTTTATATCCAATTTTAATATATAGTTTTATTTATTTATTTTGGTTTATAAAATTTTATACAACATTAAAAAAGATTGCAGTTATATTATTTGATTTTTTTTTTTTAAAAAAAATTGAACAAAGAAAAAATGGAAGCAAAAAAAATGTATGGGAAAAACCATTTTTTTTAAAAAAAACTACAGTTGTTATATTTGATTTGTAAAAAAATAAAAAAATAAAAAAATAAAGAAAAAATAGGGAAAAAAAGGGAAAAAAAAGGAAAATGGAAGAAAAAAGAAAAGGAAAAAAAAAACTTCAGATTTGCATTTTATATATACTACAAGAATTTTGCCATTTTTCGACGTTAATTATCCTAACACTTTAAAAATGGTCAGAAAAAAGAGGAAATACCGACGGTTTAGTACATAGTCGGCAAAAGTGAGGAGAAATACCGACGGTTTAGACAACGGTTGGTAAAAGTGAGGAGAAATGTCGACTGTTTATTAAACAGTCGACAAAAGTGAGGAAAAATACCGACGGTTTAGTAAACGGTCGGTAAAAAGGAGGAAAAATGCCAACTATTTTATAATTGGTCGACAAAAAGAAAGAAAAATGACGGTTGTTTATTAAACGATCGACAAAAGGGAAGAGAAATGTCGACCGTTTATAAAACGGTCGGCAAAAGGGCAAAGAACCGCTGATGATTTGGCGAATCGTCAACGTCTCCCGACTAAATTTTTTTTAATCACTTAAAAAATCACTTTTGCCGACCGTTTACTAAACCATCAGTATTTCTCCTCACTTATTCCGACCATTTACTAAAACGTCGGATTTCTCCTCACTTTTCCGACTGTTTACTAAATCATCAACATTTCTCTTCACTTCTGCCTACTATTTATTAAACTGTAGGTATTTCTCCTCACTTTTGCTTACCGTTTGCTAAACCGTCGATATTTCTACTCACTTTTGCCAACCGTTTACTAAACCATCATTATTTTTCCTAACTTTTGCTGATCGTTCAATCAAACCATCGGTCTTTCCTCATTAAGGGGGCTCGAAAATGAGCCCCCTTTTCCTTCTTCTTTCCCCCCATTTTGCCTCTCCTTCCCCCCATTTTCCCTTTCGTTCCAAAAATTTCCCCCCTTTCTATTCTCTCCCTTCCATCTTCTCCTCCCCCTTCCCTTCTCTCCCATCCACCCACCCATCCTCTCTCCGACCACCGCCGCCTCCCCTTTCCTTTCTCTCCTCTCCCATTCCTTCTCTCTCACCCCCACCCCCACCGCCCCCGCCTAGTCTGTCGGCACGTCGCCACCCACTATTTTCTTTGATTCTTTTTGTCTTCTCTTCCATGCGCCCAACTCTCCGCCACTGCCCAACCGACCGCCGACCACCTCACGTTGCTCCCGCTCCTGAATTTTGGTAATACTGTAAAGTTTTTTATTTTTTTGAGTAGTTAATATACTTGGATTCAAGATTATTTTGCAAATCTATTTAAGTTTATTGTGTTTTGGTTTGTGTAATCTCATATTTGCGAGTTCAAACACTTAGAACTCAAACCAACAAAGTTTCTAACTTCTTTAGTGAAGAAAGTATGTAGAAATCCACTTTTAAACCTTTTCGAAGTCAAACAAAGTATGTTAGATCATTTTTGTAACGCTCGACTTATTCAAGGGCATTAATTTCAAATTTTGGTTTATTTGGTTAAAGGGCTAAGTGGATATTGAGAAGGTTTGAAAGGGTATTTATCGAAGAAATTGGTTGGTAAGTAGGGTATTATGGGTTTTTGTTTAAAAAATAAAAAAGAAAAAAAATATTTCTCTTTCCCTGAACACCTCTCCCTCTTTCTTCTTCTTCTTCTTCTTCTACATCATCTTCTCCCCCTCACCGAAAACCCATCCAACTCTCTCTTTATCTCTCCCTCCAAAAATATCTCTCTCTCTCTCTCTCTCTCTCTCCAATCGCAGCTTCTTCTTTTTCTTCCTTGTGCAACTCTGCCACTGATCAGATCCACACCGCAGTAGCTTTGCACCAGACGTCGTCATCGTCTGCCTCGCCATCGATCGTTGCATGCCTAGTCAATCGCAGCTCGCTGCCACCCCTCAAATCTGTCGCGCCGCCGCTCGCGAACTTAGACCCACTGCACTGCCCTCGTCGGACCCACGTCAGCATGCTGCACCATCGAATCTGCGCAACTTTTCCTCTCTCTTGCGCAATCTGCACATATAGCTAGGGGTGGTGTTTTGGGGTCGTTTTCTAGCAAGCCCAACGTTCGTATAGCTGTGTACAACCCCGAATTAGATTGGGTAAGTATTTCGGTGTTGATTAAAGGTGGTTTTTGATGTTTAAAGGGGACTAATGGTGTTGTTTTGGTTTTCATAAGCTAACCTTTTGTTCGTCGGACTTAATTTCAAAATACCCATAACCTTTGGGTCGTAGATCTACAAATTTGAACAGATTCGAGGTCAAACCAGCAAGGATTCAGGATTGCATTTGGTGTGATTGAGTGGGTAATGCTCTAATGAACCCTTTTGGCTTCAATTTAGAAGTTAAATTATAGGTCCTAATTCTTATAACATTCATGTGTGTAGTTTGGGCTAGTTGGCCAAGGTGTGAAGGCGATTTTGGGATGAAGAATCGACTGGGTAATGCTTCTGAATACTCTAGCGTAAGTTTATAACTTGCAATCACTTAAATCTTCAGTTTGGGTGTTTAAAATATTGAATGTCATTGAAAACTTTTCAATTGGGCGAGAGCTTTTATAAATAGGACCGAGGTTGCCTCGTAGTCATTTTTTTTGTAAGTAGCCTTTGGATTGGCCCTTTAAGTTATTATTTGAATTTGGTTTATGTTTGTAAATTTGTGAATTGTGCAAGCATGCCTGAGTTGTGTTTATGAAGCATGTGTAGTGCCTAAATATGTGTACGTGAGACATGGAGTGTTTGTCTAATTTAATCTTAGATTTACTGTGATGGGCTAAAGGTTGCCTAATCATATAGCTATTGTTGTTAAAGATTCAAAGTTGCAATCTAATAGTTGATTATTGTGATCAGTGTGTAGACCCTTGAATTAGTTTGTGCTTGAGGTTTATGAATGGTGTTTGTGATTGTGTGTAAAACCCTGCATGAGTTTATGCCTGAGGTTATGAATGGTATCCGTGTTCGTGTATGCATAATGGTTTGGATGACTGATTGTGATTGTTTTGCAATGTTTATGAATCTTATTGTAATTCTCTAAAAGTACTTACACATGATTTAATGATTTACTTGGAGTGCACACAAATGTTTGGACAGTCCAAGATGCTTGGTTAGGCTGAGGATTCAGAGTGCTTGAGTTATTAGCTAAATTGTATGTAATGTCTGCTCGAAATGGTTGGATGTGTCTGAGTGCAACAAGCCTAAAAGCTCGAACGATTGGATGAGGTTGGAAAATTAGAACACTTTGGATATATATATATACTATGTTCAGGGCCATTGTTCATGTTTCCTGAGTTTAGAATGGTTCGGAACGTCTTGTGGTGTTTAATATGTTGTAATTGGGTTTGGATGTAAACAGGGGCATAATGACCATTATGGTTCCTAGCATGCTTAGGGAGTTAAAGTTTGAGTGGTATGGTTTGAAGGCTATATATCGCCAGCGTGCATTGGGGCTACGGTTAAGTGAAGTTCAAGTTTAAGAGTGTTGTCAAGCTTGTGCATGAGTCTATGCTCGAGGTTCATGATATGTGGTTAGTGGAAAAAAAAGGTCATGCTCTTGCGATTGTTGTTGTTTGTTGATGTGTGGCCCTGGGTTTATGCTGCTAATAACTTCTTAAAAGAAATAGAAGTGGGTTGTTTTGGCGCTGTTCACATCGTGGGTACTGTTCACGCAGCGCACTATTCACACTGGGGGGTACTGTTCACATTGCCGTCACTGTTCACACCGCCATCACTGTTCATGTGCCGCAGTCTCCCGATCAGCGTTTCGAATCCCGAACAGTGCCACGATTGCGTTATGATTTTGGTAAATTTCGACTCCGATTCAATTTTGGATTAAGCCCTTTAAGTTACTTGTGACTTGGTTATTATTATGAATTTTAAAAGGAAAGCATGAAATTCATAATTAGGAAGCATGCCATATTTAGAGAAATCTTACTATGGGTAAATTAGAATTAAATTTTGACTAAGTTTATGGCTATGTTGGAATAGAGGGCTTAAAGATTTGGAGAATCATGTGTATTATCAAAAGGACTTACTTGAAATAATAGAGGAATGAAATTATGTTATCTTGGTAACTAGTTGGGGGTAAACTTAGCTACCCTAGGTGGGTGAATATTCTTGTTGAAGAATTTAATGTAGTCAAATTCATTGTGGGTTCATGTGTGTATACAGTAATTTGAGTAGTTTGCCTAAGGTTCATGAGTTGAGTAGATCAAGTAATAAGTTCTTTTAAATCATTATAGGTTGAGGTGAAAGAGCTCCATATAAGGAGAAAGCGAACTAATGGAGCCAAGGTAAGGGACTTTATGCCGGTATGCTTAAATGCAAGTTAGGACCTGAATTGAAAAACTACATTTGAAATAAAAAGCTTTTATAAATGTTTTATTATGATTTTTGATGAATTTTAAAATGCTTTATTATATATGAAAATGGATTTTCACTTGTTGATTGCCAAATATTCTTGTGAATGTGATGCATGAGTTATGGTTTATGATTTATGATGAATGATATGAGAATGGTGCCTTGTGTTGCATCATTGAATGAAATTTAAAATGCTTTGGGACCTCATGCATACATGTGTATTTTCATGCTGAAATGATTTTGAAGGCTGTGGCAATTACCCTCCTAAAATTATAGATGCTCATCTAAATGAAAACGAACTTGAAAATGTTAAATGAAAAGGAACCTGAAAGGGTTAAATGAAAAGGAACCTGAAAAGGTTAAATGAAAAGGAACCTGAAAAGGTTAAATGAAAAGGAAAGGTTAGGTTGGGATAATTGTCCACATTAAGCCAAAGAGAAATGTTAAAGGGAAACGTTTCTACTATGAAAATGTTTTAGGTCCCACTAGAGGAAAAAGGTTTTAAAAATCACTTTGTATGTGTTTGCATATCCTGACCCCGATAGTGAGGTCCCTTACTGAGTATTTTAAATACTCACCCTTTTCAAAAATATTTTTCTTTTCAGGCAAAGACAAAGACATATCTTAGGCTATTGACAAGGCAGTTTGCTGAAAGGGTCATGGGTGACTTTGAGGATCATGACTTCCGCATTTAGATAGTGTGTTAGTTAAAACATATTTCGTTTAGTAAACAATGTGTTGTGAAACTATTTCAACTGATTGAACGTTATAATTCATATTATGTTTTGAAATAATTTTTAAAGGGATCCCGAGCATAAAGATTTTTGATTGTTTAAAAAAAAGTTTAATTCTTTCTGTCTTTTACCAAAGATTTTTAAATTCTTCAGCATGCATGTAGTAACGTCCCTAGAAAGTCTAATAGGAAAAGTCGGGTCGTTACAGTTTGTATCAGAGCCCAGAGTTATGGGTTCTGTAGACTTGCTTACATCGTAAGCATTAAGTGTCTCCATGACCAAAGAGCAAACACCTCGTCATCGCCAGGTATGTCATTATTACAAAGTGTTATTATTATTATTATTATTATTTAAAAAAATATTTTGTTTTAAAAATAGAAATAAAAAGTTTTTTTTTATAGATATGATTAATGTGATGTATGAAATGCTTGATTGAGATGCTTGTTGATGTTATGTTCTATTTTGAGTAATGAAAAGGACTGTGTTTAAAATAAGCTTTCTTGGCATAAAACACTTGCTTAAGTGTGAGATTAAAGTAGTCAAGTGTAGACAAGAGAAAGAAGATGAGATATTAAGAGACTAAAGCTTTTCAAAAGTCATTGGTTGATGATGTCTCTTCAGTAAAACTTTAAAGGAATGATATGTTATGGTTAGGGTTACTCTTTGGAAGTTTAAGGTTTTGGTGTACTAAGGTATTTGTGAATTTTTTCATGTGTAATGTCCAAAGGAATGAAAAGGGTGAAAAAATAAAGTGTATGGGATAATTTGAGAAATTTCCTTTATAACACCTAACTTGATTAGTGTGGTTAATGAAAAAGGTTTAGTGGTTCGAAAAGGAACTTGAGACTTAAAGGAATAGTAAGTTGTTGGTTCGAATTGGAAGGTCATTATCAAGGTACTCCAAACTATTTGGATATAACCAATAAAAAGGGAATCTAGTCCACGTAGGGACCAAGAGAAGATTTAGTTTAAAGCAAGGTCAAATAATTAAGGAAAAAAAAATCCCACCAGAGGTTCAATTTTGAACTAGACCTAAGAGAAGATTATAAATGGAGACATGCTTTCGGTTACTGAAGATAAACCTTCCTCGGAGAATTAAAAAGGGCATCATACTTATAATGACCTTATTAAAGACAAGTATGAGTTAGGAAAAATGAGGAGTAAAGGTTTTGGTTGTTGACAGTCAAAGGAAATCAAAGGTAGAGACATCAAGTATACAAACATGGTTTGACTTTTACATTATGACTTATGTTTGAGAGTCTTTAGATTGACTAAAGAAATCTTGGTACTATTTGGGAGCTTAGAACTTTTGGCGGGTATTGGTGGAATAAATTGTAGGATACTTTGACTACGAAATTCAACTTTAGTATGAGATTTCTTTTCCAAACAAAGGATTAAACAATGATATTTTGAGCATTGGAAGAGTGCTTTGATGGGTCCCTTATTCATTTTACATAGTAGTTGTAGAGATCGACATTTAAATTGAAATTGTTTGTTTTTAATGGTTGTCAAAGAACTATGGAAGTGAAACTTTAAAGCTTTAGTAGTAAATAGATGGATTGCTGGTCACATTAGCAAATTTGAGAGAAATTGTCTTTGGAAAAATAAAAGTAGTACAAGAAACTAATAAAGCCAACAATAATCTTATTGAAATGAGGAATTAGGGCAACTTAAAGTGAATGAAAAAGTTATGTTAGTGTTGAAACAAGCAAGCTAGACATTTCAGGTTTGTCACTAGCACAGTACATAGACTTGAGCATAGAGCTCAAGTCAAGAACAATGCTCATTTTTGGCTTTGGGTAGAATGACCCTAACAGAGCTATTGTAGCCCAAGTCACAGATACATGAATTACTAGACCAAAACTTCATATGCCCTAGTGTTTTACCATGGGGCGCATTAATTTTGTTCGTTAAGAAGAAAGATTGGAGAATCAGACAGTTACGCATTGAGTGTCAGTAGTTATAGAGACCTATGAGTTTATTCGAAGACTACAGGACAAAATGAGGAGTACCTTGGGCACGTAACTACTAAGGAATGTATCATAGTGGACCCTTTTAAGATGGAAACAGTTCAACATTAGCCTAATCCTAGAATTGGCAGTGATGGTCTTTGCCTTGAAAATCTGGAGGCATTACTTGTATGGCGAAAAGATCCAGATCTTCACGGACCACAAGAGCCCCAAATATTTCTTCACTAAAAAAAAGAGTTGAATATGAGGCATCACAGATGGTTGGAATTGGTAAAGGACTATAATGTGGAAATCCTGTACCATCCAGACAAGGCTAATGTTGTTGTAGATGCCCTCAGTAGAAAGACAGCTCATACCTCAGCATTGCTCACTGACCAAGTTCATTTGCAAACTGACATGGAACATGCTGGAATAGCAGTAATGTTGGAGAAGTCATTGCACAGTTGACACAGTTGTTTGTTCAGCCAACTTTGAGGCAACGTACCAAAGATGCCCAACAAGGGGACCTCGTCCTAGAGGATGTCTTGCACCAAGTAGAGGCAGGGCAAGAAAGTGAGTTCTCAATGGCCGTAGATGGAGGTCTTCTATCCAGAGGGCGGTTGTGTGTGCCCAAGAATGAAGAGCTCAAGAGCGAGATTCTATCCGAGGCTCATAACTCTCCTTTCCAATGCATCCAGGCAGTACCAAAATGTATCAGGACTTGAAATAGTTTTACTGGTGTCGTTGAATAAAGATGGACGTGGCGGACTATGTTAACAGGTGTTTAGTTTGCCAACAAGTAAAGGCACTAAGACAGAAGCCAACAGGCTTGTACAATCGTTAAGCGTGTCACGGTGGAAGTGGGATGAAATTTTTATGGACTTCGTGGTAGGGCTACCCAGAACAGTTAAAGGCTACACAGTGATTTGGGTTATTGTGGATAGACTTACTAAGTAGGCGCACTTTCTTCTAGGGAAACCTACTTACTCCACAGAGAAGTGGGCACAATTGTACGTGGAGGAGATAGTCAGATTGCACGGGGTTCCTGCGAGGATTGTTTCAGATAGGGATTCCCGTTTCACATCTAACTTCTAGAGGAGTTTGCAGAAGACATTAGGTACTCAGTTGGATTTTAGCACGTCTTTTCATCCCCAGAGCGATGGTCAAACAGAATGTTTAAAACAGATATTAGAGGATATGCTACGGGCATGTGCGTTGCACTTTGCAGGTAGCTGGGATACCCACTTGCATTTGATGGAGTTCGCCTACAATAATAGTTACCAAGCAACCATCGGCATGGCTACATTTGAAGCGTTGTACGGCAAGATGCAAATCTCCTATTTACTGGGACGAAGTTGGTGAACGTCAGTTACTGGGACCCGAGTTAGTCCAAGCCACTGATGATGCAATTACAAAGATCAGAGCAAGGATGTAAACCGCACAGAGTAGACAGAAAAGCTATGCTGACTCGAGGCGAAGGGACTTGGAATTTGATGTGGGTGATCATGTGTTCTTGAAGGTGGCTCCAATGAAGGGAGTTCTAAGGTTCGGTCGGAAAGAAAAGTTAAGTCCCCGTTTTATAGGGTCGTTTGAAATTTTGGAGCGGATTGGCCCTATAGCTTATAGATTGACTTTGCCGCCATCACTTTCTGCAGTACACAGTATGTTCTATGTGTCCATGTTGGGGAAATACATACTGGACCCATCACATGTGATTGACTTTGAGCCCTTGCAGTTGAACGAGAACTTGAGCCATGAAGAAAGGCCTGTGCAAATTTTTGGCGAGAGATCAGAAGACTCTTCGTAATCGAGAGATCAATCTTGTTAAGGTGCTTTGGCAAAACACCAGTCCGTGAGGCTACTTGGGAGCGAGAGGATGAGATGCGGGTTAGATACCCCAAGCTTTTTCAAAGCTAGAAACTTTCGAGGACGAAAGTTTTTAAGGAGGGAAGATTGTAACGACTGACATTTTCAAGTATTAACTAAAGTTTTAATTTTGAGATTTGAATTAATTGTAAGGCCAATTTAATGCTTAAAGTTGTGTTGAAAGTTAATTTTAAATATTTGCATAATTGAAATTTGAGAAATTGGAGGGTGAATTGGGAAGAAAGTAGGGAAAAAGGGAATTAATTGGTTTGGGGGCAATTTTTGTTAATTAGGTGACTTTGAGCCAAACCCAAATATCCCTCTCTATTATTTTTATACTGCACGCAGCCCTAGGTCAAGCCAAGCCGTCATCTTCTCCAACCTTCTCCTCTTCCTCCATGAAAAACAGCCTCCACCATCAATCCCTCTTTCTCCCCCTTTCACTACCAAGAGACCCATCCATTTGAAAGCTTCTTCTTCTTCAACAAACGTCCATCGCCTGATTTGTCCTTCACGCGCGGTACTATTCAAGCGCGACACGTTTCATGCGGCGATACTGTTCACGCGCGACACTGTTCACGTCGCGATACTGTTCACGCCGCTGGTATTGTTTACACCGCGCGCATTGTTCACGCCACCGTTCCCGATTAGCGTTTCGAATCCCGAACAGTGCCACAATTGCGTTATGATTTTGGTAAATTTCGACTCCGATTCAATTTTGGATTAAGCCCTCTAAGTTACTTGTGACTTGGTTATTATTATGAATTTTAAAAGGAAAGCATGAAATTCATAATTAGGAAGAATGCCATATTTAGAGAAATCTTACTATGGGTAAATTAGAATTAAATTTTGACTAAGTTTATGGCTATGTTGGAATAGAGGGCTTAAAGATTTGGAGAATCATGTGTATTATCAAAAGGACTTACTTGAAATAATAGAGGAATGAAATTATGTTATCTTGGTAACTAGTTGGGGGTAAACTTAGCTACCCTAGGTGGGTGAATATTCTTGTTGAAGAATTTAATGTAGTCAAATTCATTGTGGGTTCATGTGTGTATACAGTAATTTGAGTAGTTTGCCTAAGGTTCATGAGTTGAGTAGGTCAAGTAATAAGTTCTTTTAAATCATTATAGGTTGAGGTGAAAGAGCTCCATATAAGGAGAAAGCGAACTAATGGAGCCAAGGTAAGGGACTTTATGTCGGTATGCTTAAATGCAAGTTAGGACCTGAATTGAAAAACTACATTTGAAATAAAAAGCTTTTATAAATGTTTTATTATGATTTTTGATGAATTTTAAAATGCTTTATTATATATGAAAATGGATTTTCACTTGTTGATTGCCAAATATTCTTGTGAATGTGATGCATGAGTTATGGTTTATGATTTATGATGAATGATATGAGAATGTTGCCTTGTGTTGCATCATTGAATGAAAATTTAAAATGCTTTGGGACCTCATGCATACATGTATATTTTCATGCTGAAATGATTCAAAGGCTGTGGCAATTACCCTCCTAAAATTATAGATGTTCATCTAAATGAAAAGGAACCTGAAAATGTTAAATGAAAAGGAACCTGAAAAGGTTAAATGAAAAGGAACCTGAAAAAGTTAAATGAAAAGGAAAGGTTAGGTTGGGATAATTGTCCACATTAAGCCAAAGAGAAAAGTTAAAGGGAAACGTTTCCACTATGAAAATGTTTTAAGTCCCACTAGAGGAAAAATGTTTTAAAAATCACTTTGTATGTGTTTGCATATCCTGACCCCAGTAGTGAGGTCACGTACTGAGTATTTTAAATACTCACCCTTTTCAAAAATATTTTTCTTTTCAGGAAAAGACAAAGACATATCTTAGGCGATTGACAAGGCAGTTTGCTGAAAGGGTCATGGGTGACTTTGAGGATCATGACTTCCGCATTTAGATAGTGTGGTAGTTAAAATATATTTCGTTTAGTAAACAATGTGTTGTGAAACTATTTCAACTGATTGAACGTTATAATTCATATTATGTTTTGAAATGATTTTTAAAGGGATCCCGAGCATAAATATTTTTGATTGTTTAGCAAAAAGTTTAATTCTTTCTGTCTTTTACCAAAGATTTTTAAATTTCTTCAGCATGCATGTAGTAACGTCCTAGAAAGTCTAATGGAAAAAGTCGGGTCGTTACATGCTGACATCACCAAAATTTTGTTGGCAAAAGAGTCCCCGACGGAGATATGCCGGCGCACTTTTTTACGTCGAGATTACTTTTTCCGACGATTTTTGGACTTTTTCCGACCAATTTTGGCGCCGAAAAAATCCAAAATTATTGTAGTATATTCTAAGCTTGAACCCATGCCTACCTATATACTAGTAATGACTGGTGGCCTTGATGACCTACATCTGATTTTTTTTTAAAAAAAATTACGATAGATGGCAGAGGTCGTCTCTTCAAAAACCGACTTCTACACGTATTTTTTTTTTTTTTTATAAAAAATGCAGCATAGGTCGTCTCTTGTTCAACTGTGAGTCGTAGGTCGTCTCTCCTTCATTCACCTAATAAAAACTACAATATTTTTATAGTTTGAAAAATACTATATCTTCATAATAAGTTTATAAAACTGCAATATTCATTAAAAAAAAGTGCTTTTTTCCCCCTAATTTCAGTTATTTTGTTTGGTCTTTTTCTGTTTCTTGAAGGCAAAAATTGTACTTTTCTATGGCTACCTTTTTTTTTAAAAAAAAATTAATAGGTAGCATAATATTCTAATTAAAATATTTAGAAATATGTCACAATGTAATCAAGATGTAGAACATACGACATTTATCTAAAAGGATGGATCTTTTATCCTAAAATTCAGAGTCATTGTCAATCATTAGTAGGATGTGATTAGTCAATTATTTTTAGAGATGGTTTGCAAGTGTTGATTGAGAAATTTCTACTAATCTCAAATTGTCATGTTATACAACCTCTATAGTTTAGGGGTATAAATTGATTTTGTCCTAATTTTTTGTATTAATTTTTTACTACAACTTAATTAACTAATTTTGGATTTTGGATTTGTTTTAATATTTTTATTATATTATTTTAATTATTTAAATATAAATATATACTAACAACGGTTGAATGATAACTTTTGGTCAATTACAAATTACCATGTAATCAATGACAATATACATATTGAAATTGGTCTCTTTAAATTAAATTAAATGACACAAATTTGACATATCATAAGATGCCACATGTTCATTTTATAATCGTCTAACGGCATATCCAAATCAAATTGGTCCATGTGATGTTTAGCTCAAACTCTAATAAGTGCAAATAGGAATCAAGCCCAAAGTCATACTATCCAATTTTAATAAGGATGATTGGTTCAAACTCAAATAAAAACTTAGGGATAACGAAACAAATAGCCATAATTAAGAACCCATATTTCTATTTTATCTAGAAAGATACAATTTTTTACTTTTTTCTGTCGATCACTCAAATAATAGGGCTCAATTATACCATCCCATCCTAACCTTATTTACACGCCACATGCTGTTAAAAAAAACCTTCAGAAAAGGAAACCTCCACTTCTTCAAATTAATAACAAATGCATTTATTCCTTAATTTGGGACCAATTATACAAATTAACATGTCCCCAAATTCAATTAAATGACATAAAATAGACAAATTAAATAATGTCACATGTCTCTCTTATAACCATTTGAATTTATTATAATCATATTACACCATGCACATCTACACGATGACATAAGTTAATCTAATAAGATAGCATCATATTTATATGATGACATAAGTTGGTCAAATCAGATTTCACCATAGTCATTTTGTTAGAATGTTGATATAATTAAATTTACCATAACCAATCAACTTAAGCTTTTGGGTTGATTGGTTGTTTAACGCATCTGATGACATAAGTTAATTCAATCTGATTGTGGCATGTCCATATGATGATATAAATCAATGTAATTGTATTACGCCATGTCTACCAAATGACTTAAGTGTTGGGATAAATGTCATAAAGTTGGGGACGTCATGTAGACAAACAAAAGGAACATATTTAATAATTAGTGTGCACCTTGTCTAGATTTCGACATTCATTGATTAGATCACTCCTAAGCCACCGAATATGTTCTTAAACTGAGAATGTAACAAACATACAGAAAGACGATCTAGTTTAAGAGTAGTGGCTTGCATAGTCTATAGTACATAGATAGATAGAGTTACATTGGAGACCTTATCCTAGTAACATTGTTGATACGGTTCACTTTGTTATTGTTCAAAATGGTTCTATCCGAATCATCTATATAGTGAAATGTGAGTGGAGGTATCATATATGTAATGGTATTGCATAAAACTGGACTGCAATGTGTCCTGCGGCTTTTTATAAGGCGATTAAAGAAAATGCAAACACATCAATAGAATGATCAGACCCTTTTTTTTTTTTTTTTTTTTTTTTTTTTTTTTCCATTTTTGCTATTCCTCGGCCACCATCTATTGTCTGTTACAATCCTAATTTACTTGCTAATTTATTGATTTCATATAAATCTAACTATTCATTACTTTTATTTTGGAAGGAACACGAATTTTTTCTTTCCTTTGTTAAGTTTGAGGTTGATTCTATTTCTTGTTGAATTTTTCAAAAATAATCATTATGGTTCTTATTTTGTTTTTGACAAATGGATAATGTGACCTGACGTGTTTATATGAAGTGGATATGTATTTGAATCATATAAATCCGTTGGTGTGAGTATTAGGTGAGCAAATAATAGGCCGCAAAATAATAATAATTAATGCTCCGTTTCATGTACCAAAAGTAATTTTTAACCTAGCACTACTACAAGGTGAGCATAGCTTAGTGATATCTGCCATGCATTCTCGACCAAGATGTCAGAGGTTTAAATCCTCCACCTATAGATGTTGTTGAACTCAAAAAAGAAAAATAAAAAAGGACAAAACAAATATTAGAAATCTTTAACTTAATTAGAGAAGGTTAAAAATCACTTTTGGTCCCTACACTTATGAAAGTAACAATTTAGTCCTTGAATTCTAGTTTGTAATGATTTAGTCCCTATACTTTCAAATTTGTAACAATTTAGTCATTGTACTTTAAAATTTGTAATAATTTAGTCCCTATTGTAAAAAAAAAACAATCAAAATTAAATGTCGGTTTTTATTGTTTAACGATTTATACTTTGTAGCCGATACACATATTGGGTCCCTAATTAGTTTATTGATCTACTTATATAAGAAATTTTATTAAATCTTAATAATAATTTTCACAATAGAGATTAAATCATTACAAATTTTAAAATATAGAGACTAAATTGTTACATACTAAAATTTAAGAATTAAATTGTTACAAAATTAAAGGTATGGGAACTAATCATTACAAATTAAAGATCAGAGACTGAATTGTTCCATGAAAGTCTAGTGACCAAAACTAATTTTTAACCATTAAAGATCTAACGACCGACATTTTCAGGTATTAATTAAAGTTTTAATTTTGAGATTTGAATTAATTGTAAGGCCAATTTCATGTTTAAAGTTGTGTTGAAAGTTAATTTTAGAGATTTGCATAATTGAAATTTGAGAAATTGGACGGTGAATTGGGAAGAAAGAAGGGAAAAAGGGAATTAATTGGTTTGGGGGCAATTTTTGTTAATTAGGTGACTTTGAGCCAAGCCCAAGCCCAAGGAGAAGCCAAGCCCAAATATCCCTCTCTATTATTTTTATACTGCACGCAGCCCTAGGTCAAGCCAAGTCGTCATCTTCTCCAACCTTCTCCTCTTCCTCCACGAAAAACAGCATCCACCATCAATCCCTCACGCTCTCCCTTTCACTACCAAGAGACCCATCCATTCGAAAGCTTCTTCTTCTTCAACAAACATCCATCCCCGGATTTGTCCTTCACGTCGCGGGTACTGTTCACGAACGACATTGTCCATGCGAGACACTGTTCACGCAGCTATACTATTTCACGCGTGGTACTGTTCACATCGCGGTATTGTTTCGTACCGGAGGTACTGTTCACATCGTGGGGGGGGGGACTATTCACACCGAGCGCACTGTTCACACCGCCGTCACTGTTCACGTGCCGCTGTCTCCCTATCAGCGTTTCGAATCCCAAACAGTGCCACGATTGCGTTATGATTTTGGTAAATTTCGACTCCGATTCAATTTTGGATTAAGCCCTTTAAGTTACTTGTGACTTGGTTATTATTATGAATTTTAGAAGGAAAGCATGAAATTCATAATTAGGAAGCATGTCATATTTAGAGAAATCTTACTATGGGTAAATTAGAATTAAATTTTGACTAAGTTTATGGCTATGTTGGAATAGAGGGCTTAAAGATTTGGAGAATGATCATGTGTATTATCAAAAGGACTTCCTTGAAATAATAGAGGAATGAAATTATGTTATCTTGGTAACTAGTTGGGGGTAAACTTAGCTACCTAGGTGGGTGAATATTGTTGTTGAAGAATTTAATGTAGTCAAATTCATGGTGGGTTCATGTGTGTATACAGTAATTTGAGTAATTTGCCTAAGGTTCATGAGTTGAGTAGGTCAAGTAATAAGTTCTTTTAAATCATTATAGGTTGAGGTGAAAGAGCTCCATATAAGGAGAAAGAGAACTAATGGAGCCAAGGTAAGTGACTTTATGCCGGTATGCTTAAATGCAAGTTAGGAACTGAATTGAAAAACTACATTTGAAATAAAAAGCTTTTATAAATGTTTTATTATGATTTTTGATGAATTTTAAAATGCTTTATTATATATGAAAATGGATTTTCACTTGTTGATTGCCAAATATTCTTGTGAATGTGATGCATGAGTTATGGTTTATGATTTATGATGAATGATATGAGAATGTTGCCTTGTGTTGCATCATTGAATGAAAATTTAAAATGCTTTGGGACCTCATGCATACATGTGTATTTTCATGCTGAAATGATTCAAAGGCTGTGGCAATTACCCTCCTAAAATTATAGATGTTCATCTAAATGAAAAGGAACCTGAAAATGTTAAATGAAAAGGAACCTGAAAATGTTAAATGAAAAGGAAAGGTTAGGTTGGGATAATTGTCCACATTAAGCCGAAGAGAAAAGTTAAAGGGAAACGTTTCCACTATGAAAATGTTTTAGGACTAGAGGAAAAAGGTTTTAAAAATCAATTTGTATGTGTTTGTATATCCTGACCTCGGTAGTGAGGTCATTTACTGAGTATTTTAAATACTCACCATTTTCAAAAATGTTTTTCTTTTCAAGCAAAGACAAAGACATATCTTAGGCGATTGACAAGGCAGTTTGCTGAAAGGGTCATGGGTGACTTTGAGGATCATGACTTCCGCATTTAGATAGTGTGTTAATTAAAACATATTTTGTTTAGTAAACAATGTGTTGTGAAACTATTTCAACTGATTGAACGTTATAATTCATATTATGTTTTGAAATGATTTTTAAAGGGATCCCGAGCATAAATATTTTTGATTGTTTAGCAAAAAGTTTAATTCTTTCTGTCTTTTACCAAAGATTTTTAAATTTCTTCAGCATGCATGTAGTAACGTCCCTAGAAAGTCTAATAGGAAAAGTCGGGTCGCTACAAAGAACTATAGATTCTCTAGGAAGATTAGATTTTGAAATGATATGCAATACTTTTACAAGCTTAATTATTTCGTCCTATTTGGGGGAAGGTTGATTAAGATTTCATTAAGATTCTCCACTCTTATTGTCAAGAAAAAGACAAACATTTCCTTAAAAAAAAAAGATTTCAAAATAATTTGAACCGATCGATTGTGTTTGTGAACTTTCATGATCTAATGATTTACTATTTTTTTTTCCTAACCAGAGGTTCCCACCGTACATAGATGGCTAATTTTATTTAATTATAAAGTTTCATTATTCATTTTTGTCCCTTCGGTATCTAAGGTGGGTTTGGTATGCTTTCTAATTTAAGTACTTTTTTTAAAAATATATTTTTAATAAAAACGTTTTTGTATTTTATATTTTTTACAAACTGTACTTTAAATAACTATTTTTGTTTGGTTGCACTTATTCAAAAGTAATATTATCTATCTATAATATATTAAAAAGCAAGAGTTTCTGAAAAATATTTTTAGACTAAAATACCCTTTAAATTTTAGTTAATTACATTAGTCAAATTATCCTAATTCGATTTGATAATTTGAATCAAAATGAATATTTGGTTTAATTTCAAATTGATGAATTTGAATTCATATTCTTAATTTGATAAGCAATTTGATTCAAAATCAAATCAAATTTGCTTTTATAAATTGTATCCAATTATCATACACAATTTCTATGCCTAATTCTTCAACTACGTTTTTTTCATTTAGTTCATATAATAATTTTTTTTTTTTTTGAGACTAGAGTTCTTCTTCAGGTGCGTTTTCTTCATTTAGTTCTTATAGTTCTTTTTTTTCTTTTCTGAAATTGGAGTTCTTCTTTAGGTACGTTTTTTTTTATTTAGTTCTTATAGTTTTTTTTTTTAACTGAAGTTCTTATATTTATTTTTTTAAAAAAAACTGGACTCCTTCTTCAAGTACGTTTTTTTCATTTAGTTTTTAATAGTTTTTTTTTTTATTTTAATTTTTTGAAATTGAAGTTCTTATATTTCTTTTTGAAGTTGGAGTTCTTATAGTTCTTATTAGTTCTTATAGTTCTTTTTTTGTTGTTGATTTTTTGAAACTGAAGTTTATATATATATATATATATATATATATATATATATATATATGAAACTGAAATTCTTATATACGCACAATTATAATTCTTATGCTATTGAGTTACAATAGCTCAAAAATCTGAACTTGTTGGTTGGATGCTAATTTTGTTTCTCTTTTTGTGTTATAATTACGTCTTTGTATATATATACACAATTCTTTCTTCAAACTATTCTAACTTCTTTTGCATCCAATTTTTTTTTCATATGAGGTTTTTATTTTTAGTAATAACTATTTTTTTCAGGTCTAAAAATAGTCATCTCCAATTTTTTATCAGATCACACATATTTTTTTTATTAAATTTTTTTTTCAAAATTTTGTCTCTTTTTCAAATTAAGTTTTCGGCATGATATTAGACATCATATTGTTACATTTTTTTCTCTTTATTTCTTCCCATCTTTTTTCCTTTTTTTTTCTTTTCAGAATTCTATATCTTTTTCAAATTAAGTTTTTGGCTTAAAAAGAATCAGGTACCTCAAATTAATTACATCTTTGTGTATCCAATTATTTTAGTTTAAAAATTAAAAAATATATATCTATAATATAATAATATTATTATTAGTAATATCTATACTCTATAATCTATAATTCTATAATATATTAAAAAGCAAGGATTTTTTAAAAACATTTTTAGATCACAGTACCCTTTTAAATTTTAGTTAATTAGTAAATTACATTAATCAAATCATCCAAATCTGATTTGATAACTTGACTCAAAATGAATATCTTATTTAATTTCAAATCGGATTACTTTAATCAAATCATCCTAATCCAATTTGATAATTTGATTCAAAATGAATATTTGATTTAATCTCAAATTGATTAATTATCGATTAATTTGAATCAATACCTATAATGTATATCTATCATCTATAATATATTAAAAAACAAGAGTTACTGAAAAATATTTTTAGACCAAAACAAGAGTTTCTAAAAAACATTTTTAGACCAAAATATTTCTTTAAAATTTACTTAATTACATCAATCAAACCATCATAATCTGATTTAATTTCAAATTTGATTAAAACAAAATTTGAATTTTTTTTCTTTCATGCTTTTTTATTCAAAATTCAAAAATAATTTGAATTAATTGTTATTCTTAATTTGATATTTGATAACATATCTAATTGTATTGAATTAGTTATTTTTTCTCTCGCGGTTTTTTATTCAAAAATAATATGAATCAATTCTTACTCATTTGATCGGATATCTAATTAGAATTTGAATTAATTTTTTTCATTCATGTTTTTTATTCAAAATTCAAAAATAATTTGAATTAATTGTTATCTTAATTTGTTATTTAATAACATATCCAATTGGATTGAATTAGTTATTTTTTCTTTCACGTTTTTTTATTCAAAAATAATTTTAATCAGTTCCTACTCATTAGATAGGATATCTAATTTGATTGAATTATTTATTTTTCTTTCACATCTTTTTATTAAAAAATAATTTGAATCAATTCATATCCTACTCTTTTAATGAGATATCTAATTTAATTAAATTAACACTTTTTTCTTTCACGTATTTTATTCAAAATTCGAAAAGAATTTGAATTAATTTTTATTCTTAATTTGATAAGATATCTAATTTGATTCAAAATCAAATCAAATTAAAATTTGAATCTAAATTTCTTCTATAAATTTCACATGTTCTCCAAATTTTTTTCCATATCTAAATAGTCATCTCCTCCAAATTTGCATCATGTTATGTTGTTGATGTTCTTTTTTCCAGATCTAAAATACCAATCTCCTCCAATGTTTGATCAGGTATCTCTCACTCTCTCATAGAATATCTTTCTTTTTTTTATATATATAAATTTAAATTAGCTCACGTTTTTCATTTTTTTAACACAAAATTATGTTAGTTGATACCACTCATGTTGCGTTGTTGATGTTTCTTTTTTTCAGATCTATAATATTCATCTCCTCCAATTTTTAATAAGGTATCTCTTTTTTTTTTTTTTTAATTTAAATTCCGTTAGCCCACGTTTTTTCTTTTATATATTCTTTTACTCATCATTTTAATTTATTTATAACTAAATTATTATTTTGAGTTTTGATTTAGGGTTTAGTTTATTTTTGTGTTTGATTTTTAAAATATTACTTTTGATTTTAAGATTTTAGCAATAATGTAAACACTTTAATTTTAGAAGATGATGTTTATTAATTTTAAAAAGTTTCTTGCTTTCTTAAAAAAATATTTCAAAAAGAAAAGAAAAAAACTACAACTATATTAAATGACATTTTAGAAGATACTCTTTTAATTTGAAGAGGATGTTTATTAATTTTAAAAAGTTTCTTGCTTTCTTAAAAAATATTTCAAAAAGAAAAGAAAAAAAAACTACATCTATATTGAATAACATTTTTAAAATTTATATAGCTCATTGGTCCTCATTTGATGTCGTGCAAATTAATATATTAGTTTTTTCTTTTTCTTTTAGGTTTTTTACCCCAAATTATGTTAGTTGATACCCACTCATGTTGTGTTGTTAATGTTCTTTTTTCTAGATCTAAAATATTCATCTCCTCCAATTTTTGATGAAGTATCTCTCACACTCTCATCAAGCATCTTTCTTTTTTTATAAATTTAAATTAGCCCATGTTTTTTTTCGTTTTCTTTCATGTTTTTTTACACAAAATTATGTTAGTTGATACCACTCATGTTGTGTTGTTGATGCTTATTTTTTCCAGATCTAAAATATTCATCTCATCCAACTTTTAATAAGGTATCACTTTCTTTCTTTCTGTTTTTTAATTTAAATTTCGTTAGCCCGTGTTTTTTCTTTTACATTTTCTTTTACTCATCGTTTTAATTTATTTATAACTAAATTATTATTTTGAGTTTTGAATTAGGAGTTAGTTTATTTTTGTGTTTGATTGTAAAATTTTAGCAATAATGTAAACACTTTAATTTTAAAATATACTCTTTTAATTTTAATAAGATGTTTATTAATTTTAAAAAGTTTCTTGATTTCTTAAAAAAAATATTTCAAAAAAAAAAAAAAAACACAACTATATTGAATGACATTTTTTAAAATCTACATAGTTCATTGGTCCTCACTTGATGTAGTGCAAAATGACAATTTGACCAAAAACATTTGACTTTGTAAACTAATTTGTTTAAAATGTATTTTTGTATTATTTAGCATAATTATTGTTATTACATTTGCTATGATATGTCACATATATATGTGTGTGTATTTTTTAATTAATTCTCGGTCAATAATTGTATGCCAAATTTAAATAAAAAATAGTTGTTATAAAATTGCATTATGAAATATTGCATAAATTAAATAAAATATATTATTAGAAAAAGTATATATTATATTATAAATAATAATAATAATAATAATAATAGAAATAAAAATTAAAAAACTGAATAAAAAAATTATATTATATTAAAATTATGTTATATTATATGAAAAATTATATTATAATAGAAATAATATAATATAATATAATATAATTATTATATTATATTTAAATTAGTCACATTAAAAAATATAAAATCATAATAAAAATAGAAAAAACAAAACTAATATTTTGATTACTTAGTTAAATTCATTGTAAATTCAATTTAATTTATACTATTTTGATTACACGTGCAATGCACGTGGTAAAAAAACTAGTAACTTAGAAATGTATTTGTTTTTTCATATTTTGAAGACTTTCTGCTAACCATTTAAGTCCTTTTTTTTTTTTTTTTTTTAATCCATCTCCTAAGTGTTTCTTCAAAAGTTTTTTTTTTTTAAATTAATCAATTTTTTATAGTATTTTTTTAATTTATTATTATTTTTAAAAAAACTTTTTGATCCTTCAAAATCACTTCAAAAATTATACTAAACATATTTTAAATTATTAATTTTGTCAAAAGTGTTTATAAAAAAAAAGAGTAATCTTATTTAAAGAACTATTTCAAACACACTACTAATAATTTTGCAAGTAATGATTCAAATAAAACAGTAGGATCCACGAGCTTTCCAATAGCTTTTTCTTTTATCAAAATTATTAAAATGCTGTGGGTCGTGAGACAATAAAAAATCACATTTAAATGATGAATGAAAAGAAAGCGATGAGAATGTGATATCACATAGTTATTACTCTAATATCCAAGATACAAAGGCTAAGGTCAATATCTAATTGCAAATTTATTAGTTTTAAGTAATGTGAATCACAAAGTTATTGCAAAAATTAGTAAATTATCTAAAAAACTGCTCAAAATAGTGATTTCTAATTGTCAATCTACTTTTGTTAGGAGTGCACATTTGGTTGGCAACAATTTTAGCACAAAATCGACCATTCAATTTTAGTCCGCCAAAAATTTATAAATGGACCTACAAATTATAAGCTCTAATTATATAAAATTAATTAATTAAAATATTTAATTAATCAATTTTCATTTATTAACTTTAGGGTCACTCTACTATAGACCTAGAGTTGCACTCTTATGCACTGTAGGACAAATTGTGTTCATAAATATAATCTAACTACATGCAAGTCGATCATTCTTGAGTTGTTCGTAATTACAGCTGGATCAAAAGTCTGTTTTACCTCTGTAGTTACATCTTGCACCTTAAGTACCACTGATCCTCTAATGAAAAATTTGTTTATGATCCAAACATACACTAAGTCTCTCTCAGGCCAATGAGAGAGTGAGGCCCCATTGTTCAAGTCCCGAAATCAGCACATATGGAAACTACTCATCTGGTTACCCTATATGGGAAGAAGTGAATTTTATCTTGTAAGATTATATTCCCAGCTCCCTATTTAGTCAAGTCCCCAAAATGTTAGGCTTATTGAATCGGTTACAAAAGTCATTCTCATCCATGAGAATCAAAGGACAAGCCCTCATAGGCAAGAATTCATATAAATCACTCAAGATTAAGATCGAGTCGCATATGATCATCTTGATGAAATATTAATCTTCTCAATTAACGAATTTATAAAGAGATATTAAATATTTTGTGGTCCAGTCTTATACAAACTCATTGTATAAGATACCCCCACTCACATGTCTCTACATGAACGATTTGGATCAAATCATTTGTAACTATTACAAACTGGCCCGTATCAATATAGGTACCAGGATAAGGCACCCAACCATATCCATATACTATGACTCTTTAGGTTATTTCTTAAACATGATCCACCCGTATGTCAACCACATATTGTTCAAGATTACACTAATAACCTTAGATTTTTCATATAATGTATAATATTATATTGCAAATAAAATAATTATTATTAAATATTAAATAAATCATTAATTACGAGGCTTTAGAGCATAAATCCCAACAGTCGGAGTAAAAGATTGTCAACAAAGGGCTTCTAGTGCGTTGTAGATTCTTATCCAAGACTTGTATCATTTGATGATGTCATGTGAATTGTTAGAAACATGTGAATTGTATGGATAAGCCAATAGCAAAAGTTTCGAAAGAGAAATGGAGCAAGCTATCATGAGACAAACAAAAGATCTTTCTAAACAGATTCAATTCATAACTATTATATGTTTAAGGTCCAATATTGAAATAATTTCAGAGGTTTTTCTTGACTTTTTTCGTGTCAACAAACAATTCAAAATGCCTAAACTTTTTTTGAATAGGTTTCAGTCAAATAGTAATGGTTCAAAACACCTCTTTATACACTGGGATTTTCGGCCCGAATAACACCTCCTTCTATAACTCTATCTAAGTTATTCATAAATCCAATACTAACTTGAGTGTTGGAGTGGTGCACAGTTCTTTCATCTTAAATTTCTTTTGTCCTCCAGGCACTAGTTCAATTTTTATTGTTCTACAAATTTACCGTTGATCAAAATTTTGATATCAACATCCTTCAATAAAAACACGGGACCAAATATGTTTTTTAACCTAAATATAACTTTTAATCAAGACTCACAAGGCCCAAGTAAGTTTTATTCTTGAAAAATTGGAATACATAAAATTATAAGATAGACGAAGGACCATGTCCTTTTCTTTCTATAAATTAATTATTGAATCGTATAAAGTAGTCAAAATAATTATGCAATTTCAAAAGTACTATATGTGGGGCAAGCTCAAATTATTGGCCAAATTATTGGAAGAGTCCAACCATGCTTCTAAAGGTTGGGTCCTCTACTCAAGTGCAAGTGTAACATATCACATTACCCCCAAACCTGCAAAATTTGTCTTTGAATTCCCATTTCAAAAGTATGTCGGGCAACTTCGAGTTATTTGTCCAAATGTAATTTTTTTTGAAGGTTTCTAGAAACCTTCCCATAAATGCATTACATATTTTAAATGTTTATAATAACCTTTGGGGAAAATGGATATACTTTTCCAAAGATTTTAAGTAACTATAGATAGAAATATATATATATATATATATATATATATATATATATATACATATAGACTTTTAATATTTGTTGATATATTAACTGTTTTTCTTTAGAGATTTTTAATAACTTTTGATGAAAAATAGTCGAAATAGTTGTACTCTTTTGGGTGCAATGATTTTGAGTTAGGTTAAATTACAAGTTTAGTCCTTAAACTTTTAGATTTGTGTCTATTTGGTTCCTAAATTTTAAAAATTATCTAATAGATGCCTGAATTTTAAAAATGCCTAATAGGTCCTCGAACTTTCAATTTTGTGTCTAATAGGTCATTGACATATTTGAATTTTTTAAAAATTAATTGATCTATTTGAAAAAAAAATGAAATTTATGTCTAATAGAATCCTAAACTTTCGATTTTGTGTCTGGTAGGTTCGTGAATTTTTAAAAACATTGGATAGGTCGATAACCTATTAGACACAAAATTGAAAATCCAGGAACTTATTGGACACAAAATTGAAAGTTTAAGGACCTATTAAACACTTTTTAAATTTCAGGGATCAAATATACACAAATTTGAAAGTTCAGAGACTAATTAAACATTTTTTAAAGTTCAGAAATCAAATAGACACAAATCTAAAGGTTCAGGAACTAAACTTGTAATATAACCTTTTGAGTTTTATGTCTAAATCTAATTAGTAATTAGACGTTTTTTTAATCTAAAAAAATGATAAATACAGCTAAAAAAAACTGTGACACAATACAACAACTAATTTTGGTTTTTCTGCCTTTCAAGCTCTTACTATAATTCTCAATATATTGCACGGTTCCTAAATTTTAGATTTTTATTTTTTTTTATTTTTTTTTCTACATATAAAGCTTTCATGTTTATCAACTGATTATATTGATTTAATTAAATTCTAATATTATTTCATGGCTTTTTTAACATGTTTAAATTTTCATTTCACGAAAAGTACAAAGTTATGGATAGTTGAGTTAAACTTGTTAAGAAATTAGAAACTTTCTTCACTAGTGGTAGTTTAAAATTAAACTCTATCTTGATAATTGGTTAATAAATAAATTCGATATGGTTGTTATCGGCTGGCCAAAAGCCACTTTATGGGGCCGGGCTCACCTAGGCCCATCAAACACCCAGGCCTGGGTGATTAAAATCTGGGCCCATTCATACAAAATAATAGAAACACCTCAATCGTCGGCTGATCGAGTCAGATACAACGATATTCGAATACCATATCTAAAGTGGGAGTATGTCCCATCACACCAATATGACACCCGTATCGAGGCAAATTAGTATGAATATGGGGTCCTCACCCCTTGTAAATGTATGCAATCTAACCTGTTTTCATGTCTTAGTCATTTTGGCCACATTACTGACTTAGACATTGAAGTGTGTTGAGTATAACACCACACTGGTGTTCGGATTCTCTCATTGCACATCGTTCCAAGTTGCAGCTCGATACTCTTTTTGGGCCTGTAGACTAGAATTCGGCACCAACAATGTTTATAAAAGAGTGAGGCATACCAAAACAAACAAGGGATAGAAAGGACTTCATATTCTTAAATTACTTTACATTATATCATTATTATAATTAATCGTTTATTATAAAATACCAAACATTGTTTATGAGTGACAATTTAATTATTTAAAAAAGCCTTAGTTGGTTTAACTTTATCTTTTTAATTCATTCTTAAATTGTACATTTCCCCCAAAAGATAAAGGTTAATAAAACATAGTATCAACAAATAAAAATTTGCTAAGTGGAAACTTTCATAGGAGTAAAATATTATCTATATCAGACCACTGCCTTCCAATGGCATTCAGCATTCTCCCTTTGTTACTGTATATATGTATATTGGAATAAAAACATGCAAGAAAACAAAGATAACCACTCGAGATTGCTAGAGATAATATTGTAATGGATATCGCTAGTAAAGAGTCCAAATTCAAGATAGAAGAAGATAGTGATGTCGAAGTCCAAGTTTGGAAATACATATTTGATTTAGTTGAAATGGGCAGTAGTAAAATGTGCCATAGAGCTTAAAATTGCAGACGCTATTGAAAGTTATGGAAATGCCATAACACTGTCGCAACTGTCATCTATTTTAAAGCGTTCTCCATTGCTTTTACACTGCATCCTGCGATTCCTCGTTCATCGTGGAATTGTCAAAGAAGAAATCACAACTGATAGTCTCGTAGGCTACGCTCAAACGCCGATGTCTCGCTTGCTCACTAGTAGTGGTGAGAATAGTCTGGCTCTCATACTTCTTTTAGAGAGTAGTCCAGCGATGCTTGCACCATGGCATTACTTGAGTGCATTTCTTAAAGTGAATGAGACTCAACCATTTGAGATTGCTCATGGGAAGAACTTGTGGAGTCATGCCGCAGCCAATCCCTCGCACAACATGTTGACCAATGAGGCCATGGCTTGTTTTGCTAGGGTGATTATTCTACCTACAGTCAAGGGCGGATGGTAAGAGGGATTTGCCACCCCAAAATTTTGGAATTTGTGTATTTTTTATATAGAAAGTGGACCCCATAATATATTTTAATATTATTCATGCCATGCATTTAAGATGGTGGCCCTCCCAATTTTTTTTTAATATTTTTTTTATATAGAGAGAAATCATTGTGTGGCCCTTTACACAAACTTTTTATTCTTATTAGTATTTTATATATATGTTGTACTCCAAATTTGTCATACATTTTCTTAATGGAAATAACTTCATTTAATTACTAAAATGAGGAGCCACGTGGGTTAAGAGACATTTTTTATGGTTTCATGTATGAGTCATCTAGAAAAGTTGAAAAGCAAATGAAAAGGACACAATTTTTCATAACTTCATTTATAAGCCATCTAGAAAAGTTGAAAAATCATGAAAAATGACACAATCTTTCATGGCTTCATTTATAAGCTATCTAGAAAAGTTGAAATGTCATAAAACAAGGGCTTGATCTAGAACCTTCTACCACCAAAAGATAAGAAATTCAATTTACTATTTAGCCTCTCTTTTGACATGAACAAGCTATATTGAATAGAAAATTTGGTGGAGAACCATCAACCATTACAATCGGCTAGGGAGTAGATTTTCAAACTACTGTGGCTTAGTTAATATGCTTCAAGTAATGCCAAAATTGGCATACATATTAGCTTCCATATTTATTATTATTATTTTAAAAAAAGATTTCATATTCTTGTTTTACATATGTTAGCTTGTTGTGTTGTTTTCTTTGTTATTTCATCCTCGCTTACTACCAACAAAATGTCTGTTTTGGTCCCTAAACTTTGAAAAAGTAACTATTTTGATCCCTACCGTAAGTATGGTCGTTGATAAACTAACATATTGATGGCGTGACCTTTATATTTTGATAACTAGATATCTATGTGGCTGATGTGTTGTATTTATGCTACCACATAATATTGGGTCTGGTTCAAATATTACTGAATTCGGGTCAAATATTAGGGCTAGAAACGAGGGTCATTCCAAGTGTTGCACTCGTTCTCCTCTTGAGACTATTTGGGCATTTAAAATGAGATTGGGGTAAAGAAATCAGGCTTCCAGCGAAGAAATTGTTAAAATTAAAAATTAAACCTTGTTTTTTAAATAGTATGTTTAATCTCATTTGAATCAGAGCAAGGAAGCCTCAGTCACAGAAAACAATAGAGACTCCTCTATCTTTCCCACACCTCTATCTCGCTCGACCCCTTTTTCTCTCACTTAAATTTTGTATTTCCCTTTTCTTTTTCAAAGAGAGAGATGCCCAGTGGTGGGTGAATAATAAATTAGTGAGGAATGGCTCTTGGGATATCAAATCAAAAATTGATGTTTTTAATTAAAACAAAATAAGAAAGAAATAGAAAATGGAGTGATGTAGGCCCCGTTTGATAACCATTGATTTTTAGTTTTTGGTTTTTGAAAATTAAGCCTATAAATATCATTTCCATCTATGGATTTCCTTGTTTTGTTATCAACTTCTTACATATGTTTTTAAAAACCAAGCCATGTTTTGGAAACTAAAAAAAGTAGTTTTCAAAAACTTGTGTTTGCTTTTGGAATTTGGCTAAGAATTCAAATGCTTCCTTAAGATAGATGAAAACAATTGTAGAGAAATTGGGAGAAAACAAGCTTAATTTTTAAAACCTAAAAACCAAAAACTAAGGCCCCGTTTGATAACCATTTGGTTTTTGGTTTTTGGTTTTTAAAAATTAAGCCTATAAATACTACTCTCACCTATGGTTTTACTTGTTTTGTCATATACTTTTTGCCTATGTTTTCAAAAACCAAGCCATGTTTTGAAAACTAAAAAAAGTAGTTTTCAAAAACTTGTTTTTGTTTTTAGAATTTGGCTAAGAATTCAAATACTTCCTTAAGGGAGATGAAAACCATTGTAGAGAAATTGGGGGAAAACAAGCTTAATTTTCAAAAACCAAAAACAAAAAACCAAATGGTTATCAAACGGGGCCTAAATAGTTATCAAACGGGGCCGTAGTTTTCACTCTCTCTAATGTGCAAAGATTTTTGTAATGTTGTTGGGTGTGATGTATTGCAGAAAGACGAAGATGAAGAGAAAGAAAAAAAGGGGAAAACAAGAAGAGAGAAAAATAAGATTTGACCCAACTCCCTTTCTACTTAATATTTGACCCAGATCTAATGAACCCCTACTTGTTTGGCAGTCCACATGGATGCTTAGTCATCTAAAATGGACTAAAATAATCACTTTTTAAAAGTTTGGGGTCTAAAATAGATATTTTGAAAGTTTAGGGACTAAAATGGAACATATATCAAAGTTTAGGGACTAAAATGAGATTTAGATCTATTTTTAATATATAATTCACTGACAACTTCAATTAAATTAGATGAACTTATATTTTGGTGCATATTCGGTTAGTTTATTTTATTTTATTTTTTTTGCTTTAATTGTTGTTTTATATTTAAATTTTGTCATCTTTTAGTTACTAAATCATGAATATATTTATAATATTTTATCTTATATTTGCAGATTCTAAATATTGAAGTCATATTGAGTATTTGAACAATGGGGAAGCCACAAAAAACTATTGATACAGTTTTCAAGAGAAAGAATGTCGATAGCTTAGATATATGTACACATCCTACATCTAGTCCTATTGGTTCAATTCTTGTGATGAGCAACAACCTTCAAAAATTCCTAGAATAGAACATGAAGAATTTCAGGAATCTAATAAGCCTAGAAAGGGATCCCGGTTTACGACGTCAAATATGGGAATATCCTATGGAGTTACATGATGAAATTTGACGAGCTTATATTAAGAAAGGGCCTTATCAAGTTATTCTTTCTGATTACCCACGTTCTGGTTCAGAAAAACATCTTAGAAGATTTCAACCTACTTGGTTTAAATTATTTCTTTGGCTAGAATACTCTCCAACAAAAGATGCTGAATTTTGTCTTCCATGCTTTCTTTTTTCTAAGAAACCACTAGGACGTCCTGGATCGAGTGCATTTACTATTGAAAGATTTCGAAATTGGAATAAAGTTAATGATGGTAAGAGATGTGCTTTTCTTAATCATGTTGGTGATGATCCTTGTTCACCTCATAATGTTTCCGTACAATCATGTGATGATCTTATGAACCAAACTAGACATATCGATAAAGTGATGAATGCCCAAACATCTGAGCAAATTTCTAATAATCGACTACGGCTTAAAATCTCGATCGATTCAATTAGATGGCTAACATTACAAGGTTGTGCTTATAGAGGTCATGATGAAAGCCAAAGTTCAAGAAATTGAGGAAATTTTATTGAGAATATAAGACTCTTAGCAACATATAATGAGCAAGTTGCTAAAGTTGTTTTAGAGAATGCTCCAAGCAATGCAAAATATATTGCACCAAGTATTCAAAAGGAGATTTTACACATTCTTTTGAATAAAGTAAAAGATAAGATTCGTAAAGATTTGGGGGATGCAAAGTTTTGTATTATTGTGGATGAGGCACGAGACGAGTCAAGAAGAGAACAAGTAGCTCTTGTTTTAAGATTAGTTGATATTGATGGTTATATTCGAGAGCGGGTTTTTAGTCTTTTTCGTGTTAATGTGTAACAACCGGAAACTTTCAGGTACTAACTAAGGCTTTTGAAATTAATTTAAGTATAAGCCCAATTTTTTTTTATGTTTAAATTGTGCATTTGGTTTTAAATTGAAGTCTTGAATTATGGAAATTGGAGAATTGAGGGTAATTTGGGAAGGAATTGAGGAAAATAGAATTTTAATTAGATTGGGGGCATTCTTGTAGATTAAAGGACCTTTAGCCAAGCCCAAGCCAAGAGAAGCCAAGCCCACGATTTTTTTTCCTCTCTAGTATTTTAGTTTACACGCAGCCCTAGGTCAGCCAAGTTTTTTTGAAGCCTCCAAGCCATTAAGCCATTATCTTCATCTTCTTCCTCTTCCTTTTGGGTTTTTCGAAATCCTCCATTGGAACAAGGGAGAGCTTTTCAGCAGCTTCATCAACCCACGAACCGCCGGCCGTTGCAGTTCCCATCGCCGCCGCAGGACCGCCGCTTAGCCGCACAGCCGCCGCAACACCCGTTTGGCCGACCAGATCCGCGAACCAAACGCCTCGATCCACGCCTGCTCGCCGAACGCTCGAACTCACCGCCCGAAACCACCGCCTGAGCGCTGCCAACCGCTGCACAGCCCGCTGTTCTGATCCGTCCGCCGCCCTGACCGTGAATCGCTGCTCGCGCCGATCTGCAACCAAACCGAGTTTCTCGGTCCTCGCCGCTGCACAGATCATTCGCCAAGCCTCAGATCCGGGAACTCGCCGTCGCAAGCAGCTCGATCTGCTTCAGATCTCGCCCACGCGCCGCCGTACGCGCGCCGCCGTACACGCCCACGCGCCGCCGCGTTTCGGCCACGCGCCGCCGCCTCCCGAACAGAGTTTCTGAGTGCTCGACGTCCTAGTTATATCCTGATTTGGGTAATCTTGGTTAAAAATTGGAGTTTTTGGATTAAGTAATTTTAAGAATTTCCTGAATAACGAGATAAGTTTTGATTGACAATTTATTTCAGGATACCCATAACCAAGATTGAGTTAATCCATCAGGAATTAGTGCCACACAACTATCTCTCGGGTTTATTTATATTGAGTGATTGGATTCCTGAGCTTAGCCAAGGTAAGGGACTTTACGCCGGTATGCTTAAATGCAAATCGGGAGCTAAACTGAAAAGAAAAATTTTACGTTCAAAATAAAAGTTTTATAAATGTGATATTCATGATGCTTGATGAATTGATAAATGTTTTTGTTGTGAGAAAATGGACTTTTACATGTGTGACTTATGATGCATGATGATTATGAGAACTGTGTTTTATGTTGCATCATGAAATTAAAAAGTTAAAATGCTTTGGGACCTCATGCATACATTGTGTTTTCATGATAAAATTTATTTCGAAGGCTGTGGCAATTACCCCCTAACATCATTGATGTACATCTATTGAAAAAAGAACCTGAAAAGGTTATATGGAGAGGAGCCTTACGAGGCTATATGTAAAGGATTTATGAGGCTATGTGAAAGGCAAGGTTAGGTTGGGTTTAATTGTCCACATTAAAGCCGAAGGGAAATTTTTAAAAAAATGCTTACGCCATGAAAGGAAGTTAGGTCCCACTAAGGGAAAGAAAGAAAATTGTTTTCGAAAACTCATTATGTGTGTGTTTGCATATCCTGATCCGGTAGCGAAGTCGCTTACTGAGTGTTGTAAAATACTCACCCTTTTCAAAACGTTTTTCTTTTCAGGTAAGGGAAAGGGCATCCTAGGCGAATGACAGGGCAGTTGCTGCAGGGGCCATGGGTGACGTTCAGCAGTTTCATTCCGCATATTTTTTTAGCTAGCAAGTTATTATTATTTATTTATTCATAACTGTTAGTTGTCGAATTTCATAGAAATTTTATGATGTTTAATATTTTGGTTATCTTCATGTTTTTAGTTTTTACAAGGGATCCCGAATTTAAAGGATTTTAATGGTTTTAAATAAATGTTTTAAAGTTTTTTTTTTTGTGTTTCTAAATCGAGATTTCTACATTTTTATTAGCATGCATGTAGTAACGTCCCTAGGAAGTTTAGTAGGATAAGTAGGGTCGTTACATAATGATACTGCAACAATGACTTTAAAAGAAGAGTTATCATTTGTTCTTGCTCATTACAATCTTAAAATCAGTTATATTCGAGGTCAAGGATATGATGGTGCAAGTAATATGCGAGGTGAATGGAATGGTTTACAAGCATTACTTCTTCATGAATCCCCAAGTCCATATTATATACATTGTTTTGCTCATCGATTACAGCTAGCACTAGTAGCAACATCAAGAGATATTATTCCTGTTCATCAATTTTTATCAAAATTAGTATTTGCCATCAATATCATCACAGCCTCATGCAAACAGAATAGTGAATTAAAACTTGCTCAAGCCACTGAAATTGCCCAACTAATAGATATGGATGAGCTTGAAAATGGTAGAGGAGCCAACCAAGCTGGTAATTTACAAAGACCTGGAGATACTCGTTGGGACTCTCACATTTTCGCTCTATTTGTAGTTTGATAAGAATGTTTGGTGCAACTTGTTTAGTACTACAAAAAAATCATTGATGAAGGATCTACTTATTCTCAACGTGGGAATGCTGATGCTGCGTACAAAGATATCACATCTTTTGAGTTTGTACTTATTTTACATTTAATAAAATAAGTTATGGGAATTACAGATACTCTTTGTCAAGCTTTACAGAAAAAATCTCAAGACATCTCAAGTGCTATTCAGTTAGTTTCAACTACAAAGTATTTGATTCAGAAATTGAGAGAAGAAGGTTGGAATGCGCTTCTTGAAAGTGTGAAGTTGTTTTGTGATAAATATGAAATTGAAGTCCCTAATATGAGTGCTCAGTATATTAAAGGTCGAGGTAGACTTTGTCAACAACTAGATCATGTTACTATTGAGCATCATTATCGAATCGACATATTCACTGCAACAATTGATTCTCAATTGTATGAACTAAACAATAGATTCAATGAAAAAACAATGGAACTTCTCATACTCAGCTCATCATTGGATCCAAAAGAAAATTATAAAGCATTCAATATTGATTCTATTTGTAAGCTTGCAGAGAAATTTTATCCTCAAGATTTTACTGAACAAGATTTGATTCATTTTCAATTTCAGTTACAACATTATGAGTTAGATGTACCTCACCATCCCAATATGAAAAGCAATTTCTATGTTATGTCGTGGGTTAGTTGAAACGGAAAAGTCAAAGGTTTATTATTTGATTGATCGATTTATTTGTTTGGTCTTGATCCTACCTATATCAACAGCAACTACAGAACAAGCATTTTCTGCAATGAGAATTGTGAAAACAAGGCTTCGAAATAAAATGGAAGATGAGTTTCTTGCAGATTACTTGAGTGTCTACATTGAAAGAGAAATTTTTGAGACTTTTAGTTTGGAGTCGATTATAGATGATTTTTACTCTATGAAAGAACGTCGAGCACAACTTTAGTTAGTATTACAATTATTTTTATTTGAAATTTTGATTAACTTCATTTCTTGTATCTTCAGTACATTGTAATCGTTTTTGTCTATTTATTAATACTTAATGTTCATTTTTGGCCCCCCAACCTATATGGTCTAGATCCGCCCCTGCCTGCAGTACTCGAAAGTTGTGGAGAGATTTTTTATGGAGTTGGATCTTTGGTCGATGTTTGAGGAGGAAATGGGACTTGTTTGAGCATTTTAGTGAAGGCTTGTCCTTGGATCAAAGGCATCAACTTTGATCTTCCACATGCTGTATTTGTTTCACAAGAATACAAGGGTGTGCAACATATAGGTGGCAACATGTTCGATTGTATCCCAAAGGCCGATGCTACTTTCATCATGGTTTGTTTTTCTTCTTTTCAAATAAGACATATGCCCCGTTTGGAATTGCATTTACAGAAGCAAAAAAATCGATTAGGGAAGAATCTTCTTTATTTAGGTTGTTTGGTAAATCGATTATTTTTTAATTCTATTTTAAATCGCTTTTCAATTTACTCTTATGTTCAAAATCACGCTCATCTTAACTTTTGAATTCAGCTTTCCTAAAAATTTACTATCTTCTCTAACTAAATTTTAAATAATTGAAATCTATCATTCCATTTTTTTATGCCTATTCTCCTATATAAACGAAATTTGGATTGATTCAATTTTTTATAACAATTGTTTAGACTTTTATCAAATAATTTAGATTAAATAAAGTTACTTGCAATTTAAATTATATATATTTTAAAATAATTATCTTATAATAAATTTAATATTAAATATCAATATAAAAATAATTAAAATAATATATCTACTTTGGTCATTATAGCAAAATTACAACAATTTCGTTTGAATTCACCAAACGTAGTGATATGTTTTTCTATATTTAAAATTAAAATTTATCGAACACTAATCGGCTTTATATGACAATTGATTTTCCTAAAAGCACAGTTGTTAGCAATTATGTTAAAAGTTGCAGCAATCCTAAATGAGGTCTTATAGTGTGTTTGGAAAAACTTTTGAAAAAAAATAATTTTTAAAACAAAATCAATTTTTCTATACGTACCTTTGCAAAATTTAATAATTTAAAGTGTGGTTAGTATAACTTCAATGATTTTAGACAATACAAAATGTTTTTTTTTTAATCTTAATAAATAAAAAACACTTTAAAAAATTGATTAATTTAAAAACTATTTTTGAAGAAACATGTGAGATGGATTATCCAAAAATGACTTTAAAGAGATTAAATGAAAATTCTTTAAAAAGATGTTGTAAGAAACAAAAATATCTGTAAGTATAGAATCGCTTTTGAGTTCAGTGCAACGGAAAAAAATTGTTATTTAAAGCATTTTTTTTAAGCAATGTCAGATAAAAAAAATGCTTAAAACTAAATGGTATTCCAAACAAACCTTTAGATAGTTAATTCAATGTAACCTGTTATCTTGAGCCTCATTAGCGGTATGATCTGATTCATATGCTTCTAATTATTTAGTGCATATAATAAATGTTATGGCCAAATTTTGGACAAGAGAAATCTCATCTGACCTCTACGTGACAACGATGGTAGTTTGTATTCTTGGAGGAAGAACGCGGCCTGCAAGACAAGAAAAACCTAGACACCGATGTGGTGTAGGCCACACAAGCTCCGATGCTTAAGTTAGAGAGGGTTCTTTAGAGATAGTTAGAGAGTTCTAGGAGAATTCAGGTGGTTGGAATGAACTTACCTTGTTCTCTTCTCTAGAGGGAGCTTAAATACTTTCCTTCCTAGGGTTTCTGTGGGTTTCTATCTTCGAATGAGGAACGAAAGGATCGAACTGGGCTGGACTAGTGGTATACGGGCCATGAGGGATCGAGGCAAGGCCCAAAAGTAAGCCTTGCCATGTGGTCAGCCTGGTCGGGCCTCAGCCGACCGCAAGCTTGGGGTTCAGCCAAGTCCGTTTTTCCTCCCTCTCATTTTGGGCCAGTCTCCTGTCGGTTTCGATCCGAACCACAACCACAACCTAGCCGAAAGTTCACAAGCACATACAGTAGGGGAATCGCTCCCTAATCTGCACAAGCAACGACGTTCCTAAACAAGAACTTTACTTAACCATAGCCCATACATGTGCTAGCGGCATATAGCCCTCAACCATTTAATCCAGAATTCAGCCTCCTAAACATGCTAGAAATCAGGATGACCAATATCTTTCTACTCACATTCGGACCAGTCTAAAACATGTTAAACATGCCCAATCATCTACACCATTCTGAACACACGAAACCTGAACACTATATACTTCTAAGGTATTCTAAGTAGCCAACTAGCCCAATCCAACAACTCCAGCGTCTTACACACAGACAACTCATCCAACTTCCCAAGAGTGAAAGCTCAATTGCTCGTCTCCATTTCCAAAATCCTCCACTTCCCTAAGTCAAAACCTTAGGGTAGTAAAACAACTCAATCCCCTTTCAAAAAAGGAAGGATTGAATAGTCGAGTGGCTAGTCCTTTATTTGCATTTCCCCTTTTACTATATATTGTCCCAGGTCTTACTTAGGTTTTATCATTTATAGTTTTCTGTAATTATGTTGACTTTCATTTCGATTTCAATGAAGTATATTTTCATTTCAATTTCTATTATGAGCTAAGTTCCTTTGGGATTCAATTATGCGGATGCCCTAAGAGATGTTCCATTCTAAGATACAAACTTACTCATTTGTCAATTTACCTTTGTGCAATTTGGTTTTTTTTTTATTTTCATGTCCAGTTTTAGTCTAAACTGGCCCATTTAGATTTGCATAAAAAGTTAAGACTCAATACTGAAAGGGCTGGGAAATAACATAACTCATAAAATCAATATAGGAGTAGAGTCTAGACATAGAACTTAATTAATTGACCCTAGACATAGGGAAATTACCTATAGGATCAAACAAGATTGTGTGGCTATTTAACCAAGTAAAAACTTACCATAAAAATATAGGATCAATTGCTTAGGCCCCGTTTGATAATCATTTGGTTTTTGGTTTTTGATTTTTGAAAATTAAGTCTATAAATACTACTCCTACCTATGGTTTTCTTATTTTGTTATCTATTTTTTACCAATGTTTTAAAAAACCAACCCAAGTTTTGAAAACTAAGAAAAGTAGTTTTCCAAAACTTGTTTTTGGAATTTGGAATTTGGCTAAGAATTCAAATGTTTTCTTAAGAAATATGAACGTCATTGTAGAGAATTGTAGAGAAATGATGAGAAAACAAGTACAATTTTCAAAAACCAAAAATCAAAAACTAAATGGTTATCAAACGGGGCCTTAGTGATCTCATAAATTTTTTATAAACAAAGGCTGAATAGAAGAAGGTGAACTCGATTCACAACACAAGGTATTGCGAAAAACTTATAGGCGCATATCAACAACATCTTTCATTTAGGGCAGAAGCTAGCATAGTTGAATCTTCCCCTATTACCATTGGAATCTTTGCATTCCAGTCTACTACTTTTTTTTTTCTTTTTTTAAGGATAGCTTAATACCTTGTTTTATTCATTCATTCACCGCACATACAACATATTTTTCTTAGTTACCATTTCTTGCAATTTGATAAAGGTTTTACTAAAAAAACCATGTACATACGTTTAGTCTCTGTAGGATTGATACTTGAAATATTTCTATTTACTATTAGTTAAGACAGTGTGCACTTGCACTAATAGTTTCCTCTTTTGGAGAACACCCATCATTTATAAATATTTTGTTTAAAAAAAACACTTTTGATCATCTAAAATCACTCCAAAAACTATAATAAACACACCTTAAATTATTAATTTCTTTAAAGGTGCTTATTTAAAAAGCATTTTTTTCAAAAGCTATAACAAAATATTAGAGAACTAAAAGTTGATTAAGGTTATCACCCATCTTTAGAAAATGAATAACATCAAAGGTAAAAACAATATAATCATCAAATAACAATTAAATGAAATTACGTTAATTTGAGTAATAGCTCCATGATTAAGACATTAATAACTATTTTTGTAAGTATGCTAAGACAAACACATTTGCTCAAACTTAAAAGTTCAAATTAATACTCTAGAGATTTGAATCCACACCCTAAATTTATAAATGTTCTATTCTAAAAGAAACATCGCTTGGTTTGGCTAATTATGTAGGTGTGTGATTGTTAATTTGCTAAGGATTGGGTTTCAGTAGTTTATTGAATTGATCAACTTGCCAGAAAATTTTGTCCTTCATTGTTTTATTTTAAATAATTTGATATTTTAATGATTGATAATTTTGTTATGGTCCCAAAAAAATATTTATTCATATTGTTTATTTTATTTCAATAATTTGTATTTATTTTTTTTTCACTAATCTATGAACTAAAGCCATAATGTAATGTTTATTTTTAATTATCTAACTTGAAATATTTTTCAATAAGAAATTCAACATCTTTATCATGACCAAGAATTTATAATTATTGAATTGATCAACTTGCCAGAAATTTTTGTCCTTCATTGTTTTATTTTAAATAATTTGATAAGTTGATGATTGATTGTTATGTTGCTAAAGTATTAATTTTGTTTTAGTCCCAAAAAAATATTTATTCATATTGTTTATTTTATTTCAATAACTTGTATTTATTTATTTCACTAATCTATGAACTAAAGCCTTAATGTAATGTTCATTTTTAATTATCTAACTTCAAATATTTTTCAATAAGAAATTCAACATCTTTATCAGGACCAATAATTTATAATTATTGAATTGATCAACTTGCACGAAAGTTCTGTCCTTCATCGTTTTATTTTAAATAACTTTATATGCTGATGATTTGATTGCTACGTTGCAAAGTATTCATTTTGTTTTAGTCCCAAAAAAATATTTATTCATATTATTTCAATAACTTTTATTTATTTGCTTCACTAATCTATGGACTAAAGCCTTAATGTAATGTTCATTTTTAATTATATAACTTTAAATATTTTACAATAAGAAATTCAACATCTTTATAAGGACCAATAATTTGTAAGAAAAAAATCAATTTTGAGTCTGAACTTGTCAAGTTGTATCAATTTTAACTCTAAACTTTCAATTTCATAAAATTACACCTCAAACTTAGATAAGTGTTGCAATCTTAAGTTCAAACTTTAAAAAGTATTGCAATTTAACCCTGTAAATAGTTCTCACTCTAAATATTGTTAAAATAAGTTTTCTATTATGCGTTTAATGAATTATAAAACATATGTACGATCTGAAATTGATAAAATTTTAGAGAAAAACGACATTAGATCTTTTTATTTTTGTTCAAATTTATGAATTTAGGCAACATTATTTAAAGGTTAATTTGTGCATTAGTTAAATTTATTTTTTTGCAAAACTTTATTTTATTTAAATTAATGAATTTAAGAAGATTTTTACACTGTGTTTTGTTAAAACTAGTGGGGCAATTAGCAGAATTCGGACCGAGAGTAAAAATTGTAACACTTATTTAAGTTTAGGATTCAATTTAATGAAATTGAAAGTTGAGGGTCCAAATTATATTGATACACCTCACAAGTTTTTGGTCAAATTTAATTTTTTCCCTAATATATAATTATTGAATTTATCAACCTGCCAGGAATTTTTCCTTCATTGTTTTATTTTAAATAATTTGATATGTTGATGATTGATTTTTATGTTGCTAAGTATTCATTTTGGTTTAGTCCCAAAAAAATATTTATTCGTATAGTTTATTCTATTTCAATAACTTGTATTTATTTGTTTTACTAATCTATGAACTAAAGCCTTAATGTAATGTTCATTTTTAATTATCTAACTTTAAATATTTTTCAATAAGAAATTCAGCATCTTTATCAGGACCAATAATTTATAATTATTGAATTGATCAACTTACCAGAAATTTTTGTCCACTGTTTTATTTTAAATTATTTTATATGCTGATGGTTTGATTGTTAAGTTGCTAAGTATTCATTTTGTTTTAGTCCAAAAAAAATATTGATTCATATTGTTTATTGTATTTCAATAACTTTTTTGCAGACTCGCCTAGGGTAGACACAAGAGCAAGTGACACTAGTGTAATGAGCTTTTGTATATTCGCAACTGATAAGTTCATTTTATATATATGTATTATATCTTGTTTAGGTTGTTTTTAGTTAGTTTTCATATAGTTTTTGAAATTTAATTCTTGCATTTCTTTCATTTTTATAGGTAATCAAAGATTTCATTTTGAAGATCAAAGTTCAAAGCTTTTCAAGATGAAAGTTTTATTTTTTTAAAAAAAAACAAAGCCTAGGCGCCCAAACTGACGCCTAGGAGCCACAGACAATGCGGGAAGGCAGAATGACAGTGCCTAGGCGCTTCGGGAATGTTTTAACGCCTTTATTTACAGCGCCTAGGCGCTACACCGACTGCCCTAAGTTTAAATGGACATCTTTTATCATTTGTTGGGGTCGAAAATTAAGGTCTTGGGGGCGGAAAACAGAGAACAGAAGGGAGAAAGACCAAAGGAGAAGATATATACACCACCTTGGAGGTCTTAGCAACCAAACGAAGGAGAGCTAAGCTTGGATTTGTTTCTCTTTTCACTTCTTCTTTCTCCTCTGCTGTTTATAATTTTCAAATGACATTGTTGACTGGTTTTGTTAAGTTTTACATTATGAGCTAAGTTTTTCTTTCTAGAGCTTGATGTAATCAAATACTCAGATCCTACTATTTCTTAGTTAATAGATGATGTTTCTATTTCATTTGTGGTTGTAAAAATTCTTCTGCAGTTAAAACATGTTTAGATTTTGCCATTCTTTACATTGTTTCTATGTCATGATTTGAGGTTGAGAGATAAAAATCATTGTTGAACTAAAGTGTTTTCCCTAATTTACACTTGAGATAGATATATCCTTGTGGGTTTTGTGGCAATTTTAAGTTCTACGAGCTTAATAATTGAATTGTTGGAATTGTCATACAGATATAGGCAATTTATATTTCAATGAATATCGTTATTGCTTGAGAAATAATATCGAGTCTATAGGGTAGAGCTTGCCAATAACCTAGAAATAGAAGAAAACATTGGCTATTAATGAACAAAGAGTAGGATGAGGTATTCGATGAAGTCATTGCTCTAGAGTTTTTACAAATTAAGTTTTATCCTCTATTTTGCATTATCAATTTCATATCTTAATCACATTTATTCATCCAACAAATTTAATTTTCCATTCACCTTTGATAATTCGATGCTTAGATAAAATTGAGGCTAGAGAAATTGGTAATTGGTAGCTTTCAGTCCCTGTGGAGAACGAACTTTGTATTCAAACATTGTATTACTTGTAACGATTTGTGCACTTGCGAATTTGATCAACAACAACGCTTTTGGAACCTTCCAGGGTAATCCACCATATCAAATCCATCCATCATGTCAAATACACATCCACAACCTAGCTCGAGGTTCACAAACACAGCCAGAGATATGAATTCAACGTCAAACAAGTTTAGGTAGACTTGGATCAAGTATAAGTTCAAATGAATCCCACATCACCCAGGCCTCATACATATTCAAGCAAAACACAAATCATCGACATTCCAGCAAGCTTGTCTCTCATATAAACTAGTTCAGCATGTCTCACACCCATATTCCTTGCATTCCAGTTCTTAACAAGCCAATCCGAATGGCTACTTACCTCTTAGGCCAGCATGAAGGCAACCAACTTCTCCCTTTTCTAGGAAGTTGCTAGCAGCTTATAGCCCTAAGTAGTTTCTTCCAGCGCTAACTCCCTAAACACGCATGCAATCATAACGGTCCTTATTCTCCCATCCACATTCAAACCCAACAAAAACATGTTAAACATGCTCAGTCATCTGTACCATTTTGAATACACGAAACACGGATAATGACACTGAGCATTACATACCTTTAAGGTGTTCTAAATCGACCACTAGCTCAATCTAACAACTCCAGCGTCTTGCACACAGTCAACTCCTCCAACATCCCAAAAGAACTAACCTCATCCAACCACTCATGTGTTTTCAAGAATTCCGTACTCGATTAAACACTCCAACACCTCAAGTACACCTTACTTAAACATTCATTCTAATAACTCAAGTATTCTACATTCTGCTGCTAACCAAATCTCTCAGATAGCCCAAACATCCATGTTCATTCGGTTTAAATCAACTATTCATATATTCACGCGTAATTCTCAACAATATTCTATAACAAGAAATTCACTTGACCATGACCCCTACACATGCTAGCACTCGATAGTCCTAAGCGCTCCAAAAATTAAACCCTTTAAGACAAATACAATACATGCTTAGGCAACTTAAATTCAAGAAAGATTTCAGAAGAGTTCAACCAACAACCACGTCCCCCACATATACAATTTTAAGCATGCTTACACATTCACAAATTTCAAACATCAACAAGATCAAATGTAACTACCCTAACCCATACGACTCTCTAAACGCGGAAGCATAACTGAGTTACTCCGTTCATGTCTCGAAATTTCGGCAACATGACGGTGTAACTACAACAAAACCAAATTTTACAAAAACCTGATAAGAATAGAAACACTTCTAAATCTCAGAGTACATACTCATCATCCACCAAAGTACGAATATTATGCTGGGCTCAACCAACCGACAAACAAACCTAAAAGCTTCTAACCAAATACACGGGAACTAAAGAAGAGATTTAAGGTTTACAAACCAGCAACACAATAAAGATCTAAAATAGAACTAAAAGCTAAATACATAGGAAGAAAATTTGGTGGAGTCTCCATAGCCTCGTCAGGTCACTGCTTCCGTCACTGGCGTCGAGAATTTGCACCATCTGCAAAACACAAACAAAATAGCACGAGTGAGTATAAACATACTCAGTAAGTAGCCCAGAGTCCAAAACCATAAATAGATGAGTTCCACCCCAACTCATAGCCTCATGCTTAAAATCAGACTCAATATTCACTTCAGTTAGCTAAGTGCCTACTTACCTTACTTCAGGCTCAACTCCTCTGGTAATACACGTGCTATACCTGCGAGTCATGTATCCTAGGCTGGCCTAATAAAGAGAAAGAGAACAACTCTCACGCTCAACATTCTAGGGACATCGCCCCTATGCTCATGACTCGAGGATATCGTCCCTATGCTAGCATCAACATCACTCTCATCAATCTGGGGACATTGCCCCTATGCTAGCATCAACATCACTCTCATCACTCTAGGGACATCGCCCCTATGCTAGCATCAACATCACTCTCATCAATTTGAGGACATCGCCCCTATGCTAGCATCAACATCACTCTCATCACTCTAGGGACATCGCGCCTATGCTAGCATCAACATCACTCTCATCAATCTGGGGACATCGCCCCTATGCTAGCATCAACATCACTCTCATCAATCTGAGGATATCTCCTATATGCTAGCATGAACATCACTCTCATCAATCTGGCTCACTCTCACCCCTAAGCCTCACGCTCACCTTTCTGCCTCAATCTCCTAGGAATACATGCTCGCACGGAAAGGTAGATAGCACTAGCCTAATAGGCTCTCGCTTAACCACATCACACTAAGATCCTCTATGGATTCATCACCCAAGAGATCATAAACTTCATTCTCACCTCGACTCATAAATCTTATGCATACTCACAAACACGAACTCAACACCACGCATGCTTGAGTAGACAAGACTCGAACATAAGTTCAGAGCAAAACCCTTAACAACAAAGCCTCACACTTATTCAAGCAACGCACAAAGTACCGATTACCCCTCCTGCTTATTTCGGCCAACAACTATTAAGCATTTAGGTAATCATGTTCCAATCACACTTATACCAAGGTTCGAACGTAAAGTTGTCACAAGCACAAATCTCGAGTATGGACTTATACCTTAGTTCAAAGACGTTCCTAAACAAAAACTTCACTTAACTGCAACTCATAATTGTGCTAGTGGCATAAAGCCCTCAAACCATTTATTCTAGAAAACCGTCCCCTAAACCCGCTAGAAAAAAATAGGAAGACCAATAACCCTCTACTCACATTCAAACCCAACTAAACATGGTAAACATGCCCAATCATCTTTGTCATTCCGAACACACAAAACCCGAACACTAAACACTTCCAAGGTCTAAGTACCAACTAACCAAATCCAACAACCAAGAAAAACAAACCCCAGCCAACCATTCAAGGGATTTCAGGCATACTATACTCGGACAACATCCAACCATCCTCAAACAGGCATCACTTAACCATCTAGTCCAATAACTCAAGCGCCCAGGGTTCAGCAGCTAACCAACCATCTCAGTCAACCCAATCATTTAGTTTACAACCTTAAATCATTTAACTAGAATAACTGCACGTTTAAGCAACTTTAAGCCCATCACAATAATATTCATAATAGTTTAGCCAATCACACTATCTTCCACATACCCATATAAGCAAACATTGATTATTCACAAAGTACCATAAATATGCCCAAACTCATCCAATCACAACCTTGGGCAAATTCTTAGAGTAATTCACATGCTAACTATAATAAACTTGTAACTTTAAGCCCCTATTTCCTTTCTAGCCACAACTTAGGCCATTTTTAGCTCAAGCAACTTCCGAATATAATCACCATCCATTACATACCTCACGAACACTACTTTCAAGCATGCTTTCTCAATTTTCATAAATTTCCAAAACATACATTAAATTTAAAAAGAAAGTTAAAGGGGCTTAAATCCAAATGACTACTTACTTTACTTCAAGATTCAAGGCAGCCTAGAACTCGATTGCTTGATCTTGAATCGCCAAATAAGTCCTACACAAAGGGTAAGTTTTAAAAACACCAAAACAGTCCCCAAACTTCACAAAAAGGTCCTAACATATGGCTAATTAAATCCCAATTCACATTTAGCCTTGATTGTGTTGGAGCACACAATACCCACATAAAGCTTACCCCAAAACAATGACCAAAAGGTTCTGGACAGTAGCTTAATTTTCCTCAACATCGCCCAAAACAGCCTTCAATCTCGATGGGCGACCTGTAAAATTATTTTGTTGATCAAAGGTCACTTTAAAAGGTCATCTCACCATTAAAACAGCCCATAAAAGAAATTCATAAATCACAAACCATCTCTAACTCAAGTCGGACACTTTCTCGCGTTGATTGGAGCTTTACCCATGGCCACGCCTAAAATTTCAAACTCAAAACGTCGCTAAAAATAATTCCAATTGGTTTGATTTCACAAATCCAAGGCCCAAAACAACACCATAAATCCAAATTATAAAATTCCAAAATATCTAGAATCGTCCTCAAACAACTCACCCCAAATGAAAACGAGCCATTAGTGACTGTAAAAGGTCGAGCTCGCCGGAAATCAAACCTGAATGTGTGCGGCGTGGCTGAAGCAGAGGTGTGCAACTCAGATGAATTCGCGAGTGGAGCTGGGCTGCGGCTTGAGGCGAAACAACAGAGAATCGCAACTGAGCTCGAAAGTTGGCACGACATGCGGCAAATGGCTGATTGACCGGGTTTCGCGGTGAGGAGCTGTCGGCGATGGGAGGAGCTGTCGGCGATGGGAGGAGCTGCAGTGGAGAGAGAGAGAAAGAAAAAAATGGGTAGATGTCGGTGAGGGGGAAAGATTTCGGGAGTGAGGGAAATGATAAGAGAGGAGAAGAATAAGATAAGAATGAAGAAGATTTTTTTAACCAAAATTCCAAATATGCCCTTTGACCAACCTCTTCTTTCCCAATTAGCCCAACTCAAAATTCAATTTGAGAACTATTCCAAATTAAATTCCAAAATTTCAAAATTAACGTCCCTGAATAAGCCAGACATCATATCAAATAATAACGTAAAGGGGCTTAAATCCAAATGACTACTTACCTTTTTAAGTAATAATAATAGACACTTCCAAAGCATCCCAAATCGCCAAACAAAGTCCTAACAATAATTAACAAACCATTCTAAGATCCAACCATAAGTTTAAACGAGTTGAGACTAAAATCACCCAAGAAAACTTACCCAAACAGCACCTTCACTTGTAGAATTTGATGTCGAATTGGTCCGAACTCAGCAACCCGACTTCCAAACACAATGGGTAACCTATGATTAAATCCAAAAATATATGGGTAGGCTTAAAAATAACAAAATAGTCTCTAAACTCCATGAAAAGTCCTAATTTATGGGCCAATTAAATTCCAACTCAAGCTTAGTCTTAATCGTGTTGAAAATTTACCAAAACCCCAATAAATCTTCAAATCAGACATCCTGCTCACTAGACAGTAGCTCGAAATGTCCAATTTTGTACCAACGGCCTCCAAAAATAATGGGTTTCTAAAATTTGGAATCAAAACAATGTGGGTTAGCTTCTAATCACCAAAACAACCCTTAAATTCAGCTTTAAAAATCACAAATCACCTCGAAACCATGCCAGAAAACATACCCACATTGATTGGAGCATTACCCATATCGGAGAGAGCATAAATTGCCAGAAACGCAACTATAGCGTGCTGCTGTAGATCGACGTTCAGGCTACGGCGGTAGATCCGACGAGTCTGCGTAAATGGGGCGGAACGAGCTGCTACGAAGTGGTGGAGTTGGTGTGGTACACGAGTGGACGGTGAGAGAGAGAGAGAGAGAGAGAGAGAGAGAGAGAAATGGGTTTTTGGGTGAGGGAGAGAAGAAGAAGAAGAAGAAGAAAATTGGGAATTCGAGGAGAGAGAAAGAGATATTTCTCTTTTTTTTCTTTTTTTCTTTTCATTTAATTCAAAAACCAAAAATGCCCTGAAACCATATTTTCTATAACGCCTCCAAGATTTAACCTATTATAGGGAACGCTACTAAACCAACAACCATTATGCCCCAAAAATTTCAACAACATAACAACGTAACTACAACAATACCAAATTTTTTTTAGTACCTGTTAGGAAAAAAAACGCACTTCTATATTCAGAATCACTCAACAATTGTTCTAACTTCAATTTAATAACCACTAACGAATCAGAACAAAATAGCATCCCAACTCCAACTCGGACGCTATTAGGGAGCCAGAAACAAACCATCATACTAAATATGTAAAGAACATGACTACTTTATTAACTTCATGCAAACTCATTCTATGAAGGTAAAGTATCCTAACAAAGGCCTATTACCAACCTTCCACATAAGACAAAATTCATAACCTAAACCAACTCACTAATGGTAACAAAATTGTCTTCATATGTAATCAACTACGGTAAAAAAAAAAAAAAAACTCTAACTAAAAGAATGAAGCAACAACACTAAGCTCATAAACTATATGTCACAACAGAAATTCGACTAACAAAACCAACTAAGAAAATGAAACGCCAATAACTAGTCTACAACATAGCGCAATCATCTATAAAGTAATTCAACTAAACAAAGTTTAACAAAGACAACTACTAAATAAAAAGTAGCTAGCTATGGTCTTTCTCTTCTCAAGTCTCCTCCTCAACACCACCAGGCCGTCATAATCATCATCACCTACAAAATCTGTGGGTGGGTCAGTACATAACACGTACTAGTAGTTAGCTCACACATGAGGAGCCACCAACCAACATACAAGGCAAACATCATGCTATACACAACAATTACGAAATTAGACATGTTCATCATACATTGGAAGTAAATAACGATCACAACATGTTAGACCCATGAATCAACATCTCATGTAAAGTAAACTCACCAATCTCAAACCTCGAGCTCACTCAATGCTCATACTATAACTCGCACAAGGCTTTCTAAGACCGATTCCTTCAAGACACGTTGATCCTCATTGATTTTATTAAGGGCCACCGACATTCTCTATCGGCCCTAAATATTTGCATCCAGGGCCACCAACGCTCTCCGCCGGCCCCAACTGATGATATCAAGAGCCACCGACGCTTTCTGTTAGCCCCAACTGATTTTTCGTCAAAATCCATCAACGTTTTCAGGAATCTCAAATACTTGCCCTTCTATACTCAGCACACCGACCCTAACTATATTAAGACAAGGCCATCTCTGCTACTTTTAAATCCACTGGTGACATACCACCCCTCGATCACTTGATCGAGGCACTTGATATTCACCCAACTATTCTTTCTACACACGGTCCTCAAACCTCTTTCTTACTAGAATGCATGAGTCTTAAACAAGTTTCTAAATCATGCTCTATGTTGAACCACTACAACAAATTATGCATTTAATGACGGATGAGAAAAAAATGCGCGGGGAAACGATGACGGACGGCGAAAAAAATGTGCGGAACTTTTGTTTTTTTTAAAAAGGGTACAATGTCGGGCAATGCCCGACATTATAGGGTGTTTTTATTTTTACCTTTTTTTTAAAAACAAAGGCTTTACTTTTTATATTCCCCTAAATAGACAGCCCTAAAAGAAATGTGTCTTCCTCCCAAATCAACATCCCTAAAGCAATTGATACTTCCCCCAAATTGGCAGCCGTGCATTTTCTTCACCATCGTCCGTGAGCTTTCGTGGGTTTTCATTCATCGCCGCCACCCAGTCCAGATTTTTTGCCGTTGTTAGCCTGGGTTTCAGTCACCGTGAGTTTTACATCGTGGGTCGTGGTAGATCTGTGCGCCTTGGGTTAAATAGTCATGGGTCGCGGTAGATCTATCTGTCGTGGATCGTGGTGGATCTGTATGCCGCGAGCTTGGGTTTTGGGAAGATGGTTGGATTTATCATCTCTAATGCTTACTTCTGATGACTTGATATTTTCAAAGATTTTTGAAAAAGGTAAATATAGTTTGAAATTGAAGAATAAGAATAACTCTCTGGATTTCCTCATTTCTTTGTTGCAGCTTCATATTTACAATGTAAATTTGTCTTTTTCAGTTCAATTTTGTATTTGGAGGGGAATTTGGAGACCAAAATTTTCACTGATCCAACAACTGGTCTTGTTTCGACGTATTAGAGAAATTGCCATTCGTCGCAATGGTACAACACTTACTATTTTTTACTCACCCTGCTTTTATGAATATATACTTCCTCATGTATTCTAGCTACTTAAACTACATACGATCAGTGTCGTCTTTAATAAAAATAATTTTGGTAAGTTTTGTTATGAACTGTGATGAAGGTACAGCCTCTTTACAATGCAAATGTCCTTTTTTTGGATGTGTTACATTTTTTTTAACTGAAAAAAGCAAATTTATTTTTCTTGTGTAGCTGACAAACCCATATTGGTAGTGACTGGTGTTTCATTTTTTTCATTCCCCGATCCTCTGTGAACTGGAGAGATTATTAAGAATTTGATAGCCTTTTTTTTGTGACTTGCCATTCATGCATGTCGAAATTAATGGCCCTAGGAGGATTACATATGATCTCCGTTGATAAAGTTTGGTTGTCATGTAGGCTGCCTTGTATTTTTGGGCAAGGGAGAAGATGACGTTCAGCAGTCCACTCAATCAGAATTCAAAGGTGTTGGCTATTACTAAGAAATGTTGTTCGCAATTTTTTCATCTGAAGGTTTGAATGGCCCACTTTTCTCTGTAAATGTTGTGATTTCACTTCAAAATAGTTGCAACAAGGCATTCTGAAAAGGATCTACTACTTGGCCTTGTGATAATTCTCCCTCTCCCCACCCTTGGGGGATGTTTACCTTTTTTTTTTGTTTTTTTTATATGTTCAAGAGTTGAAATTGTAACATAATGAAGGTAGTTGAGGGTGTTCTTTTCTTTTGGAACAGATCTTGAGTGTGTTATTTTCTTTTGTGAAGGGAAAAACTGCTCAAGCATGTATCTGAAAAAAATTGACACGTGCTAAAGCATTTGAGTATTCTTTTATCACTGAGAATTAGTTTAATTAGTGAGTATTGGAAATTAATGTGACTAGAGGACGTTTTTTGGTGCTAAATTATAACCCTCTTGTTTGATTTTTAGTTTCCAATTGAAATGAAGTAGTGTTTGTTCAATGTATCCTTAAAAGTGTTGGGTACTTGCTCTTTCTCTATCTCTGCAGTTATACTCTTGGTGAGTTTTTTCTATCAAACTATGATGACAGTTTAGCAGGAATTTTTGATAAGGTGTGATTTTTATCTTCTTCTTCTTACTTTTTTTAAAACATATTAATTTGCATAATCGTGATGTTTTTATCCTTAGACCAGGAAGTTGGAGTATTCCTTATGTTTTTAATATTCATTTGATTTCTATGGAGCTATGGGTATGATGGGGTGAGTTGCATTCAGCTTATTGCACCCCTTATGGTGGTAGATAGGGTGAGTTGTATTCTGCTTAATTGGTCTTTTATTTCCTCCCTTCTTGTTTAACCGATCACCAAATTTCCCAGTTCCCACTATGGCATTTGCATTTTGTCCTCCTCAGGGTATTTGATAAATTTTAATTTGGACTCTTTATGTACTGACTCCATTTTGTTCAGTCCAGAAGGTTACAATTACTAGCATTGTTTTCACTTGTATGTGTTATGTTTTAATTTGGACTCTTTAGTACTTGTATGTGTTATGTTTTTTTTACCTTTTGATGGATACTGGCATACTTATGTTGCAAAAATATATTGTTGTAGAAATCTGCTAGGCAACCTAATTTTCTCACATTTATGACTTTGTTAATTTCATTTCTTGGAAAGAGTACCAAATTGCTGTGTCTAATTCCATAACTTTATTCCTTGTAGAAATCTGAGCTGCATTATGTTTATTGTCTGTTTTTTTGTTGTTGTAATTCGTGTCTTTGTTTTTGTTTTTTTTTTTTTGTTGTAATTGAAGTTGTAATCAAATGAGTGGAGAAATATCCTATTGTGTGTTATTGTTTCCCTTTTTAATTCAAAAACATTGGAGTTTTAATTCTCTGGCCATCATTGTTAATTAGGATATGAGCTTGAAGTTGATGGGCTTGCTTTTTGAATTTTGGCAGGTATGCAAGTGGGTGATTGAATTGTAATTGATGGGTGATGGGCTTGCTTTTTGAATTTTGGCAGGTATGCAAGTGGGTGATTGAATTGTAATTGATGGGTGATGGGCTTACTTTTTGAATTTTGGCAGGTATGCAAGTGGGTGATTGAATTGTAATTGATAGGGGAATGGCAATGTTTGAAGTGATTGAAAAGCTTGAAGAGTGCTCAGCACTACATTGAGGCAGCTATGGACAAGATTACAATCTTGAAACAAATTGCAGAGGGAGACCTTGACGATAAAAAAATGTGTGGTGAAGCTTTTGGATCATTTAATTGATATTTTGTTCGTCTTTGCGAATTCCATTTTTTGGTTTTTTGAGCCAAGTATTGTTAGTCTTTGTGAATACCAGGTAATTTGAGCCAAGTATACTTAAACATGAACTAGGTAATTTTTTTTTTTGTTTGATGGCAGTGTTCTAGTTGATGCAGCTCCTGCAAATCTTCTTATACTTGCAAAGGTATGAATTGAGCTTGTAATTTAATGAGTTTTTCTTTAACATACTTGATTTGAAACTAGGAAAAAGAATGTGTACTTTTAGTGAAAAACATGGACTAATGTTGTATTTATACTTGATGTTATCAGGAGGATATGCAAAGGAGAGATATCGCTTCTATAGCTGCAGCTGAAGTGTTGGAAGAGGCAATTTCTCCTTAATCGATCATATATGGAGCAAAGGTATTTTTGTACTGGTTATGAATATTGGGCAATATTTTGTTTTAAACCTGACTTATTTGAAGTCTCATAAAAGAAAGCCTTATTTGAAACTTTTGTTCTCATAATTGTATCTCTGCAAACTTTGAAATTTGAAGTGTTGGATCCAAATTGTATCTTTTCCTCTATACATAAGATTGCAAAATAGAGAAATTCAAAGATTAGATCATCCGATATCGATTCATGAGGTAAAGTTTTCCTCTATTCTGTTTCGTTTGGGTTTATGTTGTGCTTTTTTTAAGCAGTATACCATGAAATATCATTTGCAAAAAAGCCTCTACATGATATAGGGATGTCCAATCCATATTTCCTTGGTGTAATGGCCTTAGTCTGTATTGATCACTTTTTGCAACTAATGAGTGTTTTGTTTTTTCTTTATTTCTTCCTTTTTGTTAATTTATTGTTGGAATCTAATATTTACTTTTCTTATGTTTAGTACTGAGAGGGAAGCACACCGTGATGTCATTTTTTAGCATCATAAAGCTCCACTCAAGAAGCTCATGTATTACTCTCTTCCTCTCACCTGTCTTTTTGTGCTTTAACAAATTTAAAATCCTAACCAAAATTTGATAACAGGAAAAGACTTGAGGTTGTGACTTAAAGAACTTACTTCAAATAGGTTTATTATATTTTTTTTTGCGTGTAATTGCTTATTTCAAATAGGTTTGATATTCGACTGCTCTGATTTGGGTTTTTTTTTGTTTTGTTTTGTTTAAATTTTGGTGTTTTGGGCTTATGGTTTGTGATTGGTCAACTTTTGCTTTTGGGTTTCAAGCGTGCACTGGGGCAAAAGTACTTGCATAATGTATATTTTCTAATTGTAGATTAATAAGAAGCGACTTTCACCATTAACCTATCGATTGCTTTTCTTTATGCTCACCAGCTCTAAAGCAATGATTTTTGAATTTTGTAGGGTGCAAGTACTATGTACAAAAATATATACGAGAAATGCATATATCAACAAGAAGAAATTGACGAGGTTCAAATAGAATGGGCAGAATTTGTTGGAAGATGTGTAGACTTATGAATTTGTTAATTTTGTATACATTATGCAAGTACTTTTGTTTAAATTTTCATTTAGTAGGATAGTTGATATTTTTAATTAATTGATATGTTATTAGTTAAACGATTTGTTAATTTCCTTATTGTATATTTTATTAATTAAGGTTTTTTATTGAGTTAATTATTTTGTAAAAATAATAATATTATTGATATTTTATTTTGTGCATAGGTTGAGAAAGATAAATATTTTGTGTGCAACCAATAATTTTTTTTTATTAAATTATTCACGAAAAGATGACGGGCATTGTCTGTCATTAAAACAGACATTGACTTTTAATGTCATACATTGACCGACATTAAAAAGAGTCCGTCATTGTAGCCTACAATGACACTCGAAAAGATGACGGACACATGTCCGTCATCATTTCTCTTTTATGACGGGCAATGCCCGTCATTAAAAGCCAATTTTGTACTAGTGAACCCACATAAAAACACATTATGTTAATAAACGTGCTCAACATATAACCAACATGCTTGTTAGACAATCTTAACACTACAACAAGCTCAATATCACAAGATCATAACACAAAACCATACCATTCTTATCAAACACGAAACCACAACCACCATAACAATTTTCTCAACAACACATATTCACCAAAGCGTGCTCAATAAGTCCAAATATATCAAAGAGTGGTACAACTCATGCAAATATTCATAATTAAGCAGTTAAAGTATACAACATGCTAACAAACAAGCAAACAGACCCCACGGTAGAATTCTACTTACCTAATGCGATCCTAAGATAGTTCAAAAGATTCCCTAAACAAGGTAGACAAGGTTTAGGAATCAAAACTGAGTTCGACGACCTTTATTCAAAAGAGAAAAAGTGTTCAAGAGGAACTTTCTTACTCAAAATCACTCTTAAGCTGAGTTTGAACACTTCAAAACTGAACTAAATCCTATAACAAAGAGCATTGAAGATTAGAGACCTATCTAAGATACTTTACTGGAGTTCGAAGGGTCTAGAACGCGCTATTACCTATCAAATATCGCCAAAGGGCCTCGAAACCTTGTTGGTCAGTGTTTTAAGGTGTTCGAACTTATTTGGAATTGCAAACTGAAAGCTTTTACAAGTTAGAACCTATATTACAACACCTAAATAGTATTCAAAAGGGTTTACAACCTTACCACCTTAAACTTACCAAAATAGCTCGACCCTTGATGAAAAGTGTTCGAAGGGACTCTGAATTAGTTCGAACCACTACGAAGACACTTCCAAAGATTAGAAACTAAATCACAACACTTTAAGTGATTTGCAAAAAGGATAAAACATGCCAAAACTTACCGAAAGAGCTCCTACGCTTCGTGTTTGTTGTTCAAATGTGTTCAGATCGATCCTAAACTGCAAATTAAAGGTTCCTACATGTTAGAACCAAAGCTACAATACTTAAATTGATTTGCGAAAGAGGTAAAACGTGCTGAAACTTACCAAGAAGGCCCAAACATACTTGGTCCCTTGCCAAGTTGTGTCCGAAAAGGTCCGATTTCCCTACTGAGAGAGTCTAGCAGCACGTGGGTACTTCAAATCAAGGCTGATTGGAGTGTGGGTCACGAACCTAAGGTGATTCGAGGCTCGAATCTGAATGGGTCTTGCTGGAAATCATGTTTCTGGCACCAACGACTTCGAATGCGGGCTGATCGATGTTCAATGGAGCCTAAAATTGCAAACCAAAAATGTTTAAGGTATTGAACATTTAAAGCCAAAAGAGAGTGGGTCAACCTAACATTGTCAAAACGGAAGGAAAACGGGCGGGTTTTAACCAAAATCACCAGATGAACGCTCTTGTTCACATGGGTCTTCGCGGACTGACTATGGATCCGAATGTGGTCGGGTCTTTGTTGTCAATCGTTGGAAACAAGCTAAACGGAAGGGGAGTCGCGTGGGAGAGAGTGGCAGCTGTGGGTCTCGCCGGATAAGGCAGAGAACGAAGAGGAAGAGGCAGCGTGACGTGCTGATCGTGGCTGGAAGAAGAATAAGTCGAAGATGGTGGGTGGTGTTGGGTTTTGTGTCCTAAAACTCGTGGTTTTGTAAACTGAATGTATATTCTATTTTACTATAAAGATGTTATTGATGTTTATTCAGTAAATGTGTTATTGAACAAAGTGAATTGTGTATTCTATAACCCAAATCCAATGAACTAAGAACCCTAGTGCCTGTGAGCTAGCTTAGGGGTGATTCCCCACTGTGTTGAGCATAGGGGATGCGTTTCCCTATTGCCTGTATGCTAGCTGAGGGGGTGTGTTCCCTGGTTGCCTGTGTGGCTATCATGATGTGATGAGCATAAGGAATGCGTTCCTTATTGCCGATGAGCTAGCTTAGGGGTGATTCCCCACTGTGTTGAGCATAGGGATGCGTTTCCTATTGCCGTGTGCTAGCTGAGAGATGATTCCCCAGTATGTTGAGCGTAGGGAATGCGTTCCCTAGAGCCTGTGTGCTAGCTTAGGGGTGATTCCCCATTATGTTGAGCGTAGGGAATGCGTTCCCTAGCGCCTGTGTGCTAGTCTAGGGGTGATTTATCCATTGAGATGAGTGTGAGGGTTATAGACCTTCACAGGTTTGGGTTCTAGGTTACAGGACTCGCAAGTATGACACGAAGTTAGGTTCGGGTAGTAGTGATTGTTGTGGGAGGTTAAATGGACTTTTAGAATAATAGAAGGAAGTATTTGAAATCTAAGCACGAGTGTGAGTAAGAGCAATTTTCTTCTTGGTATGATTTCTCGAAAATTTGGACCCCTTAAGTGGGCTACTTACTGAGTATGTTTATACTCATCCTTGCTACTTTGTTTGTTTTGCAGATTGTGCACATTCTTGGGGTGGATGACGCAGACGACGACTTGACGAGACTATGGAGGCTCCACCAAATTTCTTTTCTATGTTTAGCCTTTAGTTTTGTTTCTTTGTTCCCTGTTGTTTGTCGGTCTGTAAAGTTTAAATATTCTTTAGCTTCGTGTGTCTAGTTTTAGAAGCTTTTAGATTTGGTTGTCTGTTAATTGAGCTCAGCATCATTTATCGTAGTTTGGTAGATGCTGAGTCTGTGATCTGAAACATAGAAGTGTTTATATCACTTTCCAGGTCTTTGTAAAATTTTGGTTTCTTGTAGTTACGCCGTCATGCTGCCGAAATTTCGGGCATGAACGAGGTAACTAGGTCGTGCTTCCACGTTTAGAAAGTCGTAGGAATCCGGGGTCGTGACAGGTGGTATCAGAACCCTAGGTTCTAGGTTTTGTAGACTCGCTTACATCGTAAGCATCGGTTTCTCCATAGTCGCGCTCAAGAAAGTTGCCTCGTCACCGCCAGGTTTGTCTTCTGCTAAATGTTAAAAGTAGCATAGAGTTTATGTTTGCATTGTGGTTCACTTTTTCTTGGCATGTGGGTTATGAAGTAACCTAAGTTGATTTATGTGCTTTATGATTGTGGCTTTGTGGAAAAGATGATTGAGTTGGGTGAAGTTCTTAAAATGTCTTCGGAACATTGAGGAGAGTAGTTAGAGAAAACTACCTATTGAGTTAATTCCTTCAAGAGTTTAAGGTTCGAGAACCAAGTTATTTTCGTTATTCCTCACCTAACTTGCTAAAAGAATGAAAAAGTTTGTGAGTAACTAGATTAGGAGTGGATTAGTGGGGAATGAGAAACCCCAAATGAGGGAACTATGAAGGAATGGGAAATAGGAACAAAAGCGAATATGATGAATGTTCCGTGGAGTCATTTGAGATTTTTGAGTGGATTGGCCTCGTACATGTAGTTTAGCTTGGTCACCTTTCTCTTCGTAGTTGTGATGTGCTTATTGCCCCCCTCTTGTTGAGGAAATGTTTTGCTCGGTGATGGAAAGAGACTTGATGATTTCAATAAAGGAAAATATGAGGGAATAGAAAAATGCTATGGAAAAGTTTTGGTTGTCTCGAGTGATAGAAAGAGAACAATTATGTTGAGGTTCCTAGTACATAAGCATGACATGATTTGTGGTTAGAAGTCTTTAAATGTGGTGAAAGGAATTTGTTTAGGAGTTGAAACTCAGAACTTCGTAAGCTTTGGCTTAAAGCAAGTGCATGAGACTTTGGTTATACAACTTAGCTTGGTGCATGAGATCTTTATCCTGAGGTGCGTTTAAACCTGTGAAACTCCAGTCTTCCAAGAGAACTTCTTTAAAACTCCGTCCTAGGCTTGCAAAGGAATTGAAGGAAAACAATCTCTTAGTTGGATTTCATTATTGGCCTTAATTGCTAAAAAGCTAGAAGTGGAACCCAAAAAATGGTTCGAATATTAGTGACTCCAGTGGATGAAGTTGGCAAGGCAATATAAGTGGAAGTCTGGATCAGATAGAAATGAATTTGGAGGCCGAGGCCGTGGGAGGTGAAAACCAGATGGCGATTCAAATGATGGTGACAATGCGGATAAACTTGCAAGTTGGAGTTCGGGTTTGGATGACAATAGAGTTTGGAGCAATGGTGGTCGTGCAGAGTCCTAGAATTGAGAAAGTGAATGGAAGAGCCAACGACAGAGTTGGAAACTGAGCAATGATGGTGGTGATAAGTTGAGTGTTCAGGGATCAGGTTGGAAGGCGACACCAAGAGAAATGAATACATTAATTGGAAAGTGTGAATGTAGGAGCGAGCCATGCTGCGGGTTAAGGGTATAGCTAGCTCTACGGATAGAGGGAAGTGGACATCTGGTTAAGGTCAGTGAATCGATGGTAACATCTTAATTCAAGTGCGAGCTCTAGTTTTTGAAGATGGTCTTTCTAGGACTCATGGTATCAAAGGATCGGTTTCAGTGGTTCCAGCAAGGACAAAATTAGAAACCAAATGGCTTTGTGTAGTTGCAGTCAGAAAGATGCATGGTTTGCTTAGGTTTATGGGTTACTTTCTATGTTAAGACCTCTCCAATGTGGTAATGCCTCAAACTTAGTTGACTCAGTGGTGTAGTTGTTCGTTTGGAGTGAGGCTTATGAAGCGAGCTTTTAAGAGCTCAAGCACGGTTGGACTTTCAGTGTCAGTGCTTTCTGTGGAACTGGGGAGTTGTTGTCCATGGTATTGTTCTCGAGAAAGAGTTGGTTAAGCCTTAGGGTCACTTGATAGGTGATAACTTTTGCTTCTTGCCAGTTGAAGGTTTACGAATGCAACTACTCGACCTATGGTTTGGTAGGGGTAGCTAAGGACTTTGCTTTGAAGGATTTCAAGGCACTTTTGGGTGTGAGGAGAAAATTCGAAACTTTCGTCGCCTTATGAACCAAAAGTACATTTCGTTCAGGCCTTAAACATGAGGCAACTTGGATGGTTAGACTTAGTAAAAGTTTATGACGCTGAGTTATGCTGTCACAAGATGAAAAGAGCGTGGAGTTCGTAGTTGGTGGTTTTGTATCCTTGATGGTGGCACGATGAAAGGAGCTTTGAGGTTCGAACAAAGAAAAGGTAACTGATGTTTGGTTGGGTCGTTTGAGATGTGGACAAGTTATTCCGAGCTTTTCTAAGACTGACCACTTTCGAGGACAAAAGTTCTTTTAAGGTGGGTAGAATGTAACGACCGGTTTATTTAGAAGCATTAATTTTGAAATTTTGGAAATCAAATTGAATTAATTTCTTAAATAAGTATATTGATTTTGGGGTTAATTTGAAATTTCATGGTTTAAAAAGGGCAAATTTGGAAAGCAATGATTGGTCAAGGGGCATTTTTGAAAATTGGAAAGTTGTTTAAAAATAAAATAAAATAAAATAAATAAAAGAGAAAAAAAAAACTCATCCTTATCCACTATATATATATATATATATATATATATATATATATATATATATATTTTCTTTTCTCTTCTTCTTCATTCTCTTCTTCTTCCTCCTGATACTCTCTCCCTCACACTCAATCTCTCTCTCACGAAGGTCTCTCCCTCACCGAACTCCCTCTTTCTCTCTCTCTTCCCCACCGACATCCGTATAGCTCCAGCGCCGATCAGCTCCTCACCACAGCAGCTTCGCCGGAAATGCCACCAGCCTCGCCGTTCTCCGCGTCCTGCTCAGCCAATCAGATCGCGTGTGCCCAACTTCGCCGATCAGCCAGTTGCCGAACGAAGCTATAGCCGCACGCCGTCGAGCTCCATCAGCGCTGTCGCTCGTGAGCTTAAGTCTGGTCGCACCCCCAGCTCCGTCGAATAGAACTCCCCGCCAGCCACCTCTGTTTCTCTCTCACTCTTGGGTCTCGGTACAGACAGCAAGGAAGATGAGCGTTTTGGGTCAAAATTTCCTGCAAGCTCGGGATTGTATAGGTTCGTTTGGATTCGATTCATAATGGGTAAGTGTTCAAACCACGATTCAAAGTGATTTATGGGCGGTAAGATTGAATTAAAGAGCTAAATTAGTGATTTGGAACTAACCCATAGTATTTTGGATTTATTATAGATTGTGTAATTCGATTGAAGGCCGATTAGGACGAAATTGAATCCTTCGTACTGCTGTCCGACACTGTTTTGAGGTAATTTTTATGTGGGTATCGAATTTTCCAACTCAATTAAGGTTAAGCGTGAGTTGGGTTCTAGTTGGTCATATTTTAGAGCCTTTTTGTGGAATTTAGGGACTGTTTTAGTGTTTAATAATTTACCCATAATGTTTGAGATCTTATTCAAGGTTACCCATTATGTTAGGAGGTCGGGTTGTCGAGTTTGGACCATTTTGACATCAATTTCAGCAAGTAAGGTGCTGTTTTGGGACTTCATTTAGCGACTCAAGATCAAGTATTCGAGTTCTGGCCGTCTTGAACCTTGGAATAAAATTGTGTAAGTAGTTATTTGGATATTAGCCCCTTTAAGTTCCATTTAAATTGATATACGTTTGATAATTTGGGAATTGTGAAAGCATGCTTGAAAATCATATCTATGAAGTATGTAATGATTTGTGGATTGGTGTAGTTGTTGCTTGAGTTGTAAATGGTCTTTTATATGGTTATAATGGAAATTAGGGGCTTAACGTTTTTTTTTTAATGGCTTATGATTTAGTATGAGTAGCACTTTAAGAGAGTAGTTGTTTGAATAAATGTATGATTAAGTGGTCGTGGATGTAACTATTTCAAGTATGAAGTATAAGGGTGACCATGTTGGTCGAGGATGTTTTGCTTAGTAAATATTTCGAAAAGAGATTTTTGCCTTATTGTACCTAACTCTGAGAATCTGAAGAAAGTTGTCGACTTAGTTGAGCGGCTTTGCATAGGTCATGATTCTTAGTGGTGTGTTCACAAGGACCTGGCCTTGTGAACTAGTAAGGAGTTTGGTTATATATTAACCCTTTGGAATGCATAGTTGACTATGATCGTGGTTCTTTATTAAGTAAGGACGTATGGGAAGTTAGTTTAGATTGTATAAGCACGCATATTTGGATTGTTGTAAACTGTGGCTTGAGATGGAATTCAAAGTGGCTATAAGACCTCAAACGTTGAGATAAAGGACTAAATGTTCTCGTAATCCTTGTGTTTGGAGTTTTTGGAATAACGAGTTGTGTTTAACTTGTTTGAGACTGGTTAGGGGCCGATTTCTGAGCTAAATGGTTGAGGGCTTTATGCCACTAGCACACATATGGGTTTCGAATTAAGTAAATGTTTATTTAGAAGTGCCGTTGAACTAGGATATAAGATCTTCCTTGAGACTCGTGTTTGTGATCTATGGCGAAAAGTCATTATAATGAGATTGAGGTTGTTTGTTGAGGGTGGGCCTGGGTCATACATCACCAATAATTTCTTAAAAGAAAAGTAAGTGGGTTGTTTTGATACTGGCCTGGAAAGTAAGGCGCCATGTGTTATAAATGTATGGAAAGGTTTGAGGGATTGCTTCCCCTCTTTCCTTTGGCAAATTAGGGGGCGATTTTCCCCATTGAATGTGCTTGTGAATTTCGGGCCAGGTTGTGAATTGGTTTGGGAATGATGAATGAATTTTGGTATGGTAAATGACCCGAGAGGTTCCAAAATTGTTGTGAAAGTTCAAAGACCCGTTAGATTGGTGCTACCTACCCTAATTTTGTCGTTTCGTGCGAGTTTGTAAGCCTAGAACGTATGTGATGTGATGAGCAAAGGGGATGCGTTTCCCTAGTGCCTGTGAGCTAGCTTAGGGGTGATTCCCTACTGTGTTGAGCATAGGGGATGCGTTTCCCTATTGCCTGTATGCTAGCTGAGGGGGTGTGTTCCCTGGTTGCCTGTGTGGCTATCATGATGTGATGAGCATAAGGAATGCGTTCCTTATTGCCGATGAGCTAGCTTAGGGGTGATTCCCCACTGTGTTGAGCATAGGGATGCGTTTCCTATTGCCGTGTGCTAGCTGAGAGATGATTCCCCAGTATGTTGAGCGTAGGGAATGCGTTCCCTAGAGCCTGTGTGCTAGCTTAGGGGTGATTCCCCATTATGTTGAGCGTAGGGAATGTGTTCCCTAGCGCCTGTGTGCTAGTCTAGGGGTGATTTATCCATTGAGATGAGTGTGAGGGTTATAGACCTTCACAGGTTTGGGTTCTAGGTTACAGGACTCGCAAGTATGACACGAAGTTAGGTTCGGGTAGTAGTGATTGTTGTGGGAGGTTAAATGGACTTTTAGAATAATAGAATGAAGTATTTGAAATCTAAGCACGAGTGTGAGTAAGAGCAATTTTCTTCTTGGTATGATTTCTCGAAAAGTTGGATCCCTTAAGTGGCCTACTTACTGAGTATGTTTATACTCATCCTTGCTACTTTGTTTGTTTTGCAGATTGTGCACATTCTCGGGGTGGGTGACGCAGGCGACGACTTGACGAGACTATGGAGGCTCCACCAAATTTCTTTTCTATGTTCAGCCTTTAGTTTTGTTTCTTTGTTCCCTGTTGTTTGTCGGTCTGTAAAGTTTAAATATTCTTTAGCTTCGTGTGTCTAGTTTTAGAAGCTTTTAGATTTGGTTGTCTGTTAATTGAGCTCAGCATCATTTATCGTAGTTTGGTGGATGCTGAGTCTGTGATCTGAAACATAGAAGTGTTTATATCACTTTCCAGGTCTTTGTAAAATTTTGGTTTCTTGTAGTTACGCCGTCATGCTGCCGAAATTTCGGGCATGAACGAGGTAACTAGGTCGTGCTTCCACGTTTAGAAAGTCGTAGGAATCCGGGTCGTGACAAGGACTTAAGGAACAATAAGTAATTACAGGGGTAAAACGGTTTATTTGACCCAGCTGTAATTACGAACGACCTGTGAATGATCAACTTACTAATCATGGTTATATCGAGTTGACAGAAATATATCTATAGTGAGGAGAGTGCAGCCACTGGGCTTTAGTGGAGTGTCCCGGTGGTTAACGAATGTTGATTAGCTAAGCTAAAGAGTTTGGCCGGTTAATCTCGTATCGTTGGAGCTCATGATCTGTAGGTCCATTAGGTTCTCCTTACTAGCTCGGACTAAGCCTAGTAACAATTTGAGAGAAAAGAATTTGAATTGTTCAAATTCGAATTTGGGAGAAAACGTTAATTATATGCGATATACTTAACGATTCATAGCTTAATTATGAATTAAACTATGATAAAGAAGAGGTGGAAATATTTAAATATGATTTAAATATTGGTTCGGTTAAAAACATGAATAGGGATTCATGTTCGAACGTTCGATTTGAGAAATTGGGATTGGTCCAATTATTTAATTTGATATTTGATATTAATTAAATATTTATTTAAATTGTTTAATTAATTAAAAATTGATTTTAATTTAAAATTAATTTTATATTAATTTTGAATTCAAATTCATTTGGAAATGAATTATGAACCAAATTCATTACTTAATGAACAAGCTTCTTGTTTATCCTTATCTTCTATGTGTTTGCTTCTTCACTAAGAAAAAATAGAAGCTTGTGGTTTTTCTATATATAGAGAAGAAACACAATAAAAATAAAAAAAAAATTTGAAGAAAATTCTCTAGCCTTTGTTATTAGACCTTTACTCATTCTTCTCCCAAATTCTCTCAATCAAAGATCCCACAATCTGTTCCAAGGCCTGAGGATAGTAGGGAAGACTCTAGATGAGGTCCACAACTGGTTTGTGTTCAAAGAAAGCCCACGGATTAAGAGAATTTTGAGCTACAAAGGTATGTGTTATTATTCTCTGTTTTTCCAGTTTTGAGCATGTTTTTTGTATGATAAAATTGATCAAATTAGAGTGCTTAAGATCCAAAATTGCTTCCGTATTCTTAATATTAACTCCTTCAGGTGGGGGGCGCATCACCAGAGGCTGTTGGCGTGAAGAAGAAGAAGAAAATCAAGGGGGAAGAGGCGGCTTGTTGACCGTGAGGGAGAGGTGAAGAAGAAAGAAAAAGAATCCTAGGGCTTTTACTCTTTTTGTTATTAATTCATTATCTCTTTTTAATTCCCCAAAAGTAAAAAGCCAATAAGTAGAAGGAAACATTTTAGACCTTTATAAAGTCCTAATTTAAATTCTAAAAGATTTGAAAAATCCTAAGGATTGAGGATTTGGGTTCTCTTGAATTTTGGAGATAGAATCTAAAATTAAACTTCCAACCTTTAGGAATTAAAGATTTAACTAAAAAAAAAAAATTTCCTCAAATTATTAGAAATTTAATTTACAACTTAAGGGCTAGACTCAAAAATTCTAATTTTCCAAATTAGAACTGTAACGAATAATTTAGTCTAAATATTCTAAAATAGCTTGATTTTATAACGCGCGACGTTACATTTTCATTCCAAATTGCCCATTCTTTAACTCAAATCCACCAAAATGCACCTACACCTATTGCCAACAATTGTTTGGGATAATCGTAAACCAAACTTAACAATTTAATTCCCAAATTAAATTTTCCAAAAAATTTACCTAATAGAATGAAATTAACATCACCCGAATTTTTCGGGCGTTACAAATCTCCTAACCATAACATGCTTGATAACCACAATTTCATGCATACTTTCACAATTCACAAATTTCCAAACATCAACCAAATTACAAAATAACTTAAAGGGGCTTAATCCAAATGACTACTTACCCTAAGCAAAATAAATAATTTTACAACGAGCACCAAGAATATCGCTTCCTGAATTTATCTAGCACCACCTAGCAAATTTAAAGCAACATAAGATTAATCTAAGACATGAAGCTAAAATCACCCAAAAATTTTCAATAATTAGAATTGGAGTTTAACTCGATAAGGTGGTGAAAAGTCTCACCTTTCAAATTTGTCCAACAATAAACTAACTTGCTGAAAAAAATCTGTCAAAACGATCTAACTCCAATTGTCAATAATTAGAATTGGAGTTTAACTCGATAAGGTGGTGAAAAGTCTCACCTTTCAAATTTGTCCAACAATAAACTAATTTGCTGAAAAAAATCTGTCAAAACGATCTAACTCCAATTGTCTGGCCTCACTACACAATGGGTATCCTTTCATTAATTCTAAAAATATGTGGGTAAGCTTAAAAATAATAAAGCAGTCTCCAAACTCCACGAAAAGTCCTAATTCATGGGCCAATTTAAATTCCAACTCAAGCTTCGTCTTAATTATGTTGGAAAACACAATACCCACATAAAATTTTCTTCAAAACAGTGCTGGAAGTTGTTGGACAGCAGCTTGAATCGACCCGATCCCACCCAAAATGACCTTTAAAAGCAATGGGTGTCTTGTAAATTAATCCAGCAATCAATAGATCACTTTAAATGGTCATCTCACTACTAAATCAGCACATAAAAATCAATTTAAAAATCACAAACCACCTCAACTCATGCCGGATACTTACTCATGTTGATTGGAGCGACACCGACAGTCTCGCCTTAGATTTGGAACTCAAATCGTTGCTAAATTAACTCCAATTGGGTTAATTTCGCAAATCCAAGGCCCAAAAGTCATGGGTAATCGAGAATCACCCAATCAATCAAAATAAACCTAAATTTAACTCCAAAATTACTTAAAAATCAAGGGTTAATTTAGTTCAAAAATTGTTGGGCATTAGATAATTCTTCCTAATAAGTAACGAAAAATAGAGGCATATTAATGAAAATTTGCTATTATCCATTTGATTCCAGCATTTTTCTCTAATATATGTTAATCCTGTTATGAGGGCTTATGCCCAAAGTGGACAATATCATACCATTGTGAAGATATATGGAGGTTCTATTATCCTAGCTAGGAGGATCTAAATTGATCATTCACTTATGAAATTTTAGGATTTTAATTGATATAATTCCCCTGTATTTTAAAATGTTAAAATTAACTAATATAATTATGATATAATGTAAAAAGTACATTTTATCAATTGAGTTGAAAATACTTCAATGTTTTTATTTGATAAAATAGATATATGACTCACTCATAAAATTGAAAACTTGCTCATTTCATATGACTTAGCACGTAGTATCTTATTTATCCAGAATTGTTTGTTGTTATAAAAAATTGACTCATTAATTTGTTGGTATAATAACAATTAACCACCTAATAAAAATATCATTTTTAAATTCATATATATATCATTATTCTTTTAACGATTTAATTTAAAAAGTCTATACGTAAAAAAATGAAATTGAAACTTTTAAAAATTAGAGATAAATTAAAAAATATATCTCAAAGATTTTGACTAAAGTATATATATTATAAGTTATTACATTTAATTTCAATAAAATCTTATAAAAGAAATAGAGAGATTGATAGCCATCAAGGCTCGTTAAAGATAATTATTTCTCTTATGCTATAGACGTGCATGTGGTTCTATACATAATGTCCTCCCATTTAACTAAAATTTTAAGAGCTCAATTCATAATTGCATAGTCATTTATTTTTGAATTTTTTAAAAATATATTTATTTAATAGCCCTTCCTTATTATAAATGTGTGTTTGAAATCTTACAAATAGTTATAATTTATGTAAATATTCAAATTTTAGACATGAATTAATAATGATATTTCTAAATCATTTATATTCTTGTATTTAACACAGTGAGTCAATTTTAACATTAAATTTTGTATTTCATCAGTGAAAATATTTCATCAACACTAAATTAGGAAATTCTTCATAAACCAACCAATAAATTATACAAAATTCAACCAACAAAATATTCAACCTGAAGTCACATAAATGCATATACATAGTAACAATGAAAATACCTGAATTATTATCACCAAAAACAAGCATGTAAAAGGATCGATGCTCAAACTCAATCAAAAGATATTCAATTTTCAACCAAGTAAGAAGCATGGAAGGAAATTATAAGATTCGGTTAAATATAAGGATACAAAAATTAAAATTTCAAAAACATTTTTGAATATATGTTTTTTTTAAGTTAAAATTCAATTTGGGTACTATACTAAGTATGTTTTCAAGTGTCCAAATTTAGTTTATGTACTTTTAGTATATCTTAAAATTAGTCACTATTATTAATTTATTGTTAATTTTTTTCAGAAAAAAATTTGGCCTCTATTAATCTTCTCTATAAATTTTGAAAATATATTCACATTATGTTTTTTATTGAATAGAAATTATTCGTATTATTTTACCAAGTTCAATAAAAAACTAACTTCAAAATAATAATAATAACTAATTTTAAGATTTATTGAAAGTATATAGATTAAATTTAGACATTTTAAAATGCATGAACTAAAATAAAATAAGCCCCAAAGTACAAGAATTATTTTAACCTTTTTTTCATTATTCTCCAAAATTTTATCTTAGATTCTTTAAGAAAATTTAAAAAAAAAACATTTATTATTAAAAATATTTAACTTTTTAAAAGGATTTACTTTTAACCATTAAAGTCAAAGACCAAAATGATAAGGACAAAAAACCAATATTTATTACCAATCTAATTAAAGACATCAATAGCAAGAATTAAAATTATTTTATATATTAAGTTAAAAGAACTAAAATAAAAAGTCTGCAATTTGTTTCTTTTTTATAAAAGAAATTGAAATTTAATTACGTAGTAATTATTTAAACATTTTATTTTTCTAAAATAAAATAAAATTAATACTACTCCAAAAATTATAATAGTTAAGTTTAAAAGAAAAATATCAAAATCATCTAAATAAGGTTATTCTATTCCGAAAATTGTATCGAAGTCGTAAGAAAAATTATCACGTAATTCTTTCTAAATAAATAGAGAAATATAAGAGAATGAAAAATAGCTCATATTAGAAAAAAAGAAAATTTTTAAATAATTAATCCTTAACAAAATGTCAATTTCTTTAAGAAAAAAAATAAATTGTAATTAATATTCAATTGATTTAAAACATTAAAAAAACTGCAAGTTATTTTATCTGTTTTGCAAAAAAACAAATAAAAAAAGGAAAGAAAAAACAGAAGTCAAAAAGAGATAGGAGAAAGAACGAAAGGAAAAAGTTTTTAAATAATTAATACTTAATTAATTTTTAATTTTTTTTTAAAAAAGAATACATTGCAATTAATATGCAATTGTCTTAAAACATTTTTTAAAAAATATATTTGATTTGTAAAAAACAAAAAAGAAAAAAAAAAGGAAAACGAAAGTGTAGCCACCAATTTTTGTCCGGCTTCTTTTTATAAAATTGATTGATAGTTAAAAAAAAATTATGCATTTTTTTATATTTGTTATTAAATTTGCTCATTATTGGAATGTCTCCACTTTGATATTTATTTTTTATTTGCTAATTTTACTTTTTTAGTCCATTTTATTTTTTTAAGTTGGAAAAACCATAGTTTTTTTTTGGATAAAAGCAAAATTTTTGTTAAGTGAGTAAGTTTTGTATTTTGTTTTGATTGACCAAAAGTTGTTGGTCTATTTTGGAGCTAAGCTCCTTTTGGCATGATTTCAAATTGCAAAAACATGGTCATTGGAATAATACACAAAAGATGAAGTGATTTGGGCTTTTTTATACTTCCCTTTTCCTTCTTCAAAGGGAAGCCATGCTTACACACAACACACTACTACATCCATCCACTCACAAAAAAAAAAAAAAAAAACCCTACAAGTCCCATATCCATATACACATCCAAACACATATCACAGCCACACATACAATTGAGAGATGGAGAGCAAAAACAATGAGCTTCATACAAAATCAACAAAAATCCATAACACAAAAAATAACGCTAACTTAGTTGGAAGTTGCATTTCTTAATTATGGCTGTGTCCCAAGGATCCGCACCTCAAACAACAAGCTAGTTAGTTGTTCTTGATCCAACCTCTAAATCTTTGTCTCTATCTCAAAATGCCCTAAAAAATAGTAGTATAGTAAGGGTATTACGAGTTTTACTTTATTTTGTTCTTTAGTACTAATCTTTTTACTTTGTTTGCAATATGAACTCATATTCATTTTACATTTGCTATTGATCTCATGTTGTTACTCTTACCTATCTCTCTATGCTTTGTTCATCTCTTTTCTTTCTTTCTCTTCTCTTATGAGTTTTATTTACCAAAAAATGAGGAGCAAACAAAAAAAAAAAAAGAAAAATAGAGCAAAAGAAAAAGGAAGCAAAATGTTGTGAAATCAAAAGAAAAGTTGTATAACATACCTTAGATTGGGTGAGTGGAGCTTCACTTCGGGTATACAAAAATATACAACTTTGTTGAGAGAGAGAAGTGAGAAAAGAGTAGGAAAGAATGAAGTTCTAGAGAGAAGAAGAGAGTGAAAGAAAGTGGGTTTTAGGTTTGTTTAAAAAAAAAAAAAAAATTAATCTTTGTTTTCTTTTATTTGTTTCACCTTTTTTTATTATATATATATGTGTGTGTAAGTTGTTGGAAACAAAATTATTATTATTATTAGGTTAAAATATCATTTTAGTCCCTATACTTTGAGCTTTATTCCATTTTGGTCCCTATATTTTCAAATGTCTAATTTTAGTCCCTGTACTTTCAATAAAGCTTAAAATTGGTCCCTACTATTAGTTTATGGTTAATTTTTCTTAAAAAAAGTTAGTCTTTATTAGCTTTTTCTCTATAAATTTTGAAACTATGTTCACATGGTGTCTTTTCATGTATTAAAATTATTATTATTATTTAACCAATTTTGATAAAAATTAACTTCAAACTTATCATAGAGACCAAATTTAAACTTTATTAAAAGTACAGGGACTAAAATTAGACATTTAAAAGTACATGGACCAAAATGAAACAAAGTCCAAAGTACCGAGACTAAAATGGTATTTTAACCTTATTATTATTATATATGTATGTTTGCGTGTGTAAGGAAGATTGACATTTTTTTTCTTTTTTTTTTTTAAATCTTAAATTAATAATAATAATAATTATTATTATTATTATTATTATTATTAGGTTCGTATAAACGTTTTCTAACATATTTCTGATATATTTTTTTATATTTATATGTATAGAGTTGTCGCATCAGTGCAATGCACCGATGCACCTTTTTTCTTTTTTCTTTTTTTTTTTTTAATTTTTTAAACTGTTATTATTATTATATTTTGTTTGAAACAAGCTTTTATATTTGTATTTATTTTTATTCTTGCATCTTTTTTTTCTTTTTTTTTTAGTTTTTTTTAATGTTGGTTTTTTTGTTTGATTTGAAATTGTAAAATTTTGTTTTTTTTTTTTAATTCTCCATGTTATTGTTTATTTGATATATATATTTGTTTTATAAGGTGTTGTGCTAATCTTTTAAATTCATACATTTTTTTTAAATTCCAACAACGGAATCTAGAAATATTTGGAAGTCTGATTTTCTAATTTTCTCGAGGTGAGAAAATGATTCTTTAGAAGTCCAAGGTCGATCTCAATATATATATATTTTTTCTTAAATTTGTTAACATGCTTATATATAGTGCTCGTTTGATTATTGCTAATAAATAGATAAGTATGCTAGTTTAGTTTGTCTTTAAAATGCATTTATTTATTATGCTTAATTTTGATTTTCTTGACATTTTTTCCAATCTCTTTTTATAAAATTATTTCCAAATCTTTAAATTTGCTCTTTTTTGAGTTTATGAAAGTTTTATAACCAAAGTGTCATTTCTAAAGCCTTTTGTAATCTCTTTCTTAAAAGGTGGTTTTCAAGGTCGTTTTTTTTTTTAAAATTCCTACGACGGAATCTAGAAATATTTGGGAGTTCGATTTTCTAGAATTCTTGAGGTGATGGATTATTATCTTTGGGAGTTCGAGATTTTGATCCAATTTTTTTTTTTAAAAGTTTTATAACCAAAGTATCATTTCTAAAGCCTTTTGTAATCTCTTTCTTAAAAAGTGGTTTTCAATGTCGTTTTTTTTTTAAATTCCTACGACGGAATCTAGAAATATTTGGAGTCCGATTTTCTAGAATTCTTGAGGTGAGGGATCATTATCTTTGAGAGTCCGAGATTTTGATCCAAAAAAAATGAACTTGATTAAAACACAAAAAAAAATTGTTTTTTTTTAAAAAAAAAAACTTTCTTTTATAAAAGACTATTTTATAACAGAGTTGAGAAATTGTAAAATATCTCATATTCTTGAGGTGGAGATTTTTTCCTAAGTTTTTTTGGGAATATTTCTAATATAGTCAAATTGATGGATATTTATCCACTTATTTTATGGGATCATGACTTCAAATATTGGAGGAATAAGAGGTAAAATAAGACATTATTTTAAAAATCTCATTTTCCCTAAGCAAGCTTTTCTTCTAAAATCTTTTGCAATTCAAGATTAAAATTTGGCCACTGTTTTTGACGGGTGTTGTGGGGTGCTAATAGCTTCTCTATACACAACAGCTCCCGAGCCCAAATTTGGTTTTCGCATACCATTTTTTTTCAAAAAGGTTATTTTATTCTATTTTGGTGCCCAATCACACCATAAAAAAGATTGGTGGTGACTCCTTTTTCAAATCTCCCTTTTTTAGGATGTCGGCCACTCCGCGTCGCAAGTATGTGGCGACAAAAAGAAAAAAAAGAAAAAAAACTTCAAATCGACGTTACTCTAAGCTCAAACACATGCTTGCCTACATGCTAGTAATGTCTAGCAACCAACATACTAACAAGAAAGTTTGTGTGGATTTGTGTGTACGGCGTCTCTTGAAATAGACGATCTACATCCAAATTTTTGAACAGTTGTCTCTTCAAGAGATGACCTTGACACACGTTTTTTTTAAATGTAGTATAGGTTGTCTCTAAAAAAAAATGAAGTATAGGTCGTCTCTTGAAGAGATGACTTTCAATCGCGTGTTGTAGGTTGTCTCTTCAAGAGACGAACTTCATCCATCTAATAAAAACTACAATATTCATATAAATAGTTTGAAAAACACCATATTTTTATAATAAGTTTGGAAAACTGCAATATTAATAAAAAAAAAAAAGTCCAAAACAAAGCTCAAAAGGTTTTCGAATAATGAGGCTAAATACATAATTGATGTAAAAATTTGAGAAATAGTAGGGCAAAAAAAAGTGATAATGGTATAAAATGAAAATTACATCAAAACGTAGGAAAACAACTCATTACATAGAGATAAAACAGTGAAAGATTGAGATAATAGTTGCAATAATGAATACATGTCATCCAAAGACTACCAAATCCATTTTTTTTCCTCGTCTTCTTCAAGGGAAGCATTGAATTACTGATTGGACAGCTTGAATAGGTGTAATAGTGTATCGACTAAAACCAGCTGTGTTGATAATATATATCCATTCCTCATGTGTTCTTTCCTTGCCTTTATTGGTATGAGTCATCATCACCAGGTCAAGCATCAACCTGACATCTAAGAACTTGTTTTCTTCTTTTTCATCAATTACTGCATCTACAATTATCACCTTTCCTGTATCTTCTGGAATGGCTTTCTTGCAATTCTTCAAAATTTTAATACATTCTTCATCGTTCCAATCATGTAGAACCCACTGCGATTTAACCTCAAAAGTCACTAATTTTGTTCAGTTATGGCTAGAAAACATACATAATACGATTGAAGAGATCATCAATAAACTAAAGAAGAGAAATTATTCGAGGAGACCGCCACAATGAAACTTGTAGTTTTGCATCGTTGTATGTATGAGATAGAAATTATAAAAGTACCTCAATTTTGTATCTAACTGTTATTAAAGGGCAGAAAAATTTTAAGATGGTTTTAACATTGAATAATTTGTCACCAAAGATACTCATGTGGTTGGAAGCAAAAGCCTGTTTGGTTAAATTTTTTTAAAATTATTTATAAGAATTGTTTATTGGTCGATCTTTTATCATTGTTTTTTTTTTATTATTATTATTTAAATTTAAAATCAAATTGAAGTGTTACTTTTGTTTTCATATTTTCATTTATTTTTTCATCACATAAATTTTAAACTATAATATATTTCAATCAAGTTAAAAAATAAATCATGATTATATGTAAATTATAAATAATGATTATATATGAATTGTAAATACAACAAAATAGAAAAATAAGAAAACACATGACAAAATATTGTTTGCTTCGTATTTTGAAAATTATACCGCCAAACAAGTACTTTTCAACCCAAAAAAAAGTTGTTTCCATTTCTAGAAATAGAATACTGTGTTTAGAAAAAAAAATGTTGGATGAGGCAGCCACAATAACGTAAGAATATCTTAATAACTATTTCTTACTTTGAAAATTATATTGCTAAACAATTACTTTTCAAAACAAAACAAAACAAAAAATTGTTCAATGAAGTCGCCACAACGTGGATGTCTCTTAATAACAGTAGGATATGGATTGAAAAATCTTCATGCCGACTAATAACAATTGAAAACAAAATCAAAGAACTTTAATTTTGCAGTTTCTCTCCTACATTCAACAATATAAAACTGTAGCCATAAATATGTAAGGGCCTCCTCAAATAATTTCTCATGTTTAGACTTGTTCAACATATACTACCTTATTACATGCAATATTTTTAGAAAAAGAAAAAGAGGGATAAAATTAAAGTTTTCCAAGATATCATATATGAACCAAAATATTAAATTTTACCTCAAACACAAACATATAAATATACCAACCTGGAGGAAAGCAACATCAGCTTTTGGGACAAAATTGAACATGTCGCCAGCTACATGCTTCACATTTTTGTATTCTGGCGAAGCAGACACAACATGTGGAAGATCAAAATTAATACCTTGAATCCATGGGCAAGCCTTCACAAAAATACTCAAAGTAGTTCCATTTCCTCCACCCACATCGACCAAAGATCTAACTCCATTAAACATATCTCGACAGCGACTTTGAAGTATTGCAGAAGTAATCATCCGAGCTGAACAAGCCATAGCCTCATTAAATAGTATATTGTGCTTTGGATTTGCTGCAGCATAACTCCACAAGTCCTTGCCATAAGTAATCTCAAATGGTACAGTGTCACTATTTTTAACGTGCACACTCAAGTTTTGCCATGCTCCAAGTATCACTGGACTATTTTGCAACAAAAGTAAGGGAATCATATTGTTTTCACTGCTGCTCGTGAGCAAGCGAGACAAAGGTGTTTGGACATAACCTATCAAGTTTTCGGCTATGGTTTCTTCTCTAAAAATTCCACGATGAATGAGGAATCTTAAGATGCGATACAGAAGCGACGAAGAGCAATTCAAAGTAGATGATAGCTGGGATAGCATCATAGGACTTCCATAATCTTCAATAATATCAGCGATTTTAAGATCTATGGCACATTTTATCGCAGCCATTTCAGAGAAACTAAATATGTATTTCCACATTTGGACGATGGCATGACCATCTTCTTCCATCTTTGATGAAGATTGTTTGTGGCTAAGTTTCATTTGATATTATCTCTACCTCTATCTTTCCAAGTTTATTTATATATATAAAAGAGGAACGTGTGTATCTATTTAATGTATGTCCTATTCATTATCCATGCTTCAACCATCCTAGCTATGTCATTCAATATACTGTCCACATTAATACATCAATGATACAAATAGTGAAAATAGAAAAAAAAAATTATTTATTTTTTGAAAATTCAGTAACTAAAATAAATACTTTGAAATTAACAAAATTAAAATAAAATACAAAAAGTTTATGACGAAAAAAAGATTTATAGTTGAAAAAATGGTCCAATTATTGTGGAGTGATACATTGAGCCAAAGGAAGCAATCGTGAATGCATGTGCGAGAGAGAATCGTTGGATTAGACATTGAGCCAAAAGAAGCAATCGTGAATTCAGTAACTAAAAACCAGCCGGTCATGCACTGTTCTTTCCTTGTCTTTGTTGCGACGAGCCACAAATTTGTACCCCCGACATCTTCGGCTTGGTTTTAAACCTTTTTTTTTTGTTTTTGTTTTTTTTTTTGTAGTTATTTGAAATTTTGATGTCCTTTTTTGTCATATCAAACCAAGTCCACGAGCAATAAATTATCAAATAATTTCTCCCTTACTCACGACAAGTTTTTCCTCTTCTACTCACGTATGAGTCACACATGTGAAGTCCAATTAAATGGTAATTTAACAGTAACTAACATAATGGACTAATTTCAACACTTAAAAAAGTAAAAGAGCTTATTGATCAAATTAAAAATTCAATGGTGTGATTGCAAAAAATCTCATAATTTAGAAATGTTTTGTGCAATTTTTTCAAAAAAAAAAAAAAAAAAAAAAGGAAATGAGCCCATGCCCACTTCCATTATTTGGAGTTTTTATACGGAAGACTCATTTTCTCACACTTTAATGCGATCTGACCGGTCATGTCAAAATAATGAAATATGACCCATTCTGACGTGGCAGTGTGCACAAAATTACTTAGGAGGGTAGTATGAAGCCGTCTTGCTTGATCACGTTTTCGGATAGGGTAACGCTCTCGCTACTAATTATCGTTCTCGCTCTCGCTTGCCACATTAACAAAATTGCTTGGATCTTAAAAGATGCTCACTTTTGCAGACTCGCTCTCGCACACGTTGATTCGTTCTTGATATCGCAGTATACGTCACTCAAAGTGGACTTTACCAATATTGTACTAGCTCTCGCTCACTCGTTCTCTCATACTCTCACTCTCGTTCTCTCATACTCTCACTCTCGTTCTAGCTCTCGCCTTGAACAATATTTGTCGTCACTGAAGAGAGCCTTTTACGAATGTCGTACTCGTACTCCCTCTCGCGCGCTCGTTCTCTCATGCTCTCGTTGTCGTTCTCACACTCGCTTTTAACAATATTTTTCGTTTATTATTGCTCCTAGATTTTGCTTCTGTCGTTAATTTATTGTGAATCCATGCACAGCGTCAAGAACGATAAGAAAAATATAAAATTTCATTTATTCCAGTTTAGGGAGGTCATACAAAAAAAAATAACAAAAAAAGAAAAAAGAAAAATAAGTCGGCCGATACCCCACTTCTGAACCAACTCAGAGTCAAATGATATTATCACTAGTCGCATCATTTTGTCCTCTCCCCTCCCCCTCTTATTCTTAGCGAACGTGCGGTTGGACCCTTTAACGGCAAAACGAGATTTTCTTTTCTTCTTTCTCCGGTCGTTGCTCTCCCTAGGCATGTTCATAGAGCATGTTGAAGGGGCCGATTGGGGTGCGGGAAGAGGGGAAGTAGGTGGTGGCGCACGATGGTGGTGGTGTTTGGCAAGACTATTCTTCCTTTAACCAATTTGCCAGGATTCCTCCAGATCACGCTCCTCCTCCACTTTGTTGGAGGACATGGTTGTGGTGTCCGGCATGGGTGGGGTTCCGGGTTTGACTCCCCCGATAACAGGGCCGACAGGTATTCGAGAAAACTATCGTCAGATGAGTATTTCATTTTAGGCGGGGGAGTGTGTTTAGTGTGTAAACCATTTTAGGGTTTATTAATAGGAAAAATGGATTGACATGCCAAAGGTAACCATTAATGAATCCACGAATGGATTGACGTGCATGCAAGACAGCCTTCTGTCTCCCCAACCACGAGAATGCATGCTAATTGTGAAAAGTCGTGAGCGAGAGCAAAATTACGAGAGCGAGAGCGATATTAGATATATGTTGGTCTTACAAGTATCGCTATTGTAGTATCGCTATAAACTAACTCTCGTTCTCGTAGTTTCTCTCTGGCTCTCTTGCTCGCTCTCGCTTGTAAAATATAGTGACTCATTCGTTCGCTTGTTCTCTTACGCTCTCGCTTCAATAGTCATTTAGTCCTCCATTTTGAGTTATCATTTAAAAAAACAAACGAACAGTCTTTCTCTCACTTCTTTCACTTGACATTTGAAACTCTCTCTCCGTCGATAGAGCTTCATCACCGGCAGATTTCTTCATCACCGCTGTTCATCTTCACCGCCGACCCATTCTTTCTTTGAAACAGTAAGCCTAAACCGATCGATTCCTTCGTTTATTAGTTCGTTCGGGGTTTTCTCCTTTACATTGTTTGTGATATAGGGCAATATTTATGGTTGTTATGATTTTATGCATGTTTGCGATAGTGGGTGGGTATGATTGAGGAAGTTGTAGAGCTAAAGCGAGCTTACAGGGATGAGAGCAATAGAGCTAGAGCGAGCTTACAGCAAGGAGAGCAATAGAGCTAAAGTGAGCTTACAGGGATGAGAGCGATAGAGCTAGAGCGAGTAGTTAGCGTTTTGAGTGAAATGGATAGATTGGGTGAACGAGAGCTATAGAGCTAGAACGCGGTTATCTAAACGAGTGCATTAGGGTTTCTGCAAACGCAAGCTTAGGGTTTATGTGAACTAAAGCAAGGACGAGAGCGAGAGAGAGAACGAGATCGATAAGCGAAACGAGAGCGAGAATTTAGTTTTTAATCTTCCATTCTCTGTATGTTGTGTTTATTTTTTTTCCTTTTGTTTTATTTTATTCTTACTATTTGTGCAATTTATGCAATACTGAGATGGTAGCAGTTCTGAGAATCGCCATGGAGGATTGGTTCCCTAGCCAAGCTTCTAGCCTAGGCCACATAAATAGTGCAAATAAAGTGGTAAAGGAGAAATTGACTCTTGGGCAGATGGAAATGTTCAGAAGGAACATTTTTAGGCTTTTTGTTGATGTAGACTTGGTTTTCAACAGCCTGTTGGTGCATCACATCCTCTTGAGGGAGGATGTTGATTGTCGAGAGGATATGATGAGGTTTGACCAAAATGGTACAATGGTGCAGTTTTCAAAGGTCGAATTCCTCATGATGACTTGGTTGTGGCCATCACCTGAGAGAGGACATCAAGCAAAGGTCTCAAATGAAGCCCTGCGACTCAAGTACTTTGATGGCATGGGCACTGAAATTCGTCTGGATACTTATGAAGCTGCATGTAAGGGGTTGCAGTTTGAGACATACGAGGATGTAGTGAAGGTGTCATTGATCTACTACACTGAGATGGTCATGATGGGGAAGAATAAGTCAAATGTCATGATCGAGCTCGTCAGACCCGTTAAATGATATTTATAAATTAGATTAACTAATATTTGCAATATAATGGCCAGGTCGATCCACAGGAAGGCTAGTTGGAGTTGTTTGGAACGTTCGATATTCCTTTCATGCTTGAATTAGATTTAATCACCATAAAGGGGAGGGGTTTTGGATACAAATGAAGTAAAAGTCAAGAAAAATTAAAGAACGAAGGTTGAAACAAAGAAAATTAAATCACTTACAAAGCAAAGGGGTTCAGAGCATCCTTCGGGATCCAACATGTCTGTTTATCACGGATTAACTCTACTAACAAGTACTCTATTCTAATGCTTAACCCAATTAAGCGGAAAAATCGCTTACTCAAAGTCACTTGAGAGATTAATTAAGCATAGAACTCATTTAATCCTAAATTAACCCTTGGAGCTGGCCATGATAGCGTTCCATGCACATGAGTTGATGGCATTAAGCGCAAGACCTATTAAGGACACTTTGATTAACTAGATAGCTTAATTAATCTAGGTGTTAGTTTTCTACTAAGGCCTAAGTCTTAACCTGGGAATCATGAATTCCTCTTTTAAACAAAGAAATGGCCTATTGCTACTAAGTGCTTAAGACACATACATGAAAGCCACAAATATTCTAAGCTAGCTATACAAAGATAAATGCTTCTAGGTTGTCTATCTAGAGCATTCAATCAATGATAACAGTAAATCAAGCAGAAAAATCCATTAAAACATAGTACAATATGGAATTAATAGCAAAATCTCAAAACATACATATTGAAGTTCCAAAATAGCTCCCGAACCCACTTAATTGTCTAGCCGAGCATGGAAATGAAGATAAAATGGCCATAATACAAGCCATAATAAGAAAACTAAGTAGAATGGTCTAAAATGAGGGTAAAACTAGAAAGAATTTCGAATTGGATGGCTGGAGTTGGGTGGTGTACAACATGTTGGTGGCAATATGTTTGATAGCATTCCAAAGGCTGATGCTGCTTTTTCTCATGGTTGGTATATACATAATTGGTAAAATTAATACATTGACCCTATTGCATTATTCCATTTATTGTGCTTAAATTTTTGGATGAAAGAGAATATTAACATGCATTTTAATTTGAAACCCTTCATAAGGCAAAATTATGTTTGCTTGCTGTTGAATTGTTGGAAGTGCGACCAAAGTTGCATATTGGCTAGATAAGGGGAAGATCATGAGTATATTAATAAGTGACAATATCTCTATTGGCATGAAGCCTTTTGGGTGAAACAAAAAACAAAGTCTGGAGGGTTTATGTTCAAAGTGGATAATATCATACCAATGTAGAGATATGTGGAGGACCGTTGTCTCTAACAAGTGGTATCAGAGTCATGCCCCTGACTTAAGCAATATTGGTAGAATCCTCAGGTGTCGAGCAAGGAAGTTATGAGCCCTCGAAATAGTCATAGTGGAGATCCGTGGTTGAGCTCTATCAGACTGGATGTGTGCTCTGGAGAAAAGGATTAGTTGGCTTGGATAAGAGCTAGACGGATAGAGATGACTATTTGAGGGAAGGCTCAGTAGTACTTTGTTCGAGGAAATGATTGTTGGGATTGTTGGGAGTGCAACCAAAGTCTCACATTGGCTAGATAAGGAGAAGATCGTGAGTATATTAGTAAGGGACAATATCTCCACTGGTATGAGACATTTTAGGTGAAACAAAAAACAAAGACATAAGGGTTTATGCCCAAAGTGGATAATATCATACCAATGTGAGGATATGTGAATGGTCATTGTCCCAAATCGTTGTTAATTTTATCAATGAAATGTTGCATCTCATTGATTGATTTTTAGGTTTTACCTCTTTAAATATGGTAAGATTAACAATTAATAATGATTCGACACCTAAGCATCATCGTTTTCTTTCAATGTTTGTTATTAAAAGAAAACTTCACTGTAGTGTGAATAGTTTCTTTTCCTTTCTTTCCTTTTTTTTCCTTTTCTTTTTATAATTAATGATGTACAAAACTATTAACTTTGAGATTATTTTACAGTGGGTTCTGCATGATTGGGATGATGAAAAATACATCAAAATTTTGAAGAATTGTAAAGATGCAATTCCAGAAAAGACAGGAAAATTAATAATTGTAAAAGCAATTATTGACGAAAAAGAAGAAAATAATCTGTCAGATGTAAGATTGATGCTAGACATGGTGATGATGGCTCATACCAATAATAGCAAGAAAAGAACACCTAAAGAATGGGCCTATCATATGTTCTTCAGGTGGCTGGTTTTACCCGATACACCATCACACCCATTCCAGCCGTCCAATCTGTTATTCAAGGCTTCCTTTGATATATCTATATCCAAAAAATGAAAATTTGAATTGTACTTTTCTTTGATTGAAGGTCATTTTTTTTCTTAGTTCAACAATAATGTGATGGTAGATATTTGAACTTTTGACCATATGATTAAGGATATAATATTTTAACCATTTAAACTATGCTCATATTGACTTGTATAAAGATTGTTAATTATAATAAAAGTGGTTTTTTATAATCCTCACTTGAAAAGTAAGAGTGGATCTCTCCTTTTCTGAGAATGGTTCTCTTTTTCTGAAAATATTACCAAACCATCTTATTTAATAAATAGTTTATTGGACAAAATACATTTTTGGTTTCTAAAGTTTTAGTTTGGTGTCTATTTGATCCCTGAAGTTTCAAAAGAGGTTTGAAAAATAGTTTTAAGTGGTCATTGAAATCATTTGATTGTTAGTTGACCTAACGAAAAAATGGCGTGACAATTATTAAGACCAATTAGACTTTGCTGACGTAGAAGTTTTAAATGAGATGTCAAAATATATTAATTGTATATTGTTATTTGATGAGGTGAGGTGAGGTGAGTCTTTCACCTCAACATAATCCCATCCCCAACTTAACTAATAATAATATAAAATTAATATATTTTGACATCTAATTTAAAATTTCCATCTCAACAAGTTCAATCAGTAACTTAACTGCCACATCATTTTTTCGTTAGGTCAAATAATGGTCAAATGAGTTCAAGGACAATTTAAGATTATTTTCCAAACTTCGAAGACTAAACTTTTTTTTTTTAAACTTCAAGAACCAAATATACATCAAGCTGAAATCTCAAGAACCAAAAGTGTATTTTATCCTAGTTTATTTCTTTTACTCTCGGTCAGTTTACAAAATTCTAGCCCGAATTCCATATACAATAAAAATTATTTGAGATATTCTAAAAATAGATAAATCAAAACCAACAAAAGCTAAAGTATAGTTATCACTGTTGTAAAATTGAGAGGCGAAACCGGGCACCAAAACTTTACCAAAACATATAATAATAATAATAATAATAATAATAATAATAATAAGTGTTGGAATATAAAAGGAGTATATATATATATAATATAAACAAAAGAAAATGGAGATTTATGGCAAATTAAAAACAAATGAAATTAGAGAAAGTGGGAGAGAAAAATGAAGATTGAAATCTTTTCCAAAAAATGTATCTATATTTATTTATCTATCAAGAACCACTATTTATAGGCAATTAGGAGAGCATGATGTGGTCCATTTGGACACCAATCTATGGTCTTTGTTGGACACATGGAAGACACTTTGGCTATGGATAAAATGCCACTTGGCATGGATATCAAATGGACATGTGGAATGGGCATTTATGTGTCATATTTACAATAATCACGATAGTATTTAAACCAACAAATTATTTAAAGAAAGAAAAGAAAAATATTAATAGGAATAAAAGAAAAGGGAAAAGTAAATTAAAAAAAAAATGGAATTGGGCCATGCCCACTTCAATTATTTGTTTATTTGTTTTTGTTTTATTTCAGTGAAAGGAAAAGAAGCATCAGTAGTCAGTACGACCATGTCGATGAACATAAGGATAGGATAGGGATCACACCATCAGCTTTCAACCCATCCATACATTTATCTTGTTCTATAAAAAAGTGGATGAACAGTAGTCAGAAGCGCCATCCTTTCACGGGTTTTCATTTCAACCTTATAAAAAAGTAGATGAACAGATGCATAAAATATCTCTGTTGCTGAATTATTTTTTTTTTGAGACATCGTAAAAATAAGGAAGTTTTAAAAAATATTTGAATTAACAAATAAAAATTTTACTATTTTTAAATAAATGAAAAATTCTTATTGTCAATATCATGTTAACACTAGTGATATTTTATTGTATGTATTATTTTATTTTATATTTATAGATTTCTTATGATATGATAAAAATACCGAGTCACCACCTATGTCGATGACGAACTCATAGACATATGAGAAATATTGATGAAATTTTTGATGTGGGATAGAAATTTAGGGGGTGTTTGTTTTGGGAGTTGGGCTTAGATGGGTTAGCATTCCTAAGCCCAACCCTTGTTTGGGACCAGGGTTTAGGAAACCATAGTTTTCTAAACCCAAACTCATGGGGTTGAATAGTAAATACTATTCAACCCCATGGATTGTTGGTTGTTGTTTTTTTTTTTTTTTTTTTTGTAAAAAATAATTGTTTTATTTTTTTAAAATATTATTTATCTATCTTCCTCTTATTCCTTCTATATCATTATTATTATTACTTTATCTTTTTAAATATTTTCTTCTCCCTTCATCCATTTCTTATCTTGATTTTCATCTCACCAATATCAACAACTTTTTTGATAACTTTAAATGTGTTGTCTGTAACTTTCGAATTTTTTCCGTTAGTCAATTTAACTTAAAAACTTATTAGAATCATTTTTTTTTTAACTTAAGAACTAAAATGTTGTTTTCGAAATCTCATACGCCAAATAAAAATTAAAATAAAACTTTAGGATTAAAAGTGTAATTTGGCCAAAAATATATAATTTTTAATAATTGAGTTTAAGATAAAAACATTATTTTATTTTGAACTTGCTAATATTAAAATACAAAAATAGAATTTAATTTTAAATTAGTTAAAATAACAAAAGTATATGATATTTTGCTCAAAACTTAGTAAAATAATAAGTCTACGAGATTAAATCAGATTATATGGGATAAACTTTCTTTTACCATTTTGCCCCTTTTTGTTAAAATAATTTGTGATTATTTTTCTCTTCATTTCTTATTATGGTTTTCTTAAATTAATTATCATTTTTTTTTGAGAAAAAATAAATTAGACATATAATAAAAATGGGCAAAATGGTGAAAGAAAGTTTATCCCATATGCTCAAACTTTTTTTTCATTTGTTGAGTTGAACTCTACGAGACAAATAATAAAAAATTAACTAATTTACATTAGAACTGTACCTCTAAATAAAATTTTATTTTTAATTTAGTTATCTAAAAACAAAATGAATAACAAATTAGATAGTTCATTTTCTTATTAGTTGGTAAAATTAAAATATCAAATTATGCAATATATATATATATATAATTTTAGTCCAATCTCAATTTCAAAATTGATGGAAACAAATATTGGTTTAAATTTTTTTGGAAAAGTAATTAAAATTGAGTTGAATTCGAATTACAAACTTATTAAATTAAATTAGTAAAATAAATAATATTTAATTTTAAATTATCCATATTAAAAAATATTTTACTTACCAATGAGTCGTATTCAAAGTAAAAAAAATAAATGTATGATATTTAATTTCAACTTAGTCATATATTTTTTACATAGTCAATTAAAAAAATCTACCCAATGCTATTTTTTTTAGTTTAGTCATTTTTATATAATTAAATTAGTCAATTTAAAATAACAAAAATATAAGAAATAATTTTAATTTTGAATTTAGTTATATTTGAACCATACAAAATTAATTAATTTTTAACTTAACTATACTAAAATAAAAATAGTTAATTAATTAGAATGAAAATTTAAAATAATTTAAAATTTAACCATTAATTAAATACAATCAAACATTTCATAAATTTAATATTTTAAAATCTGCATTCCAAACCAAGGTTTCTTAAACCTGCACTCCAAACACAGACTTCCTAAACCCAGACTTCTTTAACCTGCATTCCAAACACAGCATTCTTAAACTCAGGCTACTTAAACCCCCAGCTTAACCCCTCAGGTTTAACATTCTCAGGTTTAACATTCCAACCCTGCGCACCAAACAGCCCCTTAATGTCTTAGGTAGATCACTAACCTTTTCCTTTGCAACAATTTTTTTTTGCCTCTATTTCACATTTAAATGTGGTTGGATGAGTTTCTTTAAAATTGAGTTATGATCTGTTGTCTTTATAGATAGTATGTGTGTACATTCATATTGGGTGTTTTGCTGTGTTAAAAGTTTTAGGGTTATGTTTTCATTTTTAGCTCTCTATAAAACCAACCAACTAAAATTAGGGGGAAAAAAAGGCCGAAAGATTCTCAAATGAGGCTTAAAACAGAGTTGACGTAAAAATTATGTCATCAAAATAAGGTTTAAATGTAAATGAAAAATAGTAGAACAAAAAAAAAAGGTAAAAAAATATATTGATTTATTGTGAATATGGCATATGTAAATGCCCATTCTACATGCCCATTTGTTATCCATGCCAAGTGGCATTTTCTCCATAGCCAAAGTGTCTTCTAAAGGCCATAGATTGGTGTCCAAATGTACCACATCATCCTCTCTTAAATTGCCTATAAATAGAGAGATTTTTGGAAAAGAAAATACACCAATTTTTCCTCCCATTTTCTCTAATTTTTGTGTTTTTAATTTGCCATAAATCTCCACTTTCTTTTGTTTATACTATATATATATATTCTTTTTATATTTCATCTTTTGTATTATTATTATTATTATTATTATTATTATTATTATATGTTTTGGTAAAGTTTTGGTGCCCGGTTTCGCCTCTCAATTTTACAACACGTTATCAGCACGAATCTCTGTCATTTTTCCCGCTAAAGGTAAGTCTTATAGGTAAGCCATTTTTACGCATTTGGTTTATGTTAAATTTCTAATATAAATATATATTATTATTTTGATAGTGTTATTATGCCAAACCTTACAAAGCTAGAATTTGCGGCCCTGGATATTAATGGAAATAACTACTTGTCATGGATCCTTGACGATGAGGTCCATTTAGATTCTATGAATCTTGGAGAAACAATTAAAGAAGGAAATGATGCATCAAATCAAGAAAAAGCAAAAGCCCTGATCTTCCTTCGCCATCATCTTCACGAGGGATTGAAAATGGAGTATCTTACAATAAAAAATCCCTACGTTCTATGGCAAGGTTTGAAAGAAAGGTACGATCATCAAAAAACAGTTATTCTTCCAAAAGCTCGTTATGATTGGATGCATCTAAGGTTGCAGGACTTTAAATCAGTAAGTGAGTATAATTCCGCACTCTTCAGAATTAGTTCAAAATTAAAATTATGCGGAGAAAAGATTACTGATGTTGATATGTTAGAGAAGACATTTTCCACTTTTCATGTCTCGAATATGCTCCTGCAGCAGCAATATCGAGAGAATGGTTTTGCAAAATATTCTGAACTTATCTCATGTCTTCTCGTTGCTGAACAAAATAACGAGTTATTGATGAAAAATCACGAATCCCGACCAACTGGAGCAACACCATTCCCTGAAGTGAATGTTGTGAATTTTAATAACCATGGTCGAGGTCGTGGTCGTGGTCGAGGTCGGGACCGCGGTAGAGGAAGAAATACCTATTTTCGTGGTGGGCATTATAATTTTAAGAAACCCACACGAAGTGATGATCATAAAGGAAAGGCTCCACAAGATAGAAGTTCGAAAGGTGATGAACATAAATGTTTCCGGTGCGGAATGACTGGGCACTGGTCACGTACCTGTCGTACGTCAAAACACCTTATTGATCTCTATCAAGCTTCCCTGAAGGAAAAAGGAAAAGGAAAGAATGTGGAGGTAAATCTTGCCATTCAAGAAGATGATGTGTTTGACCCCTCCAATATGATGCATCTTGATGTAGCTGATTATTTTGAATCTCCTGGAGAGAGAATTGATGCAATCAAACAAGTAGAGGATGATTTGTATGAAAATATATAATTAAATACTGTTTAGTATATTTTTGTTGTTGTTTTGTTTGTATATATATTTAAGACTCTTTGTAATCGTTTTTCTTTTCTTTTCAATGAAGAAATATGAACAATTTCAATATGTTGAGTAATTCAAAAATGAGCAATGAGGATTTATGTCTGGCAGACTGCGCAACTACGCACACGATACTCATAAATAGAAAATATTTTACTAAATTGACAATGCTGGAAGCAAAAGTCAATACTATATCAGGTTCTGCAAATCTGATTGAAGGTTTTGGAAATGCAAACTTTATTTTGCCTAGAGGAACAAGATTTACAATTAATAATGCTCTGTTCTCTAGCAAATTGAAAAGAAACTTATTAAGTTTTAAAGATATACGTGAAAATAATTATCATGTTGAAACTGATTGTAAAAATAATATAGAGTGTCTCTATATAACATCTATTGTTTCACATGAAAAACGTATATTAGAAACACTGCCTGCTTTTTCTTCTGGATTATACTATACTCATATACGAGTAATCGAAAGTTATGCAATAATGAACCCAAAGTTCATGAATCCAGAAATATTCAGTGTTTGGCATGATCGATTGGGTCATCCAGGGTCAATAATGATGAGAAAAATTATTGAGAATTCACATGGACATCCTTTAAAGAGCCAGAAGATTCTTCAATCCAATGAGTTGTCATGTGATGCTTGTTCTCAAGGGAAATGAATTATTAGACCATCACCAGCTAAAGTGGGGATTGAATCACCTGCATTTTTAGAGCGAATTCAAGGTGATATTTGTGGACCTATTAACCCACCAAGTGGTCCATTTAGATATTTTATGGTATTAATTGACGCATCCAGCAGATGGTCACATGTATGCTTATTATCAAGTCGAAATCTTGCATTTGCAAGATGACTTGCTCAAATAATTAAGTTAAAAGCACAATTTCCTGATAATACAATTAAGACCATTCGACTTGATAATGCTGGTGAATTTACATCCCAAACTTTTAATAATTATTGTATGTCAATTGGGATAAGTGTTGAACATCCTGTAGCTCACGTTCATACACAAAATGGTCTAGCAGAATCATTTATAAAACGTCTGCAACTAATTGCAAGACCATTGCTTATGAGAGCTAAACTTCCTACATCGGTATGGGGTCATGCTATTTTGCATGCTGCATCACTGGCACGTATTAGGCCAGTAGCTTATAATAAATACTCCCCAATGCAATTAGCTTATGGCCAGCAGCCAAATATTTCCCATCTAAGAATTTTTGGATGTGCGGTATATGTACCGATTGCTCCACCACAACGTACTAAGATGGGTCCTCAAAGGAGGTTAGGAATATATGTTGGTTTTGATTCCCCATCAATTATTAAATATCTTGAACCCCTGACGGGTGATGTATTTACTGCACGATTTGCTGATTGTTATTTTAATGAGACAAATTTTCCAACATTAGGGGGAGGAATTAAGAAGTTGGAAAAAGAAATTACATGGAATGCATCGTTATTATCTCATTTAGATTCTTGTAGAAATCAATGTGAACTTGAAGTTCAAAAGATAATTCATTTGCAAAATATAGCAAATCAACTACCAGATGCATTCACAGATACTAAAAGTGTGACTAAATCATATATATCAGCTGCAAATGCTCCATCAAAAGTTGATATCCCAAAGGAACAAGTTGTCAATAATGAGTCTGGAGCACGCCAGAAGCGTGGTAGACCAATAGGTTCTAAAGATAAAAATCCTCGAAAAAGAAAAGTAGTTGAGAATCAAAATGATTCGATAAAAGGTATGGATGTTCCAGAAGAAATCCAGAATACAACTACTCAAAAGAGTATTGGTGAAAATCAAATGCTTGAGGATAATAATGAAATTTCTATAAACTATGTTACAACAGGAAAGAGATGGAACCGAAATGATATCATTATTGACAACATTTTTTCTTATAATGTTGCTCACGATATTATTCATGAAAGTGACGATTTTGACCCAAAATCTATCGTAGAATGTCAACGTAGAAAGGATTGGCCGAAGTGGAAAGAAGCAATCCAAGCAGAGTTGAACTCACTTTTAAAACGTGAGGTTTTTGGACCAGTAGTCCCAACACCGGAAAACGTCAAACCTGTGGGATATAAATGGGTATTTGTAAGGAAAAGAAATGAAAAGAATGAAGTCACAAGATATAAAGCGAGACTTGTTGCATAAGGATTCTCGTAAAGGCCTGGTATTGATTATGAGGAGACATATTCTCCTGTGGTGGATGCAATAACGCTAAGATATTTGATTGGTCTGACTGTATATGAAAAGCTTGATATGCATCTAATGGATGTAGTCACGGCGTATTTATATGGATCTCTGGATAATGACATTTATATGAAAATCCCGGAAGGATTTAAAATACCATAAACATATGAATCAAGTTCTCGGAAATTGTATTCAATAAAGTTACAGAGATCATTATATGGATTAAAACAATCAGGACGAATGTGGTATAATCGCCTGAGTGAATATCTGTTGAAAGAAGGATACCAAAATAATCCAATATGTCCGTGCGTTTTTATAAAGAAATCTCAGTCAAGATTTGCTATTATAACTGTATATGTTGATGACTTAAATATAATTGGAACTCCTGAAGAGTTATCCAAGGCAATAGAATATCTTAAGAAAGAATTCGAGATGAAAGATCTTGGAAAAACAAAATTTTGCCTTGGTTTGCAAATTGAAAATTTAGCAGATGGGATATTTGTTCATCAATCAACTTATACAGAGAAAATCTTAAAAAGATTCTATATGGATAAAGCACATCCATTGAACATTCCAATGGAAGTTCGTTCACTGGATATAAAGAAAGATATATTTCGACCTCGAGATGACAATGAAGAACTACTTGGTCTTGAAGTACCATATCTTAGTGCAATTTGTGCACTTATGTATTTGGCTAATAACACAAGACCAGATATTGCATTTTCAGTAAATTTATTAGCTAGATATAGTTCATGTCCTACAAAAAGACATTGGAACGGAGTTAAGCATGTACTCTGATATCTTCGAGGGACAATTGATATGGGTTTATTTTATTCTAACAAATCAAAGTATGATCTAGTTGGTTATGCAGATTCTGGTTATCTATCTAACCCACACAAAGCTAGATCTCAGACAGGTTATCTATTCACATGTGGAGGAACTGCTATATCGTGGCGATCAGTGAAACAGACTATAACGGCCACTTCTTCAAATCATGCTGAAATCCTCGCTATTCATGAAGCAAGTCGAGAATGTGTATGGCTAAGATCGATGACACAACACATTCATGAGACATGTGGCTTGTCTTCAAGTAAACCTCTTCCAACGATGTTATACGAAGACAACACAGCATGTATAGCTCAAATCAAGGGAAGATATATCAAAGGAGATAGAACAAAGCATATCTCACCAAAGCTCTTCTATACTCATGATCTTGAAGAAAATGGCGATATCACTGTACAACAAATTTGTTCAAAAGATAACCTGGCTGACTTATTTACAAAGGCATTACCAACTGCAACCTTCGATAAATTAGTATATAGCATTGGAATGCGGCGACTCAAAGACTTTAAGTGATGTATCCATGAGGGGGAGTGAATGTATTATAGTAAACTATATAAAATATGTACTCTTTTTCCTTCACTAGGGTTTTTCTTCCCATTGGGTTTTTCCCTAGTAAGGTTTTAACGAGGCATATTTTATATAAATGGGCATTTAAGGGGGAGTATTGTGAATATGGCATATGTAAATGCCCATTCCACATGCCCATTTGTTATCCATGCCAAGTGGCATTTTCTCCATAGCCAAAGTGTCTTCTAAAGGCCATAGATTGGTGTCCAAATGTACCACATCATCCTCTCTTAAATTGCCTATAAATAGAGAGATTTTTGGAAAAGAAAATACACCAATTTTTCCTCCCATTTTCTCTAATTTTTGTGTTTTTAATTTGCCATAAATCTCCACTTTCTTTTGTTTATACTATATATATATATATTCTTTTTATATTTCATCTTTTGTATTATTATTATTATTATTATTATTATTATTATTATTATTATTATTATTATTATATGTTTTGGTAAAGTTTTGGTGCCCGGTTTCGCCTCTCAATTTTACAACATGATTAAAGTTAAGAAAATGTATAAAATGCAAATTATATTGAGCGGTATTTATTACGTTGAGACAAAGTGCAATACCCCATAATTTTATATGTAGGTTAATTAGTTAAATTTTTTGGTCTTTTGAATTGACCATAAGAATATTTTATTAGTTAAAATAGTAATTTCAGAATTAGTTTTAGTTTTAGTTTAAAAAGATAATTGCATTATCAATTAAAATATATCTTTAATTAGAAAAAAATTCTATTGGAAGTTGAAATTCAAATAGGAAATTCTATTGGAAGTTGGAGTTTGAATTAGAAATCCTATTGGAAGTTGGAGTTTGAATTAGAAAATCCTATTGGAAGTTGGAATATTTTTCTAATTAAAAGAAAAATCCTATTAGAAGTTGGAATTCAAATTAGGAAATTCTATTGGAAGTTGGAATTTGAATTAGAGAATCCTATTGGGAGTTGGAAGTTGAATTTGAATTCTATTCAAATTAGGCATTTACAGTCTCTACAAATAGAACTTTTGGGTTAGACTTAAATCATTCCATTCTCAATTGACAAGAAAGTTTCTCTCTAAATTTTCCTTTCTATTTTAGCAGTCCTTCTCTCCCTTCTAAATTGTTAATCAATAGATATTTTTGGATTCCCTATTACTGTAAGTGGTTTTGCTCTCGGGTAAGTTAGAAAAATTGTTTGATTGTAAGTTTGATTGAGTTGATGTATGTTTTCCATGTTGCATTGCATATTGAAAAGTATGTTTATTTGATGGGGATCTCATGCATGTGTATGATCACTAACATGTTTTCATGAATATATTTTTCAGCAGCTTTGAAGCTTGTCTTTGGGCATTTTAGAGTTCGTTTTGGTGTGGACCTGGCTTGTTGACAGTGGGTAAGCGTTTCAGATGTGGAATTAAGAAATTTAGCTAGTTAATTGCTTATTTAAGGACCATTTGAGTAGTTTGGATTAACATTTGGCTTATGGAACTCACTTTAGGATTAACCATTGTGGTTGAAGGCTAAATTATCCAACTCGGGTCGTACTAAGCTTTAATCCAACAACTTTTAGTTACGGTGGTTGGTAAATTTTAAAGTTCAGAACTTTTGTAAATGGTTTTTCAGAGCCAAGCAAGTTTTAAGAAGTGAGTTTTAATTTATTTGAGTTGTTGATGTGTAATTGGATATATGTATAATTTTTATGCAAGTTAGAAGTTTGGCATTGGAGGTGATTTATACTGGGACGGTCTTCCTCAATTGTTGGGGGTAAAGCTAACGTTGTTTTAAGGAGGCGAAACAATCATTTTGAGTTGGTCTAAAAAGGGGTAAGTAGCCATTTGGACTTATTTGTTAAGGTTCGAACATAAAAATTGTAGGCAAGACAAGTATGGCATATCTGTAGAGAATTGTGTTTATTTGGTTATGCATGAAAACTTTGGTAGAATGAGGTTCATTTGATCCTATACTGGAATTGTAACTAATTAAAAATGTATGATGTTGAACTAAATTCTTTTTGATGGACGATGTGAAGGTCGGTTAAATAAATGGTTGTAGATCAAACATAGTGACTGGTTTGGCATGTGAGGTTCTTCTTGGAAATTCTCAAGAATGTAGTGAAAGAACAAAAACTTGTCGAATTAGTGCCATTTACCTTATTTTTCCATGTGAGCATGTATTCTAAGGAGGTTGAGGCTGAGTGGTGAGCATGCCCCCAGAGCGATGGTGAGATGATGAAGATGCTAGCATAGGGACGACGTCCCCAGAGCGATGGTGAGATGATGAGGATGCTAGCATAGGGGCGATGTCCCCAGAGCGATGGTGAGATGATGAGAATGCTAGCATAGGGGCGACGTCCCCAGAGTGATGAGCATGAGAGAGTGTGGTTTACCTTCTCTGCATCAGACCAGCTTAGAATACATGACTCGCATGTATAACACGTTGTATTACTAAAAAGGAGTGAGCCTGAGGTAAGGTAAATGGGCACATAGTATATGGAGGTGAACGTTTTGAGACTGAACTAATGCTTGAAGCTTAGACTGATGTTTTCCTTTGTATGATTTTAAACTTGGACCCTTAAGAGAGTTGCTTACTGAGTATATTTATACTCACTCGTGCTACTTTGCATATATCTTTTCAGGTAGTGCTCAGCAGCGAGGTGGATGATGAGACAACGACCTGACGAGGCTATGGAGGCCACTAGCATTCTTCTAGGCTCCTTTTATTGTATATTCTTTTGATAGGTGGATCCCATGTTAGATTGTATACTCGATTTGTAAATTGTACCTCTGTCTTTCTTATATTTCTGGTTCTGAGATATCTGTTGCTTTTGTATCAGTGTTAGTGAACTCAGCCTTATGTGTAGTTTGGTGGGTGCTGAGTGTTTCCTTGAAATCTTAGAAGTGTTTTCTATTCCTTTACAATTTCTTGATATTAGGTTTCCTCGTAGTTACGCCGCCATGCTGCCAAAATTTCGGGCATGGGTGAGCTAACTCAGTCTTGCTTTCGCGTTTAGTATGTTCAGTGTTTAGGGTCGTTACAGGTTTGATCTCACAGTTAACCCACTTAGGGTCCACCATGAGTTGATTTATTATGTGCTTTATGTACACTTTTTCCATGAGGTGCTATGTCGGGTGAAGTCGTGCACCATTGATTGATTGCCAATTATCTTCTTATGGGAGTTCGGTTTCTCATCATGAGCCCACATAGGCACCACCATGAGTTGATACAATTTTCTTTGGGATTAATCAATTGTCTACATTGGCCAAAGAAAAAGGTTTTTGATTGATAAAAGATTTAGGTCCCACATGTTTAATGAAATTATGAATCATGTTATGTGTGTGTATGCATCTCTGACCCTATTAGTGGGGCTACTTATTGGGTATTTTCAATATTGACCCCCTCTCCCCCTCAAAATTTTTTCTTATGTAATAACAACGAAGTACAAGACGAATGGCGATGATGTCTGTCAACTGTGTCATGGGTTTTGCTTCTGCATCAGCTTGCGTTTTTATTAATTATTATTAGTTTTCAAGTTCCTTTTAAACTCTATTGTATATCAAATGTTATTAGCGATTTATTTTATTTTATATTTTACAACATTTTCTATAGATTTTCAAAAATAAAAGTTTTAATTATTCTCCTTATAAAAGTTTATTTCATGGAAGTTATTTTGAAAATTGAACAAATTTTCAAGATTTTTAAATGTCTAAGACATGCATGCATGTAGTAACAGCCCAAGACAGTCTAAGTCTAAGAAAAATTTGGATCGTTACAAAAGTAGAGATAGATTGAGGCAATTGTTGTACAATAATGAATACATGTCATCCAAAGGTCGACAAATTGTGTGTGTGTGTTCTCTTTTTCCTCTTTTAAGAAAAGTAATGAATAACTTAATTAGATAGCTTGAATGGGTGTAATGATGTGTTAGCTGAAGCAAACTTTGTTGGTAATATGTGCCCATTCTTCACATGTTTAGTCTGCTTTCTAATGACTTTTCATTTTGTGTTTTGGAATTACTTCCTTGAGTTATTTGAAATTTAGATTTTTTTTCGTCATTCTAATTAGATAATACTATCATATTATGATTTAGCATCAAAATTTATTGATATTTTACATCAATGGCTAGAACAAATATCTAATGAGATTTGAGTAAAAGAGTGACACCTGAATGATAGAAAATGACTATCAGAATCAGTGGCGAATCAAGAATTTTCTGTTAGAGGAGCTTTATATATTTTGATATCAGTTTGTTCAATAGAAAATATGACTGATATTTTTGTAGGTCCTTGTATTTTAAGTCTCATTTCATTTTAGTCAATATACTTTCAAATGTCCAAATTTAGTTCATGTACCTTCAATAAATCTTAAAATTAGAACTTATCATTAGCTTGAAGTAAATTTTTATCAAACTTAGTAAAATAATAATAATGATTTCCATTCAAGACACAATGTGAATATGTTTTCAAAATTTATATAGAGAAGGCTAATAGAGACTAAATTTTTTTAGAAAATAAAACATGTCCCAAAGTACAAGGACAAAAGTGGTATTTTCACCTATTTTGTATGTATGTATGTATATATATATATATATATATATATATATATATATATATATATATATATATATATATAATTATAGTTTCCTATAGAATTAATTATTAAAAAATAATTTACTAAACATCTAAAAATATTTTTATTCACTTCCCTTTAAAAATATTATAGGTCTAAATTATTTCTTTGAAAGAATAGTTTTCCATATAATTTTAAATCAATAAAAACAAATAACTTTCTATAAACATATATAAAAACAAAAAATAAAAAATAAAAAGAAGAAAATAGTCTTTATTATATTTTTAATCAATATAAGCATATAGCTAATAACCTAATAAAAAACTCATTAGGCTAGTGCCACCTACTTTTTTTCTTTTTCCCCCATGCGATCATGTATTCCTAGGAGGTTGTGCCATTGTGACGAGCACGAGGGTTGTTTTCCTTTACTGAGTGATGTTAGCTTAGGGGGCGATTCCCTCATTATGATGAGCATGCATGTTGTTTTCCTTTATTGAGTGATGTTAGCTTAGGGGGCGATTCCCCCATTCTGATGATCGTGAGGTTGTTTTCTTTTATTGAATGATGTTAGCTTAGGGGGTGATTCCCCCATTGTGACGAGCATGAGAGTTGTTTCCTTTTACTGAGTGATGTTAGCTTAGAGGGCGATTCCCCCATTGTGATAAGTGTGAGAGTTGTTTGCCTTTACTGAGTGATGTTAACTTAGGGGGCGATTCCCCCATTGTGATGAGCGTGAATGTTGTTTTCCTTCACTGAGTGATGTTAGCTTAAGTGGGCTACTTACTGAATATGTTTATACTCACTCGTGCTACTTTGTTTGTAATTTTACAGATGGTGCACAACCTCGAGGGGGGTGACGTAGGCGATGACTTGACGAGACTATGGAGACACCACCAGAGTCCTTCCCTGTGTCTAGTGTTTAAATTTGTATTTTAGTTCTTGTCGCATGTTGGTCTGTAAATCTTAAATTTCTTTTGTTTTCGTGTGTTTGGTTATAATTTCTTAGATTCTTGTTTTTGATTAGTTAAGCTCAACATATTTTATCGTAGTCTAGTTGATGCTGAGTCTTTTCTCTAAGATATAGAAGTGTTTTTATTCCTATAAGGTCTTTTTAAATTTTGGTTTTCTCATAGTTACGCTGTCATGTTGTCGAAATTTTGGGCATGAGCAGGGTAACTTTGTCGTGCTTCCGCATTAGTCTGTTGTGTTTTTAGGATCGTTACAGAATTGTTGTCGGCAATAGTCACTGGAGACAGTCGCAAGTGGTGAACATCGGTTGCCAAATATGGTCGGCAATGATTGCTGTCAATCGTCAGAGAATGTAGTCGAAAGTAGCCATCAGTTGCCGCATGTGGTCGTCGGTTGTTGGAAAAGGTCGCCAGAGGTGGTCACTGGTTGCCGGAGAAGGTCGCCAATAGTGGCCACTAGTTGTTGGAGAAGCAATGATAAAATATGTTAATAGGGTTATTGTACAAGTTGGTAGAGTTAATATCCTAACACTGTAGCAAGACAGTAGAGTTGAGTTTTTTTTATGGGAAGTTAATTTCACCATGGGCCAAAAGGTGAGTTGGGTAACTTAACTCAAGTTAGGGGGCCAAACACCCCTTTACAGATCACTCTCCCCAATCTCTACTTAGCCCTCTCTCTCGAAAATTCCTCCACCTTTCATAAATCTCTCCCTCCCTCACTCATAACTACCCACATATTTCTCTCTTAATCATAAATCTCTTACCCACGTTTTTTTTTTCCTTTACCCTCTACATTTTTTCCCTTCTCTCTCACAAACTCTCTCTTTTTGAAACTCTCTCCCATCTCTTGATCTCTTGTCTCTTCTCCAAAGCTTTCTCATTCTTTCATTAACAACAAAAAGTGACAAATATTCACAACCGTCTTTGATCGTGAGTTTTATTTATTCCCAAATAGGATTCTTATACATGTATTTATATATTATTAGCTAGGCTTATTCTAGATTAATTTTATGAATGCATTATGTATATATTGAGTTATTGTAATGTTGAAATTTATTGAATAATGTCTTAGATCTTTATTTGGTTATTTGATTACACTATAATCTTTGTATTTTGATTTGATGGATGGTGATGTGTATTATGTCAAAATTTTATGTTGTTAATAATGTATTTTTGTTAATAATTGTATTATGATTCTTTTACCAAATCTTTTTAGTATTTCCAATTATGGAATCCAAAATACTTGGGATGCTGATATTTTGGGTTCTTAGGGTGAGAAATCAATTTCTTGGGATGTCAAGATTTGATTTTAATATGTTTTCTTTTAAGCAAAAGTGTTTAATAAAATTCTTTTCTTTTATATGTTTTTTTTATTCCTTACAAAAAAAGGTTTGATAAAATAAAATTTTCCTAAATAATGACATTTCAATATATGTGTATATTATATATTTAATCACTAGTATATTTTAGAATCTTGAATTCAATAATTCCAAAAAGAAACTTTTCCAACGATGGAACTTTCAATTATCGGGATGCCGATATTTTAGGATTCTTGAGGTGAAAAATTAAAATTTGGGATGCCAAGATATGATTTTTTATATGTTTCCTTTAAAAAAGACAAATAAAAAAGGATTTTTTTTTTTTTTTTTTGCATTTTTTCCTTTATAAGGAAATTTGGTTTGTAAAATTTCTTTTTCATAAAAAGCATTAAAAAAACCATATTTTCATAAAAGAAATTTTCTTTTAAAAGGAAACTTTGATTTTTCTAAAAATATCTCGTTGACCTTCTTTTCAAAACATTAAATCAAATCTAAATTTGTTTTCAATAAAAATGTCATTTTTCTTAAAAATAAAAATTAATAGTTTCCTTAAAAGGATTTATTTAACTCACAATGTTTTTCTAAAAATTAAAAAACCAAAGAATTTTTTTTAAAAAAACATTCCTATACTGGAAATTGGAAAATCAAAATGTTGATTCTCCAATAATCTTGAGGTAATTATTTTGAATGGCTTTTATGCCACTCATAATTATTACACACTATTTAATTTAAGAACAATGATCAATAAAATATGGAACATTTAAAAAATCAAAACAAAAACCTTCTTTTTCTATGAGGGTTGTTTTCTTTAAATAATACATGAAAGTAAAATTTCGTTCCTTCAACAAGTATTGTACACAAAAGACCCTCGAATCTTAAATTTTTTATTCGCAGATCATCTTAGCAAATTTTGGGTGTCCAGTCACACCATTTAAACTAAGACTAGTGGCGACTCCATTTTCCTCCTCTTGAAATCAAAGTCGGCCACGCTATGAAGTACAAACACGTCGCGACAAATGGTATAAAATGAAAATTACATCAAAACGTAGGAAAACAACTCATTACATAGACATAAAATAGTGAAAGATTGAGATAATAGTAGTAATAATGAATAGATGTCATCCAAAGACAACGAATCTATTTTTTTTCCTTGTCTTCTTTAAGGGAAGCATTGAATTACTGATTGGATAGCTTGAATAGGTGTAATAGTGTATCGACTAAAACCAGCTGTGTTGATAATATATGTCCATTCCTCATGTGTTCTTTCCTTGCCTTTGTTGGTATGAGTCATCATCACCAGGTCAAGCATCAACCCGACATCTAAGAACTTGTTTTCTTCTTTTTCATCAATTATTGTATCTATAATTATCACCTTTCCTGTATCCTCTGGAATGGCTTTCTTGCAATTCCTTAAAATTTGAATACATTCTTCATCATTCCAATTATGTAAAACCCACTGCAATTTAACCTCAAAAGTCACTAATTTTGTACCGTTATGGCTAGAAAACATACATAATAAGATTGAAGAGATCATCAATAAACCAAAGACGAAAAATTATTCGAGGGGGCAGCCACAATTAGTCTAGTAGTTTTACATCGTTGGATGTATAAGAGAGAAATTATAAAAGTATCTCGATTTTGTATCAAGCAGTTATTAGAAGTAAACAAATTTTAAGATCTACATCCGACGGTTTTAAAGAGATAGCCACATTGTGGCAGCCTCATTGAATAATTTGTCACCAGAGACACTCATGTGGTATCTTTTTCATTGTTTTTTTTTATTATTTAAATTTAAAATCCGATTGAAGGGTTACTTTTGTTTTCATATTTTCATTTATTTTTTCATTACATAAATTTAAAACTATAATATATTTGAATCAAGTTAAAAAATAAATAATGATTATATATAAATTATAAATAATGATTATATATGAATTGTAAATAAAACAAAATAGTCAATGTGAACATAGCTCAACAATAATTGACATGTACCTTGGATCAAGAGGTCAAAAGTTCGAATCTCTAACCCTCAAATTGTCGTTGAACTCAAAAAATAAACAAAATAGAAAAATAAGAAAACACATGACAAAATATTGTTTGTTGTTTCTCTACTGCTTCGTATTTTGAAAATTAAACTGCTAAACAAGTGCTTTTCAACAAAAAAAAAAATTGTTTCCATTTTTAGAAATAGAATACTGTATTTAGAGAAATATTGTTCAATAGGGCCGCCACAATGTGGGAATATCTTAACAACAATTTCTTATTTTGAAAGTTATATTGCCAAACAAGTACTTTTCAAAACAAAAAAAATATATATTTTTTGCAATTTTAGAAAGAGAAATATTGTGTTTAGAGAATTGTTCAATGAAGTCACCACAACGTGGATGTTTCTTTTTTTTTTTTTTTTGGAAAATATACTTCATTGATGCAGCCAAGAAGGGAGAGTTAGAGGAAAGCTCTCCAATTCAAGGCAAGAACCATAGGATAGGGATTAAAAAATTCCCACGCCACCTAATAACCATTGGAAACAAAATCAAAGTACTTTAATTTTGCAGTTTCTCTCTCTTACATTCAACAATGCAAAACTGTAGGCAAAATGTGACGACGTCCTCGAATAATTTCTCATGTGTTAGACTTTTTGAATGTATACTAACTATCTTATTACATGCAATATTTGTTTTAAAAAAAGAAAAAGTAGAGGGATAAAAGTTAAAGCATTCCAAGATAGCATATACGAAGCTAAACATTAAATTTTATCTCAAACACTCAAACATACACACACATATATACCAACCTGGAGGAAAGCAACATCAGCTTTTGGGACAAAATTGAACATGTCGCCAGCTACATGCTTCACATTTTTGTATTCTGGAGAAGCAGACACAACATGTGGAAGATCAAAATTAATACCTTGAATCCATGGGCAAGCCTTCACAACAATGCTCAAGGTAGTTCCATTTCCTCCTCCTACATCGACCAAAGATCTAACTCCATTAAACATATCTCGACAACGACTTTGAAGTACTGCAGAAGTAATCACCCGAGCTGAACAAGCCATAGCATTATTAAATAGTACACTTTGCTTTGGATTTGCTACAACATAACTCCACAAGTCCTTGCCATGAGCAACCTCAAATGGAGTAGCGTCACTATTTTTGAGGAGAACACTCAAGTTTTGCCATGTCGCAAGTGTCACTGGACTACTTTGCAACAAAAGTAAGGGACTGATATTGTTCTCACCGCTAGTGGTGAGCAAGCGAGACAAAGGTGTTTGGGCATAGCCTATAAGGTTCTCCGCTATGGTTTCTTCTCTAAAAATCCCACGATGAATGAGGAATCTCAAGATGCGGTACAGAAGCAACGAAGAGCAATTTAAAGTAGATGATAGCTGGGATAGCGTCATAGGACTTCCATAACCTTCAATAATGTCAGCAATTTTAAGCTCTATGACACAATTTATTGCTGCTATTTCGGTGAAACTAAATATGTATTTCCACATCTGAACGATAGCATGACCATCTTCTTCCATCTTCGATGAAGATTCTTTGTAGCTAAGTTCTATTTGATATTATCTCTACCTCTATCTTTCCAAGTTTATTTACATATATATAAAAGAGGAACACGTGTATCTATTCAATGTATGTCCTATTCATTATCCACGCTTCAATCACCCTATGTCGTTTCAATAGATGGTCCATATTAATACATCAATATGATACAAATAGCGATAATAAAAAAAATTATTTATTTTTTGAAAATTCAGTAACTAAAACAAATACTTTGAAATTAACAAAATTAAAATAAAATACAAAAATTTTGTGACGAAAATAATATTTAAATTTGAAAAAATCATCCAATTATTATGGAGTGATACATTGAGCCAAAAGAAGCAATAATGAATGCTTGTGCGAGAGAGCGAATTGTTGGATAAAACCTTTAATACCCAGCCGTTCAAGCACTGTTCTTTATTTGTCGAACCTTCTTAAAAACTTTTGAAAAAAATATTATATTTATCAAAGGCTATTAAAAACATTTGAAAATTATTTTATCCTTTATTGAAGATATTTAAATAACCTTTAAAAAATATCTACTTTTTATCAAAGGTTCTTAAAAACCTTTCAAAAAGATATTATATTTATTAAAGTACATTAAAAATTTTTAAAAATTATCTTATCCTTTATTGAAAGTATTTGAAAAATATCTACTTTTTATCAAAAGTTCTTAAAAACCTTTTAAAAAGATATTATCTATCTATCTATACTATATAAATAGCGTTTGAGGGGAGAAACTTTTGATTTCCTTTTTTGTCACTTCTTAATTTGAAGACTTCCCATTATGACCTTCTTAATTGAAATATTTCCCCTTCTACCCTCAATTTGAATAAAGGTTCTAAAATCTCATAACCTCTAATTTGAATAAAGATTTTACAATCTCCACGATCTCCAATCTTCCAACTACCTAATATTTACATTTTTTTTATGATAGTTTAAAAAATTAATAACAAAAACTAAAACAATGATTTTGAACCTCTGTATTTTCGAGAATATATAAAATTAATATGAAAGATTTTTCTTAGAATAAATTAATATTTAAAGATTTTTAATGCATATTTTAAAAAATTTAGGATCTTCACTCTCCCAACTAACTAATATTTAATTTTTTTAATGATAATTTAAAAACTTAATAACAAAAACTAAAACAATATTTTTGAACCTATGTATTTTCGAGAATATATATACATTATGAAAGATCTTTCTTAAAATAAACTAATATTCAAAGATTTTTAATGCATATTTAATGCATATTTAAAAATTTAAGAACAAAAACTTAAAAAAACAAATTGAACAATTCATTTTAAAAAATATATGAAATTATTATGCTATATATATACATTAATATTTAAAGATTCTTTAATGAATATTTTAAAGATCATGAATTTTTTTAAAATAAACTAATATTTCAAGATTTCTTAATGCATATTTAAAAAATTAATAACAAAAAATAAAACAATACTTTTGAAACCTATATGTATTTTTTAGAATATTTAAAATTATTATGAAATATTTTTTAAAAAAATAAACTAATATTTAACGATTTTTTAATTGCATATTTAAAAATAAAGATTTTTTAATGAATATTTAAAAGATTATGAAAGTTTTTTTTTAAAAAAAAAAACTAATATTTAAAGATTTTTTATATCATATTTAGAAAGTTAAGAAAAAAATTAAAACATAAATTGAACAATTGTTTCTTGGATAATAGGTAATTTGCACAATTATTTCTTGAGAATATGAAATTAAAATAATATTATATATATTTTTAATAAAGATAAGAGCTTTTTGAATACGTATATTAACAAAATATGAGATTAATTTTGATCTATTGTTACATAAATCAAATGTCATATATCATCAGTCTATTTATAGTGCATCTTTCAACGGAATTCTTCCATGTCTTCCAAAGTGATTCAAAAAACCATAGGAAGAAATTTTGATTTCCCTTTTTTCATTTGATGGCTATGGCTATATAAGCCTAATATTTCTTTTCAATAAATCAGATCATTCATATTTTTCAATTCTCAAGGTTTAACCAATTATTATTGAAGAGACTTCGTTATGGTGATGTTAGAGGTCGACAAGTGAATGGGCTCTCCTACCAATTGTTTTTGCAAATGACAGATAAAGAGATAGTGATTTAATGTAATTTATTGTTTTTTATGTGTTTTGTAGTTTTTTTTGTTGTTGCAAATGGTAGAGAAAAATGGTGATTTAATGTAAATTTACGACTTACGTAGTTTATGTTTTCTTTTTCTTTTCTTTCTTTTTTTTTGGCAAATGGCAAGGAGGATGTTTAATGTAATTTATGCCTTACATAGTTTTTTTCTCTTTTTTTTTTTTCAAATGGCAAGCAGAGTGATTTAATGTAATTTACTGTTTTCGTAGTTTTCTTTTTCTCTTTTCAAATTTGTAAAGACACACCAATTCATTTACTGGTCCTTGACATACTAAAGAGGGTATGGAAGAAAACGATTGCAACCTTGGTTCCTTAAGGCAGAAGAAGAAGTAGAAAATGGCAGAGAATGTGATGTAATTGTATTATTTTCTTCTTTGCTTTTATTTACTTTTGTTTCCTTTTCCATTTTTTGTTTTGGATAAATTGGAGTTTAGTAGGCTAGAATTTAGGAAGGTTTGATCATAGTTTTACATTTTTTCCTATTTATGTTACTTATTATATTTAAATATAATTATTAATAGTTATTAAAAATATAATATCATTGCAATTTTCAATATTATAGTAACAATTAATATCCAGATTCTAAAAGTTATTTTATTTGATGGAAGATTGAATTCTCTATCTTGCAATTTTATGATAAAAAAATGAACTCAATAATTCTTAATTTATTATCATTAAAGTTTGAAATAAAAAAAGAATATTTTTGTTTAAATTAATTTATTAATAGATATTCTCGATTCATTGAACTTTTGTAAACAAAAAAAAATTGATCGATAGATCTCCTGAAACTTCTTTCATAGATTTGAAGAGCTCTAAAATTGAGAACTACGTATCTAATTAATGATTCCCTTGAATTCGGAAAGATGATTGCAAAAAATGATTTTTTCAATTACTAGATAATTAATATGAATTTTAAAAAAAAAGAAAAAAAAAGAATATTTTTGTTTAAATTAAAGTTTGGAATTAAGTGGGTAATCAAATGATGCAAATCAAAATAAAAAAATAATATTTTGGTTTAAATTAAGTTTGAAATTAAACTTTTGTAAACAAAAATGAATTTATTAATAGATCTTCACGATTTAGTGAGCTTTTGTAAACAAAATAAATTAAACAATAGATCTTCTTGAAAAAATTTTCATAGATTCAAAGAGTTCTAAAATTGAGAACCACTAGCCAAATAATGATTGCCTTGAACTCAAAAAGTTCATTGCAAAAAAGATTTTTTCAATTACTAGATTATATGAATTTTTTAAAAAAATAGAAAAAAATATATTTTGGTTTAAATTAAAGTTTGAAAATAAGTGGGTAATTAAATGATGCTAATCAAAATAAAAAATAATATTAAAGTGTAATTCTTCATTTTTCATATGTATAAGACCCTATATTCAACTTTTATATGTACATTGCATTTTCAACATTATGAAACACGTGTCTTCCTATTTTGCCTTTCTTAATTTAAAGATTTTCCCTTCTGCTGGCTTCAATTTGAATAAACATTCTAAAATCTCTACGCATGTGATCTCTAATTTAAATAAAGGTTCTAAAATCTTTACGATCTCCAATCTTCTAATTAACTAATGCATATTTGAATAACTTGAATAGTAAAATGATAAATTAAACACATTTGAATAATAAAATGATAAAAATCTAATATTAAACATATTTGAATAATAAAATGATAAAATAATACTTATATCCAATCATCCAACTAACTAATGCATATTTGAATAATTCGAAAAATAAAATGATACAACAATACTTATTTATTTATTATATATTAAATAATATTTACTGCATATTTAAAAAGATTTTTTTTTAAAATAAAGTAATATTTAAAGATTTTTTAACGAGTACATAAAAAATTAATAACAAAAAATAAAAGAATATTTTTAAACCTGTGTGTTTTTTAAAAAATGAAATTATTATGAAAGATTTTTAAAAAAAAAAAACAAACTAATATTTTAAAAAAATTAATGCATATTTAAAAAGTTAAGAACAAAAACTTCAAAATTTTAAACAATTGTTTTTCGAGAATATGAAATTAAAATAATACTGAAATACTTTTTTTTAAAATAAAGAGAAGATTTTTTTAATAAGTATATTAACAAAATATTAGATTCTGATATATTGTGATTAATATACATAAATTAAATGTCATACATCATCAATCTATATATAGTACATCCTACAACTGAATTCCTCATCTTTTAAAGTGATTCCAAAAATCATGTAGGGGAGAAATTTTAATTTCTCCCATTTTCATTTGATGGCTATGAGTATATAAGTCTAATCTTTCTTTTCAATAAACCAGATTATTCGTATCCAATTTTTCAATTTATTATTGAAGAGACTTCGTTATAGTAATCTTAAAGGTCAACAAGTGAATGGGTTCCCCCTCCAATTTTTTTACAAATGATAGATAGAGAGAGGGGGTGATTTAATGTAATTTAGTGTTTTTTTACGTATTTTTGTAGTTTTTTTGTTGCACATGGTAGAGAAAGAGGGTAATTTAATGTAATTTTACACATCAATTCATCTAGTGATCATTGGCATATTGAAGAGGGTGGAGAAGAAAACGATTGCAACTCTGGTGCCTTAAGGTAGAAGGAGAAGCAGAAAACGGAAGACAATGTGATTTAATTGTATTATTTTCTTCTAATTTCTTTTTGTTTCTTTTTCCTTTTTTTTTTTTTGGATAAATTGGAGTTTACTAGGCTAGGATTTAGAGAGGTCTGATCACAATTTTTTATTTTTTCCTATTTATGTAAATTTATTATATTTAAATATAATTACTAATAGTTATTAAAAATATAATGTCATTGCAATTTCCAATATTATGGTAAAAGTTATTTTATTCATGGAAGATTGAATTATCTATCTCGCAATTTTATGATAAAAAAATAAACTCAATACTTCTTAATTTATTATTATTAAAGTTTGAAATAAAAAACAATATTTTTGTTTAAATTAAATAGATCTTCTCAATTCATTGAACTTTTGTAAACAAAAATAAATTGACCAATAGATCTCTTCGAAACGTCTTTCATACATTAGAATAGTTCTAAAATTGGGAACCACGTATCTAATTAATGATTCTCTTGAATTCTAAAGATCAGTGCAAAAAAGATTTTTTTTAATTACTAGATAATTAATATGATTTTAAAAAAAAAGAAAATAATAATATTTAGGTTTAAATTAAAGTTTGAAATTAAGTGGATAATCAAATGATGCAAATCAAATAAAAAATAATATTTTAGTTTAAATTGAAGTTTGAAATTAAACTTTTGTAAACAACAATAAATCTATTAACAGATCTTCTCGATTTAGTGAACTTTTGTAAATAAAAATAAATTAACGAATAGATATCCTCGAAACTTCTTTAGTAGATTCAAAGAATTCTAAAATTGAGAACAACTATCTAATTAATGATTCCCTTGTATTCTAAAAGTTCATTACAAAAAAGATTTTTTCAATTAGTAGATAATAAGAAATTTAAAAAGAATACAAAAAGAATAATATTTTGGTTTAAATTAAAGTTTCAAATTAAGTGGATAATCAAATGATGCAAATCAAAATAAAAAAGTATATTTTGGTTTAAATTAAAGTCTTAAATCAAATGATGCTACTCAAAATAAAAAATAATATTAGAGTGTAATTCTTCATTGTTCATATGTATAAGACCCTACATTCAACTTTTATATGTACATTTGCATTTTTAACCTTATGAAACGCGTGCATTGCACATAGTATCCAACTAGTATTTATCAAATGCCATTAAAAATCTTTGAAAATTATCTTATCCTTTGTCAAAGGTATTTAAAAAAAACCTTTGAAATATATACACTTTGTATTGAATGTTCTTAAAAACCTTTGAAAACAATATTATATTTATTAAAGGACATTAAAAATCTTTGAGAATTATCCTATCCTTTATCAAAGGTATTTAAAAGACCTTTGAAAAATATACAACTTTTATGTAAGGTTCTTAAAAAACTTCGAAAAAGATATTATATTTATCAAATGCTATTAAATACCTTTGGAAATTATCTTATCCTTTAGTGAAGGTATTTATAAAACCTTTGAAAAATATCCACTTTTTATTGAAGGTTCTTAAAAATATTTGAAATATATATTATATTTATTAGAGTACATTAAAAACCTTTGAAAATGATTTTATTATTTATCGAAGGTATTTAAGAAATATTTGAAAAATATACATTTTTTTTTCCCGAAGGTTCTTAAAAACCTTTGAAAAAGATATTATATTTATCAAAGGTCATTAAAAACCTTTGAAAATTATCTTTATCCTTTATCGAATGTATTTCAAAAACCTTTGTAAAATATACACTTTTTATCTAATGTTCTTAAAAAACCTTTGAAAAATATATTACATTTATCAAAGGCCATTAAAACCTTTAAAAATTATCTTATTCTTTATCAAAGGTATTTAAAAACCTTTGAAAATATCTGCTTTTTATCGAAGGTTCTTAAAAACCTTTGAAAAAAATATTATATTTATCAAAGGAAATTAAAAACCTTTGAAAGTTATCTTACCCTTTATTGATAGTATTTAAAAAAAACATTTGAAAAATAAACACTTTTTATCAAAAGTTCTTAAAAACCTTTAACAAAAGATATTATATTTATCAATAGACATTAAAAACTTTTGAAAAATATACACTTTTTATCCAAGGATCTTAAAAACCTTTGAAAAAAATATTATATTTATCAAAGACTATTAAAAACCTTTGAAAATTATCTTCTCCTTTATCGAAGGTATTTTTTATCAAAGGTTCTTAAAAACCTTTGAAAAATATAATATATTTATTAAAGGGCATTAATGACCTTTAAAAATTATCTTATTCTTTATCGAAGGTATTTAAAAAACCTTTGAAAAATATATTATATTTATCAAAGGCCATTAAAAACATTTGAAAATTATCTTATCCTTTATCAAAGGTATTTAAAAAAACCTTTGAAAAATATACACTTTTTATCGAAGGTTCTTAAACACCTTTGAAAAAGATGCTATCTTTATCAAAGGCCATTAAAAACCTTTGAAACTTATCTTATCATTTATCCAAGGTATTTAAAAAATCTTTGAAAAATATACACTTTTTATTTAAGGTTCTTAAAATCCTTTGAAAAATATATTATATTTATCAAAGAACATTAAAAACCTTTGAAAATTATCTTATCCTTTATCGAAGGTGTATAAAAGACCTTTGAAAAATATACACTTTTTTTTTTTGGTTCTTAAAAACCTTTGAAAAATATATTATATTTATCAAAAGCCATTAAAAACCTTTAAAAAATATCTTATCCTTTATCGAAGGTATTTAAAAAAGTTTTGAAAAATATGCACTTGTTATCGAAGGTTCTTAAAAACCCTAGAAAATCATCGTATCCTTTATCGAAGGTATTTAAAAGACCTTTGAAAAATGTACAATTTTAATCAAATGTTCTTAAAAACCTTCAAAAAAGATATTCTATTTATCAAAGCCATTAAATAGCTTTAAAAATTATCTTACCCTTTATTGAAGGTATTTAAAAAAACCTTTGAAAAATATCCACTTTTTATTGAAGGATCTTAAAAACCTTTGAATAGGATATTATATTTATTAAAGTACATTAAAAACTTTTGAAAATGATCTTATCCATTATCGAAGGTATTTAAAAAACCTTTGAAAAATATACATTTTTTTTCGAAGGTTCTTAAAAACGTTTGAAAAGTATATTATTTTTATCAAAGGTCATTAAAAACCTTGAAAATTATCTTATTCTTTATTAAAGGTATTTAAAAAACTTTTGAAAAATATCCACATTTTTTATCGAAGGTTCTTAAAAACCTTTGAAAAAGATATTATATTTATCAAAGGTCATTAAAAACCTTTGAAAAATTATCTTATCTTTTATTGAAGGCATTTAAAAAAACCTTCAAAAAAATATCCACTTTTTATCGAAGGTTCTTAAAAACCTTTGAAAAAATATTATATTTATCAAAGTATATTAAAAACCTTTGAAAATTATCTTATCATTTATTAAAGGTATTTTAAAAAACATTTGAAAAATATTCACTTTTTATCGAAGGTTCTTAAAAACCTTTGAAATTATAATATATTTATGAAAGGACATTAAATACCTTTGAAAATTATCTTACCCTTTATCGAAGGAATTTAAAAGACCTTTGATAAATATCTACTTTTTATCGAAGATTATTAAAAATCTTTGAAAAATATATATATTTATCAGAAGTTTTTTATATACCGTTGAAAAATATTTTTATATTAAAAAAAAACCCACTTTTTTCAAAGGTTATTAAGAACCTTAAAAAATAGATATCTATCATTAATCTACTTTATTGCAATTTCGTGATTCAATCTCCAATTTGCACCAGAATTAGGGCTTGATCGCTCATGGGATACAATCATGTCGTTACCAAATGAGATTTTTCCATTGTGATCCATTAATCTCCATGACTTGAAGTTGTGGCGTGGTGACTCTACGGCGACCTTGCCGAAACATCAACGCCACTGATTGCCGCTCGAATTTGTGTGGTTGATTGGACAAAAGGTGATCACGACGAGCAGATCTAAACTGTTCTCCTTCGTATCGACAAGGTAATTTCAAAAGGATTTACTTCAGGCCCGTTTGATAACGTTTTTGTTTCTTGTTTTTTATTCCTATTACTAGTTTTTTAAGAAATAGACTTGTTTGATAACTCATCTTGTTTCTTATTTCTATTTTTTGAGAAATGTTCTCCAAAATTGAGCAAAATTAAAGTAGTTTCCGAAATTCTATTCCTCACGCTTCTCGAAGGCCAACTTTAATTTTGCTATCCTTTCCCGAATGGACAAGACTACTCATAATGGGTTAAAAAAATGGTTAACGGAATAAATTATATGTTGACGGGAGCTTGTCAAAGGCTATTAAAATTACAATTTATAAACTGATCCTAAGCTACTTGTAGCATTGAGTGGACCGGGTCGATCTTAAGGAACCAAATATCAATTTCTCAAATTAAATTTGCAAAAGAAAATAAAAAGGGGGTTTTGTATTTTTTGTAAATAAAATAAAACAACAAGTTATTAAAAAGGGAAAAAATCAAATCTTACCAAAATCCGATTCAAAGGTACGGTTTTATCCAATTGCAAAATCGATCGTAGGCATTCAAAACATTTTTAACTTAATTATGCAAGTACTTGGTCAATTTATTTGGAAAAACCTAAACAAACAATAAATTCCCTAAAGTATTTGACTCTAACAAAGTATCAAAGTCAACACTAATTACCTAAACAGCTGGGCACAAAACCGTTCCATATTATTTAGATAAAAACATTAAGCATTTTGGAAACAACAAGACAAATCGGTTAAATGATATAGCTTCAACCTAACCAAACTGTTCATTTAATTCCTATAATTCAACATGCAAGCTATGCAATTATGGAAAACCCTAAAGCACACACATATAATTATCCTAATGCTATTAGGCTCAATCAAGCACGACAATTACGGATCATGCATCATGAATAGAAATCAAGCATATACAATGACCAAGGCGTCAATTCAATCAAAGGCATATGCTTGTAAATTAAAAATAGGAATCGAAAAATACTTGCAAATATAAGAGAACTACATTCAAATTCGAGCCTCACAACATTGCAATTGGCTTACAACCGATCTCTGAATCGGAAATGTGAGGTTTAGCTAAGCATCGTGATAGTATCTCTTAAGTTTGACATGTGGTTCGATTTGATACAATAGAAATCTCAAATGAAAGAAGAAAAGGCTCTCTAAAATTCTCTAGAATATCTAAGCAAAAAGAGGCCAAAGTTCTAACTCTAAAGTGAAAAATGTTATAAATAGGGTTGGACATAGTCTAGAAGCCAAGGGTAGCGTCGAGACTCTGCCCTCGCAAATAAGGAAATAATCTGGTGAATTTCGTGCAGCATCGAGATGCTTGAAGTAGCGTTTCGACACTACAAGCGTCGAGGGCAACCTCACCGCAACGTCGAGCGAGCCCTTGGTCTTCACTATAGCCAGCGTCTAGACGCTAGTCCTTTGCGTGTTCACACTTTAGTTGATCATGCAGCAGCGTCTAGATGCTTGAAATGGCGTCTAGACGCTTTTCCCTCGATTCATTTGGCTTGGATGTTATCTTCTCTCAACTCGAACGCTCAAATTGGACCCAATTGGCTTCCTTTTAAGCCCGATTCAGCTGAAGTCTTCCAAACGGTTCTAATTTGGTCCAAATTAACTCTCAAATGTTAAAAACTCTCCAAAACACGCGAATTGCTCAAATCCCTAAAAAATAATAATAAAACACATAAAATTCTTCTAACAAACAAGAAATAAGTGTGATTAAATAGTACTTTATAGGTCATATCATATATTTTTATAATTTTAGTTTTATTTAAAATAAAGTACTCTCTCTCAATCTGAATTTGACACTCTCTCCCTCCCCCGCCCCCCCAACCGACTTCCCCAGTTTTTCGTTTTGTTTTCTTTTAAAATTGTTTTGTTTAAACTACGTTTTCATATTAAGAAATAATTATTTAATTAATTATTTAATTATTGATATGACTTTAATTTCCAGTTTCAAATGGAAAAAAAAATATTCCTTCTCTATTCTAAATTTTAATTGATGTTGTTGAAAAAATATTTTAAAAAATGAGAAATTCATAAAAATTATTTAAATTACTAAATAAGCATTTCACTTCTTAAATAAGTTTTTCTTATTATAAAATATTATGTTCACATTGTTTTGTTATGAATAATTATGTCCACATTAATAATATTCTGTTAATATATTTTTTAAAAAATTATAACATAATGAAAATATCGATTCACCTATTATTTCAATGCAAATATCGATATATTGACGGAAATTTAATATTTTGGGTGTTATTGGTTAACAAGGAACACATACATCTTTTTTTTATTATTGTTGTTTTCATTTTTGCTTTGAAACTTGTTATAATTATATTATGTTTTTTTTTTATTTAATATATTATGTTTGTTTTTATACATATTATATATCTACTAAATTTTATTTCAAATAAAAAAAAAAAAGAAACGAGAAATAGTTTTCGAACACATTTCTATTTTTGTTTTTTTTTTTTTTTAAGAAACAAGAAATAGAAAAGATTATCAAACATATTTCTATTTCTAGTTCTTAAAAAAATAGAACAAGAAACCCAAAACGAGAAATAGAAATATTATCAATCGAGCCGTTTGATGCGTACCTGATTGAGATTTGACATGGATTTTGGAGTTTGTATTCGAAGAATTTTCACGATCGGGGGGAAGATTGAGGCCTTCGAATAATTGGAATCCTTTAATATATTGTTCAGGAGGATAATGAACTCTTATCTCTCTTTCATTGCTTTTGCTAACTGCTATTGTAAGGTTGAAATTGGAGTTGATAGACATTGCTTTGCTCAATTGACGCCATTTCTTAATTTCTCGAATGATACTTTGATTTTCGTTCCAAATCTCTGTTTTCTCAGTTCATTTTGAAGTCAATTTTGTCGCCAGTGGATTAGGAACAAGTAGCAAGATAGAAAATGTCATTGTCTTTGTTTGAAAGTTAGAATACTAGAGTTTAGTACGTGTTATTTTCATTCTTATGATATATTGACTTCACTTCATTATCTTCTCCTGCTCATTTTTTATGTTAGTTGTTTTTCTTAAGAATCTCTTCACTTTTTGTTTGGCTGATTTTTGATAATCGCTATTTTGTCTTCTTCTTATGTAGGTATGCATGTGATCAAGAGTTCTAGGATTTATCCAAATCAATGCTTCTGTAGGTTGATCCAAACTGAAGCATAACTTTGTCAAAAGTAGTTATACACCGAAAACCGAAACAAAAGATGAAAATGAAGCGAAGGTATTCGTTTCTATACTTTTCATGTATTTTAAGTTGAGAAATTTTGCCATTGTACATCTTAAATTGATGTAAGTAAAGTATATTACCTATTAATAATGGAAATGGAAGAACTCAGAGTTTAATTGATTATCACTCTACTAAACAAGATTTCTACATCATTTTTAAGGATACAACTTAAAACTGAAATTGATTTTATTGTTTAGAATGCTCATCATCCTCATTCGTTTCAAATGGTTTATTGTATTAGCGTATCATACTATCAATTCCTCTCTCTCTTTTCATTAGTTTTTACTACCAGCACATTTTTCACTTAGAGGAGCTAACTTCATTTTTAACTCTTCCCAGTGTCAAGGAGAAGAATGCAGAGAAGAGTCAAGAGGACACCTCGTCCTATTCTAGAGACTTCCATTTGTCTTCTTAATTCTTTTTACCTTGCTCTTTACTTTTACGTGCTGTACTTTTGGTGAATTCACCACTGTAATTCTTTAACCCTAATTCTAGGGTTTTCAGCCTATATAAAGAATAGTACAGGCTGCATTTAATATAGAAAAAGAAGCAGCCAGTACCTTTGCCCTACTTTCTGTCTCAAATTCAAAGTCCCAGGTGTCTTTTAGTTAAAATCTAACTGAGAGAATCTAGCTGTTGTCTTATGCCTTGGTTCGAGGAAAAAGAAAAACCATTAAAGAGTCTTGAGAGGGTGGGTGCATTTCAGAACCTGCCCAGATTACAGTTTGAGTTTTTTTTTCTTTTGTTCAGGATTTGTGTGCAATATGGACATATTTTATTATAGACGAACTGTGGACTTCAAATTTCCTGGCTTATCAGGTTCTAAGAATGTAAAAGTGATTTGTCTTATTCCTTTTGTTATTCCAAACTGGGGTTACCTTTGTCAAAGTGGTGCCATAGAATTGATAAAAAAGTATTTTGAGTTATATTATCAAAGTTTTGAGTTAATATTAGTGATTTTGATTAAAAGCTGTTTAGTATATTTAGTTTCTCGGAGCCTTAGGCTCCGTTTGACATTGTTGTAGCTTTTAAAATAATTGCTGACAACTGTGTTTTTAGGAAAATCAACTATCATATGAAGCAAATTAGTATTTGTTAAATTTCAATTTTAAACATAGAAAAGCAAATCGCAGCGTTTGGTAAATTCAAACGAAATTGTTATAGTTTAGCTATAATGACCAAAGCAAGGTTCGAAATGTCGATGTCGATGGAAATATCGAGGTCCAAATTTTATGGAAATGGAAATGTCGATGGAAATTTCGGGGGAATTTACGGAAATCGTGGAAATTGATAAAAATTGTTTGAATTAGCCAATGAAACTTTGATTGTGGCTTAATTAGACTATAATTGACCATTTCTAAGCATTACATCTAAAAACAAAGATAATATTTAGATATAAATATCAATTGAATATTTGAATTGTCGATGCGAGCAGGAATTTGAGAAAAAAAATATAGATATTGATTAAAATTATTTGAGTATTTCATGAAACTTTAATTATGGCTTAATTATACCATATTGATTTATTTTAACATCATATAATATATGTAAATTATATGTAATATTTATATTCAATGAGACTTTAATTATGTGTGTAAGTGTATAGAATGTAGATAACTTTTTCCCTTTTTAAATTTGAATATTAATTTGTTTTATTGTTTATTGTTTATAAAGAAAATAATACATAAAAAACAAAAAAGAGAGGTGATGGATGGAGTGTGTAAGTGTAGAAGTAGAATGTAGATAACTTTTTCCCTTTTTAAATTTGAATATTAATTTGTTTCATTGTTTATTGTTTATAAAAAAAATAATAATACATAAAAAACAAAAAAGTAATTCAGTATGCAAATTTGACCATTTTACATTTAAAAAAAAAAAAAAAAAAACGAAATATCGACGACATGTCGTCGAAAGAGGGGGGGAAACGACATCCCTCCCCCGACGACATGTCGAGTCGGTCGACATGTCGACATGTCGGTCGACATTTCGACATGTCGACCGACATTTTATACTATGGACCAAAGTAGACATATTAATTTAATTATTTTTATATTGATATTTAATATCAAATTTATTATAAGATAATTATTTATATATATATATTTAAATTGCAAGAAATTTTGTTTAATCTAAATTATGTGATAAAAGTCTAGGAAAAAAATGGTTATAAAAATCAAATCCATCCGAATTTCGTTGATATAGGATAATAAATGTAAAAACATATGGAAGAATAGATTTGGAATTTTTAAATTTTACTTAGAGAAGATAGCAGATTTTTAAGAAAGCTGAATTCAAAAGTTAGTATGATCAGCGTGATTTTGAACGAAAGAGTAAATTAAAAATTGATTTTAGATAGATTAAAAAATAATCAGATTTACCAAACAACCTAAACGGTTAAAATTCTTCCCTAATAACTTTTTTGCTTCTACAATTGCAATTCCAAACGGGGCCTAAATATACTAAATATAGGGAACATAAATGGTGAATTCGCGAATAAACAAGTTGCTGAGAAGAACAACTATGGTTGCCACTATCACTGCTTCATACTTTCCCTTAACGGCCGATTATGGCCCTCAACCCAATTTTATCGATCCCGTGAGTCCTCTAAAGTTCTCGAAAATTTTTATTATCCTTTTGGTCACTGAGAAAATCCTTGAAAAAAGCAGTAGGATCTTAGATTTTAAGTTGATTGTCTTTTACTTTGTAGCAATCCAAGGATTGTTATCGTGCAATTTAACATGGATTTGTTCTAGCATTGAATTTTCTATGTGTTCTTCTAATGTTATTTTGTTTCTCTGTTATAGATTCCTTTATACAGTTATTGATTGAGTTCACCATATCAGCATTCTTCTCTAGCTAAAAATGAATTTTGTTTGTTGTGGCTTCTTTTTAATCAATTTTATGTTTTTTTATGCAAGTTGTACTAGTTTAGTTCAAGTTTTGTTGCACTCTGATTTCGATCGTATATTACTGTCAATTGTCGTTCTTTTTAATTTGAGTCGTTGTATATTGTCTTTGACTTGATTTTAGTGTGTAGAGCTTAGGTTTTCTACATTCTTTATCTGTCCTGTTTTCCTCCCTTAAAAACGGGATTGATCATTGGTTAACTTTTTTGGCTTATTCTGGAGAAGTTATTTGATAATTCACGCTTATTAATCACTCAATTATTTGGAGTAGAAATAACTATAAACATTAAATTCTACATAAATATATATTTTAAATAATAGATAGGTCTCCATTTCAAAAATAAAATAAAATTATAGGTGGGTTTGGATGACTTATAGTGTATTGGGCATAACTTTTGAAAAAAAAAATACTTTTTAAATAAAATCAATTTTTCTATAAGCATCTTTAGAAAAAAAATTAATATTTTAAAGTGTGTTTAATATAGTTTCTCGATTGATTTTTTTTTTTACCGATTCTTGAGTGGTTTTAAATGTTCAAAAGTATTTTTAAAAAAATATTAATAAATAAAAAAAACTTTAAAAAATTGGATTAATTTAAAAACTATTTTTCAAAAAAAAAACTTGAGAGATGGATTATTCAAAAATCGCTTTAAAGTGATTAACCGAAAATCTTCAAATAAATAATATAGTGGGAAAAAAAACATATTTGTAATTAATAGAATCACTTTTACATATAGTACAACTAAATAAATGTGTTTGTTGAATGAGAAATTTCGGCCAATTACAAATTACCACGTCATTATTTTAAATTAATGACAAAGTTGCATATTATTAATTTTCGGACTAATATTTATAAATTAACATATGTCCCAGAATTAAATTAAATTAAAAAATTAAATAATGACACATATCTATCTTATGGTCATTTAAATTTAATCCAATCAAATTGGCTATGCCATGAATTAGTCATATGAAAATTTTTCATGTCTAAATGATGACACAAGTTAATCTAATCAAACTACGTTATGTGTATTGATGACATAAATTGGCCCAATCAGATTGCACCATGTGGCAACAAGCTCACAATTAGACAGGCCCAAGCCTATCTAATACCTCCTATAAATAAAGGAGGCCACCCCTCATTCAAGAAGATGAGAATTCAGAGACATGGAGAATTCAGAAAGGACTACCAAAAGACTGGAGACTCTGAAGATCAAAAGACTTTAAGACTTCGATTGATTTTTAAGATCAACAAGCCAGAGGTCGATCATCTAAGAAGATCAACAAGCCGAAAGCCGATCATCCAAAAAGATCAACAAGCCAGAGGCCAATCATCCAAGCAGATCAACAAGTCGAAGGTTGATTGTCTAAGAGACCAACATGCCAAAGGCTGATTATCCAAGAGATCAACAAGTCAGAAGTCGATCATCCAAGAGATCAATAAGTCAAAGGCCGATCATCCAAGCAGATCATCAAGCCAAAGGTCGATCATTCAAGAATATCAACATGCCAAATGTCGATCCAACAATCAACAAGTCAAAGGTCGATCCAACAAGATCAATATGTGATAGGACTAAAAAAGTACCTATATTATATGCCAAAATCTTGTACTTATTAGAGTTTTTATGTGCTTAAATGTGAATTTTGTAGGAAAATGAATCCAAGGCACATTTTAGAGATTCTACGTCGAATCAGGGTTCCAACGCATCAAACTGGAGGTCATTCGAACATCCGAGCAAAGAGTTAGAGCAAAAATGACCAGTGTTGCACCTTAGGTAGCGTCTAGACACTATCGTAGTCTCCTGAAGCCTCGCTTGACGTTGCGGCAAGCCCCTGTGACACTTGGGTAGCATCTAGACGCTACCTCCTAAGTATAAAAGTTTTTTTTTTTTTGCGATTTTAAGTCAATCTATCCTCCTCCATAGCCCCCAAACTCGATTTCTCTCTACATTTCACCATCTTTTACAATTCTTTAGGCTAAATTTCATTTAGAGGCTTGTATTATGGCCTCGGGAGTAAACTTAACGTTGTTCGAGTAGATGATTATGCAGTTCGAGAGCGATTCAGAACTCCACCATGTAATTCCTTGAGGTTTTGTTATTAACTTCATATAGTACACTGTTTTAGCATAATTGTCTTCTTGTTTTCATTATAGAATTGATTTAGTATGTGGATCTGACAAATCGTGTATGCTTTTATCAATTCATCTCTAGCTTGAGATTCTTTACTATTAGTTTAGGTCTCTTGTGCATTTAGTATCATCTAGGACATTAAATTGCATAAAAGTTGGGTTTATACTCACATGTGAATTAATTGTGCCTTAGAAGACTAATTAGCTCTTTAATTAATTGACTATCCATTTAGTTAAAGTTTCCTAATCGATCATAGGCTTAATGCTATCGTCTTAGGGGGTATGGAACGCTATCGTGCCCAACCCTTAGAGTCGATTTGAGTTAGTTCGATGCTAGTTTGGGCTAATTTTATAAGGGATTAGAATTTCGGCGACTTTTTCATTGGAATTGATTAAGTGTTAAACTTGTACATTACACATTGAAATTCATTAGAACCCTGGATAGAAATTACATGTTTGGGCCCGATGACCTCTTGAATTGGCGTTATTAGTAATTTTGTTTTACTTCATGCCTTTAATTTCAATTTTATGCATTTTAATTTCCTTTATTTCAGTTATCACACCAAAACTTCTCTCAGTTTCATCACATTGTCCAATTAAAGAAAGATAATAACTAAAGTTTGGCCTCCCTGTGGATCGACACTACCACTGTATTGCAAAATATTTGTGGTGTGGACTATAAATTTATTTGACATGCCTGACGAACACGATCAATAGGCCAAGTGCTAATCCAACAAAATCAATAAATCGAAAGACCAATCAGAAAAGACCAACAAATGTTCTCAAGAATAAGCTGCAAAGCCCTCGAGACATTTGTATATGAAAGAAAGAATAAGAGGATAAACATTAGAGATTGTACTACACCCACAAAATCAATGCATATTAAGTTCATTTACACATATCAATTTTTTTTTGTTGAAATCTCGTGTGTACAAATTGGCATGCCCAGTGGAACAATCTCTACCTCTCATCTCTTTCTCAAGACTAAAATTTTTCCAAAAAAAAAAATTCATGGCATTAAATTTTTCTCTTTAATCGCATCAAATCTTCAACTATTCAACCTTTAGTCTTTCAAAGAATGGGTATGATCTCGACAAAAGAAGAAAACCAATCCCACTTCTATCTTCACTCGACCTTCAGCTTTCCAAAGGCTAAGCATTTATACATTGAAAAAAAATATACCTTCAACATCTGCTTTTGATTGTCTCAAAGCGACAAGCAGTCAACATAAAAGAAAGATAAAGACCTTGGGGGTAAAACCGTTCGATGTAATAAACGAAGACAAAAATATTCTTATTATGGAAAGGAAACTTTTTGTTCTCATAAATACAGAAGGTTTCTTGAAAGTGAAGCAAAATCTCATCATTTTAATCAATCCTACAAATAAAGGATAAGATCACAAAAATAATGAAGATAAGGACATTTAAAATCTAAAAGCTCTTTGCCGCAAAAGCTTAAACTACATGATGCTCCTAGCCCACATTAGCTTAAAAGGTGAGTATAAATTGAAAAAAAATCATGAACTACGTTATGACTTGATTCCTTTCATCCAAGGGTACGTAGGCAACTTAAAAAAATTTTAAGTTCAGTCGCTCCAAAAAAAATCATATAAAAAATTTGAGTAGACCCCAAATTCTACTCTAAATTCAAATAAAAAAGATTGTTGGGTAGAATTTGAATTCTACTCTAGATTCAATTTGAAATTCTACTGAAATTCAAATAAAAGTTGGTTGCTAAAAAAAATCAAAATTTAGACTAAAAATCGTATTTTGATTAATTGGTATAAAAAATTTGTCAAATAAAAAGAAATAAAAACTACAAACCAAATTTATATTTTTATTAAAATGACACATCAAATAGAGTCAAAATTAGGAACAGACATATTAAATTTTGATTCCAAATTATTTTTTTCGAGATTCACTCAAACATACATGTTCATAAATCTCTAAAAGGGAACATTTGTTGAATGAAAAATTGTGACCAATTACAAATTACCACGTCATTATTTTAAATTAATGACAAAGTTGCATATTATTAATTTATTGACTAATTATAAATTAACATATATCCTAAAATTAAATTAAATAATGACACATGTCTATCTTATGGCCATCTAAATTTAATCCAATCAAATTAGCTATGCCATGAATTAGTCATATCAAAATTTGTCATGTCTGTATGATGATACAAGTTAATCTAATCAAACTACATGTGTATTTGATCATAAATTGGTCCAATCATATTGCACCATATGGCAGCAAGCTCGCAATCAGACAGGCCCAAACTCATCTAAACTCCTATAGGAGGTACCCTTCATTCAAGAAAATGGAGAATTCAGAGCATATCTAATCTCTTTAGTCTTTTAGTATTTGTACTTCAAAATATTTCAATTTGATAATTGTATACTTAAAAAAAATAAAAATAAAGTACAAAATACAAAATACAAAAATGAAAATAGTCTCCCTAAAATAGCATCTCCAAAAAAATTATTTCTAAAAAAATTAAAAATTTTATGCAGTTCTTGGAGCTCATAACTGTAATTTGCAAATATATTGTAAAGGATTAGTATAAAAAAAATAAGCTAGGGCAAAATACACTTTTGATACGATTTCTACCACCACATTGTTGTTGAACTAAGAAAAAAAACGATCTTCATACAAGAAAAGTAAATTCAAATTTTCTTTTTTGGATATAGATATATCAAAAGAAGCCTTGAATAACAGATTGGACAGCTCGAATGGGTGTGATGGTGTATTGGGTAAAACCAGCCTCATGAAGAACATAGGCCCATTCTTTAGGTGTTCTTTCCTTGCCATTATTGGTATGAGCCATCATCACCATGTCTAGCATCAATCTTACATCTGACAGATTATCTTCTTCTTTTTCGTCAATAATTGCTTCTACAATTATTACTTTTCCTGTCTTTTCTGGAATTGCATCTTTACAATTCTTCAAAATTTTTATGCATTTTTCATCATCCCAATCATGCAGAACCCACTGTAAAATAATCTCAAAGTTAATTAAAAAAAAAAAAAGAAAACTATTCACACTACTATGAATTTTTCTTTTAAATACCGGTCGTTCAGATGCAACATTCCATCGATAAAATCAACAACCAAACATACTTTTGCCTTATGAAGAGTTTCAAATTAAAAAGCATGTTAATATTCTTTTTCATCCAAAAATTTCGGCACAATATATGGATGCAATGGGTTAAATATAAAGTCAACGAATTAATTTTACCAATTATGCATATACCAACCATGAGAAAAGCAGCATCAGCCTTAGGAATGCTCTCAAACATATTGCCACCAACATGTTGTACACCAATGTATTCTTGTGAAACAGAAATGACATGTGGAAGATCAAAGTTGATGCCTTTAATCCAAGGGCAAGCCTTCACTATCATGCTCAAGCTAGTTCCATTTCCTCCTCCCACATCTACTAAAGATCCAACTCCGTCAAAAATCTCTCGACAATCTTCAAGTATTGCAGGCACAGTAAGCACTCTAGCAGAACATGACATGCCTTCATTGAATATTGTGTTGTGCATTGGATCAGCTGCAGCATAGCTCCATAAATCTTTGCCATGAGTAGCCTCAAATGGCGTACCTTCATTGGCTAGAATGCGTGCACTAAGGCTATGCCATGGTGCGAGCATCAGTGGGTTGCTCTCCAATAAAAGAAGTGGAGCCCTGCTGTTGTCATTGCTACTAGCAAGCAAGCGAGACAATGGCGTTTGACTATAGCTGGTGAGATTCTCTTCTGTGATTTTTTTGAAAATTCCGCGATGGGCTAGGAATCGCAAGATGCGGTATAGGAGTGACGGGGAACAATTTAAAGCAAAGGATAATTGCGATAGTGTCATGGGGCTTCCATGACTTTCGATGGTGTCAGCGATTTTGAGTTCTATGGCACATTTTACAATTGCCATTTCGACGAATCCAAATATGTATTTCCAAACTTGAACACGAGCATGTTCATCTTCTTCCTTCTTTGATATGGATTCTTTGAAAGCAAAGTCCATTAGGGTTGTATCTTTTTTTTTTCTATTTGGATATCTTTTTCTTGCAAATCTATATAGAGAGAAAAATAAAAAGGAATATATGTTGGATGTCATTAAAGCTAGTGGGTCAGCCATGTGAGTCGGCCAAAGGTATTATGAGACCTTTGTTTAGCCATGAGGTCAGCTTGAGTAGGGATTGATCGGAACCTGGAGGTCGACTTATGAATGGATTGTCATGTTTCATATGCTTATGGATGAGTCGGTTGCATGATCTAAGTCATCAAGTTAGGAAGAGTGGTTCAAATTCTCAACGGTCGATTTGATGAGAGAGTCATTGAAGAACCTGATTGGATGAGAATTCTTAAAAGCTAGATGGATCATGATTAAAGTAACTAATTGAGTAATTATTCAGCAATTAAGGGATAATGATGGGATGAGCTGTAGTTACGAAAGGGAATTGTTATAAGTGAAAAGTTACCATTTACAAAAGGTATGCTTTGAAAATACACACTATTACTCTTTAAGCTTTTGTTAAGTATAATACTAATTCAAGCGTCGGAATGCAAGTGACTTTAGCACCACACTAGTGCTCAGTTTTCCTTGTTATTACAAGATATTCGTAGAATTTTTTTCAAAAATACAAATTCACTGTTAATCCAGCGATCCAAATTTCGATATCAATAATATATATTAGTCCTTCATAGCTACTTTAAAATGCCTGTCAAAAACACTAATTCAAACGGAAAAATTAGAAAAAACAGAAAAGTAGAAAAATTGAAGAATCAAATTGGACCCTTAATTTTATAAAATAAAGTAATATATCAACATTTAAAGTGAGTTTGGTATGTTCTAAAAAAACTTAAAAGCTTTTTTAATTGCCTTTACTCTAAAATACACTTCAAGGTACCCAAATTTATTATAAGTTTAAGTTGATGTTAATTAAATAATCAATTGTACCCAAATTTATTATAAGTTTAAGTTGATATTAATTAAATAATCAATGAATATTAATAACTCTTTTTTTTTTTTTTTGTTATTGATTGGTGATAGCACTAATTTTGTGTTATATTTAGGCCCATTTAATTGTTAATTTTGGATGTAATTGTGAGTTTTTACAAGGATTATTCTCTATATTTTAGATAATGGGGGCAATTAAGGCTAACGATGGAAAATTTGGAGTATCGGGGTTGATATGAAGCCTAAAAGTACTCAAATTGGAGCTAAGTATGGAGAAGAGGAGCTTCATAATAGCAACTGACCGAGATGATGGCATCTCAACGCTCAAAAAAGCGCTGAGACACTGTATTTGATCATTCAATCCCAAGGGCTAGCGTTGAGACGCTACCCTGTAGCGTCGAGACGCTACCCTGTAGCGTCTCAATGCTCAAAACTTTTGGAGAAGACACATTACGTTCAAAGTGTTGTGACACTTCCTTCAGCGTCTCAACTCTAAAGGCACACGCGCAAACGAAAACGTTTGGACAGCATCAAGACATTGTCCTTAGCGTCTCGACGCTGCATCGATGTACTATAAATTCATCATTTTCTATTCGAAAAAAGGGAGACCATTTTAGGATTTTAGCCCATTTTTGCGACTTCTCACCCTCTTAGGATCTGTGGAGCATAATTCAGAGTGTTCGGGAGCAGAAATCGAGGTTTGAGGTTGCGGAATTTGAAGTGGGAGCAGAGATTTCGATGACGATGGTATTTTTATTCTCTTCCTTCCTCTATTTTATGTATTATTGGCTTCCTTCTTGCTTCGAGCACAATCCAAGTGAGCCTAGTAACAAAAATAAGTAAGAAGCAAAACTAAAACGAAACTAACTAAGCAAACAAAAAAACGTACATAAAGTACAAGCAACAAGGAAACAAAGTATTTTACATATAGTACACTAAACTTAACAAAAATAAGACAACAAGGAAAAAACACAAGAAAGATAATTTATATATTTTACACTAAAATACATAACCTATAAAAATTAGACAAGGATAATATACATCACAAGAAATATACAAAGTATACAACAAAAACCAAAAATTACAAGAATATACTAAACATACATAATTTACACAAAAAGACAAAAACTAAACAACTACACAATTATACAAATATACAAGAAAAAATAGAAGAAGAAAATTTATACAAATATTCACTATTTACACTGTAAATTAAGATTACGCACTTTCACCATGATATTAATTAAACTAAAATATGTCAATCCCCGACAACGACGCCAAATTTGATAAGAGGGTGACGTGAGCTTGTCGAGGGCTCGTCAAATTACAATTTATAAACTGATCCTAAGCTACTTGTAGCATTGAGTGGACCGGGTCGATCTCAGGGAACTGAATATTAATTTCTCAAATTAAATTTGCCAAGGAGAAAACAAATAAAAAGGGGGGTTTTGTGTTTTTTTTTATTAATAAAATAAAACATAAGCAAATAAAATAAAGATAAATCAAATCTTACCAAATTCCAATCCAAATGTGCGGTTCTACTCAATTGCAAAAATTGATCATAGACACTCAAAATATTTAAACTTAACAATGCAAGCACTTGGTCAACTTATTAGGAAACCCCAAAAAGTAGCAACTTTCCTAAGGTCATTAACTCTAACAAACGTCAAGTTAACGCTAATTACCTAAACAATTTGACGAAACCACTCCAAATTATTTAAATAAAGGCATTACATGCTTTGGAATGACTAAGACAACTAATTAGATGAAATAACTTTAATCTAATTAAGATGCTCCTTTAATTCCTAGAATTAAACATGCAAGCCATGTAATATGGAAACCCACAAAATATGCACATGTAATAATCCTAACGCTACCGGTTCAATCAACATGACAATTACGGATCATGCATCATGATTAGCAATCAAACATGTAAAACGATCGAGGCGTCTATTCAATAAAAACTACATGCTTATAAAATTAACATAGGAATCAAAGAATACTTGCAATTGAAAGAAAACTACATTAAGGTCCAAGCCTCACAAGATTGCAATTGATTACAATTGACCTCTGAACTGGAAACGTGGAGTTTAGCCAAGCATCGTGATAGTATATCTTCCGTTACACATGGTTCGATTTGATACAATAAAAGTGTAAAAATAGAAGGAGAAAAGCTCTCAAAAGCTCTCTCTAAAAGTCTAAGCAAAGGAGGCAAAAGACCCAACCCTAGAGTGAAAAAGTGCTATAAATAGGGTTGGGGCAGCGTTGAGATGTCGTGGGTGGTGTTGAGACGCTGCTCTAGCAAAAAAAGGAAAGAATAATTTCTCGTCTGTGTGGCGTTGAGCGGCGTCGAGCATGGTGTTGAGCAAGCCAAACCGCGGCGTCGAGTAGTGTTAAGCAAAGACAGAATCTTAGCATTGAGCGCGTCGAGCATGGCGTTGAGCATAGCGTTGAGCGGCGTTGAGACGCTGCTCCTTGGACAGATTTGGTAATTTTGCTATAACTTTTTGCTCAGGTGTCCGAATGACCTCCAGTTTGGCTTGTTTGAATCGTTATTCAACATAGAGTCTCCAAATACGTCTTTTGCTCAAGTCCGTACAAAATAAACATGAAGACACATAAAAACTATCCAATTAACAAGAATTAAGTGTGATTAAATAAAACTTTATAGGTCCATTCAGAGGGCTTGTCGAAGGCCCTATCAAGATTAAATTTATAAAAATCAGACCTCTAAATATTTTGTAATAATAGTGGTCAGGGTCATCCACAAGGATTGAAGTTCTTAGATTTAATTAAGTACCATAGTTAATTATGCGCAATTTTATTTAGAGAAATATAACTTAACCTAGTTGTGACTCGTACATCCACAGGTACTTCTCCTAAAGGGTCGATTTTAGAAGGGTCCCAAATGGGACTGAGCGTTGCTTCCAGTTCCGTTGCGGCACAAGTGGTAAATCCCGTGTATGAGTCTTGGATGGTGGTCGATCAACTTCTTTTGGGGTGGCTGTATAACTCCATGACTTCAGAAGTTGCTATACAAGTAATAGGACGTGAATGTGCCAAAGACCTGTGGGCAGCAATACAGGAGTTGTTCGAGTTGTAGTCTAGAGTAGAAGAAGACTATCTCCACCAAGTTTTTCAACAAACTCATAAAGGGTCTCTTAAAATGGTGGATTATAGGGGAGTACATGGGTTGGGTTGGGTTGGGTTGAAGGGTTTTTTGAGACCAACCCGAAAATTCGGGTTGGTCGGGTTGACTACCCGAATGACCCAATTAAGGGTTGCAACCCAACCCAACCCAACCCTATATTTTCGGGTTGGGTTGGGTTAGGTCGCCGAGTTGAGTTTTTTTATTTTTTTTAAATAATTTTCTTAATTGTTTAAAATACTTTTTGCTTGAATTAATAACTAAAATCACATAAAATTCAAATATCAAACTTCAAAGTTCATAACATCTTAATCTTCATTACAATCCCAAATGAAAAACAATAAAAGTTCACAAATAATTCATTTATAAGTATATATATTAAAAAAAAAACATAAATTTTGGGTTGGGTTGGGTTGGGTTGGGTCGGGTCAACCCGAGCCTAAAAAGCCCAACCCGAGAACCGACCCAAAAATTCGGTTCTCCAAAATTTTAACCCAACCCAAAACCAAAAAAAAATCTAACCCAACCCAACCCAAACGTTGGGTTGGGTAGTCCGGGCTGCTCGGGTTACCGGGTTGTTTGTACACCCCTAGTAGATTATTTACGGGTAATGAAGTCACATGCTGATAATATTGGGCAAGCAGGAAGCCTTATTTCTATGAGATCCTTAATATCCCAAGTCTTATTGGGACTAGATGAAGACTGCAATGCTGAGGTGGTAACGATTCAAGGTCAACACAAAATGTCGTGGACTGATGTGCAGTCAGATTTATTGGCATTTGAAAAGAGGTTAGAATTTTAAAATTTACAGCATAATTCTACTTCTCTCAACAATCTTGTTTCTATGAATGTGGCCAACCATAACAATACAAAGGGTCCAAATGGTGGAGGACATCGTTCAAATAATAATCAAAGTAGTAGGCAACAGTCGAACAAAAACTATAGAGGTGGAGGGGGATGAGGTCGTGGTAGAGGTCGATGGAAAGACAATACCAATAATAACCGACCAGTGTGTCAAGTTTGTGGTAAGTTTGGCCATTCAACGTTTGTTTGCTTTCATTGTTTTGACAGGCAATTTGAAATGAGTCCAAAAAACCAACAAAGAATGGCAGGAGGAAATGGTCAGGTGCACCAAGGTGCTAGAAACAATGGAAATCAAAATGCTAATTTTCCTTTACAGCAACTGATAAGCCTTAGAATTAAGGCTTATTTAAATCCCAAGTGCTTAAAATATCCTTGTTTGTCCTAAGATCAATTGAAAATAGTGGAAGATTGCTTGAATTTAAGGAAGAAATGAATGTGATAGCATTTGGAATAGAATTCTAAGTAAATTGAGTTTCTTTTGCAGAAATTATGGAAATTGCAAAATCCGATTTTGCAATTTTGGGCAGAGGAATTATGGAAAATGAAAAGTTGCGCAAACGAAGAAACCCATTTATGGAAAAATCAATTTCCGCACGAATTGAGGGATTGGAGCGCGATTTTTGGCAAATTTCAACCCTAGAAAGATCTACAAAAGAAGGGGAAATAAGGAAGAAGAAGGAATTCGAATTTTTGAGGGCGATTGGAAGGATCAATTGTTCGTGGGTTTTTATGTTTTCTCGAAGGCTCTGTTCTTGTTCTTCATCTGTTTTTAGCCAAGAAATTCAATTTTAATCTCGGTTTTTCTTCAGTTTTGTATTTTGGAGAGATGCTTGAACAATCTCTATTCTTCAATTGATGTATTTTGAATTAAGCTTGAGTTTAATTTCAAGTTAGTTTGTGGGTTTATTTTTTAAAAAAAAAAGGGTTGCTCTGTTTTTTTTTCCTGCACTTTCTTAGTTTTTTATTTCATCAATGGCTACTGTTTTTCGTTATTTCTCCTCTTGTTGACGAATAGATGTGGGAGTTATTCCCTTGTGCTCAATTGACATTCAATTGGGAATTAATTTTGTGGTTCAATTCAGCATTCCTTTGTAAGCTTCTCTAGAATTTCTTCTTGATTTCTTCTTAGTTTTCTGCACTTTTCCAGTTTATCCAATCCGACTCAAAGTAGCAATTGGGTTGTTAAGACTAACCATCTCCTAACGTTGGTAAAGGTTGAGTCGATTGGAGTGGAGCAAATTGGATTGATTAAGTATTGAAACGAATTTTTGTAAGCCCCTGTTTTTCTTCAAGTACGTTCTAAGTTTTTGAATGTTAAAGCTTTTCTACGGGGCATGAGGAAGAAGACCATAAGTTTACTTAATTGCCCTTGAATTTTTCTTTAATTCCCATTAAGCATCCTTGTTTGAATTCCTTGTAGTTTTGCCAAGAATAACATTCCAAGTTATTGTTCAATTATCTAATTTACACAATTTCTAATATGAACTTTTTCTCAAAAATTAGTTTTAAGATTTTTATCTTTAATATGAGCTAAAACTTCTTAGGGGGTTCAAAAATGTGAATTCCCTAATAAGTAATTGTAGCCTAAATTTCAATAAAAACCAAGCCTATATCTCAATTGTTTGCTTGTGTTGAATAAATTTCCGTTGAGATCCTAGATTGATCAACTAGGGTAGCAACTCAAGCTTAGATCTAATACATACGGGGTTAGTGATAAGCGGATTTCACACAAGTGATGGAGAAAAGAGCTTAGACATAAACCAATCCTTACCCTAGACATAGGGATTAAAGACTCCAAAACCCATAAAATTGTTGAGCCGAATTATCTAAGATAGAGGGACTATAGACATATAGGTCTCTCACTTAGCCTCTTAAAACCCTAAATTCAGGGTGAATAGGAGATGCAATTTTGGTTTACAATTGAGTGTGGAGTATGTTGGAATTGCAATTTTGGCTTGCAATTATGACTTAGGGCAATGACATTCTTGAGCCCCATCTTTATCTAAATTCCTTTTGAAATTTTAGTTTACTATCCAATATTGTCATTTCTCAATTCTACAATTAGATTCTGCAATTCAATTCTGCAATTTTTGTTATTTCAATTATTGTCATTTTTAGATTCTGCAATTTTTCTTTTTCCAACACACCATCCCAACATTATTTTTGCATTTTTAGTTTTCAATTTGCAATTTTCCTTACACTTTGCTTTACAATATTTTTGTTACACCGTTCCCTGTGGGATTCGATACTTGATACTCAGATACCATTTTATATTACTTCGATCGCGTGCGCTTGCGTGTAAATCCCTTTCTGGCAAATCCAGATATAATAATGGATCCCAACTGGTATGTTGACAGTGGTGCCTCAAGCCATGTGACTACTGATTATAATAACGTGGCTCAATCTTCAGAAAATGGAGGTATGGAAAAAGCTACTGTAGGAAATGGTGAAAAATTGCAAATTTCTCATATTGGTGAATCTTGCTTAAGTATTGATTGTGGACTGCTTAATCTTAAGAATGTTCTTTGTGTTCCCGAAATAGCAAAAAATTAGTAAGTGTGTCAAAATTTACTTAGAATAATAATCTTTTCATTGAGTTTTATGTTGATAGTTGTCTTGTAAAGGACATATGTTCAGGCAAAGTGGTGTTGAAGGGGGATCTTAAAGATGGACTTTATCGGCTGAATACTAAAGGTGTGATTACTGGTAGTGCTTCAAGATTGGGTAGCAAGAGCTTGGAGTCGGCAAATAACACTATTTGTTCTACTTATTTTTCTTCCAATGTTGGTTCTAGCATAAATTTGGTGGTGTCCAAGACAGTTTGGCATAGAAGGCTTGGGCACACTCGTCAAAAGTGTTGAAGAGTTTAATTACAAGTTGTAATATGCCAGTAACACTGAATGACAATTTTGAATTTTGTGAAGCTTGCAAATTTGGAAAGTCTCATGCCTTTCCTTTCCCTGTGTCTAGTTCACGTGCTAATGCTCCGTTTGTATTAATTCACACTGATCTATGGGGACCAACTCCACTTCTATCCAATGAGGGATTTCGATATTATGTTCATTTTCTTGACGATTTTAGTCGATTTGTTTGGATTTATCCTTTGAAACAGAAGAGTGATACGCTTGCAGCCTTTAATCACTTTCTAAATTTGGTTAAAACATAGTTTGGGATTTGCATAAAAGCCTTACAATCTGATAATGGTGGAGAATATAAATAGATACATCAGTTATGCACCCAGCTGGGTATTCAATCTTGTTTCTCATGTCCATATACTTAGGCACAAAATGGAAGGGCAGAACATAAGCATCGTCAACTTGTGGAAATTGGTTTAACTCTCCTTACTCAAGCAAGAATGCCATTGAAGTTTTGGTGGGATGTGTTTCTAACATCCACTTTTCTCATAAATGGGCTTCCATCAACCGTTCTTGGTAGTAAATCTCTAATAGAAGTGTTGCTAAAAAAGGGCATTAATTTCTCTATTCTTAAAACTTTTGATTGTACATGCTATCCTTATTTATGCCCATATAATACTAACAAATTTAACTTTTAAACTGAAAATGTGTTTATCTTGGCTCAAGTCCAACTCACAAAGGCTACAAATGTCTCAACTCTACAGGCCAGCTATTCATCTTGAGGCATGTCCAATTTAATGAAGCTGAATTTCCTTTTTAGCATGACTTTGGTCAACTAAATATCCAAAGAATCACGCCCAATGAGCCCATTAACCCCCGATTAACCAATTGGCTTCCACTCCTTTCAAATAGCCCATAACCCACAACAAATAGCCCACTGCCCAAAATCCACAACCTTCGGCCCACGAGTAATCAGTCCACAACCCACACTCCTCAAATCTCTCAATTGACTCCCTCTTAGTCCAAAGACTTTTAGCCCAATTCTTGCATGTCTACACCACCTTCACTCAGCCCAGATAACCATGTGCCCATCTCCTCTGTCTCATGCCCTCATGTGTCTTCTCCTCCGTAAGTCGACAGTTCAGCCTCCTTCGATTCTATACTCCAACCAGCCTCTTCCTCTGATGGCGTCAATTCTTCACATGCTTCATCTCCACTAATTCAGGCTTCACCGCCTCGCCTAGCCATCTAATGGTGACCAGAGGTAAAGTTGGTATTTTTTGCCCCAAAGCCTTAGCCTCTCAAACCACGATCGACTAGTCCAATATGCAGCCTATGTGAATAAAAGATGCAATTAACACTCCAGTGTGGAAGAAAGCCATGGATTGTGAGATTCTTGCCCTTACAAAAAATCAAACATGGGAGTTAGTTCCTCCAACACGATGAACATAATTGGGAGAAAATGGGTATATCGAATAAAAAGAAGGTCAGATGGGTCCGTGGAACGACATAAAGCCAGGCTTGTTGCCAAGAGGTTCCATCAAACGCCCGAAATAGATTTTTTTGAAACGTTCAGTCCGGTGGTAAAAGCTTCAACGATTCGAGTAATTTTGTCTTTAGCAGTATCTAATGGTTGGTGCTTACGACAATTAGATTTTAACAATGCCTTCCTTAATAGAAATTGGAAGAAGAGGTGTATATGTCTCAACCACAAGTATCTGAGTTATGTATGCAAGTTTCACAAAGCTATTTATGGGATTTGTCAATAGTAAGTCTGACTCTTCCTTGTTCATCTATTGTAAGGATGATGCAATTCTTCTTTTGCTGGTGTATGTTGATGATGTGGTGTTGACTGGGAGTGATAAGCATCTCATTAATTGGTTGGTTTGTGCTCTGGATAATAACTTTTCCTTAAAAGATTTAGGAGAGTTTATTTACTTTTTGGGAGTACAGGTAAATTGCATGTCTTCAGGGTTGTTACTCACTCAATCAAAATACATAGAAGATTTTTTATATAAGTTAAACATGACTGTTTTAAAGCCTGTTGGGATTTATGCCCTAAAGCCTGGTAATTAATTAATTATTTAATAATTAATAATAATTTTGATTATTTTATTTACAATATAATATTATCCATTATATGAAAAATCCAAAGTTATTAGTGTAATCTTGAACAGTATGTGGTTGACATACAGGAGGATCGTGTTCAAGAAATAACCTAAAGAGTCATAGTATATGGATAAGGTTGGGTGCCTTATCCTAGTAACACTATTGATACGGCCCACTTTGTAATAGTTACAAATGATTTGATCCAAATCATTCATGTGGAGACATGTGAGTAGGGGTATCTTATACAATGAGTTTGTATAAGACTGGACCACGAAATATTTAATCTCTCTTTATAAATCCCTTAATTGAGAAGATTAATATTTCATCAGGATGATCATATGCGACTCAATCTTAATCCTGAGTGAGTTATGAACTTCTGCCTGTGAGGGCTTGTCCTTTGATTTTCATGGGTGAGAGTGGCTTTTATAGCCGATTCAATATGCCTCCCATTTTGGGGACTTGACCAAATAGGGAGCTGGGAACATAATCTCACAAGATGGAATTTACTCATTCCCATATAGGATAAGTAGATGAGTAGTTCCCTTAAGTGCTAATTTCGGGACTTGAACAATGGGGCCACACCCTCTCACTGGCCTGAGAGGGACTTAGTTTATAATTAGATTATAAATAGATTGTTCATTAAAAGATCAGTGGTACTTAATGTGCAAGATGTAATTAAAGGGGTAAAACGGACTTTTGACCCAGCTGTAATTACGAACAACTCGTGAATGATCGACTTGCATGTAATGATTATATCTATGGACACAACTTGTCCTGCAGTGCATAAGAGTGCAACTCTAGGTCTATAGTGGAGTGACCTATAGTTAATGAATGAAAATTAACTAATTAAATAGTTTAATTAATTAATTCTGTATCATTGGAGTTTATAATCTGTAGGTCCATAAGGTCCCCTTGCTAGCTCATAGTAACACTAAAAGATCAATTTAGTTGAAAGAAAATTTTGAAATGTTCAAATTAATATTAATTTGAAGTGTTCAAATTAATATTTAATATAAAAGAGAAAAATATATTTATTGTATTTGATACATTAAATATTAAAATTTGAAATGTTCAAATTTAGTATTTAATTAGAATTTTTTAAATTAATATTTAATATATTAGATATATTAAATGTAAAAGAGGAAAATATATTTATTGTATTTGATATATTAACTATTAAAATAATTAATATATATTTGATATATTAAATAAAAGATATTTATAGAATTTGAATAAGATTCAAATAAATAAATATCGTAGGAGATTTGAATGAGATTCAAATAAATACAAGATATATTTTAATATATTAAATATTAAAATATAATATTTTAATTATGGCAAAGATTTTCCCTTGGTCACTATAAATAGGACCCTTGGGTTGAGCTATTAGACATAACACACATCTCCTCAATAGAGAGAATTAGATAATTCTCTCTAGACCTCTTCCTCTCCAATCCCTTGTGGATTTTCTTTCAAGAGGCTCCCACAAGCCTTGATTCTGTGTTCGAGTCATAGCTAGAAAGACTTTGTGGAAGAGATAAAGATCCGCTAGAAGAATCTCCATATTTTCAAGGTATGTTATTGCTTAACCCTTGTATTTTAGTTTAATTCTAAATAAGTCAAAAACGATTCATATGCTTCCGCTGTGGGTTTAATTCGATTATTCCCTTCAAAGCCTACACCGTCACCTTGTGTCTTGGGGAAACACTTATCTATTTCAGACGGAAAATTTTTGGATGACCCCATTCACATACAGTAGTATAGTGGGGGCATTCAATATTTAATGCATACTAGACCCGACATTGCATATATTGTGAATCATCTTAGTCAATTTCTGAAATAGCCAACGGATGTACATTGGCAAGCAATAAAGCGTGTTTTACGTTATGTCAGTGGCACAAAACACATGGGCCTATTCATTCAGCCTAGTGATGTGGCCTCCATAACAACATATTTGAATCCTGATTGGGCATCAAATTTCGATGATCGTCGATCTGGCAGCTTATTTTGTCTTTTTCGATAACACCTTAGTCTCTTGGTCCTCCAAGAAGTAGAGTATTGTGGCTCGTTCAAGTACAGAATCTAAGTATAGGGCTCTTGCACATGTGCCGTCCAGATTATGTGGCTTCGTCAATTGATTGTTGAACTTGGGCTCTCAGTTCCCACTATTCCTATCATGTGGTGTGATAATATGAGTGCGGGAGCTCTCGCCTCTAATCCGGTCTTTCATGCTCGCACTAAACACATTGAATATATGTTCTCTTCGTTCAAGATCAAGTGTTGAGTGGATTGTTAGCTATTAGTTATGTGCCATCCATTGATCAGCTTATCGATTGCTTAACAAAGCCTCTCACCCATTCTCAGTTTGGGAATTTGCGATCCAAACTTGGTGTCATGGAATTCCTCTCTCATTTGAGGGGGATATAAAGGATAAAACGCACAGGATTGATAAAGGCAAGGGAAAAATGCAAGTCACGTCAACAAATTCTTCTTCAACCTCTTAAAATCAAGTCATGTGATTTTCCTTAAAGTCTCCTATAGGAACCTTACAAGTGTACATTCTGGATTATTCCTTTATTTGTCTTTTTCTTGGAAACCCCTATTCTTGGGTCTTGTGTTTTGTATAAAGAGAGATTCTCCTCCTTTTGAATATAGTGGAATGACAACAACCATCTTTTCTATTATAGAGTCTGCAATTATTCTGAAACCTTGTCTCAGTGCAATAATTCAAGACTCCAAAGGGGAGGTTATAGTGGCAATGCATGGATACTGTCCTTTTGTTAACACTCCCCTTTGTGCAGAAGCAATAGCCATTTTAAAAGAGTTATGATTAGTTAGGCAAATGGAGTTAAATTCACTTACTAGTTTATCATACTGTTGGATGAATATTCAAATGTTGAATGATGGACTGAGGTGCTTAATGAAGTCATTTACAATCATCCAAGATATAGTGGCCACCAAAACCACTTTCCAGGAGATTTGTTTTACTCATATTCCTAGAGGAAGAAACAATGCGATTGATGCTTTAGCTGGATGTGGATGCTCACAGCAATCTATGTTATGGACTCATTCTTTTCCATTATGGCTTATGGGCCTCGTGGAAAAAGATTCTAGGGACAACAAGATAAATGGCTAATTTTTGATAGATCAAACTGACAAATAGCTAAACACATGAAATTTTATAAAAATGTTTAAACGTATTTTTTAAAAAAATTATTAATATTGAATTGGGACAAAATTACCCCTGATTTAGATTTTTTATTTTTAAAGAAGTTAAAAGAAATTCCAAAACAATGGAGCATATTAAGAATGAGATAGATGGATGTTACATAAACGAACGTAACAATCATGAATAAAATCTAGGGATTGGAAATTTGAAAAAAAATCTTGAATTAAGATATAAAGATATATAAATTGTAATTTGTTAACTTAACATTATTTCGAATTAATTTCTAGACTCTTGATATGACAAATTCAAAGACTAATTTCAAAGACCAAAATGTGAATAGATAGGTTCCAAACTAGTGAATTAACAAAGAAAGTGATGAGTACACTGATAAAGACGATGACCTAGATAAGTACCAGCAAAGAGTATATATTCGAAAATACATTTGTATTCCTCATTTAGCTTGAAGTTGGTAACACTAACCATTAAGCTATATGGGTATGAAAACATGATGCAATAGTGTGTGAGATCACATTTAGTAATTACGACTATGAATCTAATAAAAACGAAACATAAGATAAGTCGCAACAAGAGCATATATTCGTAATTTCATCTACAATTTTCTATTTTAACATCAAATCAGAAACCTTAAACCTTGAACATTCCTAATTTGAAAATCAGTAACTATGATGTCTATCGTAGCATTCTCCAAGTAAAAATAATCAAATCAATAATATCATACATGATATCAATTAATGCGACGATTAACATTCTTCTTTCATCTTCCTCAGCATCATACGCTGCTCAACGGTCTTTGCTCTTTCGTACTTGAAGCACCTACCGGCGCTTTGGTTTGCTTTAGTGTGCATAATTTTTTTTCCTTTCTTTGGAAGAACTTGGTATTTTGGAGATTGAGGCTTCAAAATGTTTTTCATTCTTAGATTAGTTGACATTTGTATTCTAGAACTTAGGATTTTGGATTCTAGATAATGTTTGAATTGCTTTGAAAACAAAACCTACCATATTTAAACAAAAAAAATCACCCCTTTTTTAGGAATTTGTTGAATGTTAAAGGTTTGAAAATAATGCAACTTACAGACCTCATGTATCACAGTTGTTATTTTGATTTTTATGCAATTTACAAGACCCACGTATCACCGGTTATTTTGAAAGAGAAACGAAACCTAGTAATATTTGGCTTGCTATAGTTATTGCATGTATATATACTTCTATATCACATAATGTAGATGATTTTATATAGTGATCTGATGTGGTTCACAAAACTATAGTACTATAGACTATTATTATTTATTTGCATGTATATAACTGTTATACCAAGCATTTTATGTGTTTAATTATACGTATATAAAACTATAAACCTTGGTATATTTGGTACTCCTAGATTTCATTATAGGTATATAATGTGACATACATAGAACAATATGGTATTAAGAATCTTGCTTATTGTATATGTTACTATATACTTACAAATATGAATGACAATGTTGTGGGTATATACTTATTTGTGTAACTAAGATGGTTTCAAAAAAATGGAAAATCAAGTTTGATTAGTGGTGTTTGTTGATAGGCAGAAATTTTTTTAAAAAAATTGTGCATGATATCTTAAATTAAGGTAAAATTAATATATATGTAAATAATTATAAATAAATTTCTATAGATTTGAACTGTAAAGATCAAAGGACTGGAAATTTGGAGAAAAATCTTGAATTAAGATAAGATTAATAAATTTGTAAATAATCAAAAATAAAATTATGTAGATTTGAATTGCTAGAGATTTAGGAATAATGAATCAAAATTGGTTAGAGAGTTTGTCGGAAAATTTTGTTTAATAAATTGGTTGTTAGGGGCTAACTGTAAATATACATATATACCTAGGTATAAATAGAAAGAAAAAATATTCACTCTCTTTCTTAAAATTATTTCCAGGATTCTATTTCTAATGTAGTCCAAGTGGCGACCTCTTTTCCTACTTAATGAAGATAATTTTTCTTATTTCTAGTGTCCCTAAGAATCTTAAGTTTGTTAGAATTTAGTGGGAACGGTTATGGATTTAACGTGGTTTTCAAATGGGAGGTAATTTTAATAAGGGAGGTAATTTTTGTATTGTAAAACATCTATAGGTAAGTATTTTTTTTATCATGTTTTTTCTTTAATATAGGGATGTAAAACACCGTCGTTATATATTTTGGTGAAGTATGAGAAAATGTGTTTTTATGTGAACTTTTTACCTTAGTTGAAAATAAATGATTTACATTCAATCCTTTCTACATTATTCGTTTTTTTTTTTATGAAAACTGTTCTCGATACTTATGATGGGATAAGTACTCAAGCTTTGTTTCGACTCCTATTTGCTCTAGAAATGCTCACTTATTTAACTGTCAAAATATCAAATTTGATGAGTTTAATTTATATCAGTGATATACGAATGGAAGGTATGTCTCATGTTGTTATTGAAGATTGAAAAGGGTATTTGTACACTTATAGTGATATACCATAAAGATATTTGTATATTAGTGCACACCACATATTAAACATTATAGATTTAGGGCTCAAAAGAGAAGAAGATGGGCTTACTTGTAAGAGAAAGTTTTGTTGTTGAAATGGTGGGTTTACTTTTGCAAAAGTGATAATCCTATGAAATAGGATTATTTAGCACTTTTCATAGCTTTTTATGTGGTAAAGGAGTGATTTTGCACTATTTTCTCGTATTTTGTGTGGTTTGTTCGGGGTTTATTTAGAATTAGGTTAATGTTATTTTTTAGCTGTATTTTGTCTTGTTTCCTAGTTTTCACTCTCATTCTAGTGTTTTCAAGAAGGGTTTCCTTATATAAATTTTAGATTACATGATTATACAATAAAACCCTAACATTGCATAATTGAATAAAAGCCAAGATCTTTGAACTAGATGATTTTCACAATAATATGAGTTAGAATAACATACCTTGATCCATGATATTGATCTTGTAAAGGAGGATTGTGTATCTCTCTCTTGGCCTTCCTTTAAAACTTGATTAGGTTTCTTGATGGAAAGAAACTTCTACTTCATTAGGCAGAGAGATGACCAATCCCTAAGGTTTTATCTTTATATATACACCTTTCCATCATGGTGTTTAATTAGGGAAATTATCTTTTACATAATTGGCCCACTTTAATAGTGGGCCTAAAAACATAAAGTGTGAATAAATGTTAATGGACCACATTAATGATTATTTTATATTTAAATAATCTAACAGTACTGTCCCACTTGGCCCATTCGACATTATTTACCATATACGGTCATAAACATAATGCGCATAGAGATAACTTTCATCTTCATATCATGATATCAATGTCAAGTCAAGAAACTGATAAGGATCATGGCGGCCATAGGTCATTACATCGACATAATCCCTTCCATGTATCACGAATCTAGTTCTTCACCTAACATGATCTATAATAAAGATATTCAATAATGGTCCAACATAAGTGTCTTTGTCAAAGACAATGTCCTATTTGATTACGTAATTCATTTATGTATATACCAATCATAAGAAATAGAAGTGACAAAATAAAATCAGAAACAATAAATAAATGAGCTCAAAGTGTCAAATAACATAATCGTAATATCAATAATGGTATCCACTAATGCCCATACGTTCGACATGTTCCTTGAATGTCTTAGGTGGCAATCCTTCCGTTAGTGTATCCGCAATCATAAGGTTAGTGCTAATGTGTTTGATTGACACTCTTTGTTTCTAACATTCTTTAATGACAAAATTTGTCTACTTCATATATTTAGCACTTTTTGAATACTTGAAATGTTGCAGAATTATCACAATAACTTTTCAGCGACTTAGCAATAATGTCTACAATTCTAAGTCCTGAAATAAAGTTCTGCAGCCATAAACCATGAGTTGTAGCCTCAAAACATGCTACAAATTTTTCTTTCATAATGGAACAACATTTGAAGAGCATTTATCCATCTTAAATCTTTTCAGAACTTTATTAATATATGCTTTCTGAGACAATCCTAACAATTCATGTGCTCGATTATCGAATATTTCTATTCCAATCACATAGGATAATGCCTCACTCATATCTTTCATTTTAAAGTTCTTGGACAGAAATTCCTTAGTTTTATATAATAAACTAAAGTCATTAGTAGCCAGCAAGACGTTATCAACATACATAACAAGAAATATAAACTGTCGTCAACATACATAACGAGAAATATAAACTTACTCTCACTGATCTTTAGATATAAACATCGATCAACGACGTTTTCTTTAAATCCAAAGATGTAATGATATCATTAAACTTAAGATATCATTGTCGGAAAGCTTGTGTAAATTCGTATATTGACCTCTTTAGCTTACACACCATATGTTTCTTTCCTTCTGCCACAAAACCTTCTGGTTGATCCATGAGCACTTCTTCATCTAAATTCCCATTTAGAAAGGCAGTTTTCACATCCATTTGAAGAAACTCTAAGACTAATGCTATAATAATTCTTAATGAATCATTTTTAGAGACAGGAGAAAAAGTTTCTTTATAGTCAATACCATCTTTCTGAGTAAAACTTTTGGCAACGAGTCTAGCCTTGTGTCATTCAATATTGCCATTTGAGTCACCTTTAGTTTTAAAAACTCATTTACATCCGACTCTTTTGCTTCCTTCAGGCAATTCTACAAGGTCCCAAACCCCATTGTGGTCCATTAATTTTAACTATTTTTTCATGGCATTTAACCATTTAATAGAACTGTCACTTTCAATGGCTTGTGAAAACGAAACTAGATCATTATCAATGCCTAAGTCAAATTCTAACTCATGCAAATAAACCACATAATCATCAGGAATAGCATATCTTCTTAATTCTATTTCTAGTGGTTCCTCTATTGTAGATTCATTAATTACAATATCATTATGTGGTGTTTGATCATTAATTTGTTGTTCCTATGAATCATTACTAGAGTCAACAATTATAGGAACAATAACTTGAGAATAAGTCATAGATGAAGAAATTTGTACCTTAGCTTCTTGAATTTCCACTTTACGTGGTTCCAAACTCCCACTAACTTCACCATTCTCAATAAACCTAGCATTTCCAGTTTCAACTATTCTCTTACTGTGGCTAGGACAATACAATCTATACCCTTTAGATTTTTCTAGATAACCAATGAAGAAACCACTGATTGTTCTTGAGTCAAGTTTCTTTTGGTGTGGATTATAAATTCTTACTTTTTCTTGGCAACCCCAAACATGCAGGTGCCTTAAACTGGGTTTCCTTCCTGTCCACAGTTCAAAAGGTGTCTTTGAAACTGACTTACTAGGAACCCTGTTTAACAAATCTTGGGCAGTTCTTAAAGCATACATCCACAACGATATTGGTAAAGATGAATTAATTAACATGCTCCTAACCATATCCATTAAAGTACGATTACGCCTTTCTGCAACACCATTTTGTTGCGGTGTTCCTAGCATTGTGTATTGAGCACATATGCCATGATTTTCTAGGAATTTAGCAAATGGACCAGGCACTGTCCATTTTCATCATACTTTCCATAATATTCACCACCTCTATCAGACCTTACCATTTTCACTTTTCTATCCAATTGTCTTTCAACTTCATTGATAAATATCCTTAGGGTATCTATCCATTGAGATTTTTCATGCAACAAATAGATATATCCATAACGTGAAAAATCATCAATAAAGGTAATAAAATATTTTTCTCCACCAAAGAGATGGAACATCAAAAGGCCCACAGATATCAGTGTGTATAATTTCAAGGAGCTGTGAGCTTCTTGTGGTTGTTCTCTTGATTGTGTGTTTTGTCTGTTTTCCCTTAATACAATCCACACAAGTTCCAAGATCAGTAAAATCCAAGTTTGGAAGGATTTCATTCTTTACCAATCTTTCAATTCTTTCTTTGGATATGTGACCCAAACGTTTATGCCACAAGTAGGTTGATGATTCATTAAATAATTCACGTTTAGTACCAACATTATGATGCAGGGTTAAAAGAGTTTCAGCAAAAAGATCATCAAGCTTTAATTTGTATAAACCATCACAAAGGGTACCAGAACCAATAAGAAGGTTCTGTTTGAATAAACTGAAACACCCATTCCCAAATTTAAAATAATAACCAGAAGTATCAAGTTTAGATAAGGAAACCAAATTACAAGATACATAAGGAACATAAAAGGTATTTAAAAGGTCTAAATGATGTCCAGTGTCTAAAACTAAACCATAAGTTCCTACAGCTTCAACTGGAACTTTGACTCGGTTTCCCATCAAGATGAATTTCTCATTTGGGCTTGTGGTTCGGGTCGTAAGGAATCCCTTTACTTTCCAACCATGCCTTACGTTTCAGGCAATCTTTCTGATAGTGTCCTGGGTTGTTGCAGAAACGACACTTATCCTTAATTTGTTCCTTCTTGTGGATTTGGACAAATGGCTGATTTATCTTTAGGTGTCTGTTATTACCCTTTCCATTCTTCTTTCCTAGTTTCTTTCCAGCTCCTTTATGACCCATGAGATTAACAAAGTGAATTATTGGTTTCTTAAGTCTTGCTTCCTCCTGAATGAGCATACTTTGCAATTCATGCACATTCCATTTATCTTTCAGAGTATTATAGTTCATATGGAATAGACCGTACTCTGGAGTTAAGGAATTAAGGATGAATGTTACCAAAATATTCTTATTAACTTCCATTCCCATGGTTTTAACCTTGCAGCTAAGTTTGTCATTTCAAGGATATGCTCATGCATAGTACGAGAACCATCAAACTTAATGTTGGTTAAGGTACTCATCAGTGTTCCAGCAAGTGACTTATCAGCCGACTCAGACTAAGAACAATTTTCTACAAATTTCATAAATTCCTTAGCATTTTCAGTTTTCGCAATAATGGACTTGATATTGCTTGCCAAAGTCATTCGCATAAACATTAAGCTCAATCTATTTGATATTTCCCAAGCTTTATAAAAAAGATCTTTCCTCAGCACTGCTAGCATTAGTAAGTGCTGCAGGTTTCTCATTTAAGAGTGCCAAATCAAGATCCAAAACACCAAGATGGAATCGGATTTGTTCGCACCAATCAGAGAAATTGAGTCCATTAAACTTAATAATAGATGTGGCTTGTGAATGGGGAGAAATTGAAGCAGTTATTGCAAATACATAAAATATGTTTACACATTATTGCTTTGATAAATGAACTTAAATATATATAATGCAGATTCTTTAAACATTAAATAAACATTATTCATACATTGAAGTTCTCCTTTGGGATATGCACCAATATACGACATTAAAATATAATTGATGCTAGATTTAAGTTCGCATAATTGGTAATTAAAATGCTCAAATTAGATACATTAGTTATCTTTGGATATACTAAAAATACCTAACCAAGCATCTCAATTAACCACGATAAGGTTCAAAATTATAAAACTACTAATCAACCTTTGGGCGATTCAAAATGTTTTATAATAATGAATATCAATATACTCATGATGAAATCTTTAGTATTTTATAATATCATATCATTCATTAGCATCACTTAAACATGAGTAATTGAATTAACTTTAATTTGATATCTACAAAACTTACTAATTCGGCCACTTTGGTGACTAACAAATTATACATTATATAGATATCATAATAACGACAAGTAATTTTCATCATATAATTTGCAAAATATTAATATTGCAAATAATTTTTCAATAGAAAATTTAGGAAAACTTCATGCATTTCAAATTATGTAATTGAAATAACTTTAAATTGATATCTATAAAAATTACTAATTCGACAAGTTATGTGGCTAACAAATTATTCATAACATAGATATCATAATAAAATAACGGTAATTAATTCACATCACACAACTTGAAAATTTAATACCATTAAATTTAAACCAAAATCAATAATAGATTACTAGTAGTTTTAAAACAATCAAACACAATTATATTATTATTATAAATAGTTGTTTGATTGGCAAATAATAATAATAATAATAACTTGTTTAAATTACTGGAATTTGAAGCTTTGAAATTCAAATGAGTACGACATTGAAGCCTATTGAATCTTTAAAACTTGTGGGACCCATCACTTATTAGAATTTGAAGTGTTTGAAATCAATAACATGATTGAAATCAAACAAAATTCATTCTGGAATCTTATAGAATTTGAAATCTTAATCATGCAGTGGATTTGAAATCAATTTTGAATGTAGAAAGGAAAATCAATCAAGAAACTCATGGCTGCCGATAGATTCATCTCACATGGCACAATAAAATTTAAGTATTAATCTAAATCAATCAAGAAAAAAAAAACTCAATTCTTGAATGCAATAACAATGAATTCTTGATCCTCATAAAATTGATGACTTGATTCATTAAGGCAAAGTCAAACACAGTTATTTGCAGCGGAAACATAAATTCATACATTAAAACATCAATGGAAAATCTCATGTTCTCAACCTTGCTCTAATACCACATGTAAATTTTAGATTACATGATTATACAATAAAACCCTAATATTGCATAATTGAATAAAAGCCAAGATCTTTGAACTAGATGATTTTCACAATAACATGAGTTAGAATAACATACCTTGATCCATGATATTGATCTTGTAAATGAGGATTGTGTATCTCTCTCTTGGCCTTCCTTTAGAACTTAATTAGGTTTCTTGATGGAGAGAAACTTCTACTTCATTAGGTAGAGAGATGACCAATCCCTAGAGTTTTATCTTTATATATACATCTTTCCATCATGGTGTTTAATTAGGGAAATTATCTTTTACATAATTGGCCCACTTTAATAGTGGGCCTAAAAACATAAAGTGTGATTGTTAATGGGCCACATTAATGATTATTTTATATTTAAATAATCTAACACCTTATCCTTTATTTTACATTTTAAGGTGGAAAACAGAATGTTGTGAGTAGCAGTTTGCTATGGGAATGCTATAGCGAAACTGTAGCATTGTGAGCTAGAGAAAATTGCATAAATTAGGCATATGACTGAGCGCCAATTCATTTAAAATGAAAAACTCATCCCTCAAATGTGTCACCTAGCCCTCCATATAAATAGAAAATGAAAAGAGAAGCAAAGGTGGAGATTAGAAAGGGGAAGAGAAATCGATTTTGAGGAGGGGAGAAGAGAATAATAGCAGAGAAATCGTGGAGAAGAGGAAGTCTAAGCTGGAATAACTTTGTTGCAGCATATTTCTCTTGCCTCAAACCTTTTCTTTCTTCTATTCTTAGTTGTATCTTTTATTAGATTTCACTTTGGCTTATAGTTTTTTATAGTTTTATTCCTTCTAAATTTTCTATGGATTATTGTAGCTTTGTTTTTCTATATTTAAGGTGTAACGCCTGGCTTTTTCAAGAGTGTTAATTTTGGAAATTTTAGAATTTAATTTGAAATAATTCTTAATTTGCAATTTTTGTTGGGCTATTTTGAAGTTTTGGATGGTTAAAAGGGCAATTTGGGAATGATAAGTTGGTCAAAGGGCATTTTAGTAATTTTTTTTAAAAAAATCTATCCTTATCCACTACTTCTTCTTCTTCATTCTCTTCTTCTCTCTCTCTGCCCGATCTCTCCCTCTCTCACCGTTCGATCTCTCTCTCTCTCTCTCTCTCTCTCTCCTCGTCGAATTGCAGAACAAGAGAACCGCCGGGCTTTCCCTCACCGCTGCAACTTCTTCTTCTTCTTCGTCTTCCTCGTGCTGTCGCCGCCGCACGCCGAACGCCTGAGTCTGAAGTCGCGTGAGCACACCCCAGCCCCGCCTGCTCTTCCAGTCGCGCCGCCCAGCCTTTCCGCTCACCAGACCCGCGCGCACACCCTGCGGTTAGTCAAGCTCCGGTTGACGCCGTCTGAGCTCCGGTCACTGCCGTCTTTCTCTCCCTCTCGATTTTTGCACAGACAGCAAGGAATAAGCTGTTTTGGGGTCATTTTCCAACGAGCTTAGTGTTCGATCAAGCCGTGTATAGGTTCGAATTGGAATGGGTAAGTGTTTCATCAATGATTCAAAGTGATTTATGAGTTTTAGGATTGAATTGAAGGGTTGATTTAGTAAATTGAAACTAACCCATAATGTTTTGGATTTACTTTTAGATTATCCATAGCATTTGGGTCTTAGATTTACAAAATCGAGCTAGCTCGGAGTCAAACCAACAAGCTTTCAGTTTGTTTTATCGTGGGAAAGTGTTTCGATGTGGATTTAAGGCGTTATTTTGGATTACAACAAGCTTTGGAGTCTAAATTTGGGCAAGGATCAAACTCGTAAATTATTAATTCGGCTTTGTAAGTAGCAAGTTGGATTTAAGTCCCTTTAAGATTCTATTTGTGTATGTTGTATGTTTGAGAACTTGTAAATTATCAAAGCATGCTTGAAAATCTTGTCATGAAGTATTTAATGAGTTGTGGGTCGATGGGGATGTTGTTTGAACTGTAATTAGCTTAATTATGTGGCTATAGTTGGAAATAGGGACTTAAAGTATTGGGATATTGTAGTTAGCACGTGTAAAGCCTTAAGAATTTTCAAAGGGTTGGATTTGAATGAGTTTGGGTCATGTTGTGGTGTATCTCATATGAATATGTGGGTCATGGTGTGAATGGCTGAATTATCCTGAATTGCCCTTGAGCTTAAGTTGTTTAAGCACGTATTAAAATGGTATAAGGGGCTTAAATTATTTTAGAACGCTTATGACTATCGATTGCTAGTACAATATCCAAGGGTCCAAGTCGTGTGCTATGTGTTATGTATGCAACTTGTTAGAGTTTAATTATAGAAGTGAGCATTGAAATATCCGAATGGCTATGGTTGTAATTTAACTCAAAGTATGGAAGTACTAGATATTTGATTATTTTGAATGATCATAAGCGATTGAGAAAGGTCTTCAGGCGATGTTGAGATGTTTAACGGAGTGTAGGATGTTTGAAACACTTGAATGGTTGGCGAAAGTTTGGTTTTTCACAGATTTGTGGATGAGTTAATGGTGTGCAAGGCGATGGGGTGGTTAGTTTGGGCTAGAGACTGATTTAGTTTACCTTAAGGGTATGCAGTGCTTCAGACTGTGGATCATGTTTCGTGTGTTTAGAATGAGCAGATGGTTGGGCATGTTTAGTAAGTTTCAGACAGGTTTAAATCAGAATGGAAGGGTATTGGTTGTTTTGAGGTCTAGCATGTTTGGAGGATTGAATTCAGGATTAAATGATAGAAGGGCTTTATGTCACTGGCATATGTATGGGCTATGGCTACGTATAGTTCTTACTTGAGATATGTGTTTGTGATCTATAGTGAAAGATCACCATGATAAGATTGTGGTTGTTTATTTAGTTGTGGGCCTGGGTCATATGCCACTAATGATTTCCTAAAAGGAAAAGAAATGGATTTCCATGGTACTGGCCTAGAAAGTGAGTAGTATTTTGGAATGTTCCGTTAGGATTTGAGCCTCGCCTATATATAGATATATATATATATATATATATATATATATATGAGGCGCAAGGTGTTGTAAATGTACGGAAAGAGTTGAGGGATTGCTTTTCCTTTTTGTTTATGTGAATTAGGGAGTTGTGATTTTCCCCAGTGATTGTGCTTATGAACTTCGGGTCAAGTTGTGAATGAGGTTTGGGAATGATGAATAAATTTTGGTATGGTGAATGACCCGAGAGGTTCCAAAACTGTTGTGAAAGTACAAAGGCTCGTTAGATTGGTGCTACCTACCCTAATTCTGTCCTTTCGTGCGAGTTTGTAAGTCTAGAACGTATGTGATGTGATGAGCATAAGGAATGCGTTCCTTATTGCCGATGAGCTAAGGGGTGATTCCCCACTGTGTTGAGCATAGGGATGCGTTTCCTATTGCCGTGTGCTAGCTGAGAGATGATTCCCCAGTATGTTGAGCGTAGGGAATGCGTTCCCTAGCGCCTGTGTGCTAGCTTAGGGGTGACTCCCCATTATGTTGAGCATAGGGAATGCGTTCCCTAGCGCCTGTGTGCTAGCCTAGGGGTGATTTATCCATTGAGATGAGTGTGAGGGTTATAAACCTTCACAGGTTTGGGTTCTAGGCTACAGGACTCACAGGTATGACACGAAGTTAGGTTCGGGTAGTAGTGAATGTTGCGGAAGGTTAAATGGACTTTTAGAATAACAGAAGGAAGTATTTGAAATCTAAGCACGAGTGTGAGTAAGGGCAATTTTCTTCTTGGTATGATTTCTTTAAAAGTTGGACCCTTAAGTGGGCTACTTACTGAGTATGTTTATACTCATGTTTGCTACTTTGTTTGTTTTGCAGAGTGTGCACATTCTCGGGGCGGATGACGCAGGCGACGACTTGTCGAGGCTATGGAGACTCCACCAAATTCCTTGTCCCTGTTTTAGCTTTTAATTTTATTCCTTGTTCCCTGTTGTTTGTGGGTTTGTAAAGTTAAAAATTCTTTCACTTCCGTGCATTTGGTTAGAAGTTCTTAGGTTCTTTTGTCTGTTGTTTGAGCTCAACATCATTTAACGTAGCTTGGTGGATGTTGAGTCTGTTCTCTAAAACATAGAAGTGTTTATATCTCTTTCCAGGTCTTTGTAAAAATTTTGGTTTCTCCTAGATACGCCGTCATGCTGCCGAAATTTCGGGCATGAGCGAGATAACTAGATCGTGCTTCCGCATCTAGAGAGTCGTAGGAATTCGGGTCCTTACATAAGGTTTAATTTCAGCATGAACTAACTTCTTTAGAGTTGGATTTATGGAACTCTAACATTTTGTTGAAGCCCTTTTGTTATAGCTTATGCAAGTGTTGAGCATTTCATTTGTGGATATTTATTTATCCTTCTTTCCTACTTAAGATTGATCACCTTAGGTAGGATTCTAGCAAATTTTTTATACTGGAAGGGTTGAAAATTAGTGGAAAGGCACAAATGATGCAAGTTCATTCGTTATTATTTTGATAATGAATTTAAGAGTATAAGCATATATTCTTAGCTTGTAAAACAAGTGAAATGGAGCTTAATTGTGTTTATATAGCTGGATTTTCATAGGAATATGTTGAACTTAGTTTATAAATTGTAGCTTGTGATTTTGGAAGAAGTTTCGAGCACAAATTAGTTATTTTCGTTTACTACTTGAACTTTGCTACGAGTTTGCTATAGCAAACTTGGCTAAAATAGAATTTACTGGTTGTTTATTTTTTTTGGAATCTAGATAATCGGAATCTTCATATGTCTAAAATCATAAATACCCGAAAATATAGATGCCTAGCATTTTAGATAACTGTGTTTGTTTTGAAAAAATAATTTATAAGAATGTCTGGAAATATTTAGATAACTATGTTTCTTTTGCAGGATTTGTGTATGGATGTCTTAAGATTATGTGTTATACCAACAATGTCCTTGCTAATCTTTAGGTAATTTACGTATTAGTTTAATATAATTTATATTTATATCACATGCATTTGGATCTTTATTAATTTAATGTTATCATTTAATGTTATCTTTGTATATCAATTTAGTTTATACTAACGTTTATGTGTTATTTTGTAAAACAAATTAATTTATATTAGTTGGAGATTTTTATAAAATATATAATATTAAATATTAATTCAATTAAAACTAAACTTTATTTTATATCTAAATATAAACTATAAATATAGTTAATTACATATGGTCGTTTATTAGTGCATAAATTCATTAATTTATTTTTAAATAAAAAAATAAAAATGTGAAATAAAGAAAATTGATAAGGAGCAAAAATGTCATTAGAGGATGTATCCAACATGGGAATCTTAAAAACTCATGTTTCAAAATGACATCTAAAATTGATTAGATGCCCTCGTATGGGCATCCTAAGATACCCATGCATCTTAAAATGCCAAAATATCCTACATTCCTACAAAACAAACGGAGTAATCCAGATGGCCATCTCATGGGAATCTTGGATTACCACGAAACAAACGGCCTCTTAAATTAGGAGTTCATAAATTTCGACATGCTTCTTTTAATCACTTTTAGTTGTGTTTAACTTGTCGTTTCGTGACCTTAATTCTAGTATTAAGTTGTTATTAGTGTGTTCTCTATTTTGTGTTGTTTGTTGCCTCATCTATCCTTGACTTTCATTATTTCTTTTGCTTTAGCGTTAGTTTTTAGTGAGTTTCAATTTTATAAAATTTGCCTACTTTAGTCCTCGTAGGATTGACCTTGTCCATCAATTACTACTTACGATTGTGTATGCTTATGTAGTGAGTTTTTGCAAAACAAAAAGGATGGATAGATTTTAGTTGTAGAGAAAATTTTGTTGTTGAAATACGTGATTTGAGAAATCGTAATATAGTGGGATTTAAAATTAGAAAATGTATTTTAATTTTGAAATGTGAATTTGATTTGAAGGTTATTTTGGTCATTGGCTAAACATTAAATATATGTTTATTTTATAGTAGGAAATTATTGAAAGTAATTAAATGGCAAGGGCACTTTTGATAACTTAGGTTATGAAAAGGGTACGAATGTAAAAAAAAACCCTTTTTTGGTTTAGAAAAAGGCCTACTAATCAATTACTCAAGAAGGTCAGTACAATGTGGTTGATAATTTTATACCATAAGGGAGAGAAATTAAAAATTATGGCCCCGTTTGATAACAATTTAATTTTTTGTTTTTGAAAATTGTGCTTGTTTTCTATCATTTCTCTACAATATGTTTCATCTTTCTTAAAAAAATATTTGAATTTTTAGCCAAATTCTAAAAACAAAAATAATTTTTTGAAAACTATTTTTTTTTTAATTTTCAAAACTTTGTTTGGTTTTTTAAAACATATGTAAAAAGTAGATAACAAAACAGAGGAACTCATAGGTGGAAGTAGTGTTTATAGGTTTAATTTTTAAACATCAAATAGTTATCAAACGAGGCAAATAATTTTACCATCCATTCCATGACAAATTATTCGATGAGGCCGCTACAATGTGACTGGCAGTTTATCACCATTGGATATAGAGAGAGTACTTCAAATTTATATCCAGTGGTTATTAGAGGACATTAAAATTATTAAATCCACATTCAACGGTTATTATGAGGCAGCCACATTGAATAATTTGTCCCATCCGAGGGTTCAAATAGGGGGCAATAAGAAATTGAATAATTTTTCCTCCATGCAAGACCTCGCTTAGGTGTTGGAATTTTACCATTCATCCGAGGGTTTAAGAATGGCCTTTTAAATTTTAAATAATTTATAGATTATTTAATATTGACACATGGTTTTCAATTGACAATTTTTTTTACTTCATCCAATATAAAGATGGGAGATCCAACATATGACCTTAAGAAAAGTAATAGGTATTTTATTGAGCTATGTTTAAATTAGGTTCAGTTAGATCGAAAAATGATCAGGATGACAAATCAAATCATATTAATTACCACCGAATTTTGGAGTAGGTTTCAAATATATATGTCCATAAACTTTGAAAAGTTTCATTAATTAACCTTTAAACTTTAAAATTGTTTCAAAAAGTCTAATAGAAATTCTTTTCATTAAAATAATGGATAAAAATTGAGGCAATAGTTAGTTGATGTGTAATAGTTAGAAAACATATGTGACATCGTTTACAACATCATTCATTGACGGAATAATTGATATATAGCAATTCATTATATGAATGATGTTGTAAATGATATCAATAATACCTTTTGAACTGAAATGAATAGCAACATTGATCTTAATTTTTTGTAGGTTAAATTAAAAATGCAGTTCCTAAACTTTATTTGAAAGTTCAAGAATCTATTAGATATAAAATTGAAAGTTTAAGGATTTACTAGACACTTTTGAAGTGTAGGGACCAAATAGACACAAACCCTAAAATTTAGGGACTAAATTTGTAATTTAACATTTTTTATATAATAAAAGTGGAATTGTAAATGATGTTACGTATATTTTCTAAATTTTATATAGCAGCTACTAGTACTACAATAATCTATGTTTATTATTTTAAAAAATTACAAAAGTTTTATTTAAACAACTTCAAACCTCAAAGTTAAAAATTAAAATGAAAAATTTATCTTGTTTGATAACCATTTAGTTTTTTATTGTTGGAAATTATGCTTTTTTTCTCATCAATTCTCTACAATGGGTTTCATCTTTCTTAACAAAACATTTGAATTTTTAGCCAAATTCCAAAAATAAAAACAAGTTTTTGAAAACTTTAGGCCCCGTTTGATAACCATTTGGTTTTTGGTTTTTGGTTTTTGAAAATTAAGCTTGTTTTCTCCCAATTTCTCTACCATGGTTTTCATCTCCCTTAAGGAAGCATTTGAATTTTTAGCCAAATTCTAAAAACAAAAACAAGTTTTTGAAAACTATTTTTTTTAGTTTTCAAAACATGGCTTGGTTTTTTAAAACATAGGTAAAAGGTAGATAACAAAACAAGTAAATCCATGGATTGGAGTAGTATTTATAGGCTTAATTTTCAAAAACCAAAAACCAAATAGTTATCAAACGGGGCCTTAGTTATAGTTTTCTTTGTTTTGTTATCTACCTTTTGTATATGTTTTAAAAAATCAAGCTAAATTTTGAAAACAAAAAAAATAAAATTTTAAAAACTTATTTTTATTTTTAGAATTTGACTAAGAATTCAAATATCTTCTTAGGAGAGATGAAAAGAGAGATCGAGAGAAAATAAGTTTAATTTTAAAAAACTAAAATCTAAATTGTTATTAAAGGAAGCCTAATTTGATGACATAATTTTTTTTTAAAAATGAGTTTAATGAAATAATTGGAATCTATCTCAAATTAAAGAGTGTTTTTGTATAATTTAACCTATCAGAAATTTATTTTTATTGGCCGGGTTTATTTTGGCCAGCTGTTCTCTGTTTGCGTTATTTTTAGAACTCGCAGAATCCTCGATTTCCTGCAATTCGATCGATCTTCATCGTCACCGTCGCCGGAGACGAACTAAAAGGGCAACCATGCCGAAGAAGATGGGCGTAAACAGCAAAGCCGAGGAGGCGAGAGCACGCAAGAGCGCCGTTGAGACCGAGCGCAAGGATCGGGAGACTCGGGAGAAGGTGGATCAGTACTGGCGTGAAGCCGAGGGTCCCAAGTCCCGCGCCGCGAAGAAGCGGGAGGATGAATCTGAGAAGCGTGCTGAGGCAGCTGCTCGCAAGGCGGAGGCACGCCGCTTGGCTGAACAGGAGGAGAAGGAATTGGAGAAAGCCATGAAGAAGCCTGACAAGAAGGCGAATAGGGTTTCGATTCCGGTCCCCAAGGTGACCGAAGTTGAATTGAGGAAGCGCAGAGAGGAGGAGCAAGCGGAGCTTCAGAGGAAGGCCGAGGAGGGTAAGAAAAAGCAGAGCCGGACGGCGGAGGAGGAGGAGTACGAGAGGATGGTGCTGGTGACCAATACTAATCGAGATGATTCTATTATTGAGGCCAGGACGGTGGAAGACGCGATTGCCCAGATATCTGTTGCGGATAATTTGCCCGTGGACCGACATCCAGAGCGACGGCTCAAGGCCTCATTTAAGGTGCGAATGATAACCCTTGTAGTTGCAATTGTAAATATTGAAACGTAGGCGGAACATTGCCTTGATTGTTTGTTAGCTTGTCAGTTTTTTCTTCTCACCTTGTGTATTTTGTGTTGATGGTATAATCCTTTTTCAACTGGAAAAATTAACGATAATTGTAGGCTAGAAGATTTCCTTAGTGCTTGATGGGGAGCTTAGAAGGTTTACCTCTATAGCTCTTGTAGTTCTAACTAGTAATTGAAGGTTGGTATCTCAGTGTCTTTTGGTGCCATGGAAAATATTAGTTTTGGACGCTTTAAAATGGATATCTGGAAACGATATTGTGAATGGAAGACTGGATCATTGAAGCTTATACTAGGATCAACTTGAGATTGCATATAGACGTTTTATTAGCCATTCAACTAGTGTCTTTTTACATTCTGATCATATGGATGCAATGCATGTGTTATTTTGTTCTCAATATTGTAAATAGCTGGAGATATGTTGCAAGTTATTTACGAGTTATATTGTAGTAATGAATTGAAAATTGAAACCTAACAGAACTGCCACTAAAATTTGAAATATAGCTTCTTTGGGAGTAGGCATTGGATCAATCATCTCTGTCACTTACTATTACATAAGTAATCACAAGTTTAGGTAACTTGACAAGTGTTGCTGCTTCTCTTAGGATCTGCCTAAGTGGTGAGTGATGTGAGGAGTTGGATTGATTCTGTGAAGGGAATTAGTTATTGTTGCTGCTCTTCGCTTTTGTGTAAATAGCTGGGATGAATGTCTATCCTTCACTCTCTTTTGCACTTGATTCATTCTCCTTGGCCCCCTCCTTTGCTTGCACTTCATTGCTGATCTGATATTTGTCCATCTTCTGAATGTTTATGGTGAATGGTACCTGTTGGTAACTTGTCTGGTTCAGCATCATGATTTTTAACATAGTTACTTGTGGCTCTTTCAGAGATGCTGTTTTTGACTTGGTTTTTTTTATAATGACTGTTGCCTCCAACCAGAAAAAATATGAATAAAAATGGAAAATGTTGTCGCTATTCACATTTTCTTGCTTTCTACACTTAAGTTTTGAAAAGACCGCCTCTCTGATGCTATTTCCATCTCTTATCATGTGGCGAGTAGGAAATGGCCTTTTCTAAACCTATGATTTGGATAGACTGCCTTTCTGATACTTTTCAAATTTTATGACAGTTATCTAACATTTCAATATATTTGCATTCATTTTTTCACTTGTATTGAATGCTTGAATGCCCAATCATGTTCTTTTTTTTTCATTCATTTTTTCCGTGTATTGATTTGTTCCTGTTTTAACAACTTCCCCCTTCTGTTCATATAATTTATTAAGTGTCTTCTCTCTCTCCCTCTCTCTCTCTCTCAAAAAAAAAAGGTCCTGAGAAGTTCGTAGATTGTAGATGAACTATTTTGGATGGAGGTGGAGGAATGGCCTGGCTTAAGTCAGAAAATTGAGGACGTGGGTAATTCACAAAATTGAAACTGCAAGCTTTGGAAAAATGAAACTCACGATCTTTTTCATTTAAATCTGCTGCCGGCCAAGGACCAACTCAATACTGCCAGCGGAAAACTCCAAAAAGAAAATAAACGATAATAACAATGATGATTTGAAAGAGCACGTGTTAGGAATATTGGTAGGAATGTAAGGAATATATTAGGATATTAGCAGCATATTAGTCATCAGCTAAGGAATTTGTTATTGGGAGATGATTATAAGTAAGTTGAGACAGTGAGAGTCAGAGAGAGGGGATGAAGAAAAGCAGCGATTTAGTTATTTGAGGCTTGAACTTGCTCAAGAGGGAGGTGTCCTAGTTCCTCAAGTTATCTGGGATATTGTATTGTATTCTTCTTTTTTTCCTTCAAGTTTTCATTACAATTTCTATTTCAATTATTTGGTTCTTATGAAACTGGTATTGGAGTTATTCTATCATGGGAATGGACTCAGAAAGTAGGAAGGTTTTACTGGAATTGTACAAAAGACCAAAAGAAGAAGTGGCTTGCATTAGAGTGAAGCCATTTGAGGAGATAAAATTGAAACAGAAGGATGAGGAAAAGGAGAGGCCGATTAGTCTAGAAAATCAAAGCCCGAGTTCAGAGTGCTCTACATGCTCATATTTTTGTAACCATTCTTCCTTTTATTTTTAATCACTAACCGGGGATGTCTCTTATAAACGGCCAGTATTTGTTTGATGTGATTTCTTAGCCACCTCTTAATGTATTGTAGACTTTGATTTCGTTAATAAACATTCTGCTGTTTCCTATGAAAGAGAATGTGCCGTTCTGAAGTTTTTTTTTTTTTTTGCCCCTGGTGTTCTGATGGTTAGGCTTTTGAAGAAGCTGAGCTCCCCAGGCTGAAGGAAGAGAAACCTGGTCTTACTCACAATCAGTATAAGGACATGATATGGAAGCTATGGAAGAAGTCTCCTGACAACCCTCTTAATCAGGTAGCTTAATGTATAATTTAAAAAAAAAAAAACGCCTATTCTGGTTTTTTCCCTCTTTCTTTGAAGTGTGTCTGCTTTTTAATTTTGTGGTGGTAGGTTGCAGCAGAGTGATTGGATCCATGTCCTTCAACATGGGGCAGGCGGGCTTTCCCTGGATTTTAAAGCCTATTTACTAAAGTTTGGTCAAAGTTTGTAATCTGACCAATTCTTCTTCAGTTCAGTTGTATCCCGGAATATTTGGATTGCTAATGGGTCTTCGTCTGCCTGTTGCATATTATGGCACGGGACTCTCGTAAATTGCATATAAATAGTTTTGGGTCCTGTGTTGTACAATTAAAATCAATATTATGACCTTGGTTTCTGTTACATTTGGTACTTAGGCATTTAAGTGAATGGAGTTCACAGATGATGGATCCTTGAGGTTTTAAGAAAAGGTTTGAGTTATTTTGTTTCGAACTACCTTGGGGATTTGGAAATATCATACATTGGTTTAGAGGCTGCATTCTCAAATATTAAGGGGGATATAACTTGTTGCTGTCTGTCTATAATCGACCAACTAATCAAAATGCTATGAAATTAGTATTATGTTTCCATGATCTAGATGTGAATCTTACATGTTACAGTGCTTTTCTCTTTAATTAAGTTGTTATCGTGCAGTTATCTTTTTCCTCTGTTTTTGCAAGAAGTGTTTAATGCCCCTGACTTGCAAAAATGTTCTTTTTTCTCTATTTATTCCTATAGATGCTTGATGCCAATCGAATGGCAAGAGCAGAAGCACGTGCTTCTTGTTGGAAAGTTTTCAAGTGCACTTTACCTGACCATGTTTAACGTGGGACCTTCTGATGTCCAATTCCTCTCTTATGTGCTGTCTTGTGAAAGAAAATATGAAAAAAGGAAGAGCTTTAAATGCCTCTGAATGTGCTGTCTGATGATGCGGTTTGGTTGTGGTTTGGTTGTGTACTCTTTGTTTTCTCTCTCTCTTCTTGTTGACACAGGGACGAGGTGAATCTGGCTTCTCAGTGAAGGACGTGGAAGTACTGAAGTCGATAAATCCAAGAGGGATGGATGTTTTTGACATCTTTCTCGCGGGAAAAAAACAACTTCAGGTACTTGCTCTTTACTATAAGTGTCTGAATCGACTTGAGTACACGATTAGACAACTAAGACTTGAGTGCACGATTAGACAACTAATCTCACAAGATAACTATATGACCTTTCAACATTTGGTTTTTAAGTGAAGTTGTAGGATTTTAATGTTGTAGGTAGATAGGTACTTTGGATTTTGAATCTATTTTTTCTAAGTCTCGTTATCATTTTACGAGTGTCAATAATCATTAGGTCAACTCATGGTAGTTATCAATCTTGAATCTTTCATATTTGAGCTTGGTTTCTCCTCCTTGTTCTGTCTTTTGATTGATTTTGTTTTGTTTGATCTTCTAGCAAGAGACAGACACTTATAGGCTTGACCTCATATTTGAATTATTGGAAAAAAAAAAAAAAAAGTTAAATTATACAAAATACACTTGAAATTACTTTGAAAATTTTCATTTTAACTCTCGAACTATGAAATTGTTCCAAAAATGCCCTTGGAGAAGTTTTTCGTTAAAATGAAAGATATAAATTGATGCAATGACTGATTGTAAAAATGAGAAGGCGTACATGATATCATTTACCATTCAATTTCAACTATATAGAAAATTAAGATAACTTTTTAGTATTCATTTCAATCTCAGTTGACATCATTTACTACACACAAAATCAATTTTTACACATTCATTGGCACGTCTATTTACATAAATGATGTTATGTATGTCTTTCAATTTTTATATTGCTATTAAATTTTCATTTATGGTTTTAATGGAGAGATCTCCAACATAGTTTTTTAAACAATTTTAAAGTTTAAGGATTAAAATGAAACTTTTTTAAGTTTAGGAGTTTAATTGAAATTTACCATTAAAGTTGAGAGGTATTTTATATAATTTTAACTTCAAAAAAAAAAAAGGTTAATGGTGAGTAAGGTGAGTAAGAGATGGTGAACATAGTGCGGCGGAGGGATTATATATGGAATAGTTTTGATGCCAAGTTGTTGAAGTAGAGCATGAAAGGACGTGGATTCTTATATTTTGACCATTTTTTTTTTCTTTAGGGGTGTTTATGAAATCATCACAAAATATTTTTTTTAGTATAATAAATATGAAGTATAAAGATTTAAATTTCTGACTTCAAATGATAGAGTACAAATCAATTACTGTAGAGTTATTTTAATCATTAAAAAACTACATTGAGTCATTAAAAAAATTCAATCTCGTCATATTAATATGACGATACTATAGTATAACATACCAAAATCTTTATTTTCTTCCATAATATATATTTGTAAATTTGAATGAATTTAGTAGAAGAGTGACATGGCGAAACGACTAGACTTAGCACAGTGGAGGCTGGTGGAGGCTGCTGTTTGTTTGAGGTCAGTGCCAAGGAGTGGGATTTTTTTCTCATGTAATTAATGTTCAAATTAAATGAATATTTGGTTGCGTAAATAACTGTCATTTGCATGTATTGCAAACAAAACCATATGTTTGAAACATAATATTTGCCCATACCTATAAGGATTTGACATGAATTAATCCTCTATAGACCTAAATTTACCGATAATTGATTCTAGATTCTTTGCATGACAAATCCAAATTTACTAGATCGAAATTTAACACTGATTTCTCACTAGCAACCGTCAAAAGGTGATGTATTTCACTTTTAAAGAAGTTGCTAATGTTTTAACTAGTTGAATATAGAAGGTCAAGATAGTTTAAATAGCCTTTAGAAGGTGCTACTCTAGCTCGATGACTTTTTTTATACGGTTATAGATTTGAATTATCTCCCTATTATTTGTAATATAATTATTATAAAAAGAAAAACAATGATATCACACAAAACATGCCATTTGCATTTGATTCTTTTTAAAATAGTTTTAAAAAAATAGGGTTGAAAGAGAAAATTTTCACTTTCATTTATTCTCTAGTTATGTACGTAACAATGATTTGTTTTCTATACCTAAAATATTCATACAAAGTTGTCGAGGTTTAAGTTCTGTTCGAGGTATAATGTTGAAAATATTTGTTGAATTGATAGTAATAATTAGTTTAGAAACATATCAAAGAATCTTGGTAATCTAGCTAGTCTTCATTGAATTGGTAGGAATAAGTTTAGAAACATTTCGAAGAATCTTGGCAATCTAATCTTATTTAATAGATGTGAGTTTAATGTCACATTGTTAGTCCTACACCTAGTTCAATGATAAGAAAGAGTGACTTAGATGCATCACATACTTGTTTATGAAATAGGAACCTAATCATTTTTAAAATATGAAAGTGTGGATGAGTGAAATCTAAGGCCAATTGTAAACTTGAGGAATCGGATCTCTAAAACCATCGACTCAAAAAATTGGCAAGCAAGGGACATCTCAAAAACACAAGGACCCTTTAATTGAATTGACGATTTATTCCATTGTTGATTGACTTGTTGGTACGGTTTGGGATTTTGTGAATATTTCTAAGGATGAACCACATATCAACCATTCTTCTTAGAAATAGACAGAAGAAAGGATGGTTGTAGATTATTATTTATGTCAAATTCTAGCAAAATTGTATAATAGGAAAAGTATAAAGTAGGGGTGTTCGTCGGTCATCCGGAGCTGGTTTTGGGGGAAAACCAACATTTTATTTAGCTAGTGTAGAAACCGACCGATGTTCGGTTGGTTTCGTCGGGGTTTTTTTTTTAATTTTTAATTTTAATAATCATGATACTTTACTAACTTAAAAATAATAGGACAAAAATTATATCTAATTACGTTGGTTTTTTCAACTATTCTTTTTCTTTTCTTTTGATGTTTTTAGTACATATTTTTATTTTTAATAGTCATGACAATATAGATTATTTTCATTGATAGTGAATAGTAAATTGTTAATCTCTCTTGACACGAATAAATATCCATCTATTTCAATTTTCATTTCATTAAAAATTGAAATTTTTATATGACCTATAAAATGAATGATTGTCATTTGTCCATCTACTTACCTATAAATTGAATAAATATTAAAGATTAAAGATTCAAAATGTTGATTGAAAATCCAAATAGGGGTGTCACTGTGAGACCGAAAATCGATCCGACCGACCGAACCGACGTCATATGAAATAACATAAGTTTTCATCAATATTTAATCATTACATAACTTAAGTCCAAACTCCAAATATATGAAACAGCAACATTAGCATAAGTCTTCATCACAAAAGAGAATATAAGTCATTAAGTCAGTTTTAGTTTTTTTTTTGTTTGAGTTCAACAACATTTAGAGTGAGGGATTTGAACCTATGACCTCTTGGTCATAAGCTCATACTTTAAATAAATTTAATACAACATAAGTTTCATTACAAAATAAAACATAAGTTCAAATTCAAATGACGAAAATCTAAAATCTAATTGCTAGAGGTAGACACCAAGTTCGAAAAGTCTTCAATGTCTTTTTCTTCTTCCATGATTGCTTTGAATCCTATAAAATTGGTATAAGAGCAATAAAAAGTCAATACTTTCATGATTCAATAATACTAGTAAAGCAAAGCAAAAAACTAAAAAGCAAAGTACAACCAAACTCATACCTTTTTAAATCGCTGCATCTTCCTCCAATTCTTTGTAAAATTCCAAATCTATCGAGTTAGAATTGAGCCCAATTCTAAGTGCATATAAGAGCCTCAACTATTTTTGGAGCCAATGAAGAGCGAGAAGAGTCAACTATACGTCCTCCAGTACTAAAAGCTAACTCAGATGCTACAGTTGATACTGGAATTGCCAAAATATCTTTGCTTATTGCACTAAGAACCTCAAACTGATGACCATTTTGCTTCCACCAAGCTAGTATGTCAAAAGTACTTTCATCTTTCACCTTAACAAGAGTTTCTAGCATATACACAAATCAATCTCTGACTCTCTATCAAAAGCAGTAGTCTCAACACCTTCAAATGAACATGCAAATCCATATTTATCATCCACACCAACATCCATTCTTTGAACTCTATCCATATTCATATTAGTGGCACTACCACTGCCACTACCACTGCCACTACCACTAGAAGAAGAAGATGAACTATATGCATGGAAGAGATGCCTCAAAAGATGCTCTATTTTATCAGTCATTTTTTTAGCCTCAATTGGACCTAAGTTGTTCAAACAAAATGACAAAAACTTCAATTTGTACTATGGATCCAACATAACAGCAACATATAACAACAAATTGGTCTAATCATTATTTCCCCAATACTTATCAAATTTAGATTTCATGCTCTTAGCCACATCACAGAGAATTTTATTTCTAGTATCCTCATAATTCTTTTGTATGCAATTTTGAATTGTGCTAATTTGGTGGAAAACCATATTAGAAGTGGTATACGAGGAGCATGAAAATTTTAAAGTGACATTATAAAACACTTCCAAGAACTAAGCAACACCCTAGCATTCTCTCAATCTTCTTTAGTAGGTTGTTCTTCATTTTCATAAGCAAATTCTTCATCCTCTAATATGTCAAAAGATTTTTGAAATTTCGTAGCCGCCTCAAGCATAAGATATGTCGAGTTCCATCTAATGGCAATATCAAGACACACCGAACTCTTACAAGAAATCTTTTGACTTTCAATGCACTTCTTAAATTTTTTAAAACGTGTAGGAGAAGACCTCACAAATCGTACAACATTGTGAATCCTACTAATGCACTTATAATGCTCCTTGAAAACATCACATACAATAAGATTTAATATGTGAGCACAACATCTAACATGAAAAAATTCACCATCCAACAATAACCCACTATCAAAAGTCGTAATAAAAAAAGCAACAACAATATCATTCGAATTTGCATTATCAACAATCAAAGTTATAACTTTCTCAATACCCCAACTCTTTAAATTCCTTTCAATGGTCTTACCAATGGTTTCTCCTTTATGATTCTCAATGGTAAAAAAACTCAGAATCCTCTTGTGTAATTTCCAATTATAATCAATGAAATGTATTGTCAATACCATATAATTTAAGTTTTGTCCAGAAGTCCAATAATCAGTAGTGAGAGAAACTCTATATTGCTTTGTCTTAAACATGTCCCTCAAACGTGCTTTCTCACTAACATATATTTTAAGCACATCCCTAGCCATAATTATTCGAGATAGAATGAGAAACTTAGGTTCGTACAAAGCTATTGATTTGTTGATGAATCTTTTAAAGCCTATACCCCCCACAAACCTAAAAGAAAAATAATCTAAAATAAGTATCTCAACAAGAGCTCTTTGACAACTCTCCAAATTAAATGGCTCACAAACAAGTTTTGAATCCTCAACACAAATAGCTTTTTTAGGTTTGAAAACTAATTGTTGTTGTCTTGGATCTTTCTTCCTTTGGTAAGGGTATTTCTTACAATTTTCTAAATGATGTTTCAAAGTCCCAGTACCATTGCGCTTAGAATGACATGCATACTTAACCCCACAATATTTACACTTAGCATTCGGATTGTCAGGATCACAATCTTCAATTTTTACAAAATGATCCTAAACTATAGATGTTTTAGTATTCTTATGCTATTTGGTTGGACTAGAACAACAAACCTTAGCCTTGCCCTTGCTTTTAGTTTTCTTCACTCCCGTTGTATTCTCAACAACAAGAGAACTATTTGGACTATTTGTTCTGTACAACAAGAAATTCAATTAAATTAATAAATAATGAGCAATAAACATATTATGATTTAAAGTTTAAACTAAAAAAGACTAAGGTCATATCATACAACTCCATTAAAAGAAAAGCATCAAGTTATCTCTTTTCCAATTTTGCACTTGGTTGAAAGGAAAGTATCAAGTTCCACTTTTCCATTAAAATTTCTCATGTATACAAACTAAGATTATACAACTCCACATTAAACTGGAAAAAAAAAAATTCACTCAAATTTATAGATAATTCAATCTATAAAATTACAAACTTTTATATAGGTTAATTAGTATCAAGTTAAACACCATTTCTCTTAACAATTTAATTCAACTTTAACATAATTAATCAACCATCATACAACTCTATCTAATTATTCTCTATTCTTTTTTTTTTCTTATAGATCTAGCCATTTTCTTTATGTGTTTTTGATGTACAAAAGCCATAAAACTCATTAACACAAATACTTCCATTTCCACCAAAATAGTATTGGGTTATTGAATCCTTACCCTTCAGAATCGGAGGACTCCATTTCGAAGAAAATAGGAGGAGGAGGTGGCAGCGTAGAGGAGATGTAAGGTTGTGGCATTGGAGGGAAAAAGAGTTGAGAGACTTGATACTAAGGCGGCGGCGACAAAGAGAGAAGAAGAATAAACGGTGGAAAGAGAAGCAGCGGCGTGAGAGGGAGAGAAGGAGAGGCTGCGGTGTGAGAGGAGAGGGGTGAACGATGCACTGTCGCATGAGAGGGAGAATCGTGCTGCGGTGTAAGTCTGAGAGTGAGAGATGTGAAAAAATTAAGCAGGAAGCCACTTAACCCTAAAGGTAAAACGCACGTTTGGATTGATATTATTTTTTTAAAAAAATTAAAAAAAAATAAAAATTATATATATATATATATATAGATCGGTAGGTCGATCAGGTTTTTCATAACTCATACTGCCGACCGACTGACCGATTGTTTTTAAATTACTATAAATCGACTCTGACCAAATGTGTAAGAAAACCGACCGACCGACGTTGGTTCGGTCAGTTTCGGTCTGTCGGATCTATTTTCAGTCTCACAGTGAACATCCCTAGTATAAAGCCTCTAACTTGTTAGAGTTATTAGGATCAAGAATCGATTTTCACAGCAAGGGAAGTTATCCTTATTCCTATTAACTTTTTATGTATATAATCTTTTAATTTTAAAATTTTAAGAGGGTAATTCAAAGAAAAAAGAGTATTTTGATATACTAACCTAAAAAACTGCGCCTAAATGAAATTTGACCTAGTTTTTTAAAATAAGTTTTTCTAACCCTTTTCAAAAAACAAATTGTCTTTCTCTCTCTCATTCCTTGTCTTTCCCACTATCGGCAACCCTCCCACCATCGATGTTATCCCTCCGTCAGTGACTCTCCCACCGTTGATGACCCTCCCATTATCGACAAGGGCCCCTTATTGAATCTGAAAAAAAAAAAATTAGACCTAGAAGGTTCCTTTTTTCGATGAGTGAGGACTGAAAGAAGATTGTGGAGCGAGAGTGAGGAGAGTGAGAAATGAGGGGGCTAGATTGAGAGTGTGAAAGAAAATAGTTTTTATTAGTCTTTCCTCTATAAATTTTGAAAATATGTTCACATTGTATCTTTATTTGCATGAAAATTATTATTATTGTTTTACTAATTTCGATAAAAATTAACTTTAAAATAACAATAGGGACCAATTTTAAGCTTTTATTGAAAGTAAAAGACTAAATTTAGACATTATCAAAATAGAATGAAGCCAAAGTACAGCAACCAAAATGTTATTTAAACCAAACTTCAAAATTTTAAACTTATTAATGTAACCTTTGGGAATTGTCCTTGGCCCCAATTGCCCCTCTCTAAACCAAATCAAGAAGCTTAAACCCAAAATTCCATACTCAACACCCTTCCCAATGTCCTCAAAAAAAGCCAAAGCCTTGGGCAACAACTAGCATACCTCATAAATGGAGGGTTGCCCAATTGAAGAAGGGTCATCCATAAGGAGAGAGTTAATTGACATTTCAGCTACTTCAGCAATCCAACTTCACTGTTTTTTAACCCTCAAAACTGTTTTAGCCATTACTTCAACTAATCAACCCATTATTATTATATCCATCCATATGATATAGCCGCTCCTCAAAAACAAAAACAGAGTGATGGTTTTTCATTCTCTCTCCGCCGCCGGCTGACCTGAACAAAACAATGCTGTCGCTCGTCAGACCCAAATCGGCGGCGACCAAGAAGAGAACCATCATCGTCGGCCTGAACTCTGCAAATTCCGGCAGAGAGATTCTGCTGCGATTGCTTGTAATGGTGGTCAAAACAGGGGATAATGTTCTTGCAGTTCATGTTCGAGAGCCGAATGAGAATTTCGATCCCAATACTTTTCATATTCATGAGGATCTATGCAAATCGAAGCAGGTCAGTCAAAATGGCGATTGGTATTGTTTTTATGGAAATTGAAGTGGGTTTGTTTTGTTGATTGGATGATGATGATGATGATGGTTGCAGGTGGATTTTCAAGTGAGGATTTGTGAAGGAGATTCTTACATTTCAGAATTGACGCGTCAGGTTCGAGTGAATTTTGCCACGGTTCTTGTTCTTGGAACCACCACTTCAGGGTATGGAATTTTAACTTCCTCTTTCTCGCGATAACTATGAGTATAGCTCAATTGATTAGGATACTAAATATTCTCGATAACGTGTCAAAGGTAAACCATCACCTCAATATATTCTAAAATGGATTTGTCTACTACTATAGATAAATTATCAAGTTATTTGTAAGTTGTAACTACTCTTCAAAAGTAGGACTCCAACTTGATAAACTTCAAAACATCACATTGTAAAATTAATTTACCACATAGTACAAATTACACACAAATAATTTGTCACTTGTCACGTTATTTTTTTTACTAAAAATGAAGATGTTACATAAAGTTTACGTTAAAATATCATTTTGGTCCATCTACTTTATTGGGAGTCGCATTCATTATAGTCTCTAAATAAATTTAGTCTCTATCCTTTTAATAAATGTTAAAATTAGACATTATTGTTAGTTTGAAGTTAATTTTCATCGAACTTGAAAAAATAATAATGATAATTTTCATTTAAAAATGTCACAGTATGAATTTTTTTTCAAAATTTATAGAGGAAAGGCTAATAGAGACATTTTTTTTTTTGAAAAAATTAATAATTAAACAATAGCGACTAATTTTAAGATTTATGAAAAGTACAGGACTAAATTTAGATATTTGAAAGTTTATATATTAAAATAGAACAAGTCTCAAAATATATGAATCAAAAATGATATTTAATCTAAATCTTAATATGATGATGATATTGAAAATTTAAAAATTATAGAGATGGAATTGAAATTAACATTTTAGAAGAGATATTTTAGTTGATACCATATATTATTGATCTTTCTTTTTCTTTTCCTTTTTTATCAGTTATTTTTATTATAATAAACAATATAATACGAACAAACCATTCAATAATGAAAAAGATCAATGATTGTAAACAAACAATGATTGCATCTGACCTATAAATCTTCTCTAGCCACATTAGTTTGAATAAGAACTTTTTTTTTCTATACTATTATTAACTAAATCAACTTTTGATTAAAAACTACTATGTTTTAATGTTTTCATGAACATATCATAAAAATTCAAAAGTTGTGAGAAAAGAATATTAGCATTTTAGTCCCTCCAAATTCTCTCACATGAGTTGTAATTAGTTATGCAGTCCCAAAGATTCAGTTGTTAAAACATGCTTGAAAGGGCTGCCTCCAACTTGTACCCTTCTGGTAATGGACAACAGAGGAAAGATCCAAATCCAAATGAAGGGAACCTCTCAAGAAGGCTCCACAAGGCCAATCATCTTCAAAGCTCCTCCTCTTACATCCCCAACAAACAGTCCCAACAACATCAATGAATCATCTTCAACCTATCATTCACCTGAACCATTGACTGAATCTTCATCTTCTTCTTCCTCACCATTGCCATCACTGCAACCAGAAGAATCTCAGAGACAAGCCCATGTCAGCAAGGCTGTTCAAGTTCCCACATTCACGTCGGAGAAGCTGCACCATGTTGATTTGAAGCCATCCGTCAGGCTTTTCACACCCCAAGAGATTGCTTTTGCTACCAAGAACTTCAGCCCAGTGATGTTGATCGGAGAAGGTGCACGCTTTAAAATGTTTAGTGCGAAGCTCGAGGATGGACAGTTTGCAGCTGTGAAGGTCCAAACCAAACAGTTTTCGTCAGAAGACCTGCTTAAAGAGATTGAAATGTTGGCTGCCTTGAAACATGAAAACATTGTTAAGATTGTAGGTTGCTGTAACCGTGAGGAGATCCGAGCGGTGGTGTACAATCGGTTGAAAGGAAACTTGATGCAGCATTTGAAGAAACTCAAATGGACTGAAAGAGTGAAAGTTGCGATCGGGGTGGCAAAGGCGTTGAAGTATCTTCATCATTCTTGCAGCCCTCCAATCATTCACAAAAACATAAAATCATCCAATATTCTGCTGTTCGATCAATGCCAACCACAAGTCAGTTCCCTTTTCGCTGTTCGTTAAGATATGAAGTCAAATGCAAGTTTGCATTTTTACTCTCTGAAACATGTTCTGTAACTTCTCACATTTTCAGTTATCAGACTTTGGAGAAGCAATGGTACTTCAGGCAGTTCAAGAGGACTCAACACAAGTTGACATTGGGAGGTTTGGCTACTTAGCACCGGAATACTTGATGTTTGGAAAAGTTAACGAGAAAGCCGATGTTTATTCCTACGGCGTTGTGCTTCTGGAACTCATCACTGGAAAACATGCAATTCAGACAGACCAGAACCGTAGAAGCTTAGTTTGCTGGGTAAGAAAATGAAGAACTGAACATTTAAGCTTCGTCTTCTTCACATTTATGATATTTCATCATATCGACCTGCAGGCAAGGTCCCTACTAGGCTGTAATTTAGCAGAACATTTAATTGATCCATACTTGAAGGAAGACTACAACCATGAAGTGATGGAAATGATGATGATTGTTGCCCGCCTCTGCCTCTTGCACTCATCATCAAGACGACCAACAATGGAAACTGTAAAAATTTTCTTCCCCTGCATTAAAATTTCACGCTTTGCCAGATCTAACCCTGTGATAGAACACATTGCAGATAGTGAAGCTATTTGAAGAACCAGAGTACTTGAAGAAGATGCGGAGGGGAAGAGAGGATCTTCTAACCGTGTTGACTCCCAAAGTTGAGATAGGAGTATGGAAAAATGAAGAATCATCCCTGCAAGAAACCACCAGAACAGACCAGAACTATGGATTTT